>CM057340.1:711715149-712985731 GCA_030015575.1 Agapanthus africanus | reverse complement strand
CTTGCCGTCAACGATTCCGCCTCTGGACCGGTCCCCTTTTTCCGCTTCGCTTCTGGGTAAGCGCTCATAGATTGTTTCTTCTCGATTTGATTGGTTTTTTTTTGGGTCTAATTGAATTAGTTGTAAACCCTAGGTCTTTGGTTTGAATCTGAGTCGAAGGTAATAAAAAACCGAACCTTGATTATGAGAGATTGGTGCGATTTCGATATGGATCTTGTTATTGATTATTTGATCAAATGTTGAACTTCGATCGATTTGGAGATGGCTGGAAACGAATTTCGAGCTGTAGAACTGAATTTGGTAGGAGTTGACAAGTTGTAGAGAATTCACCCTTGAGACCTTGTTCACTCCAAAGGACAATTCTTTTGAATCCTGCAGAATCTTTGATTCAGTATGAGTCAAAGTGGAATGGGGATCGGGGTTCGTCAATTGCGAGCTCAGTGCTCACTTTGGACATCAATAAACAGATATTGAGTTTCTTTCCCACTCTCTTTTGTAAAGAGTTTGACTGTATCCTATATTGAAGCCTTAGATAGATTGGTTTGAGTTGGCTTTTGAAGGTATTGATAATTGAAATCTCGAACCCCAAATTTCTGAAAATTCGAATCTTCTTTTATTAAGTTTTTTCGTTAGTATTGTCTTTGCAAATATATTTAGTGCGGTAACGCAGTCGTGTCATCAGTCTGTTAGAATCTGCCTCTGAGATTGATAATTTGTGCCTTTGGAGATGGACTTAATTATGCAAAGTTTGCCTTTTATTGTTCCTCAACGTGGGGCATAGTAAAGGTGCAATGGTTGCTTGCCCTACCTTATGGTATTTTAAGTTGTCAATAAACTCTTTACCTATATAAAATTTTTCTTTCACTAATTTAGGATTTTTTAAGGCACATGTTAGCCTACTGTGATGTTAGTCCCCTCAAACTATGATGCTTTATATAAGTTCCCCACATTGTTTTGTCCACCTATAACAAGTCCTGTTGGAGCTTGATGGCTTGCCTAGAACCATACAACTTGGTCATCTTGACATAATTGGGATTCCACATTGACTGGGGAATGTGATTATATACTTGAATTAAGATAATCGTTGTGGGCTTATATTCTGGAAACCAAACATCAAGTTGCTCAAAAAATTTTGTTCAGAAGAGAAGTCTGATGGAAACTAGAATTTCGTTTTAACTTTTTCTGAACTATAATTCCAGATCAGAATTGCATGGAACGAATACATTGCTTAGATATCTAGGGAGAATTGCAACTATTCCGAATTTCTATGGGCAGGATGCATTAGAGTCAGGGCAGGTAAAAAATCGTGCATATAAAAACCACCAATTGGATTCTTTTTTTTAGTTTAACCTTTGTATTGTTTTATGTGCTTCTTTGATAATTTCCAGCAGATTGATGAGTGGATTGAGCATTCTTCGATCTTCTCCTCTGGCTCTCAGTTTGAGAGTGCCTGTGGGCATGTTAATAGCCATTTGTCTCTCCGAACTTTCTTGGTTGGTTATAGTTTGTCTATTGCCGATATAGCAATATGGTCAGCTCTTGCAGGTAATTTTTAACTTTATTTATTTTCCTTGCTCAACAACTCATCCTATTTCTAGTCTATGAAATTTAAACCTCTTGATTGTTATCAGTTTTGGGCTAAAGTATATTAAAGTACCCATAAATATTGCTACCTTTTTAGTTAACTACCTTACAGATATTTTTAATTACAGCAAGCTCCCTTAAAATGCTACATTTAAAGGTATTTTAGTGAAAACTCCATTAAAACCAAAATTTTGTAATAAAAAGTTAAATAGTTTAGTGAAAACAGCGATAGTTAACGATAGTTTAATGTAATCATGTCTTTTTCTCATTCATGTTCCTGGACCCAACATTCTTATTTTCTGTAGGAACTGGGCAGAGGTGGGAAAGTTTAAGGAAGTCAAAGAAATACCAAAATCTGGTACGTTGGTACAATTCCATAGCAGAAGAATACAGCGTGGCTTTAAATGAAGTTACAACAACTTATGTTGGAAAAAGAGGTTTAGGAAAGCCAACTGCAACTAAACCCAAGGGAACCGAACCGGGTACCAATCAAGCTCCAAAAGCAAAAGAAACTAACAAAGAAAATGGGGTTGTAACTTCAAAAACCGCTTCATTTGAGGTCGATCTTCCTAATGCAGAAGTTGGAAAAGTTTGCCTCCGATTTGCTCCAGAGCCAAGCGGATATCTCCACATCGGGCACTCAAAGGCCGCTTTACTAAACCAATATTTTGCCAACAGATATAAAGGACGTCTTATCATTCGATTCGATGATACAAATCCTTCGAAAGAGAGCAATGAGTTTGTAGAGAATGTGTTGAAAGATGTTGAGACATTGGGCATCAAATATGACATTGTTACCTATACATCTGATTATTTCCCGCAATTAATGGAGATGGCTGAGAGATTAATTCGGGAGGGTAAAGCATATGTTGATGATACACCTAGGGAGCAGATGCAAAAGGAGAGAATGGACGGTATCGAATCGAAGTGTAGGAGCAATAGTGTTGATGAGAATCTAAAATTGTGGAAAGAAATGGTTGTGGGTTCTGAAAGAGGGAAACAGTGTTGTTTACGAGGGAAATTAGATATGCAGGATCCTAACAAATCGCTTCGAGACCCTGTTTATTACCGTAGCAACCCCGATCCTCATCATAGAATTGGGGCAAAATACAAGGTCTATCCGACCTATGACTTCGCTTGTCCTTTTGTTGATGCCACTGAAGGGGTAACGCATGCACTTCGCTCGAGTGAATATCATGATCGCAACGCACAATACAATAGGATTATTGATGACATGGGATTAAGAAGAGTGCAAATATATGAGTTTAGCCGATTGAATATGGTTTATACACTTCTTAGCAAGCGGAAGCTTCTTTGGTTCGTACAAAATGGGAAAGTTGATGGATGGAATGATCCTCGTTTCCCAACCGTGCAGGGAATTGTACGCAGAGGTCTGAAAATTGAGGCATTGATACAGTTCATTCTTGAACAGGTAATTTATTAATATTTTCCTAAATTTTTCTAAATTACCGTGGCATATCACAGATTTTTCCAGTTATATACTATATACTTTATAAATTGCCAGGCGATGCCATTAACTAGGTTTCTTTCAAATGGGTAACTTTGATCTCCATTGTTTTTCATTTTAATACCATATGGTGTTTTGGTGAAAGACGCTTCTATGTTATTTCACCAAAAAAATGCATGTTATTAAATTGAAAGCTATTGTTTATCTGAAAAACACTGAATGGTCATGATTCTCTTTAATGGATTCTTGCTCTGTATTGCCTGTTAACACTGAATGGTCATGGTTCCCTATGGAAAGTTCATGCCACTAATATGTTGCAGGGTGCTTCTAAAAATTTGAATCTGATGGAGTGGGACAAGCTGTGGACCATCAACAAGAAGATAATTGATCCGATCTGTCCAAGACACACAGCTATATACGAAGAGCGCAAGGTAATCTTTAACCTAACCAATGGACCTGAGGAGCCATTTGTTCGGATCTTACCTCGCCACAAGAAATATGAGGATGCGGGAACAAAAGCTACAACATATACAAAGAGAATATGGATAGAATATGCTGATGCTGCATCTATAGCATTAGGCGAGGAAATAACATTGATGGATTGGGGGAACGCTATCGTAAAGGAAATTAAGACAGAGAATGGTGAAATTAAGCAATTGGTTGGAGTTTTGAACCCTGAAGGGTCAGTTAGAACAACGAAGCTGAAGCTTACGTGGCTTCCTGAAAGTAATGAACTGGTTAAGCTTTCCTTGGTTGAATTTGACCACTTGATTAAGAAGAAGAAGGTACACACAAAATATAAGTTTCAGATTCTAATTACACCGCACTTCATTTATTTTTCTATTTGATCTTTTATCAGTTTTACCACCTTTTACTTGACAGATCTTGTTCTATAGCTTTTATAATGTGTAGCAGTTTCTTTTTTAAGTGGCATGACTATTACCTCTAACATCAACCATCATTAATGATGAATTAGATAATGAACATGTAATATCGAGCAATAACCTTCACCACCTATATCTTTTTATGATATTGTATGGCTACAGATCTATGAATACTACACGATAAGATGTAGAAATCCCATAAACGAGGATATGACAAGTTAGGAATATGACAGTAAGCACACAAACACACACACACGAGCTTGCGCGCACACGGGGCACGCATGTACACACACATGAGATTTATATTAGTTGTAATTGATTATAGGCTTAATTCCAAAAAAATCCAAACCTTTTAGCTAAACTATGAGAAACCTCCAAAAACTTTCAAAACTATGAGAAACTATCATGGCACAATTTTTTTCCAGTTTCTTTGGCAGTTTCGTGCAATTTATTGAAAGTTTTGTGATAGTTTCTTGTGTATTTTAAATTTTTTTGGGGGTTTCTCGTAGCTTAGCTAATTTTTTTTTTTGGAATTCGGCCTTGATTATAACATGAAAAGTAAGCATTGAAGTGGTTAAAACACATATTACAAGAACAAATATCAAGATATCTTCATATAGTATTACTTTATGCATATAAGATCCTTTTAATCATTGTTGTTATAAGCATGTGTTCTAGGATGTGCCTTCTTTTTTCCTTTCTTTTTTTATTCTCTTAAGTTTTAGGATTGAAAATCTTCATACAGTTTTCCAATCTTACGGGGGTCTCCTTATTCCGTTGCTATACCATGCGATATAAGCATGCCGAATTATAGATCCTTCTCTACTACCAATCCCGTATGACGACGAGTTAATGCTAATCAATCTTCTTTACTTGAGGTGACACTTGAAAACTTTTTTGCAGCTTGAAGAGGGGGAGGAATTTCTTGACAATCTCAATCCCTGCACAAAGAAAGAAACAGCAGCTGTGGGTGATTCGAACATGCGCAATTTGAAGCGGGGGGATATTCTTCAACTTGAGAGAAAAACATATTACAGATGCGATGTTCCATTTCTGGGGCCATCAAAGCCCATTGTTTTATTTGCTATACCTGATGGCAGACAACAAGCATCACTGAATTAATCAATGAGTGCAAGCACTTTAAATCAAAGTAATTTTCACGAGATTTGATGCCGAAATGATAAGAGTCGCAAGATTTGATGCTGAAATGATAAGAGAGTAGGGTTTGATGCAACACAGTTTTGAATGTGTACTACTGCAAGAGTATGGATCCATGCAGGAATATTTCATCTCTGTGACAAATTACTGGGTCTTTTTGTATGTTAATGTACTTGGTTTTGGGATCAAATGGCTTATATTCTCATTTACATTCATTTTTACAAATTTCATGTTTCCCAAATGAGCGACCATGAAGAGCGTGCCATACAAGGCTGTGATGGAGAGATGCGGCTCAAGAGCTGATTGATTTTCTTTGCATCTGGGCTTGAGACATTATTTTAGTACATTGCTGAAACCCCTATAATGAATTTTTTTGGATGATTTTAACTTCTGTTAGATTTCCATTTACATTCTACCTTTTGTGTTTATTGACTAAAAATACAATAGAAAATGCAATGGATGTTGCAAAATTGTTTGTACTGTATATGATAAGCTTATATAGCATCCATAATAATTGCCATGGACACATTTCTCCGAGTTATAACATCTGTTGTAACCATTTTGAGTGATAGATGTTGTAAGAATTTGGTCTAATTTTCCTCTTCATTTTCAAGTCCAACTCAACTTGTTGCAAACCAAATATGAGAAATGAAGTTGGTACCAATTTCCTTTCCAATGTGAGAGTTCGCAAGATCGATCCCCGAAGGGGGTTGATTTCAAGAAGAAAAAATGAGAAATGGAGATTTTTTGTAACAAATGTTGCATGCAACTTCATTTACAAGCAACCAAATAGCCCCCCAGACAACTTATAATTCACTCAACTTATAATTCTCTGCATTTATGAACTTGAATGTGCTATTTATTCCATATATTCTTATTACTATTTATTACTACAATTTTCAAGTTTCCCAAAATGAACAATCATGTAGAGTGTGCAATACAAAGTCTTATATGTTGTGATAAGCATTGTCATATAATTCGCGAATTATTCGCGAATTTTTGATTGGCCGATTAATTCTCCGATTTAATCGCCGCTGACGAACGCTTCGAATAATTCAAAGAAACAGCGAATAATTCACAAAAACAGCGAATAATTCGCAATATCAAAACCTAGAGCCTCATATATTAATTTCTTGCTTGAAATCCTTCCCGAACATTTCCCGAATACTTACCTAATCTTTTTCGAATAACTGTCGATTTTTTCCGAATAGTTTCCTGAATCCGAATTTTCGACCTAGCTGAATAATTCCCGAACGGCGAATTTGTGACTGGTGATAAGAGATGTGCCTCAAGAGCTGATTGCTTTCTCTGCGTCTGTTTCTAAGAATAATTTTTTTTAATATAGTTATGAATTCATTTATAAAGTGAGAGTATAATTCTACTTATTATTTACAATTACAGATTCCAACAATTTGCTATATACTGGATTTGCTCCAGGATACCAAACTGATTAACACGGGCAAAGGGAAACCTTCCCATTCTCAGATGTTAAAAACCAAGTGTTCACAAACAATACAACATGTTTATAGAATATAAAAGTTACATCTTGATATTTAATTGGTTTTAACTTTGAAGGACAAGAGACTTGTTGAGGATCATATCATCTGTAGAAAAGTCTGCTGCCTTTCGAAATGTTCCTCGGCCAAAGTCGAGGTTGTATGAATCTGCAAGACCGCTTACTAAGTCGAATTCCGGCACCCAATCGAGCTCCCTCGTCGCTTTCTCAATCGAAGCAAAGAAATGCTGCAGAAAAAAAGAAGCACAGGGCATTTGTAAGTCACCAATCCCGAGCTTGAGAAATCACAGGAAAACTGCAATTTCAAGCTATATGATGAAATGGTTTTAAAGCAGCAGTTTATTATACAAATTTCATGATTTTGAATCTTATTTAATAAATTATTGTAGGAATCATGTTAAATTTTGCATTATCAGAAAACATTTCTTCTTCTTTCTTCTCTATAATCCTCTCTATTCTGTTTTATAGTGGGAACCACACAAAGGCTTAAGCTATCAGGTAATGAGCCTGCAGCCATATCAATTATTATTATTTTTGTATCTGGATTCATACATTATTTCAGCAGATATTTACCTCAACAGCCTTCTTACAAAGTGCTCTACATTCTATGGTTATCTTAGCATTTCATCATTTATTAGATAACTTAAAAACTATCATAAGAAATAAACTTACCTGATCTCGGAAGGGAAATGCTTTCTTCTTCCCAAAATCAAATTCCTTGGGATTATAGTGAATAATCTCGGGTTTAGGAAAACCACCAGCCTGCAAAACCATCATAAGAAATTAAATCTCAGAAAATGCATTTAATTACTAATTATAACAAATATGTATTGTAATATTTCTAACGAAATACCTACCTTTGCACAAGCCCGTGCTAACCCATCAAAGGTAACATATTTCGATCCAGAGATGTTGAACACTTGCTTACTTGCTTTTGGATTGCCAAGAACCTTGATGAAAGCCTTAGCCAAATCCTGCAACAATCAACTTATGTATATGATGATCGAAGGTGATTCATTGAGTATTAAAATGAAGCAGTATGCTTACTTTCAAAAATTGAATTAAAAAATTGCCATGCATTCACTTGTGAATTGTAGGCTATTTAAGGAGGGGTGGAAAATTGTAATATGTGCCTTTCTTTAAAATCAGAGTCATGAAGTGTATATATGAGACTGTAGCAGAGCAACTGTTACAGATATCCCACGAAAAAAGTTAAAAAGATAAATGAGTAACTCTTGTAGAATTCGAAAGTAAATCTGGAAAAAAATTTGTAGAAAGGAAACTAAAGGTTTAACTTGTAAATGTGTATGCATCAATCTAGATATGAAATGATCAAAGTTCTGAAATTTGCTCCAGCCATAAGGACAAGCAAAGATTAATTTGTGTTTAATCTAAACTTAGGGGAAAAAAAAGGAATTTAAAAAATAAAACCACTGGAGGCTGATACCATTTAATTAGTAATCTCTATGGAGATTCTCCTTGAAGTCCTATAGGCTCATGTTTCTCTTCACCTAATTATTAGCATTTTAATATCATCAGTATTTCCCTAGACTTCCTGAAAATTAAGGAAAATGGAGTGAATTAGGAGCCAAGCTTGGTCCGCATGTCAACAAGGCCTTTGTAAATATCGATGTGTATATTATTAAGATATTTTATGAGTACAGTGAATATCCGATGCTATAAGAGGAAATTTCAGTATAGGCTCTCTCTTACTAACCTTAACATGTCCAAGCTGAGTAATTTGAACTCCGGACCCGGGTATCGGAATCGGACGGCCCGCTTTCAAACGATGAAAGAACCACTCTTCGACAGGATTATAGTTCAAGGGACCATATATGTACACTGGCCTTATAGAAGTCCAATTCACACCCCTTGAAGTCAACAAGCTCTCTGTCTCAAGTTTTCCTTTGTGTCTGCTCTTTGGATCAACTGCATCTGTCTATAAATAAAAATTTAGAACAGAAAAATTAGAAATATATCTAGAATGGGTTAATTGTTCAAAACTCCACTGTGGTTTGCCTAGTATAGCACTTAACCCCCCTCAACTAATTTATTAGCAGAAACACCCCCTCTGTTCATCGACCATAGCTCTTGAAAACACTTTAAATCTACTATAACAAATTCTAGATATAAACTAGACAATCATTTGAATTGTTTATAGAGTTGAATTTGAGTGTTTTAAAAGTTCTGGTGGATGAGTAGAGAGGATCACGCTAATAAATAAATTGAGGGGGTATAAGTTCTATTGGGGGTAAACTACAGGGTTTGGAGCAATTAACCCCGCAGAAACTTAGAAACACTTGGTCAAAGCTTTACCTCAAAGTGAGGCAACAAGTCTGATTTCAGATACACGCCAGCTGAGGAACAGTATATATACCTGTAAAAATATTAACTAACATTACACTGAGATTTTACTTCATAAAAGATATATGAAAACTAAATGCCTTCATATAATCTATTTATTTATACATTGAAGCGTTTTCATATAATGGACTTACTGTTCTAACTTTGGCAATGCATCTAATATAGGCTCTACTTCAACTGCTTCACGCCCTGGATAGCGAAAATGAAGGAACATAATATTCAATAATCATATGGTAATTATATGCCCGAGAGTGAGAAAATGGTAAGATGAGATGAGAATCACCATTTATGTCGTAAACGACATCAAATCCCTCTGCTGAAAGGCTTTTCTTCACAAACTCAAAGTCCTGCCTATCCCCTTTTAAATGTAAGACCTACAAGAAAATCAGATGCTATTTTGAACTAATCTATTGCATTTAGAATGTATAAGGCCTTTTCAGCATGATTGAATGGGCAATTACAACGTTGAATTGCTTCGAAAATAATTTCAACTATTAAAAGAGTACAAAAGTGTTTCCTCTCACCTTAACTTTGAGATTTTGGTGCAATGGCGAGGATTTAAAAATTCATATCTAAGGAGGATTTCAGGGGGGTTGGGGGGTAAAGAGAGTTTCTGTGAAGTGGTAGAGTACAATTATGAATCCAGAAGCTAGTTCAGGGTCAAATTAGTTTATATCCGTTTACACAATAACCATTGATGTATCTGCACTCACACCAGTCATGTATTAAGAAGAACAAACACCGACATGGTACACCAATACACAAAATTTGCTATAATATACCTATGAAACCAAACGCTTATAAATGACCCAAAATGAAATAAAATACGAGAAAATTGAGCGTACTTTGGATTTAAATTCTGAGTACTCCTGATCTGATTCTCCTGGCAATTGTTGAGTAATGGGTGCTTTCCCCCTTGTAAACAATGTCACCTGGCCAATTCCAAAGCAAGAATAAATCGTTATCTCTAATTCTCTTTATAGTTGGATATAATAAATCAATTTTCAATGAAACAATACGAACCTGATGGCCCTCTTCAACAAGTAGTCTGCTCATGAACACACCAATGAATCTAGTTCCACCCATCACTAGAATCTTTTTCGCACTTGATGCTGTGACCTGAAATGCTCCTTTTGGTTGCAAAGTTTTTCTCCTACTCTGCTAATCGAAGCAGAAATTAGTAGCAAACTTTAATACCTTTCTTCTGATTCTTGAAACCAATGCAAGACTCTGAAAGTAATGCAGTATTCTTACCTGAAAAGAGATGTTGAAGCCGGTGCCATTGAACTCGGATAATGAAGAAGGGAGCAGTGAAGAGTTTGAAGAGATCCAGGGACTATGAAGAGATGGCTGGCTCTGTTGCAACGCTGCTAGCCTCGCCATTTTTTGCTCTCTTCCTCTTCAATTGTTTTCCTTTTGGTCTCCAAGTTTTTGTATTTGAAATTTGGTTGGTTGGTTTCTTTTGAAAGGATCAAGTGATTAGGTTGCTGACTCTTTTCTTTAGAGCCCGTCCTCTCTTTTTCCTCTCCTCTTCTCATTATGGGTAAAAGATAAGACGAGCCCCACATTGGTTATATCCACAACCTCTCATTTCTCCACCTGCAGAGTAGTTATATAGTAGCTGTGGATAGAGATATGAAATTACATGGAATCCCTCCTCCAAAACAATCAAAATACAGCCAACCATTATAATAGACTTTATACACAATCACAATTAGCATCAATCACAAATTTAATACCAAATTCCTGAATTACACTTTAAAAAACATAAAAAGCTCATATTCTCAAGTTACATAAATTGATGTACAAAATTTAGGAGATATTTGTACATGGGCTTAAGATCTAAAACAGGTTCAGGAAGCATAATTGAAGAAATCCCCAATAAATATAATTTGGATTCAAAATTCAGAAACGCTCAACTCTGAGGTAAGTTGAGGCAGGAATTACCTGTGCACAAACATGATAAATTACTGAATCATTAGCAAGTTGATATCCATTCAGAATCATATGGAAAGAACAAAGAGGACCATAGATATTAGATGAAGCATTGAGAAGTTCAAAAATAAATACACCTCGCATTACATACAAAGAGATCAACTCCTCAACCCTAGAACAACAAGGATGATCATTTAGTGTGCCAATACAATGAGAACTAAGACCCAACTTAACTGCTTTTTCTTTAAGGGAAAAAGATAAGACACACGAATTGGAAAATGCTGGCAAACTCATATTTCAATGACAATATGTTTGTAACATATAGGCATAAACAGTTTCAATTTCCACACTAACTATCTCCATATGATCAGCGTTGAAATTGTATAGAGTAGGAGCCTGTGTTCGGATCCTTGACAGTTTTGAAGTTGTCTACGCTCATTCCAAATCGTCCCAGAACCGAGTTTCCCATCTCCTTCAACTTTCCTGCAGTGAGCAAATGGTATTATTCACTTTATCCACAAGAGTTGAAGAATAATAAGTACAAAAGTCCAAATTTTCCCAGAAAATACTCTGAAGGTACTAGTTGCTCTCTCAAATTTTCGTTGACAATAAAGCATTCCTAGTTAGTTAAATAGAGAGTGCGTGCATTTTAAACAAAACAGTCATTGATCGTTATATTATACAAACTTGGTCAACCCAAGTTCTACTGGATCTTGCTCCTGTGTTTCTATTGCTGATGAATAATTCTAAGGAGACAAGAATACTCTTATTAAATGAATTAAAAATAAAAAAAATATAAGAATAACAAATATCACAAGTTTCCATCAATATACAAGCAAAATTATTTCCTATAAAGAAGATCATCACGGACAAAAGTACAAGAAATGTTGAAAGTGGAGACCACCAGCATACAGTATCTCTTGATAAGAGGGAGAATTTGGTAATTCAAAACACCAACATGAAGACTCGCAAATTCTCAACTTAAAACAGTTGCTATGATAATGAAACTTAGTATAGTAAATGTTCATTGCAGAAGATCTGAAACTAAATCGATGCAAATAGCCCTAATGTATACTTGTATATACATGAAGTATGATGGAAGAGTCGATTTATCGCTCAAAGGACAAAGCAGAAAAAAGAAAAAGGAACATGCATTATAGCTGAAGCATGAACTGTTAACAGGTTCGTTGCTGAATGTGAAATAACTTTTATGATCAATAATGCAGCAAACAAAGTGTTTCACTATGACAAAAAATCTTAGTTCTAAAGTAAACATCTAGACCTAAAAGGCTCCAAGTTAATTTATTGAATAGGAGGCACAAGAAATCACCATAATCCATAATAGAACAAAACCACCATAATTGCATTGACCAAAAAGGATTTGGAAAGTTAAAAAAATCAGGAATGCTCTAAGCATAACTAACCAATCATCTCTTCCTTCATCTTTTCACGCTTTTCTGCTGCCAATGGCTCCAGACGCCTAATAGTTCTTCTTGCTTGGTCATTAGAAGGATCCAACTCAATAGCTTTTTTCAAATCTGCAAGATGTAAGGAAGCAATAATCAAAAAGCAACTCATACTCTTTCAGGAGCTTATCAACATGGAGGAGAATTAAACTTTAATTAAAGGATTTAACCTTATATGCCCACACACATACCAGCTATAGCCTCTTCAAGGTTATCGAGTTTTTCATGGGCCTCTGCTCGTCTAACTAGTGCTCTTGTGTATGTGGGATTCAGTTCCAATGCTTTCGTGCATTCTTTAATGCTATCAGCATACCTTGCCTGTGAAAAATTGGAATGCCTATTAGAAACAGAACAACATGCGCACCAAATATCAAGATACACTTTCTTGGGAATTGCAATCGAGCCGACACTCAGTTGTAAGAACCAGGTCAATTCTTTCATAGGCCATTCTTAACATAAGCTAAACTCGAAAGTCGTTTGACAACTCCAAATTGAGATCAATTCATATTAAAGGTTACCATACATAATCAAGAATTCAGTAAGATCACTTGTCTTAATATCTTATATTTTCCACTAACGTCAACCACAAATGAAGGAGACAAGGAGGGTTAACAAAAAGGTGGTAAGTTTGTTGGCGTTATATGAGATGAATTCTAATAGAATGCTGAATGGAAAAAATCAACAGTCCCAAAACCAAAATTATGGGGTATAAGATTTTTTTGCAGTAATGTAATATTGTTTATCCTCTTTGATTCTCACAAAGATACGGAAGTTATGACATATTAAGAGTCTGAGTAATCAATAAGTCAGATGAAGCGATCCAGCATTGGTCTTTAAGCACAAATCCAGGTCCTGCAAAGGGGCATTCGGATTCGGATATCTAGATATTTATCCGGATCCGGATATTTCCGGATACAGATATGGAATTTCGAATTCGGATACGGATATATGTTTTCGGATCTACTCGGATACAGATATAAATACGGATATGTTCAAATTTTTCGGATATAGATTCGAATATCCAGATATCTAAATTCGGATGCGGATACAAATATCGCAGACACATTAAGTTAAATATAGCATTTTAAATTAAATTTCTAATGTTTTTATGCTTAATTAATTAATAATTTTATAGTAAAAGTAAAATTAAATAATTTATTTGTTTGTTTATTTTATATCTATTATAAATTATGCATTTAGCATAATATTTTATTATTTTATTTTAAAATATACAAAATAAGATAGTATATATGTATAATTATTTGTTAATATATTTTTTAACGTGCATATTTATTAATTTCAAATATTTTAAGCACTCATATTTAATTTTTACTCAATTTTTTTGTAGTATGCATCAGTTACATGCATATTTTCACTTCACTTATTTTATATTTTAAATATTTATTTATCAATACCCGATTAGAATCCGTATCCGTTTATCTCATATCCGATCTGTATCCGTATTCGATTTTGTCAAACATGGATATGAATATTTTTTACCGAACTATATATGTATTCGTATCCGTATCCGAAACCGGCATGCGAATATGGATACGGTAATGCTCATATCCGATCCGTATTTGCTCTGAATGCAACCCTAGTCCCGCATGATGTTTTTTCTGTGTGTATTCTACTACCAATGAATCTTTCATCATATTTAACGCCATAAGCCTATACCACAGAGCAGAATTTCCTATATACCATAGTCGATAATACATCACTACAACTAAAGTATTAGTAGAGTGATTTACTAAATACATCACCGCAATTAATATTTGGTTCACAAACAGAAACGATTAAGAAAATGCAATCAAAAGAAGTGAAATTGGGAAAAGCAACATATACCAATTTCAAGAAGCAAGCGCCACGATTCCCATGGCACATGGCGCGAACTTCTTCGGATGAAGGGACCTCAGCAGCGATCTCCAAAGCGAGCTCATACTTCAACAGAGCATCCTCGTATTGCCCAGCTCCAAACAATCGATTCCCTTCAGCTTTCACTTCGTTAGCTTGATTCAAACTCCTCTGCTCCCAATTAGAAAGGAATTTGAGAAGCCAAAAGACTCACGATAGAGATTAATTAGGGGAAAAGGGAAGAAATCCGACCTCGTTTAATTGATCCTGGGTGAGCGCATCTTCGAAGGATTCGTCTTCGTTGCTTGTTCCCTCTTCTGATCTGGATTCGATCTCTTCATTGACGACAACCATATTTCTTTATTCTTTGGAAGATTGAAAGGAATTGAGAGTGAAGAGAGATTAAAGCTACGACTTTTTAGTTTGGGGGAAGTTTGTAGGGTTTTTTGATCGATGCTTCGAGAGACTCGGGAGAAAAGAAATATGAGGATGCTCACGATCGGGTTTCGGGTCGGGTCTGCTTAGAATAGCAACTGGTCTGCTCGGAATCGGATTTGGTAGGTATTAGGTATATTATACGTAGAATTTTTAACGGGTCGGGTCTGCTTAGAATCGGATCTGGTTGAATTAATTCAGCCCACAAAATAAACTCACTTCTCTCTCTAGTTCTCTCTCTCTACACGATGGCGATGGCAATCTCATTGTTTTTTTCGTTATGCCGCCTCTGGAAACAGTGCTAGGAATTTCCCGAACTTTGCTCTCAATTGCCTAATTAATTAGAAGATGATTCTTGTTATGTTGAATTCCCACCAGATGGCTTTTTTGTGAAGGACCTCTCAAAACAAGACCTCACTTCTCGCCATTGGCTCTAAGGAATCCTTTTCCTCTCTCAAGTTCGTCCTAGGTAGCCTTTCATGGTCCCCGTGTCTCCGTTTCCACTTGGCATCACAGTCTCGGTAACTCATCCTCTGTCGTCCTCACTACTCTTCAGTCATCTATGCCGCATAAAATTTCAGAGTTTCTAGATGTAAATAGCATATGTGATGCTTGTTTCTGTTCAAAAAGTAACCGTTTACGTTTCCTATTGTTTCCGTTCATAATGTAATTCCATTATTTTTAATACATTGTGATATTTATGGTCATGTCCCCCTTCCGTCGCATTCTGGTTTTCGCTATTATATTACATTAATTACCGATTATTATAGATTTACGTGGCTTAGCCCCTTGACAAATAAATCTTCCGCTCTCACAAGTTTTCAACATTTTACAATATGCCGAAAATCGATTTTCTTAGACCATTAAAATTTTCCAATGTGACGGAGCTCCCGAATTGACTAAAGGATATTTTAAACAATTATTATCTCAATCCGGAATTATTTATTGCCCTTATACCCAGAACAAACCAACAAAACAGACTCACCGAATTGAAAAAATCGTCATTCAGCCGAAATGGCGATTGCTTTCATGCTTCAATCTCACACTCCTAAGAAGTTTTGGTGGGAAGCATTATCTTCTTCCGTTGTGTTTCCCACTCACCCAAATCCCTTCCCCATTACCTATAAACCCAACCACACTCCAAACAAAAGCCCATTACTCCTCACCTCACCCGCTACATGTCCCCACTTTCCCTCCTACTCAACTGCCTACTTGTTTCTTCTACAACTTCTCCTACTTCACTTAAGAGGCAACTTGTTTCCCAGAAGCTCACAAAAATCCATTATGGTGAAATGCAATGTTACAAGAAATGAATGCCCTTATTTCTACGGGCACCAGGCCTTTGGTCCCCTTACCAGTGCCTGATGATTCTGTATCCGTTGGTTGCAAGTGTATCTTTCGATTAAAGAGCAATCCGGATGGTACAATTCATCGCCATAATTTATGGCTCGGTTAGTCGTAAAAGGGTTTCATCAAATTGCCAGAGTGGACTACACAGAGACGTTTAGTCCTGCCGTCAAACCTACCACCATTCGTGTTGTGCTTTCCCTTGCGGTTTCCAAAGGTTGGGATATTCGTCAATTTGACGTTAATAATGCTTTTCACCGACACAGTTTACATGCATCAACCTCCAGGGTTCTAGGATTTGGTCCATCCTTCTTATGTCTGCAAGCTACACAAAGCGATCTATAGTGAGTTGACGTTGGTCGGATCACGTCAAGATGTTACCTTCCGTTGATCTGCTGATGGCGGCGATAGACGGTCGAGATTGGATCTGGAGGCTGGCTCCTGAAGCGTGTCGATCTCAATGGGTTTGAGGTTGTTTGGGCTGAGCCACCTGCAAGGAAGTCCCGGGGTGGTTGTACCACCGAGGACCCTCCGACGGTCAAGTTAGAAAGGAAATCCGAGCAGAGTAACGGCTTAGTGGAGTAAAAAATGGCTTACTTGAACCGTCTGAAGGAGGGGTTTATATAGAGGTGGCAGCAAGCAGGCAGACGTGAGAATCACGCCGGCCGTTACGCTCTCGACGTCACGCCCGCGTGATGAGCGGGATTCCGCATTAATGGCGAGACAGGCTCGTTAATGGGGGATTGTGATGGCGTGGAACGTGGGATGTGGCCGGCGGATATCTCGTGCATGGCGAGATTCGTGGGATGACGGTTGCGCCTGTGAGTGGTGCTGTTGGTCGGTCGATGAGACCGAGGAAGATGACATCGGAGGGAGAGCTCGCAGACGAGCGGGAGAGCCGAGGTATCTTGGTTCTGCGGTAGCCTGGAGACGAGCCAGGAGGGCCGAGGAGGCCAATTGTGCAGGAGGCTCGGAGACGAGCCAGCGTTTGTTTATAGGACGGGCATAAGAGTGGTCTGGTCGGCCACTGTAGGTCCTTTCTTGTGAGCTTTGGGACACGTCATCTGCCACGTGTCTGTTTCCCCCAATCAGAGCAAACCTCTGTTCAAATTCAAAAATTTGAAATAAAGTAACGCTTCAGAGGCAGCGCCAAGTGCGCTGCGCCCTAAGAAGCGCACCACGTGCAAAGCACGTGAATGCTCGCGCCGAAAGCATCTCATTCTCGGAAAAGCTATTCGCACCTATTTTATATCAGTTTCAGTTTTAACAGCGCACATGCATACATTAAGAGAAGAATAGGAATTAAAAGGGAGCACTTGGCGGTTGATGACAAAAAGCAGAAAGCATTTAATTAAACATTTATTCTACACGAAATAGATCGCTAAATATGGGATCGAAAGTACAGGGATTTACAAACATAGAGATAAAATTATCTAGTTCCCTCTCTGTCTTTTCCACCATGTCAAAGCGACGGTATTCGCGAGGAGTAGTTACCCATCGGTTAGCACCACATTCACCAGCGAAAGCAGAAATGACAGCCCGATGAGCTCGTATTTGGCTCAACAACTGAACAGAGCAATCCCTCAGAGCTTTGGTGATCAAATGCACCTCGTGGAAACACTCGATCTTGTCTTCTGCGGCGCTGAGCATCGCCGAGGTCATCTCCGCCGGAGGAGGGGGATATCATCGAGCACGGACAAAAGGATTATCCGGAGCCAGATAGAGCCGACGGGGAGAGGAGATTCTACACGAGTCAAGAGCTTGTGCAGCGCTGTGTCACATTTGTCATCCGTTAAAGTAGGATTCACCAAGCACACAGCGAAACGAGGAACGATGTCCTTAATAGGCACCTTCCACGGCTGTTGGCGAGCATGGGGACGGTTACAGGCCATAACTCTTTTTCAACAAGAATGATTCTCTAAAAAAGTTAGAGAGAAGAGAAACACTGCTTCAGATTATAAATGAAGAACATTTAAGTCTAGGTACAGAAAATGCTGTACATGATGGAACTATTTCCAAGATCTGGGAAAGGGAAAGTTTGACTCAGAAGGAAGGTGAAAAGACACCTTTAGCATGAAGCAACGCTTCATAGAAGCGCCAGCGCTGAGAGTTAAAGTCTCTAACGCAGCGCGCCACGTGCAAAGCACGTGTGCGCTAGCGCTAGGTGCGCTGCGCTCTAAGCAGCGCACCACGTGCAAAGCACGGATGCGCTAGCGCTGGAACTAAAAGCTCCCCACCGTCAGATCAAAGATCTAATAATAATGATAAATTATTAATTAATCAGAATTAAATTCTGTTAAGAAAAGATTTCTCAAAATCTTTCCAAACAACAAGATTGTGCTCTGTAAATCAGAGCACCGTTGGATCAATGATCCAATGGTGATTAAAAATCACCAAAATACAGAATAAATTCTGTATGGAAAAGGTTTCCCAATCTTGTTAAAAATAAGAAGATTGCCTTCTGTAAATCAGAAGCCCTTGGATCAAAGATCCAACGGTGGGGAATTCTCAAAATCAATTGGAGAAAAGATCTCCTTAACTGATTGAACAAATCAGTTTGCCCTATATAAATGCCCCCAGACTTCAAGTCTCAGATATACAGAAACAAATAGAGGAACCCCTCCATAAGCTTTGAGAGATCTCAGAAAGAAGAGCCAAACTCTCAGAAAAAGAAGAGTTTTTTCAAGGTAAAAAATGAACAGAGAGATGAAATCATCTTATAATTAAAAAAAAGAATTCACTTCTTTAAAGATCATAGATGTACAAGACCAAGGTCTTTCACAAAGTGATCAAAGGATTTCATCATAAAATAAAAAGAAGAACATAATTCTTCTCATAGATTATAGATCTACAAGACGCAGGTCTTTTATACAAAGAGATCATGAACATCTCATTATAAAGGGGGGGGGGATAATTCAATTCTCTTAAGGATCGTAGATCCATAAAGGCAAAGCCTTTCATCAATACAAGAGATTGAAGTATCTCCTATAAAGTAAGAATTTTTATTTTTAGAATCTTGAGACAAAGTCTCTCATAAACGAGAATTTATTTCTCAGATCATAAAATTGATCAGATGCGCTTCTGCGCTCTTGGACCGGCGCTCAGCGCTGAGCGCACCACGTGTCCCTCATGTGTGCGCCATTTAACAGTTAGCGCTTTGCGCTCTTGAACTAGCGCTTTGCGCTCATGGACCGGCGTTCAGCGCCAAGCGCACTACGTGCTCCTCACGTGCGCGCCACTGAACAGATGCGCTTGCGCTCCAAATATAGCGCATTGCACTCATTATCTAGCGCTCAGCGCCAAGCGCACCACATGCTCCTCACGTGTGCGCCACTGAATAGATGCGCTTGCGCTCCAAATATAGCGCATTGCACTCATTATCTGGCGCTCAGCGCCAAGCGCACAACGTGCTCCTCACGTGTGCGCTACTTAACAGAAGCGCCTTAGCGCTCCACATCTAGCGCAAAGCGCTGCACGCTTCAGCGCTCCAAACATAGCGCATTGCGCTCTTCGACTGGCGCAAAGCGCCAAGCGCGCCACGTGTTCCTCACGTGTGCGCTGATAGAACATAAATTGTTCTTTAATAAACCACAGAGCTATGATGAATGCTCAGCATTCAATAAAAGACAAAAATATTGTCAGAACTCAAATCAATGCTCAACATTGTCAATGTTAAACATTTTAACTGAGTGGGCTAAGCCCAAAGTGGCCACAAAACCCTCATTCAGATTAACTGAGCCCATATGCTCACAAACCTTTTGATCTTAGTCTCAAATTGGACTACAGATCCCAACCAAAATTGGTTCAAGGGTACATCTCTTTACTCCTCTGATATTTGTCGTTGTAATCCTTCAACGTCTTCAGAGAGGTGACGGGTCCCGACAACCATACATTTCATAGACTATGACGCCTTTAAACTGGACTGTGGGGTCCCTTTAAACTTATGGACTATGATGTCCTTAACCTCGGACTGTGGGGTCCCTTTAAACCCATGGACTATGATGTCCTTAACCTCGGACTGTAGGGTCCTTAAACCCATGGACTATGATGTCCTTAACCTAGAACTGTGGGGTCCTTAAGCCTATGGACTATGACGTCCTTAACCTTAGACCGTAATGTCCTTAAACTAATCAACCGCAATGTCCCTAAACTAAACAATAGAGCCCAAATGCTCTCTTGTTGGATCTAAATGATCCCGTTAAGTTGATCTTAGTCTGAAATTAGACTAACGTATCCTTAACATACGTTTAAGTTGATCTTAGTCTCAAATGAGACTAACGTATCCTTAAACCCAATCCAAAACCCAAATCTAAGAAAATACGGGTTTGGATTAATCCACGCCCTACGGGCGACAACATAAATTAGTCTCCGTATACAATCCACGGGCAACCAAAAACAAAAAAAACACCCACGGCACGAAATGACCATCTGGAGAAGGAGAAAGTGGTTGCCGCGATGCGGTAGCGTAATTAATTGCAGGGGTTTGCGCCTGCAGGGAAGAGCGTCCCCACAATCAAAACCCCCTCAAATGATGGGGAATCTGACGAAGTCTGCTACATCGGCCGCATCCGTTTAAACCTTCGATATACTGTGTCATAAATCAACTTAGCATCTTCGGAGAGGTGGACGGATAGCACCAATTAGCATCTGCCCTCAAAATTCAGGCAAGAAGGACTTACGCGGTCTCGTCCCGCGTCTTTCGGCGGAGAACAGATTCTGGCACGCCCGGTAGGACCTCTTCCTCTTTCCACTCCACACTTCGTGTGTCGTGTCCGCGAATGAATCGCGGTTTAATATGGTTGCCCTTGGGTTCGAGGTACTAAGATTTGGTTTTGCTCTCGTGCAGAAAAAAGAACATCAATGGCCTCTAACTGCTCCAGCTGCAACTGCAACTCCCGTTCCGCCTCATATGGAGGTGTAACTTACGGGCCCCAAGCGGCCTCCCTTTTCACAATACCAGTTGAGCAAGTAACTCAAGCCACCACTGGGCTATTCTTCGGGACCATGCTCCCACCGATGAACTTCAACGCCCCTGTACCATCGCAAGAAGCCCTAAAGGAGTCGGTCTATGATCGACTTACCACTACCGCGGTCCCTCTCAACGGGTCGCCCAAATCCAACGCCTCTGTCTTTGACAGATTGGGCCAAAGCTCATGTGGGCCCGTAAAGAAGCCTCCGATACCAGAAAGGGTTATCCCAAAAAGGATAGCCATTCCTGCTCTCGAAGTCGTCAAAGCGGCTTCTCTTACCAAAGGGTCGGTCTTCACAAGACTGACTGTTTCATCTCCCGTTTCAGACGAAATCGTCAAGGCCGCTTCACCTGCTCGGAAGTCTGCTTTCGATAGATTGGCCATCCTCACCCAGCGGACGTCAGTCTTCAATAGGCTGACAACGACAACTTCTGATCAACACAGGGGGCATGAGGAAGTCACCCCCATAGCTGAACCAACTCCATCCGCACGACATGCTCGCCGTCGTCACTGGCGCCGAGTAAGGAAGGCTGGGGGCAGCTCTCCTTCTGGACTGATTCCGCCAGCTCCCGCGGTGGAAATCGATGTTGCTGTTCCGACTGGGAACAGCTTCTAACCGCTTAGGAGGGTTCGCAAGAACTCTCCAACTGCCATGCTGAAAAGATATCCTCCACCTGTAGAGAATGCTACATAAAAGAAGCCGAGGCAGCCCCCTCAGCGGCTGTCCTCCAAAATTTACAAAGTCCAGCGACAGGTCCAGGAATCGGTGATTGACCAGGACTACTCTCGCCGACCAAAGAAGATTAAAGCTCGGCAAGAAAAGAGTCATCCCTTGGTACCACAGAAGATGTCATCAGTCTGGGTGCCCGTTGCAACGGCCCCCTTAACTTCAACCACTCACAAGAGAAGGAGGCCGGAGAAAGCCCCTGTGACCGCGGCGAACCGCAAGGACGCTGAATCTAAACGCCCCAAGTCTGGGGGCATGGTAACACATACCGTCTATATGGCATCTGGAAAAGAGGAAAGTCGTGCTTCTACGGGTCATCGACTGCTTACCCGATCGATAACAAAGGCTCAGGAGCAATAGCAACAAAAACTTCAGGAGATGTTGACTGCAATGGCCGCACTCACTGGGCTGAAAGAAAATCTAGAGACCTCAGAGCAGCGTCAGGAACAAGAAACTGATGCTGAATTCCTCCGAAGAATGCTCGAGAGGAAAGAAAAAGAGGCCGCAGAATAGGCGGCCAACATAAAACGAATGGCTCTTTTGTTCCAAGACATGGCCAGGATGATGTTACAGCCGGAACCTCCAGCTGAAGACCCCCCGATTGTCATTGAAGACGACAGATGGGAGACATCGAACCTTCCTCCGTCTCTTTCAACAGCCAAGGAGGAGACCATCTCCAAGTCCACTCTGAACAATTACATCGCTCAGCAAATACGAGCTCATCATGCGAGCGAAACGGCCGGGCAGATCGTTAAGACTGGACGACCCTACCCGGGCTGGTATGACCAAATAAGGTACCCGCCGGGATATGCAATCCCTAAATTCCATGTATATAAAGGGACAGGCAATCCCCACTAGCATGTCGCCCAGTTCAGAGCTTTATGTGGCAACACTGGAGGTGACGATAAACTGCTACTTCCCCAGTTCATCGTCAGCTTGTCGGAGACAGCGTTCGAATGGTACTCTGAACTCCCGAACGACTCTGTCAAGACATTTGCAGAAATGGAGCTGTTGTTCACACAAAGATTCGCAAGCGCTAGCGAGCGTACTCCGATTACCGCGCTAATTAATGCCAGGGTGAAGCCAGGCGAAACATGGGTTCAATACGCAATACGATGGCGGAATCTATGGTCTAAATGTGAGCAGCGCATCGAAGAAGCGCCAGCAGTGGGCATGTTCGTGGGTATTCTTGATCCGCAGGCGACCATCTCCCAGTTCATGATGTTTTTCAAGCCAATCACCTTCCAAGCCTTGATTGACAAACTGGCCCAAATAGACCAGATGGGTCACAGACCTTCTTCTTTAAAGATGGAACCTCGAAATGAAAAGGGAAAAGCGAAAACGACCTTCGTCGCCAATGCTCAACAGCAACCCGGTGGTCCAAGATTAATTGCTCGCCAGGAGGATAGGCAGCGATTCTTTAACGAGAAGCTGAAACGCCCTTATTCGTTTCCCCGGGATAAAACGAAAAGACTATTTGAGCTGACAGTGCGCAACAGGCTCATCAATCTGCTGAATTCGAAACGCCCATTGCAATCCGGTGAAGCTAATAATCCCAATTATTGCCCCTATCACCAAGCGATAGGCCATCAAATTGAAGATTGCTTCGTCTTTAAAGGCTGGATTGAAGATCAATTCCAATAGGGCAAATTCACCCTCTCCGAGAATTGGAAAGTAAGCCTACCTCAACCACACGCTCTTAAAAGTGGGGACATACCGGGGGCATCGTGCTCTTTTGTCGAAGAAGCTCTATGGGAGGTCGCTCTTTCAGCCAAAACAAAAAAGAATGCTGAGAGAACTCCAAACATGCCCGGCGATCAGATGGAAAAATTAGCTAGAACCCGAGATCATCGAGGGAATGCTGAAGCCGCGCCCAACTTCAAATATTAGTGGTGATATTCAAAGCTCCCGCACCTAGCCGTCAAAGTCTTCGAAGAAAAAGAAGAAGACCAAAAAGCCCGTGAAGCCTGATGACAAGCGCATGGAACTACAAAAGCATATTGACGCGCTGGAAGAATATAATCAGAGGGCGCGGCTAGTCACGCTCCAAGAATTTCTCAGCCACGTTCTTGAGAACGGAGATGATGACAAGGGAGAAGACTCGTCGGATGAACCTGAGGATTATGTGGTAAGCTGCAATGTGATCTCTTACTCGTTAATAAACGGTGAAGAAGCTCCCGACGTAGAAAAACTTGGGGCAAATCCTGAGCTGGAACTTCTAGGACCATCATACGAAATGATTGACGCATTTCTGAACGAAGCACTTCTGAGAAGCAAAGCCGATCGAGAGCGCGAGATGGCCATATTTGAAAAGGCCAAACGCCAGCGATTGAACGAAAGGGTCGAAACACTCCCACCAGATCAAAGTGCATCCGCCGCAAATAAAAGCAGGTTCAAGACGAGTAAAAGGTTCGCCAAAGCCATATCGATGGGAGTGAAGCTGCTACCTTCCGAAGAAAACACTCCTGATGAAGCGGATATACATCCTAGCTACTGCTTATATCATCAAAAGATTGCTCACCCCACCGAAGAGTGCAACGCTTTTAAAAACTGGTGGCAGGAATATTTTGCTCACCGACAACATTTCAAGCGGATGAAATGCAAATCTCGTCGGGAGCAAAGAAATACGACCGGGGAGCACAAAAGAACTACCGGCAACTGTCACATGGTCGACGCTGGGGGATCGCAAGTTCTCACCTTTGGGAGCGATTCTGATGAAGAAATAGCCCTTGGCCCTCTCTTCAAAGAACCCACATCCGAAACGGAAGAAATGAAGACCTGTGAGAACATTCAGCTGCGCAATCGTATGCTGCCTGAAAAGAATCTCGGGCCCACGAACAGTGGGTCGAATAGAAAAGATAAGGGAAAAGAAAAAATCCCTGAGGACATCGCCTTAGATGATCAAGTCGTCAAAGAGCTGACAGCCAAGGACTCGCCAAAGAAAAATAAGGTGGATTACAACGTTTTGGCACACTTGAGGAAGCTACCCTCACGGCTAAGCATTCTCGACGCCCTTCTGCTATCCAAAGAGGCGAGGGATTCTTTGATTAAGGCACTACAAGAGCCCGAACAGTTTCAAGCTTTCCTCGCCGAAGAAAAAATGAAGGACGAGCTGGAAGAAGTACACACGGCCGATATCACTTTCGGCGATGAAGACCTCCTCCTCGGGACGTGTGAGCATAACCGTCCCCTTTATGTCTCCAGATACTGTCATGATATCAAGATAGGTAAAATCCTGGTTGACAATGGGTCCTCTGTTAACCTCCTCAATGTAAGAGTGTTGAAGAAAATATGCATGAGCGTTCAACACCTCGCTCGGGATAAGATCACTATCTCCAGGTTTGACTTCCAGTCATCACGGACGCTCGAGTCTGTGATACCGACGTTGCGCTTTAGGCTGCTAGTCACGGACATCAAGTTTCACGTCATTGATGCTAAGACCTGCTATAACGCTTTGCTCGGCCAGCCTTGGTTACACGAGTACAACATTATCCCTTCTACACAACATCAGTGTATGAAGTACTTCAAAGACGATCTCGAGTACACTGTGACAGGGGAACTAAAACCATTCTCCATGAACGAAGTCCGCAAATATGAGGATGCCAAGTACTTCTTACCAGATTTCGAAGACACGGAAAGATGTCACAAACCGAAGAACAAAGATATCACCACTATTCCGGTCTTTGGGAGTGATACCTGGGAGGAAGAAGAGATAGTCTATTTAGGGCCGCCCCAATGCAATAAGCCGAGAGCGTCCACCCCTATGTTGATCTTCAGTAGCGACTCGGAAGATGAGGTCAATGCCGTATTTTCTGTTCGGCCATCAATACAAGCCTTCGTTGGTGATGATCGGAGTTTGCAAATCGCCATGGTTCCGCGAGAACATTACAAAGAGCTCGACACGCTTGGTACTTATGGTGTGCAAGAACTGAAGACATTCTACATCCCTCCCAGGCGAAGAGATGAAAAGGCGATCCTCTTTTACCAATCAACGGAGGCCAAAGAGGAAAAAGAGATTTGGCATGGTGCGGATTCTACACTTGACAGGCTCCAGCCCATCCGTTTGCCCAGATACTACACAGACGGATTAAAAAGACCGTTGAGGCGCTAATGCGTACCCTTCAAACAGACTGCTCGACAAGCCCAGTTCTATAACAGGATCTGGAACATCTCCGGAGCTAACAAAAGTCACCCAATGGGAGAATTGAAACGATAGGGCTTGGATATGTTCGATCCAAGAAACGGGAGCGATTCCGCGGCTGCTACGTCATACATGACTTCGATGAAGAATGAGATGCTCTGTGGGAAGATGCTAATCCTGAACCAAAACGAGCTCCTGTCGTAAAAATGCCAAGCCCGTCGTTCGAAAAACAAATGGACAAGCTTATAAGGGAAGCGGGTCAAAAAGTTCGAGACGACCATAATCGCGAAATGGCCATCTATGAGAAAGCCAGAACACAGCGCCTCTTTCAGCAGGCCGCAGAAAGTGACGATGCCCTTCGTCGCCAGCCCGCTATACAAAAGACCCGACGCAGAGGCAGAAACAAACCCAAGAACGGAAAAAGCGTTCGACAGCGACAAAGCGGGACCAAGAAGCCACGCGATCGAGAATCGAGCAACCAGGATTCATCTCTTATAAAGAAGATGGATCGAGCGTATTCTTTTTCCCAAGACAAGACAAGAAAGATACTTGATCTTGTCATAAAACATCAGATGATTACCCTCCTAGAGTCCAAGCACCCCGAGCAAGTAGGCGAGGTCTCTCACCCGGATTATTGCTCCTATCACCAAGCAATAGGGCATCCTCTCGAAGAATGCTTTATATTCAAAGACTGGGTAGAAGACCGGTATCAGCAAGGCAGATTCGCTCTATCCAGTAGTTGGAGGGCAACCCCGCCACAGAAGCATGAACCCAAAGCCACGATAGTAGAGCCGGATCAACTTCAGTCTTGGAAGTGATCTCGTACCTGTCATGTGATAACACTGTCAGAAGAAGAATCCGAGAATATGGATGACCTCCCTTGGTGCTTCGAAAATGATGATGACGAGATGATCTCAGAGTTTCCACTAGCGCCAAAAGAGCTGGAAGATGGGATACATACTACTGCAGATAACCTCAAGAAAATTGACCTGGGGACGGCAAGTGACCCGCGACCGACGTTCGTCAGTGAGCTTTTTTCTGAAGAAAGGGTGGCTACGCTAAAAGATGTGCTCATGCAGTATAAAGACTGTTTTTCATGGAACTATTCCGAGATGCTGGGACTAGATCCAGAGATTGCTGTGCACAAATTGGCGATATCTCCGGACGTCAAGCCGATCAAACAAGCACCGAGAAGAATGCGTCTTGAACTTGAAATGAGCATCAACGCCGAGGTCAAGAAGCTAATCGACTCCTGCTTCATCCAAGAGGTTCAATATCCAGATTGGATCGCCAACATCGTCCTAGTGATGAATAAAAATGGGATGATGCGCTTATGCGTGGACTTTCGGGATCTTAACAAAGCTTACCCGAAGGACGACTTTCCAGTATCGGTCACTGAGCTAATGATAGATAATACGTTCACTCATGAAGTTTTCTCCTTCATGGACGGCTCATCAGGATACAATCAGATAAAGATGCATCCCAAGGACCAGAAGCATACTGCTTTCCGGACTCCTTTGGGCATATTTTGCTACAAGGTGATGCCTTTCGGTCTAAAGAACGCCGGCGCCACCTATCAGAGGGCTATGGCGAAGATTTTCGACGACCTCATACATGAAGTCGTCGAATGCTATATTGAAAACCTTGTGGTGAAAAGCAAATTGCACGAAGAGCATTGGGAGCATCTAAAGATAGTATTCCAACATCTTCGGAAGTACAACCTGAAGATGAACCCTCTGAAATGTGCTTTCGGAGTCTCTTCGGGCAAATTCCTAGGATTCATCGCGCGACATCGGGTATCGAAATAGACCCGTTGAAGATCAAGGTGATCATGAAAATGCCTCCGTCAAGGACTCTCAAGCAGCTGCGGTCTCTCCAAGGAAAGCTCACGTATATCCGGCGATTCATAGCCAACCTCTCTGGCAAATGTCGTCCCTACAGTCACTTGATGAAGAAGAGAACCCCGTTCGTCTGGGATCGCAAATGTCAAGGCGCACTGGACGAAATCAAACAATACCTACAGAATCCTCTGGTGCTAACCGCTCCAGTCAAGGGAAAGCCTCTCATTTTGTATACAACTGCCCTTGAGGGTTCCTTAGACGCGCTATGGGCACAAGAGAATGACCAAGGGAAGGAGAGAGCCCTCTATTATTTGAGTCGAGTCCTCCTGGGGGCAGAAAACAATTACTCCCCCATTGAAAAACACTGCCTGGCATTGATCTTCGCGATAACGAAGCTCAGACACTATGCGTTGGCACATGAGGTCCATCTCATATCAAAGGTGGATCCTCTCAAATATTTGATGTCAAAGGCTATATTAACAGGACGGCTCGCTAAATGGGTCATACTCTTAATGGAATTCTCAGTGACATACAGACCTCTCAAGGCAGTGAAAGGCCAGGCCATCGCCGACTTCCTCGCTGAGCATCCGATACCTGCCGATTCTCCTTTGAACTGCGAATTGCCCGACGAGCACGCGTTTGACACGATCGAAGGGGAGAGAAGAAAGAGTGATACCCAATGGGAACTCTAATTCGACGGAGCATCTTCTATGAAGAAGCGAAAACAAAGTATCCCCATAATCAAATCAGGGGTAGGCCTAATCTTTTGTGACTCTACAAGGAGGGATAATGCGCTTTGCCTTCTCCTTAATAGAGCCAAGGACAAATAATGAAGCCGAGTATGAAGCTTTGATAGCAGGTCTTGAGATCACTGTCAATATGGGAATCGAAAACCTCTTTATATACGGAGACTCCCAATTGGTCGTTAGCCAAATAAATGATGACTATTAGACGTGCAAACCGGAGTTGGTAAAGTACGGCGAAAGGGTCCGGCGAAAGGGTACAACAATTGCTGGCTCAAATTCCCACCTATGCCCTGGAAAGCATACCTCGTACGGAAAATAGCAAAGCGGATGCATTGGCCAAGCTCGCTAAAGAATTGGCCAATGAGAACCTCGATGACGTGAGAATCGTTGTGCAAAACCGCCGGGTTCTTGCACCGGTAGAAATATCTCCAGAGTCGTCCGAAGAAAAGGGAGCTACTGGTTGATTGATCTCAAAAACTATCTATTACCGCAATCAAGAACGGCGTCGCTTTGCAGCTAGCCGGTGAGTACGGGTTGGTCCACAGGGATGTTGTGAATTTCCTATTCGCTCAAACGAGTTAATTCCAAATGGTGTGAATGGATCAATTAAATCTAAAAACTAAATTAATCTAGATCTAAATCTTGCTAGGGTTAGGTCTAGGTTAAGTTTGGAAAGTCTATAAATCTCACCGCTTTCTATACCCATATTAAGATCTTATTAGGAGTTATGGTAATTATTAATAAAAGGGATTAGAATCATTTGGAAAGATGTTTCTTCCTTTAGGTTTTTGTCCTTCCTTTATCAATCCTTACCCTAACCTCCATAGAAAACAATCACAACCGGGCCTTTATACTACGGTATCACCGCTACCTCGATGGATAGGGTGCCGTAGGATGCGGTATGTGCATGTATGCATAGAGTCCTATTAATTATATATGATGGGCAAGAAAGGGGATGAGAGATTTTCGTCTCTCAAACCTTCCCCAGATCTAACCCTAACAAGCGAGGAGACTACTTGCTCATTAGGGAATTGAAGAACATTTATCTAGGGTAGAGAATAAAAGATCTAACCAGGGCAAGGAATTAAAATTACCTAGGGCAAGGAATTAAATTTATCTAGGGAAAGAAAAATAAATTAAGAACTTACAAATTGATGCTCTCCAAAAGAATGCTGAAATTTATTAATGAAGGGAGGCATAGCCTTTACAATGATTTAGAGTTCCTATTTATAGATGATAGGAAACCCTAGGTTACAATTGATTCGCACGTCTACATTTACCAAAATATCCTTAGGAAGACCTAGTCAAAGTAGACTCCAAGATTTGGTAAAATTTTATGTCTCTGTCTTTTATTAAAAGGAAGTATTGGGCCTTGAAATTTCCTTTGTGGGCTCTTCTGTCTTTGGGCTTCCTTATTTTTTTGTTCTTTTATTAAAATAGGTTCTATGTTTCTTCTAGATCTCCAGTGAATAATTGCGGTGAACTTTTAACCGTTTGCTTTGTAATCTTGGACCTTGCATTGCCTTATACTTTGTGAATTTTATGTTTGATGTAGGCTTGATCAAGAGTCTTCTGTTTGTTGGTCAAAGTCCACTTTTGCATCGTTTTTTCATCGTTTTCACTGTTTTCTGTCCAAGAACCTGTAACCTGTAATATGTAGCAGACATGCGTCAAAAGCACATGTTTATTTGTAGAAAGAATAAGAATTGGGAATATAATAATACAATATTATGGTGTGAACAAATACCCCCAAACTTATCTTTTGCTCGTCCTCGAGCAAACTTATTTTTTATTCTCTACGAAAAACCTAACCGCACTTTCGCAGGGAATCGCGATTGCACCGAGCTCGTGCAACAAGCCGTTAAACCTCTAGGTGTCCCTAGTAGGAGGAGTGTTGTCTCCTGAGGGTTTTCAGCGGATACTACCCATAGAATCCTATCAATTCGGCCCATTAATTTTAATTCTCCAATTAGGTTTTCTAACAAGGAATTCTATTATCGTCGACCCGTAAATTATCCACCCATATTCTTCACACTTTCTCATCATTTAACTTAAGATTATATATATTCTGCAGACCTACTTAGCTTTTGGCATCTCTTAAGTTTTCCTTCTAGGGTTCCATCTCCACTTAGGAATTTTTATCAACTTTACTAAAGATACAAGTTCTATTCCTCACTCCTTTCTCTCATCTAAACTCCAATCACATACCCCTACGTGTGTGTAAATATCACCCCTACACTTGAAAATTCAAATCAAGCAATCATACTCTTGTCCGTTGTGCAAAGTACTTATTAATTGGTGAATTTTTAATTGAATTTTTGCTTACACATCCTTCATGCGACCGTTAATACTTCTTGAGGTACCAATAACCGATTACAAGACATGTTTACACTTTAAAGCATAATTCCTAGTCTTGCAACACCCAAGGCTTTTAGCAGTGGCTCCCAAACCAGTTGGTCTAAGGCACTAGGTGATGAAGCACCCTCGCTAAATATTTTTCTATTTTTACAGTCTTAAGTAATCACAAAAACCAGTGTTCATTTTTTTTTTCCTTTATTCACCTTTTTTTTATTTTCATTGTACTAAGGACTTTAGACAAGAGCATTTCAGGGTCTCTTCTACTATTCCAAGTTTTAAGGTGCGTGATTGTGCAAATTGTAGGGTATACATTTTCAGAATCGAGACTTAAGCTAAGAATTATTTTTCAAACTTATACTCTAATAAAAGTATCAATACTTTTCCTTCGTTTCGACTTAGCCCAAGAACTGAACTCAAAATTTGCCTATTTCTAAATATATTACAAAGACATATACTTTCTACCGCTAAACTTTAAGGAAGGTTATCTTTAGGATTTTTAATTTACTAAGTTTAAGATCTAGTTGTTCCTAGCTAGTTAACCTTTTGTCAAACTCAAGTTAATTAGGCCAAAATTGAATACATTAATTTTTATAATTTTTGAAAATTTTCAATTTTTATGGGTTTTCAAATAAATATGCAAATGCAAAAATATACAAATGAATGCGAAGCAAGAAGACGTACCGAGCATACCCCCAAACTTAAACTTGACAGTGTCCTCACTGTCATGCCGCACCAAGAGGGTTAAAATTTTCGGCACTCCCCTGTTTATTTATTTATAATTTTTTTTTATATTTTATTAATGTTTTGAATTTTTTTTATTTTTTATAGAAAAAGAAAAACAAAAAAAATATATGTACATATATACAACAAGGTTCCCCCCAAACTTAAGCTTGGCCTTACACAAGCCAAAGGTTAGCACCAACCATTCAAAAATCTTATCATGGTAATGGTCGAGTTGGTGAAAGAATGGAGTGGAAAGAAAAGAAATGAGAAGCACACGCGACCGTGTGGAGAGAAAGGGATAATATGGTCTCGGTGGAGGAGAATGGCGGAGGGGAAGAAGAAATGGTAGGGGTTCTACTTCTTCGAGTGGAGGTTGATTAATCATAAAATCCGTATCATTTAAGAATGCGAGTTCGTCGGCGAGAATATTTTCGAAACATTCCTCGAAGGTCCAATTGAAAATTATCGAACTCAAAATGTCGGATTGTAATTCATCAACACTCGATATCATTAAAGGAAGATTAGAAGAACCAAAGAAAGTGGGAATACGAATTTGAGGGTGGGGATGGAGCGTATAAATTAGCACAATTTGTAATGACCGATGTGTAAAAAGCGATTGTGCTAATCTATCATCCCGCAAAAAAATGAGATTAAATCCCTCAAGAGTCGTGAGCAAACATGGGTATATCGAACTAGGTATTGGAGATGAAAGCGTAACGGTCTCTTGCACAGTCGGAACGATAGGAAGGACGGAAGGAAGTGAGTGAGGAAGGGTATCAGTTAAGGATTCAGGAGGGTGTATTGGAAAATTCGACACATCAAACGAAAATGGTTCAACCTCAACATTATCCTCAATACTATCCTCATAATTCTCCTCAATATTTTCCTCAAAAATTTGCTTATCCATGCCAATATCATCAAAATCAAGACGCATATGAAGTTCGGGAGAAACATTTAATGACTCGGGATGATGAATTGGACATAAAATTTCAATTAAATCGACAGGTTCATCATCCGAAATATTCTCGGCGTCTATATCCTCAATCAAGTGAAAATCAATTTTTTCTGACACCTCATCAAAAGCATGGATATTTATCGATTTAGGTTCTAGAGTGGAGGTGTAAAGATCGACTGGATTAAGTGTGGTTTCACTCGATAGGGGTTCTTCACAATCTGGCAAATCAAGAACTACAAATTCACATAACTCATTTTTATTTTCAACTGGTGAACTATTTTGGACAATCGATGGAAAATCGGAGTTGTGGGCTGGAATTGGGTATGCGTAGGTTTGATTTTGAAATCCTCTCAAATTCTTACTCTGTCCAACCGCCTCCTCATACATTGGAAAATTTGGAGTTAGTTGGAAACTAGCTACCGGTTCACTAGGTTGCATAAGGGCGGCCATGGACGCTTCCACATTCCTAACCATTTTGTTTGTTGCTAAAATATAAGCTTGCAACGACTGTTCCAAACTAGACATGGGCGGTGAAGGGGTTTCGGTAAAAGATTCGAAATTGTTTGGATACGTGAAACTCCCAAAAGGTTGTGTAGAAACAGGGTCTAGTGAAGGTGGGAAAGTCGGGTAGGACTGGTAGGAATTGGATGGTTGGACAGGAGTAGGGTCAACATGTGGATAAAAAGATGAATGGACTTGTTGATCCTTATAACTAGATGTGTGGAGAAGGGTGAAAGATCGGCTACGAGATTGAGCAATATGCTCAACAATGGACATCGGTTTAGGAGTTACAGCTGGGCTCGAAAAAGTGGTATCAACATATGAAGGTGGTAAATGTTGACTTGGTTGACACAAAGTGGGTTGTAAAGTAAAACTGTTTCTCCTAGACGCTTCTATTTGATCTTTCAAAGAAATTTTGGGCACGGAGAGATCTTCCTTAAATCGACCGAAACAATTGACGTACGAAGCAAAATTAGGTTCGGGATACCAAAGTTCGGCAAGAGATTTATGATGTGGGGTACCCATGAGAAAGAAGGTAGGTGGTGCAAGGATTTCTTAGCGACAAAAGTTGCAAGTCTTTTTATAAAAAAAAATTCCTCTTATTATTTTTTTATATTTGTTTTGCAAAAATTTTCGATAAAGGGCTTAGACACAAATGCAATCAACCAGAAATGCACAATCAGGCCTAGATCTAGGGTCACCTAGGTTAGCTAGACAGCTCCTAACTGTTCCAAAGGGCTAGAAATAGGACCTCAAACCGCCTCTTCACCGCCAATTGCGGCCAGGTAAGTGGGAGGCTCCCCGCTACAAGTAGCGGTCCTAATTAAGTAACCACTTGCCTTAGACACACTTGCCTAGACACCGCAAAATCAGGTTAGGATAAACGGTCGATGCCTATAACTAGTCCTCTGTCCTATTGAGCTCGAAGTCCTTAGGGCTGAGTCTAGTATTTTTTTAATTAAGAATGGTCAATGCAAATGCCTTATGTAATTTCTGGGGTCCTGGGAAGGGTGATGAAATCTCCACCTAATTTGAATTGGTTAAAAGCCCCTTAAAGTCAGTTTTAAAGATATGCAAAACAGTAAATCACTTGCAATCAAATCTTTTTTTATTTTATGCGCGGCCCAAAGAATCCTGCACAAGATGTGTTATTTGGAAGGGAAGATTTTTTAAAGCGCAAAGAATTCTGCAGGAGATTTGACAAAAGATATATTTTAGGTTGCAGAGGGGGGAAAAAGGAAACAAACAGTGAAATTTTCGCACGATGACGTCAGCATGACGCGGCGGTTCAGCGGCGGGAGCGCGCTTGCGCAGCGGAATGGCGGCGGTACGGAGGCTTCAGGTCTCCAAAAAAATTGTGCTGTTCTGATTTTCCAACCTCTGTCTGTTCTGATGTATCTTTTTCTGTTTCGAACTCTGGATTTTTCCAGATCCGTCTCGATTGTAGATCCTGCAAAAATTCAAACAAAAAAAATACCTTTCAAAAAATACAAAGATGATAAATTTTTATATTGTTAGATTTTTCAGTTTTTATGATTTTTTTTAATTAAGATTAACCCGAAATTGCAAAAAGGAAATAACACGCCATCCCCGGCAACAGCGCCATTTGATTGATCTCAAAAACTATCTATTACAGCAATCAAGAACGGCGTCGCTTTGCAGCTAGCCGGTGAGTACGGGTCGGTCCACAGGGATGTTGTGAATTTTCTATTCGCTCAAACGAGTTAATTCCAAACGGTGTGAATGGATCAATTAAATATAAAAACTAAATTAAACTAGATCTAAATCTTGCTAGGATTAGGTCTAGGTTAAGTTTGGAAAGTCTATAAATCTCACCGCTTTCTATACCCATATTAAGATTTTATTAGGAGTTATGGTAATTATTAATAAAAGGGATTAGAATCATTTGGAAAGATGTTTCTTCCTCTAGGTTTTTGTCCTTCCTTTATCAAACCTTACCCTAACCTCCATGGAAAACAATCACAATCAGGCCTTTATACTACGGTATCACCGCTACCTCAATGGATAGGGTGCCGTAGGGAGCGGTATGTGCATGTATGCATAGAGTCCTATTAATTATATATGATGGGCAAGAAAGGGGATGGGAGATTTTCGTCTCTCAAACCTTCCCTAGATCTAACCCTAACAAGCGAGGAGACTACTTGCTCATTAGGGAATTGAAGAACATTTATCTAGGGCAGAGAATAAAAGATCTAACTAGGGCAAGAAATTAAAATTACCTAGGGCAAGGAATTAAATTTATCCAGGGCAAGAAGAATAAATTAAGAACTTACAAATTGATGCTCTCCAAAAGAATGCTGAAATTTATTAATGAAGGGAGGCATAGCCTTTACAATGATTTAGAGTTTCTATTTATAGATGATAGGAAACCCTAGGTTACAATTGATTCGCACGTCTACATTTACCAAAATATCCTTAGGAAGACCTAGTCAAAGTAGACTCCAAGATTTGGTAAAATTTTATGTCTCTGTCTTTTATTAAAAGGAAGTATTGGACCTTGAAATTTCCTTTGTGGGCTCTTCTGTCTTTGGGCTTCCTTATTATTTTGTTCATTTATTAAAATAGGTTCTATGTTTCTTCCAGATCTCCAGTGAATAATTGCGGTGGACTTTTAACCGTTCGCTTTGTAATCTTGGATCTTGCATTGCTTTGTACTTTGTGAATTTTATCTTTGATGTAGGCTTGATCAAGAGTCTTCTGTTTGTTGGTCAAAGTCCACTTTTGCATCATTTTTTCATCGTTTTCACTGTTTTCTGTCCAAGAACCTGTAACCTGTAATATGTAGCAGACATGCGTCAAAAGCACCTGTTTATTTGTAGAAAGAATAAGAATGGGGAATATAATAATACAATATTATGGTGTGAATACTGGGAAAACGGCCCTACAAATAAAAAACCAGGAAAAGGTTATGGATTGGAGAAAAGTATTTGTAGACTACTTCAAATCCTGTCGAACACCTGAAGATGCGTGTTCCCCTCCGAAAGACGCGGACGAAGACGCGATGTACGTCTAGCCTGAATTTCGGGACAGATGCTAATTGGTGCTATCCGTCCACCTCTCTGAAGATGCCAAGTTGATTTATGGCACCATGTATCGAAGGTTTAAATGGATGCGGCCGATGTAGCAGACTTCGTCAGATTCCCCCTCGCTTGAGGTGTTTTTGATTATGGGGACGCTCTTCCCTGCAGGCGCAAGCCCCTGCAGTTAATTACGCTACCGCATCACGGTAGCAACTTTCTCCTTCTCCATATGGTCACTTCGTGTCGTGGGTGTTTGTTTTGTGTTTGGTTGCCTGTGGATTGTATACGGAGACTAATTTGTGTTGTCGTCCGTAGGGCGTGGATTAGTCCAAATCCGTATCTTCTTAGATTTGGGTTTGGGGGTTGGGTTTAAGGACACGTTAGCCTCACTTGAGACTAAGATCAACTTAAACGTTTGTTAAGGATACACTAGTCTAAATTTAGACTAAGATTAACTTAACGGGACCATTCAGATCCGACAAGAGAGTAATTGGGCTCTATTGTTTAGTTTAATGACATTGCGGTCGATTGCCAGTTTAAGGACATGAGGGTCCATTGTTAGTTTAAGGACCTCTCGGTCGAGGTTAAGGACATCATAGTCCGTGAGTTTAAAGACCTCATAGTCAAGGTTAAGGATATCATAGTCCGTGAGTTTAAAGACCTCACAGTCAAGGTTGAGGACATCATAGTCCGTGGGTTTAAGGACCCCACAGTCCGTTGTTAGTTTTAAGACATCACGGTCGAGATTAAGGACATCATAGTCCATGAGTTTAAGGACCCCACAGTCCAGTTTAAAGACATCATAGTCTGTGAAATGTATGGCTGTCGGGACCCGTCACCTTTCTGAAGACGTTGAAGGATTACAACGACAGATATCAGAGGAGTTCAGAGATGTACCCTTGAACCAAGGTGAGTTGGTTGAAAGAGAAGATGTGCTCAATTCGAGATAAGTTGAGGACTTATGGCCAGAATTGGGGTAAATCCAATTAAAAATGTTTAACATTTTATTTTCTGGCTATTAAGCCTTTATTTGGGCTCAGCCCTTTTAATAATGCTAGGTATTGGGCTCTGAAATTTTTGTCTTGTATTGAATGCATAGCATTCATCAGAAACAAAGTTTGTTCTGACAGTGCGCCACGTGGCGCGCCAGGCTCGTTGCGCCAGTCAAAGAGCACATTGCGCTTCTGTCGGGTAGCGCATACGAAGAGGACACGTGTCGCGCTTAGCGCTAAGTGCTAGTTTATTAGCGCATTGCGCTTTTAATTTATGAGCGCATTGCGCTAGTCTGTTGGTGCACCAGTGAGTGACACGTGGCGCGCTTGGCGCTGAGCGCCGGCCCATGAGCGTAGTGCTCTGTTTTAGAAGCGCAAAGCGCAGATTGTGTCTCTGGTTAACACGTGGCAGGTTTTGGCGCTGAGCGCCGGTCTAATGAGCGCAAGAGAGCAATTCATGAGTGCAAGGCACTTTTCCATAGCGCAGAGCGCATTTTTATCAATTTTAAGATCAAAGAACAGATTTATGTTCCACAAAGGAGGCTTTGCCTCAAGATCCAAGAACAAAAGTTCTTGATTTTTATAAAAGGCTCTGCCTTTTATAGATCAAAGATCTATGAATGAAGTAAAATACTTCTTTTAGTTTTATCTTTTTATGATTAGACCTTTTGATCTTTTCTTTTTATCAAAGACCTTAGTCTTTTTATAGATCTAAGATCTTTTTAGAAGATGGTTCTTCTTTTTACGAGATTGATCCATCTCTGTTATTCAAGAACATAGTTCTTTTTACCTTGAATATGAAGAAATGATCTTCTTCTTTCTAAGAGCTTTCTCTTCTTTTTGCAGAGGGTTTTTCTCTCTCCTTTCTATTTTCCCCGTGTGTCCTTTAGACTTGAAGTCTAAGGTCCTTTATATAGGGCCAAATGATTTGTTAAATCAGTTGAAGAGATCTTTCTCTGATTGATTTAGGAATATTTCCCACCGTTGGATCTTTGATCCTAGGGCTTCTGTTTTACAGAAGGCAATCTTCTTGTTTTTAACAAGATTGGAAAGATCTTTCCATACAGAATTTATTCTGTCTTTTGGTAATTTTTATTTACCATTAGATCATTGATCCAACGGTGCTCTGGTTTACAGAGCACAATCTTGTTATTTGGAAAGATTTTGAGGAATCTTTCCTTAACAGAATTCAGTTTTTGATTAATTAATGATTTATCATTATTATTAGATCTTTTGATCTAACGGTGGGAATGTTTAATTCCAGCGTTGGCGCACCTGCGCTCGACACGTGGCGCGCAGTGCAGAGCGCAGCGTAACTGCGCTAGCGCACCTGTGTTTGACACGTGGCGCACAGCGCAGGGCGCTGGATCTGAAGCGTTGCTTCAACTTAACTTTTAAATTTTGGAGCAGAGCTTTGCTCTGATTAAGAGCGTGCTGCCTAGGGCGCAGCGCTCCTGGCGCTGGTGTGTCTGCTTTTGACACGTGGCGCGCAGAATCTGAAGCGTTGCTTTAACTTTTTAAATTTTGAAACAGAGCTTTGCTCTGATGGGGTGCGCTGCCTAGGGCGTAGCGTCCTTGGCGCTGGCGTGTCTGCTTTTGACACGTGGCGCGCAGCGCACAGAATCTGAAGCGTTACTTCAATTTTTGATTTTTGAAATTCAAAACAGAGCTTTGCTCTGATTGGGGGAAACAATGCGTCGTTAAGACATCAGCTCATGAAACGAGATCTATCATTCGCCTTCGTCAATGATACTCTATATAAAAGATCATTTGATTCTCTGTGGCTAAGATGCCTGGGACCTGAAGAGGCAAGGAGGGTTGTTCAAGAAACTCACGACGGACTCTGCGGCTCTCATCAAGCTGGGCCAAAAATGAAACTGAAGATCAAAAGGATGGGCTACTATTGGCCCACGATGATCCAAGACTGTCTCAAATACGCGAAGCAGTGCTACTCGTGCCAAATTCACGAAGATTTTATCCACCAGCATCCAAATCCGCTACATCCAACGGTGGCTAGCTGGCCATTTAAAATGTGAGGAACTGACATAATCAGGCCCATTGAACCGGCATCATCTAGAGGACATCGATTCATATTGGAGACAACGGATTACTTCTCTAAGTGGGCAGAAGCAATACCACTAAGAGAAGTGAAGACGGAGAATATCCTCCATTTCTTCAAGACACACGTCATTTATTGGTTCGGCACTCCGCGACGGATTGTCTCCGATAACGGGCCAGCCTACAGAAGCCACAAGATCATCCGCTTCGCACAACAGCATAACATAGACTGGAGATACTCTTCGGTCTATAATCCCCAAGCTAACGGTCTAGCTGAGGCTTTCAACAAGACCTTGACGAAGATTGTGAAAAAGACGGTGTCTCGAAATAAGAGGGACTGACACGAGAGACTGCATGAAGCTCTCTGAGCGTATCGAACTACGTTCAAAATGGCCACAAACACAACGCCGTATGCATTGGTGTTCGGCACAGAAGCAGTACTCCCCCTCGAGATAGAATTACCCTCTTTACGAGTGGCAGTTCACTACGAGTTAACAGACGAAGAAAATGCTCACCTTCGGCTTGAGGAGCTCGACGCCCTTAATGAAACCCGGCTCATGGCGCAGAAAAACTTGGAGGCTTATAAAGTGAAGATGACGCACTCATATGAAAGATTGACTAGGTTGAGAACATTCCGCCAAGGCGAACTCGTGCTATCGGTCAAAAGACCCATGATCCCTAATCGTGTCAAACGGGGGAAATTCGAGCCGAACTATTAAGGCCCGTATATCATAGACAAAATTTACCAGGGTGGAGCTTATCTACTCATGGACATGCATGGTGAAAGACCTTTCAGGCCAATAAGCGGTTGCTTCCTGAAAAAATACTACGCCTGACGAGTCACGGCCTAGGTCAACGATAGATGACGACGTCTATGTCCGCTCGCTATCTTCCTAAGCCCAAACTCTATAAGTGGTATCCGGGACTACGGACCGAAACGTCCTTAAACTAACGATGGACCACTGTGTCCTAAAACTGGCTGTTGACCGAGACGTCGATACACTATTACGGACCGCAGCATCCCAAGGCTGACACAAAAAAAAGAAAAAAGAAAGAAAAAAGAAAACGGTATGCCCGTAAGCAAAATGGGCACGAATGAAAACCCGAAAGGGCTCCGTGAATAAAAACAGTAGGGCTACCAGCAAGTTTTGTGAAAACCCGAAAGTGCGCAATCTCGTTAAAAGACACTTGCAAGGTCCTCTCGATCTTGTGAGGAGAAAATACGTGCGTGAGATCCTTACGACTCACAAGGGAGCAACATACTTAGGGATGCCCACGATTCCTAAGGAGAAATTACACTTACGAGATCCTCACGACTCGTAAGGAGAATTCCCCTTTGAGACCCTCACGGCTCATAGGATTCAAAAGCCTTAAGCTACAAGGATCTGAACCTGTTCTTAAGCCATCATAATCTTCAATTTTTCCCTACAAGTGGTTCACTATTGACCCTTGTATACAATCCACGGGCGCGAATAAACATCTCCCTGACAAAGTCCCACCCGCGACTGGGGATATGCTCATATGGCGAACAACCCTTGTAAGTCCTCTCGACTTATAAGGAGAAAATACTCTTGTAAGATCCTTACGACTTATAAGAGAACATACACTTAGGAATCCTCACGATTCCTAAGGAGAAAACGCACTTACGAGATCCTCACGACTCGTAGGGAGAAATACCTTGATGAGACCCTTACGGCTCATGAAATTAAAAGCCTTAGTTGACAGGATCCTAACCCTGTTCGTTAAGCCACCTTTGTTCGACGTCGACAGAGGCAAATGATGATTCGCTCCTGGCAATATCCCAGTTGTAGTGATACTGATGCCTAAATCGGTATCAAATCCCAAGCTCGCAGCAAAGTAAATGCATATGAAATAGCCGAAATGATTGGGCAATTTGCAACAAAATCAGCAAGTAAAAATGCATGTATACAGAAATAGTCGAAATGATTGGGCAACTCGCAATAAAAAGCAGCGAGTAAATAAACAAATAGCCAAATGATTGGGCACCACGAAAAATAGCCAAAATGATTGGGCAAACGCGACTTCCGCGATATTGAAGCTGAAATGATAGAGCATCGCTGAAAGAAAAATATATAAAATGAAACTTTTTTCCCTACAGGTGAGATCATATCGATTCCTGTATACAATCCAGGGCACAAACAAAGAAGGAACCATACCTTCCCCCCCAGGCTCCATCCGAAAGTGTGCCAAGTCTCGACGATTCACAAACAGCCTAGAGATCATCTCAACATTCGTCTCATTACAGTAGACGCAACATCAGCAAAGCCGAATCATCGCAATTCCCAGTTCCATGACTTGGCGGTGCACAGACAACCGAGAGTCAACCCCCGACTCCGTGAAATGCGGATAAAGTCAACCTCTCCTGGTCCTTGCGGAACACGGCTAATGTCAATCCTGACCCCGTGGAAAGCGTCCAGAGCAAATCTTGGTCTAGAGGAACACGGCTAATGTCAGTCCTGACCCCATAGGAAGCCTCTAGAGCGAATCCTGGTCTAGTGGAACACGGCTAATGTCAATCCTAACCCCGTGGGAAGCATCCAGAGCGGATCCTGGTCCTTGCGGAACACAGCTAATGTCAATCCTGACCCCGTGGGAAGCGTCCGGAGCAAATCCTGGTCCTTACGGAAAATGGCTAATGTCAATCCTGACCCCGTGGGAAGCGTCCAGAGCGGATCCTGGTCCTTGCGGAACACGGCTAATGTCAATCCTGACCCCGTGGGAAGCGTCTAGAGAGAATCCTGGTCTAGTGGAATACGGCTAATGTCAATCCTGACCCCGTGGGAAGTGTCCCAGAGAGGATCCTGGTCCTTGTGGAACACGGCTAATGTCAATCCTGACCCCGTGGGAAGCGTCCAGAGCAAATCATGGTCCTTGCGGAACACGGCTAATATCAATCCTGACCCGTGGGAAGCGTCCAGAGCGGATCCTGGTCCTTGCGGAACACGGCTAATGTCAATCCTGACCCTGTGGGAAGCGTCCATAGCAAATCCTGGTCTAGTGGAACACGACTAATGTCAATCCTGACCCCGTGGGAAGCGTCCAGAGCGAATCCTGATCTAGCGGAACACGGCTAATGTCAATCCTGACCCTGTGGGAAGCGTCCAGAGCGAATCCTGGTCTTATGGAATACGGCTAATATCAATCCTGACCCCATGCGAAGCGTCCAGAGCGGATCCTGGTCCTTGCGGAACACGACTAATGTCAATCTTGACCCCGTGGGAAGCGTCCAGAGCAAATCCCGGTCTAGTGGAACATGACTAATGTCAATCCTGACCCCGTGGGAAGCGTCCAGAGCGGATCCTGGTCCTTGCAAAACACGACTAATGTCAATCCTGACCCCGTGGGAAGCGTCCAGAGCGGATCCTGGTCCTTGCGGAACACGACTAATTTCAATCCTGACCCGTGGGAAGTGTCTAGAGCAAATCCTGGTTCCGTAGAACATGGCTAAAGTCAATCCTGACCCCGTGGGAAACGCCCAGAGCAACTTCTGACTCCGTGAAATGCGGATAATGTCAATCTCATCAATCACTTATGGGTCCTCACGACCCGTAAGGAAGAAAACTCGCTTGTGAGATCCTTACGACTCCCAAGAGAAAACACACTTAGGAATCCTCACGATTCCTAAGGAGAAAATACACCTATGAGATCCTTTCGACTCGTAGGGAGAAAAGTCTTTATGAGACCCTCACGGCTCATAAAGTTGAAAAGCCTTAGGCAGCAGATCTTAACCTGCATCCTAAGCCATCACTACCTCTCGAAGTGTTCAAGACAGAATGCTCTCTATCATCTACAGGCTACGCTTACCAAGGGAACATGCCGGCAACAAAGAAAAGGGAAGAAAGCAGCGGTAGAACAAACAAAAAATGTGTAACTTTTATTCATGAATTCAATCAAATACAAGTTGAATCATATGAAAGAATAAAAAAAAGATACATGGTATTCAAAGATTACGAGTGTTCAATCTATACAAAACAGCTACTGAGAAGGAAGCATTTTCATTAAGTTAGCAAGTTGCTCGCGCACTCCTTTCAGTGCCTTCTCGTGATCAGCCGCCGCGGCCAGCTCCGCTTCAATTCGAGCCCTTTGCTGCAAGCACGATGAAATCTTCTCATCGATCTCCCATTTGGAAGCTTCACAACTTTGCATAAATCGCTTAATAGAGTCGAGCTTCCGCCTCAATACAACCCCTTCCGAGATATATTGCTGCAAGATGTCAAAAGCAGCTCTCAGGTGCGCGACATTCGTTTTAACTTGGGCACGCAGCCGGGCAGATTCATTTGAAGCCCCCTCGCATTCCTTTCGCCTCAAGTTCGCTTCTTGTTCGAAATGGCAGAGGAAGGTGTAACACCCAAGCCCAATGCTACTATTTTCAGTTACTGTTTGAGCATAATGTGGTACTCATTTCATTTAACTTGCTTGTTAGTTCCTTACTGTAAAATTTACCCGGCAAAGTCATTTCTACATATAACAAATTTTGGCATCTAAAATAAAATTGAAAATATTTATCTTGGCCTACTTGACACCCCTAGCCTCGTGGTAGCGTCCGTGTATTGTGTTCTCGTACCGTTCAGTGAAACGGGCGAGTTTGGACGGCTACGCACGCGTACATGTGTCCATTTTGGGGGTATACTTTTTAATCATAAAACACTTAATTTTAAAATTTGGATCCCGCTTAAAATCCTATTATTTCAATTTCAAATTTTTGGACTCGACCCGGGTGCGATTTGGAAATGTTTTATTTGGCGCCAAAATCCTAAATTTAATATTATTAAAACCATCGCATATATATTTCTAACTAACCTGATATCTTACTGTTTATTACCCATCTTTTAAATCTTTAAATTAACCTATATATATCCTACTGTTTCATAAAATATTTTGAATCTTTAATTAATATTTATCCCTAACTAACGATTCCTCTTTAGCCAATCGCGTTCCTTTTAATTCCGTGGGCCCCCACCTGCAGCTCTCTCTCTCTCCACTTTTTTTCTCTCTCTCTCTCATATATTCTCTCGTACTTCTCTTTATCATTCTTTCTCTTCTTGCTTCATGTCTCGTTTCTCTTTTTTTTTAACTGTTCTTTTGTTGCCGGAATTCCATCGTGCCGGTGACGCTTCTCGGCATTCCATCGAGGTACCCCGACCCGTGTGGTTCCTTTGTTCGTCGTTTGGATTCATTCCGTGAACCGTGCGTCCGTCGCGCGTTTTCCCCGCGACGGTTAACGTTCCGTTTTCCCGATTCGCGACCCATCGAGGCAAGTTAATCTTGCTACATTCTATATAATTCATTTTATACCTATTTAAATAAATACCATATCTATAGTTTAAATCTAGTGCCCCATGTTTAATTTTATAACGTTTCGATATTCCGTTTGCATCCGTTTATATCATATTAAATCTAGATCATGAAAACTTATCTTGTGACATACTAGATTACATTATACTGCAACCATATCATTTAAAATATATGTCGTCGTAATATTTATTATTATTATCTTTAATTAGTTTATAATCTTTATTTTATAATGTTATACATTTGAAAATCTTATAGTTTACACATGAAAAGTCGTTGAAAAATCGGATATGACAAATCTGAAATTTACTGTACACCTTACCTTATAAAATTCATTATAAATCATAGAAAAATCATTAGTATACGTTCTTTAGTTCGTTACGAAGCTAACTCAGAATACTATAACTCTATGAAATATTTACTTGCAAAATAAATTTTTTAAATAACGTAAAATGCAAATGAATATGTCTTTAAACTGCTGTCCAGGAAAATTCCAGCAGCAAACCTTCAACTTCGGATGTTTATAACTTTTTGTAGGGATAACCTGAGATGTTTATACTTATAAAAATAAAAACCTTATTGAATTATCTTTGTTTTGGTATAAGACACGTCCCTTTTGGAGAACGTTTGTTATTTTTAAGCTATTTTACAAATTAGGGTGACGCTGAATTTCTGAATGGAACCTTCTTGTGCATGGTTAATCAATACCACTTTTATAGTTATTAATCGCTTTGAATATGCTATCCATATTAATATTATTATATCAATATTTATATCACATATTGCTTAGTTGTACATCCCACATTACCATTTTATAGTTTTATAACTTTTCGGATACCCGTTTGCATCCATCGCATTTAAGATACATATAATTGCATCCATAGATCACATTACTACATAATAATGTGATATTAACACTCCATGTTTAATAAATTGCATCCTAATTAATATTGGAACTATAAATGTAACCCTAATCGATAACTGTGCATCCATATCCTTGAAATTATATCTATTTGCATATCATATTACATGTTCCAGTTTATTGTTCTGATAGTACTCATGCTTGTTTATTTATACACATGCTTATGTTAGTTTGATTATGAGCACCCACATGACATCTTGTGCTTCCTGACATGACCTGTTACACTTCTTACTTGACATGATATGGTACCGTACACTGCTTGACTTGACCTAATGTACCATGACCTGACCCGTTACCTGATCCTGTGTCTAATACCAACAAACCTGACATGTAGTCCTTACGGACCGTTCCTGTTGTCTATCCAGACAAACCTGCACCTATCTGATCCTGTGTTGGCATTAGTTCTTGATTACGGAATACCTGACTTGGACACATAACCTTGGGGGTATGGGGAAATCAAAAGTGTAAACTAAAGTGTAACTTAAAAGGGTATTACTTGATCCGTGGTCCCGGGGGGTAACGGGACAGAGCCATTCGTGACTCTTACATCTTGATCCGTGGTCCCGGGGGGTAACGGGACAGAGCCATTCGTGACTCTTACATCTTGATCCGTGGTCCCCGGGGGTAACGGGACAGAACCACTCTTGGTTCATATATTCCTGATCCGTGGTCCCGGCGGGTAACGGGACATATCCTTTGAGTTACATGTAGGATTACATTAATTGATTTCAAACAAACTTTAGAGTAGACAACCCAGTAGCACATTTTAGATTGATCACTGCACGTCACATACACTGATACACTTCACTGTTATACATCCCTGTTGACTTGTTACTATTTATGATCCATGACTGCATATCTCGTGTATCCTGTTCATTTATTATTGCTTGATGTTATGACGCGCTGACGTCTGGGTTTTGCATGGCCCAGATCCTCTACCTTTGTTGCAGATTGATCAGGAGTTTTGCCGCTGTTAGATCGAGCGGTAGGGATCATGTCGGTATCCGGTCTTACTTTCCAGGTGTTTATTTGATCTTTTGCTTCCGCATATTATAGCATTTCTTGACTCTTTTACTCTGGCTTATGGACATGTATTAGATAGTTAGTTTACTTTCCTGTTCTTGATATCTCTACAGCCGTAATGTGACCGTGGAAGGATTTTTCCTAACCACAGGTAGCATGGTTGGCTATGTCACATGCCTATTTTAGCGTACTCTGGGAAGCGGGGCGTGACATGGTTCTTTTGGTATCAGAGCCATAGGATAGTCGGGTTGATTCTTTTGTAGTTGGGTGTTGTACCCAATACACGAATCAGAATACCCGTGTTTAGGAAACATGTCCTGCCACCTTACCGTTTACCATTCTTGAATCACATTCTTCATGATTATATCTTTTACGATGTGCAAACTTCCTTTGCATATCGACTCGAAACCTGATTCCTTGTTATCTCTAGGACTTAGGCGACTTGGGTAGAGTTATGTAATTTTGGCTATGATACCGCGGCATAGTTACAATGCGGCACTCTATTTAAGTATCTTGGAGTTCTAGCCTTGATCTATATTCAGAATCTATCATCATGCTAATGTTGGGTGTTTTGAGTTCAGGAATATGGCCGGCAAGAATTTGAAGACGTACCAAGACTTGTGGACGAAGCCGCCATGCTTGGAGTGATAAGGGGAATGCTGGAGAATCAAAAGAAATAGACGAGCTGATCCAGCAGCAAGCGGACTCATTTCAGGAAGGTTTGCAGATCGTTCAGCAGTCTGTGAATAATGTTGGAGCTAAGCTAGTTGACCGAGTAGGGATAGTAGCAGATTTCAGACGTTTGGGTCCGTATGCATTTACTGGATTGGAGGAGCCGTTGCCAACAGAGCAGTGGCTAGTTGACACAGAGAATTTTCTTATTGCGGCATAGATTCCAGATGAGAAAGAGTTGATGTGGTACGCATTCAGTTAGTGGATTACGCCCGAGAATGGTGGCTTGTAGAAGAGAACCGTTTGCCCAAGCCGATCAAGTGGGCGGATTTTTCGAAGAGTTTCCTGGAGAAGTTCTTCCTGCGGACTGCACGGGAGGAAATGGAAGAGAAGTTCATCGGACTAAAGCAGAAGGGAGCACCCGTAGATGTGCATGCAGCAGAATGGACGAGACTCGGTAGTTTCGCTGGACCTTTAGTTACCAACGATGCAGACAGGGCACGGAGGTTCATGCGCAGCCTGGACGTGGACATCCAGAGGCAGATTGTCTCCCTGGGTTTGACCACTTTCTCACAAGTACTTGCGGCAGCCGAGAACAGCAGAGTTTATCTGGGATGAAGGGGAGTTTTTCTGTCGGGCCAGTCGAGTTTAGGGCTAGGCCGACAAATAATATTCTTGCATCAATGGAAGTGATGAAAGTGAAGAGCCGGCTGTTGTTCGTGATTTTATGGACGTGTTTGAAGATATATCGGGTTTACCGCCAAAGCGAGACATGGAGTTCGCAATTGATCTTATTCCTGGGGCAGCGCCAGTATCCGAAGCGTATTATCCAATGGTGCCAGTAGAATTGGAAGAAGTCAAGAAACAGGTTGCAGAATTGCTTGAGAAAGGTTGGATTCGAAGCAGTAACTCGCCTTGGGGAGCTCCAGTTCTTCTAGTAAAGAAGAAGGATGGCACAAGAAAGATGTGCATCGACTATCGAGAATTAAACCGGGTGACTATTAAGAACAAGTACCCAATCTCTCGCATTGGCGAACTTTTCGAGCAGCTTAGTGGCGCGAGGGTATTCTCGAAGCTGGATTTGCGATCCGGATATCATCAGGTCCGAGTAAAAACAGAAGATATTTGCAAGACGGCTTTCCGAACTCGGTATGGACATTACGAGTACTTAGTGATGCCTTTCGGAGTAACGAATGCGCCGGCAGTATTCAGGGACTTGATGAACCGAATCTTTTCACCGTTCTTGGACCAGTTTATCGTGGTTTTTTTTTATTCATTGACGATATTCTGGTTTACTCGAAGAGTCTTGAGGAGCATGCTGAGTATTTGAAGATCGCACTGCAGACGTTGAGACAGGAGAAGTTATATGCGAAGATGAGCAAGTGCGAGTTTTGGCTGGAGGAAGTAAAGTTTTGGGGCATGTTGTGTTTGGCGATGGAATTGCCGTCGATCCAGAAAAGGTTGCAGCAATTCGTGATTGGCCGATTCCAAAGAGTGTTGCGGAGATAAGAAGCTTTCTTGGACTAGCCGGATACTACAGAAGATTTGTGGAGAACTTTGCTCGTCTGGCAGAGCCGTTAACCAAGCTTACGCGCAAGGAGGTACCTTTTGTATGGACGGATAAGTGTGCGTTAGTTTTTGAGATGTTGAAGCAGAAGTTGATAACCGCCCCTATTCTGACCGTGCCAGACAATTCCGGAGGATTGGTGATTCACAGTGACGCATCTGGGAAAGGATTGGGATGTGTTTTGATGCAGCATGGGAAGGTTGTAGCATACGCATCGAGACAGTTGAAGACCCATGAGAAGAATTACCCAACTCATGATTTGGAACTTGCGGCTGTGACTTTCGCTTTGAAGGTTTGGAGACACTACCTCCTGGGCGAAAGGGTCGAAGTTTTTTTTACTGATCATAAGAGCTTGAAGTATGTGTTCACACAGAAGGAGCTTAATATAAGGCAGCATAGATGGTTGGAGCTGATGGCTGACTACGATCTTGATCTTAAGTACCATCCGGGGAAGGTTAACGTCGTGCCGGATGCGCTTAGTCGGTTACCAGCAATTCAGGTGTTAACTACGCAGAACGAGATCGTTGAAGATTTTCGAAGATTTGACTTGGAGGTTGTGCTATTGCATTCTACGGGACAGTTGATGCAGCGGCAGGTACAATCATTATTGATCGAGAATATTAAAGCAGCACAATCGCAGGACCCTAGAATGCAAAAGTTTCGAGGACAGGTTGAAGCCGGACTACGAACAGATTTATTAATCCCCGAAGATGGTTCGTTGAGGTTTGGTACCCGTTTGTGTGTGCCAAAGGGGGATATTCGTGAAGAGCTTATGAAGGAGGCACACAGTTCATCTTATTCTGTACATCCAGGAGGCACAAAGATGTACCGAGATATTCGACAGCATTTCTGGTGGGAGGGCATGAAACGGGAGATTGCTCGCTTTGTGGCAAAGTGCTTGGTGTGTCAGCAAGTTAAGGCTGAACATCAAAGGGTTGCTGGTTTATTGCAACCACTTCCGATTCCTCAGTGGAAGTGGGAACATATAACCATGGATTTCGTGACGGCTTTATCGCGAAGTCCAAAAGGCAACCATGCTATATGGGTGATTGTTGACCGATTGACCAAGGCAGCTCATTTTATTCCTTTTCGGGTTGGTCAATCAACAGAGACTTTGGCAGAGCGGTACATGCAAGAGATTGTAAGATTGCATGGAGTACCGGTGAGCATCGTGTCCGATCGGGACACTAGGTTCTTATCACACTTTTGGCGGAGTCTACAGGAAAGTTTGGGGACTCGATTGAAATTTAGCACAGCTTATCATCCTCAAACTGATGGTCAGTCGGAGAGAACGATCCAAACTCTTGAGGATATGTTGAGAGCATACATGTTGGACTTCAAGGGATCTTGGGAGGATCATCTACTTTTGGTGGAGTTGTCTTACAACAACAGTTTTCAGGCAACTATTCAGATGGCTCCATTTGAAGCTTTGTATGGTCGTAAATGCCGTTCACCTGTTTGTTGGGACGATGTCGGTGAACGAAAATTATTGGGACCAGATTTGGTTGTGCAGACAGTTGAGAATGTTAACCCTATCAGAAATCATATGAAGGCAGCACAGGACCGACAGAAGAGTTAGGCAGATACGTTAAGAAGACCTCTAGAGTTCACCGTGGGTGATTTGGTATTCTTGAAGATATTACCGACTAGAGGGGTGATTCGTTTTGGAAATCGAGTAAAGCTTAGTTCTCGATTCTTTGGACCCTTGAGATCGTGGAGCGTGTTGGCGAGGTAGCGTATCGTTTGGCGTTACCGCAGTCCTTGGCAAATGTGCACGATGTGTTTCACGTATCTCAACTCCGTAAGTATGTTCGAGATGAAACACACGTTTTGGATCATTCGGAGCTAACAGTACGAGAAGACTTGACTTTTGAGGAGCGTCCGATTGAAATCGTGGATCGAAGGGAAAAGGTTCTTAAGAACAAGGTTATCCCCCTTGTGCTTGTTTCTTGGGGTAATCGCTCGCATGGAGAGTCCACTTGGGAATGAGAAGATGAAATCCGGCAGAAGTTTCCTCACCTTTTCTTGTAGTTATCTATCTTTGTATTCTTGAAATTTCGAGGATGAAATTTTTTTGTAGTTGGGTATAATGTAACACCCGAGCTCAATGCTACTATTTTCAGTTACTGTTTGAGCATAATGTGGTACTCATTTCATTTAACTTGCTTGTTAGTTCCTTACTGTAAAATTTACCCGGCAAAGTCATTTCTACATATAACAAATTTTGGCATCTAAAATAAAATTGAAAATATTCATCTTGGCCTACTTGACACCCCTAGCCTCGTGGTAGCGTCCGTGTATTGTGTTCTCGTCCCGTTCAGTGAAACGGGCGAGTTTGGACGGCTATGCGCGCGTACATGTGTCCGTTTTGGGGGCATACTTTTTAATCATAAAACACTTAATTTTAAAATTTGGATCCCGCTTAAAATCCTATTATTTCAATTTCAAATTTTTGGACTCGACCCGGGTGCGATTTGGAAATGTTTTATTTGGCGCCAAAATCCTAAATTTAATATTATTAAAACCATCGCATATATTTTTCTAACTAACCTGATATCTTACTGTTCATTACCCATCTTTTAAATCTTTAAATTAACCTATATATATATCCTACTGTTCCTTAAAATATTTTGAATCTTTAATTAATATTTATCCCTAACTAACGATTCCTCTTTAGCCAATCACGTTCCTTTTAATTCTGTGGGCCCCCACCTGCAGCTCTCTCTCTCTCTCTCCACTCTTTCTCTCTCTCTCTCATATATTCTCTCGTACTTCTCTTTATCATTCTTTCTCTTCTTGCTTCATGTCTTGTTTCTCTTTTTTTTTAACTGTTCTTTTGTTGCCGGAATTCCGTCGTGCCGGTGACGCTTCTCGGCATTCCAGCGAGGTACCCCGACCCGTGTGGTTCCTTTTTTCGTCGTTTGGATTCATTCCGTGAACCGTGCGTCCGTCGCGAGTTTTCCCCGCCGACGGTTAACGTTCCGTTTTCCCGATTCGCGACCCATCGAGGCAAGTTAATCTTGCTACATGCTATATAATTTATTTTATACCTATTTAAATAAATACCATACCTATAGTTTAAATCTAGTGCTCCATGTTTAATTTTATAACGTTTCGATATTCCGTTTGCATCCGTTTATATCATATTAAATCTAGATCATGAAAACTTATCTTGTGACATACTAGATTACATTATACTGCAACCATATCATTTAAAATATATGTCGTCGTAATATTTATTATTATTATCTTTAATTAGTTTATAATCTTTATTTTATAATGTTATACATTTGAAAATCTTATAGTTTACACATGAAAAGTCGTTGAAAAATCGGATATGACAAATCTGAAATTTACTGTACACCTTACCTTATAAAATTTATTATAAATCATAGAAAAATCATTAGTATACGTTCTTTAGTTCGTTACGAAGCTAACTCAGAATACTATAACTCTATGAAATATTTACTTGCAAAATAAATTTTTAAATAACGTAAAATGCAAATGAATATGTCTTTAAACTGCTGTCCAGGCAAATTCCAGCAGCAAATTTTCAACTTAGGATGTTTATAACTTTTTGTAGGGACAACCTGAGATGTTTATACTTATAAAAATGAAAACCTTATTGAATTATCTTTGTTTTGGTATAAGACACGTCCCTTTTGGAGAACGTTTGTTATTTTTAAGCTATTTTATAAATTAGGGTGACGCTGAATTTCTGAACGGAACCTTCTTGTGCATGGTTAATCAATACCACTTTTATAGTTATTAATCGCTTTGAATATGCTATCCATATTAATATTATTATATCAATATTTATATCACATATTGCTTAGTTGTACATCCCACATTACCATTTTATAGTTTTATAACTTTTCGGATACCCGTTTGCATCCATCGCATTTAAGATACATATAATTGCATCCATAGATCACATTACTACATAATAATGTGATATTAACACTCCATATTTAATAAATTGCATCCTAATTAATATTGGAACTATAAATGTAACCCTAATCGATAACTGTGCATCCATATCCTTGAAATTATATCTATTTGCATATAATATTACATGTTCCAGTTTATTGTTCTGATAGTACTCATGCTTGTTTATTTATACACATGCTTATGTTAGTTTGATTATGAGCACCCACATGACATCTTGTGCTTCCTGACATGACCTGTTACACTTCTTACTTGACATGATATGGTACCGTACACTGCTTGACTTGATCTGATGTACCATGACCTGACCTGTTACCTGATCCTGTGTCTAATGCCAACAAACCTGACATGTAGTCCTTACGGACCGTTCCTGTTGTCTATCCAGACAAACCTGCACCTACCTGATCCTGTGTTGGCATTAGTTCTTGATTACGGAATACCTGACTTGAACACATAACCTTGGGGGTATGGGGAAATAAAAAGTGTAAACTAAAGTGTAACTTAAAAGGGTATTACTTGATCCGTGGTCCCGGGGGGTAACGGGACAGAGCCATTCGTGACTCTTACATCTTGATCCGTGGTCCCGGGGGGTAACGGGACAGAGCCATTCGTGACTCTTACATCTTGATCCGTGGTCCCGGGGGGTAACGGGACAGAACCACTCTTTGTTCATATATTCCTGATCCTTGGTCCCGGGGGGTAACGGGACATATCCTTTGAGTTACATGGAGGATTACATTAATTGATTTCAAATAAACTTTAGAGTAGACAACCCAGTAGCACAGTTTAGATTGATCACTGCACGTCACATACACTGATACACTTCACTGTTATACATCCCTGTTGACTTGTTACTATTTATGATTCATGCCTGCATATCTCGTGTATCCTGTTCATTTATTATTGCTTGATGTTATGACGCGTAGACGTCTGGGTTTTGCATGGCCCAGATCCTCTACCTTTGTTGCAGACTGATCAGGAGTTTTGCCGCTGTTAGATCGAGCGGTATGGATCATGTCGGTATCCGGTCTTACTTTCCAGGTGTTTATTTGATCTTTTGCTTCCGCATGCTATAGCATTTCTTGACTCTTTTACTCTGGCTTATGGACATGTATTAGATAGTTAGTTTACTTTCCTGTTCTTGATATCTCTACAGCCGTAATGTGACTGTGGAAGGATTTTTCCTAACCACAGGTAGCATGGTTGGCTATGTCACATGCCTATTTTAGCGTACTCTGGGAAGCGGGGCGTGACAGAAGGACACGCTCTGCTCAACCCATGCAGCCCGTTGGGAGTTCAAAGCTTGAATTTCAGGAGTAGGACGCCTAAGCTCAAGCTCATGCAGGCAAGCCTCAATCTTCCTGCAGTAGTTAACCTAAGACACAATGACGCCTTCGTTATGGAGGTTCACAAGCATCGCCAGCATTGGATTAACCTCGGCAGCAAAATCTGCAGTGAATGTAGGAGCCTCCTGTTGGGGTAAAAATTTACACCCCCATTGACCGAGTCAAACTCAAGGTCAACCCCAAGCCAGCTGGGCCCAAGCCCAGGTCAAGCGGGTCCATGCCCAAGTCGAGCCCGCGGCCAGCCTCCTCCATGCTAAAATATAGATAATGTAATAAATAATTTTCATGTAATTTTTTTATACATGAATGTATGCAAAATGGGCATAAAGCCAAATTTTTGTAAGCCCATGGCTTATGTGCAAAAATGAAATGGCACATGAGCCATGGGATAGGCAAAAATGCCATTTTTGTAAAGCCCAAGAGGCTATATGTAAATATGTAAGCCTATATCAGGCAAAATGATGATGAATAAAATATACTTTTCATTCTCACAAAAAACCTAGGGTTTGTATCTCTTTCCCTTTTCTGAAGGTCTCAAACCTTTTTCTTTCTTTTGAATTAAATCAAGAGTTTTACTCTTTCTTTTCAAAAACAAAATAGTTTTTCACCACGAAACCCACAAAGGGGAACTTGGATCTGTCATCAGATCTCAAAAAGGAGAGATTTTGAGATCTCACATCTCTTGATCTTCAAGATCTAGCTAACAGAGGAAGAAGAAGAACCCCTTCCATTAACCCCAAAAACACACTCAGGAGTCCAACTCCTCTCTGATTTCTCTTTCGAGAAATCTTTTTTAGGCTAAAAGCCTCTATTTCTCGCCGGCGCTCAAGCGCAGAGCGCCCGCGTGCCGACACGTGGCGCGTTTGCGCTCAAGCGCTCAGCGCTCGAGCGCAAAGCGCCCATGTGCCGACACGTGGCGCGCTTGCGCTCAAGCGCAAGCGCTCCAGCGCAAGTCGCCCCGGTGCCGACACGTGGCGCGCTTGCGCTCCAGCACAAGTCGCCCCCGTGCCGACACGTGGCGCGCTTGAGCTCCAGCGCAAGCGCTCGAGCGCAATTCGCCCCCGTGCCGACACGTGGCGCGCTTGCGCTCAAGCGCAAGTTGCCCCCGTGCCGACACGTGGCGCTCAAGCGCAAGCGCAAATCGCCTCCGTGCCGACACGTGGCGCACTTGCGCTCAAGCGCCCAGCGCTCAAGCGCAGAGCGCCCACGTGCCGACACGTGGCACTCTAGCGTCTGAGCGCACAACACCTAGGCGCACAGCGCCCAAGGTGCTGCCCCACGCATCCTTTGGATGTTTTCCCCCCTCTATCTTTTATGTATATATATATATACATGTATACGTATATATATATATATATATATATATATATATATATATATATATATATATGCATACATATTTACACATATACATACTCCACGACACTGTCCCTGTTAGAAAAAAAATTTCTAACGGGGCGCTGCCCCGCACCCCGCAAGGGGGCTGCTAGCCCCCTGACCCCCAGCCCGCTATCCGGGTAGCGGGACCCCGTAAAAACTCTGCGTGGCTCCTAATATATCCAAAACCCCCCTTTCAAAACACAACATACGCACACTGCACATTGAGTTCGCATGACCAGTTTAACCCGTCAATCTGAGGTTCTCTCGCTCCAAAGGCGAGGGGTAATTAACGGCAGCTTAGTTCGCGGCTGCCGGAGATTCGGATCCCCATAATCATTAAACCCCGGCCTACCCCAGGCAGGGGGAATCTGTAGTACGCCTGACAAGCGCGCGCGTATTCCCATCTCAATGGGGTGACGAAAAACACCCTACAGATTCTGGCACGCCCGGTGAGACCAATCTCTCCTCCCATATTTTGGGTTAAGCGTTCATGCGAACTCAATCAATATACATACCTGTATTTATACTAAAAATAATGCTTTTTCATGCAGATTTTCAAGCAATCACCTTCCGACGATGTCTTCGATGATGAACTCAGCTCCCGTCTCCTACACGATGAGGATATAATTTAGGATGGTCCTTCCGGCCAGTCTCGGGCGACAATGGGAGGAGCCGCTGCTACCATTCGGCTCTATTATGTTCATGCCAGTTGGCGCCATCCCAGCTCCTCAAGCCCCGGTGGCAGACAAACCGGTCTCGAAAGGCAGGAGACCAAATGTGGTGATCTCAAGGGCGCCCCAACCCAAACGCAAGTCGGTATCTGAACGACTTTCCTTGGCCCCAGCTGGGGGCAAGACAATCAACACCAACAAAGCTACAACGCGTCCCGAGCAAGCTCCAGCAGCACCCCTGACGAATGCTCGATCGGGTGTCTTCTCTAAGCTCCCCGCTGATCAACTCACAATGGCTTCCCGGGTAGCGGATGCCCGCCAAGCTTTCAAAATCGAGAAGCTGAGGGAGAAAAGGCTCAGATATAGAGCCAACAAAAGGGCTAGGGCTCCTGCCAGGCTGAACCTCGTGTGGTTCGAAGAACAGGGTTACCCCGCCGAAGATGAGGAAATGGCTGGGTATGTGGTCCACACTGTCTACATGGTGGGCACGCGCAGCAAGAGCAAGGACGGGGCTACCACATCTCAAACCCAATCCGGCTTGAATGTGGTGGCCGCTTCCCAAGAACAGCCGCCTCTGCTGGGTGATGAAAACCCTCTTGATGAGGACGATAGGCGGAAAGACCCTTCGGTCCATGAGGAGTCGGGCTCGGAAAGCGAAGAAGAGCCGACTTTCCACCCCAGGACCGCGGAGCAAGAGCTGCTTCAAGAGCTCCGAAAGCAGCTCAGAAACAGAGACAAGGAGATGGACAAAATCTACTCCAAAATCGATGACTTGATGAATGTCATGATGCAGCTCACGGCCCGACTTGCCTCTCAGTCGCCCAATCAAGTGGAGGGCTCTGCTCGTGAACCAGGAAGTGGTGTCCCAAAGCAGCCGACGCCTATTCCCTCAAATCCAAAAGTGGGCGAACTACATGAAAACCAGTCGCATCCTATCTCGGGAAATGTCTTGGCTACCGATGACAGTAGCCCGCTAACTCAAGATCAAATCATGGATTTGGTTGCCAGCAAAGTCAAAACATTGGTGGCCGAAGCCGAAGCCGAAGCGCAAAAAGATATCAGCAGTAGTGGGAGACTATATCTTGCTCAGTATGATCTGGTAGAATTTCCTAGCGGCTATGTCATCCCCAAATTCGGAAGATTCGATGGGACGGGAAATGCGAATCAGCATATCGCCCACTTCAAAGCCTCATGCGGGAATACTGGGGGCAATGATGCGCTTCTTCTCCGCCAGTTCGTTAATAGCTTGACCGATGTTGCTTTCGACTGGTACGCGAGCATACCAGATGGCTCCGTTACTACTTTCGTCCAAATGGAATCTTTATTTCGAAAAAGATTCATGAGCGTCAGCGATAAGATCACCATTGCCGAGCTTGTAAGGACCAAGCCCAAGAACAACGAAAGCAGCACGGATTTTATAACCCGATGGCGCAATCTCTCCGTCAAATGCGAACCGCCGATAGAGCAGGACCAATCTGTCAGTCTCCTCGTCGGAAATCTCAACAATTGGATGGCCCCGTTTCTATGCACCGCGGGTCTCAAAACATTCCAAGAGCTGACCAAGAAAGTTCAGATCCTGGAGCGCTCAAAACAAGAGTCCTCCTCGGATTCCCAAAATAACAATAGGTCCTGGAGAAACCGAAAGGACGATAATCGCAAAGGCGGAAACTCTGATGATTCTGAATCTTTCAACACTTCGGCTAACCGAAATAAGCAAGGGATGAGCGGGCCTAGCGCCAACCAGCCTCGGAAGCCAATGTTCGGAGAGAGAGGAGAATCTCCACTGAAAGAGAAGTTGGATAAGGTCTATTTCTTCAGAAGGGACAAAATCCGTAAAATATTCAAAGACGCCCTGAAGAACGGTCCACAACTGCCAGAGTCAAAAAGACCGCAGGAAGCAAATAGGACCGACGACCCCAAATACTGCCCCTATCACAGAGTGATAGGTCATGCCATTGAGGACTGCTTCGTCTTCAAAGATTGGGTCGAAAAGCAATACAAGGCAGGAGAGATAGAACTGTCCAAAGACGTGTTAGTAAACAGTCAAGATGCAACCGCCTGTAGGGTGTTTTTCGTCACCCCAGTGAGATGGGAATACGCGAGCGCTTGTCAGGCGTACTACAGATTCCCCCTGCCTAGGGTAGGCCGGGGTTTAATGATTGTGGGGATCCGAATCTCCGGCAGCCGCGGACTAAGCTGCCGTTAATTACCCATCGCCTTTGGGGCGAGGGAACCTCCGATTAACGGGTTAAACTGGTCATGCGAACTCAATGTGCAGTGTGCGTGTGTTTTGAAAGGGGGTTTTGGATATATCGGGAGCCACGCAGAGTTTTTATGGGGGTCCCGCTACCCGGATAGCGGGCTGGGGGTCAAGGGGGCTAGCAGCCCCCTTGCGGGGTTCGGGGCAGCGCCCCTGCCCGAAAATGTTTTTGAGGGGGAGAATGTGGCGGAGTATGTATATGTGTGAATTTGTATACATATGTATGTGTATATGTATGTACATAAAAAGAGAGGGAAAAGGCATCCAAGGGATGCGTGGGGGCCAGCGCGTTGAGCGCTGTGCGTTAGGTGCTGTGCGCTCAGCGCGCGCGCGCGCCACGTGTCGGTACGCGGGCGCCTTGCGCACTTGCGCAAGCGCGCACGCCACGTGTCGGCACGCGGGCGCCTTGCGCACTTGCGCAAGCGCGCAGGTGCGCAAGCGCGAGCGCCACGTGTCGGCACGCTGGCGCCTTGCGCACTTGCGCTGCGTGCCGGAGAGGCACAAGAGGCTTTTAGCCAGAAAAAAATTTCTCAGAAGAGAAATCAGAGAGGAGTTGGACTCCTGAATGTGTTTTTCTTCTTTTTTTGAGGGTTTAGTGAAAGATGTTCTTCTTCTTCCTCCTCTGTTAGCTGGATCTTGAAGATCAAGAGATGTGGGATTTCAAAATCTTTTCTTTTTGAGATCTGATGGAAGATCTGAGTTCCCCTTGATGGGTTTTGTGGTGAAAACTAATTTGTTTTATAAAAAATGAGAGTAGAACTCTTGATTTAATTCAAAAGAAAGAAGAAGGTTTTGGAACCTTGAAGAAGGAAGAAAGAGCTCAGCTCTGAAACTTTTTTGGAGAGAGAAAAAAAAAGTTGTTGGGATATTTCATTATCCTTGCCTTTATAGGTCATACATTTTACACATAGCCCCTTGGGCTTCACAAAATGGCATTTTGCCTATCCCATGGCTTATGTGCCATTTCTCTTTGCACATAAGCCATGGGCTTTACAAAAATTTGGCTTTATGCCCATTTTCTTACATTTATCCATAAAATAAAATAAAAGAAAATGCAACAAAATTATTTATTACAAAATTTTTATCTTGGCATGGGGGAGGCCGGCCGCTTCATGTTCGGGCTCGACCCGGGCATGGGCCCACTGGATAGGCTTGGGCCCACTTGGCTTGGGGTTGACTTTGATTTTGACTTGGTCAACCGGGGTGTAAATTTTTACCCCAACAAATTGCCCCCCATCAATACATGCACACCACATATGTGGGTCGTGTGCATGAAATTGATGGATCTTCTTTCACGTGGAGGCGACTTGATTTGGTTCCGGCTTTTTGGGAAGCTGGCACTGCCCTTTTTTACGACATGGACGGTCGTTGCTTGACATGTCTCCGAGACGGAGTGTCCGTGATAGACGTTTTCCCTGGCCCGGAGTTATCTGGTTCCCGCTTTGTAGGAATCCTGCGCTGCCCTTTTTGCGACTTGGACGGTCGGTGCTGCCCTTTTAGCGACTTGGACGGTCGATACTGCCCTTTTAGCGACGTGGACGGTCGGTGCTGCCCTTTTAGCGACGTGGACGGTCGGTTCTGCTTTGCGACTTGGACGGTCGGTTCTGCCCTTTTTGCAACTTGGACGGTCGGTTCTGCCCTTTTTGCGACGTGGACGGTCGGTTCTGCCCTTTTTGCGACGTGGACGGTCGGTGCTGCCCTTTTTGCGACGTGGACGGTCGGTGCTGCCATTTTAGCGACTTGGACGGTCGATGCTGCCCTTTTAGCGACGTGGACGGTCGATGCTGCCCTTTTAGCGACGTGGACGGTCGGTTCTGCCCTTTTTGCGACTTGGACGGTCGGTGCTGCCCTTTTAGCGACTTAGACGGTCGGTGCTGCCTTTTTTGCGACTTGGACGGTCGATGCTGCCCTTTTTACGACTTGGACGGTCGATTCTTTATTTGACTTGCTCTGCTTCTTGCAATGTCAGGGGTAGACTTGACTTGCTCCGTTTCTTGCGGTGTCGGAGTGGAAGTTGACTTGTTGATTTTGATTTGGGTTGACATCAGCATCGCTATACTGGAATATGGTACCAGGAGCGAATCATCATCTGTCATGGAGAGGATTTTGGGATTTTGGTTTTTGTTTGGCATCTGCATTGCTGCACTGGAATAATGCCAGGAGCAACTCATCATTTGCCCCGAGAGAATTTGAGGATTGATGGCTTAGGAGGCAGGTTTAGATCCCTATCACCTAAGACTTTTCAATTTTATGGGCCGTGAGGGTCCCATAAAAGCATTTTCTCCCTACGAGTCGAAAGGATCTCGTAGGCGTATTTTCTCCATTGGAGTCGTGGGGACTCCTAAGTGTGTTGCTCCTTTGTGAGTCGTAAGGATCTCACGCGGGAATTTTCTCCTCTCAAAGTCGAGAGGACTTTGAGAGTGCATTTCATCTTCTTTTCACGAGTTTGCGCCCTTTCAGGTTTTCACAAACTCGTCGGCAGTCCTGCTGTTTTTTACTCACGGAGCCCTTTCGGGTTTTCCTCCGTGCCCACTTTGCTTGTGGACATACCCCTTCTTTTTATTTTTTTTTATTTTCTTCTCTTTTTTTTTAGTGGGACTTTGAATGTGGTCTCATCGGTAGGACTTAGGAGAGATTGGGATTGTTTTATGCCCGTGGATTGTATACGATTTTGCAGGATGTATGATCCAGACCGTAGGGCCAGAAAGATTTCAGGGATTTGTTGGCGTCTGCATCGCTCCACTGGAATGTGGTACCAGGAGCGACTTATCATTCGCCGTTGGGGTATGGGATTTGGAATTTGGTTGGCGTCTGCATCGCTACACTGGAATATGATACCAGGAGCGACTCATCATTCGCCGTTTGGGGATTTGGAATTTGGTTGGCGTCTGCATCGCTGCACTGGAATATGGTACCAGGAGCGACTCATCATTCGCCATTTGGGGATTTGGAATTTGGTTGGCGTCTGCATCGCTGCACTGGAATATGGTACCAGGAGCGACTCATCATTCTCCATTTGGGGACTTGGAATTTGGATCTTGTTTGGCATCAGCATTGCTCCACTGGAATAATGCCAGGAGCAACTCATCATTTGCCTTGGGAGGACTTGGGATTTGGGTTTTTGGTCGGCATCAGCACCGCTAACACTGAAGCGAAATGCCAGGAGCGACTCATCATTTTCCGTTGCCCGTTGGGGAACGATGGCTTAGGAGATAGGTTTGGGTCCCTACCACCCAAGGCTTTTCAATTTTATGGGCCGTGAGGGTCCCATAAAAGCATTTTCTCCCTACGAGTCGTAAGGATCCCGCAGGTGTATTTTCTCCTTAGGAATCGTGAGGATTCCTAAGTGTGTTGCTCCTTTGTGAGTCGTAAGGATCTCACGCAGGGGTTTTCTCCTCACAAAGTCGAGAGGACCTTGCGAGTGTATTTCATCTCTTTTCATGAGTTTGCGCCATTTCGGGTTTTCACAGACTCGCCGGTAGTCCTGCTGTTTTCACTCACGGAGCCCTTTCGGGTTTTCATCCGTGCCCGTTTTGCCTGTGGACATACCGTTTATTTCTTCTTCTTTTTTTTTCTTTTTCTTTTTTTGCCGCTGGTGGGACTTTAAAAGTAGTCTCACCGGCAAGATTTGGGAGAAATAGGGGTCATTTACGCCCGTGGATTGTATACGGTTTTGCAGGATGTCTGATCCAGACCGTAGGGCTGATGTGCTCAATTCGCCTGTGACTTGGAGCATTCATGTGTAGTATTTCTTGAGATATCGTCCATTGATGGGTGGCATGGGCCTTTCTCCCTCTGCACTTATTAGTTGGTAGGATCCTCCGTCGAACACTTTCTCAATGACGTATGGTCCTTCCCAGTTTGGCTCGAATTTTCCCTTGGCATGTCGATTGAGGATGATCGGTCTTTTGAGGACCAACACCAATTCACCTTTCTTGAAAGCACGGAGACGAGTTATCTTGTCATAGGCCCGTGACATTTGGGCTCGGTATAGCTCCAGATTTTGCTGCACCGCGAGCCTCTTTTCTTCGAGGGCATCGAGTTCTTCAAGTCGAAGGAGCACGTTTTCCTCTTCTGTCAACTCATGCTGAACGGCCATTCTTAAGCTTGGAACTTCGACTTCGAGGGGGAGGACCGCCTCCACTCCGAAGAGCAATGAGTATGGAGTGGACTGAGTTGGAGTACGGTGCGTGGTACGATATGCCCACAATGCCTCGTGAAGCTTGAGATTCCAGTCTCTCTTGTTGGCTGAAGCATTTTTCCTCAGGAGCTTTCATAGAGTCTTATTGAAGGCTTCGGCTAGCCCATTGGCTCTTGGATTATAGATGGAGGAATATCTCCAGTCTATCTTATGCTGAGTAGCGAACCTTGAGACATTGAAGCTCTTGAAAGAAGGCCCGTTATCAGATATGATTCTTCTTGGTGTACCGAAGCGGTATAGAATGTTATGCTGGAAGAATGTCAGAATATCTTTTGTCTTGACTTCTTTTAGCGGGACAGATTCAGCCCATCTGGAGAAGTAGTCTGTCGCGGCCAGTATGAACCGGTGGCCTTTAGATGACAGAGGATCAATTGGGCCAACAATGCCGGTGCCCCAAACTTCGAAGGGCCACGACGCCACTGTAGGATGCAACGGATTGGGATGCTTGTGAATAAAATCACTGTGAATTTGGCAGATATAACATTTCTTTGCATGCTCTCCGCAATCCCGTATCATGGTGGGCCAGTAATACCCAAGCCGTTTGATTTGAAGTCGCATCTTGGGGCCAGATTGGTGAGCACCGCAAACGCCCAAGTGGACATCTTTCATGACCTTTTGGGCTTCGGCCAATGACAGACACCTGAGCCAGAGTTGGTCATATGACCCGCGGTATAACGTGTCATTTACAAACATGTATCGGAGAGCTCTTTTCTTCAGCTGAATCCTCGCAGATTTTTCTTCGGGTAGCTTGTCGTATCGGAGGTACTCTATGAAGGGTTCTCTCCAATCGGGCTCGTCTTGGATGATCGAAGCTTCTTCCGCAGGACAGCTCTTCTGTTCCGCACTTTCCTCTTCTCGTAGAGAGACTGGGGGTAGAATTTGCCGGCTCCTGACTGTGATCAGAATTTCGTCCATGTCAGGCTCAGCCAGCTCCTTGGCCAAGCGAGCGAGTACATCAGCCTTTCCGTTCAACGCTCTAGGGAATCTCGTTAGTTCAATATGAGTGAACCGTTTCATGAGTTCCACCACCCGACCTCTGTACCGAGCTAACTCGGGTTTGTATATCTTATAGTCGCCGCTTACTTGGTTGACGACAAGCTGGGAGTCACCGTAGACTCGTAGCCGACGGATTTCCATTTCTATGGCGAGCTCCAAACCAGCTATCAGAGCTTCATACTCAGCTTCATTGTTTGTCCGAGGCTCGGTGAGAGCAAAAGAACGCCGTAGGGTTCCCATTGATGGTGTGATGAACACCAATCCTATCCCTGCTTTTATCTCCGGGACGCTTGATTTACTGGAGGTTCTTATCGATGAGGCCCCATCGAAGTAGAGCTCCCAACATGGCTCGTCATTCTCGAGATGCAGCACTTGTTCGTCGGGTAACTCACAATTTAGTGGCGACCCTTCTCGTATGGGATGAGCAGCGAGAAAGTCTGCAAGAGCTTGCCCTTTTACTGCTTTCTGAGGAGTGTAAACTATGTCAAACTCAAGTAGCATGACAGCCCATCTTGCCATTCTGCCGGCTAGGCTTGCTTTGGTCATCAAGTGTTTGAGCGGGTCGACCTTGGAGATCAGCATAACCCGATGAGCGAGCAGATAGTGCCTCAGCTTCTTCACAGCAAATATCAGAGCCAGGCATTGGTTTTCGATTGGGGAGTAGTTGTGTTCCGCCCCGACTAGAGTTCGACTGAGGTAGTAGAGGGCATTTTCTTTTCCTTCCTCATTATTCTGGGCAAGGAGCGCACTGAGTGACTCGTCCAGCGCGGCAGTGTAGAGAATCAGCGGTTTATTCGGAATGGGAGCGGCCAGCACTGGAGGGTGCAACAAGTATTGTTTAATGCTTTCGAACGCTGCTCGACATTCGGCATCCCAGATAAAAGGAGCTCCTTTCTTCATGAGCTTTGAGAAGGGCCTACATCTCCCTGATAAATTTGAGATAAATCTCCGTATATAAGCAAGCTTGCCTTGAAAAGATCTTAGCTGCGTCAGACTCTTCGGAGGGGGCATCTCCATGATGGCCTTTATCTTTGATGGGTCAACTTCGATCCCTCGATGTTGGACTATGAAGCCCAGGAATTTTCCCGATGACACGCCAAAAGTGCACTTCAGAGGATTCATCTTCAGATCGTATTCCCTCAGTCTGGTGAGAACGGTCCTGAGATCTTGGATATGATCGGCCTTGGCTTTAGTCTTGACGACCAGATCATTAACATAGCATTCGACGACTTTATAGATTAGGTCATCAAAGATATTAGTCATCGCCCTTTGATATGTAGCACCTGCGTTCTTCAGTCCGAATGGCATTACCTTGTAGCAATATATTCCGATCGGGGTTCGAAATGCTGTGTGCTTCTCATCCTCAGGCGACATCTTGATCTGATTATATCCAGACGAGCCATCCATAAAGGTGAACAGTTCGTAATTTGAGGTGTCATCGACCATCATTTCCATGACCGGTAGCGGGAAGTCGTCTTTAGGACATGCCTTATTGAGGTCCCTGAAATCGACACAAACTCGGATCTGCCTATTTTTCTTCTTCACTGGGACTATGCATGCGATCTAGTCTGCATATTTCTCTTCCCTGATGAAGCCGGCATCGATGAGCTTCTTGGTTTCCTCGATGACCTTTTCTTCCAACTCCCTTCTCATTCTTCGAGGAGCTTGTTTGACTGGCTTAGCATCAGGAGATATAGCCAGCTTATGCACGGCTACCTCAGGGGAAAGGCCAGGCATTTCTTTGTACGTCCACGCGAAGCAGTCGACGAACTCACGCAGCAGGGCAATTATCTGCTCTTTCATTTCCTCCGACAAGAGTGAGCTGATGTAGGTCGGCCTTGGATTATCGGGCGTTCCTAAGTCAATCTCGGTTAGCTCATCAAAGGTTGCTTGTCCGCCATCTTCGAGCTCTTGAGGAGCTTCTTCTGGCTCGGCTATCTCGTCATCATCATTTGATCTTTCGCTGGTCTCACCAACATGGATCATGTAGCACGCTTTGGAATCAGGTTGAATGTAGCCTATGCCCCGTCTATCTGGTATCCGTCCATCGATGAGTGCTCGGACCTGGGGCGGATACCATAGCCCTTCGTAAAACTTTGCTTCGGACTCCGTTTGATATAACCGGCATCCGCACTTCTTAAAGTATTTCCGCATCTCGGGCGCATAGTATCTGGGATTGAGGACGGCTCTTATGCCTCTCTCATAGGGAAGGCACGCGACAGAAAGGTCGTCCGGGTGCACAACGGGGTTTGACCCATAAAACAAGATGCCCTTCTGTCCACTTTTCCTCCCGGGAACGTAGAAAGTTTTCAGCTGGTCCACGGTGGAGATTGATAATGCATCGAGCTCTTTGCACATTTGCTCTGGTACCCTTGTAACGGCTAGGGACCCTTCTGCAACTTCGAAGGTCTCTCGTAGTTTCGCTTGTTGCGTGGGGGTCCAATCTGCACCGCTGTTGCACGACAGGTCCTCCTCCTCTAACTCTTCAGTGTCACTGCCAAGATGAGGGCGAACTTTGCTGCTATATGGGCCTTCAGTAACAGATTCGTCCGTATCGCTACCGAAATGAGGGCGAGTTTTGCGGAAGGACGGGCTTCCAGCGTCGGACTCATCAGAGTCGCTGCCGAAATGCGGGCGCACTTGGGTATTTTTGCTTTTGAAAGTGATAGCCGGCGCAGATTTGCTTTTGAGTCTTGGGGCCGTTCTATCCTTAGTCAGTTGTGGCTTAGCATTTTGGTGGTTCGTAAAGTACCGAGAATCTTCATATCGGACTTCATGCACACCGAACGGCTGGATGTCTCCGTCAATGCGTCTTTCTTCGCCATTTTTAGTGTACTTCATGCATTGATGGAGAGTTGACGGAATGATGCCGTAATCATGGAGCCACGGCCGCCCCAAGAGAATCTTATAAGACGTGTCGGCGTCGATCACGTATATCTTAGCTTTAGTTTGCAGATCCCCAAATTTGATTGGCAGAGCTATAGACCCCAGAACTTGCTGGCAATTTTGGTTGAAGCCTTGAATGACAATCCTTTCCCTTGACAGGTGTCGGACGTCCATTGACAAACTCTTCAGAGTTCGCAAGTTCATGATGTTCACTGAGGACCCCGGATCAATCAATATGCGATTAATTCGATCTCCGTCGCTGTACCCGGTCACATAAAGCGGCCGATTATGCTCAGACGTTCCCAGTAGCAAGTCTTCATCCTTAAATATGACTGCGGCGGCATGCAAAGCGTGCTGGGCTTCTTTCATATTGATTTCCGCAAAGTGGGCCTGATACCGCTCGGGGTTTTGTAGAGCGTGAATGAGAATGTCTCTCAGCTCATTAGATAGGACCAAGGCGTCGTAGATGCTCAGGAGAGATGGAAGCTTCCGGAGATGTGCCAAGACATTATAGTCCACCGAGGAAGGACTTATGTTTTCATCGGCCGGTTCTCTGCCATCTTCTTCATTAGCGACTTGTCTTTCCTTCCCTTTTGGGGCGTTGCCCTGATTTTGCGGTAGAGCCCTGCCGCTTCTGAGCTGGATTTGATTGGCCTTTGTGGTGAGCTCCTCGTCCTCTTCTGGAAAATAGAGATCCTCCTCGGAGTCACTGCCAAGATGGATGGCGTAGCAGGTCACTACTAGGATCTCTTCATTGGAGTCTTCTTCTAACTCCTCCAGAATTTCAGCCGCTTGTACAGGGAAGAACTCCTTCAATTGAATCAATGTTCTTTCCTGTTGTTCATATTCTCCGAGGGAATCGATATACTTTTGAATGGTCGATCTCCCTGCAGACTCTTTTTCGCGCCGAGCTGCACTTTTCTTCTTCTTGAGCTTCTTGGATTTTGAGCCTGATGGAGCCGCATTGGCAGCTGGACTGGTAGGCTTCTTCTGTCCTTCCCATTCCATCCTGGATTCTTTCCGAAGTAGCTTTATCATCTTCTTCGTCTTATTAGATATGTGCGTACTCCACGGAGGCCGCGATGAGTCAGTTTCGTTTGTCAGGGCAGCGGGTTCGGCTGTCTGCTCCCAGAAGGCTTCAGCTTCCGTCTGTATAAAGTTGGCGGTTGCAACTTGATTGTTCACCAACACGCTTTTGGACAGCTCGATCTCTCCAGCCTTGTACTGCTTCTCGACCCAATCCTTGAAGATATAGCAATCCTCGATCGCATGGCTCACTACTCGGTGGTACGGGCAATACAGGGGATTGTCGGTCATTTTTGCTTCTTGGGGTCTTTTCGACTCCGGCAGTTGTAGGCCATTGTTCAAGGCATCTTTAAATATCTTGCGGACCTTGTCCCTTCTGAAAGAGTAAACCTTGTTCTTTTTCTCCTCTAGGGAAGGCCCATCTCCTCCCAGCAATGGCTTTCGAGACCGGTTGGTTTTGGATTCGCCCGCCCTTCGCTTTTCTTCATTGTCGGAGGCATTGAAGACATTGGTACTGCTGGAACTCCCGCTTCTACGGTTGTCGTCCCGCTTGCTTTTCCAGGTTTTGTCTCTCTGAGAGTCCGGCGGGGACTCTTGCTTCGAGCGTTCCAGCATTTGGACTTTCTTGGTTAGCTCCTGAAACGTCTTGAGGTCCGCTGTACACAAGAAGGGGACCATCCAATTGCTGAGGTTCCCAATGAGAAGGCTGACGGACTGGTCCTGCTTCAGCGGCGGTTCGCACTTAACTGTGAGATTACGCCACCGGGCGATAAAGTCGGTGTTGCTTTCATTCTTCCCCGGCTTGGTCCTCACAAGATCGGCTATAGAGATTTTATCACTGACGCTCATGAACCTTTGCCGGAACAGAGACTCCATTTGGGCAAAGGTAATGACGGACCCGTCCGGTATACTCGCATACCAGTCGAAGGCGACGCCGGTCAGGCTGTTGACAAACTGACGAAGAAGGAGCGCATCGTTGCCCCCTGTATTTCCGCACGATGCTTTGAAGTGGGCGACGTGCTGGTTTGCATTCCCCGTTCCATCAAATCTTCCGAACTTAGGAATGACGTAGCCGCTTGGGAACTCAATCAGATCGTACTGCGCGGGATATGGCCGCCCACTACTGCCGATTTCTTTCTGAGCTTCAGCTTCGGCCACCAATGTTTTAACCTTGCTGGTGACCAAATCCATTATCCGATCCTGTGTTAGCGGGATAGTGATATCTGGGGCCAAGGCGTCCCCAGAAGCGGAATGTAGCCGGCTTTCATTCGGCTCGACCAGTCTTGGTCCCAAAGGAACAGGCATTGGCTGCCTCGGATTGTCATCACCCGGCTGATTAGTAGCGGCTTGTGCTTGATTAGGAGGTGCTCGAGCAATTTGAGCCGTAAGCTGCATCACCACGTTCGTTAAGTCGTCAATCTTCGAATAGAGCTTGGCCATCTCTTTATCTTTGCCCCTGAGCTGTTTTCGAAGTTCTTGAAGCAGCTCTTGCTCCGCAGTCCTGGGGCGGAAAGTCGGCTCTTCCTCGCTATCCGAGCTTGACTCTGCATGGACCGAGGGGTCTTTCTGCCTATCATCCTCATCGAGAGGGTTTTCTTCATCCAGCGGGAGCGGCTGTTCTTGGGCAGCGGCAACCACATTCAGGCTGGATTGGGCTTGGGATGTGGTGGCCCCATCCTTGCTTTTGCTGCGAAGGTTGTCGCTGGGGCGTCCGCCCGCCATATAGACCGTATGGATGATATATCCGGCCGTCTTTCTATCATTGGCAGCTGATTTCATGGATCGCTGTCTTGACCCCCTTGTTTCGGTAGCTGGTAGTCGATTGAAGGCAGCTGGCCTAACCAGGTTCTTGAATGGTGCCGGCGCTTCTTTTCTGGTTTTGCCCCGCTGCTTTCGTGCGGCACAGAGTGTTTGATAGACTCTTGAAGAGACAGTGTCATACTTTTTCTGTTGGGGCCGGGACACGTCTCTTTGTGGCACTGTTCGGACCGCTGTCTTCTTGATTCTGGCGGTCATGGCATTTTTTTGAACCCACTTCAGAGGCTCGAAGGAATTGCTGATTCTTACGTCCGACTCAGCCGTCGTCGCGGGGCAACCCTGCACTTGGAACTTCACACGATTCCATTTGGCCGAAGCCTTGGTCCTCTTGTTGGCTCGATACCTGAGCCGCTTCTGCCTTAACTTTTCTGTTCTAAGCACCTGGCAGACTTCGGCTCTTTGGGAAGACGCCGCAGACCGGTCGATGGAGGGCCTTAGAGATACGCTCGATTGCCCATTTGTTGGAGTCATCGCCTGAGCTCGTCCGCAACATTTGATGTTGCCCTTTGTACCGAAGTTCTTGCCCCCCGCTGGAGCACCAGAGAATCGTTCAGTTACCGTCTTAAGTTTCGGTTGTGGTGCCTTGGCGATCACGACATTCAGCCTCTTACCCCTTGAGACCGGCTTGGCCACCCGTTCCGCCGGGATCTCCGCCAGATGAGCGCTTCCGGCAGGGTAGATGATGACGGAGCCAAACTGGCGGGGCGGTTCCTCCCACTGTCGACTGAGGCTTGCGGGGAGAACCACACGAGCGTTGATCTTGACCACGTACGGAATCGGGGTCGCATTGGAAGTTGATTTCGTCTTGGGAGACATTTGTCGTTGAAAGTTGATTGCTGCACGAAAAGAAAACATCATTTCAGTATAGGCAATCGATATGTATATTGATTGAGTTCGCATGAACGTTTAACCCGGAATATGGGAGGAGAGAAGGGTCCCACCGGCCGTGCCAGAATCTGTAGGGTGTTTTTCGTCACCCCGGTGAGATGGGAATACGCGAGCGCTTGTCAGGCGTACTACAGATTCCCCCTGCCTAGGGTAGGCCGGGGTTTAATGATTGTGGGGATCCGAATCTCCGGCAGCCGCGGACTAAGCTGCTGTTAATTACCCATCGCCTTTGGGGCGAGGGAACCTCCAATTAATGGGTTAAACTGGTCATGCGAACTCAATGTGCAGTGTGCGTGTGTTTTGAAAGGGGGTTTTGGATATATCGGGAGTCACGCAGAGTTTTTACGGGGGTCCCGCTACCCAGATAGCGGGCTGGGGGTCAAGGGGGCTAGCAGCCCCCTTGCGGGGTTCGGGGCAGCGCCCCGGCCCGAAATTTTTTTTGAGGGGGAGAATGTGGCGGAGTATGTATATGTGTGAATTTGTATACATATGTATGTGTATATGTATGTACATAAAAAGATAGGGAAAAGGCATCCAAGGGATGCGTGGGGGCCAGCGCCTTGAGCGCTGTGCGTCAGGTGCTGTGCGCTCAGCGCGCGCACGCGCCACGTGTCGGCACGCGGGCGCCTTGCGCACTTGCGCAGGTGCGCAAGCGCGCGCGCCACGTGTCGGCACGCGGGCGCCTTGCGCACTTGCGCAGGTGCGCAAGCGCGCGCGCCACGTGTCGGCACGCGGGCGCCTTGCGCACTTGCGCAGGTGCGCAAGCGCGCGCCACGTGTCGGCACGCGGGCGCCTTGCGCACTTGCACCAGCGCGCATGCCACGTGTCGGCACGCGGGCGTCTTGCGCACTTGCGCAAGCGCGCAGGTGTGCAAGCGCGCGCGCCACGTGTCGGCACGCTGGCGCCTTGCGCACTTGCGCTGCGCGCCGGAGAGGCACAAGAGGCTTTTAGCCAGAAAAAAATTTCTCAGAAGAGAAATCAGAGAGGAGTTGGACTCCTGAATGTGTTTTTCTTCTTTTTTTGAGGGTTTAGTAAAAGATGTTCTTCTTCCTCCTCCTCTGTTAGCTGGATCTTGAAGATCAAGAGATGTGGGATTTCAAAATCTTTTCTTTTTGAGATCTGATGGAAGATCTGAGTTCCCCTTGATGGGTTTTGTGGTGAAAACTAATTTGTTTTATAAAAAATGAGAGTAGAACTCTTGATTTAATTCAAAAGAAAGAAGAAGGTTTTGGAACCTTGAAGAAGGAAGAAAGAGCTCAGCTCTGAAACTTTTTTGGATAGAGAAAAAAAAAGTTGTTGGGATATTTCATTATCCTTGCCTTTATAGGCCATACATTTTACACATAGCCCCTTGGGCTTCACAAAATGGCATTTTGCCTATCCCATGCCTCATGTGCCATTTCTTTTTGCACATAAGCCATGGGCTTTACAAAAATTTGGCTTTATGCCCATTTTCTTACATTTATCCATAAAATAAAATAAAAGAAAATGCAACAAAATTATTTATTACAAAATTTTTATCTTGGCATGGGGGAGGCCGGCTACTTCATGTTCGGGCTCGACCCGGGCATGGGCCCACTGGATCTGGGCTTGGGCCCACTTGGCTTGGGGTTGACTTTGATTTTGACTTGGTCAACCGGGGTGTAAATTTTTACCCCAACACCGCCAATTTCATACAAACGGAGACCGAAGTTCTTCGTGAAACCGATTCTCTCAGACATCTGCCTTTCTCTGAAAACAATCGACCACCACATCATTAAACTGGGAACAATCGACCTCTAAGTCGTTAAACTGGGAATGTAAAAAAAATTTAAATAAAAAAAATGTGTAAATAAAAGGAAAATAAAGAAAAGCCGAAATGATGGGGCAACTCGCAATAAAAATCAGCGAGTAAAATAAAGATGAAAATAAAGCCGAAATGATGGGGCAACTCGCAATAAAAATCAGCGAGTAAAATAAAGATGAAAATAAAGCCGAAATGATGGGGCAACCGCGAATAAAAGCCGAAATGATGGGGAAATCGCGACCTTCGCGATAAGAAAAGCTGAAATGATAGAGCAATCACGGTAAAACAAAAAATGCAAAAATAAATAAAAAACGGCGAATGATGAGTCGCTCCTGGTACCATATTCCAAATCCCATACCCCAAGTGGCGAATGATGAGTCGCTCCTGGTACCATATTCCAGTGCAGCGATGCAGACGCCAACCAAATTCCAAATCCCATACCCCAACGGCGAATGATGAGTCGCTCCTGGTACCATATTCCAGTGCAGCGATGCAGACGCCAACAAAGTCCCAAAATTTTTTATGGCCCTACGGTCTGGATCATACATCCTGCAAAACCGTATACAATCCACGGGCGTAAAACAATCCTAATCTTTCCAAAATTTTTTTTTAATAAAATAAAAAAAGGTATGTCCACAAGCAAGATGGGCACGGATGAAAACCCGAAAGGGCTCCGTGAGTAAAAACAGCAGGACTGCCAGCGAGTTTGTGAAAACCCGAAAGGGCGTAAACTCATGAGAAAGAGATGAAATGCACTCACAAGGTCCTCTCGACTTTGTGAGGAGAAAATTCCCGCGTGAGATCCTTACGACTCACAAAGGAGCAACACACTTGGGAGTCCCCACGACTCCCAAGGAGAAAATGCACTTACGGGATCCTTACGACCCGTAGGGAGAAAATGCTTTGTGAGACCCTTACGGCTTACAAAGTTGAAAAGTCTTAGGCGATAGGGACCTAAAACCTGTCTCCTAAGCCATCGTTTCCTAATAAGCAAACGCAAATGATGATTCGCTCCTGGTACCATATTCCAGTGTAGTGATGCTGATGCCAAACAAAAAAAAAACCAATCCCCAAATCCTCTCATGACAAATGATGATTCGCTCCTGGTACTATATTCCAGTGTAGCGATGCTGATGTCAACCCAAATCAAATCAAACCAACAAGCTCTACGGCGGAATCATGCTCCGTCCCAGAATTTACCCCGTGTCGAAATCATGCTTCGCCTCAGGATATCTACCTTCCCTGCCGGAATTATGCTCCACCTCGGAATCAAATCAACCAACCAGCTCTGCGTCGAAACCATACTTCGTCTCAGAGTGTACCCCGCGTCGAAATCATGCTTCGTCTCGGTGTATCTGCCTTCCCTGTCGAAATTATGCTTCATCTCGGAATCAAATCAAACCAATAACCTCTGCGGCAGAATCATGCTCCGTCCCAGAATTTACCCCGTGTCGAAATCATGCTTCACCTCGGGATATCTACCTTCCCTGCCGGAATTATGCTCCGCCTCGGAATCAAATCAACCAACCAGCTCTGCGTCGGAATCAAGCTTCGTCTCAGAATGTGCACTCCGTGTCGAAATGATGCTTCGCCTCGGTGTACCTTCCTTCCCTGTCGAAATGATGCTTCGCCTCGGAATCAAGTCAACCGACAAGCTCTGCGCCAGAATCATGCTCCGTCTCAGAATGTACACCATGTCGAAATCATGCTTCGCCTCGGAGCATTTGCCTTCTCTGTCGGAATTATGCTTCGCCTGGGAATCAACCTCCACATCGAAATTATGCTTTGGTTAGAATGTCTGTCGCTCTACGGAAAGATGCTCCGAACCCTGGAATCATGCTCCGCCCTTCGGAATGATGCTCCAAACCCTGGAATCATGCTCCGCCCTTCGGAATGATGCTCCGAATCCTGGAATTATGCTCCGCCCTTCGGAACGATGCTCCGAACCCTGGAATCATGCTCCGCCCTTCGGAATGATGCTCCGAACCCTGGAATTATGCTCCGCTCTTCGGAAAGATGCTCCGAACCCTGGAATCATGCTCCACGAATCAGAATGGTGCTCCGATCCCAGGGAATCATGCTCTTCGGGACGATGCTCCGCCCTTCGGAATGATACTCCGAACTCTGGAATCATGCTCCGCCCTTCGGAATGATGCTCCGAACCCTGGAATTATGCTCCACTCTTCGGAAAGATGCTCCGAACCCTGGAATCATGCTCCGCCCTTCGGAATGATGCTCCGAACCCTGGAATCATGCTCCGCCCTTCGGAATGATGCTCCGAATCCTAGAATTATGCTCCGCAAATCGGAATGATGCTCCGACCCTAGAATTATGCCCCGCGCTTCGTAATGATGCTCTGACGTTGGAATTATGCTCCGCGAATCGGAATGATGCTCCGATCCTCGGGAATCATGCTCCCCGGGATGATGCTTCGCCTCCGGAATTATGTTCCACCTCGAAGTTCAGCTTCAAGATCCATCAATTTCAAGCACACAACTCAAATGTTCGGTGTGCATTTATTGACGGGGGGCACGTTGTTGGGGTAAAAATTTACACCCCCGTTGACCGAGTCAAAGTCAAGGTCAACCCCAAGCCAGGTGGGCCCAAGCCCAGGTCAAGCGGGTCCATGCCCAAGTCGAGCCCGCGGCCAGCCTCTTCCATGCTAAAATATAGATCATGTAATAAATAATTTTCATGTAATTTTTTTATACATGAATGTATGCAAAATGGGCATAAAGCCAAATTTTTGTAAGCCCATGGCTTATGTGCAAAAATGAAATGGCACACGAGCCATGAGATAGGCAAAAATGCCATTTTTGTAAAGCCCAAGGGGCTATATGTAAATATGTAAGCCTATATAAGGCAAAATGATGATGAATAAAATATACTTTTCATTCTCACAAAAAACCTAGGGTTTGTATCTCTTTCCCTTTTCTAAAGGTCTCAAACCTTTTTCTTTCTTTTGAATTAAATCAAGAGTTTTACTCTTCCTTTTCAAAAACAAAATAGTTTTTCACCACGAAACCCACAAAGGGGAACTTGGATCTGTCATCAGATCTCAAAAAGGAGAGATTTTGAGATCTCACATCTCTTGATCTTCAAGATCCAGCTAACAGAGGAAGAAGAAGAACCTCTTCTATTAACCCCAAAAACACACTCAGGAGTCCAACTCCTTTCGAGAAATCTTTTTTAGGCTAAAAGCCTCTTTTTCTCGCCGGCGCTCAAGCACAGAGCGCCCGCGTGCCGACACGTGGCGCGCTTGCGCTCAAGCACTCAGCGTTCGAGCGCAAAGCGCCCACGTGCTGACACGTGGCGCGCTTGCGCTCCAACGCAAGCGCTCCAGCGCAAGTCGCCCCCGTGCCGACACGTGGTGCGCTTGCGCTCAAGCGCAAATCGCCCCCGTGCCAACACGTGGCGCGCAAGCGCTCAAGCGCAAGCGCAAATCGCCCTCGTGAGCGCCCAGCGCTCAAGCGCAGAGCGCCCACGTGCTGACACGTGGCACTCTAGCGTCTGAGCGCACAACACCTAGACGCACAGCGTCTAAGGTGCTGCCCCATGCATCCTTTGGATGTTTCCCCCTCTATCTTTTATGTATATAATATATATATATATATACATGTATACGTACACACACACACACACACACACATATATATATATATATATATATATATGTACATATGCATACATATTTACACACACACATACTCCACGACACTGTCCCTGTTAGAAAAAATTTTCTAACGGGGCGCTGCCCCGCACCCCGCAAGGGGGCTGCTAGCCCCCTGACCCCCAGCCTGCTATCCGGGTAGCGGGACCCCCGTAAAAACTCTGCGTGGTTCCCAATATATCCAAAACCCTCCTTTCAAAACATAACACACGCACACTGCACATTGAGTTCGTATGACCAGTTTAACCCGTCAATCGGAGATTCCCTCGCTCCAAAGGCGAGGGGTAATTAACGGCAGCTTAGTTCGCGGCTACCGGAGATTCAGATCCCCACAATCATTAAACCCCGGCCTACCCCAGGCAGGGGGAATCTGTAGTACGCCTGACAAGCGCGCGCGTATTCCCATCTCAATGGGGTGACGAAAAACACCCTACACCTCCGCGTCAAGCTCCTCGATGTAATCACTCAACATGCGCAAACTGGTCACAACGCCTTTTGAAGACGGACGTCTGGAAAAGAGGCCTGCTGGCATTACAATTCGAGACTCGAACGGAGCTGAAGTCGGTGTCACCGCTGCAAAATAAATCATAGTCAAATAACGGTTCAAGAAATAGAGAAGGTACATGAACAATGGAGTTTATTATACCGGCTGTGGCAGGTGGCAAGGCCGGGAGTACCGGTGGTGCAGCTATTCTTTCATCTCCTCCTTCAATCTATAGTGCTGGAGTCAAAAGAAAGAAGAATTAACAACGACTTGGCTGTCCGTAAAAGAAAAGAGAAGATATTAGCTAGAGGCTGTACACACCAACGTCACTAGATGAAGCAATCTCCGACTGGAAGAAGAAATGCGAGTGCAACACCTGATACAGATGATCAAAAAGAACTCCTGCAAGGGTGTAATAATGCAATGTCAGGACATAAATTATATAGCTTACAATGAAACCGATAAGTCACAAACCCGTACCTTCCAGCATTTGGGAGGACACGGGAGGAGGCAAAGGGGCGGCCACCGTCAAAGCAGCAACTAGCGATGCTTCCTCGGATGACACAACCTCAACGCTCACCACACCTGCATTAGAGAAATACTGTCAGAAGAGATTGAAAAGGATTGTAGAATGAAAAGGAAAGAAATGATCCAAAATCTACTTGGTGAGTCGCCGGTTGAAACAGCGACAAGGGTGTCACTGGGTGCAGCGAATGCTTCACCCTCCTCCATCGGAATGGTTTCGCCACCCGTAGCTTCATCCCCCGATTCCACGAGAACCGTCGTGATGCTCGCAGCACCCGGCAATGGCAAGGAACCACAAAGGGAAAGAGTGGCAATTGGGGCAGTGCCAGACTCTTGAGAAAGAGTAGTCACTTCAGGCTTGGTGGTTGCCACCATCTCACCTACCACTTCCTCATCAAGACTCGACCCTGCAGGATATGATATATGAGAATCTAAAGATTAAAACTTTGACAAAAAGGCTCAGTGTTACGTTACCCTGGGTTGGCTTTTCAATTGCCTCCCGAGCCGCGCGTGCCGCCTGTCTGTGAGCGGTAGACAGGGCGGCCGAAGCACCCTCTGAAGGAGCAAGGATAGGGGTAGCAGCGCTCGAGCCTGCACCCGTGGCCAAGGCGGCATTACGTTCCCTTGCTGCACGCCTCCTGCGCTTCCTTTCCGCCCAGGCCATGAGAGCTGATCTTCTTAAGACCTCCGTCAAGGGGACGTCATCGTCCACGCTAGGAGCTATCTCTGGAGCCGCTATGGCTTCCGTCATCGGTTGCTTAAGTAAATCCTCTTTTGGCAATGCTGAGGAGGCCGAGACTTCGATAGCTGGCCCTGGAAGCATCTCCGCATCACTCTGCGGGATTGGCACTGTACTGGGCATGACCTGAGTCGAGGTAGCCCCTGTGATAAGTGAAAAAGGGGTCAGATTATCCATAAGAAAGGCGAATGAAGGTACAATGAGCCGAAATATACCAACGCCCAGCGAAGCGCGAATCCTCTCCTCCTCCTCAAAAGTCTTGAGGGAAGCCGTGAGAGTCACTTCAGTGGAAATGCCTGTTAAAGAAGGAGTGTCAGTCAAGACATGATAGCAAAAACATGATAGCAAAAAGATACGGTTGAAGTTTACTTGATTGTGCGAGGATGATCAGTCCTTCTTTGTGGCTAGCAAGACGCTCGGAAGCTGCGATGGCAGCCTCCAGATCAGTATCATCCGGCGCTATGAATAGGCCTTCGTTGGTCCCATACTCGCTCAGGCCCTCACTATAAGGAGCATGAGGCTCCTGGCCGAGTACAACGTCGGCAGAAAGAATCGACTTCTTCTTCTTCTTCTGCGAGCGAGTACCGGTCGCCGCTAGCACAAGCTTACGCTTGGCGGGCACCTTGGGACGACGAGTCCCGATATCTGAACCCACGATAGACCCGGGAGACGCCACAGTCACCATTTCCACTGGAGCACGAGGTATCGGTGGCTCAGGCCTATCACGCGGGGCCACATGCACAGCAACTTCCTTCAAGGGAGGACGGATAATGGTCCATCGCTTCAGAGGTACATTTGGGTTACTAGCCGGAGCGGTGCCCTTGCGGTCAAGCAGCAATCGCTTCTCCTCCCTAATGACGGCGCCCATCGAATGTTGATACCATGCCACATACACATTTATAGCCTTCGGAATACAGCTCGGTTCACTAATGAAGAAGTTGGACCCCTGTGTTCAGGCGCATAAAATGATGCAGCGCGCTTCGTATACCCTCTTCGGTAGCAGCAGGTTCTTCCAAGAAAGCCTCAAGTGGGATGCCCTGATTATAGCTCAGCTGCTGGGCAAAACGATGCGGGTTGTATCTCATGAACAACGCCGCATCATTTTGCCTAAATACGAGAAAGCCCGGCTTGATGGAGTACAGATGAAGAATCTCCCGAGCTTTCAACACTGAGGCCCCGTTTTTAAAAATGTCTTGCAATGGCAGCAACGCTTTTGTAGATTCCTGGCCGATGGTCAAAATTTTATTGGTGAAGGACATATCATCTCCAACCGTGCATGGACGAAGGAGCAAACCCTTAGCTTCCCGCGGTGTCGGACTTACGATGGATGCGTCGACCAGCCGCATTATCCGAGGGAACTTACATCTGTTATAAAAGGAAGGTCTTCTGTGAATACCAAAGACCCCAAGCACGTGCAACTCGAGCCATGAGGTGAAATAATGCATTGAGAAGTTGGCAGGCTGCACCCCTGGCTCAGTAGCATCCGCTGCCAAGCTGAGGCCATGATACAGGTAGGCTAACCCAGCGATCTCGACGGCCACTTGTATCCCGGCAACCATTCGATGCGCTGGGTAGAAGACGGATAGCCTAATATAGCGAGGGTGCATGGGAAGCGCGAATCAGCTTAACCATAAACCGAAGAACCCTAGAAAGAATGCTTCCTCATCGATGCCCGGAGCAGCAATTTCCGAAAAGGGAACGATCGCGACGTTTGGAAGAAAGAAATCCTTTTAATCGGCGATCCAAGCCAAAGCCGAAAGGATCATCAAGTTTGGCAAACTTTTCACCTTGTCGCGATAAAACTTCCGCACGGAGAAAACGAGCGATAAAATCCGTAAAAGTAACCCCGCGGCCTTCGGATTCGAGAAAGAGGCTCTCATACATATTCAACACCTTTATCAAACTTGGGAACTGGTGTTGAATGGCGTTCTCTGGGGTAAGACCCATCACCACCGATTTGGTGGCAAAAACATACTCATCTGGAGGAAGCAGCTCCTCGTAATGCTCTCCCCTAATGGGTAAACCGGAGATCTCGGCAAATTTCTCTAAGGAAATGGTGACTTCTCGATCCAATAAAAGGAAGGCGTGGGTCAGAATGTTCCATTGCTCTAGAAACGCCTTGATCCACCATGTAAGAGGTGCAGAATACTGAAACAAGGAAGCGTAGATCGCAGGGTACAATCCGAGCTTCAACAGCTGCGACTTCTTCGCCGATAAAATATATCGGGCCCACTGTAAGTATCCGGCCGGGTGACAGGGAGTTAGTCCTATGTTGTAGGGCTGTCCCTAAGGGCGCGACTCTCCCTGACATATGCGCTGCCCTAGAGTGTCCAAACCCACCAGCGGCTGCACGGGTATTGCGGCAATAGAAGGCCGAAGGAGACCTTCTGAATTCCAATTCATCTCCTCCATAGTATAGCTTATCGGGGGTGCATCTGCATAAGGGATCGCAGCGATAGGCTCCAAGGGTGTCGCACAAGAAAAGCTCCAGCGGCCTCTGATAATTTGATCGTACCATCTACCCCATAGATGAACATTCTTATGCTCCGGGTCATGGTCTTTGATCAGCGCAAGAACCTCTCGGTCTACGGGCGCTTCGGGGAATCTACCTTCTGAGCGAACGAACGGGAAGGAAGTGTCGAAAGATATAGTACCTGCACGGAAAAGAGCAAATTTTTAGCCGCCAATGCTACAATTTAAGTTCTGTCACCAGATACTTTAAATTGGTACCATACTGCAATGCAGTGAAAAGGGACCAAAGGGGGACCCACAGAATCCAGATGACATTGCATCATTAATAAAACAGCTTCATCATTTGATGAGACTGTCAATTGAATGAGGAAATCCTCAATTGATTCTCATTTAATGAGAATTCCTCAGGCCAGGGAGTAAATCTCCCCTTGAGAGGAGTGCTCTATGACAGAATGTCACTTGTCAGATTCTAATGATGAAAGAATAAAATTCCTCAAGAAAATTCTAAGAGTCTTGCTTTGTAAAAATGATGGAATAACCCATCAGAGAATTTAAAGTAAAGTTTTAATGGAATAAAATTCCATGATCTTTAAGATCCATGAACAAACTCTTAAGAGTTCTTTATGAAAGATTAATAAATCTATATGATTTGAAAAGAGCAAAACTCTGTTAATAGGTTAAGAAACCCTGAAAAGGATCTCTTAAGATCTAAGATCTAACAAGAGCAAAGCTCCATTAATGGGTTGAAGAACCCTAAGAAAGATCTCTTTAGATCTATGGGTTCAAGAGAGCAAAGCTCTGTCAACAAAACCCTAAAAAAAGGTTTTCTTTAGATCGAAGATCTATGAAGAGCAAAGCTCTATTAAGGGGTGAAACCCTAGATTATTAAAGATCTACTCAAAGATTTAATCTTTACCTAAGATTTTTACAGAGTTCTGTCCTTAAGAAAGTTCTTAAGCCAAAGAGCTATGCTCAGCAAGAGAATAAAAATTCTCAGAAGGTGGAAATGAACAGAAATCATTTCAAGGGCCAAAGGTCCTATTTATAGGTACCGAGATGCCGTTTCAACTTCTGAGTTGATCCAAGGGCGCAGATGCTGCCACCGTTGCACTCACGTGTAGGCCATGTGAGCACAACGGTGGGGGGCATTTGTTTCCCCCAATCAGAGCAAAGCTCTGTTCAAAATTCAAAAATTTGAAATGAAGCAACGCTTCAGAGGCAACGCCAAGTGCGCTGCGCCCTAAGAAGCGCACCACGTGCAAAGCACATGTACGCTAGCGCTAAGAGAGCTGCACTATAAGCAGCGCACAACGTGCAAAGCACGTGTGCGCTAGCGCTAAGTGCACTGCACTATAAGCAGCGCACAACGTGCAAAGCAAGTGTGCGCTAGCGCTAAGTGCACTGCACTATAAGCAGCGCAACACGTGCAAAGCACGTGAGCGCTTGCGCCGAAAGCATCTCATTCTCGCAAAAGCTATCTACGACTATTTTATACCAGTTTCAGTTTTAACAGCGCACATGCATACATTAAGAGAAGAATATGAATTAAAAGGGAACACTTGGCGGTTGATGACAAAAAGCAGAAAGCATTTAATTAAACATTTATTCTGCACGAAATAGATCACCAAACATGGGATCGAAAGTATAGAGATTTACAAACATATAGATAAAATTATCTAGTTCCCTCTCTGTTTTTTCCACCATGTCAAAGCGATGGTCTTCGTGAGGAGTAGCTACCCATCGGTTAGCACCGCATTCACCAGCGAAAGCAGAAATGACGGCTCGATGAGCTCGTATTTGGCTCAACAACTGAACAAAGCAATCCCTCAGAGCTTTGGTGATCAAATGCGCCTCATGGAAACACTCGACCTTGTCTTTTGCGGCGCTGAGCATCGCCAAGGTCATCTCCGCCGGAGGAGGGGGGATATCATCGAGCACGGACAAAAGGATCATCCAGAGCCAGATAGAGCCGACGGGGAGAAGAGATCCTACACGAGTCAAGATCTCGTGCAGCGCTGCGTCATATTGGTCATCCGTTAAAGTAGGATTCACCAAGCGTGCAGCGAAACGAGGAATGATGTCCTTAATAGGCACCTCCCACGGCTGCCGGCGAGCATGGGGACGGTTACAGGCCATAACTCTTCTTCAACAAGAATGATTCTCTAAAAAAGTAAGAGAGAAGAGAAGCACTGCTTCAGATTATAAATGAAGAACATTTAAGTCTAGGTACAGAAAATGCTGTACATGATGGAACTATTTCCAAGATCAGGGAAAGGGAAAGTTTGACTCAGAAGGAAGGTGAAAAGACACCTTCAGCGTGAAGCAACGCTTCATAGCAGCGCCAACGTTGAGAGTTAAAGACTCTAACACAGCGCACCACGTGCAAAGCACGTGTGCGCTAGTGCTAGGTACGCTGCGCTCTAAGCAGCGCACCACGTGCAAAGCACGGATGCGCTAGCGCTAGGTACGCTGCTCTCTAAGCAGCGCACCACGTGCAAAACACAGGTGCGCTAGCACTGGAACTAAAAGCTCTCCACCGTCAGATCAAAGATCCAATAATAATGATAAATAATTAAATAATTAGAATTAAATTTTGTTAAAGAAAGATTCCTCAAAATCATTCCAAACAACAAGATTATGCTCTATGAATCAGAGCACCGTTGGATCAATGATCCAATGGTGATTAAAAATCACCAAAATACAGAATAAATTCTGTATGGAAAAGGTTTCCCAATCTTGTTAAAAACAAGAAGATTGCCTTCTGTAAATCAGAAGCCCTTGGATCAAAGATCTAACAGTGGGGAATCCTCAAAATCAATTGGAGAAAAGATCTCCTTAACTGATTGAACAAATCAGCTTGCCCTATATAAAGACCCCCAGACTTCAAGTCTCAGATATACAGAAACAAATAGAGGAACCCCTCCATAAGCTTTGAGAGATCTCAGATAGAAGAGCCAAACTTTCAGAAAAAGAAGAGTTTCTTCAAGGTAAACAATGAACAAAGAGATGAAATCATCTCATAATTAAAAAGAAGAATTCGCTTCTTCAAAGATCATAGATCTACAAGACCAAGGTCTTTCACAAAGTGATCAAAGGATCTCATCATAAAATAAAAAAAACATAATTCTTCTCACAGATTATAGATCTACAAGACACAGGTCTTTTATACAAAGAGATCATGAACATCTCTTTATAGGGGGGGAGAATAATTCAATTCTCTTAAAGATCATAGATCCATAAAGGCAAAACCTTTCATCGATACAATAGATCGAAGCATCTCCTATAAAGTAAGAACTTTTGTTCTTAGAATCTTGAGACAAAGTCTCTCATAAACGAGAATTTATTTCTCAGATCATAAAATTGATCAGATGCGCTTCTGCGCTCTTGGACTGGCGCTCAGCGCCGAGCGCACTACGTGTCCCCCACATGTGCGCCACTTAACAGTTAGCGCTTTGCGCTCTTGAACTAGCGCTTTGCGCTCATGGAATGGCGCTCAGCGCCAAGCGCACTACGTGAGCCACTAAACAGATAGTGCTTGCGCTCCAAATATAGCGCATTGCGCTCATTATCTGGCACTCAGCGCCAAGCGCACCACGTGCTCCTTACGTGTGCGCTACTTAACAGAAGCGCCTTAGAGCTCCACATCTAGCGCAGAGCGCTGCAGTGCTTCAGCGCTCCAAACATAGCGCATTATGCTCTTCGACTGGCGCAAAGCGCCAAGCGCGCCACGTGTTCCTCACGTGTGCGCTGATAGAACATAAATTGTTCTTTAATAAACCACAGAGCTATGATGGATGCTCAGCATTCAATAAAAGACAAAAATATTGTCAGAACTCAAATCAATGCTCAGTATTGTCAAATGTTAAACATTTTAACTAAGTGGGCCGAGCCCAAAGTGGCCACAAAACCCTCATTCAGATTAACTGAGCCCATATGCTCACAAATCTTTTGATCTTAGTCTCAAATTTGACTACAGATCCCAACCAAAATTGGTTCAAGGGTACATCTCTTTACTCCTCTGATATTTGTCGTTGTAATACTTCAACGTCTTCAGAGAGGTGACGGGTCCCGACAACCATACATTTCATAGACTATGATGCCTTTAAACTGGACTGTGGGGTCCTTAAGCCCACGGACTATGATGTCCTTAACCTCGGACTGTGGGGTCCCTTTAAACTTATGGACTATGATGTCCTTAATCTCGGACTATGGGGCATTAATCTCGGACTGTGGGGTCCTTTTAAACTCATGGACTATGATGTCCTTAATCTCGGACTGTGGGGTCCCTTTAAACTCATGGACTATGATGTCCTTAACCTCGGACTGTGGGGTCCTTAAACCCATGGACTATGATGTCCTTAACCTCGGACTGTGGGGTCCTTAAACCCATGGACTATGATGTCCTTAACCTCGGACTGTGGGTTCCTTAAGCCCATGGACTATGATGTCCTTAAGCTTGGACCGTAATGTCCTTAAACTAATCGACCGCAATGTCCCTAAACTAAACAATAGAGCCCAAATGCTCTCTTGTTGGATCTAAATAATCCCGTTAAGTTGATCTTAGTCTGAAATTAGACTAACGTATTCTTAACATACGTTTAAGTTGATCTTAGTCTCAAATGAGACTAACGTACCCTTAAACCCAACCCAAAACCCAAATCTAAGAAAATACGGATTTGGATTAATCCACGTCCTACGGGCGACAACATAAATTAGTCTCCGTATATAATCCACGGGCAACCAAAAACAAAAAAACACCCACGACACGAAGTGACCATCTGGAGAAGGAGAAAGTGGTTACCGCGATGCTGTAGCGTAATTAACTGCAGGGGCTTGCGCCTGCAGGGAATAGCGTCCCCACAATCAAAAACCCCTCAAATGAGGGGGAATCTAACGAAGTCTGCTACATCGGCCGCATCCGTCTAAACCTTCGATATACGGTGTTATAAATCAACTTGGCATTTTCGGAGAGGTGGACAGATAGCACCAATTAGCATCTGCCCTCGAAATTCAGGCAAGACGGACCTACGCGGTCACGTCCCACGTCTTTCAGTGGAGAACAGTGTCATGATCTGGGAGATCACCGATATCGAGCATCATCATTAGCCCCCCCATTCTCGTCCCGACCAGCTGACGGGTCGGGTCGAGTGGTCTGCCGGGTCACCCGAGGTGAGTTCCTTTTCGAAGATATCGTCGGGGCATGTTCCCGGGCAATCTGTTATATTTTCTGGATGACGCCAACGAATCAGGGGTGAGATCTTTGCATTAAAGAGGGTGCGCCGGATCGGGCGTACGTCCATTGAAGCGACAGCTTACATGTCGGGCGCTGGTTGGCTGACGAGACGAGACGCAAATTTCTGGCGTCTGATGGGATATGGCCAATGCGCATGCGACGGGTGGAACAATCGTGGCCGTCGAATGCACTGAACCGTTTCGGCGGGAGATGACTGTCGCCGTAGGATGTGTACGCTGGCAGCTATAAATAGAGGTGGGGTCCGCTTCAGGGCCCATATCTCTTCATATTTTCCTCGTTCTGAGTCTTGTTAGCTCGGCTCTCTCCTTTTTAGGTCGGATCTCTGCGTTTTCTCTCCCGAGGACTTCTCTCCATTAGGTTAGATGTCTTCTTTTTCTTTCTTCTGCTTCTTCTCCTTCTGAGTCGAGCCTGCATCTGCCTTTGGTAGGACAGATGGATCGTTCCAGGACTCTTGGTGCCCTCAGTACTCAGTCCCGAAGGGGGGCGGGCGGTGCGGCCGTGCTTCCGGCTGATCCGAGCCCCGCACCAAATGTGCCACCGACGGCGGGGCCATCTGCCTCATAATGAGCTCCCGATGATTGTCTTGGCGGCGGCCAAAGGCGTCCACGGGTTCCCGAGTCCCAGACGAGGGATGCAGGAGAGGACGAAGACGGGGTTCCTCTTAAGAGGAAGTGGACGGTCTCTCACGCGCCACTGACGGGGATTCCGGAGGGGATTCTTATGCAGGGGGGAAGTCCATTTCGTGGTCCCGTTGGGGCTTTCCGTTGCTGCCAGCCTGCTTGTTGGTATGGAAGAGTCGGTCGGGGGTGAGATTTCGCGGGGGACCCTGAGGGCCCAAATGACGGCTATAGCTCACGAGGCAGTGCAGGTATATACTCCCTCATGTGTTATTTCGAGCACCCTTTCTTTAGTTCGAGTGTCTCTAAGTCTCTCTGCTGTTTTTCGTCAGGTCCTTCAGCACTGCGCTCTCGTTACTCGTATGGAGGCCGAGGGGGCTATCTATGCTACGAGGCCGGTGAGAGAGTCTTCTTCAGAGGTCGAGGATCTGCGACTTGAGCTGCATCTGGAGATGGAGAGGATGGCCGTCCTTGAAGCCCGATCGGCCGTCGCGGAGCTCGCCGTCTCAAAGTGCCGGGAGTCCTATCACCGCCTAAGTGAGTCCTACCGAGTCATCGAGGCGAAGTTGGTGTAACTGGCCGATCGCTTTGCAGCCATGAAGAGGGCGAGGGATGCCAGCAGGCGGGATGCCGAGGCGGCGCTTCAGGCGGCGGAGGTTTTCGAGATTCGGGCTAGAAAGGCGGTGAATAATTACAAGGGGTCGTACCAGTTTTACGTCGACCTCGGCAAGGCCTCCACCATTGCATGGAACAAACTCTTGATACCGTCAAGGAGCAGTTTCCGGAGTTTGCCGATGGTGAGCTCCGTGCTCGGGTCCCACTTTCAGTGGTCATGCCTCCGGCCGATGGTGATGAGGGAGGTGGGGTCTAGGCTGGGCTTGCGGCCCGAACTTTTTGGCTTTTCCTCCTCTCTCTTTTGTAAGCCTCCGGGTAATTTGATAAGGCCGGGGAGCCCATAATACCCTTGTAAAGACTTTTGGCTTTGTGAATAAAAACATTTTGCAGTCGTGTTTGCACACGTATTTTCCTTTGTCGGTAAACACTTGTATTTTCACAGTATTGCCTTCGTATTGTGTCGGTTCTTCATCTAGCAATTACACGTCGAGTTGAATATGTTCATTTGCCAAGTGTGCAAAGACCGATGGAAAGACGATATCTCCATGGCCCTGAAGTCGAGGTTGTGATCGCTCAAACGTAGATAGACCGGATGCCTATTAGTGAGGGCTTTGTTCCTTAGTTGTTGGAGGGGCCGTCAGAGGCCTACTAAGGACGGGCCGAGCAGGGTAGCTGCCCGGTGCCTCATGGTGAGGGCTTAGGTCCCTGGCGGTGTGGGGTAGGGAGCTATCAGCCAGGGATAACCGAGCAAGGGCGGGCCCGGTTGCCTCTTGGTGAGGGCTTAGATCCTTAGTGCGGGAGGGGCCGTAAGAGGCCTACTGAGGATGGGCCGAGCAGGGTTACTGCCCGGTGCCTCTTGGCGAGGGCTTAGATCCTTAGTGTGGGAGGGGCCGTAAGAGGCTTACTAAAGATGGGCTGAGTAGGGTTACTGCCCGGTGCCTCTTAGCGAGGTCTTTGATCCTTAAGGACGGGTCGAGCATGGTTGCTTCCCAGTGCCTCTTGGCAAGGGATTTGATCCCTGGCATTATGGGGTAGGGAGCTACCAGCCAGGGAAACCGAGAAAGGGCGGACCCGGTTGCCTCTTGCGAGGGCTTTTGATCCTTAGCGCGGGAAGAGCCGTAAGAGGCCTACTAAGGACGGGCCGAGCAGGGTTGCTGCCTGGTGCCTCTTGGCGAGGGCTTTGATCCTTAAGGATGGCCGAGCAGGGTTGCTGCCCGGTGCCTCTTGGCAAGGGCTTTAATCCTTGACGTTGTGGGGTAGGGAGCTACCGGTCAGGAATAGCCGAGCAGGGTATCCCCTCGGCTGCCTCTTGGTGAGGGCTTTGATCACTGGCATTGTGGGGTAGGGAGCTACCAGCCAGGGATAGCCGAGCGAGGTAGCCGCTCGGCTGCCTCTTGGTGAGGGCTTAGATCCCCAGCGTTGCGAGGTAGGGAGCTACCGGCCGGGGATAGCCGAGCAGGGTAGCCGCTCGGCTGCCTCTTTGCGAGGGCTTTTGATCCTTAGCGCGGGAGGGACCGTAAGGGGCCTACTAAGGATGGACCAAGCAGTGAAGCTGCTCGGCTGCCTCTTGGTGAGGGCTTTGATCCTTAACACGGGAGGGGCCGTAAGTGGCCTACTAAGGATGGACCAATCAGTGAAGCTGCTCAGTTGCCTCTTGGCGAGGGCCTTGATCCCTGGCGTTGCGAAGTGGGGAACTACCGGCCGGGGATAGCCGAGCAGGGTAACTGCTCGGCTGCCTCTTGGTGAGGGCTTAGATCCCTGGTGTTGTGAGGTAGGGAGCTACCGGCCGGGGATAGCCGAGCAGGATAGCCGCTTTGTGAGGGCTTTTGATCCTTAGCGCGGGAGGGGCCAACTAAGGATGGACCAAGCAGGGTCGACGCCCGGTTGCACAAGAATTTGCTGACCCTCCAGATGCGTGAATATCGGGAAGGGTAATAGTCACGGATGACATGTGTCAGGGACGTACGGGGGAAGGTGGAAAGTTTCGTGAAGCCGCGTCAATATCGCCGCGTGGAGGCGTGGCATTGGAGTAGCTATCGCGATTCCCAAGATTCGCGCCGGTATGCGCAAGAATCCGGGTCTTTGAAGATTTACTTGGGGTTATAAATAGAGAGGGAGATGGCAGCTCCCCCGGCATCGTCTTTTTTGAGATGACTGGGTGCGTGTATTTGATAGAAGAGATCATCTCCCTTGATGATGTCGCTTTGTATGACCAATCTCTGACCGAGGATGGGTACCGGGGAGTGGTTCAGCGCCTAGAGGATCACTTTGGCCGGCTTCTCCCTCGGCGTCCGTCCCTGCTTCAGATGCTGATGTACGCGATCTGGAGGGGGTCCCGGGTCTGGATAACCCCTTCAGCGAGGACCTTCTGGATGAAGCACTCGACAAGGTGCGTTCGATCTTCCTGTTCGGCCTCATCTCGAAGGCCAGGCACGATCGATCCTTGGCTCTCATCCTGGAGTGTTTCAAGATGAGGAACGTCATGGGCAAAGGCTCAGAGGGCAGTGTATCGGGTGCTTCTGTGGCGTCTCGGGTCCACGCGCTGCGTCGGTTGGAGCGGGCTATAGCAGCGAGGGCCCGGCTAACGGAAATCTACTCCGAGTATCACCAGGAGTACTTTCTTGATCCCGTTCCACTTTTGTTGTAACCTTATCTTTTTCTATAAGGCAAAGGAGCCCACAATACCTTTTTGGATGAATAAGACTCTTCTTTTGCAATGTTCTAGCGTTCCCTTCTTGTTATTTGAGTGGAAAGGACTTTTTAGAAAAAAATTACATTGTCTTTGTGAAATGAGAGGTACACACTCGTAGGTATTCATTTTACTGGTACAGCTTGAGCTTCTCAGCGTTGTAAAGCCGTGGAAACTTGCGCCCGTCCGCGTCCTGTAAGCGGTAGGCTCCGCCGGGAAGTACCTCGGAGACGAGGAAATGACCGTCCCATTTCGGGAAAAACTTATGCAGCCTGCCTTGATTGACGAACTCGTTTCGCCGTAGGACCAGATCTCCGGTCCTGAAGGAGCGACGCTTGACCCGCGCGTTGTAGTATCTGGCAGTTTGCCGCTGATAGGCGGCAACCCTGATCTGAGCCCGGTCTCGTTTCTCCAGCAAGATGTCCAGGTTGGTCCATAGTGCCGTGGTGTTTGCTTCGTCGTCGAAGTGTTCGACCCGGTGACTGGGTATCCCGATCTCCGTTGGGACCATTGTCTCGGTCTCGTAGCAGAGGCTGAAAGGGGTTTCCTCGGTGGGGTTCTTCTTTGACGTGCGCAAGGCCTATAAGACCCGGGGCAATTCCTTGACCCAACTGCCTTTGCGTCCTTGTAGGCGGGCCCGGAGACCTCGGAGGATGTCCCAGTTAGCAACTTCGGCCTGCCCGTTGCATTGGGGATGTGCGACTGTGGCAAACTTTATGAGGATATGGTACTCGTTGCAGAATTCCTTCACTTTCTCGTTTTCGAAGTTCATCCCGTGGTCTGTGTGATACACTTCGGGATGCCAAACCGGAGTATCACATTGTTCTGCAAGAATTTGATAGTCATAGTGGCGTCCGGTTTTCTGATAGGGACGGCCTCGACCTACTTCGTGAAGTAATCTACTACGACGAGGACATACTTGTGCCCGCCCGTACCCGTCGGGAATTGGCCTATCATGTCCAATCCCCACTGGGCGAACGACCATGGGGAGGTTAAAGCGGTCAGCTTAGCAGCCGGAAGGCAAGGTATGCTTCCGTGGAGTTGGCAACTTTTGCATCTCCTGACGAGTTTCTGGGCGTCTTCGTGAATAGTTGGCCAGAAGTACCCCTGGAGCAATGCCTTCTGGATTAAGGTTCGGGCCCCTTAGTGTGCGCCGCCGACCCCTTCATGGATTTACGGAGGACGTAGCCGGCTTTGCGGGGGTCGATGCACCAGAGCAGGGGCTGAGTGAAGGATTTCCTGTAAAGGTTCCCATTGCTCCAGATGAAGTGATAGGCTTTGGCCCGGAGACGGCGGGCTGCTACCTGATCTTCTGGGAGCGTATCGTCCCTTAGGAATTCCACGAGGGGCTTCCTCCAGTCTTGGTCATCTTCCTGCGCCGTATATATATGAAGTATTGTCGCCTCGACTTCCACGCTGGGCCATGGCAAGGTCTCGAAGAGGATAGATCGCTTGTTGTTGGCCGAGTAGGATGAAGCCATCTTGCTCAGGGCGTCGGCTTGGGCATTGAGCTGCCTGGGTATTTTCTCTATCTGGACCACGTCGAAGTTCTTCTGAAGTTTTCTTATCTCGGCCAGATACTTCACCATTAGAGGTTCCCGAGCCTCGAAGTGGCCGGTCACTTGGCCAACGACTAGGGTGTATGGTGTTTTTTTGTCATCCCATTGAGATGGGAATGCGCGCGTGCTTGTCAGGCGCATTACAGATTCCCCCTGCCTAAGATAGGCTGGGGTTTATTGATTGTGGGGATTCAAATCTCCGGCGGCCGCGGACTAAGCTGTCGTTAATTACCCCTAGCCTTTGGAGCGAGAGAACCTCCGATTGACGGGTCAAACAGGTCATGCGAACTCAATGTGCAGTTGTCACGACCCAAAGTTCGCACCGTGACCGGCACTTAACCACGTAACGTCTACAGGCGCAACGCGATCAAGTAAGCCGAAACCCAGAAATCAAAACCATTAAAATAATGAGTGAAGAAAAACATTAGTTTAAAACATTTAGAAAACCTTGAGTAATTGAGTAAAAATCTTGAAAGTTTAAGTTATTTTCTTAAAAATTTCGGCAGCACCTCCTTTGTAAAATCTAGCCCCGAAAACGGGTACAACACGATATAAGTAAAATGACTGATAACAAGAATATAACATCCCCAAACGGGAGCAATCACGCCCAACGGCGGAAACAATCACCATAAGAATAATATACGACGCCGTAGCGAAGAAATGAGCAATATAAGTGAAAAACATCATAAAAGATAGAACTACATAACTAAAGTCGGCTCACACGAGCTCGACACCAGAGTACAAAATAATATACAACATCGTCATTACAACTGGTTTCTAAGTCAATACATGAAATAGTAGATGGAGAGTACTAGATACAATAGAGTGTACAAATGGAAAATAACCGGATACCACAAACCTACTTATTAGCAAAACAGCTTACGTGCCAACTGCAGTGGCATCCGTAGCCAAAAAGATACAAGAGATAGCCCCGCCGCAACTACTCTGAGGGTCGACCTGCAAACACTGTGGCACAACAGAGTGAGTTTCCAACTCGTGAATAGTAAATAGCATATAAAGGTAATCACGAGTATGCACGTACTGCGATACTCTAACATGTGCAATCAGATAACATCTATACGATGAGCTGGGTATGCGATAATCATGCAAAGTACTCTATCAGGTACTACGACTACATGATGCAAGGCATAATAATGAATACCGAGCATGAGATAAAATATCATCTACACGGATCATCAACATGGAAAACCTCGGTGTCTACCAAAAATACCCCAAAATCCCGATAACTCAGGCACCGTCACTCTATCCGGCTTTCAATCCTGTAAATCTTATAGGAGAGGGGTGCCAAAAATCGGCACCTGAAAACACCATGAAATACTCGTGTCCAGCATCGACACACAAATCCCCATATATCGGGCTCCGTCAGTCCGGATCGGCCCACAGTCTCCGTCTGCGGAATCGGCCTTCGGCCCCGGCAGTACGGGTCGTCCCGTATCCATCCCTCGACTCTGGTCAGTATCCTACGGATAACCACCACGTCCAACCAAACGCCGGTAGGTAGTAGTCCCTCTGCCAGGCTCATCGCCTACTGCACGACAGATCCGTTCTCCCCCCGGGGTACCATACCGAGTCCACCATGTACCCGCAACCGGCCTCATCCAGCTCCTCGATTCGGGTTCACATGTCACACGTCTCAGAACCGAGAAAATGAATGGTGGACGCATTGAAATATCATATCAAGAGAAACCGGGTTTTCAAAACAGTGCATATTTTCTTAAAATAATACCACGGTTCTCAAATCCAGAAATCACACGAATCCAAAACTCAATGCGTAAATCCATGCAATGTGTCGTATGCCACATTAAGTCGTACTTTGAGTAAAAGGGGAAAAACGATCTTTTAAAAGGATCCAGTTGAAACATTTCATGCCGTCCCTAATTTTTCAAATCAAAGTCAGCATCATCTATGTATGTGCAAGAGTATGTATGTAGGCATGGATGCACAAAGATATATATATATATATATATATATATATGGATGTACAATATGTGTGTGTAAATATATATATATATATATATATATATATATATATATATATATATATATATATATATATATATATATATATGCAAGTATGGATGTACAATATGTATATGTGTCAATATGGATGTACAAGTAGTATATACGCAAGCATGAGTGTACAGTATGTATATGTGCCAATATGCGACAGAATCATGTTTAATCATCAATGATGCGGTAATCAAAATGATGTATGGTTCGTAGCAATCCTATAGTGCGAGTGTCATGGCAATCACTAACGGTGTGGGTGTAACATACAAATAGTGCTCATGCAGCTTGAACCGTTAGTGACAGTGCGGTGTTACATAACTACTGTTTCTATATGCAACAAAAGATGGGTACGCTACAATAGTACATATGCACAAGCAATAGATATATAAATATACATATGCGACTACAATATCCTATCAAGCCCTGACGCTTAACGTCATACATGCGATTTTGTAACACCCGAGCCCAATAATACTATGTATATTACTAGTTGAGGGTTATTTATTGCTCTTTCCAATTTTCCTGATTTTCTGGTGTTTATTGCTAAATTTTTACCCGGTTAAGTCTTTTGGCACATAACAAATTTTAACTCCGAAAATGAAATTTAAGATGTCCATGTTAGCCTACTCGTCGCCACTAGTCGCGTGGTAGCGTCCGCGTGTCGAGATTCCGTTCCGTTTGGCTGAACGGGCAAGTTTGGGCGACTACGCGCGCGTGCAAGTGTCCGACTTGGGGGCATGCATTTTAATCATTAAACAGCTCTTTTCAAAATTTGGAACCCGCTTAAAATCCTATAATTTGAATTTGGAACATTTGGGTGCAACCCGGGCGCGATTTGAAAATGTTTCATTTAGCGCCGAAATACCCATTTTAATTTATATTATAAATCCTATATAATTTATATTCTCTTGTTCATGTAACGTTTAAACCCTTTTTTAGATTTTCTGTTGTGATTCCTTTGCAACGCCAGCCAATCGCGAGGCTTACTTTCCCTCGCGGGCCCCCCCCAATCCACTCTCAAATCTCTTCTCTGTCTCTCTCTCTCTCATCAATCTCTCTCTCTATATTCTATTCCCCAACTGTTCCTTCATCGTCCTCACAAAAACCCCACGAGAGATCTTCGAACCCCCGAACCCTAGCAGTCCCCGTTGCCGTCGCCGCCGCAGCATCCTCGCCGGCCTCGCGACCGCCTCACCTCACCAGGCCCTCTTCCACCTCCTCTCTCCTCCTTCCCCGACGCCCCTGCAGCAAACTCGAAGCTCCCTGCATCGCCTGAGGCACCGCCGGCGACCACCTGCGCTGTCCCTGACCGTCTCCAACCACCCCTCGTCTTCTTGGACCACCTTCTTCTCTCCCTGTTCTCCTTTCCCGATGCCTGCACGCCCGTTCCCGGCAACTCAAGAAACCCACGACGCCCGAGCCACAGCCCTCTCTGCCGATCGCCGGCAACCCCTAGTCGTCACCATCTCCGTCTCCTCGCCTCCTTGCTAACCTCCGACACTGCAACCACCTTTGCTTCACCCTGCACCCTTTGCACCCGAGCCTAACCTAAGCCCAAACCCTAACCGAAACCCTAGCACCAAACCCTGGTTCGCCTGAGCTCGTTCATGGCCGTAGAACTCGCCGGGGTCACCTGGTATATCTCTCTGTAAGTTCCCTCTTCCTTCCTTTGTACAGTATAAACCCCTCGCTGATCGTTTTAAGTTTTTTTGTTGCTAACTTCGCCACTTTGTCGTTGTCGGAATCCGACCGTGCCGTCTTGGCGAACCCGACGTTCCAGCGAAGTCCCCTGGTCCGTGTGATCCCGCTGTTCGTGTTTGGACTCGGCCTGTACCGTGCACCAGATCGCGCTGCAGACCGTGACCGTATCGCGCCCGTACCGTGCACCAGATCGCGCCCGTATCGCGCACCAGACCGCGCCGCAGATCGCGTCCGTATCGCGCACCAGACCGAGCCGCAGATCGCGTCCGTACCGCGCAGCAAATCGCACCCGGATACAGTACCGTGTCGCGCCGTTTCACACACCGTATCGTGACTTGTGCATCAGGCCGCCTGCATCTCGACCCTTGTTCCGAGGCAAGTATCTGAATACTTGCTTAACATGCTACAACTTAACCATCATATTGTAACCACACAACTAATATAATATCGATACCTGTTATAACCTAGAATTGCTAGCCACGATTATCCGTAACTTTAAATTAATGAAATCATTGCTCGCATTAACCGGTCTGCTATTAATTCATGCTTAACTAATCAAACCAAGTAGATCATCCCCAATTCATTCGTTAAAATCACTCATGAGACAATTATTATGCTTAGTTCAGATTCTTGTAACTCCACTACGTATATTACCGATATTGTTCGTATTGTGGCTTTTGTACCTCAAAGGTGCGTGAACCGGATTAATGTGAAAATACAAACATCACTGTATTCACATAGAATAATAATTGTTATTTACTGTTTCCTGCTACTGTTCATTATCGATTGTGTACCTGTTGTGAGCACTTACCGATTGCACGACATATTGGTCTGATCCTGCTACACCTGACATATACCTACTTACCGACTCATCCCGTTGTACCATGACATTACTTGTTCCTGATCTCGTGCCTAATGCCGACAGACCTAACCTTTCCTGCTGTCGATCCAGACAGACCTACCTTTACTTGACTTGTGTTGGCATTAGTCCTCGACTACTGAATACCTGACTTGACATACATAGTTTGGGGGTATGGGGAAATCAAAGGTGAAACCGACTTGTAACTCAACAGTTCGATACATTGTTCTGATCAGTCTTACGGGCTTGGCCGGTCCGGGAGTGATGATGCTGACATCACTCGTCTATCCTACTACCTTTTACTGCTTAGCGGCACGTCTCGGACTCAGCCCCGAGGATCATGACCGTGGTCCCGGGCCCGCACGGGATACTATTGAGTTACATCGACGATTCATCAATTGGTTTCAAAGACTATAGAGTAGAAAACCTGATAGGACAGTTTAGTCACCACTGCACATTCCCTGTTTATTACTTCTTATTGCTGCTCTATTCATGTTCATGCTTGCATTGTTTATTATCATGTTTATGCTATATACTTGATATCATGACGCGCTGACGTCTGGGTTTTGCATGGCCCAGATTCCGTACCCTTGACGTCGACCGAGCAGGAGTACTTCAGCCAGCAGGCTGAACTGTGAGTTCTTGAGAGTTTAGTTTATTTATGTCATTTCATTTCCAGATGTGAGCCCGCATTATGGGACATACTGTTTATTCATTGTATTGGATCTTTAGCTTCCGCACTTATTGTTTATTGATTCTTGTTATTATGGATTTGGACATGTATTAGTTTAGTTTATTTTTCCTGTTCTTGATATCTTTACAACCGTAATGTGACTGTGGATGGATACTTCCTACCCACAGGTAGCATGGTTGGCTGTGTCACGTGCCCAAATCTTGCGCACTCTGGGAAGCGGGGCGTGACATGGTTTTATGGTATCAGAGCCATAGGTTAATTGGGTTGATTCTTTGTAGTTGGGTATTGCACCCGATACACGAATCAGAATACCCGTGATTAGGAAACATGTCCTGCCACTTTGACCGTTTTACCATCCTTGAATCATCCTTCCGGATCATGTCGACATGCAAACTTACTTTGCATTGTCAACTCGAAAACCTAATTTCTTGTTATCTCTAGGACTTAGGCGACTTGGGTGGAGTTAAGTAATTGCGGCTATGATACCGCGGCATAGCTACAATGCAGCACTCTATTTAAGTATCTTGGAGTTCTAGCCTTGATCCACATTCAGAATCTATCATCATGCTAATGTTGGGTGTTTTGAGTTCAGGATTATGACAGGTAAGAAGTTGAAGACTTACCAGAGGCGTGTGAACGAAGCCGCCATGCTTGGAGTGATAAGAGGAATGCTGGAAATCAAAGAGACAGACTGAGCTGATCCAGCAATAGCAGATTCGTTTCAGGAAGGTTTGCAGATCGTTCAGCAGTCTGTAAACAACGATGGAACTAGACCAGTCGAACGAGTAGGGACTGTAGCAGATTTCAGACTTTTGGGTCCGTCTACTTTCACCGGTCTGGAGGAGCCGTTGCCAGCCGAGCAGTGGCTAGTGACGTGGAGAATTTGCTGATTGCGGCACAGATTCCAGAGGACAAGAGAGTTGATGTGGTCTTGGGAATGGATTTTCTTGGTACTTTCCACGCACACATTGATTGTAGGGCAAGGAAAGTAATTTTCAGATTCCCGGACATCCTAAGTTTACTTTCATTGGAGAAAGAAGTTCTGTCGGGCCAGTCGAGTTTAGGGCTAGGCCGACGAACAGTGTTCTTGCGGCTATGGTAGTGGAGAGTAATGAAGAGCCGGCAGTCGTCCGCGACATTATGGATGTGTTTGAAGACATTTCGGGCTTGCCGCCGAAGCGAGATGTGGAGTTTGCGTCGACCTTACTCCTGGTGCAACGCCAGTATCAAAAGCTGACTATCCAATGGCACCAGTAAAGTTGGAGGGAGTTAAGAAACCAGTGAGTGAATTACTCGAGAAGGGATGGATTCGAAGCAGCAACTCACCGTGGGGAACTCCAGTTCTCTTAGTGAAGAAGAAGGATCGCACTGCCGACGCTGAGACAAGAGAAGTTATTCGCGAAGATGAGTAAGTGCGAATTCTGGTTGGAAGAAGTGGAGTTTCTGAGGCATGTCGCGTCGGGCGATGGAATCGCCGTGGATCCCGAAACGATTGCAGCAGTTCGAGATTGGCCCATTCCAAGGAATGTAGCTGAGATAAGAAGTTCCTTAGAGTAGCCGGATACTACAGAAGATTTATGGAGAACTTCGCTCGTTTAGCTGAGCCGTTAACCAAGCTTACGCGTGAGGAGGTACCGTTTGTTTGGACAGATGGATGTGCATTGGCCTTCGAGACGTTGAAGCAGAAGTTGATAACCGCCCCTATCCTAACCGTACCGGATGATTCAGGAGGACTGGTGATTCACAGCGACGCATCTGGAAAGGGATTGGGATGTGTTCTGATGCAGAATGGGAAAGTCGTCGCTTACGCATCGAGACAGCTGAAGACTCATGAACAGAACTATCCGACTCACGACTTGGAGCTTGCAGCCGTGATCTTCGCCCTGAAGATTTGGAGACACTACCTTCTGGGCGAGAGAGTTGAAGTCTTTACGGATCACAAGAGTTTGAAATATGTGTTCACTCAGAAGGAGTTGAACATGAGGCAACGCAGATGGTTGGAGCTGATGGCCGACTACGACCTTGATCTTAAGTACCATCCGGGAAAAGTTAACGTCATGCCAGATGCGCTAAGTCGGTTACCAGCAATTCAGTTATTGACTGCACAGAGAGAGATCATTGAGGAGTTTCGGAGATTTGACTTGGAGGTTGTGCTACCGCGTGCTACAGGACAGTTGATGCAGTTACAAGTACAATCGTCCTTAGTTGAGAAGATTAAAGCGGCGCAATCGCAGGATCCTAGACTGCAAAAGTTTCGAGAGCAGGTTGGAGCCGGACTACGAACCGATCTACTGATCCATGAGGATGGTTCGTTGAGATATGGTAGCCGTCTTTGTGTGCCAAAAGGAGATGTGCGTGAAGAGCTTATGAAGGAGGCACACAGTTCAACTTACTCTGTACATCCAGGAGGGACCAAGATGTACCGAGATATTCGACAGCATTTCTGGTGGAAAGGTATGAAACGGGAAATTGCTCGTTTCGTGGCTAGATGCTTGGTGTGTCAGCAAGTCAAGGCTGAACACCAAAGGATTGCTGGTTTGTTGCAACCACCTCCGATTCCTCAATGGAAGTGGGAACATATAACCATGGATTTCGTGACGGCTTTACCGCGGAGTCCAAAGGGCAACAATGCAGTATGGGTGATTGTCGATCGGTTGACCAAGGCAGCTCACTTTATTCCGTTTCAGGTTGGTCAATCGACAGAGACTCTGGCAGAGCGGTACATGCAGGAGATTGTCAGATTGCATGGAGTACCGGTAAGCATCGTGTCCGACCGGGACACTCGGTTCTTGTCACACTTTTGGAGGAGTTTACAAGATAGTTTGGGGACTCGATTGAAGTTCAGCACAGCTTATCACCCCCAGACTGATGGACAATCAGAGAGAACGATTCAGACCCTTGAAGATATGTTGAGGGCTTGCATGTTAGACTTTAAAGGTTCTTGGGAAGATCATCTACACCTGGTGGAGTTTTCGTACAACAATAGCTTCCAAGCGACAATTCAGATGGCCCCGTTCGAAGCATTGTATGGTCGTAAGTGCCGTTCACCTGTATGTTGGGATGATGTGGGTGAACGAAGGTTGCTAGGGCCAGATTTAGTGGTACAGACAGTTGAGAAGGTGAATACAATCAGAAAGCACATGAAGGCAGCTCAAGACAGACAGAAGAGTTGGGCCGACACGTCAAGAAGACCTCTAGAGTTCGCCGTGGGCGATTTGGTATTCCTGAAGATATCACCGACTAGAGGGGTGATTCGCTTTGGAAGTCGGGGAAAGCTTAGCCCCCGATCCGTTGGACCCTTCGAGATATTGGAGCGTGTTGGAGAGGTATCGTACCGGTTGGCGTTACCACCGTCATTAGCAGGAGTTCATGATGTGTTTCATGTGTCTCAACTACGGAGGTATGTTCGTGATGAGACTCATGTCTTGGATCATTCGGAATTGACCGTTCGGGAGGACCTGACTTTTGAGGAGCGACCAGTCGAAATCAAGGATCGAAGAGAAAAGGTTCTCAAGAACAAGGTTATCCCTCTTGTGCTAGTTTCTTGGGGTAATCGATCGCATGGGGAATCCACTTGGGAGCGAGAAGACGAGATCCGGCAGAAATTCCCTCATCCTTTCCAGTAGTTAGCGGTCTTGTATTCTTGGAATTTCGAGGACGAAATTCTTTTGTAGTTGGGTATGATGTAACACCCGAGCCCAATAATACTATGTATATTACTAGTTGAGGGTTATTTATTGCTCTTTCCAATTTTCCTGATTTTCTGGTGTTTATTGCTAAATTTTTACCCGGTTAAGTCTTTTGGCACATAACAAATTTTAACTCCGAAAATGAAATTTAAGATGTCCATGTTAGCCTACTCGTCGCCACTAGTCGCGTGGTAGCGTCCGCGTGTCGAGATTCCGTTCCGTTTGGCTGAACGGGCAAGTTTGGGCGACTACGCGCGCGTGCAAGTGTCCGACTTGGGGGCATGCATTTTAATCATTAAACAGCTCTTTTCAAAATTTGGAACCCGCTTAAAATCCTATAATTTGAATTTGGAACATTTGGGTGCAACCCGGGCGCGATTTGAAAATGTTTCATTTAGCGCCGAAATACCCATTTTAATTTATATTATAAATCCTATATAATTTATATTCTCTTGTTCATGTAACGTTTAAACCCTTTTTTAGATTTTCTGTTGTGATTCCTTTGCAACGCCAGCCAATCGCGAGGCTTACTTTCCCTCGCGGGCCCCCCCCAATCCACTCTCAAATCTCTTCTCTGTCTCTCTCTCTCTCATCAATCTCTCTCTCTATATTCTATTCCCCAACTGTTCCTTCATCGTCCTCACAAAAACCCCACGAGAGATCTTCGAACCCCCGAACCCTAGCAGTCCCCGTTGCCGTCGCCGCCGCAGCATCCTCGCCGGCCTCGCGACCGCCTCACCTCACCAGGCCCTCTTCCACCTCCTCTCTCCTCCTTCCCCGACGCCCCTGCAGCAAACTCGAAGCTCCCTGCATCGCCTGAGGCACCGCCGGCGACCACCTGCGCTGTCCCTGACCGTCTCCAACCACCCCTCGTCTTCTTGGACCACCTTCTTCTCTCCCTGTTCTCCTTTCCCGATGCCTGCACGCCCGTTCCCGGCAACTCAAGAAACCCACGACGCCCGAGCCACAGCCCTCTCTGCCGATCGCCGGCAACCCCTAGTCGTCACCATCTCCGTCTCCTCGCCTCCTTGCTAACCTCCGACACTGCAACCACCTTTGCTTCACCCTGCACCCTTTGCACCCGAGCCTAACCTAAGCCCAAACCCTAACCGAAACCCTAGCACCAAACCCTGGTTCGCCTGAGCTCGTTCATGGCCGTAGAACTCGCCGGGGTCACCTGGTATATCTCTCTGTAAGTTCCCTCTTCCTTCCTTTGTACAGTATAAACCCCTCGCTGATCGTTTTAAGTTTTTTTGTTGCTAACTTCGCCACTTTGTCGTTGTCGGAATCCGACCGTGCCGTCTTGGCGAACCCGACGTTCCAGCGAAGTCCCCTGGTCCGTGTGATCCCGCTGTTCGTGTTTGGACTCGGCCTGTACCGTGCACCAGATCGCGCTGCAGACCGTGACCGTATCGCGCCCGTACCGTGCACCAGATCGCGCCCGTATCGCGCACCAGACCGCGCCGCAGATCGCGTCCGTATCGCGCACCAGACCGAGCCGCAGATCGCGTCCGTACCGCGCAGCAAATCGCACCCGGATACAGTACCGTGTCGCGCCGTTTCACACACCGTATCGTGACTTGTGCATCAGGCCGCCTGCATCTCGACCCTTGTTCCGAGGCAAGTATCTGAATACTTGCTTAACATGCTACAACTTAACCATCATATTGTAACCACACAACTAATATAATATCGATACCTGTTATAACCTAGAATTGCTAGCCACGATTATCCGTAACTTTAAATTAATGAAATCATTGCTCGCATTAACCGGTCTGCTATTAATTCATGCTTAACTAATCAAACCAAGTAGATCATCCCCAATTCATTCGTTAAAATCACTCATGAGACAATTATTATGCTTAGTTCAGATTCTTGTAACTCCACTACGTATATTACCGATATTGTTCGTATTGTGGCTTTTGTACCTCAAAGGTGCGTGAACCGGATTAATGTGAAAATACAAACATCACTGTATTCACATAGAATAATAATTGTTATTTACTGTTTCCTGCTACTGTTCATTATCGATTGTGTACCTGTTGTGAGCACTTACCGATTGCACGACATATTGGTCTGATCCTGCTACACCTGACATATACCTACTTACCGACTCATCCCGTTGTACCATGACATTACTTGTTCCTGATCTCGTGCCTAATGCCGACAGACCTAACCTTTCCTGCTGTCGATCCAGACAGACCTACCTTTACTTGACTTGTGTTGGCATTAGTCCTCGACTACTGAATACCTGACTTGACATACATAGTTTGGGGGTATGGGGAAATCAAAGGTGAAACCGACTTGTAACTCAACAGTTCGATACATTGTTCTGATCAGTCTTACGGGCTTGGCCGGTCCGGGAGTGATGATGCTGACATCACTCGTCTATCCTACTACCTTTTACTGCTTAGCGGCACGTCTCGGACTCAGCCCCGAGGATCATGACCGTGGTCCCGGGCCCGCACGGGATACTATTGAGTTACATCGACGATTCATCAATTGGTTTCAAAGACTATAGAGTAGAAAACCTGATAGGACAGTTTAGTCACCACTGCACATTCCCTGTTTATTACTTCTTATTGCTGCTCTATTCATGTTCATGCTTGCATTGTTTATTATCATGTTTATGCTATATACTTGATATCATGACGCGCTGACGTCTGGGTTTTGCATGGCCCAGATTCCGTACCCTTGACGTCGACCGAGCAGGAGTACTTCAGCCAGCAGGCTGAACTGTGAGTTCTTGAGAGTTTAGTTTATTTATGTCATTTCATTTCCAGATGTGAGCCCGCATTATGGGACATACTGTTTATTCATTGTATTGGATCTTTAGCTTCCGCACTTATTGTTTATTGATTCTTGTTATTATGGATTTGGACATGTATTAGTTTAGTTTATTTTTCCTGTTCTTGATATCTTTACAACCGTAATGTGACTGTGGATGGATACTTCCTACCCACAGGTAGCATGGTTGGCTGTGTCACGTGCCCAAATCTTGCGCACTCTGGGAAGCGGGGCGTGACAGATTTCCCCGTAGATATTAAATCTACTCACCGTGGTCTCGTGCTAAGTGTAGCTGACTACTTGTTTCCTCTTCTTTGCGGCGTCCGACGTACCCGCATGCGAACCTATAATTTACACAAAGAGTACACATAAGCCAAAATTCTGCAAAGACGTGATATCAAAACCAAGGAGAAACTCGCGTCGCGAACTAAACACGTGTGTATCCTATACGCTAAAATGTGTGAATACGCGTCAGAAACTACCCCGACACGCTGTGATACGCAGCAAACGCTAAACCCACTCACAAAACACACGTGTCGCGCAAGCTAAAAGTATTGAAAATAGGGTATTTTGCTCCAGATTTTGATACAGACAGAATTAGAAAAAGTTGCATACACCAAAGACCTTAAATATGTTGCAGACTCACCCATACCAAACCCCAACACCCATCTCCACCATCTGGCCGCAATTTGCAGCCAGAATGAATATTTCGGCAGCCTGGAAGGAAAATTGGGGTCTCGTGCTTCGTGTGTGTGGTCTAAATCTAGTGTACATGCCCCTGTAAACTCAGTTTTTGCCTGAAACAACCGGGTTGAAAGCAGATCACAAAAAAACACAAATCTTAACAAAAACGCTAATTTAACAATAATTTGATACAAAATGGTATTTTAGTGTAACCTGAGAAATTAACTTGGTTTAAACAACATTAATAGCACCTAATTAAGTTAATCAAAGCTTAAAAACCCTAACTACCCTAAACTTCACTTAATCCATCTCATTAGCACTAAAACGCACAAAAACACAATTTTTAGCTAATAAAACTACAAGTTAAGCAATAGAGTGATATGGGTGAGTTTAATACCTCAAATTGGTCTTAGGGGAGTCTCATTTGCTGCACTTGCCTTCAAAGGCAAGGATTTGCCATCAAGACCCACAAAAGAGGTGTTTTGCAAGGGTTTTATGAAGAAAAGGTGGGGTTTTTTTTTGTGTAGGGGTTTGTTGTTTGGATACCAAGAGAAGAAAAAGAAGAAGAAAAAGAAGAATATGTTGCTGTTGCTGCTGTTGCCTCTGCTGAATTGCAGAAAATGAGACGGAGAGAGAGAAATGAGTGAGGGAGTATGGTCAAAAGTCAAGCCATTCTTTACCTAATCCCAACCATGCCTCCCATTCTTTTATTTTTCATTTTAATTAAAGGTTTGACTTGATTTTGTGAGGATAAATGAACCATGCAAGAGGGAAAAAGAAAATGAACACAAGTTATCACTTAACCTAAGTGATTAGGGTTGTGCATACTAACTAATTTTGGCTTAGGAAAATTAGTTAAGAAAATTTGCTAATTAAGTGAACACTAAACTAGTTAATAATTAACAAAACACTATTATATATATAATTACATACTACCACAATTAAAAGTAGGTTTATTCCAGTCTAGGTGGAAATAGCAATTAACTAAGTTTTGTGAAAACACGCATTACCGCTAATTAACGCGAAAATTAATCTAACGAATTTCAAAGCGTTACAATCTTCCCCCTTAAAGAAATTCGGTCCCCGAATTTAAAATCTAGCTATGCGTACTTTCAAAGAGATGGGGATATTTCTTCCTCATATCGTCCTCGGTCTCCCAGGTGACCTCCTCGCTGCTCGGGCCACGCCAAAGGACCTTGACGGACGGTATAACCTTCGATCTCAATTTCTTCACCTGTCGATCCAAGATGACCACCGGTTGCTCTGCAAAAGAAAGGTCGCGCTCCAGCTGGATCGTCGGGTGCTGAATCACATGCGAAGGATCATGAAGATACTTGCGGAGCATCAAAACGTGGAAGACAGGGTGAACGTTTAGGAAACTGGGCGGAAGAGCTAACCGGTACGCAACTGCACCAACACGCTCGAGGATCTCGAAGGGGCCCACATATCTGGGACTAAGTTTCCCTTTCTTACCAAATCTCATCACACCTTTCATTGGGGAGACCCTCAAGAAAACATGATCGCCAACTGAAAACTCAAGTCTGCGCCGACGACGGTCCGCATAAGATCTTTGCCTGCTCTGGGCTGCTCTCATCCTATCGTGAATCAACTGGATCTTCGCGGTCGTCTCCTCAACAATCTGCGGCCCCAAATAATGCTCTTGTTGAGCTCTGTCCAACAGACGGGCGATCTGCATCTCCTCCCATATAGAGCCTCGAATGGTCTCCTGAAAGCTGTTGTTGTAGGAGAACTCTACTAAGGGCAAATGGTGATCCCAGCTACCTCCGAAATCTAAGACGCACGCTCGGAGCATGTCCTTAAGAGTCTGAATAGTCTGCTCTGACTGGCCGTCGGTCTGTGGATGAAATGCTGTGCTGAAACTCAAACGGGTGCCCAAAGCCTCCTGAAGCCTTTGCTATAGTCGGCTGGTAAACTGGGTGCCTCGGTAGGACATAATACATATCGGAACTCCATGCAGTCGTATGATCTCGTCGATGTATATCTGGGCATACTGAGAAAATCCGAAAGTGGTCTTCACTGGCAGGAAGTGAGCCACTTTCGTCAATCGATCCACGATCACCCAAATGGAGTCATACCCTCGACTAGTCCTGGGTAGACCCACAATGAAGTCCATAGAAATCTGCTCCCATTTCCACTCCGGAATGGGTAACGGCTGTATCTCTCCCGCGGGCCTCTGGTGCTCGGCCTTGACTTGCTGACAAGTCAGGCATCTCGACACGAAGTTTGTGACGTCCCTCTTCATCCCGTACCACCAGTAAATATCTCTCATATCATGGTACATCTTGGTGGAACCCGGATGAACACCGTACACCGATCGATGCTCCTCCTCGAGAATCTCATACCTCAGCCCCTCCGAATCTGGTACACATAGTCGAGTCCCAAATCGCAGTATCCCCTGATCATCGATCATGAACTCGGAGACTCTGCCCTGTCTAATATGCTCCCTGATCTTTGAAAGACGGTTGTCACTGGGCTGCGCCTCGTGGATACGGTCAAGCAACTATGGACGTGCACGAACATGCGCAAGCTGTCCCCCGATCGGAGTGAACTCGAACTGCACCCGGCTATCGCATAAAATCTGCCAATTTGCCGATGACTGCCTCTGCACTGCGCTCAAACAAGATAGACTACCCCCGGACCTCCTACTTAAAGCATCCGCCACTACATTCGCCTTTCCCGGGTGATAAAGGATCTCACAATCATAGTCCTTTACTAACTCTATCCAATGGCGTTGTCTAAGATTCAAGTCTCGCTGCTGAAATATGTACTTCAAGCTATTGTGATCAGTGAATATCTGGCACGACTGCCGTATAGGTAATGTCGCCAGATCTTGAGTGTAAAGACCACTGCAGCCATCTCCAAATCGTGAGTGGGGTAGTTCTGTTCGTGTTTCTTCAGCTGTCGAGAAGCATATGCGATCACCCTGTCATGCTGCGTCAATACGCACCCTAGCCCCACTCGAGAAGCGTCACAATAGACCACAAATCTGCCCGATCCCGAAGGCAATGATAACACCGGCGCTGTAGTCAAACAAGTCTGCAACTGCTGAAAGCTATGCTCACACGCCTTCATCCAATCAAAAGGAACTCCCTTCCGGGCCAACCCGGTCAACGGTGCAACAATACGGGAGAAGTCCTGTACAAATCGTCGGTAGTAGCCGGCCAGTCCTAGAAAGCTGCGGATCTCTGTAACTGATGCTGGTCTGGGGAAATGCTGAACGACCTCGATCTTCTTCGGGTCCACACATATACCATCTCGCATAATCACGTGACCCAAGAAATCTACGATGTCAAGACAAAACGAGCACTTGGAGAATTTCGTGAACAGCTGGTGCTCCCTCAAAGTCTGCAATGTGATTCGCAGGTGCTGCTCGTGCTCCTCTCGGCTCCGGGAATACACCAAAATGTCGTTAATGAATACGATGATGAACAAATCAAGATATGACCTAAAAATATGGTTCATCAAGTCCATAAATGCTGCTGGGGCATTGGTGAGTCCGAACGACATCACCAAAAACTCATAGTGCCCGTAACGCGTGCGAAAAGCCGTCCTCGAAATATCCTCCTACCGAACCCGCAACTGATGGCAGCCTGATCGCAAGTCGATCCTCGAAACGTATCCTGCACCCTGAAGCTGGTCGAACAAGTCGTCGATGCGTGGTAAAGGATATCGGTTCCGTACGGTAACCCTGTTCAGCTGGCGGTAGTCAATACACAAGCGCAAACTGCCGTTCTTCTTCTTGACAAACAGGACTGGAGCACCCCAAGGAGACACACTAAGTCGAATAATCCATTTATCCAACAAATCTTGCAACTGACCTTTCAACTGTCTAAGCTCCGCCGGGGCCATCCGATAAGGCGGTATGGAAATAGGCCCCGTGCCGGGAATCAAGTCAATGCAGAAAACAATATCGCGCTCAGGCGGTAGTCCAGGAAGTTCGTAAGGGAAAACATCAGGGAACTCACCAACAATCGGAACCTGGTCCAACGGAACCTCTGTAGCTCTAGTATGGCAAATATAGGCTAGAAATACTTGACATCCCTTCCTCAAAAGCTGTCCAGCACGAAGAGACGAAATCAAACTGTGAGGGGCGACACCACGGTCCCCCTGCACAACAAAGGACGACTCGCCGGGAAAACAAAACCTAACTGTCTTCTCGCGGCAGTCCACAGACGCGTAGCACGTGGTTAACCAGTCCATGCCCAGGAGAACGTCGAAGTCTAACATCTCAAGAAGGATCAAGTCGACAAGCAACCCTCTCTCACCAATACGGACAATACACGACCGGAACACGTGTTTAGTAATAAACGACTCGCCCACAGGAGTGGTTACAGCAAGCAGCTGATCAAGCAAACCAGACTCTCTACCCAAACTCGGCATGAAGTGTGTGGAAACGTACGAGTGCGTGGATCCCGGATCAAAAAACACGCGCATCAACAAAACATACTGAAAGGGTACCTGAGACCACTGCATTGGACGCCTGTACGTCCTGATGCGTCAAAGCGAAAACCCGTGTCTGTCCTCTACCTGCAACTGGTGGTCCCCTGCTAGCAACTGGCTGCCTTCTGCCTCCGCCACCTCGTCCTCTCTGAGCAAACCCTCTGCGACCACGACCTCTTTGTGCATGAGTCTGACGCGGAGCAATAGCAGGTACAAGAGGTGTCACGCCCCGCTTCCCAGAGTACGCAAGATTGGGCACGTGACATAGCCAACCATGCTACCTGTGGGTAGGAAGTATCCATCCACAGTCACATTACGGCTGTAGAGATATCAAGACGAGATAAAAAAACTATCTAACACATGTCCAAATCCAGAATAATAAGAATCAATGATAAATAAGTGCGGAAGCAAATGATCCAATACAATAATAGAAAAGTACGTCCCATAATGCGGGCTCACATCTGGAATGAAATGCAAGAAATAAACTAATCACTACAGAACTCACAAATCAGCCTGCTGGCTGAAGTACTCCTGCTCGGTCAGCGACGGTGGTAAAGAATCTGGGCCATGCAAAACCCAGACGTCAGCGCGTCATGTCAACCAATAATATAATATGAACATGGTAATAAGCAATGCAGAAATAAACATGAACGAAGCAATAATATGAAACAAGCAGTGCAGGGTAGTGTACAGTGGGTAACTAAACTGTTCTATCGGGTTTCTATTCTAAAGTCTTTGAAATCAATTCGAGTAATCCTCCATGTAACTCAAAGGATATGTCCCGTTACCCCCCGGGACAACGGATCAGGAAATGGGAACCAATAATGGTTCTGTCCCGTTGCCCCCCGGGACCATGGATCAGGAATGTAAGAGTCACGAATGGCTCTGTCCCGTTACCCCCCGGGACCACGGATCAAGTAATACCCTTTTAAGTTACACTTTAGATTACCCGTTTGATTTTCCCATACCCCCAGGTTATGTGTGTCAAGTCAGGTATTCAGTAATCAAGGACTAATGCCAATACAGGATCAGGTAACAGGTCAGGTTTGTCTGGATAGACAACAGGAATGGTCCATGAGGACTCCAAGTCAGGTTTGTTGGCATTAGGCATGAGATCAGGTAACAGGTCAGGTCATGGTACATCAGGTTAAGTCAATAGTGAAGGGTACCATGTCCGGTGCATCGGTATGCATATATATGTCGAGTGTAGCAAGGTCAGGTCAATATGTAACGCAATCGAGGGCGTGCTCACAACAGGCATATAATCGAATAAGGAATAACAGCAGGAAATAAAGTAAACAACAATAACAGTTCATTTAATCACAATGGTGCATTAATATAGTGCAGACGTATTATCAGATTAACAAGTTTCGAGCACCCTTGCGGTGCAATAATCAAAAGGTAGTGCAATATCAATAACAGAAAGTAATAGAGCTACATGGGTACGGCTATCATCCTTTAAACAGTAAAAATGATTAACTGGTAATTTCGTTATTAGGGTTAAAGTGGCAAAATGCGGTTTAGGTTAACTGTATCATGATATAAGTCATATTTCGTCCAAATGAGAAAAGTAACTACACCTAGTTAATTTTTGCAAGTTTAATGAGTCAACCACACTTAATTTGTATAGCATAGCATGTAGCAAGTAATACTTGCCTCGACGGTTCGCGAACCGGGAAAAACGGACGTAGCGTCGGCGAAAAAACACGTGACGGACGCACGGTTCACGGATCGAGTCCAAACAATGAACAGTGGGACCACGCAGACCGGGGTACCTTGCTGGAATATCGGGTCAAGTCGTCGGCACGGCCGGATTCCGGCGAACCGCCAAAACAGCGGCAAAAGTTAGCAACTACGCACGGACAAATATCAACCAGCGAGGGGAAAAAGGAAGGAGAGAGGTAAAGAGAAGCTTACTGGGATAGCAAGGGTGGCAACCGCGACGGGGTCGACGGCGATGGGGCACCGGCTAGGAGGCTGCGACGGCAGACTCGGCTGCAGGTGCTGGATCAGGAGATACGGTGAGGAGGGGGAGGAAAAGGCCGGGTTTGGGTTGCAGAGGAAGAGGAGGTGGTCGGCGGTGGCGCAGGTAACGACGACGAAGGTCGACGGCGGCGTTTCCGGCGAACCGGAGAAGGTGCTAGGGTTGCTGGTGGGTTCTGTCGCGGCGCCGGGCACTCGGGAGGAGGAGGAAGGTGTCGAGGTCGAGAAGAGGGGTGAAGGGGAGACGCTGGCGTCGTCGGCGACGGGTTGCGGCGGCGACGGCTGGCACGGTGGGTGCAGGTGGCTACGGTGTTGGGTTGCACAGGTGCGTGGGAGAGGAGGAAGGAGGTCTGCGGCTGCGACGAGGGTGATGGTGGTGGTGGCGTCGGCGTCGGGTTGCAGCGGCGATGTGCACGGTGGCTGGGCTAGGGTTTCGACGAGGGTTATCGTGGTGGTTCTTTGTCGAAGACGAAGGAGGCGAGGGAAAATATATATATAGGGATAGAGAGAGAGAGAGATTAGAGGAAGAGAAAGAGAGAGATAGAGATAGAGAGGTAGAGAGAGAGAAGGAGGCGGGGCCTACGAGGGTTTAAACCCCTCGTGATTGGCCAGGGAAAAATTTAGGAAAAGATTTAAAGGATTTAAATCGTTATAAAACGTAACAGTTAAGGTTTGAATATATATATATTATAGTTTTATAATATTTAATTAAATTGGGGTTTTGGCGCTAAATGAAACATTTCCAAATCGCGCCCGGGTTGCGCCCAAAAATTTGAAATTTAAATAATAGGATTTTGAGCGGGTTCCAAATTTTAAAATGAGATGTTTTAAGACCAAAAAGCATGCCCCCAAGTCGGACACTTGCACGCGCGCGCAGCCGTCCAAACTCGCCCGTTTCACCGATCGGGATGAAAACTCGACGCGCGGACGCTACCACGCTGCTAGGGGTGACGAGTAGGACAATATGGATATTTTAATTTTACTTTAGGTGTTAAAATTTGTTATATGCAAAACTGACTTAGCCGGTTAAAATTTTGCAATAAGAACCAAACAAGCAAGATAAATGAAATGAGCAATGTCAAACACTCAACCAGTAACAGAAATAGTATTATTGGGCTCGGGTGTTACAAGAGGCAACGCCCTCTGGGATGGTGAAGGTGGTAAAGTGACATGTGGTACGGCGGTCTCGCCTTCACGTGGCTCCGGACAATCTCGAATACGATGATAAGAACTCCCGCAGCGGAAACATCCTGACGATGACCGCTGACCCTCCTGGGGATAAGAGCTGAACAACCGGCCTCGCCCTAAGTCCCTGCCACCTGCAAGACGTCTGTCACAGCGTCTAAACGACTGTCTCTGTGCTGAGGTATCCGTACGAACTCTCTTCGGCTCCGGAACTACCGAAGTCTCAGCAAGGCGCTCCTCGACTAATAAGGCTGCATCTACAGCTGCTGCATAGGTCTCGCAATGCTCTGCGCTGACCGCAAGAAACAATGGGGTAAGCAAGCTTCGAACGAATCTCTTGACTCGCATCTCCTCAGTAGCCACTAAGTACGGGGCATAAATAGATAGCTCGGTGAACTGCACATCATACTCCGCCACTGTCATATCTGGCGTCTGATGTAAAGACTCAAACCTGCGCGCTGTAGAATCTCTGACACTCCGTAGAAGGAAGCGGGCAAGAAATACCGTCACAAACTCAGTCCAGGTCATGGGAAGAAGATCTGTTGCTCTGCCCTTCTCTACCGACTCGCAACACTTCTGCGCAAGACCTTCCAGGCGAAAGCTCGCGAACTCCACCCATCTCGCATCTGAGCATCTGAGTGAACGACATATCTGGGCCATCCTATCGATAAATGACTGTGGGTCCTCGGCTGCATCGGTGCCTGTGAAGACCGGAGGCTTCAGCCTCATAAATTCAGATAGCGATACTGTAATAATCTCTGTAGCCGCAGGTGCAACTGCCTGAACTGTAGGTACATCGCGGTCTCCGTAACGTGTAACAACCCTAATTTTCTTATACACTTTTTCCATACAAATTTTTAATTTTTTTTTAAATCCTTAAAGGGGTATTTATTGCCCGAGCACAAGATTTAAGTAATTAATTAGCAATTTAATTACAAGAAGGAGCTTGCGGCTCATTGGTAATACCTTGCACTGCTGAACCAAGCCACCAGAGTTCAAATCTCATGCCTCACATTATATTTAATATTATTTTGTTTTAAATTTTTTAGAAGTCCAACGGTCAACACGAGATAACTCCCAAATTTCGCACTACACCCACTAATGTAAAAGTACCAGAGGCTTAAACAAGAGACTCCCCACCTACCTGACCCCCAACTCGGCCGACTCGGGCCGGCGCCGCCGGCCGGACTCGGCCGAACGGCCGAGTCTCCAACTGGGAAAATGTGCCCCTTCACCTCCTCATACCCCCTCCCTGCACACTCCAATTTATGAGATCGGTTCCAGAGAGCACATTAACACCCATTTACTTCAACTTTTAATGATTTTTACACCTTTTAATATTTTTTTAATTAAAAACCCTACACCAACCCTAACCCTATAAATACACCCCTACCCCCTACTCTCTCACCCCAAAATTCTGAGCCCACTCTCTCAAAATTTCAAGAATCGTGTGTACTTTGAAAACGAGCGAAAGGCGAAGCTCCGACGAATTCTCGGCGGAACTTCTGGCGATCGTCTTAGGAACTCCCGGCGACGACACAACACATCGGTGATTCTACTACTTCCCTCTCTCCCTCTTGTGCGTCCTAAAACCTGTAAGTCCCATTTTCTATCTCTCCTTTCTATTCTAAAATACGGATTTACAAAACCCGACGGAATCGGAACAAATCCGATTTTCGATTCGGTTTCTTATAAAACTTCACTTCTCATAATACAATTATGCTTAAACTCTCTCATGTTGACTATTAAACACTAATCAACCAAATTGATCAAGTTTTATTTCATAAAATGATGGCTAGTTCAATTTATCGTATTTTTTCACTTAAATACCATATTGTTTCAATTTTACATTTAACCCCATTAAACTTGCTATACCTTTAAGTAGATCACAAGGTAATGACCTACCTTCACACACACTCATATGCAACATAACACGATACCCTCGAGAACCTAGAATACGAGAAAACAAACATTTTCATTTAAATACCCTTTACTTAATAAAACCATTTCTAAAAGATTTAGTATTGATATATCTTTATAAATAAATACCACTTATTATGAAAATAGGATAGGTTGTGGACATCAGTCGTTTATCCAAACCTGACTTTATGGTGTCTAGGCTAGATAAGTGAGAAAGATAACTTTAAAAGGCCCGTCTCACGGTAATTCGTAAGCGGATCGCTCTTTTCTTCACTTGTACTTACCTGACCACAATTGGCGGTGAAGAGGCGATTTGAGGTATCTCACAACTTGTCGCTTTGGACCAGCTAGGAGCAGTCTAGTTGACTTAGGAGACCCTAGAACATAGAACACGGAAAACGACATTTTTTCATTTAAATACCATAATTAATAAAACCGTTTTTCTTAATGATTAATATTTATACAAATCTTTGCAAAACGCCGCTACAACCCATTTGGGGAACCCGTTCGGGATGGTGCGATTATCGCACATTCTCGGGCTTAGTAGTGCGAGATTCAGACCCCCGCAAGGAGCATTCAGTCTCGAAATATTTAAAATACGACATTTTAAGAAAACAAGATTTCTAGAATATTATAAATATATACAAAAATTATTTTCATATAAATATATGTATATATAACATAAACATACCTATTTTGAAGTATTATAAATATTCCACCTTTTCTACAATATCATGAGAATCAAGTTTACACTAAAATACCATAAATTCCACACAAATCAATATTACAAATAAATATCTTTATTTCTGAAATTAGGATATTTTCACTAGAAATATCACAAATATAAAATCCATATTCATTATAACTCTAAAGACGAATAATAAATGCTTGGGGTATATTTTGAAAGGTATATAAAAGTATTTTTACATAAAACCCCCTCAAGTTCTATAAATTGCCCTAAGGACCCTAGTAAACATAGGTTTAAGCGGGACTAATCTCTTGAGCCTCAAGGAGCCGGAGAAGTGGGTGCTTGCCTATCTAAGTTAGACAAATTAATAAAAACAATCAGGACTTCAATTTACTTTGCTGATTGTCTGATTCAGTTTGAGTCTCTGTATAATTTGACTTGAATATGATTCAAATAAAATCTACAATCTTCAATATTACAATTCAACATGAATTCATGAATCCAATTATCAATTTATACAACTTGACTGAACCGAACCATGGATATACATTCCATTTACATGGTTCCCCAGTTATTCCATTTACATGATTCTACGGTTACATCTGTTTACTGATATCATGGTCTCGGTCAGTCAATCAATTATACAATCAATACAATTTACAAGACAAATAGTACAATCAAAACACTACGGAGTTTAAGGGGTAGATTGGTACGGAAGGTGTTAAAAGTGGCACGAGACGGTAAGATTAAGACACCTAACCTATATTCCGTTACTGTTGTACCGTGGCTTAACGGTTCCTTGTACATTCCGTTTGCCCTGGTCTCTAGCATATAGAGACCCCTCTCGTATACACTGGCATCCTTCTGTACCAAGCTACAAAAAAAAAGCGTTAACACGACATTACAACAATATAATACAATTTTAAAAGATACCTTCTTATTCTGTCTATTCTACTTTTCTCTTATCTTTGGGACTTACCGAGCGACATGTTCGCTGACGACATTCTATTTCTTTTTTCTTTGAATGTCGTCAGGTGATTTGGACCCGTCAGAGATCGAGCCAACGGCAGAAGACTTGGATCAGTACAGCGAAGACCCTGAGCTCTAGACATTGTACATTTTCCATTCAGTACTTTTCATTTCTGTTATGCCATTGTTTAGGAATCGCTTTTATTTCAGTTGTATTTCCTTTTCATGCATTGTACTAAAGAATGTTAATAAATAAAGTTGCTGTTTTTATTATAGCTTGTCTCTTGTGTATATGTTCTTTTATATTGCTTAGTTACGCTTAGCGTATTTACTTCAAAGTAAATACGTAGCGGACCAGTCGCGTCCCCTTCGCCGTATACCGGGAAGCAGGGCGTGACATGTTTTGTTGGTGGCCCATGCAGGTCAGAGTTGTATGAAACCCTATTATGCAGTTCTGTTTTGCGTGAACAACCTAAGCAATATAACACAAGAACCAGCAACTAAAACATTCTTTACAATTCATGTTCCTTGAATCTTATAATTTCATATTCCTTGAATCTTATCATTTCATGTACTTGAATCTGTCCTAACCCAAAATTTTCAAGGTTATGGATTCCCCGAAAACACAAGCACCAATATCAACAACACACCTCCACCACTACCAATCACACCTGCCGTTCCTGCTCCACCCAACGAGCAGACGGTTCTACTTGAGGAAATCCGAAGCCTCCTGATTGGACTGTAGCAGCAGACTGCTATATTATTGAACCGACCAGAAGCAAAAGCAACCGTCAGGAAGCGCACTGCCACCCAGATAGCAAGAGGAGCATACCCTACCCAACCTGCACCACCCAAGAGACAGAAGGAAATAATTAACCAGTCGAGTCCATATTTCTGCTACTACTGCAGAAGAAAGGGACACTTGTGGAAGGACTGTAGGCGCGCAAAAGGCCTGTGCCTAGTTTGTGGTGCATCCGATCATAGAATTGGAGATTGTCCCTATAGATGCAACTCGGCTCACACACCCACCAACTACCCGCAACGGCCAGCTATCCAGGCTCCTGCAACTCGTCCAACACTCCCAGCATCACCTCCACATGGACCATCTCTACCTAGTCAGGCATCGATGTACCGACTTACACAGAAAAATGTGCCGAGACGTCAAGCCTCCACGTTAGCAGCCATAGAACCTGAGACTGTGAACCAAGGTAACCCAAGTAACCCCCTCACTTTGACCAAAACTTTTTGCAATATTTCTTTCTTCTAAATATTTTCATACACTATCTATATTCCAGTCACCAAACCTTCCTTGAGTCTGTTACACTTTTCTTTTACAAATTTCGAGGACGAAATATTTATAAGGAGGGTAGAATGTAACAACCCTAATTTTCATATACATTTTTTCCATACAAATTTTTAATTTTTTTTAAATCCTTAAAGGGGTATTTATTGCATGAGCACAAGACTTAAGTAATTAATTAGCAATTTAATTACAAGAAGAAGCTTATGGCTCATTAGTAATACCTTGCACTGCTGAACCAAGCCACCAGAATTCAAATCCCATGTCCCACATTATTTTTAATATTATTTTTTTCTAAATCTTTTAGAAGTTCAACAGTCAACACGTGATAACTCCCAAATTTCCCACTACACCTACTAATGTAAAAGTACCAAAGGCTTAAATAAGAGACTCCCTACCTACCTGATCCCCGACTCGGCCGGCGGACCGGCCGAGTCTCCAACTGGGAAAATGTGCCCCTTCATTTCTTCATACCCCCTGCACACTCCAATTTATGAGATCGGTTCCAGAGAGCACATTAACACCCATTTACTTCAATTTTTAATGAATTTTACACCTTTTTACATTTTTTAAAATTAAAAACCCTACACCTATCCTAACCCTATAAGTACACCTCTACCCCAACTCTCTCAACTCAAAATTCATAGCCCACTCTCTCAAAATTCCAAGAATCGTGTGTACTTTGAAAACGAGCGAAAGGCGAAGCTCCGATGAATTCCCGGCGGAACTTCCGGTGATCGTCCTAGAAACTCCCGGCGACGACGCAACACATCGGTGATTCCACTACTTCCCCCTCTCCCTCTTGTGTGTCCTAAAACCCATAAGTCCCATTTTCTATCTCTCCTTTCTATTCTAAAATACGGATTTACAAAACCCGACGGAATCGGAATAAATCCGATTTCCGATTCGGTTTCCTATAAAACTTTACTTCTCGTAATACAATTATGCTTAAACTCTCTCATGTTGACTATTAAACACTAATCAACCATCAAGTTTTATTTCATAAAATGATGCTAGTTCAATTTATCGTATTTTTTCACTTAAATACCATATTGTTTCAATTCTACATTTAACCCCATTAAACTTGCTATACCTTTAAGTAGGTCACGAGATAACGACCTACCTCCTCACACACTCATATGCAACATAACACGATACCCTCGAGAACCTAGAATACGAGAAAACAAACATTTTCATTTAAATACCCTTTACTTAATAAAACCATTTCTAAAATATTTAGTATTGATACATCTTTATAAATAAATACCGCTTATTATGAAAATAGGATAGGTTGTGGACATCAGTCATTTATCTAAACCCGACTTTGTGGTGTCTAAGCTAGACAAGTGAGAAAGGTAACTTTAAAAGGCCCGTCTCACGGTGATTCGTGAGCGGATCCCTCCTTTCTTCATTTGTACTTACCTGACCACAATTGGCGGTGAAGAGGCGATTTGAGGTATCTCACAACTTGTCGCTTTGGACCAGTTAGGAGCAGTCTAGTTGACTTAGGAGACCATAGAACGTAGAATACGGAAAACGACAATTTTCATTTAAATACCATAATTAATAAAACCGTTTTTCTTAATGATTAGTATTTATACAAATCTTTGCAAAGCGTCGCTACAACCCATTTGGGGAACCCGTTCGGGATGGTGCGGATTATCGCACATCCTTGGGCTTAGTAGTGCGAGATTCAGACCTCCGCAAGGAGCATTCGGTCTTGAAAGATTTAAAATACGACGCCGTAATGAAGAAATGAGCAATATAAGTGAAAAAATCATAAAAGATAGAACTGCATAACTAAAGTCGGCTCACACGAGCTCGACACCAGAGTACAAAATAATATAGAACATCGTCCTCACAACTGGTCTCTAAGTCAATACATGAAATAGTAGATGGAGAGTACTAGATACAATAGAGTGTACAAATGGAAAATAACCGGATACCACAAACCCACCTATCAGCAAAACAGCTCACGTGCTAACTGCAGTGGTATCCGTAGCCAAAAAGATACAAGAGATAGCCCCGCCACAACTACACTGAGGGTCGACCTGCAAACACTGTGGCACAACGGGGTGAGTTGCCAACTCGTGAATAGTAAATAACATATAAAGGTAATCGCGGGTATGCACGTACTGCGATACTCTAACATGTGCAATTAGATAGCATCTATATGATGAGCTGGGTATGCGAAAATCATGCAAAGTACTCTATCAGGTACTACGACTACATGATGCAAGGCATAACAATGAATGTTGAGTATGGGATAAAATATCATCTACACGGATCATCAACGTGGAAAACCCCGGTGTCTACCAAAAATACCCCAAAATCCCGATAACTCAGGCGCCGTCACTCCATCCGGCTCTCAATCCTGTAAATCTCATAGGAGCGGGATGCCCAACATCGGCATCCGAAAACATCATGAAATACACGTGTCCAACATCGACATGCAAATCCTCATATATCGGGCTCCGTCAGTCTGGATCGGCCTACGGTCTCCGTCTGCGGAATCGACCCTCGGCCTCCGCAGTATGGGTCGTCCCGTATCCATCTCTCGACTCTGGTCAGTAACCTCTGGATAACCTCCAGGTCCAACCAATCACCGGTAGGTAGTATTCCCTCTGCCAGGCTTATCGCCTACTGCACGACAGATCCGTTCTTGCCCCGGGTTACCATAACGGGTCCACCATGTACCCGCAACTGGCCTCATCCAGCTCCTCGATTCGGGTTCACATATCACACGTCTCAGAACCGAGAAAACGTATGGTGGACGCACTGAAATATCATATCAAGAGAAACCGGGTTTTCAAAACAGTGCATATTTTCTTAAAATAATACCACGGTTCTCAAATCCAGAAATCACACGAATCCAAAACTCAATGCGTAAATCCATGCAATGTGTCGTATGCCGCAAAAAATTGTACTTTGAGCAAAAGGGGAAAACCGCTCTTTTAAAAGAATCCAGTTGAAAACATTTCATGCGGGCCCCAATTTTTCAAATCAAAGTCAACATCATCTATGTATGTGCAAGAGTATGTATGTATATAGGCATGGACGCACAAATATATATATATATGTGTGTGTGTGTGTGTGCAAGTATGGATGTACAATATGTATATGTGCCAATATGGATGTACAAGTGGTATATACGCAAGTATGAGTGTACAATATGTATATGTGCAAATATGCGACAGAATCATGTCTAATCATCAATGATGCGGTAATCAAAATGATGTATGGTTCGTAGCAATCTTATAGTGCGAGTGCCATGGTAATCACTAACGGTGTGTGTGTAACATACAAATAGTGTTCGTGCAGCTTGAACCGTTAGTGGCAGTACGATGTTACATAACTACCGTTTCTATATGCAACAAAAGATGGGTACGCTACAATAGTACATATGCACAAGCAATAGATATATAAATATACACATGCGACTACAATATGCTATCAAGACCTGATGCTTAACGCCATACGGGCGATTTCCCCGTAGATGTTAAATCTACTCACCGTAGTCTCGTGCTAAGTGTAGCCAACTACTTGTTTCCTCTTGTTTGCGGCGTCCAACGTACCCTCCTGCGAACCTAGAATTTACACAAAGAATACACATAAGCCAAAATTCTGCAAAGACGCGATATCAAAACAAACGAGAAACTCGCGTCGCGAACTAAACGCGTGTGTATCCTATACGCTAAAATGTGTGAATACGCGTCAGAAACTACCCCGACACGCTGTGATACGCAGCAAACGCTAAACCACTCACAAAACACACGTGTCGTGCAAGCTAAAAGTATTGAAAATAGGGTATTTTGCTCCAGATTTTGATACAGACAGAATTAAAAAAAGTTGCATACACCAAAGACCTTAAATATGTAGCAGACTCATCCAGACCAAACCCCAACACCCATTTCCACCATCTGGCCGCAATTTGTGGCCAGAATGAATATTTCGGCGGCCTGGAAGAAAAATTAGGGTCTCGTGCTTCGTGTGTGTGGTCTAAATCTAGTGTACATGCCCCTGTAAACTCAGTTTTTTCCTGAAGCAACCGGGTTGAAAGCAGATCACAAAAAGCACAAATCTTAACAAAAACGCTAATTTAACAATAATTTGATACAAAATGGTATTTTAGTGTAACCTGAGAAATTAACTTGGTTTAAACAACATTAATAGCACCTAATTAAGTTAATCAAAGCTTAAAAACCCTAACTTACCCTAAACTTCACTTAATCCATCTCATTAGCACTAAAACGCACAAAAAACACAATTTTTAGCTAATAAAACCACAAGTTAAGCAATAGAATGATATGGGTGAGTTTAATATCTCAAATTGGTCTTAGGGGAGTCTCACTTGCTGCACTTGCCTTCAAAGGCAATGATTTGCCATCAAGACCCACAAATGAGGTGTTTTGCAAGGGTTTTATGAAGAAAAGGTGGGTTTTTTTTTGTGTAGGGGTTTGTTGTTTGGATACCAAGAGAAGAAAAAGAAGAATATGTTGTTGTTGCTACTGTTGCCTCTGCTGAATTGCAGAAAATGAGAGGGAGAGAGAGAAATGAGTGAGGGAGTATGGTTAAAAGTCAAGCCATTCTTCACCTAATCCCAACCATGCCTCCCATTCTTTTATTTTTCATTTTTAATTAAAGGTTTGACTTGATTTTGTGAGGATAAATGAACCATGCAAGAGCGAAAAAGAAAATGAACACAAGTTATCACTTAACCTAGGTAATTAGGGTTGTGCATGCTAACTAATTTTGGCTTAGGAAAATTAGTTAAGAAAATTTGCTAATTAAGTGAACACTAAACTAATTAATAATTAACAAAACACTATTATATATATAATTACATACTACCACAATTAAAAGTAGGTTTATTCCAGTCTAGGTGGAAATAGCAATTAACTAAGTTTTGTGAAAATACGCATTACCGCTAATTAACGCGAAAATTAATCTAACGAATTTCAAAGCGTTACAACAGTGTTGTGCTTTGAAGGGATTTTGGATATATCGGGGGCCCCGCAAAGTTTTTTACGAGGCTCCCGCTACCCGGATAGCAGGCTGGGGGTCAAGGGGGCTAGCAGCCCCCTTGCGGGGTGCGGGGCAGCGCACCGTCAGAAATTTTTTCTAACGAGAGAGGTGTTTTTAGTGTGGAGTGTGTGTGTGTGTAAAGAAAAGGAATCCAAAGGATGCGTGGGAGAAGGCGCCAGCGCCTTACGTGCCTGGCACGTGGGCGCTGTGCGCCAGAGCGCCAGCGCCCCACGTGCCTGGCACGCGGGCGCTGGACGCTAGCAGCAGAAGGGACTTGGTCCCTGCACTAGGAGCTATGCTCCAGAAAGGAAATATTTATTATTTTGTATATATATGTATATATATTTTTGAGGAGTTGAACTCCTAAGATATTTTGGAACTGATGGAAGAGGCTTCTCCCTTGAACCCTGGATCTTCCCCAAAATGGGGTTTTTGGAAGCGGGTCTCCTTCTTCCTCCTCTGTTGGCCGGATCTTGAAGAACAAGAAGTATGAGATTTTAAAAATCTATTCTTTTTGAGATCTAATGGAAGATCTGAGTTCCCCTTTGTGTGTTTTGTGGTGAAAAACTATTTAGTTTTGGAAAAGGAAGAGTAAAACTCTTGATTTAATTTAAAAAAAAGAAAAAGGTTTAGAACCTTGAGAAAGGAGAAGGCACAAACCTTGATTTTTTTAGAGAGAGAAAAAGATCCTTAGATATTTTCATTATATTTGCCTTTATAGGCTATACACTTTACATATAGCCTCTTGGGCTTTACAAAATGGCATTTTACCCATCTCATGGCTCATGTGCTATTTCTTTTTGCACATAAGCCATGGGCTTTACAAAAAATTGGCTTTATGCACATTCATGCATAAAAAAAACATCAAAATTATTTATTACATGATTTTTTTTATTTCAGCATGGGGGAGGCCGCCCGCTTCACGTTCGGGCTCGACTCGGGCATGAGCCCACTTGATCTGGGCTTGGGCCCACCTGGCTTGGGGTTGACCTTGAATTTGCCTTGGTCAACCGGGGTGCAATTTTCGACCCCAACATAGGGCTGAGTCACTGCGAATTCGAATCGTTTTCAGCCCCAGCCCGGAGGCCATACGCAGTCCAGCCAGCAGGGCCTCATACTATGCCGCGTTATTTGAGGCCTTGAATTTGAGCTTTAGAGAATACTCTATTTCTGTCTCGTTCGGGCCCCGAATGATGAGGCTGGCGCCACAGCCTTCCTCGGTTGAGGACCCGTCGACGTAAATGACCTACTCAGGGACCAAGTCGAGTCTCCCCACAATCGGGTGTTAAGCCGCGAGGGTTGTCGTGGACTCCGGTTCCTTGCTGGGGATGGTGAATTCAACGATAAAATCGACCAGGGCTTATGCTTTGATGGCCTGCCTCTGGTGATATTTTATGTCAAACCGGGATAGCTCCCAGCTCTACTTCTCTAAGCGGCCCGAGGATTCGGGTGAGGCGAGGATAGCCCCCAGCGGGCGCTCGGTGAGAACGAGGATAGTGTGCGCCTGGAAGTAGTGTCGTAGCTTCTTTGAGGCGACAATGAGTGCCAAGAAAATCTTCTCTATGGCTAGGTACCTCGTTTCTGCATCTTTGAAGATGTGGCTCATGTAGTACACCGGTTTCTGCGCTCCGTCGACCTCTCGAACGAGCACTGAGCCTGCTACTTGGTTGGATACCGCCAGATACAGTGATAGCTCATCTCCTTCAACTGGTCGGGTGAGCAGCGGTGGCGTCGCAAGGTGCCTCTTTAATTGGTCAAAGGCGGTCTGGCACTCTTTTGACCGCTCGAACCTCGGGATTTTCCTTATAGCTTTGAAGAATGGGAGACACCTCTCTCCAGACCTTGACATGAAACGACTCAGAGAAGCTACCCGCCCTGTCAGTCGCATGATCTCGACGTTGATCTTGGGCGCGTTCATGTTGAGGATAGCGTCGATTTTTTCTGGGTTAGCCTCGATCCCACGGTGGGTGATCATGAAACCTAGGAACTTTCCCCCGGTGTCCCCGGATGCGCACTTGGCTGGGTTCAGTTTCATCTTGAACTTGCGGAGTACCTCGAAGGCCTCGCCCAGGTCCTTGGCATGGTCGGTCGACGAGACTGATTTGACGAGCATATCGTTTATGTAAACTTCCATGTTCCTTCCGATCTGTGGCTTGAACATGCGGTTGACCAACCGTTGGTACGTAGCCCCGGCGTTCTTGAGGCCGAAAGGAATCACCTTGTAACAGTATACCCCCGGTCCATTATGAATGCGGTAAGATTTTCATCTTCCAGATTCATATGGATCTGATTATAGCCGAAGAAGGCATCCATGAAGCTCAATAGCTCGTGGCCTGCCGAGCTGTTGACGAGCTGATATATCTGAGGTAGGGGATAACTGTCTGTGGGGCATTCCTTGTTGAGGTCGGTGAAGTTGACGCACATGCGTTACTTCCCGCTTGACTTCTTGACCAGGACTACGTTCGCCAGCCACTCCGAATAGGGTACATTCCGAATGAAGTTGGCGGCGAGGAGCCGTTCCACTTCGTCTTCGATAGCCTTCTGTTTGACCAGGGCGAAGCTTCGTTTTTTTCTGCCTGACGGGTCGGGCCGTAGGATCAACCCCGAGCTTGTGAGATATGATTTTGGGGTCGATCCCAGGCATGCCAACAGGCTCCCAGGCAAACACGTAGGAGTTGTTCCTGAGGAAGTGAACCAGGTCGTCTCGCTGAGTTCTTTTCAGAAGCGATCCGATCTGGACGATCTTTTTGTAGTCCCCTTCTACCAGGGGGACCTCTGTCAGTGGTTCGATCGGGGTTCCTTGGACCTCTTTTTGCTCGTCTCGAGTGTCTAGAGAACCCCTGATGTCGCCTTCACCCTCGACATCGTCGGTCGGCTGCTCAGACGAAGATGTCGCGGTGAAGCATACCTTTGCAATCCGCTGGTCTCCATAGACCCAACCTATACCTCCCTGATCGAGAAGGAACTTCATCTCCAGGTGGTAGGTCGATATCTGGGCCCGGAGGGAGTTTAGCGTTGGGCGGTCAAGGAGGATGTTGTAGGCCGATGGGATGCTTGCTATGATGAATTCCACAGGCACTGTTCGCGTGCGGCCGGCCTTCCCGACATTAAACTGCGGAGTGATTACCCCTTCCGCCGGGATGGAGTGGTTGGTGAATCCTGAAGGACGTAGGAGGTCGGCCTTAGGTCTGCTGGGGTTAGCCCCATGCGTAGAAAGCAGTCGTAGAAGAGAATGTCCGCTGAGATCCCCGAGTCGACCGGTATCCTGTGCACCTCGTATTAGTGGACCCGAGCCGTAATCATCAGAGGGTTGTTGTGGGACATGGATATGCCGTGAAAGTCTCCGTCGTAAAAAATGATTGGCTCGATCTCCCTGGCCTTCTTCCTCGGGCGGCTGTCGGCCTCCACGGTTGGCGCGGGGAGCTGAGTTTCGTAGGAGCTCGACGGACCCTCTGCTGACATGACCATGATTTTTGATGAGCCTCGGTTCCTTTCGGTGAGGTTCCTTATGCCTCCCGACGAGGTCATTTTTGAGCTGCCGTGGCGAGTCTCGTGTGCGCAACCCCGTCGAGGGAGGGGGTGCCGGTCATGCCTGCAGACAGGCGAGCTGACCGCCACCGCCTCGGGAGGGAAAAGGGTGCGACGAGACTCGGGGCGAGGCGCTCTGGCGACGGACCTCAGTGTTGAACTGTGGGGCGCCCAGCGGGTCGCAGAATGTGTTGGCCCGGGAGATCTGCGGCCGTAGGAGGTAACGAGGCGGTGGTCGGCAGTGCCGACGTGAGCGGAGTCTTCTCTCCCTCTGTAGGGGTCCTGGTCCCGAGGTGAGGGAGCAGCACATCCACGACGGACGCGAGTCGATCTATCCGGACGGCTAGAGCGTTGATGGCGTTTGGGGGAGGAGATTCGTCCGCACCTCCGTTGTGGGGAAGGCGACGGCTAGTGCTTGGATCGTCGTGATGACCACTCGCCATTTTGTTGAGATCGGAAGATGGACTTTTGTTTTTGTGGAATCAAGATTTTCCCACAGACGGAGCCAGATGACGTGGGTCGGATCACATCAAGATGTTACCTTCCGTTGATCTGCTGATGGCGGTGATAGACGGCCGAGATTGGATCTGGAAGCTGGCTCTTGAAGCATGTGTTAATGGGTTTAAGGTTGTTAGGGCCGAGCTACTTGCAAGGAAGTCTCGGGGTGGTTATACCACCGAGGACCCTCCAACGGTCAAGTTAGAGAGAAAATACGAACAGAGTAACGACTTAGTGGAGTAAAAAATGGCTTACTTGAACCGTCTGAAAGAGGGGTTTATATAGCGGCAGCAGCAGACAGGCAGGCGCGAGAATCACGCCGGCCGTTACGCTCCTGACATCACGCCCGCGTGATGAGCGGGATCTCGCATTATTGGCGAGACAAGCTCGTTTATGGGGGATCGTGATGGCGTGGAACGTGGGATGTGGTCGGAGGATAACTCGCACATGGCGAGATTCGCGGGACGGCGGTTACGTCTGTGAGCGGTGCCGTTGGTCGGTCGATGAGACCGAGGAAGATGACCTCGGCGGGAGAGCTCGCGGACGAGCGGGAGAGTCGAGGTATCTTGGTTCTGCGGTAGCCCGGAGACGAGCTGGGAGGGCCGAGGAAGCCAGTTGTGCAGGAGTCTCGGAGACGAGCCAGCGTTTGTTTGTAAGACGGGCATAAGAGTGGTCTGGTCGGCCACTGCAGGTCCTTTCTTGTGAGCTTTGAGATACGTCATCTGCCACGTGTCATGATCTGGGAGATCACCGATATCGAGCATCATCATGAGTCGTCTTGTTACTCTCGGAGTTACCAGTTCGAAAGCGGACACGTCCTTATATGTTCGACACTCCGGTAATGATATGTGCTACATTCTGATTTATGTCGATGATATTCTGATCACCGGGTATAATTTTGCTTATATTTCGGAACTCATTGGCACACTCCATCTATCCTAGGATCTAGGCCTGCTGCAATATTTTCTCGGGGTTCAGGTTGTACAAACGGAATCTGGAATTTTATTATCTCAAGAACGATATATCCGCGATCTACTGTCGCGTTCCGGCCTTGAAGGTGCTAAGCCATACAAAACACCATTTGTTGTCGGGCAACACTTTTCAGTACAATCCGGTGATCCAATGTCTGATCCACCCCTTTACCGTAGCACAGTCAAGTCGGTGCTATACAATATTTAACCTTGACCCGTCTCGACATTCAATTTTCCGTGAACAAAGTTTCTCAGTTTCTACATGCTGCCACCAATACCCATTGGATAGCCGTGAAGCGAATTCCCCGCTATCTAAAGGACACCATCAACCACGGTTTGCACATCTAGAAATCCACCTCTCAATCTTCAAGCCTTTTCGGATGCCGATTCGGCCGGGTGCCCTGATGATCGTCGTTCTACCGGTGGATATTGCATCTATCTCAGACCCAAATCTCGTTAGTTGGAGTTCGAAAAAGCAACATACTATGCCTCAATCTAGCACCGAAGTAGAATATAAAGCCACTGCATTAACCTCTTTTGAACTCTGTTTGCTCATTTCTTTATTCCAAGAATTGAAAGTTCCGCTTTCTCGGCCCCCATTCTTTGGTGTGATAATATTAGGGCAACCTATCTTACCATAAACCCGGTGTTTCATGCACGTACGAAACACATTGAAATTGGCGTTCAGTTTGTTCAGGATACCGTTTTAGCAAAACGGTTGGAGGTTCGTTTTCTATCAACTGTAGATCAAATAGAGGACATCATGACAAAAGGTCTATCTTCTCCTCATTTCATTCTTCTTCGGTCCAAGCTCTCCGTCTCCTCGCTGGCTTCGCTTGTGGGAGGCTATTGAATATAATTGGTTAACATTTTGTAACTTCTTACATGTATATATTTTTCAATATTCATTATCTGTAATTATTCCTTGTGTATTCCCACTTAGCACTTACAGTTACTAGGAACACCCACGTCCCATGATCCATGAGTGTATTGGTAACTGCATTTGTAAGTTTCTATTTATATCCGTACATCACATTGTAGAAGGTAATGAAGCAATACAATTATTCAAAACTTTTCTTCCTTGCTCTCTTTAATTTTAGATGTAGCTCGTCTCTTGAACTTGTTTCTCTAAGCTCATGTCGTTATTGTAAATGTGTAATATCAAAGCTTGAGCAGTCCTTTACTAAAACTTAAAAGAATCAGAGAAGAATTGTTATCGTATTCATCGATTTGAGATAGATATCAACAGCTTCAGTTGCAATAGAGATTCTTTGTTTCTACTGAAAAAATAGTAGATTGTTTCATGTAGTTTTTCCCCCTTAGCTCATGGAATTTAGGGCGATGTCTCATTTTTGGATAATATGTGCATGAACGTGTGTAAGATCCTAGCATTGATTTTGCAATTTCTTCCAATTTTAGAGCATTGTAGATTTGAGTAGGGCAGGTCTATACTGAGCATGAAAGAAGTAGAGAAATATTATCATTTTCATCGATTTGAGATATATACTCATTTTATATCATAATGTCTCCTGGCATTGTATCTCATAGCAAGAATGACAAATTGAGTCTTGGTTTTGAAGAAAGACAAGTCTGCCTTTACTCTCAAGGGATGTGCAAGATAATATCAATTTCCCTTTTTGTTTAGGACACCCAAATCTTTGGTGGTTTAAAAAAACATGCCAAAATCTTCGAATATCAAAAGGCAACACCCAAATCTTCAATCTAAACTAACTTATCCCCTCTAGTTAGCTACATGTTAATTATAGCCCTTAGAGATGGAAAACAACCAAAATACCCCTCCCACGGCTAGTAAAAATGGCGTTGCAAAAAGTGTTTGAAGCGACCGATAGAGCGCTCGCATAAGCATGGTTAGGCCTGAGCGGCAATAAAACGGTGTGAAGCAGGTGAAGCAAAGAAGTATGTTATGAAGCAGGTTAGGTAGAGTGGCTATTAGTTGAAAGTGAAGGTGTTACAATTCGCAAATATATCTAAACCCAAACGGATCCATTTATAACGAACACCAAATATTCCCGGCCAGATATTGAAGTGTAGGTTTTTTTAACTATGTCCTGACGTTACCATAAATTGCCAAACTATTAGCGATTTGCGATTTGAAATGATCATTTCAAATCAAGAAACACTACCATTCCAAATCAGAAGAAGCATCGTTTCGATCTAACCTGTTAAAAACTTAAAGTTAAATAGGCATAAACTCGGATTTGTGTAAAATTTGACTCACAATTTTTTTAATTCTTTTTCAAGAACTTAAATAGATAGCAAGAGAAATTAAACTATATATATGTATATTATCCATCCATCCATACATGCATACATACCTACGCTTTTCGTTTGAAATAAGCATATCAAAGAAGACTACCCCTGGCGTACTATGATCCATGACAAGTGGTGTTAGACGTTTATGTTTTCATTCCATGTATTAAAACGTTACACATTTCAGGTAGTGTTGGACCTGACCCTAATTTTTGACCAGCCATTCCTATTCCAATCAGTGGTTGTTCCAAGATGCAGAAAGCAAGCAGCGGCCTTGTGTAATACCCAGTTTATTTTGCACTCGATTTACCGTATTTTAAATAAATGATTTCCCCAAAATTTTTATATTTAAATGAAAATTTTACAATTAATGTTTCTTATATTCTCTAAACATAATCTCTATATTTTTCCTAAACCACTAAACCAATCTTTTCTCAAACCCAAACCCAAACCCACAGCCCAGCCCACCAATCCTTTTCCCTCACCTTCACCCGACCCGAGCAGACCCGACCCGACGTTCTCTCCCTTCTTCTTCTTCTTCTTCTCCCTCTCCTTCTTTCCCGTCACTTTCCCCTCGCCCCCGCTTCTCGCGCCCACTCCCCCACGACCCCCGCCCACGCCCCAACGACCGTGCCCGCTTTCCCCACGATCCACGCTCGCCCCACGACCCCTTCTCCCTCGTCAACGAACTTCCCACGACCGCGCCTCAACCCACCGACCCCCTCTCTCGTTCTCATTCCCACTTTCTCTCTCTCCCCCTCTCTCAAACTCTCTCTTTCACTATTTCTCTCTCTCTCTCTCCTATCGACAGCCCACTACCGGAGCTCCTCACCAACTCCTCTCACCGCCGGTGCCACCCTGCAATGCTCCTCCAACGAGTCACTGCACCTCATCTCCTCTCTCCACCCATCACTACCACAACACCCCAGCTCCACTATCACCGAGGCCTTCTACCTCCAGCACCCACTACTACCATCGATGGAGCTCCATCACCATCTCCGACCATCACGAACTTCTCCCCTGCTCAACCTCCTCAAGCACCAACCCCAAGCCACTGCACTGATCACCTCGCCGACGGACCCGATCACCTCATCGCCGACGAACCCATCTTCATCGCCTCCTGAATCCATTACCGCGACCGCTACCAACTCCTCTGCCCTCCCCTCACTACAAGCTCCAACCGAACTCAAACCCAAACCTCATCAACACCGCCGTTGCACCCATCGCTGCCGGCACCTCTCAGAAACCACCACAGTTACCTGGCCCAACAGCACACCACCACCCGCAACACCTCAGCTGCTCAAACCAACGTTCAAGTTCCAGTTTCCTTCGCCATCTGATCCTTAACTGCTGCCGAGCCTCAAACTCAAGCCAAACAAGTCCCGTCATTTCATCAAACACCTATTTCAGTCGCAATCGTCGTTGTTCGCGTCGCCGTCATTGCCGTCCAAGCCGTGGCCTCGATCCCTGTGATCATCGTGGTCGTCAGTGTAGTCGCCGTCGCAACACTGCACATGTCCGTCGCAGTGTGTCTCACGCTCGAGCCTCGCGCCGTGCCAACCCCGTGCCACACCGTACCCGATCCAGTGCACGCGCCGTACCGCTCTCGCACCACGCACCGAGTCAAGACCGTGCCTAGTACCGCGTCGCGCCCGCGTCATCGCCACTTCCACTACCGTATCACGCCGCGTCGCCACTATATTCAGTACCGAGTCACCGCGCATCACGCACCGTGTCCAGAATCGCATCGTCTCGAGTGACGAGGCGGATCTCGCGCGTGGTGTCGCTTCTATATCAAGCGACCAAAGGCAAGTGAACTCCTCACTTGCTTACATGCTACTACTTTACAAATCAAAATGAATGCTTAATTAGACTATATACACCGATGTGCATAATCAAGATCGATCGATATAAAGTCCTAAATCAAAACATATCTTAAAATGGAGAAACTCATGATATTTATACCCTAACACTGTTAACAAACACTTCGTAGAAATTTGGTGGCAAATCGATGCCATGTCCACACATAAGTGACTCCCTAACCTTAATACAGAAACTTACAATTTACCGAACACTTGACACCGTTAAATTCATAATTGATTCTAGAAAAATCTAATCGCAGCGTGCTTGGGCTCGTTACGAAGGGTACTGCATAATATTTAACTCGACATGTATATTTACTATTAGATATATCCTCTGGATATTGAAAGCAAAGAACTTACCTGACCTTGGACCGCAGTCCAATACGGAAACTTACCCCTTGACCTGCATTTGTACCCCTGAAACCTTAATGTTTAATTGTGATAGTGTGCGGGGCCAATTACCCCTGCGTAGACAATTGTTTTATCTTTCCAATGGTACCGGTTTCACTAAAATCCAGTGTCATTTAGTATTTAAATCATATTTTAAACTGATGACTTGTACGCCAGTTTTCTGTCATTTCAGTTTGCACCCTTTATCAGTAATATGATCGTAAATCCTAAACCACGATGAATATTAGCATACAAGTTAATTCATAACCCTACATAACAAACCACGATGATTGATCCGTCTCCTGTTCTGTAAAGTTAATTCATAACCCTACAATTAGTTGAACAATAGCGTCGTCTAATTATGCTCCCAACTGGGAGTAAAACATGTTACGAAACGGACTTCCAGTTCAGAAATTGGATTTCCAGCAGTAAACACTTAAAATGAAATGACCATAACCAGCAAATCTAAAACCTGATTGACGCGAAACCAATTTTGATGGACAGATAATTAAACATACTGCTTACCCCTTTTACATTGTTTCGCTAAATTCTGCACGTATGTTTTATAGTAAATTTTGCAAGTGGTATGACACTGGCTGCTATGTTTTATTCGTATTATAATTAATTGCATTTTCATCATATCATGTAGCGGTTATATCTTCATTGAATAGTGGTCATGAAGCATTGATAACCTAGTGATCGTGTACATTACCCAGTGATAAGTATTAGTGATTAGATTGTGGTAAGTATGTTAGTGTTAAAGCGTGAATGAATAAGTGAAGTGACACGTACTTGTACACAATCAGCGGAACCAGTTAAATTATTGCATTGTCGACGCCTATGGGGCATATGTAAGTGTAATGGGACGGTTCTGGAGCACTTATATTAGTGTCATAGGTAAGGCGTCAAACACTGTCCATTTATCTTGGGTATCAGTCGAGACACACTTGATGGAGATCCTGTCTCCAGTCCTCGCGTAGACTTGTCATGAACCGACTAGTATTTTTGTTTAATGGTCGGTATTTGATGCAGACTGTGGATGTGGGGTAGTTTGAGTGTGAGTTCAACGGAATCTCGGGAGTCTCATTGCCGGCATATACAGTGATTTGGGGAGTTGTATGGATGGTGTTACTGATTATTATCGTGCGTGATTCGGGCCCGTGTTCCCTTTTTCTGGAGCCCTACCCTTGGGTTGGGGATACTCCTGCGTGGTTGACACTCACACTTGGACTGACGATAGATTTAGCGAGCTGGATAGTGAAACTTAGAGACTGATAGGGTTAGTGACATGGACATGTATTGATTACTGATTTGATATACCTGCTTTACTGTTTACCTGTACCGATTATTTCATGCGCGTCATCATTCTATATTTACTGCTTCATGTTCGTCATTATTGCACGTGTTTACATATGTATTTATATTTATTGCTATTGTATCGCTCTGACGACCTGAGTATGCATGCTCAGAGTGAGAGGTGGACTGAGCTTGGATCAGGACCTGACATACCTCGAGGATCTTACGCACATCCAGATCTGCGACGCCAGTGCTATCTTTTCCCTTGACCTCTATCTGGTATATCTTGTATCTATTCTGTTTTGATTTAGTGACCGCATTTCTCATTACATGTGCATTGATTACTGATTACCACGTAAATCTAGAAGCCGAAGTGTGACTACGGCAGGATATTTTCTTGACTGTAGGAGCATGGCCGATCTTGTCATCATTCGTATTCCGTATTTTGGGAAGCGGGGCATGACACCTTGGCTTGGTTTTTTGGCATGATTTGGCTTCGGTTAGGCTATTCCGAAGTGGAGGGCAGAATTTTTTTAATACTTTCGATTACTTTTCATCATATTTTCATATTTTTAACTTCTTTCTCAAATTCCTCTGGTCTTCCGTTTTCTTTTGGTTTAATTAGTCCATAAATTTCGAGGCTTTGTTTGACTGCATTTCTGTAATTGAGAAATTTTGACTACATATCTAACTTTTAGCTTGTTTTTTACACAATAAAATTAGTCTAATGCATCTTAAGTTAGCTACATTAATGAAATCTGAATGTAGTTAGCTTAAAGAAACAAAGAGAATTTAGAAATTTGATTATTTTGATATTTTTAAAAATCTCAATTTTCTAGATTTATTCGATTTCTATTGTGTATGTGTGTATGAGAGCGCTCTATTGCAAATCGGTCCGTGTTTTTAAAAACGGGAACTCTCGATCCATGATAAATTTGAACGATCCGAACCATTCAAGATGATCACTCTACCTTCAGATTTATATGTATGAAAAATCAAAGGATTTGAAAACCTCTAATTAATGTATTAGATGGAGTTTATGTTGCTATATTGAAAGACGTTCATTTTGCACACATTCAATGCATAGGTTAGAGGTCTTTAAATTCTTTGATTTTTCATATGCATACATTTGAGGGTAAGATGATCAACTTGAATGGTTCAGATCGTTCAAATATGTTGTGGATCGAGGGTTTCCGTTTTTAAAAAACGCGGACTGGTTTGCAATGGATCACTCCCATATATATATATATATATATATATATATATATATATATATATATATATATATATATATATATATATTGGCGCAATTGCCGCTAATGCCCCTTTATCCCCTCTATCTTGGGTTGCATTCGGAGCGGATACGGATCGGATATGAGTATTACCGTGTCCATTCTGGTTTCAGATACGGATATAATTCGGTAAAAAATATTCATATCCATATTTGATATAATTGGATACGGATACAGATTGGATATGAGATAAACGGATACAGATACAAATCGGATATTTATAAATAAATATTTAAAATATAAAATAAGTGGATGTGAAGTGAAAATATGCAGGTAACCGATACACGCTACAAAAAAATTGAGTACAAATTACGAGTGCTTAAAATATTTGAAACGAATAAATATGCATGTAACAAAATATTAACAAATGATTATACATATATATTGTTCTATTATGTATATTTTAAAATAAAACTAATAAAATGATATTTTTAATGCATAACTTATAATACATATAACATAAATAAACTAATATAGTATTTAATTTTAATCTTATTATAAAAGTATTAATTAAATAAGCATAAAAACAATAGAAAATTAATTTAAAATGCTATATTAGCTTAATGTGTTTGCGGATATCCGTATCCGAATTAACATATCCGGATCTGGATCCGAAAATTTTGAAAAAAGTCCGTATCCGTATCCGACTAAATCCGAATATATATATATATATATATATATATATATATATATATATATATATATATATATATATATCCGAAATTTCATATCTGTATCCGAAATTATTCAGATCCGGATAAATATCTGGATATCCGAATCGAACGCAGCCCTACCTCTACCCTATCATTTTGCTATGCTTTTCACTTTTCACAACCTTGGCAAAAGGGGTTAAAACTTAAAAGGGTTTACTGGCTCTTCTTATTTCCATTGCATTCCCTCTCCTTCCCTCTCTATCTCTCTCTCATTCATTTTCATAGGACTTTTTTCATGGGTTTTAAGTAGATATTTGAGGGGTTGGGGAGAAAAGAGGAGAGAAAAGATCAGATTTAAAGGAGACGGGGAAGGGTGTGGTTGAAGTTGAGTTGAGATGAGATGTAAGGATAGAGAAGAGAGTAGATAAGGCAATAACTATTCTAATTTCTAACTTAACAATGCTTACCCTAAATAACTTACTAGAACAGAGTAGGGATTTTAATTGATTTTTTACCACCCTTAATAATAGAAATTAAGGTGTTTTACTGCAATAAAAGAACTATTAAGGTTTTTTAGTGAAAAACAAGATGGTTTAGGGTATTTTAGTGTAATTCACCCTATATTTTAATATGCATGTAAAATAGGGATGTTAAGGAACCAAATATACATTGGAAGTAGGTACCATTCTTTGTTTATGTAGGTTCAAATAATAATAAGATATGGTTATATTTAGAATGGAAAGTCACTATCGTATATGATATTTAAGGATACTATTATCAAACACCCATAGATTCTGTCTACTTTTATGATGCAAACTCATGTAACCCTGCTAACCGCAGTTAATTTTGTATCTCACAGCCTCTCTTTTTCTTAATTTTTTTTTACAAAAAGAAAAACTCTTATGAGTTTCCCAAATCCATGCCGACCTTTTCTTATTTTAAATTCATGTTTTATTTGAAATCTTCTTCTATTTTTCTCACTCCAACGTACGCATGCCCAAACAACTGGTCAGCATGTATAACAAGTATGAGGAGATAGTCAAAATATGCATAATCAAGAGGAATATTGAAACTTGAACTTATTTCTTCTTCTATCAACAAATTATCATCATCATAAATGTAATTATTGGCTTTCGTGTTAGCCATTGAACAACTATTTTCTTTTGCACCTGCCTTCTAATTTATGTCAGAACAAAATGCAGGTTATTGGTGGAAACAAAGGAGGTGTGTTAGTTGCTGTTGAGGGCCTTCATGGATTTGTGCCATTTTCGGAGATGTTGAAGGTTGGTGGTGACTCACTTACCAATATATTTTTATAAAAAGAGACTTTTTTTAGGTATAAAGAGAAGAAGAGGGTGGGACTTACTAGTGACTTGGGTTAAGAATAGAGAGAGGAAGAGGATGGGACTTACTAGTGACTTTGGTTGCAGGGTCACCGGAATTGCCTCGAATTCTCGCCGAAAGTTGACCTTAGGCTAATCCCACTTCTACTCCACTTGTACTTAGAAAATTTGATAATTTTGGTTAGGGGTTTCAGAATGAGGAGGGGATAGGGTATGGGGTTGTATGTATAATGTGAAATTAGGATTTTGGAATTGAAAGATTGAATTAAAATGTATTTAAAATTGGATTAAAAGTGAAATTGAATGCACTGTTAAATTGCAGAGAAAACAAACAGTGCAGGGATAATGGGGATAGGCCAAAAGTCTTGTGTGCAAGACACGGGCACCATTGCCCACGGTTGGACAGCCGGCGCCGGCCCTATGCCCGATCTCGCCGGCCACGTGGTGAGGGTGGGGGTTGGATTGAAGCCACGTGTCCTACTCAGTTCATACAACATTTTGCACATGTTAGATTTCTCTGACTTTTCATTTTTACGTATATTGCACGTGTAAACTTTTGGGCTTCCAAAAATTTTAAAAGAAAAATCAGTAAAAATAATATGTGGCCGATGGGATTTAAACACAAAGGCTATGTCACAGCAGTGCAAGGCTTTACCAATGAGCTACAAGTTGTTTCTTGTTGTTCTTAATCAAGTATAACTTTTAAATTGTGTTCAGACTTGCAAACTCCTTTCTGTACCTTAAGAAAAAAAAATTGTAAAGAAAATTCAAGGTCGTTACACACAAAAAAACCCACACTGGGGTCACGTGTTAAACACGTGAGGATACCCTTTTGAAGTATTAGCTTCAGATAGAGTTAAACTCTATGCATAGGATTAAATTCTATTTTTTTATATGCTATGAGCATTAAGAGTAAATGACCAAAGGCCAAATTGACCTCACGTGAGCGCCCATATATAAGGCATATGGACGCCAAATGAGAGAAGCTAAGTAAGCCTAAACACGTTAGGGCGCCTCCTTACGTAGAATTAAATTCTACTCTTGGGAAATACTTTCCTGAATTTTTCTAAAAGAGAAAGATCATCTCTGTTAAATAGGGAACCGTTGGATCAAAAATCCAATGGTGATTAAGTATAAAATTAAATTCTATTGGAAATGATATTTTCTGTTGAACAGAAAGTTGGTGGATCAAAAATCCAATGAGATGGAAAATATTCCCTAGATCTTTCTAAACAGAGAAAGATTGTGCTATGTTAAACCGAGCACCCTTGGATTAAAAATCCAATGGTGATACAAATATCACCATTCAATAGAATAAAATTCTATATATGGGAAAATATTCCCTTAATCTTGTTAAAACAAGAAAACATATTCTGTAAGATAGAAACACCTGGATCAAAGATCCAACGGTAGGTAAAATTCCCCAAACAGATTTTGAGACCAATTAAATCAATTGGAATCTCTCAATAAGAGATTTTAATTAACAAACTTGCCTTCACTATATAAATGACCCGAGACTTCAAGTCTCGCACACTGACAGAAGCTTCTGCAAAAATACAGTGAGCTCTTGAAAGAACAGAGAATTTAATTCTCAAAAAAGAAAACTCTTCTTCTCAAAACACCCTAGGTAAAGAAAACACAGAGATCAAAATATGTTTTTTTACTTATATAAGGGTTTAACCCTTCTCAAAGAACTTAGTTCTTCCTCTGGATCAGAGATCTACAAGACAAGTCTCTCACAAGTTAAGAATTTAATTCTCATCGGGAAGATCTTGTTCTTGAGAATCAAAGTTTCAGAAAAGAATTAGGTTAAGAAGAAAGAAAAAGAAAAGAACGCATGGTCTGAGAATTTAATTCCCCAAAAATTAGGGTTTAAACCTACATAAAAAACTTAGTTCTTATAAAAAATGAAAGAAGAACTTAGTTATCTAATTAAAAAAAAATAACCCAAGATATTTAAAACAGAAATCTTGATGATCATCAATGACTAAAATGTCATTAACAGAGATTAGCATATCTATAAACAAGAATTCGGCGTCTCACGTTGATGATGCTCAATATTGGCGACCCCTAGGATCAGGACACGTGGCGGATGACATGTCCCATAACTCGGAAGAAAGGGCACACAGAGGCAGACCAGGCCTCCCCCGTACCCGACCTGCAATCACAAGCTAGCCCTCCTCGGGGCTCCCTGCAGATTTGCCTCCTCGGCCCCTCAGCTCTCCCTGAGCTGCCACAAGACTAAGTCTCATCGGCCTTCTCGCTCGTCTCCGAGACCCCCGGTCGAGGCCGTCTTCCTCGGTCCTCCGACCAGCTCCACCGCTCACAGGCGTAACCGTCGCTCCGCGATTCTCGCCATGCGCGGATTCTCCGCCAGCAACATCCCACGTTCCACGCCACCGCGATCCCCATTAATGGGCGATCTGCTCTCAACGCGGACGTGGCGTCGGGAGCGTAACTGCCGGCGAGATTCTCGCGCCTGCTGCTGCGTGCCATCACCGCTATATAAATCCCCATCACAGAGGGGTCAAGTAAGCGATTTTTGACTCCACTTAGCCATTACGCTGCTCGGATCTAGTACTGACTTGATTGTCGGAGGGTCCTCGGTGGCGTCAAACCATCCTGGGACTTCTTTGCAGGTACTTGGCGTCCAACTCCTCCAATCATCAAATCTCCTCAAAACCCATTGAGACCCACACACAACAGGGGATCCCCTCCAGAATCCGCCGGGAGATCGACGGAAGGCAATATCTGAAGGAGATCTGAAAAGGACCTCCATCAGTTGGCGCCGTCTGTAGGAACGCAAACTCCACAAAAACAAAGTTGGCCTTCCGATCTCCGTCAACATGGCAAGCGACCATCCTGAAGATTCGGGTACCAGCCGCCTTCTCCCCCTCACCGGAGGCGCGGATGAACCCCCTCCGGCGACCATCATCCACGCCCTCGCCAGCCGAATTGATCGGCTACAGTCCCTTGTGGAGGCGCTCGTCCGTGCCCAAACGGCCGGGCCTGGGCCCTAGATCGCCGCTTCTTCGCCTCCATAATGCTCTGTCCTCGTCGGCACAGCCGACCACCGTGGGCTGCGACTCCCGACCACGGATCCCACGGACCCATACTCCTTGAGGCCCGTTGGGCGCCTAGCGGCTCCACCCCCAAACCCGCCGCCGGAGCACCACGCCTCGAGCCTCTTCGCGACCCTTGCCCCTGTGAGGAGATGTCGGTCACCTCTCCTGCCCACAGGCATGACCGACACCCACTCCCCCGACGGGGTCACGCAGAAGGGGCTCGCTACGATGGCTCAAGAGCCACCGCACCCGGGGATCTGAGGAACCTCATCGAGAGGAACCGGAGCCGAGCCCAGGTGCAGGTCTCCCATAGCAGAGGCCAGGGATCCCGAGGCGCCGAGTCCTCGGGGTAACACGGCCGACTCGATGCCCTCGAGAAGAAGTTCGAGGGCATGCGTCGGGAAGGTCACCTCTCGACCGACGGGGCCGAGTACGCCGCCGATTCGCTCACCAAACCGTTCACCGAGGAACTGCTCGTTGTCCACGTCTCCTCGTGCAACAAACCCCCGAAGGTCTCTTTGTTCGACGGGAAAGCCGACCGTAAAGACCATTTGAATGCTTTCACCGTGGGAATGAGCTTCCAGGACCATTCCGCCGCCGCCCAGTGCAGGGTCTTCCCTGCCACCCTCATCCGTTCTGGTCGGGACTGGTTCCGAGGACTCGAGCCCCGCTCGGTCTCGACCTTCGACGAGCTGGCTACTCAGTTCCTCGGCCACTTCGTTGGGAACCGTCGGCAGAAACGCACGGTCGACTACCTCTTCACAATTAAGAGTGGAGACAAGGAGACGTTCAAGGCTTACATCACTCGCTTTTATAACGCCCTCCTCGAGGTTCCCGAGCACCGGGACGAAACCGTCATCACGGCGCTCAGATCTGGCCTGAGGCACAAAGAGTGGCTGCGCTCCTTTACGTTGGCACAGCCTAAGACCATGGCCGAGGTCAAGGCATGGACCGAGCGCGAGGTTCAGCTGGAGTCCGAAGTGAACGCGAACCTCCCCCGGGCAGAACGATTCAACCAGAAGAAGAAGGCTCGGGAGGAGAGGCCGGAGCGTCAGCAGCCCTATCACCTAAAGTTCAAGGAGTACACCCCGCTCAACGTCTCCCTCGCAATGTTACTAGAGGAGGCCCAAGGTGAGGGGTTCTTCAAGTTCCCTCCAATCCCGCGCCAGGCCTCAAAGCGGACCCGGGGCCCTTACTGCGCCTTCCACCGGATGTTGGGCCACGCCACCGAGGATTGCAAGCAACTCTGGGATTACATCGAGGAACTCATCCGATCGGGGCACCTCGCCGCCTACTTAAGGGATAAACGGCAGGCCAACCGCGAGCAGGAGCAGCGTCCTCCTCCTGCCGAGCTGACCATCGGCCAGATCATGCTTGCTTCCGCGGAGGATCAGTCCGGCACGCGGAGTGTCCCGTACCCGACGCCAGGCATAGAGACCAGCAAGCCTCCAGGAAGCTCGGGCCATGCTGATAGGGTCATCTATTAGCCTGTACTTTTCTTTCGAGGCAATGTAAACTCTCCCTAAGGCTTATTGTCAATTTAATAAAGATCAGCAGAACATTGAGAAGAAAGTAGAAAAGTTCTTATTTATTCATAAAGGGGGGTATTATGAACTCCTCAGCCGTACATACAAAAAGAAAAAATTACAATTACAACAACGGGGAAAGGGGGTGCAGAGAGTGTAAGTCTACGGTAGCGCCCCGACCGTCTGTCTGAGGCCAAAATGCGGAAACGAAAACTTTTTCAAACTAGAAACCGGCGTTATCTTGTGCTTAAAACCCGGATCGAACCATTAACCTACAACTAGCAACTAGAGAAAGGGTTGGAAAGCTATACCGATCGATCCGTGTCCTTCGGTCTTTGACCACTATCCCAAGCTCCCCGCGGCATCTCCGGTCTCGATCTCCTCGTCGGAAAGGGCACCACATCTTCAAGTCTTTTTACGGGCTCCCGCTTCGTCCGAAGAAACTCGGGTACGAAGTGTGCTAGCCGACGTGTCCAAGGTGTTGTAAAGAATGTTTGTGATCACTTTGTCTCTTGCATCCATTGATTTGGATGGAGGTTAGAGGTGTTGCCATTAATGGAGATTATGAGCTAGAGGAAGAAGAAGAGGAGGATGAGCTTTTCTTTTCTTGTTGATATGATAATATGAGAGCAAGAATAATAAGGAATACAAGAGCTCACCCACAACCTCTGTAAGTGCACGGCGACGCCCCGGCCGTCAATCCGAGACCAAAATGCGGAAACGATACTTTTCTTTAACTTTTAAACCGGCACCGCCGTGCACTATAAAACCCGGATCGGGCCATTAACCTAATCCTAGCTAACTAGAGAAGGGGTAGAGAGATATACCGAGCGATCCGTGTCCTTCGGTCTTCTCGTCGTCGTCCCGATCTCCCCGCGGAATCTCCGGTCTTCATCTCCTCATCGGAAGGGCGCCACATCGCCGGGTTCTTTTACGGGCTCCCACCTCTGGACCAAGATAACTCGGGCATGAAGTTGGCGAGTTGACGTGTCCAAGAAATGCTGTAGATGAAGTGTAGAACTCTTTTGTCTCGATGGGGTTACTAGAAGTTGCTTTTTTGGTGGAGGAGAAGTAGTATACTTTGGGGATGAACAAAAGGATTTTTCAAGCCAAAATGAGAACCATTTTTCTCTCCCTAAATTTTTGGACAGCCCCCAAGGCTTGTGGCTGGCCATCGATCAAGCAAGAATGAGAGAAGAGAGTGAGTGGATCAAAAAAAATAATGCAAGAGAGAGAAAGGGTGATGATTAGGAATCATCATCACAACCAAGTCTCACACTCATAAACCCATCATCAAACCCTGTTCCCCTCCGAACGGCGGCCGAGACGTTAGGACGTCACGTGCCTGAGGTTCGGGGCAGATGCTATTTGGTTTTATCCGCCTATCTCTCCGAAGATGCCAAGTTGATTTATGGCACCGTGTATCGGAGGTTTAAACGGATGCGGCCGATGTAGCAGACTTCGTCAGATTCCCCCTCAGGGTGAGGGGTTTTTGATTGTGGGGACGCTCTTCCCTGCAGGCGCAAGCCCCTGCAGTTAATTACGCTACCGCGTCGCGGTAACAACTTTCTCCTTCTCCAGAATTTCACTTCGTGTCGTGTGTATTTGTTTTGTTTGTGATTGCCCGTGGATTGTATACGGAGACTGAGTGATGTCGTCACCCGTAGGACGTAGATGAGTCCAAATCCGTATTTACTTAGATTTGGGTTTGGTGTTTTTAGTTTAAGGATACATTAATCGCGTTGCGGCTAAGATCGACTTAAACGTTCGTTAAGGATACGTTAGTCTTGTTTTAGACTAAGATCAACTTAACATCATGATTGATTTAATTATCCGGCCGTCGGGACTCGTCAATGCTCTGACGTCATTGAGGGATTACAACGACAGGCGTCTGAGGAGTTCAGAGATGTTCCCTTGAACCAAAGTTAATTTGGAGTTTTATCGTTTATTTAAATGTCTAAGGACACGTTAACCGTATTTGGGGTTAAGATCAACTTAGGCAGGACCGTTTAGATCCGGCAAAAGAGCGTTCGGGCTCGATTGCGCTAGTTTAAGGACGTGGCGGTCCATCGCCAGTTTTAGGGACATGGTGGTCCATTATTAGTTTAGGGACGTTTCGGTCCGTCGCCAGTTTAAAGACGTAGTGGTCCATATTCCAGTTTAGGGACGTGGTGGTCCGTCGCCAGTTTAAGGACGTAGTGGTCCATTATTAGTTTAGGGACGTTTCGGTCCGTCGCCAGTTTAAAGACGTAGTGGTCCATATTCCAGTTTAGGGACGTGGTGGTCCGTCGCCAGTTTAAGGACGTAGTGGTCCATATTCCAGTTTAGGGACGTGGTGGTCCGTCGCCAGTTTAAGGACGTAGTGGTCCATTATTAGTTTAGGGACGTTTCGGTCCGTCGCCAGTTTAAGGACGTAGTGGTCCATATTCCAGTTTAGGGACGTGGTGGTCCGTCGCCAGTTTAAGGACGTAGTGGTCCATTATTAGTTTAGGGACGTTTCGGTCCGATATTAGTTTAGGGACGTTTCGGTCCGATATTAGTTTAAGGACGTTTCGGTCCAATATTAGTTTAGGGACGTTTCGGTCCGATATTAGTTTAGGGACGTTTCGGTCCAATATTAGTTTAAGGACGTTTCGGTCCACGAGTTTAAGGACCCCGCAGTCCATATCGATGTGTGGTCGTTGGGACCCGTCACCTCTTTGACGTCGTTGAGGGATTACAACGACGGATGTCAAAGGAGTTCGGAGATGTACCCTCGAACCGGACGTAAATTAATTTAGAAGAGCAATTTTGCTCAGTCAATTTAATTTAAGGACTTATGGCCAAAATTGGGCTAAGTCCAGTTGAAATGTTCAACATTTTTGTTAAGTAATGCATTGCATTTGTTTGATTTGGGCTCTGCCCCTTAAAATAATGCATTTACGCTTTATTGAGCCTGTTAGGCCTTCTCTTAGTTGGGCTTGGCCCTTTTGAATGCATTTGCGCTTTGCGCTAAGTAATGAGCGCAAGTCCATACGGTGACGACACGTGTCATGCTCTGATGAGTGCAAGCGCACTAGCGCAGCGCGTTGCGCTGTTGCGCGGCGCAATTGTGCTGCTGACACGTGGCGCGCTCTCAGCGAGTTGCGCTATTTCCAGAGAGCAAAGCTCTATCTTAAGAGCGCTTAGCGCAAATGGTTTTATAGCCGACACGTGGCTCTCTCTCAGCGAGTTGCGCTAGTTCCAGAGAGCAAAGCTCTATCTTAAGAGCGCTTAGCGCAAATGGTTTTATAGCCGACACGTGGCGCTCTCTCAGCGAGTTGCGCTAGTTCCAGAGAGCAAAGCTCTATCTTAAGAGCGCTTAGCGCAAATGGTTTTATAGCCGACACGTGGCGCTCTCTCAAGAGCGCAACGGCGCAAATTGGAAGTGCAAAGCACTAAGAATCTTTTAGATTCAAGAAGGGAAGTGCAAAGCACTGTTTAATTTCTTCGTCTAAATTGGATCAAAGAAAAATAAATTTTCCTTTATTCGAAGAACCAGAGGTTCTTAAAAGTGCAAAGCACTATTCATTTATTATTTTTATTATTATTATTTTTTTTTTATATTTTTTATTTTTGTTGTTTTTACAGAACCGAAGGTTCACAAGAAGTGCAAAGCACTTTTTTTTTTATAAAGATCATTGATCTTATTTTTAGATCGATGATCTATTAGAAGGCCCCCTTTTTTTCATGAAGGTTCTTTACCTTTTTCTTCTCGGAGTTTTCTCTGTTTTAGGGTTCTTGATTTTTCGAGAAAATTCTTGATGCCTTTTGAATGAGGTCTGGGGTCCTATTTATAGTGCCCCATAAATTTGTTGAATTTGTTAACGGGATCTTTCTTGAATGATTTTTGGGTGTTTTCCCACCGTTGGATCTTTGATCCAGAGGCCGAAGAGAGTCTTCTAGTTCTGGAAAGAACAGAAAAGATTTCATGAAATCTTAATTCAGTTGGGCGCGGATACCTCAGCGCATGACACGTGTCGCGCAGCGCAGAACGCAGCGCAAGTGCGCTAGCGCATCTGCGCTGACACGTGTCGCACAGTGCAGATCGCAGCGCAACTGCGTGAGCGCATCTGCGCTGACGCGTGTCGCGCAGCGCAGAGCGCAGCGCAACTGCGCTAGCGCATCTGCGCTGACACGTGTCGCGCAGCGCAGAGCACAGCGCAACTGCGCTAGCGCATCTGCGCTGACACGTGTCACCTAGCGCAGAGCGCAGTACAGCTGAAGCGTTGCTTCCTTTAAACAGAGCTTTGCTCTGATTGGGCGCGCCTCCTTGGGCGCTGCGCGCGGGATTTGAAGCTCTGCTTCAAAGATTTGAATTTTGAATTCAAACAGAGCTTTGCTCTGATTGGGCGAAACAAATGCCCCCCCACCGTTGCGCTCACGTGGCGCACACGTGAGTGCAACGGTGGCCACCTTCCAGACCGTTGGATCAAAGGGGAATCCGAAGAGGCGCAAGCGCCTTATAAATAGGGCGTTTGACCCTCAGAAATTTTTACCATTTTCAGAATTTTAATTTCCAGAGCTTTGCTCTTGCTTGAGAGTTTCAGAGCTTTGCTCATTTCTGAAGTTAGAAACTTTAGGTAATATTAATTTAAATCAAATTAATTTAAATTAACCTTAACCAAAGAGCTTTGCTCTTACAGATCTTTTTGATCTTAAAGAGATCCCCATTGGGGTTTCATAAACAGAGCTTTGCTCTCAAAAACTTATAGATCTGCAGAGATCTTGTTCATGGGTTTTGATCCATGAACAGAGCTTTGCTCTTTGAATCATTTGTAGATCTTTTAGATCTGAAAAATGAGAAAAAATTTTATGAGTTTTTCATCCAAATTTCTTAATTCTTTTAAGTGTAAACATTTTCTGATGGACTTTTCCATTACTACCATAGAGCTATGCTCTTTTAAGGAAACTTATTTTCCAGAGTTTGACAAATGTCACTCTGTGACAGGGGTTTGCTCTGAAAGAGGAGATTTTCTCCTTGTCCCTAGGGATTCTTCCCCTTTTTTATTAATGGGAATGTTCCCCTGGGGACCAACTGACAATCTTATCCAATGATGAGGTTGTTTTATTAACTGACGTATTGTCATCCAGATTTTGTGGGTCCCTTGGTCCCCTACTCGCTGCACTGCTGTGTGGTGTAATTAGTTAATTTTAATTTAATTTAATTTAATTAATGCATTTTTTTTTAGACGCCAAATGTTGGGATTACAACACTAACGGCTAGATTGTTCTTTTTGCAGCGATCATGTCTGAAGACACTTCATTCCCGTTTGTCCGTTCAGAGGAGGGGTTTCCAGAGGCGCCTTTGGATCGCGAGGTTCTGGCAATGATCAAGACGCACGACCCGGAGTATAAGAGTCTCCACCTTTGGGGGTCATGGTACAATCAAATTATTATGGGTCGGCGTAGCTTTACATGCGCGGTGCCGTCGGAACCCATAACGGCGATTCACTATGCCAGCCCACCCCCGGTGCAGTATGCCGCGGAGATGACAGATTGGACATCGAAGGGTTTTCTCCATCCGGCCATAGACGCCATCCCGGTCCAGCGTCCGATGGTTTTGGACATCCTAGGACGCCGTATCTGTCAGGGCGAGGCGAGACCTTGGGGGCAATCATATAACCTTGGTCTGATCCCCCGCCACCCGGTCGGCTATCTGCCATGGGCCCGGTATATCCTGTCGACGAGGAAGTCGCAGTTGATAAGGCTAGGACTGTACACCGCAGTCTACGTCTCTCTCTTCCAGTATCCTACGCTTCCTACTTGGTGGTTCAAGGCCTTCTTGGAGCAGTGGAACATTCCTACTCATACTTTCCTCGCCATGGATCGGGAAGTGTCCATTTCGCTGGAAGAATTTACGGAGGTGTCTGGCCTACCGGCTATGGGGGAACATTATGAGGAATTGCTCCCACCGGACGAGTACATCTATGGGGCTAAGCCGAGGGTAAGGGAGCTCACGCCAGAGAACGCTGTTCAACATCAGTTTCCAAGTCTGATTAAGGTGTTGAACATCTATGAGAATCTTTTTGTTGAGCATGGGAGCCGTGGAGTTAATTTTGAGGATTTTATTGCTCGGTTCCTTCATCCAAACGTCCTTTCGGCGAAGACTGCCAAGTTTGCTTACCTCGAGGATCCTTTCGGCTTAGGTTTGGATAACCTGCCAGCGAGAGACATAGATCAGAAGGACTTTTTTCTTCCCAACTCTTCAGCCATGTCTTTTGCAGAAGTTGCAGCCCCCGAGATGGACGAGGAGGCCTTCTTTTTGGGATTTCTTGGGCTTTGGTTGAGTTGGTTTGCACTTCCAACGCATTCTCACCGCATGCGGCCCTCTGTTTTTTACCCGGCTCACCGGATGGTTATCGGGGTAAAGGTGGCCGTCGGGATCGCCGGCTTGGCACATTTATATCATGGCCTTAGCCGAGCGGCAGATGCCAATGAGCCTGGGGCGTTGCATGTGGTTTTCGCAATGCATTACTTCATGTCGTGGCTTGAATTACATACAGCAGGTGTTTTCGGCATGCACAAAAGGCCCTCATTCTACGAAAGGTGCATTTTCCCTCGCCTTTTACAGTTGATTGGCGCATCAATCGTAAATCCATCGCCGCGAGATGCCAGGAGTTTACTCCTTCGTTCCCACACCGTTGGAGCCGGTGTGTCTTTTATTGACAAGGTGCTTACCATTGGAAAAACGTCTGCTACTGCAGTGCGGCCATTGCAAGACACTTTCAAGGACGGCGCTTCGATTTTAACGGCCCGGGAGACCCTTCACTTATACTCTATTAGACCGGGCTTTTTGGTGTTTAGGCAAGACGGGGGAGCGATTTTCATGAGATACAACCCGCATCGTTTCGCTCAGCAGTTGAGTTATAACCAAGGGGTACCGCTAGAGGCCTTTTTATCGGAGCCTACCGCGAACGAAGAAGGGATAGAGAGGGCGCTGCATCACTTCATGCGTCTAAACACGGGCTCTCATTTCTTTATCAGTGAGCCGTCTTGTGCTCCTCGTCTCCTTAGGGTATACACCGAATGGTATAGTCATTCGACGGGAGCGGTTATAAAAGAGGAAAGACGGTTGCTGATCGACCGTAAGGGTGCACCTCCAGGTAGCGATCGCAGCGCTCCTCTGGTGCCGAGGACTCCAATAGTCGCCCCCTTAAAAGATGCTGGGAATAGACCGTCACGCGCACGAAGTCCTCCACATGAACTACCGCTCCCCGACATCGCGGATGCATCTCCTGCACCCCGCGCTCGGGCGGAAACAGTGGTTGTACCCTCGCCGGAGTCTGGCGCGGGTGCGGACATCGGGACCCGTCGTCCCAAAGCGGCTGCCAAGCGTAAGTCGCTTCCCCGTGAGCCTAGGGCTGGAGGGAAAAAGAAAAAGAAATCGCTCTTCGCCGCGGACGTTGCGTTCGGCCAGGAACCCCACGCTCCTTATTCCGAGGGTTTACTCGAATATGGGACTAATGCGGGATTAGTGATGCCGCCGCCAGACGATACGGATTTGGAAGCTGCTCTCAGAGCTTCGGCATGGCTGGTGAAGCGTGATGCGTGGCTGGTCAAGCTTGCGCAATCAGGTAACTGCTAGTCATTCTTTCTTTACTGTAACGTATTTCCTTCCTTATTTCATTATTTTTGACTAACGCTTTTCTCTCTTTTCTTTTAACAGGCGTCACTGATGAAGAAGCCATTGCCGCTTCTCTGAAGACCTTTCAGGAGGAGGAACGTGCCAGGGCATCTGTCGGCCTTAGTAAGTTTCGACTTTATCGAATTTTTCATTTTTCTTGCGTTATGGTCGATCTAACCTTTCCATTTTAATTACAGGGACCTCAATGCCGTTCCCTCCTAGCGACGCAGATGTTCTACCGGCGGCCGATGTTCCTGTTCCCTCTGGGACACCGCAGGTGGCTCATCTTGAAAAGCCGATGAGAGATGCCTTAAAGGCTCTGGAGGCCTCCCTGAATGAAGATGACGATGCCTTGAGGGAGGCGTCACAGAGGTCCCTCATAACCGCTCGGGAGGAGAGAAAGCGGTTGAGGCGTGAGGCGAAGGCGCGCAGGGCCGCCTTGGCCATGGGAGCGGGACCCAGCACCGCCCCTCGAGCTGGTACTCCCTCCGAAGAGGCCCCTGTCACCCTATCTACCGCCCGTAGAGAGGTGGCGCGAGCAGTTCGGAACGCCAACGGCAAATCTGTTTCAGGTAATATTTCTCTCAGAGTTTTTGTCATAAGGATTTTAATGTCATTGGTCCTTATATCTCTTATCTTTGCAGAGCCAGGTCTGATCGAGGGAGAGGCGGAAACCGTTGACCCAAGGGGAACGGAGGGGGCGATGTCTGCCGAACTCGAGCCGCCAGTAGGTAATGTTGTTGAGGCCATGGAGCCTGGAGTGGAGGTCGAGGGGCCTATCACTGAAAAGGTCATTGATGCCGAACCTGAAGCGGGGGCAGATGATATGATCATCATAGCTGAGTCCAGGGTGGTGGCGAATGAAGTGCTCGAGGTCGGCGATCCCCTGGCAATGGTGGATGATGTGACCGCCATTATTGAACCTGAGAGAGTAGTGGGCGAGGTGACCATGAATCCCGAGGACGAACCAAACGCTCCTTCTCTGGAATCTGGCAATACTCCAGTCATTGCCCTCCCCATCTATGGTCCTCCGCCGTCTCCAGGTCTCGCGAGCACGACAACGGTCCCCATCGAGTCGGGTGATGAGGCTACAGGCGGTGGTCTTATATCGATAGAGGAGGGAGTCGCCTCCGTTTCAGCCGGGAGCTCCTCAGGTAAACCTTAAGTGGCTGCTTTTCTTTACTTTACAACCATTTCTGACGAGTCCACTTTTTCGTGATGCAGGCGCAGCTAGTGCCGATGCCCCACCGCTCGAGGGAGTGCCTTCGATGACCGCTTTGGCGGTGGTCACCTCTCAACCTTCTCTCATACCCTCGAAGATGTTGGAAGGTATATGTTTACGATTTATTAATCTTGCTTCCCAGATATCTAATTCGCGTACTAAAGTCACACTGTCATGTTCTCAGGAGCGCTTTTTGATCATGTACATCAGATGTTGCTCCCATATTTCTCCTTCCCATCTGAGCTCGCTTCTTCCCCTGGTGGCGTTGGTAAGTATAATTTCTGTTAACATTCTTCCTCTCTCTCTTTTTTTTTTATTGATGGAATTGTCTCTAAACTCTTTTTCTCATCTCAACTGCAGTGTTACAGATTGAAGAAGGGGATAAAAGCTCAGCTGTACCACCAACCCTTCCGACCTTGCCACCTGTCTTAACTGGTACAATGACCATCATATTGGTAACTTTCCTTTCTCTATTTTCTGCATTGTTAAATGATCGCATCCCGTCTCTTTCAGCTGTCGTTCTGGCTTCGGCGTCCTTCGAACCTCGCGTCACAATGCCGGCGGGTCCTTATCTGAGGAGTCTGTCTTCAAAGGGCGCTGCGAACAGTCTACGCATGTTAAGTGATTATGTCGAGGAACTCAATGTTGAAGCTCCTACATCTGCCGCCGACTTCGCTATGGTGGTTAACCCGATGCTAGCGGTACTCGTGAACTTTCATAATGAGAGCATAATTGCATCCTGGGTTAACCATTGTAAGGAGATCGAGGGTTGCCTATTCCAATTGGAATCGTTGCGTCCCACTCCTGAGACTGTGGCTGCCAATACTCAAAGGACTGCGTGGATCGAGCAGAGCGCTTCTTACTTCCGCTATCTCGAACAAGAGGTTATTTCAAGGCGCAAGGAGCGTGATGATGTTTCGAGTAGGTCTGCTCAACTGCATGCTCGAGTGGAGGCCAACGCTGCACGGCTGAAGGTTATCTTTGAGGGCCTCCTGCAATGTCTCTCCGAAGGATTATCATTGAGGCATAACCTTCACGTTGTCGAGCGAGCTTCAGCCAGCCAGGAAGCAGCCCAGAAGGCGGTAGAGGAGCAACTTTCATCTTCCTTGCAACAACGGGCTCAGGTGGAGGCGGAGGTGGCCGCGGCTGTCACCCGAGAGGAAGTGCTGAAGGGAGTGCGAGAACAGCTTGTGAATTTACTAAAGGCGCTTCCTCCTCAGTAGCTATCCATTTTTGTATCAGTCATACTTATAGATTAAAGAATGTATATGTATGTGTTTTTTTTTATCCTTTGACATAATGTATCCTGTATTTGATCAAGTTTATGAATAAAAGATACACCTTTTTGTAATGTCTTGTGTCACTTCTCTGTCTTTCTTTTCTTTTATAATCAGTACGCCACCTTGATAACCATAATTGATGGACAATTGGGACGAGTCTCCCGACCTTCTTAAGAAATAACGATGGCTTAGGCTGCAGGTTCAGATCTGCTGCCCAAGACTTTTCAACTCTATAAGCCGTGAGGGTCTCATAGAGACTTTTTCTCCCTACGGATCGAGAGGATCTCGCAGGTGAATTTTCTCCTTAGGAATCGTGAGGATTTCTAAGTGTGGTTTGCTCTTATAAGTCGTAAGGATCCTATAAGAGAATTTTCCTTCTTACGAGTCGAGAGGACTCGTAAGTGGTTGTTTCCCTCTTTGTCGAGAATCGACTTCAGAGAGTGAGATCCGTGAATAGTATGCAAGAGACCATTTAGGATTGACTTGCAGGGTCCCATTTTTCAGGAAGCAAGTTTTTGAATCCTTACTGTCCGAGATGTGAGTCAAAGAAACTCTCGTCACGGAGTGTTTGTATCCGTGAGTTAAGAAGTTTTGCGAGGGATTATTTGTTTCCCAAGCGCCAAGGATTATTTGTGTCCTTGGGGTTTGAAACGAGTCGATGGTTCCCATGGAGGCACTGGTGGCTCTGCGGGTCGACGCGGATCAGGAGGCTCTCGTCAAGGAGTGTTTGTATCCGTGAGTTGAGGAATTTGCTGGGATTATTTGTTTCCCGAGCGCCAAGGATTATTTGTGTCCTTGGGGTTTGAAACGAGTCGAGGGTTCCTACGGAGACACTGATGGCTCTGCGGGTCGACGCGGATCAGAAGGCTCTCGTCAAGGAGTGTTTGTATCCGTGAGTTGAGGAATTTGCCGGGATTATTTGTTTCCCGAGCGCCAAGGATTATTTGTGTCCTTGGGGTTTGAAACGAGTCGAGGGTTCCTACGGAGACACTGGTGGCTCTGCGAGTCGACGCGGATCAGAAGGCTCTCGTCAAGGAGTGTTTGTATCCGTGAGTCGAGGAGTTTGCTGGGATTATTTGTTTCCCAAGCGCCAAGGATTATTTGTGTCCTTGGGGTTTGAAACGAGTCGATGGTTCCCACGGAGGCACTGGTGGCTCTGCGGGTCGACGCGGATCAGGAGGCTCTCGTCAAGGAGTGTTTGTATCCGTGAGTTGAGGAATTTGCTGGGATTATTTGTTTCCCAAGAGCCAAGGATTATTTGTGTCCTTGGGGTTTGAAACGAGTCGATGATTCCCACGGAGGCGCTGGTGGCTCTGCGAGTCGACGCGGATCAGAAGGCTCTCGTCAAGGAGTGTTTGTATCCGTGAGTCGAGGAGTTTGCTGGGATTATTTGTTTCCCAAGAGCCAAGGATTATTTGTGTCCTTGGGGTTTGAAACGAGTCGATGATTCCCACGGAGGCGCTGGTGGCTCTGCGAGTCGACGCGGATCAGAAGGCTCTCGTCAAGGAGTGTTTGTATCCGTGAGTCGAGGAGTTTGCTGGGATTATTTGTTTCCCAAGCGCCAAGGATTATTTGTGTCCTTGGGGTTTGAAACGAGTCGATGGTTCCTACGGAGGCACTGGTGGCTCTGCGGGCCGACGCGGATCAGAAGGCTCTCGTCAAGGAGTGTTTGTATCCGTGAGTCGAGGATTTTTGTTGAAGTCACTGGCTTCTTCGGTTGAAATGAACCGTTGAGGTTAGGCTTCGTCGTTTGACGGAATCCGCTGGGGAAGTATGGTCCCTTCTTTATTTATGCCCTTGGATTGTATACAGGGATCGATGTGATCTTAACTGTAGGGCCAAAGTTTTATCAGTTCTTCTTTTTATTTTATTTTATTTCCGCGATGCTCTATCATTTCAGCTTTTATATCGCGAAGGTCGCGATCGCCCAATCATTTCGGCTATTTTTCGCGGTGCCCAATCATTTCGGCTATTTATTTTATTTTTACTCGTTGCTTTTTATTACGAGTTGCCCAATCATTTCGGCTATTTTGCATGCATACACTTTACTTGCTGCTTTTTATTGCAAGTTGCCCTATCATTTCGGCTATTTCGTATGCATGAGCGGCCTATTGGCTTTTCGCTGTAAACCTGAAATTGGACACCGATTTCGGCATCAGCACCGCTACAACTGGGATATTACCAGGAGCGAATCATCATTTGCCTATGTCGTTGTCGAACAAAGGAGGCTTAGCGACCAAGGTTAGGGTCCTGTTGGCTAAGGTTTTTGACTTCATGAGCCGTAAGGGTCTCGTGAAGGTATTTCTCTCTGCAAGTCGTGGGGACCTTGTAAGTGTATTTTCTCCTTAGGAACCGTGAGGGTTCCTAAGTGTTTTGTTCTTCTGTAAGTCGTAAGGATCCTACAGGAAGGTTTTCTCCTCATAAATCGAGGGGATTTATAAGGGTTGTTTACCATACGAACGTATTCCCAGTCATGGATGGACCTTAGTTAGGGAAACGTTTATTCGCGCCCGTGGATTGTATACAAGGGTCAGTATTGAGCCGCTTGTAGGGCAATATTGGAAGTTTGTGGGGGTTTGCTTAAGCACAGGTTTAGGTCTCTGTGACTTAAGACTTTCAAATCCTATGAGCCGTGAGGGTCCCATAAGAGAGTTCTCCTTACGAGTCGTGAGGATCTCGCAAGTGTATTTTCTCCTTAGGAATCGTGGGGATCCCTAAGTGTGTTGCTCCTTTGTGAGTCGTAAGGATCTCACGCAGGTAGTTTCTCCTTACAAGGCCGAGAGGACTCCATAAGGGTTCTTTAACGAAGTTGCGCCCTTTCGGGTTTTCACACACATTTGCCGGTAGTCCTGCTGTTTTTACTCACGGAGCCCTTTCGAGTTTTCATCCGTGCCCTTTTTGCTTATGGACATACCGTTTATTTTATTTTATCTTATATGTTTTTTTTTTATCTCGTCAGCCTAAGGATGCTGCGGTATTAGTTTAAAGACGTTTCGGTCTGCTATTAGTTTAAGGACATTTCGGTCCATGACTAAGAGGGTTGGCTACTACTTATAAAGCCTGAGTCTAGGAGGATAGCGAGCGGACATAGTCGTCGTCATCTACCATTGACCTAGGCTGTGGCTCATTAAGCGTAGTATTTCTTTAGGAAGCGTCCGTTTATTGGCCTGAAAGGCCTTTCACCGTGCATGTCCATAAGTAGATAGGCCCCACCTTGGTAGACCTTATCAACGATATACGGTCCTTCATAGTTCGGCTCAAACTTTCCCCGCTTGGCGCGATTGGGGATCATGGGCCTTTTAACTACTAGCACGAGTTCGCCTTGGTGGAATGTCCTCGGGCGGCTCAATCTTTCATATGAGCGCGTCATCTTTGCTTTATAGGCTTCCAGATTTTGTTGTGCTAGAAGCCGGATTTCATCAAGGGCGTCAAGCTCTTCAAACCGAAGGTGAGCATTTTCTTCGTCTGTCAGCTCGTAGTGGACTGCCACTCGTAGAGAGGGTAATTCTATCTCGAGAGGGAGTACTGCTTCCGTCCCGAATACCAACGCATATGGCGTTGTGTTCGTGGCCGTCTTGAACGTAGTTCGATATGCCCAGAGAGCTTCTTGCAGCCTTTCGTGCCAGTCTCTTTTATTTCGGGACACCGTCTTTTTCATGATTTTCGTCAAGGTCTTGTTGAAGGCCTCGGCTAGACCGTTAGCTCGCGGATTATAAACTGAGGAATATCTCCAGTCTATATTGTGCTGCTGTGCGAAGCGGCTAATTTTATGACTTCGGTAGGCGGGCCCATTATCAGAGATGATCCTTCTCGGGGTTCCAAACCGGTATATGACATGCGTTTTGAAGAAATGGAGGATATTCTCTGTCTTCACTTCTCTTAACGGTACCGCCTCTGCCCATTTGGAGAAGTAATCAGTCGTCGCCAAGATGAAACGATGTCCCTTTGACGATGCTGGTTCGATGGGACCGACTATGTCAGTTCCCCACATTTCGAATGGCCAACTAGCCATTGTCGGATGTAGTGGATTGGGATGCTGATGGATGAAGTCCCCATGAATTTGGCATGAATGACATTGCTTCGCATATTCGAGGCAATCCTGCATCATCGTGGGCCAGTAGTAGCCCATCCGCTTTATCTTCAATTTCATCTTAGGGCCTGCTTGGTGGGAACCGCAGAGTCCGTCGTGAACTTCTTGGACGACCCTTCTCGCTTCGTCAGGTCCTAAGCATCTCAACCACAGAGAGTTGAATGACCTCTTGTATAGAGTATCATTGACGAAGGCGAAAGACAGAGCTCGTTTCGCGAGCTGATGTCTTATGGACGCCTCTTCAGGTATTCGGTGGAACTTGAAGTAATTTATGAAGACTTCTCTCCAGTCCTCGGTATTTTCCCTGTCTTTTATTTGCAAGGTTGTCTCCTCTTTCGCTCCTTTTTCTTCAGACGATCTCGGAGATATTTCTGTTGGGGTGAGCACTCGACGGCTTTGTATCACGATTCTAACGTCATCGAGGTTCTCGTCAGCCAATTCTTTAGCAAGTTTGGCCAGTGCGTCCGCCTTGCTGTTTTCCGCGCGCGGTATGTTTTCCAAAGTGTAAGAGGGAATTTGGGTTAGCAGTTGCTGCACTTTTTCACCGTATTTTACCAATTCCGGTTTGCACGTTTGGTAGTCGCCGTTTATTTGACTAACGACCAGTTGGGAATCACCGTATATGAGGAGATTTTCAATTCCCATGTCAATGGCGATCTCGAGGCCTGCTATCAGAGCTTCGTATTCGGCTTCATTGTTTGTTCTCGGCTCCGTTAGGGAGAACGCGTAGCGCATTATCCCTCCTTGTGGAGTTACAAAGATGAGTCCTACCCCTGATTTAATTATAGGGGTATTTTGTTTACGTTTCTTCACGGAAGATGCTCCATCGAAATAAAGCTCCCATCGGATATTATCACCGTCGATCGCATCGAACGCATGTTCGTCTGGAAGATCGCAATTCAGAGGAGAATCGGCGGGTATCGGATGCTCAGCGAGGAAGTCGGCGATGGCCTGGCCTTTCACTGCCTTGAGAGGTTGATATGTTATCGAGAATTCCATCAAGAGCAGGGCCCATTTGGCTAGTCTTCCCGTCAATATGGCTTTCGACATTAGGTATTTAAGAGGGTCCACTTTTGAAATCAGACGGACCTCGTGCGCCAACGCATAGTGCCTAAGCTTTGTTATAGCGAAGATCAACGCCAGGCAGTGTTTTTCAATGGGAGAGTAATTGCTTTCTGCCCCCAGCAGGACTCGACTTAAGTAGTAAAGTGCTCTTTCTTTTCCTTGATCGTTCTCTTGTGCCCATAATGCGCCTAAAGAACCTTCGAGGGCGGTTGTATAAAGAATAAGAGGCTTTCCCTTAACTGGAGCAGCCAACACCGGCGGGTTCTGCAGATATTGCTTGATCTCGTCCAGTGCGCCTTGGCATTTTTGGTCCCAAACGAACGGGGTTCCCTTCTTCATCAGGTGGCTGTAAGGACGGCACTTTCCTGAAAGGTTGGCTATGAATCGCCGTATATACGCTAGTTTCCCTTGAAGAGACCGCAGCTGTTTGAGAGTCCTCGGCGGAGGCATTTCCATGATCGCTTTGATCTTTGACGGATCTATTTCAATACCTCGGTGTCGAACGACGAATCCCAGGAATTTTCCTGAGGAAACCCCGAACGCACATTTAAGAGGATTCATCTTCAAGTTGTATTGCCGAAGGCGTTGAAATACAGTCTTCAGATGCTCGAGATGTTCCTCGTATGATTTGCTCTTGACCACGAGATCGTCGATATAGCATTCGACGATTTCGTGTATAAGGTCGTCGAAGATCTTCGTCATGGCCCTCTGATAAGTAGCGCCGGCGTTCTTCAAACCGAAGGGCATCACTTTATAACAAAATATACCAAGCGGAGTCCTGAAGGCCGTGTGCTTCTGATCTTCAGGATGCATTTTTATTTGATTATATCCCGATGAGCCGTCCATGAAAGAGAAAACCTCATGAGTGGATGTGTTGTCTATCATCAGTTCGGTGACTGGCACTGGGAAATCATCTTTTGGACAGGCTTTATTGAGATCCCGGAAGTCTACGCATATGCGCACTGTCCCATTTTTTTTCATCACTGGGACAATGTTGGCGATCCATTCAGGGTATTGGACTTCTTGGATGAAGCCTGAATCTATCAGCTTTTTGACTTCGGCGTTGATGCTCATCTCAAGCTCGAGTCGCATTCTTCTCGGCGCTTGTTTGACTGGCTTAATGTCTGGGGATATCGCTAACTTGTGTACAGCAATTTCTGGATCTAGTCCCGGCATCTCGGAATAGTTCCACGCGAAGCAATCTTTGTGCTGCAGAAGCACATCCTTTAATGCAGCCACCCTTTCTTCAGATAGCAGCTCGCTGATGAATGTCGGTCGCGGGTCATTTTCCGTCCCCAACTCAATTTTCTTGAGATTATCTGCAGTGGTATGTATTCCGTCCTCCAGTTCTTTCGGAGCTGGGGGAAATTCTGAGATTACCTCATCGCTGCCGCTTTCAAAGCACCAAGGGAGATTGTTCATGTCTTCGGCCCCTTCTTTTAATATTGTTATCATATGGCAGGTGCGAATTTTCTGCCAATCCCAATGCGGAGTTGGTTTTATTCTTGTGCTTTCAGGTTCATGCTTTTGCGGCGGCGCTACCCTCCAACTGTCAGACAACGCGAATTTGCCAAGCTGATATTGGTCCTCGACCCAATTCTTAAAGGTGAAGCAGTCTTCAAGCTGATGTCCTACTACTTGATGGTAAAAGCAATACTTCGGGTTGGAGACCTTGCCTGCTTGTTCAGGGTGTCTGGACTCTGGCAACGTAAGCATTTGATGTTTTAGAGCGAGATCGAATATTTTCTTTGTTTTGTTCCGAGGAAAAGAGTACGCTCGACCCATTTTCTTCCCAAGGGCTAAGTCAATAACGCTCGATTCTCGGATGCGCGGCTTCTTAGCTCTGCTTTGTAGTTGTCGAGCGCCACTCTTTCCTTTCGACCTGTTTTTGTTCTCGCGTCGAACCTTTTTTGTAGCAGGTTGACAAGGAATGGCATCTTCGTTCTTTACTGCCTGTTGGAGGAGGCGCTGTGTCTTAGCTTTCTCATAGATTGCCATTTCATGATCGTGATCATCTCGGGCTTTTTGACTCGCATCCCTTATAAGTTTGCTCATCTGGTCTTCAGATGATGGTCTGGGCGGTTTTGTATCCGGAACTTTTGCTGGTTCGGGATTAGCGTCCTCCCATTGAGCGTCCGCCTTTTCATCGAAGTCATATATGGCATAACAGCTGTTTACTAGCTCCCGCTTCCTTGGCCGGATGTACCCCAGCCCTTTGGTTTCTACTTTCCCGTTAGGCAGTTTGCATTGGGTCCCGGGAATGTTCCAGACCTTGTCATAGAATTTGGCTTTTCTAACGGTCTGTGTGAAGGACATCCCTTGGCGTTTTAGCAGTTTCTTCAAACCTTCGGTATAATACCGGGGAAGACGGATAGGCTGAAGCCTGTCAAGTGTGGGATCCGCGCCATGCCAAACTTCTTTTTCTACTTTGTTCTCTTCAGAACGGTAGAATAAGATTGCCTTCTCACCCCTTCGTCCGGGAGGGATATAGAATGTCTGCAATTCTTCTACGCTGTTAGTGTCGAGTGCATCCAGTTCTTTGTAATGTTCAAAGGGCACCATGGTTATCTGCAGACTTCGCTCTTCATCAGCGGAGATCTGTATCGAAGGCCGAGCAGGGAATACAGCATGAACTTCATCCTCTGAATCACTGCCGAAGATCAACGAAGGAACGGATGGTCCTGGCCTAGTAGATTGGGATGGACCTGAATAAATTATATCCTCCTCCTCGGTATCACTGCCGAAGACAGGGATGGTGGCATTAGTTTTGTTCTCCGGTTTGTGACACCTTTCCGTGTCTTCGAAGCTCGGCAAGAAGTATTTGGCATCCTCATACTTGCGAACTTCGTTCACGGAAAACGGATTCAACTCTCCGGCCACAGTGTACTCGAGGCCATCCCTGGAATATTTCATACACTGATGCTGTGTAGAAGGGATGATATTGTACTCGTGTAGCCATGGCCGGCCGAGCAGAGCATTATAGCACGTCTTGGCATCTATAACATGGAATTTGATGTCTGTGACGAGCAATCCGAAGCGTAGCGTCAATATCACAGATCCAAGAGTCTTTGAAGATTGAGAGTCGAAACCGGAGATAGTGATCCTGTCCCGGGCAAGGTGTTGGACACTCATGCAAATCTCCTTTAACACTCGTACGTTGAGTAAATTGACGGACGATCCGTTATCGACCAAGATTTTACCTATCTTTACGTCATGGCAGTATCCTGAGACATAAAGAGGGCGATTGTGTTCACACGTCCCGAGAAGAAGGTCCTCATCACCAAAAGCAACGTCGGCTGTGTGCACTTCTTCCAATTCGTCTTTCATCTTTTCTTCGGCCAAGAAGGCTTGGAACTGGTCCGGATCTTGTAGCGCCTTAATCAAGGAGTCTCTCGCCTCCTTTGATAGTAACAAGGCATCAAGGATGCTGAGTTGTGAGGGTAGCTTCCTCAGATGTGCTAGGACATTGTAATCCACCTTACTCCTCTTTGGCGGATTTTTGGCGGTTAACTCTTCCGCGACTTGGTCATCCAAAGTGATGTCTTCAGAGACCTTCTCTTTCCCTTTATCTTTTCTATTCGAGGGTCCGAGGTTCTTTTCAGGCAGTGTCCGATTCCGCAGCTGTATATTTTCGCAAGACTTCGGTTCTTCTTCTTTTCCCGAAGTTGATTCTTTAAAGAGAGGGGCAATCTCCAGTTCCTCATCAGAGTCGCTCCCAAATGTGGGCACTTGTGACCTGGTAGTGTTAACCATGTGACAGTTGCCGGCAGTTCTTTCAAGCACTTTGGTCGTGTTTCTTTGCTCCCGACGAACCTTGCGCTTTTCCCGTTTGAAGCGTTGTTGATTAGCGACGTATCCTTGCCACCATTTATCGAACGCTTTGCATTCTTGGGTAGAATGGGAGACCTTCTGATGATATAAGCAATAAAAGGGGTGCGTTTCTACCATGCTAGTAACTCTTTCTTCTGAGGGTGGTAGCTTCATGCCCATCGATATGGCCTTGGCGAACTTCTTTCTTATCTTAAATTGGCTTTTGTCAGCGATGGAGGCATTTTGCTCCAGTGGGATCATCTCGGCTCTTTCCTCAAGTTGCTGGCGCTGGGCCCTTTCGAATATAGCCGTCTCGCGTTCTCGATCAGCTTTGCTTTTCAATTGAGCTTCATTAAGAAACGTGCCAATCATTTCAACTGATAACCCTGGGGCTCTTGATTCGGCATTTGCCCCCAGCGTTTTGGTGCCAGAAGTCCCTTCATCGTTCGAAGTCGAGTGAGAGATCATATGACAGCTCGCCACATACTCCTCGGATTCATCCGATGAACTTTCCTCCTCATCCTCTTTTTGAAAGACGTGATCAAGGAAATCTTGGAGCGTAATGGGAGTCCGTGCCCTTTGGTTGTACTCATCCAGTGCGTCGATCTGCTTCTGTAGGTCCGTGCGCTTGTCGCCAGGCTTCACGGGCTTCTTAGATTTCTTCTTCTTCTTTTTCGAAGATTTTGACGGCTGGTTACGAACGCTTGAACTACCACCATCGGTCTTCAGAGTCGGACGTGGCTTCAACATCCCCTCTATAACCTGCGGTTCCAAGGGGTTCTTCCACTTGACCGCTGGGCAGGTCTGAAGATCATTTAGCATTCTCCTCGTTTTGGCTGATAATACAACCTCCCAGGGAGCTTCTTCAATGACGGAGCATGTTGCCCCCGGCGTATTCGTTCCCTTATAGGTGTGGGGCTGCGGAGGGTTCACCTTCCATTTGTCAGATAGCGCAAACTTGCCCTGACGGTACTGGTTTTCGAGCCAATTTTTGAACACGTAACAATCTTCGATTGGATGTCCTAGCACTCGATGGTAAGGGCAATAATTAGGCTCGTTAACGTCGCTTGGTTGTGACGGACGTTTTGGATCTGGCAGATTTATAAGCCTATTGCGCAATGCCAGCTCAAATAACCTCCTCGTTTTATCACGGGGGAAGGAGTAAGCACGTCCCATCCTGTCCTCAAGGGGTACGTACGGGCGCGTGTTATTTGGACGAGCAACCGGCTTCGAGTCGTTCGGTTGCTGTTGGGCATTAGCGACGATGATAGCTTTTCCCTTTCCTTTGTCGTTTCGAGAGTCGGGCTTCGGGAGAGGGGGTTTATGGCCCATCTGGTCCATCTGCGCCAATTTGTCGATCAAAGCCTGGAAAGAAGTCGGCTTGAAGAACATCATAAACTGCGAGATGGTTGCTTGTGGATCAAGGGTTCCGACAAACATTCCCACCGCAGGGGCTTCTTCTATGCGTTGTTCACATTTAGACCATAAATTACGCCACCGTATAGCGTACTGGACCCACGTCTCGCCGGGCTTTACTCTGGCGTTAATCAGCGCCGTCATTGGAGTACGTTCGCTGGCACTTGTAAAGCGTTGGGTGAAGAGCAGCTCCATCTCTGCGAAGGTTTTAACGGAATCGTTGGGGAGCTCGGAATACCACTCGAAAGCCGTATCTGATAAACTTCCCACAAACTGGCGCAGCAAGAGCTTGTCGTCGCCTCCAGTGTTACCACAAAGCGCCCTGAATTGGGCAACATGTTGATGGGGATTGCCGGTCCCCTTGTAAACATGAAACTTTGGAATTGTGTAACCTGGTGGGTACTTGATTTGGTCATACCAGCCCGGATATGGCCGCCCCGTTTTTACAACGTGGCCGGCTGCTTCGGCCGCGTGATGAACTTTTATCTGCTGGGCTATATATTCGTCCAGATCCGTTTTAGAGATTGTGTCTTCTTTAGCCGTCGATAGAACGGGCTGAGGGTTTGATGTTTCTCCCCTATCATCCCCAAGGACGATCGGGGGTTCTTCAGTCGGGGATTCTGGTTGTATCATCATCCCTATCATATCTTGGAAGAGAAGGCCCATGCGCTGTATATTGGCTGCTTGTTCAGCAGCCTCTTGGTCTCTTTTTTCAAGCATTCGGCGAAGGAACTCGGCGTCGGTCTCTTCTTCTTGACGTTCATCTAAAGACGTCTCAGGATTCTCTTTTGGCCCCGTGAGTGCAGCCATGGTAGTTATCATCTCCTGGAGCTTTTGTTGCTGCTCCTGAGACTTGGTCACTGACCGGGTAAGCGGTCGGTGACCCATAGAAGTACGACTTTCTTCTTTCCCCGAAGCCATATAGACTGTATGAACTGTGATGCCCCCTGACTTGGGGCGTTTAGGTTCACCGTTCTTAGACTTTGTCAGCGTCATGGGAGCTTTTTCTGGCCTCTTCCTTTTATGGGCCTTTGAGGTTGAAGGAGCCGCTGAATTGGGCATCCTAGCATTTGTTGCCCCCTGTTGTTTGGCGGGGCGATTTTTGTCTTTTTCCACTCTTGCCCTGTTCCGGTGACGGAGGTGATCTGAGTCAATCACGGAGTCTTGAACCCTCCGCCAAACTTTATAAACTCTCGCTGACAGCCGTTGAGGGGGCTGTTCCTGTTTCATCTCAGGAGCTTTTTCCATGGGTGGAGGAGACCTTTTTAACGTAGCCACCGGGGAGTTCTTTCTCACTTTCCTCAGCATTTCAAAGCTGTTTCCAGTTGGAACAGCAGCATCGACTTCCGCCACTGGAGCAGGTGGGGTTAGCCCTGAGGGGGAGTTGCCCCCTGCCTTCCTTACTTTCTGCCAATGGCGACGTCGCGCGCGACGAGCCGCCGGGATTGGCTCGGAGATTGAGGTGGTCTCTTGTTGCCCCCTGTTTGAGCGTGGGGTAACTGTTGATGTCAGCCTATCGAAGACTGATGCCTTCTGACCAGCTGGAGGAGGAGTAGGAGCCGTCAATCTCGTGAAGACTGACTCTCTGATAGGAGAAGCCGCTTTAACGACTTCCAAAGCAGCGGCCGTTACCCTCTTTGGGACAGCCATCTTATAGTTCTGACCCAGCCTGGTGAAAACGGAGGCTGTTGGTCCAGTAGCAGGCGACCCGCTGACAGGGGTCGGAGTAGCAGTAAGCCGGTCGAACACCGACTTCTTGTTTGTTTCCAGTGCGGGTATCGGTGCCGAGAAGCTTGCAGGTGGGACCATGGTCCCGAAGAACAAGCCGGTGGTGGCCTGAGTCAACTGGCCTACCGGCAGTGTCAGGAAGGAAGCCGCCTGGGGCCCATATGCTACACCTCTAGGTGAGGTGGAGCGTCCGTTGCAGTTGCACTTCGAGCAGTTGGTGCAGTTGGTGGCCATTGAATGCTTGAGTTCTGCACCAAACAAAAGACCAAATCTTAGCAACTTGAAATCCGAAGGCAATCATTTAACAAACCGCGATTGGTTCGCGAAGACGACACACGAAGTGTGGAGTGGAAAGAGGAAGAGGTCCCACCGGGCGTGCCAGAATCTGTTCCCCTCCGAACGGCGGCCGAGACGTTAGGACGTCACGTGCCTGAGGTTCGGGGCAGATGCTATTTGGTTTTATCCGCCTATCTCTCCGAAGATGCCAAGTTGATTTATGGCACCGTGTATCGGAGGTTTAAACGGATGCGGCCGATGTAGCAGACTTCGTCAGATTCCCCCTCAGGGTGAGGGGTTTTTGATTGTGGGGACGCTCTTCCCTGCAGGCGCAAGCCCCTGCAGTTAATTACGCTACCGCGTCGCGGTAACAACTTTCTCCTTCTCCAGAATTTCACTTCGTGTCGTGTGTATTTGTTTTGTTTGTGATTGCCCGTGGATTGTATACGGAGACTGAGTGATGTCGTCACCCGTAGGACGTAGATGAGTCCAAATCCGTATTTACTTAGATTTGGGTTTGGTGTTTTTAGTTTAAGGATACATTAATCGCGTTGCGGCTAAGATCGACTTAAACGTTCGTTAAGGATACGTTAGTCTTGTTTTAGACTAAGATCAACTTAACATCATGATTGATTTAATTATCCGGCCGTCGGGACTCGTCAATGCTCTGACGTCATTGAGGGATTACAACGACAGGCGTCTGAGGAGTTCAGAGATGTTCCCTTGAACCAAAGTTAATTTGGAGTTTTATCGTTTATTTAAATGTCTAAGGACACGTTAACCGTATTTGGGGTTAAGATCAACTTAGGCAGGACCGTTTAGATCCGGCAAAAGAGCGTTCGGGCTCGATTGCGCTAGTTTAAGGACGTGGCGGTCCATCGCCAGTTTTAGGGACATGGTGGTCCATTATTAGTTTAGGGACGTTTCGGTCCGTCGCCAGTTTAAAGACGTAGTGGTCCATATTCCAGTTTAGGGACATGGTGGTCCGTCGCCAGTTTAAGGACGTAGTGGTCCATTATTAGTTTAGGGACGTTTCGGTCCGTCGCCAGTTTAAAGACGTAGTGGTCCATATTCCAGTTTAGGGACGTGGTGGTCCGTCGCCAGTTTAAGGACGTAGTGGTCCATATTCCAGTTTAGGGACGTGGTGGTCCGTCGCCAGTTTAAGGACGTAGTGGTCCATTATTAGTTTAGGGACGTTTCGGTCCGTCGCCAGTTTAAGGACGTAGTGGTCCATATTCCAGTTTAGGGACGTGGTGGTCCGTCGCCAGTTTAAGGACGTAGTGGTCCATTATTAGTTTAGGGACGTTTCGGTCCGATATTAGTTTAGGGACGTTTCGGTCCGATATTAGTTTAGGGACGTTTCGGTCCGATATTAGTTTAAGGACGTTTCGGTCCAATATTAGTTTAGGGACGTTTCGGTCCGATATTAGTTTAGGGACGTTTCGGTCCAATATTAGTTTAAGGACGTTTCGGTCCACGAGTTTAAGGACCCCGCAGTCCATATCGATGTGTGGTCGTTGGGACCCGTCACCTCTTTGACGTCGTTGAGGGATTACAACGACGGATGTCAAAGGAGTTCGGAGATGTACCCTCGAACCGGACGTAAATTAATTTAGAAGAGCAATTTTGCTCAGTCAATTTAATTTAAGGACTTATGGCCAAAATTGGGCTAAGTCCAGTTGAAATGTTCAACATTTTTGTTAAGTAATGCATTGCATTTGTTTGATTTGGGCTCTGCCCCTTAAAATAATGCATTTACGCTTTATTGAGCCTGTTAGGCCTTCTCTTAGTTGGGCTTGGCCCTTTTGAATGCATTTGCGCTTTGCGCTAAGTAATGAGCGCAAGTCCATACGGTGACGACACGTGTCATGCTCTGATGAGTGCAAGCGCACTAGCGCAGCGCGTTGCGCTGTTGCGCGGCGCAATTGTGCTGCTGACACGTGGCGCGCTCTCAGCGAGTTGCGCTATTTCCAGAGAGCAAAGCTCTATCTTAAGAGCGCTTAGCGCAAATGGTTTTATAGCCGACACGTGGCTCTCTCTCAGCGAGTTGCGCTAGTTCCAGAGAGCAAAGCTCTATCTTAAGAGCGCTTAGCGCAAATGGTTTTATAGCCGACACGTGGCGCTCTCTCAGCGAGTTGCGCTAGTTCCAGAGAGCAAAGCTCTATCTTAAGAGCGCTTAGCGCAAATGGTTTTATAGCCGACACGTGGCGCTCTCTCAAGAGCGCAACGGCGCAAATTGGAAGTGCAAAGCACTAAGAATCTTTTAGATTCAAGAAGGGAAGTGCAAAGCACTGTTTAATTTCTTCGTCTAAATTGGATCAAAGAAAAATAAATTTTCCTTTATTCGAAGAACCAGAGGTTCTTAAAAGTGCAAAGCACTATTCATTTATTATTTTTATTATTATTATTTTTTTTTTATATTTTTTATTTTTGTTGTTTTTACAGAACCGAAGGTTCACAAGAAGTGCAAAGCACTTTTTTTTTTATAAAGATCATTGATCTTATTTTTAGATCGATGATCTATTAGAAGGCCCCCTTTTTTTCATGAAGGTTCTTTACCTTTTTCTTCTCGGAGTTTTCTCTGTTTTAGGGTTCTTGATTTTTCGAGAAAATTCTTGATGCCTTTTGAATGAGGTCTGGGGTCCTATTTATAGTGCCCCATAAATTTGTTGAATTTGTTAACGGGATCTTTCTTGAATGATTTTTGGGTGTTTTCCCACCGTTGGATCTTTGATCCAGAGGCCGAAGAGAGTCTTCTAGTTCTGGAAAGAACAGAAAAGATTTCATGAAATCTTAATTCAGTTGGGCGCGGATACCTCAGCGCATGACACGTGTCGCGCAGCGCAGAACGCAGCGCAAGTGCGCTAGCGCATCTGCGCTGACACGTGTCGCACAGTGCAGATCGCAGCGCAACTGCGTGAGCGCATCTGCGCTGACGCGTGTCGCGCAGCGCAGAGCGCAGCGCAACTGCGCTAGCGCATCTGCGCTGACGCGTGTCGCGCAGCGCAGAGCGCAGCGCAACTGCGCTAGCGCATCTGCGCTGACACGTGCCACCTAGCGCAGAGCGCAGTACAGCTGAAGCGTTGCTTCCTTTAAACAGAGCTTTGCTCTGATTGGGCGCGCCTCCTTGGGCGCTGCGCGCGGGATTTGAAGCTCTGCTTCAAAGATTTGAATTTTGAATTCAAACAGAGCTTTGCTCTGATTGGGCGAAACAAACCCATGTCATCACAAAAGTCAAGCCATGATGAAGTCAAATGAAGTCAATGGATGGTGCACCATCATGAAACCATCATGATGCAAAAGTCTCCTCAATTGTTAATTGCACAATTGCAAATAACCCCCTCCACCAATTTTCAGCCAAAGAAAAGAAACAAAGGAAAATGGCCGAAACGGAATGCAAACTGGAAACTTCAAAAAACTGATCCCGTAATAAATTACAGGAAAACCCCGCAACTGTATATACATACCCGCATTTGTATTCCAACCGAATACAAATGCATTGAGACAAAATCTACACTGTACAATACTAGGATCCGACTTAAACCAAAGCCCGCTAGTATTATCCGTCCGATCATGATCCGTGCAATACCGCACGTATATGATCGAACCCTGCCATATCTCCATACGGCCTCTACAGCGTTTCGCCCGAAACTTGAGAAAACGGTCTGTGGGGGACTCTAAAGACTCGTCAATACTTTGGCTTTGGATTTAACCACTAGCACATCAGAGGTATTAGCCATATGTAACGGGCTACCAGGTATTGACCAAAAGGGGCATCGATAAGCGAACTCATCCTGACACCTTACTGTGCCTGTCAGTGACAATATCCGTACAGTCCGGTCCGTTCGTCTATGAGAATCGCATGGCGGGCCTAGGGGGTTGGTAAAAGTCAGACCCCCAAAAGCGGTACAAGTCGTGTCGGAGTGTAGCCCAAAACACCCTGAGATACTATTGGAATACCTACCAGTAAATCTCCTGCCTTGGCCAAGGACTTCGTGTAATGGCTCTCCTAGACACAGCGCGACCTCACCCCCAATACCGGGAGAGACGAACCCCGGCAGATCCGCTTACTGCCTCCATGTGGCTCGGGACTGTACCCAACTAAAACCTATTTGCACGTCTCCTTTGAGCATGGTAAGGTAGTAATCAAAGTACAGTGGGAACTCACACGAGACAAATAACGATCTTAGGTCGATGAACTAACCTGTACACATGTCACCAGGGAACTGCTATCTGACGTCTGGTATAAGACCAACTAGCATGTTCCCGGCGAGTCATGTCCGGTGTACTCATAACCCAATGAGCACCTGTATACATCTTAGGTGAACTAACTGACACCAGTGGCTTATGAGACCGACCACCGCCCCTCTGGAGTATCGATGCCCTGTCTCAAAACTCCCATGACTAAGGACCTTTTAAGGATGTGCTTATAGACTACCAGCTCCCACGTATATGATCGCCATCATACTGCTGGCTGTCAAGCAAGAATTCTAAGGGCTCTATCAACGCACAATAGTGACCTGTAAGGTCACCTAAAGCAGTACACGATGATAAAGATAAACCAGATAGCATACTATCATCTTGAGTAAGACTGTCCTACCGGCATAGGTCCTCCATCAATCATTGCAATCACGTGCCTGTGATCCAATAATTGACTATGAGGGCACTATCTCCAACAATCTCTCACTTGCACTCAATGCTAATTATTGCGATGTCGCATACTCACAGCCCGTGTGATACCGAACACCCAACTGCTCTACTAATCAGTCTCACAAAACCAGTTTGCGAAACTAATGTGTTCGAGGAATAGCCTCAGTGAGTGGATCCGCCTTGATGTTTCTTTCTATGTCTCTCTTTATCTCAAGTTCGCGGAGAAAGCCATCTCCCGAAATGAGCAATACCTGTCTTAGAATATGTCTGGATATCTGATGGGACCTAGCTCATAAATGAACTCTAAATCCAAACTTCTTAGACTGTATCGTCAACTGAACTTAATCAGTATCCTGCGTCATGCCTCCCTCAGTATCCCTTTGGACCACCTGTCCAAAATACTGCCCCTCGTCAGAAGGGAAACTATAACTCTGACAGCCACTCTGCCGTCCAGGTCACCTTGGAAGCCTGGAATGATAACTGTCTCCCGAAGGAGGATGTCGTTATCATTTCCCTAGAACATCAACTTATGTTCTAAAGCTGCTTCCGAATGCTTCTCCAGGATTGGATCAACTTATTGCATCTCATGCAAAAAAAAACATCTGGTGTGGTACTTGACATCTCACGATCAACTCAATTGCCTAAGCAAGTGATCTGCCGATCATGCACATCCCTCTCCCCTTTAGTCTATACGACACCTTTAGAGAGTGTGACTCCATCACCTGCAGGTACACTACCGTGCCTGGAGTCGTCCATTCTAAAACACCTTTAGAATGCTGTCTAAGTACCCTGATTAGGACACTTCCCAAATCTAGGTCTAAAACCATCGATCTAGTAGCCAGAATGTCTGATATTATATCTATATCCTATGTGGAAAAACCGCTGTGTGATAACCAAAGAATAACCGATCGTAGTATAGGAATTTCACTTCCTACTCTGTGTATGTCATCCAAATATCAGGACATCACACCCTACTACCTTCTTAACAGATCCATCCCCTATTCTGATGAAGTCAAACCTATGACTATCACATCAGAAACAGATGATCTATCCCCGCTATATCTGCTTTAGTCTATAAATAGACATAAGCCACCTGTCCACTATGCTTCCGCTGCTCCCACTGACCATGACAACCCTCTGGCAGAGTCATATAGACGTACACTTCTAAAGCTAGTTTAGAACGAAGCTATACTCATCCTCCTGCCGGGTCTCGTAGCCTGGAACAACAGCAATGGCAAGTCTGGGTAAACAAGAACCTCCCTGTCACCGTCTTTGAGCATACCGAAGTACCTCTCGAGTGCCTGAGGTTACCCACCATATCTGCGGAGTGGCCAATGGAATGTCAAATCAGATTGAATCTTTAGGTTCTCATCAAATTTTCAGTAATCGTTTGCGGTTCTGGAATCACTTCCAGTTCTACCATACTCCCACTACCGTTTTCTGAAAAAATCCATTTCTTTTAAAACTGTGGCGAGTCAAGAACAATATCACTATTGATCTTCCAGATGGTAGAAAGTCAACCCTCGTCATAGCCTGGGTCAACCCACAAACAACCATTACAGAAACGTGCCTTGAGTTATCCAGAGTCTGGTTTTAAGCATAAGCCGGACAACTCCCCGTACCTTAACAATGCCAAGATATGAACTGTTCTATATCCAATACAGAAACAGAGGCACTGATTTAATTGGAACCAGATCAAATCATGCAGCTGTCTCCAGTGCATGTCAACTAAATGGAGAGAGGCCGATCAGCATTACTCAACTTAGGAGTGCTTCCAATTATGAGTAACCTGAAAGAGAAGCAAGTTCTCTTAATTATTACTATCAACTGAATACCCTATACAAGTATCTACATCTTCGATCACCTTGAAGAATCCCGATACTTGCAACATCTGGTTCTCTACTTTATTCATATACCTATAACTTCTCAAAACTCAGACTTTGTGTTTCTACGAAACACTTATCTAAGAACTAGAGAAGTCATAAGTAAACCGAATATAGTACGAGAACCAACCCCTCTGTCCTAATAGACACTGGACAACATACAATACTCTGTATAAGTCCCTTGAGTCTAATAACTCATTCCCTGTATGTCGTAGGTTGAAAACTGTACTTATGGTTAAGAAGAATTACACCGCTGTTCAATGCTCCTTACCTAACCATCCACTGATATAGGTAAATGGCAAAAACATAATTTCAAAAAGTTATACCCCACTCTATAAAAATAGATGTACAGATATATCAATTTGAAATTGGTGCATAACAACGGATATTCAAAACCAAATATTTGCCGTCTGGCAAACAACCCGGGAGGTTTCCTCAAATATCACCAATTACAACGAATTCCGATATAATGAGGACAATCACCCAATTCCCAATAACTTACTCCCACTCATCATCTGTAAAACCATACAGATGTGAGAATCATATCTGGTAAATATATACCCTGGAGTAAGGGCTGATTGGGAAATCAGTTTTCTTTTAACAGTACACAGTGAAACTGAAACATTGAAATGTTTCGATGGGGTATCCGGGTATTCCTAGTAATGCCTCTTCCATTATCCAGATTCACAACTGTAACCGTATATTTCTATGTCATCTCTCCACATCCCTTCATATGTCTTTAGTCATTACCTTCTGTACACCCTCTTAGGCTAAATGGTTTTCTTCCTTCCCTACCGTTCGGCACCAACCTATGGTTTGGAAGAAGACTATCCAATAAGCGTAATGGGTGTACTGCCCTAATCCTAGGAGCACTCGTAACGCGAGAGAAGGTGAAGATAAAAGACACCTGAATAAACCTTTATTCCTATTTCTCCTGAACCAGAATCCATCCCCGAACTGGAACAAGTTCCTTTCGAGTTCGTATATAACCATACGATGGAGTATCCAATAAACTGTGGATCTTCGTAGTGATACGGAGTGTTCTGGAGAAATTCAAAGGTGATGTGGGAGTGGCGATGAAATACTTGGTTTGGTCGTGAATATCAGTCGCAATTTACTTTGCCCTCCTTCTAATCCCTTTATTTGTCTTTACATAATACCTTCTGCACACCATCGTTAGGCTAATTGGTTTTCTTCATTCCCTACCGGTCGGCACCTGCCTATGGTTTGGAAGAAGACTATCCAATTTACGTAATAGGTGTACTATCCCCTAATCTAAGGGGTACTCGCAACCTGAGAGAAGGTAAAAGGAAAAGACAGCTGAATAGTCCTATTCGTTTTCTCCAGAATCAGAAACCATCCTCCAATAAATTCCTTCGAGTTCGTATATAACCATACGATGGTTTTATCCAATGGAAGTGGACGTTCGTAGTAATACGGGGTGTCCTGGAGAAAAGGGTAAAAGTAGGAGTGGCAATGAGGTTTGCAACTCTGACAATCCAAAAGCCAGTGTTTAAGAAGGTTCGGTTAATTTTGGTCACTGAGTCATAGTCTTAGGGTTGGGTCATGGTCGCTGCCAAAGAGAGAGAGAAAAGAAACACTCAGCGTGCACTCTAGCCTAGATCAGAATGGTTACCAATTTATCTAATCAGGAAATCTCCTACTGTACCGTCAAATTCTCCTCCAAATATGAAAGAAGAATTAGTCGGGATCATCCGAGGAGTAAACCAACTCATCAGTGGGAATCGGGATCCAACTATCATCGCATGATAACGTGACGGAATCCGCTCACGTTATCACACTCCAGAAGGTATGCGCATATCTGGCAAGTTTCAGTTTCTTTAGAAACTCCCGATGTGATTTTTGCCCCATGCTCTTATGACCTTGACTAAGGCCAACAAATCATAAGTCACATGTCCAGTTCTACCCGTCATTGTCCAGGTTAATTTGAACCCACTCGTACAAGCCCTTGACTAGGGCCAACAAAGCTATACGACTGTCCCAAACCAACGCATCTATCTATGCAGCAGAAAGGTAACAAGCAGCTACCATACACTATGCCTTGACTAAGGCCAACAAATATAGCATGAATACTACATGCTACCCGTCTGAAATGACGGGGGGCTACAATTTGTTTTTGGCGAAAAACCTTTTACGTAATGAACTTGATATCGTTGAAGGAACCGGATAGCTTTTAAAAATATAGTAGCGAAAACCTTTACTAAAGAGGTCACTCCCGGTGAAGGGATCTCTGCTCTTTCCCCGTAGAATGAGGTGCAGGATATTCCAACTGAATACCACGATGCAAAGCAAAAGTAATCGACTATAGTGAAGTTATTGCCCTGACGCAAAATTCTGTCCAAGGGGTCACTCCCGGTGAAGGGATCTCGGCCCTTGCCTCGTCGACTGAGGTGCAGGATATTCCAACTGAATACCACTGTGCAAAACAAAAGAGAACGTCCTTGCAATAACAGCTTTTTGAAAATTGTTCCAACAACATCAGAATAGGTTTGTTTAGCTTGCATTGATCCGAATTAACGCAGTCCCATCAATTGATCACACCAATAAAGAACGAAAATAATGATGTACGTATATGCCATCCGCATTCGCCACTGGGTCCCATCATCACCCGTTAGGTTACTTAACTAACGACAGAGCGGGGACTGGACTAGCGCGGATGCAAAACATATAAAACATCTACTAGTATATATATCAATATATAATATTCGCTCAAGACGTGATAAAATGCAACATCGTAGAAATGTAATAAGCATCACAGAACAATACAGATATCTGGGATCCCCGGGTTTCATAGAGCCGCTACTGAAACCCGACGTTCCCCTGGTCGTGTGGATAGCATGTGCAATGAAATCAACCTATTTGATCCTCAGAAAATAGTTTGTCAATTAAAAAGTTTTCAGACATAATAGACTTGTCATCTAATTTTCAAAACTCACGACACGTGTAGTGTGATGTAAAGAAGTATATTAGTTATAGTTAACATCAAAGGAGGGCTGTCTTTCAGGTTTTCAAAATTTAAAATCAGGATTTAGTTGTTCCTATCTTATCAAGCAAAACCGTCGAAATATTGAATCTAAGTCCTTCCCCTAATTGCCTTGATGACAAAGTTTTTTGTTTTTAGAAAATTTTCTGATTTTTATGGGTTTTAATAAGTATGCAGTTGCAAAATATACACATGAATGTGAAGGTTAGAAATGTGTACCGAGTGTACCACTAAACTTAAACTGGACAGTGCCCTCACTGTCATTGTACATCAAGAAGGCAAATTTATTGAAGGGTTAAAATCATCGGTAAATTTTTTTTTTTGTGAACTGAGCATCATCAGACAAGATTGCTCGTCAAAAATAGATATCCACCGGACAAGAATATCCATATATATATACAAAAAGCAGTATATACATATTCCCAAACTTATTTGAAACAGTGTCCACTGGTTTTGGCTGGATAACCGAAGTTTAGTGGTAGGCAGAGGAAGATTATACAGGGTAAACCGTCTCCTGTAAGACCAGGAGCTCTTCTGTTGGTTCAGCGCTAAGGTAAGGTTTCAGTCTGTGTCTGTTTACTTTGAAAAACGAGCCGTTCTTTAGATTTTCCAAATCCACAGCGTCTTGCGGGTACACATTCCGCACAAAAAATGGCCCTTTCCAATGAGATCTGAGCTTACCTGGATGGAAATATAGCCGGGTGTCGTAAAGCAGTACCTGTTGACCAGGTACGAAAGTTTTGCGCCAAAGGTTTTTATCGTGAAACACCTTCGTTCAGTTCTTAATGACAACCGCGTTTTCGTAAGCCTCATCCCGAAGCTCGTTCAATTCGTTTAACTGCAGCTTCCGATGGCTGCCCGCATCTTCGAGAGATAGATTCAGCTCCTTTATCGCCCAAAATGCGCGATGCTCTATTTCCACTGGAAGGTGGCAAGCCTTTCCGTAAACAAGACGATAGGGAGACATGCCAAGATCGGTCTTATAAGCAGTTCAAAATGCCCAAAGGGCATCAGTGAGTTTTAAAAACCAATCCTTACGGTTCTTGGAAACCGTCTTCTCCAATATCTGCTTGATTTGTCGATTTGAAATCTCGGCTTGCCCACATGTTTGGTGGTGGTAGGACGTTGATAGTTTATGATTAATGGAATACTTCCGCATCAAGGCCTCGAAAGTCCTATTACAGAAATGAGTTCCATTATCACTAATGATCGCGCGGGGGTGCCCAAACCGGGAAAAAATGTTTTGCTTAAGAAATCTAACGACAACCTTGTTGTCGTTAATCCGGCTGGGCACAACCTCGACCCACTTAGAGACATAATCAACAGCGAGAAGAATGTACAAGTTCCCAAAAGAGCTGGAAAACGGCCACATAAAATCAATCCCCCAATATCGAAAATCCCCTAAATATCAAAAATCTCCACAACCAAGATTGGTTGGAGCGGCATCTCGTTTCTCCTGGATATCCGGCCCAAGTGTTGGCACCGGGAGCAATTCTTGCAGTAGTCATGAGCGTCTTTGAGGAGTTGTGGCCAATAGAAACCACACTGCAAGATTTTCTCGGCTGTCTTTTTGGGGCCAAAGTGCCCGCCACATGCTTGATCGTGGCAAAACGACAGCACACTCTTGAATTCATTGTCAGGGACACACCGACGAATAATCTGGTCAGGACAGTACTTGAACAGATAAGGTTCGTCCCGGTAAAAGTGTTTTACTTGGGATAAGAATCGAAGTCTGTCCTGACTTGACCATTCAGTTGGTAGCAATCCTGTAGCCAAATAGTTCACAATATCTGCAAACCAGGGTTCGCAAAATACTGTCAAGAGCTGTTCATCCGGAAAAACGTCGTTGATCGGAATTTGAAGCGACGGCGAAGAAGGAAGTCATGAGAGATGGTCGGCTACTACGTTCTCACATCCTCTTTTGTCCTTGATGACAAGGTCAAACTCTTGAAGTAAGAGGATCTAACGTATCAGCCGAGATTTTCTTTGCAAAAAGATGGCGAAGAGCTGAATGGTCCGTGTAGATGATGACTGGAGAGCCAATCAAGTAAGGCCTGAACTTTTCTAAAGAGAACACAACAGCCAAGAATTCCTTCTCGGTTGTTGTGTAGTTCTGTTGGGCATCGTTCAGGGTTCGGCTAGCATAATAGATTGCGTGCGGCATCTTATCGATGTACTGTCCAAGGACCGCACCGATGGCAAAGTCAGATGCATCGCACATAATCTCAAATGGATACGTCCAGTCAGGAGAGGAAAGAACGGGAGCAGAAGTGAGTGATCTTTTCAATGACTCGAACACAGTCACACAGCTCGAATTGAAGTCAAATGTCGTTTCCTTGGCCAGCAAAAGAGTCAAGGGCCTAGCAATCTTGCTAAAGTCCTTGATGAACCGTCTATAGAAACCGGCATGGCCAAAGAAGGCTCGGATGTCTTTGACGCTTTTGGGAGGAGGGAGATTTGAAATGACTTCAATCTTTTCTTTATCTACCTCAATGCCATTTTGCGAGATGATATGTCCTAGGAAAATACCTTCGCATACCATGAAGTAACACTTCTCCCAGTTTAAAGTGAGGTTCTTATCCTTACACCGGGTAAGGACAGCGTCAAGATGCAGCAAACACTCATCAAAGGAATCGCCGAAAATGGAGAAATCATCCATGAAGATCTCCAAGAATTTTTCCACCATGTTTGAGAAGATTCCCATCATACACCACTGGAAGGTAGCGGGCGCATTGCATAACCCAAAGGGCATGCAACGATATGCAAACGTGCCGAAAGGACAGCTGAATGTGGTCTTGTCCTGGTCTTTTTTGGCGATGGGAATTTGATTATAGCCGGAGTAGCCATCCAGAAAGCAGTAGTACTCGTGTCCAGCCAATCGTTCAAGCATTTGGTCAATGAAAGGTAGCGGAAAGTGGTCTTTCCGCGTTGCGGCGTTGAGTTTTCTATAATCGATGCATACTCGCCACCCAGTTTGGGTGCGAGTAGGGATTAACTCGTTTGCCTCATTGGTTATGACCGTTATGCCCGACTTCTTGGGAACAACGTGAATGGGGCTAACCCACTGGCTATCAGAGATAGAGTAAATGATACCACTATCCAGACACTTTACTATCTCCTTCTTTACAGCCTCCTTCATGACTGGGTTGAGTCGCCTTTGTGGATCCCTGGCTAGTTTGGCATCATCCATCATATGAATATGATGTTCAACGATCAGGGGACTAATCCCCTTGATGTCCGCTATTGACCAGCCAAAAGCTTGCTGATTACTGTGCAAGACCGTAAGAAGGACTTTCTCTTGCTTTGGAGCTAGAGAAGATGAGATGATAACAGGGAGGGTCTCGTTCTCACCCAAGTAAGCGTACTTAAGGTGAGACGGCAATGGCCTTAGTTTGAGCGTTGGCAGTGAAACGATTGAAGGCAAGATTGGTGAAAAGGTCTCGAACTCAAAGGATTCCAACAGAGGTTCAAAATGAGTGTAAGCGACCTAGTTAGATGGTTCAGCTAACTCATCCGGAAATTCAAAGGATTCAAACTCGGGTGGTGACTGGCCAAGATCGTTCGAGAAAGTGAAACACTCGTAATCGCAGTCGGGAGCAGAAGCAGCAGCAGGTTCGAAGAGGAACGCACTAGTGGCGTCAAGATTGCTGTGATCGAACAAAAACTCCTCGAATTCACAGTCCTCTGAGGTGATCTCCTGGATCAAACAAACGTCTAGTATATGAGCATTAGGTTCAGAAGGCTGATTCCTCAACCCAAAAATGTTGAGTTCAATTGTCATATTTCCAAAAGATAGGTTCATCGAACCATTTCGACAATTGATCATAACATTTGAGGTCGCAAGGAATGGGCGACCGAGTATCACCGGAATTTGATTCCGGGGGTTAGCTACAGGCTGTGTGTCTAAGACAATGAAGTCAACGGGGGATATAAAGTCCCCAACCTTGATTAACACATCCTCTAGCTCACCCCTAGGATGGGTGATAGATCGGTCGGCCATTTGAAGAGTACAATGTGTGGGTTTCAGCTCTCCTACACCTAGTTGTTCATATACTGAGTACGGAAGCATGTTAACACTGGCACCAAGATCCAAAAGTGCGCGGTTGATGTTCTTATCCCTAATGGTGATTGAAATCGTAGGACAGCCAAGGTCCTTCCGTTTTTGAGGTAAAACTTGGGTAAGAGCATCACTCACAGCACTAGCTAAGAAAACTTTCTTGGGTACCTGAGATTTCCTCTTTTTCGTGCATAAGTCCTTCAAGATTTTTGCGTAGGAAGAGACTTGTTAGACAGCATCTAAAAGGGGAATGTTGATGTTAACTTGCTTAAACAACTCCAGAATCTTCTCCATTTATGGATTTTGTTTATTGGACCTCAACCGGTTTGGAAATGAAACGTTTTTAAAATTGGTTGAGTCCAATGCTTGTGGAGAAGATTGTGGAGTTGGAACGGATCCCAGAGCTGGAGTTTTCATGGCGTGAGAAGTGGGTCCGTTCAGAGGAGAAGAAGAAGAAGAGCCTTTTGAAGGAGGGAGAATAGGCTCAGAAGATGAAGAAGAAGAAGAATAAGAAGTAGAAAAAAAAGCGGTCGGGGTGTCATCATCTGTCCGTGTCCCAATGTTATTGTGCAACATCCTTCCAGATCTCAATGTAGTCACAACACTCACATTATGGTTCTGTTGTTCAAGAGCAACATGTATATTATGTGGGTGACCAGGATTTGGGAGTGGTTGAGATGGAAGCTTCCCCTTCTCTCGCTCGCTTAACGCCGCATTCAGCTGTGCAATCTGGGCTTCGATGGTCTTGATGCTTTGCCCATGGGCGACAGTGTGTTGTACCAAAGACTGAATGGAAGACTGGATGTTGGCGGTTGATTGAGTTGATTACTTTACAAATGCCTCCAGACTCTGTTCTAGCGAGGAAACCTTATCGTTGTTTGACAGAACAAAGTTGTTTTGAGGAAAAGAATTGTTGGGTGCAAAGTTGTTCGTCGGATTTTGAAAAGGTTGGGGTTGGAAGGGCTGCTCAAATTGATGTTGAGTCTGTTGCTGAGCTTGTTGTTGCAGGGGAGGAGGCCTCTGGAAGTTGTTGTTGCCTTGGAATTGATGCCGGTTCTGATTCCAAGCGAAATTGGGGTGGTTCCTCTAACCGGGATTGTAGGTGGAAGAGTATGGATCATTTCTTGGTCTTTGCTGAAAGCCAGCATTGACCTGATCCTGTCCTTGAGCAGGTGGGTTGTAAGGACACTCTTCGGTCAAATGGGATGGATCAGAACAATAAGGGCAGATGGTACGAGGGGGAGGAGCAGGGGCAGGAGAAAGAGACGGGAATTTGCTCTCAATTGCTTCCAGTTTCCGTATGATAGCTGCCATCTCGGCCTTCATTGCAATTGAGATATCGAGTTGATGAATGCCTGCCCTAGACTGACCGGAAGAAGTGGAAGAAGAAGAAGAAGAAGTACTCGGTCTGGTGCTCTCCCACTGAAGCGTCTGTTCCGCAAGATCGTCGAAGAATTGCCAAGCTTCCTCTCAGATTTGGATAGAAAGTGGCCTTGACAAATGGTTTCCAACAACTGCTTCGTTGCTGGGTTCAGGCCTTCGTATAAGATTTGGAAAAGTTGCCATCTCTCAATACCGTGATGAGAGCACTGAACCGGAAGGTCCTTGTATCGGTCAAAGAACTTCCAAAAAGGTTCGGTAGGAAGCTGGGAGAATTTGTTGATTTCATTTCGGATTCTCGCGGTTTTATGATTTGGGTAGAATTTTTTCAAAAACGCTTTAACAAACTCATCCTAACTGGTTATGGAATGCGACGCGGTGCTATATAGCCACTTCTCAGCAAGGTCACACAGAGTGAAAGGAATGACTCGTAGCCGTATAGCGTCATCGGACAGTTGGGTTGGCTTCATCATTGCACAGACATTCTGGAATTTGTTAATGAAGATATAGGCATCTTCGGATTCCAGCCCATGAAATCTGGGCAACATGTTGATGAAGTGGGGATTAATTTCGAAATTATCCCCATTGGCCGGTGGAAGTGAAAGACAGGTAGGAAGTGCAGAGCGTGTGGGATAGAAACGATCCTGGAGCGCGATTCGCTGTGGCGCTACAACAGGAGGTGGTTGCGGGTTATTCTCACCTAGATGAGGTGGAATCAGTCCCAGAGGAGGTAAAGGGATGTTAGGAGGAAACCCTGACATCTCAGAAGAAGAATTTGGTGATGGGGAAGGTGAAGATGTATGAACAGAATCCTGATCAACGTCGGAGTTGGCCGGCAAAGGTAGGGGTGATAAAGGCGTGGAAGGAGTTTCGACGTTGGGGTCGATCGCGTAGTCCGTAGGGACTAACAAAACGTGGACTAAGCGGGCACTAGGGTCCCTAGTCCAAGCGGACATACACTAAACGAGTTTAGTGTAGTCAAAGTGTAGAATATGAAGGTAAGAAAACGAAAGTGGAGAAAAATTGGGTGATGGTGGTAAAAATGGCAGATTCGTGTTTGTTTCAAAAGAATGGGAAAATGACAAGACAATTCAACAAACACAATCACAAATGCACAGTCACAAATGCACAATCAACACCTAGACTAGGGTCCTCTAAATCTACTAGACCTGCTCCTAACTGTTCCAAAGAGACAAACTATGAGATAACTCTCAAATCTCCTCTTCATAGCCAGTTGTGGCCAGGTAAGCACAAGTGAGGTAAGGAGGGTTCCACTTACGAATCACCATGAGACGGGCCTTTTAAAATTACCTCCTCACTTGTCTAGCCTAGGCACCACAAGAGTTATGTTTAGATAAACGACTGAATGCCCACAATCTTCCTTTGTCCTATTGTGCGCGACAAGTCCTTAGTTGACTGAGTCTAGATATTCTTTATTAAGCTTGAGGTGACACTTATGCAATTAGTAATTTCCGGGGTCTTAGGAAGGGTGATGAAATCCCCACCCAATCTGGATTGGTGTTAGAGCCCTTAAGTCCGTATTAAATGATGCAATGCGCAAATCAACAAAGTTTTGTTTTCAAACAATCAATTCGTTTTTTACTTTAAATGTGGCGCTGCAACAAATACGGTTAGTCTTTTCTTTGGCTTTTTGCGGCGATGTTGCTAAGAATCCTGCAAAGACAAGAATATTGGAGCGTCGGGTTTGAGAAGAGGAAGTGTTTAGAGAAATACGTACCAAAAGTGTCGAGTTTTAAGAAAACTCGTATCGATATTCCCTCCGAGTTGTCGAATTGTTCGCTTGCGTGGGTCCAACTACCCGGATCTTTGGCACTGAGTGTTCACTCCCCTTGTACTTGAAAATTCCCTTTGTTCCGCACGATCGCTGCTCACAATCCGTCAAATCTGTATATGTCGGAAAAATACGGATATTTGAGCCAAAAAGCGATATGGATAGCCAAAATTCTAATCATAAATAATTAAGAAAATCAAACAACAAAAATGGAATTATATTAGAACACTGGAGGCAACACAAAAAACCACAAGTGAAAAGGGCACACCAAGGCCGACGAGATCGGATTTTCAAGGCATGTCGCCGGTTATGTTGTGTGGGAATGAGCTCAAGTTTTGTGTGTTTCCTCAGTGAAGTAATATCATTCTATTTTTATAACTTGATTTTTTCTTTAAGCTTCAGAGTGTTAGCAGATTACAAATCCAGAGAAGAAAAAAGAATATTTTTGTATTTGTGTTGGGTTTGAAAAAGAATGGTTTTATCCGTTTGAATGTGTTAGAAAGTTAATTTTTATACAAAGTATGCACAAATTAACCCGAGACTACAAGTATAAAAGCGTTACCGTCTCCCCGGCAATGCCGCCATTTGATTGTTACGTTTTTGCCGTGTCGTATTTTAGAAAGAGTTTAGAAATTACCGCAGTCAAAACGGTGTCGCGTGTAGCGAGCCGCGATGAGTACAGGTCGTCCGCAGGGAGATGGTAAGTTTTTAGGCTTATATTAACGAGTTAACAATGAATTTTGATTTGTTGATTAAACTAAATGTCGCAATAAGGATATGTAAAAGGACTTGTTAAGGGTAGTAATATGTTAGCTTGTATGAAGGTGAAGTTTGTCGAATCCTTATAGACCCAACTTTGGTATTGCCACTAAAGCAATAGGTAACAACGCGGATTAGGGAACTTTGAAATACGGTATTTGCGGCATTTTGCTAAATCCGTCTTCCTTGTCCCTTGTCCTTCCGTTGTTATCTCTTGATTCTAGCCTCCGGCAAACCACTAGCAATCCGGTCACGATTAGGAATCATCGCTATCGGGGTAGGATAGGATGCCTGGCGGAGCGGAATTGCGAGTGATTTGCATGGAGTTTCAATTGCAAAGTTTAGGGTTTTAAGGTTTTTAGCAAATAACAACTTCAAATACAATCTAACCATATTCCACCCTTAACAAGTATAGCGACTACTCACACATATTTACAAAGTAAAAATAAGAAAAAGGGAAAAGAGTAAGGAACATAATGAAAAATACGAGAAAATAAAGAAAAAGAGAGAACCAATGAATCCAAGTGCGAATATCTCCAAGTGTTCGTAAGTCCGGTGAAGTGTGAAATCCAAACACTAAACTTTAAGGTTGCAAGCTCACTTAAGAGGTTGCAAGATCAAAATAAAGCGAGAATTTTACAAGTCCAAATATGTAAAAATAGAACAAGACATGGTAATAAATAAAATGAGAACTTTTTATTGAATCACAAACAAGTTACACTAATCTTGAAGGCAAGAACCTAAACCTTAAACTTACAAGTTCAATGAAGAAGTTGTAAGGTCAAGGCAAAGGGGCAAGAGCTCAAGAATTACAAAGGAAAGCAAGCTAACAAATTACAAGAGTTTTGATACAAAACTAAACAAAAGGTATTCCATTCCTCATGCCTCTGGTCTGTATTTATAAGCTTAAAAACTGAATAAATAAACAATAAAAATAAGCTGATGTGGCATCAAGGGGGGCCCACAGAAATATGGGGCCCATTGGGGGCAATACGGCCGGCGACCTCGGTTTGGGAGGCAATGTGATCGGCCCAAATCCGAGCCCCTAGGCTCGTATTTGGGGTGTGGTCTTCTGTTGTCTCCAGTATCACTCTGGTGTTGTTTATTTTCTCAAATTAGGCTTTTGATGCACTTAGGGTTTTGGAGGGAACTTGTAGCTTCAAATCACATCAACTCTTTCTGCATTAAATGCACATCACACTCATGCCCCCCTTGTGTCTTGGTGCAGCCCCCTAGGTCCTAGTGCACACTTGTGTACAACTTGTATTGTGTTGGTCCATTTAGATAAAAAATTGTGTACACAAGCATGTTGCAAAAAGAAACTCTTGAAATATCGGTCGGTTTGCGGTTCTAGTTGCAGTGTTGGCTCGTAAATGATATATCCATGATTTTGAATATATTTCCAGTATTTTGTCATGGATACTTGTATTCTGTATTACTGAGCAAACAATGGTTAATAGCACCGATATATACAAAAAATAGATAATGAATGAGCGGTATTAAAATGAAAAAATTCTGGTATGAACAGTGGACTTTCGGGACATCAACAAAGCATGTCCGAAAGATGACTTTCCCGTACCGGTTACCGAGCTGATGATAGACAACACGTCCACTCACGAAGTCTTCTCCTTCATGGACGGCTCATCAGGGTACAATCAAGTAAAGATGCATCCTAAAGACCAGAAGCATACCGCTTTCCGGACTCCGCTAGGATTATTCTCTACAAAGTGATGCCTTTCGGTCTGAAGAACGCCGGCGCCACCTATCAAAGGGCAATGACAAAGATCTTTGATGACCTCATACACGAAATCGTCGAGAGCTATATTGACGACCTCGTGGTAAAAAGCAAATCACACGAAGAACATTGGGAGCATCTGAACATAGTGTTCCAACGTCTTCGGAAATACAATCTGAAGATGAACCCTATTCTCCGCCGAAAGACAGGAGACGCAACCGCGTAAGTCCGTCTCGCCTGAATTTGGGGACAGATGCTAATTGGTGCTATCCGTCCACCTCTCCGAAGATACCAAGTTGATTTATGACACCATGCATCGAAGGTTTAAACGGATGCGGCCGATATAGCAGACTTCGTCAGATTCCCCCTCATTTGAGGGGGTTTTGATTGTGGGGACGCTTTCCTGCAGGCGCAAGCCCCTGCAGTTAATTACAATACCGCATCGCGGTAACCACTTTCTCCTTCTCCAGATGGTAACTTCGTGTCATGGGTGTTTGTTTTGTTTTTGGTTGCCCATGGATTGTATACGGAGACTAATTTATGTTGTCGCCCGTAGAGCGTGGATTAGTCCAAATCTGTATCTTCTTAGATTTGGGTTTGGGGTTGGGTTTAAGGATACGTTAGTCCTATTTGAGACTGAGATCAACTTAAACGTTTGTTAAGGATACGTTAATCTAATTGTAGACTAAGATCAACTTAACGTTTGTTAAGAATACGTTAGTCTAATTGTAGACTAAGATCAACTTAACGGGATCGTTTAGATCCAACAAAAAAGCATGTGAACTCTATTATTTAGTTTAGGGACATTGCGGTCGATTACCAGTTTAAGGACATGGTGGTCCAAGGTTAAGGACATCATAGTCCATGGGCTTAAGGACCCCACAGTCCAAGGTTAAGGACATCATAGTCCGTGAGTTTAAGGGCCCCACAGTCCGAGGTTAAGGACATCATAGTCCATGAGTTTAAGGACCCCACAGTCCGAGGTTAAGGACATCATAGTCCATGGGCTTAAGGACCCCACAGTCCAGTTTAATGACGTCATAGTCTATGAAATGTATGGTTGTCGGGACCCGTCACCTCTCTGAAGACGTTGAAGGATTACAACGACAAATATCAGAGGAGTGAAGAGATGTACCCTTGAACCAATTTTAGTTGGGAGATCTGTAGTCCAATTGGGACTACGATCTGAGATTTATGAGCATATGGGCTCAGTTAATCTGAATAAGGGGTTTATGGCTAACTTGGGCTCGGCCCACTCAGTTAAAATGTTAAACATTTGACAATGCTGAGCATTGATTTGAATTCTGACAATATTTCTGTCTTTTGTTGAATGCTAAGCATTCATCATAGCTCTGGAGCTTATTAAAGAACAATTTATGTTCTATCAGCGCACACGTGAGAAACACGTTGCGCGCTTCGCATTTTGCGCCAGTCAGAGAGCGCAGTGCGCTTCGGCCGAATAGCGCACACGTGAGGGACACGCGGTGCGCTTGGCGCTGAGCGCCAGTCTATGAGCGCATTGCGCTGATTAATGAGTGCAAAGCGCTATTTGTTCAGTGGCGCACACGTGAGGAGCACGTGGTGCGCTTGGCGCTGAGCGCCACTCCATCTGCGCAAAGCGCTAGTCCAAGAGCGCAGAGCGCTAATTTATGAGCGCAAAACGCTATTTTTTATGATCTGAGAAATAAATTCTCGTTTAGAAGAGACTTTGTCTCAAGGTTCTAAGAACAAAGTTCTTATTTTGTAGGAGATACTTCAATCTCTTATTTTGATGAAAGGCTTTGCCTTTATAGATCTATTATCCTAAGAGAATTGACTTATTCTCCCCCCCTTTATTTTATAGATTTATGATCTGTGAGAATAGTTATGTTCTTCTTTTTATTTTATGATGAAATCTTTTGATCTCTTTGTGAAAGACCTTGGTCTTGTAGATCTATGATCTTAAAGAAAGAAGTGAATTCTTCTTTTTAATTATAAGATGATTTCATCTCTCTGTTCTTTTACCTTGAAGAAAAGTTGTTCTTCTATCGAGAGCTTGGCTCTTCTTTCTAAGATTTTCTCAAAATTTCTGGGGGGGGGGGGTTTCTCTATTTGTTTCTGTATATCTCTCGAGACTTGAAGTCTTGGGGCCTTTATATAGGGCAAGCTGATTTGTTCAATCAGTTAAGGAAATTTTTTCTCCAATTGATTTGGGGATTTTCCCATCGTTGGATCTTTGATCCAAGGGCTTCTGATTTACAGAAGACAATCTTCTTGTTTTTAACAAAATTGGGGAATTTCCTCTAAACAGAATTTATTCTGTGTTTTTGGTGATTTTTAATCACTATTGGATCATTGATCCAACGGTGCTCTGATTTACAGAACACAATCTTTTTGTTTGGAAAGATTTTGAGGAATCTTTCCTTAACAGAATTTAATTCTGATTAATTGATGATTTATCATCTTTATTGGATCTCTGATCTGATGGTGAGGAACTTTTAGTTCCAGCGCTAGCGCACCCGTGCTTTGCATGTGGTGTGCTGCTTAGAGGGCAGCGCACTTAGCGCTAGCGCATCCGTGCTTTGCACGTGGTACGCTGCTTAGGGCGCAACGCACTTGGCGCTAGCGCACACGTGCTTTACATGTGGTGCGCTATTTAGGATGCTGTGCACTTGGTGCTGCTTCTGAAGCGTTGCTTCATTTCAAAATTTGAATTTTGAACAGAGTTTTGCTCTGATTTGGGGAAACAAATGCCCCCCCCACCGTTGCGCTCACATGGCCTACACGTGAGTGCAGCGGTGGCAGCATCTGCGCCCTTGGATCAACTCAGAAGTTGAAACGGCATCTCAGTGCCTATAAATAGGACCTTTGGCCCTTGAGATGATTTCTGTTCACCTTCTTCTTTCTGAGAATTTTTATTCTCTTGCAGAGCATAGCTCTTTGGCTTAAGAACTTTCTTAAGGACAGAACTCTGTCAAAATCTTAGGTAAAGATTAAATCTTTTAGTAGATCATTTAAAATCTAGGGTTTCACTCATTAACAGAGCTTTGCTCTTCATAGATATTCGATCTAAAGAAAACCTTTTTTAGGGTTTTGTTGACAGTACTTTGCTCTCTTGAACCCATAGATCTAAAGAGATCTTTCTTAGGGTCTCTTAGCCCATTAAAAGAGCTTTGCTCATGAAGAACTCTTAGAGTTTGTTCATAGATCTTGAAGATCTCAGAATTTTAGTTTATTAAAAAATTTATTTTAAGTTTTCTGATAATTATTCCATCATTTTTACAGAGCAAGGCTCTTCAGAATTTCCAGAGACTTTTCAATTCTCCTCATAATTGATTTTGACAGGTGTCATTCCCGTCTGCAGAGCATGGCTCTCGAGGAGTTTAACTCCTTGGACCGAGGAACCTTTTTATTTAATGCGAAATTCTTTTTAGGTTTCCTTTCTTAATTGCACAGAATTAAATTCATTGGGTGATTTAATTAGCACTTATCAAGAGTTGTTTAAATCCCGTGTCTGTTTCAGTAAGATTTTTCTTAATCAGTCTGTCCACCAACTCTCACTGATTTTCCTTTTTAGACGTTATGGACGCTCATCTGTATGATCTCGAAGAGATTATTTCTTACGGAGACATTCGTGCACTCGGCCGTTCTCAAAACCAAGAATTTACAAACGCCCAGTGTGCTGAAATTATGGGTCGCTTTGATGCATACAATGGTCGACTGCTTCCTCATCATTCCTCTCTTTTGAAGCTTATTGTGGGAGCGATCTAGGAAGCACTTCCTCTATTTTATGCCGGCATGCCGCTTAAAGCATTGGACGACGCCGAAGATAAGGTGCACTCGGTGTATCTGATGGGCTTAATTTCAAAGAAAAGGCGAGACAATCTTGTTGATATCCTGCATCAAGCTTTTCAGCAGGAAGCGATACTTGCTGCCTATCGAAGGGTGGAGGACATTAGTGGGGATCCTGACACTTGTGATCGTGAAAGGATGCACACGAAGATCGTCCGAAAGGCCAGGAAAATTTTGGATGGTCTCACTTTTGAATTTCTCAATCTATGTCCTGGACTTGATGTCCTGCCATTGTAATCATTTTAATAATGTTTTTGTTTACTGTTCTCATCAATGTAAGAATTTGCTAAAGTATGAATAACAAATTCCTCGATTCCGTGTGTTTATTTTATGCACTAAATCTTTTGCATATGCATGAGTGGGTATGCTTTGAACGCTTAAACGGATACGAATCCATCGTTCTTTTACTGTTTTGTATGGTATGTGGTTGTCGTTAATAGATTACACCCTTTTCGTTTTGATTTGGTGCAAAGCGTCTTACGTACTCTTGAATAGCATCTCCATTTCTCTGGCGTGTAATTTTGGCAAATGTAGTCTATAGATGATAGAGAACATTCCATCTTGGACTCTTCGAGAGGTAGTGATGGCTTAGGAAGCAGGTTCAGATCTGCTGCCTAAGGCTTTTCAACTTTATGAGCCGTAAGGGTCTCATAAAGACTTTTCTCCCTACGAGTCGAAAGGATCTCGTAGGTGTATTTTCTCCTTAGGAATCGTGAGGATTCCTAGTGTTTTCTCTTGGGAGTCGTAAGGATCTCACAAGAGAGTTTTCTTCCTTACGAGTCGAGAGGACCCGTAAGTGATTGATGAGGTTGACATTATCCGCATTTCACGGAGTCATGGGTTGCTCTAGGCATTTTCTACGGGGTCAGGATTGACTTTAACCGTGTTCCACGAAACCAGGATTCGCTCTGGTTGTTTCCCACGGGGTCAGGATTGACTTTAGCCGTGTTCTCCAGGACCAGGATTCGCTCTGGCTGTTTCCCACGGGGTCAGGATTGACTTTAGCCGTGTTCTACAGGACCAGGATTTGCTCTGGACGTTTCCCATGGGGTCAGGATTGACATTAGCCGTGTTCCACTAGACCAGAATTTGCTCTGGACACTTCCCACGGGGTCAGGATTGACATTAGCCGTGTTCCACCAGACCAGAATTTGCTCTGGACGCTTCCCACGGGGCCAGGATTGACATTAGCCGTGTTCCGCAAGCACCAGGATCCGCTCTGGATGCTTCCCACGGGGTCAGGATTGATATTAGCCATGTTCCACTAGACCAGGATTTGCTCTGAACGCTTCCCACGGGGTCAGGATTGACATTAGCCGTGTTCCGCAAGGACCAGGATCCGCTCTGGACGCTTCCCACGGGGTCAGGATTGACATTATCTGTGTTCCACTAGACCAGAATTTGCTCTGGATGCTTCCCATGGGGTCAGGATTGACATTAGCCGTGTTCCACAAGACCAGGATTTGCTCTGGACGCTTCCCACAGGATCAGGATTGATATTAGCCGTGTTCCGTAAGGACCAGGATCCGCTCTGGATGCTTCCCACGGGTCAGGATTGACATTAGCCGTGTTCCACTACACCAGGATTTGCTCTAGACGCTTCCCACGGGGTCAGGATTGACATTAGCCGTGTTCCACTAGACCAGGATTTGCTCTGGATGCTTCCCACAGGGTTAGGATTGACTTTAGCCGTATTCCACTAGACCAGGATTTGCTTTGGACGCTTCCCACGGGGTCAGGATTGACATTAGCCGTGTTCCGCAAGGACCAGGATCCGCTCTAGACACTTCCCACGGGGTCAGGATTGACATTAGCCGTGTTCCGCAAGGACCAGGATCCACTCCGGACGCTTCCCACGGGTCAGGATTGATATTAGCCGTGTTCTGCAAGGACCAGGATCCGCTCTGGACGCTTCCCACGGGGTCAGGATTGACATTAGCCGTGTTCCACTAGACCAGGATCGGTTGACTTTATCCGCATTTCACGGAGTCGGAGGTTGACTCTCGGTTGTCTGTGCACCGCCGAGTCTTGGAACTGGGAATTGCCATAGTTCCTCTTTGCTGATGTTGCGTCTATTGTAATGAGACGAATGTTGAGATGATCTCCAAGCTGTTTGTGAACCGTCGAGACTTGGCTCTCTTTCGGATGGAGCCTGGGGGGAAGGCATGGTTCCTTCTTTGTTTGTGCCCCTGGATTGTATACTGTTATCTCACCTGTAGGGCAAAAAGTTTCATTTTATATATTTTTCTTTCCGCGATGCTCTATCATTTCAGCTTTTATATCGCGAAAGCCGCGATTGCCCAATCATTTCGGCTATTTTTCACGGTGCGCAATCATTTCGGCTATTTGTTTTATTTACTCGCTGCTTTTTATTGCGAGTTGCCCAACCATTTCGGCTAATTTGTATGCATACATTTTTACTTGCTGATTTTGTTGCAAGTTGCCCCATTATTTCGGCTATTTCGTATGCATTTGTGGCTCGTTGACTTTTCGCCGCGAGTTTAGGATTTGATACCTATTTAGGTATCAGCATCGCTACAACTGGGATATTGCCAGGAGCGAATCATCATTTGCCTCTGTCGATGTCGAACAAAGGTGGCTTAGTGAACAGGGTTAGGATCCTGTCGACTAAGGCTTTTAACTTTATGAGCCGTAAGGGTCTCAGAAAGGTATTTCTCCCTACGAGTCGTGAGGATCTCGCAAGTGTATTTTCTCCTTAGGGATCATGAGGATTCCTAAGTGTGCATTCTCTTATAAGTCGTAAGGATCTTACAAGAGTGTTTTCTCCTTATAAGTCAAGAGGACTTACAAGGGATGTCCATTGTGTGAACATATCCCTAGTCGCGGGTGGGACTTTGTTAGAGAAATGTTTATTCGCGTTCGTGGATTGTATACAAGGGTCAGCATTGAACCGCTTGTAGGGCAGCATTGGAGATTGTGATGGCTTAAGAACAAGTTCAGATCCCTGTAGCTTAAGGCTTTTGAACCCTGTGAGCCATGAAGGTCTCAAAGGGGAATTCTCTTTACGAGTCATGAGGATCTCGTAAGTGTAATTTCTCCTTAGGAATCATGGGGATTCCTAAGTGTGTTGCTCCCTTGTGAGTCATAAGGATCTCACGCGGGTATTTTCTCCTCACAAGGTCGAGAGGACCTTGCAAGTGTCTTTTAACGAGATTGCGCCCTTTCGGGTTTTCACAAAACTCGCCGGTAGTCCTGCTATTTTTACTCACGGAGCCCTTTCGGGTTTTCATCCGTGCCCATTTCGCTTATGGACATACCCCCCTTTTTGTGTCAGCCTTGGGATGCTGCGGTCCGTAGTAGTTTATCGACGTCTCGGTCAATAGCCAGTTTTAGGACATAGTGGTCCATCGTTAGTTTAAGGACGTTTCGGTCCATAGCCAGTTACTACTTATAGAGTTTGGGCTTAGGAAGATAGTGAGCGGACATAGGCGTCGTCATCTATCGTTGACCTAGGCCGTGACTCGTCAGGCGTAGTATTTTTTTCAGGAAGCGACCGTTTATTGGCCTGAAAGGTCTTTCACCATGCATGTCCATGAGTAGATAGGCTCCACCCTGGTAAACTTTGTCTATGATATACAAGCCTTCATAGTTCGGCTCGAATTTCCCCCGCTTGGCACGATTGGGGATCATAGGTCTTTTGACCACTAGTACGAGTTCGTCTTGGCGGAATGCCCTCGGCCTAGTCAGTCTCTCATATGAGCACATCATCTTTGCTTTATAAGCCTCCAAGTTTTGTTGTGCCATGAGCCGGGTTTCATCAAGGGCGTCGAGCTCCTCAAGCCGAAGGTGAGCATTCTCTTAGTTCATTAGCTCGTAATGAACTGCCACTCGTAGAGAGGGTAACTCTATCTCGAGGGGGAGTACTGCTTCTGTGCTGAATACCAATGTATACGGCGGGTGTTCGTGGCTATTTTGAACGTAGTTCGATACGCCTAGAGAGCTTCATGCAGTCTCTCGTGCCAGTCCCTCTTATTTCGAGACACCGTCTTTTTCACGATCTTTGTCAAGGTCTTGTTAAAATCCTCAGCTAGACCGTTAGCTCGGGGATTATAGACCGAAGAGTATCTCTAGTCTATATTATGCTATTGTGCGAAGCGGCTGATCTTATGGCTTCTATAGGCTGGCCCGTTATTGGAGATAATCCGTCGCGGGATGCCGAACCGGTAAATGACGTGTGTCTTGAAGAAATGGAGGATATTCTCCGTCTTCACTTCTCTTAGCGGTACTGCTTCTGCCCATTTGGAGAAGTAATCAGTTAATGCCAAAATGAATCGATGTCCTCTGGACGATGCCGGTTCAATGGGTCCGATTATGTCAGTTCCCCACATTTCGATCGGCCAGCTAGCTACCGTTGGATGTAGTGGATTTGGATGCTGGTGGATAAAGTCCCCATGAATCTGGCATGAGTGGCACTGCTTCACGTATTCTAGGAAGTCCTGAATCATTGTGGGCCAATAATAGCCCATCCTTTTGATCTTCAGCTTCATCTTCGGCCCGGCTTGGTGAGAACCGCAGAGTCCGTCGTGAGTTTCTTGGATGACTCTCCTTGCCTCTTCAGGTCCTAGGCATCTTAGCCATAGAGAATCAAATGATCTCTTATACAGAGTATTATTGACAAAGGCGAAGGATAGAGCTCGTTTCATGAGCTGATGTCTTGAGGACGTGTCTTCAGGTGTTCGACGGGATTTGAAGTAGTCTATAAAGACTTCTCTCCAATCCATAGCCTTTTCCTGGTCTTTTACTTGTAGGGTTGCTTGCTCTGTCGTTCCCTTTTCTTCGGATGACTCTGGAGATATTTCTGCCGGTGCAAGAACCCGACGGCTCTGCACAACGATCCTCACATCATCGAGGTTTTCGTCAGCCAGTTCTTTAGCGAGTTTGGCTAACGCATCCGCTTTGCTATTTTCCACACGCGGTATGCTTTCCAGGGTGTAGGCAGGGATTTGAGTCAGCAGTTGCTGCACTCTCTCGCCGTATTTCACCAACTCTGGTTTGTACGTCTGATAGTCGCCGTTTACTTGACTAACGACCAGCTGGGAGTCTCCGTATATGAGGAGGTTTTCAATTCCCATGTCGACAGCGATCTCAAGAACTGCTATTAAAGCTTCATATTCGGCTTCATTGTTCATCCTCGGCTCTGTTAAAGAGAAGGCAAAGCTCATTATCCCTCCTTGTGGAGTCACGAAGATGAGGCCCATCCCGGATTTGATTATGGGGGTGCTTTTTTTGCGCTTCTTCATGGAAGATGCTCCATCGAAATAGAGTTCCCACCGGGTATCATTCTCTCTTCTTTCTCCGTCAATCGTGTCAAACGCGTGCTCGTCTGGCAATTCGCAGTTCAAGGGAGAGTCGGCAGGTATCGGATGCTCAGCAAGGAAGTCGGCGATGGCCTGGCCTTTCACTGCCTTGAGAGGATGATAAGTTATCGAGAACTCCATTAAGTGCAGGGCCCATTTAGCGAGCCGTCCCGTTAATATAGCCTTTGACATCAAATATTTGAGAGGATCCACCTTTGATATGAGATGGACCTCATGTGCCAACGCATAGTGTCTGAGCTTCGTTATCGTGAAGATCAACGCCAGGCGGTGTTTTTCAATGGGAGAGTAATTGTTTTCTGCCCCCAGGAGAACTCGACTCAAATAGTAGAGGGCTCTCTCATTTGTTTGGTCGTTCTCTTGCGTCCATAATGCGCCTAGAGAACCCTCAAGGGCGGTTGTATAAAGAATGAGAGGCTTTCCCTTGACCGGAGCGGTCAGCATTGGCGGATTCTGCAAGTATTGCTTGATTCCGTCCAGTGCGCTTTGGCATTTGCGATCCCAGATGAACGGGGTTCCCTTCTTCATTAAGTGACTGTAAGGACGGCACTTGCCGGAGAGGTTGGCTATAAATCGCCGGATATACGCGAGCTTTCCTTGGAGAGACCGTAGTTGCTTGAGAGTCCTTGGCGGAGGCATTTTCATGATCGTCTTGATCTTCGACGGGTCTATCTCGATGCCTCGGTGTCGGACGACGAATACTAGAAACTTGCCCGAGGAAACACCGAATGCGCATTTGAAAGGGTTCATCTTCAAGTTGTATTTCCGAAGGCGCTGAAACACGATCTTCAGATGCTCTAAATGTTTCTCGTATGATTTGCTTTCAACTACGAGGTCGTCAATATAGAATTCGACGATTTCATGTATGAGGTCATCGAAAATCTTCGTCATGGCCCTATGATAGGTAGCGCCTGCGTTCTTCAGACCGAAAGGCATCACTTTGCAGCAGAATATTCCCAGGGGAGTCCGGAAAGCGGTATGCTTCTGGTCCTCGGGATGCATCTTTATCTGATTGTATCTTGATGAGCCGTCCATGAAAGAGAAGACTTCGTGAGTGGATGTGTTATCTATCATTAGCTCGGTGACCGGTACAGGAAAGTCGTCCTTCGGGAAAGCTTTGTTGAGATCCTGAAAGTCCACACATATGCGCACCGTCCCATTTTTATTCATCACTGGGACAATGTTGGCGATCCAGTCAGGATACTGAACCTCTTGGATAAAGCTGGAGTCAATTAGCTTCTTGACCTCGGCATTGATGCTCATCTCAAGCTTGAGCCGCATTCTTCTCGGTACTTGTTTGATCGGCTTGATGTCCGGAGATATCGCCAATTTGTGCACAACAATCTCTGGATCTAATCCCAGCATCTCGGAATAGATCCATGCGAAGCGATCTTTATACTGTATGAGCACGTATTTTAGCGTAGCCACCCTTTCTTCAGACAACAGCTCACTGATAAATGTCAGCCGTAGGTCATTTGTCATCCCCAAGTCAATTTTCTTGAGGTTATCTACAGTAGTATGTATTCCATCTTCCAGCTCTTTTGGCGCCGGTGGAAACTCTGAGATCACCTCGTCATCATTGTTTTCGAAGCACCAGGGGAGGTCATCCATATTCTCGGGTTCTTCTTCTGACAGCATTATCACATGACAGGTACGAAATCGCTTCCAAGACCGACGTTGATCCGGCTCTGCTTTCATGGCTTTCGGTTCATGCTTCTACGGCGGGGTTACCCTCCAACTGCTGGATAAAGCGAACTTGCCTTGCTGATACTGGTCTTTTACCCAGTCTTTGAATGTGAAGCAGTCTTCGAGAGGATGTCCTATCGCTCGGTGATAGGAGCAATAGTCTGGATGCTGAACCTCACCTGCTTGCTCGGGGTGCTTAGACTTCGGGAGCGTCATCATCTGATGTTTTATGACAAGATCGAATATCTTTCTTGTCTTGTCTTAGGGAAAAGAGTATACTCGACCCATCTTTTTTATAAGAGACGGACCCTGACTGCTCGATTCTCGATCGTGTGGCTTCTCAGACCTGTTTTGCCGCTTTCGAACGTTTTTTCCGTTCTTTGATTTACTTTTGCCTCCGCGTCGGGTCTTTTGTATGACGGGATGGCGATGAAGGACATCGTCATTTTTCGTAGCCTGCTGAAGGAGGCGCTGCGTCTTGGCTTTCTCATAGATAGCCATTTCGCGGCTATGATCATCCCGGACTTTTTGACCCGCTTCCCCTATTAGCTTGTCCATCTGTTCTTCGAATGATGGACTTGGCATTTTCACGGCGGGACCTCATTTTGGTTCAGGGTTAGCATCTTCCCACAGAACATCTCTTTCTTCATCGAAGTCATGTATGACGTAGCAGTCATGGAATTGCTCCTGTTTCTTGGATCGGATATATCCAAGCCTGATCGTTTCCATTCTCCCATTGGGCAATTTTCGCTGAGTTCCGGGGACGTTCCAGATCCTATCATAGAACTTAGATTTTCGAGTAGTCTATTTGAAGGGTATGCCTTGGCGCCTCAACAGCCTTTTTAATCCTTCTGTGTAGTATCTGGGCAGACGGATAGGCTGGAGCCTGTCAAGCGTAGAATCGGCGCCATGCCAAATTTCTTTCTCCACTTTGGTTTCCGTGGATCGATAAAATAGGATCGCCTTTTCATCTCTTCGCCTGGGAGGGACGTAGAACGTCTGCAGTTCTTGCACACTATAGGTATCAAGTGCGTCGAGCTCTTTGTAATGCTCTTGCGGAACCATGGCGATCTGCAAACTCTGATCATCGTCAGCGAAGGCTTGTATCGATAGCCGAACAGAAAATACGGCATTGACCTCATCTTTCGAGTCACTGCCGAAGACCAGAATAGGGGTGGACCGTCCCGGCTTGTTGCATTGGGGTGGCCCTGAATAAACTATCTCTTCTTCCTCCTCAGTGTCACTCCTGAAGATTGGAATAGTGGTGATAGCTTTGTTCTTCGGTTTATGGCATCTTTCCGTATCTTCGAAATCTGGTAAGAAGTATTTTGCATCTTCATACTTTCGGACTTCATTCACGGAAAACGGGTTTAGTTCCCCTGTCACAGTATACTCGAGACCATCCTTGAAATACTTCATACACTGATGTTGTGTAGAAGGGATGATGTTGTACTCGTGTAACCAAGGCCTGCCGAGCAAAGCATTGTAACATGTCTTAGCGTCAATGACATGAAATTTGATGTCCGTGACGAGCAGCCCAAAGCGTAACGTCAATATCACAGACCTGAGCATCCGTGATGACTGGGAGTCGAACCCGAAGATGGTGATTTTATCACGAGCGAGGTGCTGAACGCTCATGCAGATTTCCTTCAACACTCTTACATTGAGGAGATTGACAGATGACCCATTGTCAACCAGGATTTTGCCTATCTTGATATCATGACAGTATCTGGGGACATAAAGGGGACGATTATGTTCACACGTCCCGAGGAGAAGATCTTCATCGCGGAAAGTAATATCGGCTGTGTGTACTTCTTCCAGCTCGTCCTTCATCTTTTCTTCGGCGAGGAAAGTTTGGAACTGCTCGGGCTCTTGTAGTGACTTGATCAAAGAATCTCTCGCCTCTTTGGATAGTAGAAGGGCGTCGAGAATGCTTAGCTATGAGGGTATCTTCCTCAGGTGTGCCAGAACGTTGTAATCCACTTTGTTTTTCTTGGGTGGATCCTTGGCTGTCAGCTCTTCGACGGCTTGGTCATTGAGTGTGATATCCTCAGGGACCTTTTTTTTCCCTTATCTTTTTTGTTCGACCCCTTGTTTACGGGTCCGAGATTCATTTCAGGTAATGTGTGATTGCGCAGCTGAATGTTCTCACAGCTTTTCGGTTCTTCCTCTTTTCCTGAGGTGGATTATTTGAAGAGAGGGCCAAGAGCCATTTCTTCTTCAAAATCACTCCCGAAGGTGAGAACTTGCGATCCTTGCTATCAACCATGTGACAGTTACCTGCAGCTCTTTTATGCTCATTAGTCGTGCTTCCCTATTCCCGACGAGCCTTGCGCTTCATTCGCTGAACGTGTAGTCGGTGGGCAACATATCTTTGCCACCAGTTTTTAAAGGCCATGCATTCTTCAGTAGGGTGTGCAATCCTCTGATGGTATAAGCAAAAGTTAGGATGTATGTCTGCTTCATCAAGATGTATATCGCCAGGATAATTTCCTCTGAACGAGGGCAATTTCATTCCCATTGACAGGGCTCTGGCGAACATTTTCCTTGTCTTAAACCTGCTTTTATTTACGGCGGATGTACTTTGATCTGGTGGGAGTGTTTCAACCCTTTCGTCCAGTCGTCGGCGTTTGGCCTTTTCAAATATGGCCATTTCGCGCTCTCGATAAGCCTTATTTTTTAGAAGAGCTTCGTTCAGGAATGCACCAATCATCTCGTCTGACGGTCCTAGGAGCTCCGATTTGGGATCTGCCCCCAGTTTCTCTGCGTTAGGAGCTTTTTTCTCGTCTATCAACGAGTGAGAGATCACATAACATCTTGCCACATAATCTTCAGGCTCATCCGACGAGTCTTCTCCATTGTCACCATCTCCGTCCTCAAGGACGTGGCTGAGAAATTCTTGGAGTGTGACTGGGTCCGCGCCTTCTGCTTATATTCTTCTAGCGCGTCAATATGCTTTTGCAGGTCCGTGCGCTTGTCACCAGGCTTCACGGGCTTTTTGGTCTTCTTTTTCTTCTTCGAAGACTTTGACGGATGGGTGTGGGCGCTTTGACTATCACCACCAATTTTTAGAGTTGGACGCGGCCTCAGCATTCCCTCGATGATTTCAGGTTCCAGCGGACTTTTCCATTTGACCGCCGGGCATGTTTGGAGATCCTTCAGCATTCTTTTCGTTTTGCCTGAAAGAGCGACCTCCCATGGAGCTTCTTCAACAAAAGAGCACGATGCCCCCGGTGTGTCCCCCCTTTTAAGAGCGTGCGGTTGAGGCGGGCTTACTTTCCAATTCTCAGACAGGGCGAATTTGCCATGTTGGTATTGATCTTCAATCCAGCCTTTGAAGATGAAGCAATCTTTGATTGGATGGCCTATCGCTTGGTGATAGGGCAATAATTGGGATTATTAGCCTCACCGGGTTGCAATGGGCATTTTGGATTCGGCAAATTGATAAGCCTGTTGCGCACCGTTAGCTCGAACATTCTTCTCGTTTTGTCCCGGGGAAACAAATAAGGACGCTTCATTTTCTCATTGAAGAATCTTCGTCTTTCATCTAGGCGATCAGTTAGTTTCGGGCCACTGGGCTGCTATTGGGCATTGGCGACGAAGGTCGCTTTCCCTTTCCCTTTTTTATTCCATGGCTCCGGCTTTGAAGAGGAAGGCTTGTGGCCCATCTGGTCCATTTGGGCCAGCTTGTCAATCAAGGCCTGGAAAGCGGTCGGCTTGAAAAACATCATAAATTGGGAAATAGTCGCTTGAGAGTCAAGAGTATCCATGAACATGCCTACCGCCGGCGCTTCTTCGATGCGCTGCTCGCATTTCGACCACAGATTCCGCCATCGTATTGCGTATTGAACCTATGTCTCGCCTGGCTTCACCCTGGCGTTAATTAGTGCGGTAATCGGAGTACGCTCGCTAGCGCTTGCGAATCTTTGTGTGAACAACAGCTTTATTTCTGCAAATGTCTTGACATAGTCGTTCGGGAGTTTAGAGTATCATTCGAACGCTGTCTCCGACAAGCTGCCGACGAACTGGCGAAGTAGCAGTTTATCTTCACCTCTAGTGTTGCCACAGAGAGCCCTGAACTGGGAGACATGCTGGTGGGGATTGCCCGTCCCTTTATAAACATGGAATTTAAGGATCGTATATCCCGGCGGGTACCTTATTTGGTCATACGAGCCCAGATAGGGTCATCCAGTCTTAACGATCTACCCAGCCGTTTCGCTCGCATGATGAGCCCGTATTTGCTGAGCGATGTAATCATCCAGAGCGGCCTTAGAGATTGTCTACTCCTTGGCTGCTGAAAGAGCCGGAGGAGGGTTCTATGTCTCCCCTCTGTCGTCTTCAATAATAATCGGGGGGTCTTCAGCTGGAAGTTCCGGCTGTAACATCATCCCGACCATGTCTTGGAATAAAAGAGCCATTCATTTTATGTTGGCCGCCTGTTCCGCGGCCTCTTTTTCTTTCCCCTCGAGCATTCTTCGGAGGAATTCAGCATCAGTTTCTTGTTCCTGACGCTGCTCTGAGGTCTCTGGATTTTCTTTCGGCTTAGTGAGTGCGGCCATTGCAGTCAGCATCTCCTGAAGCTTTTGCTGCTGTTGCTCCTGATCCGTTGTTATCGATCGGGTAAGCGGTCGATGACCCATAGAAGAACGGCTTTCCTCTTTTCCGGATTCCATATAGACGGTATGCACCACCATGCCCCCAGACTTAGGGCGTTTAGGTTCAGTGGTCTTGCGATTCGTCGCAGACTCAGGGATTTCTCCGGCTTTCTCCTATTGTGAGCAGTCGAAGTTGAGCGGGCCATTGCAGTGGGCACCCAAGTAGTTGTCGCCTTTTGTGGCTTGACAGGATGGTCCTCTTCTCACTGAACTTTCACCTTTTGTGTCGGCGAGAGTAATCTTGATCAATCACCGAGTCCTGAACCTGTCGCCAAACTTTGTAAATTTTAGAGGACAGCCGCTGAGGGGGCTGCTCTAGCTTCACCTTAGTAGCGTTCTCCACGGGTGGAGGAGATCTCTTCAGCACAGCAGTCGGAGAGTTTTTGCGCACTCTCCTTAGCGGTTCAAAGCTGTTCCCAGTTGGAACGGCAGCATCGATTTCCACCGTTGGAGCCTGTGGAGTCAGTCCAGAGGGAGAGTTGCCCCCAGCCTTCCTTACTCGTCACCAGTGGCGACGTCGAGCGTGTCTTGCAGTTGGAATTATCTCAGCTACGGGGGTGGTTTCCTCATGCCCCCTGTCTTGATCAGAAGCTGTCTTTGCCAACCTGTTGAAGACTGATGTCTGCTGAGTGGGGATGGCCAACCTATCAAAAGCAGACTTCCGAGCAGGTGAAGCAACCTTGACGATTTCGCCTGAAATGGGAGCTGAAACAGTCAGTTTTGTAAAGACCGGCCCTTTGGCAGGAGAACCCGCTTTGACGACTTCGAGAGAAGGAATGGCTATCCTTTTTGGGATAACCCTTTCTGGTATCGCAGGCTTCTTCATGGGCCCACATGAGCTTTGGCCCAATCTGTCAAAGACCGAGGCGTTGGATTTGGGCGACCCGTTGAGAGGGGCAGCGGCAGTGGTAAGTCAATCAAAGACCGACTTCTTTGGGGCTTCTTGCGACAGCAGCGGGGCATTGAAGCTCATTGGTGGGATTATGGTCCCAAAGAACAGCCCAGTGGTGGCCTGAGTTACTTGCTCCACTGGCATCTTGAACAGGGAGGCCGCTTGGGGCCCGTAGGTTACACCTCCAGATGAGGTGGAACGAGAGTTGCAGTTGTAGTTGGAGCAGTTAGAGGCCATTGATGTTCTTTTCTACACGGAAGCAAAACCAAATCTTAATACCTCGAACCCAAGGGCAACCATATTAAACCGCGATTCGTTCGCGAACACGACACAAGAAGTGTGGAGTGGAAAGAGGAAAAGGTCCCACCGGGCGTGCCAGAATCTGTTCTCCGCCGAAAGACGGGAGACGCGACCGCGTAGGTCCGTCTCACCTGAATTTTGGGGCAGATGCTAATTGGTGCTATGCGTCCACCTCTCCGAAGATGCCAAGTTGATTTATGACACCATGTATCGAAGGTTTAAACGGATGCGGCCGATGTAGCAGACTTCTTCAGATTCCCCCTCATTTGAGGGTTTTTTGATTGTGGGGACGCTCTTCCCTGCAGACGCAAGCCCCTGCAGTTAATTACGCTACCGCATCGAGGTAACCACTTTCTCCTTTTCCAGATGGCCATTTCATGTCATGGATGTTTGTTTTGTTTTTGGTTGCCCGTGGATTGTATTCGGAGACTAATTTATGTTGTCGCCCGTAGGGCATGGATCAGTCCAAATCCGTATCTTCTTAGATTTGGGTTTGGGGTTAGGTTTAAGGATACATTAGTCCCATTTGAGACTGAGATCAACTTAAACGTTTTTTAAGGATACGTTAGTCTAATTGTAAACTAATATCAACTTAACGTTTGTTAAGGATACGTTAGTCTAATTGTAGACTAAGATCAACTTAACGGGATGTTTAGATCCAACAAAAGAGTATTTAGACTCTATTATTTAGTTTAGGGACATTGCGGTCGATTACCAGTTTAAGAACATGGTGGTCCAAGGTTAAGGACATCATAATCCATGGGCTTAAGGACCCCACAGTCCGAGATTAAGGACATCATAGTCCGTGGGTTTAAGGACCCCACAGTCCGAGGTTAAGGACATCATAGTCCGTGAGTTTAAGGACCCCACAGTACGAGGTTAAGGACATCATAGTCCGTGAGTTTAAGGACCCCACAGTCCGAGGTTAAGGACGTCATAGTCCATGGGCTTAAGGACCCCACGGTCCAATTTAAAGATGTCATAGTCTATGAAATGTATGGTTGTCGGGATCCGTCACCTCTCTGAAGACGTTGAAAGATTACAACGACAACTATCAGAAGAGTGAAGAGATGTACCCTTGAACCAATTTTGGTTGGGAGATCTGTAGTCCAATTGGGACTAAGATCTAAGATTTATGAGCATATAGGCTCAGTTAATCTGACTGAGGGGTTTATGGCCAACTTGGGCTCGGCCCACACAGTTAAAATGTTAAACATTTGACAATGCTGAGCATTGATTTGAATTCTGACAATATTTCTGTCTTTTGTTGAATGCTGAGCATTCATCATAGCTCTTGGGCTTATTAAAGAACAATTTATGTTCTATCAGCGCACACGTGAGAAACACGTGGCGCGCTTGGCGCTTTGCGCCAGTCAGAAAGTGCAGTGCGCTTCTGCCGAGTAGCGCACACGTAAGGGACACGTGGTGCGCTTAGCGCTGAGCGCCAGTCTATGAGCGCATTGCGCTGATTTATGAGCGCAAAGCGCTATTTGTTCAGTGGCGCACACGTGAGGAGAACGTGTTGCGCTTGGCGCTGAGCGCCACTCCATGAGCGCAAAGCACTAGTCCAAGAGCGCAGAGCGCTAATTTATGAGCGCAGAGCGCTATCTGATCAGCTTTATGATCTGAGAAATAAATTCTCGTTTAGAAGAGACTTTGTCTCAAGGTTCTAAGAACAAAATTCTTATTTTATAGGAGATGCTTCAATCTCTTATTTTGATGAAAGGTTTTGCTTTTATGGATCTATGATCCTAAGAGAATTGACTTAATCTTCCCCCTTTATTTTATAGATCTATGATCTGTGAGAAGAGTTATGTTCTTCTTTTTATTATATGATGAAATCTTTTGATCTCTTTTTGAAAGACCTTGGTCTTGTAGATCTATGATCTTAAAGAAAGAAGTGAATTCTTTTTTTTAATTATGAGATGATTTCATCTCTCTGTTCTTTTACCTTGAAGAAAAGTTGTTCTTCTATTGAGAGCTTGGCTCTTCTTTCTGAGATTTTCTCAAAACTTCTGGGGGGTTCCTCTATTTGTTTCTGTATATCTCGAGACTTGAAGTCTTGGGGCCTTTATATAGGGCAAGCTAATTTGTTCAATCAGTTAAGGAGATTTTTTCTCCAATTGATTTGAGGATTTTCCTATCGTTGGATCTTTGATCGAAGAGCTTCTGATTTACAGAAGGCAATCTTCTTGTTCTTAACAAGATTGGGGAATTTCCTCTAAACAGAATTTATTCTGTGTTTTTGGTGATTTTTAATCACCATTGGATCCTTGATCCAACGGTGCTCTGATTTACAGAGCACAATCTTTTTGTTTGGAAAGATTTTGATGAATCTTTCCTTAACAGAATTTAATTCTGATTAATTGATGATTTATCATCTTTATTGGATCTCTGATCTGACGGTGAGGAGCTTTTAGTTCCAGCACTTGGCGCTGCTTCTGAAGCGTTGCTTCATTTCAAAATTTGAATTTTGAACAGAGTTTTGCTCTGATTGGGGGAAACAAACCCGCTCAAATGCGCGTTTGGAGTTTCCTCCGGCAAATTCCTAGGATTCATCGTACGACATCCAGGCAACGAAATAGATCCGTCGAAGATCAAGGCGATTATGGAAATACTTTCGCCAAGAACTCTCAAGCAACTGCGATCTCTCCAAGGAAAGCTCACATATATCAGACGATTCATAGCCAATCTTTCCGGAAAGTCCCGTCCTTACAGTCATCTAATGAAGAAAGGGACTCCGTTCGTCTGGGATCGCAAATTCCAGAGTGCACTGGACGAAATCAAGCAATACCTACAGAATCCGCCAGTACTGACCGCTCCGGTCAAGGGAAAGCCTCTCATCCTGTACACAACAGCCCTTGAAGGTTCTTTAGGTGCACTATGGGCTCAGGAGAACGACCAAGGGAAGGAGAGAGCCCTCTACTATTTGAGTCGAGTTCTCCTGGGGGCAAAAAACAACTACCCCCCATCGAAAAACACTGCTTGGCGTTAATCTTCGCGATAACGAAGCTCAGGCACTATGCTTTGGCACATGAGGTCCATCTCATATCAAAAGTGGATCCTCTCAAATATTTGATGTCAAGAGCCATACTAACAGGACGGCTCGCTAAATGGGCCCTACTCTTGATGGAGTTCTCGATAACATATCGTTCTCTGAAGGCAGTAAAGGGACAGGTCATCGCCGACTTTCTCGCTGAGCATCCGATACCTGCCGATTCACCTTTAAATTATGAGTTGCCAGACGAGCACGCGTTTGACACGACCGATAGGGAGAAAGAAAGGAGTGATACCCGATGGGAACTCTACTTCGATGGAGCATCTTCCATGAAGAAGCGAAAGCACAACTCCCCCATAATCAAATCTGGGGCAGGCCTCATCTTCGTGACTCCACAAGGAGGGATAATGCGCTTTGGCTTTTTCTTGACAGAGCCAAGGACAAACAATGAAGCCAAATATGAAGCTTTGATAGCAGGTCTTGAGATCGCTGTCGACATGGGAATCGAAAACCTCCTCATATACGGAGATTCCCAGCTGGTCGTTAGTCAAGTAAATGGCGACTATCAAACGTGCAAACCAGAGTTGGTAAGGTACGGTGAGAGAGTGCAACAATTGATGACTCAAATTCCCGCCTACGCGCTGGAGAGCATACCGCGCACGAAAAATAGCAAAGCTGATGCAATCGCCAAGCTCGCTAATGAATTGGCTGATGAAAATCTCGATGTCGTAAGGATCGTTGTGTAAAGCCGTCAGGTTCTTGCACCAGCGGAAATATCTCTAGAGTCGTCTGAAGAAAAGGGAGCGACCGAGCAAACGGCCCTACAAATAAAAGACTAGGAAAAGGCTAAGGATTGGAGAGAAGTCTTTATAGACTACTTCAAATCCCGTCGAACACCTGAAGATGCGTCCTCAAGACATCGGCTCATGAAACGAGCACTATTCTTCGCCTTCGTCAATGACACTCTATATAAGAGATCATTTAATTCTCTATGGCTAAGATGCTTGGGACTTGAAGAAGCAAGAAAAGTCGTCCAAGAAACTCATGACGGACTCTGCGGTTCTTACCAAGCCGGCCCGAAGATGAAACTGAAGATCAAAAGGATGGACTACTATTGGCCCACAATGATCCAAGACTACCTTGAATACGCAAAGCAGTGCCACTCGTGCCAGATTCACGGGGACTTTATCCACCAGCATCCAAATCCGCTACATCCAACGGTGGCTAGCTGGCCGTTCGAAATGTGGGGAACTGACATAATCGGGCCCATCGAACCAGCATCGTCTAGAGGACATCTGTTCATATTGGCGACAACTGATTACTTCTCCAAATGGACAGAAGCAGTGCCGTTAAGAGAAGTGAAGACGGAGAATATTCTCCATTTCTTCAAGACACACGTCATCTATCGGTTTGGCACTCCGGGATGGATTATCTCCGATAACGGGCCGGCCTATAGAAGTCATAAAATCAGCCGCTTCGCACAGTAGTATAATATAGATTGGAGATACTCATCGGTCTATAATCCTCGAACTAATAGTCTAGTTGAGGCTTTTTACAAGACCTTGACAAAGATCATAAAGAAGACGATGTCTCGTAATAGGAAGATTGGCACGAGAGACTGCATGAAGTTCTCTGGGCGTATCGAACCACGTTCAAAACGGCCACATACATAACGCCGTATGAATTGGTATTCGGCGCTGAAGTAGTACTCCCCTTGGAGATAGAGCTACCCTCCTTACGAGTGGCAGTTCATTACGAGCTAACGGACGAAGAGAATGCTCATCTTCGGCTTGAGGAACTTGATACCCTCGACGAAACCCGGCTCATGGCGCAACAAAACTTGGAAGCTTACAAAGCAAAAATGACGCGCTTGTAGGGTGTTTTTCGTCACCCCATTGAGATGGACATACGCGCGCGCTTGTCAGGCGTACTACAGATTCCCCCTGCCTGGGGTAGGCCGGGGTTTAATGATTATGGGGATCCTAATCTCCGGCAGCCGCGAACTAAGCTGCCGTTAATTCCCCTCGCCTTTGGAGCGAGGGAACCTCCGATTGACGGGTTAAACTGGTCATGCGAACTCAATGTGCAGTGTGCGTGTGTTGTGTTTTGAAAGGGGGGTTTTGGATATATTGGGAGCCACGCAGAGTTTTTACGGGGGTCCCGCTACCCGGATAGCGGGCTGGGAGTCAAGGGGGCTAGCAGCCCCCTTGCGGGGTGCGGGGCAGCGCCCCGTTAGAAATTTTTTTCTAACAGGGACAGTGTCGTGGAGTATGTGTGTGTGTAAATATGTATGCATATGTACATATATATATATATATATATATATATATATGTACGTATACTTGTATATATATATATATACATAAAAGATAGAGGGGGGAAAACATCCAAAGGATGCGTGGGGCAGCACCTTGGGCGCTGTGCGCCTAGGTGTTGTGCACTCAGACGCTAGAGTGCCACGTGTCGGTACGTGGGCGCTCTGCGCTTGAGCGCTGGGCGCTTGAGCGCAAGTGCGCCACGTGTCGGCACGGGGGCGATTTGCGCTCGAGCGCTGGGCGCTTGAGCGCAAGCGCGTCACGTGTCGGCACCGGGGCGACTTGCGCTGGAGCGCAAGCGCGCTACGTGTCGGCACGTGGGCGCTTTGCGCTCGAGCGCTGAGCGCTTGAGCGTAAGCGCGCCACGTGTCGGCACGCGGGCGCTCTGCGCTTGAGCGCCGGCGAGAAAAAGAGGCTTTTAGCCTAAAAAAGATTTCTGGAAAGAGAAATCAGAGAGGAGTTGGACTCCTGAGTGTGTTTTTGGGGTTAATGGAAGGGGTGTTCCCCCAATCTGAGCAAGGCTCATTTGGATTTTGAAAATTCAAATTTTCTAAAGCAACGCTTCGAATTCCGTGCGTTGCGCAATGCGCAAGCGATCCACAGTGCGACACGTGTCTGCGCAGTTGCGCAAGCGCACCGCTGCGCGACACGTGTCTGCGCAGTTGCGCAAGCGCACCGCTGCGCGACACGTGTCTGCGCAGTTGCGCAAGCACTGTTGCGCACGTGTCTGCGCAGTTGCGCAAGCACTGTTGCGCAAGCCTTCCACTACGCGACACGTGTCATTCATTGGGGAGTTGCGCAGAAACAGAATGAAAATTTAAATAAAATCTTTTCTGTTCTTTCCAAAACCAGAAGATTTTCTTCTGCCTTTGGATCAAAGATCCAGCAGTGAGAAAATTCCCAAAATCACTCAGAAAAGATCTTGTTAACAAATTCAACAAATTTGTGAGCACTATAAATAGGACCCCAGACCTCATTCGAGAGGGATGAACTTCAAGAATCAACTTCTGGCAAAAAAAACGGGGGGAAGAGAAAGAACTCTTGAAGATTAATCAAGAACATAAAAAAAAAGGTAAAAACTTCTTTTGAAGAAGAGAAAAATCTCTGAAGAACAGAGGATTAAAAAATGAATAATTCAATAAAAATAAATAAATAGTGCCTTGCACTTGTTGTGAACCCTTGGTTCTGTGAAATCAGGGAAAACAAGAAGAAAAACTTGTTTTTCCTTTGATCCAAATTTAGATCAAAAGTGCTATGCACTTTTGTTCTTAAATCTGAAAAATTCTTGGGGTTCTGCACAAATGCAACCCATTATTTAAAAGGGCCTGGCCCAAATCAAATTGCAAAATAATAAAAGGGCAGAGCCCTGTTTGGAAAATTCTTGAGGTTCTGCATAAATGCAACTCATTATTTAAAAGGGCCTGGCCCAAATCAAATTGCAAAATAATAAAGGGGCAGAGCCCTGTTTGGATTGATTTCTTTTAGTCGGGCAGAGCCCAAAATAAATAAAAAAATTGGACTTAACCCAATCCTGGCTGTAAGTCCTTAAATTAAATTGATTGAGCAAAATGGCTCTCCTAAACCAATTCACGACCGGTTCGAGGGTACATCTCCGAACTCCTTTGACATCCCTCGTTGTAATTCCTCAACGACGTCAAAGAGGTGACGGGTCCCAACGACCACACATCCAAATGGACCGAAACGTCCTTAAACTAATATTGGACCGAAACGTCCTTAAACTAATATCGGACCGAAACGTCCCTAAACTAATATCGGACCGAAATGTCCCTAAACTAATAACGGACCACCACGTCTTCAAACTGGAATATGGACCGAAACGTCCTTAAACTAATATCGGACCGAGACGTCCTTAAACTAATACCGGACCGAGACGTCCCTAAACTAATATCGGATCGAAACGTCCTTAAACTAATGATGGACCACCACGTCCCTAAACTGGCGATGGACCACTACGTCCTTAAACTGGCGATGGACCACCACGTCCTTAAACTGGCGCAATAGAGCCCGAATGCTCTTTTGCCGGATCTAAACGGTCCCGTCTAAGTTGATCTTAGCCCCAAATACGGTTAATGTGTCCTTAGATCTTTAAATAAACAATAAAACTCCAAATCAACTTTGGTTCAAGGGTACATCTCTGAACTCCTCTGACGCCTGTCGTTGTAATCCCTCAACGACGTCAGAGAGGTGACGAGTCCCGACGGCCAGATAATTAAATCAATCACTACGTCAGGTCGATCTTAGTCTAAAACAGGACTAACGTATCCTTGACGAACGTTTAAGTTGATCTTAGCCGCAACGCGACTAATGTATCCTTAAACTAAAAAACACCAAACCCAAATCTAAGTAAATGCGGATTTGGACTAATCCACGCCCTACGGGCGACGGCATTACTCAGTCTCCGTATACAATCCACGGGCAACCACAAACAAAACAAACACACACGACACGAAGTGAAATTCTGGAGAAGGAGAAAGTTGTTACCGCGACGCGGTAGCGTAATTAACTGCAGGGGCTTGCGCCTGCAGGGAAGAGCGTCCCCACAATCAAAAACCCCTCACCCTGAGGGGGAATCTGACGAAGTCTGCTACATCGGCCGCATCCGTCTAAACCTCCGATACAAGGTGCCATAAATCAACTTGGTATCTTCGGAGAGGTGGACGGATCAAACCAAATAGCATCTGCCCCGAATCCCAGCGTCAGGACTAACGCGGTCTTATGCGCCGCCATTCGGAGGGGAACAGATTCTGGCACGCCCGGTGGGACCTTTTCCTCTTTCCACTCCACACTTCGTGTGTCGTCTTCGCGAACCAATCGCGGTTTGTTAAATGGTTGTCTTTGGATTTCAAGTTGCTAAGATTTGGCCTTTTACCTGGCGCAGAATTCAAGATTCAATGGCCACCAACTGCACCAACTGCTCGAAATGCCACTGCAACGGACGCTCCACCTCACCGAGAGGTGTAACATATGGGCCCCAAGCGGCTTCCTTCCTGACTCTGCCGGTAGACCAGGTGACCCAAGCCACCACCGGCTTGTTCTTCGGGACCATGGTCTCACCTACAAGCTTCTCTATGCCGACACCTGTACCGGAAGTGAACAAGAAGTCGGTGTTCGACCGGCTCACTGCTACCACGACCCCTGTCAACGGGTCGCCTGCTACTGAACCAACAGCCTCCGTTTTCACCAGGCTAGGTCAGAACTATAAAGTGGTCGTCCCAAAGAGGGCAACGGCCGCTGTTTTGGAAGTTGTTAAGGCGGCTTCTCCCATCAGAGAGTCGGTCTTCACAAGATTGACGGTTCCCACTCCTCCCCCAGCTGGTCAGAAGGCATCAGTCTTCGATGGGCTGACATCGGCAGTTACCCCACACTCAAACAAGGGGCAGCAAGAAACCATCTCGATTTCCGAGCCAGTCCCAACGGCCCGTCGTGCGCGAAGTCGCCATTGGCAATGAGTAAGGAAAGCAGGGGGCAACTCCCCCTCAGGGCTAACCCCACCTGCTCCAGTGGTGGAGGTCAACGCTGCTGTTCCAACTGGGAACAGCTTTGAATTGCTGAGGAAGGTGAAAAAGAACTCTCCGGTTGCTACATTGAAAAGATCTCCTCCGCCTATGGAAAAAGCTCCGGAGACAAAACAGGAACAGCCCCCTCAACGGCTGTCGTCAAAAATTTATAAAGTTTGGCGGAGGGTTCAAGACTCCGTGATTGACCCGGACCACTTTCGTCGCCAGAAAAGGGCAAAGGTGGAAAAGGACAAAAACCGCCCCATTAAACAGCAGGGTGCAACAAATGCTAGGATGCCCACTTCAACGGCTCCTTCAACCTCAATGGTCCACAAAAGGAAAAGGCCAGAGAAAGCTCCCGTGACACTGACAAAGTTTAAAAGCGGTGAACCTAAACGCCCCAAGTCAGGGGGCATAACAGTTCATACGGTCTATATGGCTTCTGGAAAGGAAGAAAGTCGTACTTCTACGGGTCACCGACCGCTTACCCGGTCAGTGACCAAGGCTCAGGAGCAGCAACAAAAGCTTCAGGAGATGATGACTACAATGGATGCACTCACGGAGCCAAAGGAGAACCCTGGGACGTCCTTAGATGAACGCCAAGAGGAAGAGACCGACGCCGAGTTCCTCCGCCGAGTACTGGAAAAGAGAGACAAAGAGGCTGCTGAACAAGCAGCCAATATACAGCGTATGGGCCTCCTCTTCCAGGACATGATAGGGATGATGATACAACCAGATCCCACAACTGAAGAACCCCCGATTGTCCTTGGGGATGATAGGGGAGAGACATCAAACCCTCAGCCCGTTTTATCAACGGCTAGAGAGGATACAATCTCTAAAACTGATCTGGACGAATATATAGCCCAGCAAATAAAGGTTCATCACGCGGCCGAAGCAGCCGGCCACGTTGTAAAAACGGGGCGACCGTATCCAGGCTGGTATGACCAAATCAAATACCCGCCGGGTTACACAATTCCCAAGTTTCATGTCTACAAAGGGACCGGCAATCCCCATCAACATGTCGCCCAGTTCAGGGCGCTTTGCGGTAACACCGGCGGCGACGACAAGCTTCTGCTTCGCCAGTTTGTTGGAAGCCTATCAGATACAACGTTCGAATAGTATTCTGAGCTCCCCAACGACTCTATTAAAACCTTTGCGGAGATGGAGCTGCTCTTCACCCAACGTTTTGCAAGTGCCAGTGAGCGTACTCCGATGACGGCGCTGATTAACGCCAGGGTAAAGCCCGGCGAGACGTGGGTTCAGTACGCTATACGGTGGCGTAATCTATGGTCTAAGTGTGAACATCGCATAGAAGAAGCCCCTGCGGTGGGAATGTTTGTTGGAACCCTTGATCCACAAGCAACCATTTCACAGTTTATGATGTTCTTCAAGCCGACTTCCTTCCAGGCTTTGATCGACAAATTGGCGCAGATGGACCAGATGGGCCATAAACCCCCTCTCCCGAAGCCGGACTCCCGAAACGATAAAGGAAAGGGAAAAGCGATCATTGTCGCTAATGCCCAACAGCAACCGAACGACTCGAAGCCGGTTGCTCGTCCAAACAATACGCGCCCATACGTACCCCTTGAGGACAGGATGGGACGTGCTTACTCCTTCCCCCGTGATAAAACGAGGAGGCTATTCGAGCTGGCATTGCGCAACAGGCTCATAAATCTGCCAGATCCAAAACGTCCGTCGCAACCAAGTGACGTCAACGAGCCTAATTACTGCCCTTATAATCGAGTGCTAGGACATCCGATCGAAGACTGTTACGTTTTCAAAAATTGGCTTGAAAACCAGTACCGCCAGGGCAAATTTGCGCTATCCGACAAATGGAAGGTGAATCCCCCGCAGCCCCACACCTTTAAAGGGACGAATACGCCGGGGGCAACATGCTCCGTCATTGAAGAAGCTCCTTGGGAGGTTGTATTATCAGCCAAAACGAGGAGAATGCTAAATGATCTTCAGATCTGTCCAGCGGTCAAGTGGAAGAACCCCCTAGAACCGCAGGTTATTGAGGGGATGTTGAAGCCACGTCCGACTCCGAGGACCGATGGTGGTAGTTCAAGCGCTCATAGTCAGCCGTCAAAATCTTCGAAAAAGAAGAAGAAGAAATCTAAGAAGCCCGTGAAGCCTGGCGACAAGCGCACGGACTTACAAAGGCAAATCGACGCACTGGATGAGTACAACCAAAAAGCGCGGACTCCCATTACGCTCCAAGATTTCCTTGATCACGTCTTCCAAAAAGAAGATGAGGGAGAAAGTTCATCGGATGAATCCGAGGAATATGGGGCGAGCTGTCATATGATCTCCCATTCGACCACGGACGATGAAGGGACTTCTGGCACTGAAACGCTGGGGGCAAATGCCGAATCAAGAGCCCCAGGGTTATCAGTTGAAATGATTGACGCGTTTCTTAATGAAGCTCGATTGAAAAGCAAAGCTGATCGAGAATGCGAGACGGCTATATTCGAAAGGGCCAAGCGCCAGCGACTTGAGGAAAGAGCTGAGATGATCCCGCTGGAGCAAAATGCCTCCACCGCTGACAAAAGCCAATCCAAGATAAAAAAAAAGAAGTTTGCTAAGGCCATATCGATGGGCATGAAGCTACCACCTTCTGAAGAAAAAGTTACTGGCGCGGTAGAAATACACCCCTCTTATTGCTTATATCATCAGAAGGTCTCGCACTCCACCCAAGATTGCAAAGCTTTCAATGGATGGTGGCAAGGATACGTCGCTAATCAACAACGCTTTAAACGGGAAAAGCGTAAGATTCGTCGGGAGCAAAGAAGCACAACCAAAGAGCTTGAAAGAACTGCCGGCAATTGTCACATGGTTAACACTACCGGGTCGCAAGTGCCTACATTTGGGAGCGACTCTGATGAGGAGTTAGAACTTGCCCCTCTCTTTAAAGAGTCAACTTCGGGAAAAGAAGAGGAGCCAGTGGTTTGCGAAAATATCCGGCTGCGGAATCGAACACTGCCTGAAAAGAACCTCGGACCCTCGAATAGAAAAGATAAAGGGAAAGAAAAGGTCTCTGAAGACATCGTCTTAGATGACCAAGTTCTGGAAGAGCTAAACGCCAAAAACCCGCCGAAGAGAAGTAAGGTGGATTACAACGTTCTGGCACATCTGAGGAAACTGCCCTCTCAACTCAGCGTCCTTGATGCCTTGTTACTATCAAAGGAAGCCAGAGACTCTTTGATTAAGGCGCTACAAGATCCTGACCAGTTCCAAGCCTTCTTAGCCGAAGAAAAGATGAAAGATGAATTAGAAGAAGTGCACACAGCCGACGTTGCTTTTGGTGATGAAGACCTTCTCCTCGGGACGTGTGAACACAATCGCCCCCTTTATGTCTCGGGATATTGCCATGACATAAAGATAGGTAAAATCTTGGTCGATAACGGATCGTCTGTCAATTTACTCAATGTGCGAGTGTTAAAGGAGATTTGCATGAGTGTCCAACACCTCGCCCGAGACAAAATCACTATCTCCGGTTTCGACTCCCAATCCTCAAAGACTCTTGGATCCGTGATATTGACACTGCGCTTCGGGTTGCTCGTCACAGACATCAAATTCCATGTTATAGATGCCAAGACGTGCTACAATGCTCTGCTCGGCCGACCATGGCTACACGAGTACAATATCATCCCTTCTACACAGCATCAGTGCATGAAGTATTCTAGGGATGGCCTCGAGTACACTGTGGCGGGAGAGTTGAATCCGTTTTCCGTGAATGAAGTTCGCAAGTATGAAGATGCCAAATACTTTTTACCGAGTTTCGAAGACACGGAAAGATGTCACAAACCGGAGGACAAAACTAACGCCACCATCCCTGTCTTCGGCAGTGACACTAAGGAGGAGGAGGATATAATTTATTCAGGTCCATCCCAATCCACCAGGCCGGGACCATCCGTTCCTTCATTGATCTTCGGCAGTGATTCAGAAGATGAAGTTCACGCTGTATTCCCCGCTCGGCCTTCAATACGGGTTTCCGCTGATGAAGATCGAAGTCTGCAGATAACCATGGTGCCGCTTGAACATTACAAAGAACTGGATGCACTCGACACCAACAGCGTAGAAGAATTGCAGACATTCTATATCCCTCCCGGACGTAAAGGCGAGAAGGCAATCCTATTCTACCGTTCTGAAGAAAACAAGGTGGAAAAAGAAATTTGGCATGGCGCGGATCCCATGCTCGGCAGGCTTCAGCCTATCCGTCTTCCCAGATATTATACCGAAGGTTTGAAGAAACTGCTGAAACGCCAGGGGATGTCCTTCACACAGACCATTAGAAAAGCCAAATTCTATGACAAGGTCTGGAACATTCCCGGGACTCAATGCAAACTGCCTAACGGGAGAGTAGAAACAAAAGGGCTTGGGTACATCCGGTCAAAGAAACGGGAGCTAGTAAACAGCTGTTATGTTATGTATGACTTCGATGAAGAGGCGGACGCTCAATGGGAGGACGCTAATCCTGAGCCAGCAAAAATTCCTGATGCAAAACCGCCCAGTCCATCGTTTGAAGACCGGATGAGCAAACTTATAAGGGATGCAAGTCAAAAAGCCCGAGATGATCATAATCGTGAAATGGCAATCTATGAGAAAGCCAAGACACAGCGCCTCCTTCAACAGGCGGTGAAGGATGAAAATGCCGCTCCTTATCAACCTGCTACAAAAAAGGTTCGACGCGAAAGCAAAAACAAGTCGAAAGGCAAGAAAAGCGCTCGACAACCACAAAGCAGAGCTAAGAAGCCACGCATCCGAGAGTCGAGCGTTATTGACCTAGCCCTCATGAAGAAAATGGGTCGAGCATACTCATTTCCTCGGAACAAAACAAGGAAAATACTTGAGCTTGCTCTAAAATATCAAATGCTTACACTGCCAGGGTCTAAACACCCTGAGCAAGCAGGCGAAGTCTTCAACCCAAATTATTGCTCGTACCATCGAGTAGTAGGGCATCCGCTTGAAGATTGCTTCACCTTTAAGAATTGGGTTGAGGACCAATATCAGCTTGGCAAATTCGCGTTATCTGACAACTGGAGGGTAGCGCCGCCGCAAAAGCACGAACCCGAAGACACAAGGATAGAACCAACTCCGCATTGGGATTGGCAGAAAATTTGCACTTGCCACGTGGTAACAATATTAAAAGAAGAGCCTGAGGACATGAACAGCCTTCCTTGGTGCTTTGAAAACAGCAGCGATGAGGTAATCTCAGAATTTCCCCCAGCACCAAAAGAGCTGGAAGATGGAATCCATACTACTGCAGATAATCTCAAGAAAATTGAGTTGGGAACGGTAAATGATCCGCGACCGACGTTCGTCAGCGAGCTGCTGTCTGAAGAGAGGGTGGCTGCGTTAAAAGGCGTCCTTGTGCAGCATAAAGATTGCTTCACATGGAACTATTCCGAGATGCCGGGACTAGATCCAGAAGTTGCTGTACATAGACTGGCGATATCCCCGGACGTCAAGCCAGTCAAAAAGGCGCCGAGGAGAATGCGACTCGAGCTTGAGATGAGCATAAATACCGAAGTCAAAAAGTTAATTGACTCTGGCTTTATCCAGGAAGTTCAGTACCCTGAATGGATCGCCAACATTGTCCCAGTGATGAAGAAAAACGGGACAGTGCGCATATGCGTAGACTTCCGGGATCTTAACAAAGCTTGCCCGAAGGATGATTTCCCAGTGCCGGTCACTGAACTGATGATAGACAATACATCCACTCATGAGGTTTTCTCCTTCATGGACGGCTCATCGGGGTATAACCAGATAAAAATGCATCCAGAAGACCAGAAGCACACAGCCTTCAGGACTCCTCTTGGTATATTTTGTTATAAAGTGATGCTCTTCGGTTTGAAGAACGCCGGTGCTACTTATCAGAGGGCCATGACAAAGATCTTCGACGACCTTATACACGAAATCGTTGAATGCTATATCGACGATCTCGTGGTTAAAAGCAAATCATATGAGGAACATCTCGAGCATCTGAAGACCGTATTTCAACGCCTTCGGCAATACAACTTGAAGATGAATCCTCTTAAATGTGCGTTCGGGGTTTCCTCGGGTAAATTCCTGGGATTCGTTGTTCGACACCGAGGTATTGAAATAGATCCGTCAAAGATTAAAGCGATCATAGAAATGCCTCCGCCGAGGACTCTCAAACAGCTGCGGTCTCTCCAAGGGAAACTCGCATACATACGGCGATTTATAGCCAACCTTTCAGGAAAGTGTCGTCCTTATAGTCACCTGATGAAGAAGAGAACCCCATTCGTTTGGGATCAAAAATGCCAAGGCGCACTGGATGAAATCAAGCAATACCTGCAGAACCCGCCGGTGTTGGCTGCTCCGGTTAAGGGGAAGCCTCTCATTCTTTATACAACCGCCCTCGAAGGTTCCTTAGGCGCATTATGGGCACAAGAGAACGATCAGGGGAAAGAAAGAGCACTCTACTACTTAAGTCGAGTTCTGCTGGGGGCAGAAAGCAACTACTCTCCCATTGAAAAACACTGCCTGGCGTTGATCTTCGCAATAACAAAGCTTAGGCACTATGCGTTGGCGCACGAAGTCCGTCTTATTTCAAAAGTGGACCCTCTCAAATATCTAATGTCAAAAGCCATATTGACAGGGCGACTCGCTAAATGGGCCCTGCTCTTGATGGAATTTTCGATAACATATCAACCTCTCAGGGCAGTAAAAGGCCAGGCCATCGCCGACTTCCTTGCTGAGCATCCCATACCTGCCGATTCTCCTTTAAATTGCGATTTGCCAGACAGACATGCGTTTGACGCAATCGACAGTGGTGATACCCGTTGGGAGCTTTATTTCGATGGAGCATCTTCCATGAAAAAGCACAAACAAAGTACGCCAATGATCAAATCGGGGGTAGGACTCATCTTTGTGACTCCACAAGGAGGAATAATGCGCTTCGCCTTCTCCTTAACAGAGCCGAGAACGAATAATGAAGCTGAATATGAAGCTTTGATAGCAGGCCTCGAGATCGCCATTGATATGGGAATTGAAAGCCTCCTCATATATGGGGACTCCCAACTGGTCGTCAGTCAAGTGAACGGCGATTACTAAACATGCAAACCGGAATTGGTAAAGTACGGTGAAAAAGTGCAGCAACTGCTAACCCAAATTCTCTCCTACACGTTGGAAAGTATACCGCGCGCGGAAAACAGCAAAGCGGACACACTGGCCAAACTTGCTAAAGAATTGGCTGACGAGAACCTCGATGACGTTAGAATCGTGATACAAAGCCGTCGAGTGCTCGCCCCAGCAGAAATACATCCAGAATCATATAAAGAAAAGGGAGCAACTGAGCAGGCGACCCTACAAATAAAAGACCATGAGAAGACCGAAGACTGGAGAGAAGTCTTCATAGATTACTTCAAGTTCCACCGAATGCCTGAAGAAGCGTCCATAAGACATCGGCTTGTGAAACGAGCTCTGTCTTTCGCCTTCGTCAACGATACTCTATACAAGAGGACATTCAATTCTCTGTGGCTGAGATGCTTAGGACCTGACGAAGCGAGAAGGGTCGTCCAAGAGGTTCACGACGGACTCTGCGGTTCCCACCAAGCAGGCCCTAAGATGAAGTTGAAGATAAAACGGATGGGCTACTACTGGCCCACGATGATGCAGGATTGCCTGGAATACGCGAGGCAATGTCATTCATGCCAAATTCATGGGGACCTCATCCATCAGCATCCCAATCCACTGCATCCAACAGTGGCTAGCTGGCCATTCGAGATGTGGGGAACTGACATAGTCGGCCCCATCGAACCAGCATCGTCAAAGGGACATCGTTTCATCTTAGCGACGACTGATTACTTCTCCAAATGGGCAGAGGCGGTACCGTTGAGGGAAGTGAAGACGGAGAACATCCTCCATTTCTTCAAAACGCATGTCATATACCGGTTTGGAACCCCAAGAAGGATCATCTCTGATAATGGGCCAGCCTACCGAAGTCATAAAATTAGCCGCTTCGCACAGCAGCACAATATAGACTGGAGATATTCCTCAGTTTATAATCCGTGAGCTAACGGTCTAGCTGAGGCCTTCAACAAGACCTTGACGAAGATCATGAAGAAAACAGTGTCATGAAATAAGAGAGATTGGCACGAAAGATTGCAAGAGGCTCTTTGGGCGTATCGAACTACATTTAAAACGGCCACAAACACAACGCCATACGCGTTGGTATTTGGGACGGAAGCAGTACTCCCTCTCGAGGTAGAATTACCCTCTCTACGAGTGGCAGTCCACTACGAGCTGACAGACGAAGAAAATGCACATCTTCGGTTTGAAGAGCTTGACGCCCTTGATGAAATCCGGCTCATAGCACAGCAAAATCTGGAAGCTTATAAAGCAAAGATGACGCGCTCATACGAAAGATTGACCCGACCGAGGACATTTCGTCAAGGCGAACTCGTGCTAGTGGTCAAAAGGCCTATGATCCCCAATCGCGCTAAGCGGGGAAAGTTTGAGCCAAACTATGAAGGCCCGTACATCATAGATAAGGTCTACCAGGGTGGGGCCTATCTACTCATCGACATGCACGGCGAAAGGCCTTTCAGACCAATAAACGGTCGCTTCTTAAAGAAATACTATGCTTAATGAGCCACATCCTAGGTCAATGGTAGATGACGACGACTATGTCCGCTCGCTATCTTCCTAAGCTCAAACTCTATCAGCAGTAGCCCGCCTTCTCAAGTGATGGACCGAAATGTCCTTAAACTAATAGCAGACCGAAACGTCTTTAAACTAATACCGCAGCATCCTTAGGCTGACGAGATATAAAAAAAAACATATAAAAATAAAATAAAATAAACGGTATGTCCATAAGCAAAAAGGGCACGGATGAAAACCCGAAAGGGCTCCGTGAGTAAAAACAGCAGGGCTGCCGGCGAGTGTTCGTGAAAACCCGAAAGGGCGCGACCTTTGTAAAAAAAAAGAGAGAAAAAGAAAATAAAAAAAAACGGTATGTCCATAAGCAAAGTGGGCACGGATGAAAACCCGAAAGGGCTCCGTGAGTAAAAACGGCAGGACTACCGGCGAATGTTTGTGAAAACCCGAAAGGGCGCAACTTCGTTAGAGAACCCTTATAGAGTCCTTTCGACCTTGTAAGGAGAAACCACCTGCGTGAGATCCTTACGACTCACAAAGGAGCAACACATTTAGGGATCCCCATGATTCCTAAGGAGAAAATACACTTGCGAGATCCTCACGACTCGTAAGGAGAATTCTCTTATGGGACCCTCACGGCTCATAGGATTTGAAAGTCTTAAGTCACAGAGACCTAAACCTGTGCTTAAGCAAACCCCCACAAACTTCCAATATTGCCCTACAAGTGGTTCAATATTGACCCTTGTATACAATCCACGGGCGCGAATAAACATTTTCCTAACTAAGTCCCATCTGAAACTAGGGATATGTTTGCATGGTAAACAACCCTTGTAAATCCTCTCGATTTATGAGGAGGAAACCCTCCTGTAGGATTCTTACGACTTACAGAGGAACAAAACACTTAGGAACCCTCACGATTCATAAGGAGAAAATACACCTATAAGATCCCCATGACTTGTATGGAGAAATACCTTCACGAGACCCTTACGGCTCATGAAGTCAAAAGCCTTAGCCGACAGGACCCTAACCCCGGTCGCTAAGCCTCCTTTGTTCGACAACGACAGAGCCAAATGATGATTCGCTCCTGGTAATATCCCAGTTGTAGCGGTGCTGATGCCGAAATCGGTGTCCAATTTCAGGTTTACGGCGAAAGTCAGTAGGCCGCTCATGCATACGAAATAGCCGAAATGATAGGGCAACTTGCAATAAAAAGAAGCAAGTATAATGTATGCACGCAAAATAGCCGAAATGATTGGGCAACTCGTAATAAAAAGCAACGAGTAAAGATAAAATAAATAGCCGAAATGATTGGGCACCGCGAAAAATAGCCGAAATGATTGGGCAATCTCGACCTTCGCGATATAAAAGCTGAAATGATAGAGCATCGCGGAAATAAAATAAAAAGAAGAAATGATAAAACTTCGGCCCTACAGTTAGGATCACATCGATCCCTTTATACAATCTAAGGGCGTAAACAAAGAAGGAACCATACTTCCCCAGCGGATTCCGTCAAACGACGAAGCCAAACCTCAACGGTCCATTTCAACCGAAGAAGCCAGTGACTTCAACAGAAAAAAAATTCCTCGACTCACGGATACAAACACTCCTTGACGAGAGCCTCCTGATCCGCGTCGACTCGCAGAGCCATCAGCGCCTCCGTGGGAACCCTCGACTCGTTTCAAACCCCAAGGACACAAATAATCCTTGGCGCTTGGGAAACAAATAATCCCTAGCAAAATCCTCGACTCACGGATACAAACACTCCTTGACGAGAGCCTTCTGATCCGTGTCGACCCGCAGAGCCACCAGTGCCTCCGCAGGAACCCTCGACTCGTTTCAAACCCCAAGGACACAAATAATCCTTGGCGCTTGGGAAACAAATAATCCCTAGCAAAATCCTCGACTCACGGATACAAACACTCCTTGACGAGAGCCTTCTGATCCGTGTCGACCCGCAGAGCCACCAGTGCCTCCGTAGGAACCCTCGACTCGTTTCAAACCCTAAGGACACAAATAATCCTTGGCGCTGGGGAAACAAATAATCCCTAGCAAAATCCTCAACTCATGGATACAAACACTCCTTGACGAGAGCTTTCTGATCCGCGTCGACTCGCAGAGCCACCAGTGCCTCCGTAGGAACCCTCGACTCGTTTTAAACCCCAAGGACACAAATAATCCTTGGCGCTTGGGAAACAAATAATCCCTCGCAAAATCCTCGACTCACGGATATAAACACTCCTTGACGAGAGCCTTCTGATCCGCGTCGACTCGCAGAGCCACCAGCGCCTCCGTGGGAACCATCGACTCGTTTCAAACCCCAAGGACACAAATAATCCTTGGCGCTTGGGAAACGAATAATCCCTCGCAAAACTTCTCAACTCACGGATACAAACACTCCGTGACGAGAGCCTCTTTGACTCACATCTCGGGCAGTAAGGATTCAAAAACTTGCTTCCTGAACTATGGGACCCTGCAAGTCAATCCTAAATGGTCTCTTGCATACTATTCACGGGTCTCACTCTCTGAAGTCGATTCTCGACAAAGAGGGAAACAACCGCTTACGAGCCCTCTCGACTCGTAAGAAGGAGAAATTCTCTTATAGGATCCTTACGACTTATGAGAGAAAACCACACTTGGGAATCCTCACGATTCCTAAGGAGAAAATCCACTTACGAGATCCTCTTGATCCGTAGGGAAAAAAGTCTCTATGGGACCCTCACGGCTCATAGAGTTGAAAAGCCTTAGGCGGCAGACCTAAACCTGCAACCTAAGCCATCGCTACCTCTCGGAGAAGTTAAGTTGCCCGCCGATCAGGTTCATCGAAAACACCATAACAAAAAGGAAAAAAACGAAGAAATAGTACCAGACATTGCAAGAAAGAATGTGTCTTTATTCATAAATTCAATCGAAATACAAGGCGGATCGTATAAAGAATAAAAAATGCGTATATGCTATATACAAATTACAGGTGTGTAAACGATACAAGAATATTCAGGGAGAAGGAAGCTTCTTGAACAACTCTATCAATTGCTCGCGTACTTCCTTCCACGCCTTCTCCTGATCAACTACCACTGCCAGTTCAGCCTCTACTTGAGCCCGCTGCTGCGTGAAGGATGCGAGCTCTTCCCCAACAACCTGCTGAGCTGCTTCCTGGTCTCGGGCATCGCGCTCAGCGGCATCAAGCTTCCGCTTCAGCGCTAGCCCACTAGATATACGCTTGAGAAGACCTTCAAAGACGACTTTCACTTCAGCAGCATTCGTCCTAACTTCAGCACGAAAGCAAGCGGTCGCGTTTGAAGATTCCCGATGCGCCTTTAGCCGTAAAGCTGCTTCCTGCTCCAAATGGCGGAGATAAGAAACGCTTTGCTCAAGCCAAGCTGTCCGTTGGGCGCTCGCGGCCAAAACCTCGGGAGAAGGGCGCGTCGACTCCAACCGATGCAGGCGAGCCTCGATCTCTCTGCAGTGGTTAACCCACGATTCGACGACGCCTTCGTTATGAAAAGTTACGAGCGCCGCCAACATTGGGTTAACATCCACAGCGAAATCTATGGCAGAAGGGAGGGCATCCATGTTGAGCTCTTCGATGTACCCGCTCAGCATACCCAGGCTCATCACAGCACCCTTTGAAGACGGGCGTCTCAAGAAAGGACCCGCCGGTGAGAGAACGCGAGACTCAAAAGGGATCAGAGCTGGAACAATAGCTGCAAAACGAAACATGGTCAAACAATGATTCGAAAAGTCGGTGAAAGATCATATAAAAAGGGGAAAGGAATATGCTGTACCAGTCGCAACGGATGGCAAAGCCGGAGGCGCCGGTGGCAGCGCAGGCCTGGTGTCCCCTCCTTCGATTCGAGGCACTGCAATCAGGAAGAGGAAAAGTCAGATACGATCCTATATTCCCTCGAAAGAGATCAAGACAACACTTACCGGTACCACTAGAGGGAGAAGCGAGCTCGGATGGGAAGGAAAAGTGTGGGAGCAGCACTTGGTATAGATGATCGAAGAACACTCCTGAAAAGAGCATAGTGGTATGACGTTAGTACATAAGCTACACGTTAAAAGATTAATGCATAAGTCGTAAATTCATACCTTCCGACATCCGCGATGGCACAAGGGAAGGCTGAGGAGCGGCTACCGCCAAAGCAGTAGTTGACGGTGTGCCTTCAGGCAATGGAGCATCGGCACTAGCCGCACCTGCGTTTAAAACAAAGACAAACTGGTTAAGAGAGATTGTGAGGTATATATAAACGAAGAACATTGGTCATTCAAAATTTACCCGATAAGCTGCCAGCAGAAACGGAGGCAATCCCTTCCTCCACTGACGGAAGGCCACCGCCTGTAGCTTCATCACCCGACTCGAGGGGAACCGTTGTTATGCTCGCAAGCTCTACAGGCGGCGGGGGACCATAGGCAGGGAGGGCTATGATAGGAACATTGCCAGATTCCTGAGAAGGAGCGCCTAGCCCGTCTTCAGGAATCATGGCCGCCTCGCCCGCTGCTCCCTCAGGATCGGCGATCACAGCTGCCTCGTCCATCGGCACCACGAGGTCCCCAGCCTCAAGCACCTCTCCCTCTACCGCCTTCGGCTCGGTTGAGACAATCATCTCATCTGACGCCACTTCAGGTGCGACATCAATGACCCTCTCCGCGGCAGGTCCCTCAATCTCGGCTCCAGGCCCCATGACCCCGACAACGTTGCCCACTGTCGGTTCGGGTTCAGCAAGTACCGCTTCCTCCGCTCCCCTGGGTTCGACGGTCGTCTCCGCCTCCCCCTCAGTTGGACTTGACCCTGCAAGATGGGATACGTATGAGCCAATAGCTTTACAATTCGTACAACAAGGTTCTGAAAGGAGTACTACCTGAAGCAGATTTATCATTGGCGCTCCGAACCGCGCGCGCCACTTGCCGACGAGCAGTAGACAAGGCAACAGGGGGCTCTTCGGAAGGAGTACTAGCGCGAGGAATGGTGCTAGGGCCCGCTCCCGTGGCCAAAGCAGCTTTCCGCGCCTTGGCTTCACGTCTCAACCGCTTCCGCTCTTCTCGAGCCGTTGAGACGGATGCCATCAGAGCTTCCTTGAGTGAAGCATCCTCATCCGTATAGAGGGATGCCTCCAGATTTTTCAGAGCATCCCTCGTCGTTGCGTCAAGCCGAGGCTCTTGCGGCAGCTTCGACGGAGTCGGGGCTTCGGTGGCAAGCTCGGGAAGGATCCCCGCATCAACTGATATAGCCCCTGTAAAGAAACAAAAGAAGGTTAAATTGACCACCAGAAGAAATAACAAACTTTCCCTATAAAAAAAAAGAGAAAAGGGATGGAGCATACCAACACCTGCCAGGGCACGCCTCTCCTCCTCTTCCTGGAAGGTTTTCAGAGAGGCAGCAATAGCCTCTTCGGTAGAAACACCTGTTGAAAAGGGAGCAAATATCAGTTAAAGATAATAATAAAAAGTGCAATAAAATGACGAAGAAAGTGGCTGATGATTACCTGACTCAGCGAGTTTACTTAACATCGCTTCGAGCCTCGCCGATCGCTCCGAAGCTGCAATGGCGGCAGCCAAATTAGTGTCTGCAGGGTCTACCAAGAAGCCCTCGTTGCTGCCATATTCACTTATGCCTTCGTTGGGAGGAGCCGCAGGCTCTAGGCTAAGGATCGCATCGAGGGAAAGGGTGGACTTTTTCTTCTTCTGTCCGCCAGCTTTGGATCCGCTCGGAGCAGCTTTGCGCTTGGCAGTCACTTTCGGGCGGCGAGTCCCGATATCCGTTCTTGCGCCCGACTCTGGCGATACCACTTTAACCGTCTTTATCGGAGCACGGGGCGCCGTTGGTGCATCCACCGTAGTAGACAGTGGCAATCCACGCGGAGGGGCCAACACGCGTGGTCGGTCAGCTCCGGCATCTTTTATCGGGAGGGTGACCTGGGTCCTTGGCTGCAAGGGAGCCTTACGATCACCGCCAGGAGGCGCACCCCTACGGTCGACCAGCAGGCCGTTCTCCATTAAAATGATTGGGCCCATAGCGTGCGCATACCAGGCCACATATGAATTAAGCATCTTAGGCACACAGCTGGGTTCACTAATGAAGAAATAGGAACCCGTGTTAAGCCGTATAAAGTGATGCATCGCATTCTTTACCCCCGCTGGGCCAACCACGGGCGTTTCTAAGAAGGCTTCCATCGGGATCCCCTGGTTGTAGCTTGATTGCTGGGCGAATCGATGCGGATTATACCTCATAAACAAAGCCGTCTCATTCTGCCGAAACACCAGGTAGCCCGGCCGAATGGAGTAGAGATGGAGGATTTCCTGAGCCTTCAGTACAGAAGCCCCGCCCTTAAACTCGTCACGTAGGGGCACCACCGACTTAGTGGTCTCCGAGCCTATGGTGATAACCTTATCCACGAAAGAAGTCGTCGCTCCGACCAAATGTGGGCGCAGGAGGAGTCCCCTAGAATCCCGCGGGGATGCAAACACAATTGAAGCCCCGACTAACCGTATGACCCTCGGGAGTCTGTACTTCTCGAAGAATGGAGGAGTCTTGTGGGCGCCAAACACCCCTCGCACATGCATCTCCATCCAAGAAACAAAGTAATGCATCGGGAAGTTAGCAGGCTGTGCCCCAGGATCATTGGCGTCCGCCGCTACGCTGAGTCCATGGTAAAGGTAAGCTAACCCAGCAATTCCTACCGACAACTGCAGACCGGCCACCATCCGATGCGCCGGGTAAAAGACAGAGGGCCGCATGAAGCGCGGGTGCATAGGGAGCGCAAAGTTGCATAACCACAAGCCCAAGAACCCAATAAAGAAGGTTTCCTCATCCATGCCGGGGACGGCGATTTCCGAGAAAGCGACGATGGCAGCATTGGGGAGATAGAAATCCCTCTGGTTATTCTCCAATACGGGTCGGCGATCCAAACCGAAACCAAAGGGGTCGTCAAGCTGAGCGAACTTCTCGCTCTGCTCTGATAAGAACTCCGGGCGGATAAAGCGAGCCATGAAAGCTGCGAAACTGATGCCCTTGTCTCCCGATTCCAAATAGAGTTCCTCGTAGATCTCCAACACCTTCACCAAACCTGGATGCTGATGCTGAATGGCATTCTCCGGGGTTAAGTCAAATACCAGCTGCTTGGTGGCAAAGACGTACTCGTCAGGAGGAAGCAACTCCTAGTAGTGCTCCCCCCTCATTGGCAGAGCTGAAATTTCGGCAAATTCCTCCAAAGAGATAGAGACTTCCTTATCCGCCATCAGGAAGGTATGGGTGGGGATATTCCATTGTTCGACGAAGGCCTTTATCCACCACGTTGGAGGAGAGGGGTACTCGAAGAGCGAGACGAAGACGGCCGAGTATAGACCAATCTTCGTCAGGTGGGTCCTCTTCGCCGATAGAATGTACCAGGCCCACTGCAAATATCCGGCGGGGGGTCGTGGGATCATTCCAATGTTATAAGCCTGTCCCCAAGGGCGTGCTTCGCCCTGACAGATTCGCCTCCCCAGAATATCTATCGCCGGCGGCGGCTGCACGGGGATGGCGCCGATTGCAGGCTGAAGGAGGTCATCAGAATTCCAATTCTTAACCTCCACGGCATACTTCACCGGGGGTTCGTCCGCATAAGGAATCGTGACAATGGGCTCAGAGGGCGCGGCGGAACTAAAACTGCGACGGCCTTGGATGATCTGGCTATACCACCTTCCCCACAGATGGAGCTTTTTGCACTCAGGATCGTGATCTTTAATAAGAGCGAACACCACCCGATCCACTGGCGCGTGGGGGAACCCTCCTTCCGAGCGAACGAAGGGAAAAGACAAGTCGTCAGACATGTTTTCTGTGGAAAGACAAAAAAAATATACATCATTAGTGGCCTAACGCTTGGCATTATAAAAAAAAATAATAATAATAAAAATCTTGTTCCACACTGTGATGCAGTGGGTAGGGGACCAAAGGGGGACCCACAAAATCTGGATGATATGCATCATTTAATAAGACAATCCCATCATTAGATGGGACTGTCAATTCATAAAAAGTTCCCAATAGGATACACCCATTGGTGGGGGAATCCCTAGAGACAAAGAGAAAATCTCCTCTTTTAGAGCAAAGCTCTGTCACAGAGTGACATTTGTCAAACTCTAGTCTCAGGGGAACAAGATTCCTTAAAAGAGCATGGCTCTGTGGTAATAATTGAAAATCCATCAACACTTAGAAGAATTGAAGTTTTTTTTAAAATCCTGAAAAATCCATGAAAACTCATAAAAAAATTTCAATTCATCCAAGAGCAAAGCTCTGTTCATGGGTCAAAACCCATGAACAGGACCTCTGTAAATCTTGAGAGCAAGGCTCTGGTGAAGAAGCCCCAATGGAGTTTTCTTTAGATCAAAGATCCCAAGAGCAAGGCTCTGTTGAAGAAATCCCAAAGGGGTTTTCTTTAGATCCAAGATCTACAAGAGCAAGGCTCTATCAATTAAACTTAATTTGAATTAATCTAATTTTTTTTACCTAGAAGTTCTAAGTTCTGAACTTGAAAGTTCTTGAGAGAAATCAAGAGCAAGGCTCTGAAAATTTTTAAGCAAGAGCAAGGCTCTGAGAGTTAAAATTCTTGAAGATGGTAAGAAAAATTACCAAGGACCAAGGGTCCTATTTATAGGCGCCTGCGCCCCTTCAACTGACCCCCCTTATCCAATGGCTAAGATCTCGCCACCGTTGCACTTACGTCGCGCCACGTAAGCACAACGGTGCGGGGGCATTTGTTCCCCCAATCTGAGCAAGGCTCATTTGGATTTTGAAAATTCAAATTTTCTGAAGCAACGCTTCGAATTCCGTGCGTTGCGCAATGCGCAAACGATCCACAGTGCGACACGTGTCTGCGCAGTTGCGCAAGCGCACCACTGCGCGACACGTGTCTGCGCAGTTGCGCAAGCACCGTTGCACAAGTGCACTGCTGCGCGACACGTCTGCGCAGTTGCGCAAGCACTGTTGCGCAAGCCTTCCACTGTGCGACACGTGTCATTCATTGGGGAGTTGCGCAGAAACAGAATGAAAATTTAAATAAAATCTTTTCTGTTCTTTCCAAAACCAGAAGATTTTCTTCTGCCTTTGGATCAAAGATCCAGCAGTGGGAAAATTCCCAAAATCACTCAGAAAAGATCTTGTTAACAAATTCAACAAATTTGTGAGCACTATAAATAGGACCCCAGACCTCATTCGAGAGGGATGAACTTCAAGAATCAACTTCTGGCAAAAAAAAGGGGGGGGAAAAGAAAGAACTCTTGAAGATTAATCAAGAACATAAAAAAAAGGTAAAAACTTCTTTTGAAGAAGAGAAAAATCTCTGAAGAACAGAGGATTAAAAAATGAATAATTCAATAAAAATAAAAAAATAGTGCCTTGCACTTGTTGTGAACCCTTGGTTCTGTGAAATCAGGGAAAACAAGAAGAAAAACTTGTTTTTCCTTTGATCCAAATTTAGATCAAAAGTGCTATGCACTTTTGTTCTTAAATCTGAAAAATTCTTGGGGTTCTGCACAAATGCAACCCATTATTTAAAAGGGCCTGGCCCAAATCAAATTGCAAAATAATAAAAGGGCAGAGCCCTGTTTGGAAAATTCTTGAGGTTCTGCATAAATGCAACTCATTATTTAAAAGGGCCTGGCCCAAATCAAATTGCAAAATAATAAAGGGGCAGAGCCCTGTTTGGATTGATTTCTTTTAGTCGGGCAGAGCCCAAAATAAATAAAAAAATTGGACTTAACCCGATCCTGGCTGTAAGTCCTTAAATTAAATTGATTGAGCAAAATGGCTCTCCTAAACCAATTCACGACCGGTTCGAGGGTACATCTCCGAACTCCTTTGACATCCCTCGTTGTAATTCCTCAACGACGTCAAAGAGGTGACGGGTCCCAACGACCACACATCCAAATGGACCGAAACGTCCTTAAACTAATATTGGACCGAAACGTCCTTAAACTAATATCAGACCGAAACGTCCCTAAACTAATATCGGACCGAAACGTCCCTAAACTAATAACGGACCACCACGTCTTCAAACTGGAATATGGACCGAAACGTCCTTAAACTAATATCGGACCGAGACGTCCTTAAACTAATACCGGACCGAGACGTCCCTAAACTAATATCGGATCAAAACGTCCCTAAACTAATGATGGACCACCACGTCCCTAAACTGGCGATGGACCACTACGTCCTTAAACTGGCGATGGACCACCACGTCCTTAAACTGGCGCAATAGAGCCCGAATGCTCTTTTGCCGGATCTAAACGGTCCCGTCTAAGTTGATCTTAGCCCCAAATACGGTTAATGTGTCCTTAGATCTTTAAATAAACAATAAAACTCCAAATCAACTTTGGTTCAAGGGTACATCTCTGAACTCCTCTGACGCCTGTCGTTGTAATCCCTCAACGACGTCAGAGAGGTGACGAGTCCCGACGGCCAGATAATTAAATCAATCACTACGTCAGGTCGATCTTAGTCTAAAACAGGACTAACGTATCCTTGACGAACGTTTAAGTTGATCTTAGCCGCAACGCGACTTATGTATCCTTAAACCAAAAAACACCAAACCCAAATCTAAGTAAATGCGGATTTGGACTAATCCACGCCCTACGGGCGACGGCATTACTCAGTCTCCGTATACAATCCACGGGCTACCACAAACAAAACAAACACACATGACACGAAGTGAAATTCTGGAGAAGGAGAAAGTTGTTACCGCGACGCGGTAGCGTAATTAACTGCAGGGGCTTGCGCCTGCAGGGAAGAGCGTCCCCACAATCAAAAACCCCTCACCCTGAGGGGGAATCTGACGAAGTCTGCTACATCGGCCGCATCCATCTAAACCTCCGATACAAGGTGCCATAAATCAACTTGGTATCTTCGGAGAGGTGGACGGATCAAACCAAATAGCATCTGCCCCGAATCCCAGCGTCAGGACTAACGCGGTCCTGTGCGCCGCCATTCGGAGGGGAACAAGGGGTTCTTCTTCTTCCTCCTCTGTTAGCTGGATCTTGAAGATTAAGAGATGTGAGATCTCAAAATCTCTCCTTTTTGAGATCTGATGATAGATCCAAGTTCCCCTTTGTGGGTTTCGTAGTGAAAAACTATTTTGTTTTTGAAAAGGAAGAGTAAAACTCTTGATTTAATTCAAAAGAAAGAAGAAGGTTTGAGACCTTCAGAAAAGGGAAAGAGATACAAACCCTAGGTTTTTTGTGAGAATGAAAAGTGTTTCTTTTTTTATTCATCATGTTGCCTTTTATAGGCTTACATATTTACATATAGCCCCTTGGGCTTTACAAAAATGGCATTTTAGCCATCCCATGGCTCATGTGCCATTTCATTTTTGCACATAAGCCATGGGCTTACAAAATATTGGCTTTATGCCCATTTTGCATACATTCATGTATAAAAAATTACATAAAAATTATTTATTACATGATTTTTTTGTTGGCATGGCGTAAGGCCGGACGCTTCGTGTTCGGGCTCGACCTGGGCATTGGCCCACTTGCTTGGGCTTGGGCCCACCTGGCTTGGAGTTGACCTTGACTTTGACTTGGTCAACCGGGGTGCAAATTTTGACTTCAACAGCGCTCATACGAGAGATTGACTAGGCCGAGAACATTCCGTCAAGACGAACTCGTGCTGGTGGTCAAGAGACCTATGATCCCCAATCGTGCCAAACAAGAGAAATTTGAGCCGAACCATGAAGGCTCGTACATCATAGACAAAGTTTACCAAGGTGGGGCCTACTTGCTTATGGACATGCATGACGAAAGACCTTTCAGGCCAATAAACGGCCGGTTCTTGAAGAAATACTACGCCTGATAGATAACGACACCTATGTTTACTCGCTATCTTTCCAAACCCAAGCTCGGTAAGGGGTATCCAGCGAAACCGTTTTCTCCACAAAGGACCGAAATGTCCATAAACTAATAGTGGACCGTAATGTCCTAAAACTAGCTATGGACCGAAATGTCCTAAAACTAACTACTGACCGAAACGTCTTTAAACTACTGCAAACCCGCAGCATCCTTGGGCTGATGCATTAAAAAAACGGTACGTCCATAAGAGAAATGGGCACGGATGAAAACCCGAAAGGGCTCCGTGAGTAAAAACAGCAGGGCTACCAGCGAGTTTGTGAAAACCCGAAAGGGCGCAATCTCGTTAAAAGACACTTGCAAGGTCCTCTCGATCTTGTGAGGAGAAAATACCTGCATGAGATCCTTACGACTCACAAGGGAGCAACACACTTAGGGATCCCCATGATTCCGAAGGAGAAGTTACACATACGAGATCCCCACAACTCGTAAGGAGAGTTCCCCTTTGAGACCCTCACGGCTCATAGGATTCAAAAGCCTTAAACTACAGGGATCTGAACCTGTTCTTAAGCCGTCATACACACCAATATTTCCCTACAAGCACTTAAATATTGATCCTTGTATACAATCCATGGACACGAATAAACATTTCCCTAACAGAGTCCCACCAGCGACTAGGGATATGCTCACACGGTGAACGACCCTTATAAGTCCTCTCGACTTATAAGGAGAAAACACTCTTGTAAGATCCTTACGACTTATAAGACAACATACACTTAGGAATTCTCACGATTCCTGAGGAGAAAAGACACCTACGATATCATTACGACTCGTATGGAGAAACACCTTTATGAGACCCTTACGGCTCATGAAGTCAAAAGCCTTAGTCGACAAGATCTTAACTCTGTTTGCTAATTCGAACTGACAATGACAGATGATGATTCGCACTTGGCAATGTCCCAGTGGTAGCGATGTTGATGCCTAAATTGGTATCGGATCCTGAGTTCCATACTCGCGGAAAAAGTCGGCGAGCCGTAAATGCATATGAAATAGCCGAAATGATAGGGCAACTTGCAACAAAATCAGCAAGTAAAATATATGCATACAAAATAGCCAAAATGATTGGGCAACTCGCAATAAAAAGCAGCGAGTAAAAAGAAAAAAAATTAGCCAAAATAATTGGGCACCGTGAAAAATAGCCGAAATGATTGGGCAATCACGACTTTCGCGATACAAAAAGCTGAAATGATAAAGTATCGCGGAAAGAAAACAAAAAAAAATACATATAAAATGAAACTTTTGCCCTACAGATGAGATCACATCGATCTCTGTATACAATCCAGGGGCACAAACAAAGAGGGAATCATATCATCCCATCAGGCTCCATCAGAAAGAGAGCCAAGTCTCAATGGCAACATCTACAACCTAGAGATCAACAACGGCGTTCCTTCTCGTTCCAATCAGAAGCAGATATGATGTCAACAAACGGAGCCATGGAAAAGTTCCCTCGTTCCAAATCTCGAAGGGTCACAGACAGCCTAGAGACTATCTCGGAGCCACGGCAGAGTCCCTAGTTCCAAGTCTCGACGGCCACATCTACAGCCTGGAGACCCACAACAGCTTTCCTCCTTATTCCAGCAGGATTCAGACGCGACAATCAAGCTCGGAGCCATGGCAAAGTCCTTGGTTCCAAATCTCAACGGTTCACAGACAAACTAGAGACCACCTTGACATTCGTCTCATTACAGCAGATGCAACGTCAGCAAAGCGGAGCCATGGCAAAACCCCTAGTTCCAAATCTCGAAGGTTCACAGAAAGCCTAGAGACTATCTCGAAGCCGCGGCAAAGTTCCCAGTTTCATGACTCAGCGGTGCACAGACAACCGAGAGTCAACTCCTGACCCCGTATAGCACGGCTAAAGTCAATCCTGACCCCGTGGAAAACGGCCAAAGTCAACTCCTGACCCCATAACCCTAAAGTCAATCCTGACCCCGTATGGCTAAAGTCAATCCTGACCCCGTATGGCTAAAGTCAACTCCTAACCCTATATGGCCAAAGTCAACCCCTGACCTCATAGAACACGGCTAAAGTCAATTCTGACCCCGTGGAAAACGGCCAAAGTCAACCCTCGACCTCCCCGTCAAAGCAATGCTTTGATTCCGGAGCAGGTCAACTCATCAATCACTTACGAGTCCTCTCGACTTGTAAGGAAGAAAATTCTCTTGGGAGATCCTTACGACTCTCAAGAGAAAAACACACTTAGGAATCCTCACGATTCCTAAGGAGAAAATACACCTATAAGATCCTCTCGACTCATAGGTAGAAAAATCTTTATGAGACCCTCACGGCTCATAAAGTTGGAAAGCCTTAGGAGGCAGATCTGAACCTGACTCCTAAGCCATCGGTGTCCTACAAAGATATCAAAATAGATTATCTACAAAATGCATTTGCTAAAAGGGACACACCACCATGAAACAAAATATGTCTTTTATTCATGAATCAAAATGAATACAAAGTACAATCTATAAAAGAATCAAAAAATACTCTCATTCGGGAGTAAGTACAAAAGGAGAATAAAAGGAGACATATACATTTTTTTAAGCCGTCGGACGATTTAATAGATTCGTCAGTTCATCTTTCTTCCGCTGAGTCTCAGCTTCATGATTCGTTATTGCTATGAGACGGGTCTTCGCTTGAGACTGTTGGGCCTGATACGAGGCGAGCCGACTTTCAAGCTCCTTTTCAGCAACTTTGTGGGCTTCAACCATCTCGCGAGTAAAAATAACGGCTTTATCAATAGCTACCAGCTCCCTGATAGCTTCTTGAAGCACCCGCCAAAGTTCATATGCACGAGTGGTCTTAGCCGTGAGTTCGGCTTGAAGTTGCCCCAGCGCATTTGAAGCTAGCTCCCTCTCCGAAAATTTTCGGTTGAGCCTCTTCTCACATGCCTGCATATTTGCGGCACACCGTTTAACCAGCCCCCGCAAGCTCGCCTTTGCAGCCATGACCTCTGAAGGAAGGCGCGTACACTCAAGACTATGTAAGCAGGCCTCCACCCGACGACAAAACTCGACCCAGACATGCACTAGTGTTTCATCATGGTAAGCAGCAAGAAAGGGGAGAGAAATGTTGGCTTCAGCAGCAAATTCTTCGGCCGTGATCGAGCTACCAGCACGAAGATCTTCGATGAGAGTCGACAAAGAGTGAAGGTTTTGCTTCGCCATCCGTTCAGACGCGCGTAGGGCATAAGGGCCATGTATTGTAATGATGCGAGATTCCAGCAGGGTAAGAACGGGAAAATCTGTCAAGATTCATAAATAATCAGCGAGATTTGCAAACAAGAATAGATGGAATAACGTCAAAACTTTACTTACCCACAGTCATGCAAGGGGGTTTAAAAGATCCCCAGGCCCTTCGAGGATCTCAATTTCGTCGTCAGCTTCCAGAACAACAGAAGGCATTAGCATCATTATACGAAATAATGAGAATGCAATGAAGGGGGTCAAATAACACTAACCTTGCCCAGAAGAGAGGACGATGCGTTGCGGGGATATTGCCTGCGGAGCGGCCATCTCGAGCAAACGCTGGAAAGATTTTCTGGGGGATAGGTCCGCGATGGACGCCACCAATCCTCGTAATTCTGAAAAGACGGAAGGATTCATATAATGAAGAGATCATTAAAACAAAAGATAGAAGAATACCTTCGATACTCCTTCCGCTTTGAACAGGAGGGATAGCAGCTTCGGCAGCCTCCTCTATACCCTCAGGCACATCATCGGAGACATTTGCTGGTGTGACGGTTATCAGTCGAGGGGAAGTGGCCACCACTTCAGGAACGGCGATCTCAATTACCTGTTCCACCATCTCCAGGCCATCACCAGAAAGGTCCATTAAATCCATGGCTGGTAAGGACACCTCTTCAGGGTGAACGGGCACAAGGGGAACAGAAGCCGCCAATGGAAGCTCTATAGCAGGAATAACAACTGTAACGACCCCCTCCACACCTAATGGTGTCTCATCGGGGATATTTACAGAGTCCACGGTCAAGACGCTACTCGAGCTCAGATTCTCTGCCATGGCCGAATTCCCTGCAAAGTTTTACGAAGATAAGAAGCCATAGAAAGCAAAAAAAAAATTACTTGACAAAGGAAAAATACAGAAAACGTGCATACCGAAACACCAAGATGTCTCGAGTATAGCTTTTTCAAGCCAACGTTCCTTCCTAAGAAGGTATGCTCTCCGGGGTTCTAGGGTAGATTCATGACCGCCGGTCCACAATGACAACTCATCTTCAGAAGCGGCTGAGATAGGCTTTTTGAGGGCTATCTTGCCCCCTGCTCCAGAGGACCTATAAATACTCACCGTATAGATGGAGGATCTTCGTAGAATATTACGGCAGGATAGGAGCTTTTCGAAACGCGCGCGTTCTCGGTCTCATCCTTGGAACGCCTTACAGCCTCAGTTAATTGTGCGGCTTCCTCGGCAGATGAACCTGGAAAAAGAAGACCATCATCCGGCTCTGGCATAGATATTGGTTCGTCTTAAATGATAGGCTCGGATTCCATTAAAAAGTCAAGCGGATCGGTGACTGTCTTCTTCCTCCGCTTCAATCCGGAACTGGCGCTGGAAGATGATCGCTTCCGTCCCTTCGGCGCTTTGGTGCGACGTTGACCCTCTTCGCCTCCAGTATCCTCTTTTGGCGGTGCTACCGATGATGACACTGCCATCGATGACGCCGCAATTGATGGAACTGCTACCGACGCCTCATCAGAATCCCTTGTCTGAGCTCTAGTGCGCATCGGCATACCAACTGTGGGTGGAGTCAGGCCCGTATCTACCGCCTCAGGAATAAGTAAGGCACCAATACCCCTCAAGGGAGGGAGAACCATTTTCCGCGGTTGCGGCGGGACTCCCATAGCCTGGATCGGGGCGGGAGCTCTATATCCAAAAAGTATCATCTTCTTCTCAGCAATGATGGAACCAACTCAGTGGCGATACCAACCTGTAAAAGCCCCCACACATCTTGGAATGTAGTCGGCCTCAAGGATCATGAAGCGGGAGCCGGTGTTCAGCTGCATGAAGTGATGAGTGGCGTCACGAATAACTTCCAAAGATAAGCTGGGCTCCACTATGAATGCCTCGAAGGGAACACCCTAGTTATAACCCAATTGCCGGGCAAAGCATTGTGGATTATACCGCATAAAAAGAACCGCATCGTTTCGACGGAACACCGAATAACCCAGTCTGATCGAATATAAGTGCATGGCTTCCCTAGGCTTCAAGGATGGTGCTCCCTCTTTCGATAAATCAAACAGCTGCTGAATAGGTCCCGAAGGAGCAGAGAGGACTCGATCTTTGAATACCATCCCGCCTTCGTTGGCATAAGGATTAAGCAGCACACGAAGAGCCTCTAACTGAGTCGGATCAGGAGAAGAAGCGTCCACCAACCTCATGAGCCGCGGGAAGGTATAAGCATCATAAAAACCCGGTCTCTGGTGCGCAGCGAATGACCCTAACACGTGCATCTCAATCCACGACATAAAATAATGAAGAGAGAAATTCACCATATCCACACCCGGGGTCGAGGTATTGGCCGCAGTATTCAGCCCATGGTACAAGTGCGATAACCCTGCAATGCCCACGGCTAGTTGTGTCCCTTCGGCAATGCGATGAGCAGGATAAATGACCGAGGCTCTCATAAAGCGACAATGCGTTGGAACGACAAACCAACTGAGCCAAAGGCTGATAAAACCGATGAAGAAAGTTTCTTCATCCATACCGGGAGCCGCAATCGACTCAAAAGGTACAGACGACAAGATTAGGATGTAAAACTGTGGCAAATCTTCTTCTCTGGCCGGTAGCTTATTTAGCCCAAACCCGAAGGGATCATTAATATTCGCGAACTTTGGAGCCTCCTTTGATAGGACGTCTCCACGAAGGAAGCAGGCGATAAAACTCTTAAAAGTGACGCCATGTTCCTCTGACTCTGCGAACAGCTTCTTGAAAATACCTAGAGTCTTGATTAGACTTGGATACTTGTGACGGACGGCATTTTCGGTCGAGAAGCCGTCAAGCGTAGCAGGCACAGTTGTGAATGCATACTCGTCAGGAGGCAACAATTCTTCATAGGGCGCTCCCCTGATCGGCAATCCGGAGATCTCGCGAAACTCTTCCAAAGAAATCGAAACTTCGCGATCCCCTAACAAGAAAGTGTTGGTGGAAAGATTCCATTGATTTAGGAAAGCTTTAACCCACCAAACATGGGGAGATTGACAATGAAAGAGATAAGCGTACACCGCCTGATAAAGTCCGACCTTCTGCAGTCGCGCACGATGAGCGGACAAGATATAACGAGCCCACAGAAGATAGCCCGTTGGATGGCGAGGGGTAAGCCCTATCTTATAGACTTGTCCCCAGGGCTAGGCTTCACCTTGGAAAATACGACGCCCCAAGATGTCTATGGTTGGCAAAGGGTGGTTTGGTATCCCAGTTATCGACGGCTCAAGCCGGCCCGTAGGAGTCCAATCCAGCACCTCCACAGCAAAGGCAGTCTGCGGACACTCCATCGGCAAGAATGGGTGGAAAGGCTCTGTTGGCACCTCGCAAAGAAAGCTGCGGCGGCCCCGAATGATATGCCCGTACCATGTTCCCCACAAAAGCAGGTTGGTACAATTCGGGTCATGAGCCCTAATCATTGCCATCACTTCTTCGTCAGACAGTGATTAAGGAAAAACAGCCTCCGAGCGGGTAAAAGGAAAGTATGGAAGAGAAGCCATTGTTCCTGAAATAAGGGAAGGGAAAACTGTTAATGAAACCCACACGTGTATATATATATATATATATATATATATATATATATATATATATATATATATATAAAGACGATGAAAGAAAACGACAAGCAGCTTATTTCATGGGACCATTGGTTGCAAAACACATGGGCCCCACAGAATCAATATGGCGGCTCACTAATGATGAGGCAGGGTAATCATTATAAGAACAAAAGGAAGATTCTCAATAAATGAATAGTGGAGTTCAAACATCTCCGCACATTCCCCCAGGGAAAAGCCCATTATGAACTCTGTGTAAATCAAACAGAATATCTCCTAAAAATTTTTGTCAAGAACAACTGAGGATAAAAATCCCAAGAAGTCTTCTTGTTAGAACTAAGTTCTCTGAGGGAATTAAATTTCTTTTGAACAGAGGAATTTAATTCCAAGAAAATTTTCAGAACTAAGCTCTTTGGAATAGAATTAAATTCCAGAAGAAAACAAGTACCATCATCAATCCCCTAAGATCAGAAAAACGCCTAACATTGGGGGTTTACTACCTAAAGATCGTGCATTCTTAAAGCTTGGAAAGATGAGATTTTATTAAAGAAAAAAAACCCTTGGTGTGGATTTAAAATCCAAACAGAATTTTATAAAAAGTTCCTCGGCCGTTCAAAACCATTACCTGAAGAAAAGATTCTTTTTTTGACAAAGTTAAACTCTGAAATTTTTTGAACAGAGAACTGAGCTCTGAGGAAGAGAATTAAATTATCAAAGTAATTGAAAAAGGAAGAAGATGAAGGAATGGAGGCGTTGCTGATGAGACCGCTGCATTTATAGGACGTGATAGGAAACGGTTCATCTGCCTCGTTCCCTAGGCAAATCCAATGGCCATAAAGATGACAGTGTTGCACTCACGTGCAAAAACGTGAGAACAACGCTGTGGCCTCATGGGAACTAAATAAAATACAAATAAAGCAGCAAGGAAAACCCCCAAATGGGGCATCACGTGCTCACACGTGACCGGGCCTCACGTGCAAACACGTGACCTTTTATGGGCAGATTCTATCTACGCCTGAATGCCTAATTGATAAAGTCACGTGTCCACACGTGATAGGCTCTTGAACCCACTGAATTAATAAAATTAAATTCTAATTAAAAGGAATTAAAAGCATTTGTTCTCTCATGGGAACTGAATAAAATATATAAATAAAGCAGCGAGGAAAACCCCTAAAGGGGGCATCACGTGCTCATACGTGACCGGGCCTCACGTGCAGGCACGTGACCTTTTACAGGCAAAGCCTATAGGCGCTGAATGAAATAAACAATTGGAAATGCTTAATCTGTGGGGTCACGTGCCAACACGTGATGGGTTCCTGAGCCCTCTAAATTAATAGAATTAAATTCTAATTAAATGCTTAATCGGTGGGGTCACGTGCCAACACGTGATGGGTTCCTGAGCCCTCTGAACTAGAAGAATTAAATTCTAATTAAATGCTTAATTAGTGGGGTCACGTGCCAACACGTGATGGGTTCCTGAGCCCTCTGAACTAATAGAATTAAATTCTAATTAAATATTTTATCAGTGGGGTCACGTGCCAACACGTCATGGGTTCCTGAGCCCTCTGAACTAATAGAATTAAATTCTAATTAAATGCTTAATTAGTGGGGTCACATGCCAACACGTGATGGGTTCCTGATCCCTATGAAGTCTGAACTAATAAAATTAAATTCTAATTAAATGCTTAATTGGTAAGGTCACGTGCCAACACGTGATAGACTCTTAAACCCTCTGAACTAATAGAATTAAATTCTAATTAAAAGGAATCAAAAACCTTAATTGGAAAAATATTTCCTAGATCTTTCCAAACAAAAAATATTGCACTCTGTAAAAGGGAGCACCGTTGGATTAAAAAACCACCAATTTATAGAAAGATTCTGTACAAGGAAATATTTTCCTAAAATTTGCCGGGAACAAAAAATAAAATATCTTATGAATTAAAAAATCCAATGGTGAATAAAATTCACCGAATGATCTAAAATATCATGTTGGTTATAAAATCAATCAAAGATCTCTCAATGAGAGATTGGCTGAATAAACTGATTCTTTTCTTTCTCCTGTAAATAGGAGCCAAGAAGAGAAGAGAAAAGAGGGATACAACAACAGAAGAGAGGATTGAAGAGAGAGAAAAACCTCTCCCTAAAAAACAAAAAGAACAAGAGAATTTAATTCTCCAGAGAGAAGAGGATCTCTTCAGAGAAGAAAGAAACTCTAGGTAAGAGAAGGAAGGAGATCATTCCATAAAACAAAAGAGAATTTAATTCTCAAAACCAAGAGTTTAACTCTTCTAAATAAGAACTTAGTTCTTCCTCTGGTTGAAGATCTGCAGAAGCAGATCTCCCTATAAGTTGAGAATTTAATTCTCATCGGGGAGATTCTGCCATGCAGATCTAAAACCTAAGAGAAGACCTAAGTTCAGAGAATTCTATTCTCCCACAAAAACATATAGGAATTTAATTCCTCCAACAAAGATAGGGTTTAACCCCTAATGTAAGAACTTAGTTCTTCCTCATGGTGATAGATCTGCAGAAGCAGATCTCCCCATAAAATTGAAAAGTTAATTCTCATTGGGGAGATTCTTCCATGCAAATTTCTGAGGAATTAAATTCCTATACAAAAAAAAGAGAAGAGAAGTTAGCAAGGGACTTGAAACTCAGAATTATATGCATATTGATGATCACGTGGTAACACGTGACCCCCTTTCTTTAAACCAGAAAAAGAGATTTTCCAAAGTGTTTAACACTTATTTAAAAAGGAAAAGGGAAAACAATAAAGACGGTTTCTCTTTTAGGGTATATCATGTGCTCCCACGTGACCCTTAAAAAGCTCCTCAAAACAAAAGGGAGTAAAGCCAAGACAGTTTCTCTTTTAGGGTATATCACGTGCTCCTACGTGACCCCTGACAAATACTTTTAATATCCAACGCATGGATACCCATCACGTGCCCATACGTGATGGTCATAAAGGTCAAGTGTTTAATGCTTATATACATATTCTGGGAGCAAAATAGAAGAAGTAAGGCCCAATCTTCAGGCGCCTCACGTGACCCCACGTGAGCGCTTCATTCCTAGTGTTTAACACTACTTTAAGTGCATCACGTGGGAACACGTGATCGTCAAGTATATTCTAGTGTTTAACACTATATTCAAACCAATCATAACCCAAATTAGCTAAGTCTTCCAGAGGTAAGACCTCCATTCAACTATACTCTTGTCTTCCAAAACTGATCATCTCATATGGCATTCAAAGTGATTCCCAGAACCTTCCAACCAACATTGGTTCAAGGGTACATCTCTTCATACCTCTGATACATGTCGATGTAATTTTTCAACGTCTTCAGAGAGCTGGAGGGTCTCAATAACCGATAACTTTTGGTGCGTCCCTAAACGGTTGAACCAAAACCAGACAGACTATGACGTTCTTAAACTGGACTATGATGTCCTTAAACTTGACGGACTGTGGGGTCCTTAAACTCATGGACTATGATGTCCTTAAACTTTACAGACTATGATGTCTCTAAACTACCATGGACTGTGAGGTCCTTAAACCCATAGACTATGATGTCTTTAAACTTTATAGACTACGATGTCTTTAAACTCCACGGACTATGATGTCCTTAAACTTATGGACCGCAATGTCCCTAAACTAAAACAATAGAGCCCAAATGCTCTTTTGTTGGATCTAAATGATTCTGTTAAGTAGATCTTAGTCTAAAATAAGACTAACGTATCCTTAACAACCACATAAGTTGATCTTAATCTCAAACGAGATTAACGATCCTTAAATCAATCCAACTACATATCGCTCAACTAACACTGGTTCATGGGTATATCTCCTCACACCTCTGATATATGTCGTTGTAATTCTTCAATGTCTTCAGAGAGGTGACGGGTCCCGGCAACCAGACACTCAATGGACCGCAATGTTCCTAAACTAAAACAATAGAGCCCAAATGCTCTTTTTTGGATCCAAATGATCATGTTAAGTAGATCTTAGTCTAAAATTAGACTAACGTATCCTTAATAAATTGTTAAGTTGATTTTAGTCTAAAATTAGACTAACGTATCCTTAACAAACGTTTAAGTTGATCTTAATCTCAAATGAGATTAACGATCCTTAAACCCAACCCAAAACCCAAATCTAAGAAAATACGGATTTGGACTAATCCACGCCCTACGGGCGACAACATAAATTAGTCTCCGTATACAATCCACGGGTAACCAAAAATAAAACAAACACACATGACACGAAGTGACCATCTGGAGAAGGAGAAAGTTGTTACCGCGATACGGTAGCGTAATTAACTGCAGGGGCTTGCGCCTGCAGGGAAGAGCGTCCCCACAATCAAAAACCCCTCACAATGAGGGGGAATCTGACGAAGTCTGCTACATCAGCCGCATTCGTCCAAACCTTCGATACATGGTGCCATAAATCAACTTGGCATCTTTGGAGAGGTGGACGGATAAAACCAAATAGCATATGCCCTTAAAATTCAGGTCGGACGTCCCAACGTCCCGGTCGCGTCTTTTCGGCGGAGAACAGGTGATATTTGAGAAAATCATCTGGGTTTTGCCTTACGGCAAATATTTAGTTTTGAATAACCGTTGTTATGCACCAATTTTTAAAATTGAATATAATTTTTATTTTATAAAGTGAGATATAAATTTTGAAAATTGTGTTCTAAACATTTACCTTTATCAGATAAGTATAAGATAAGGTGCATTGAATAACGGTATAGACATTCTTAACCAAAATACAGCTTTCAACATACAACACACAGAATTTGAGTTAGTTTAGTCTAGGGACTTATACATGGTAATGTATGTTGTCCGATGTCCATTAGGAAAAGGGGTTGGTGCTTGTATTATATTTCGTTTACTTATGACTTCTCTGGTTTTAGATACGTATTTCGTTGAAATACAAGGTCTAAATTTTGAGAAGTTATAGGTACAAGAATGATGTAGAAAACCATGCGTTGGAAGTATCAGGATTCTTCGAGGTGATTGAAAATGTAGATACTTATGCTAGGTATTCCATCATAATAATATTTGAGAACTTGCTTCTCTCTCAGGTTGATTTAATTCAAAAGAAAGAAGAAGGTTTTAGAATCTTGAGGAAGGAGAAGATCACAGATCTTGATGCTTTTTGGGAGAGAGAAAAAAGTTGTTGAGATATTTCATTATCTTTGCCTTTATAGGCTATACACTTTACATATAGCCCATTGGGCTTCACAAAATGGCATTTTGCCTATCCCACGGCTCATATGCCATTTATTTTTACACATAAGCCATGGGCTTTACAAAAATTCGGTTTTATGCCCATTCATGCATAAAAATTCACATAAAAATTATTTATTACATGATTTCATCTTGGCATGGAGGGGAGCCGGCCGCTTCATGTTCGGACTCGACCTGGGCATGGACCCGCTTGATCTGGGCTTAGGCCCACTTGGCTTGGAGTTGACCTTGACTTTGACTTGGTCAACCGGGGTGTAATTTTCGACCCCAACAAATATACTGCAGCTTCCTTATTTGTAAAATAACGTTCTGTTCTATTTTAAACTATAACGGTATAGCTTATAATAGTTAGTTATGTTTAACGATTATTCACATTACAATTAGGTTATTTTTTTTTGCGCTCGCAATTCGATTACCTATTATATATGCTATTTGCGTTGCTATTCTCGTATGAAAATACTGATAGAACACTGCACAACTACCATTGATTTCTATGTTGCATAAATCACAGACGCGCATGTTACACTACACCTCATTGGTACTGCCATGATACTATAGGATTTCCACGCTATGTTATTATATGAATGCGATGATTGACATATTCATATGATTAATCAACTAACGTAGATGCATGACGTATTGTTGATGATTGTGATAACGATGTTCGAACACCTTTGATAAAACACTTGCACAATACTAATGATTGCCACGTGATATAAGCAGATGCGCATATGCTACACTACACATCATTAGTATCGCCATGACACAGTAGAACTGTCATACTTACTCTTGTTCTAGATATCCATAATAGACGTGATGATACCTTTCATGATTTTGATATACATCGTTATGTATATTCGTATATAATTGTTGCCAATATAGCAAAAATGATATATGTGTTGTGTTCTTATGAACTCGAGACAAATTATATATGTGTTCTTCGGAACTTGTTGTTTTCCATGAATTTAAGAAGCCGCAATATGATTTATAAAACTTGTGAATGTTTTAAAATGCGGTTTTCTCTTGATATGATGATTTGGCGCCCACCATGAGTTTTCTTGGTTTTCGTGATATGATATTATCCGAATCGAGTGAGGGGTTAACCGATTACGGATATATGGTAGATCCGGTATGACACCGAGGGGCAGAAAGTCTATAGGGAGGTAAAGGGAGCCTACGAGGTGGATCGATACCGGAGAGAGAATTGGAGCGCGGCGGATATCCGGGAGATACTGACCGAGGTTATTGATATCGAGAAAGGACCGGTCTGACGAAACAGTGCCTGCGATATCTGGATTTACGTGTCGACGATAGGCACATTGTAATGACCCCAAAATCTTTATACATTTGTATTATCCCTCTTCAATAATATACCGTATTTATTTGTACTTGGTATTTTCCTTTTTCTATTAAATTTATTATTATTTTATTCCTCAATCTATTATCTATTTTCTGTGTACAATTTCTTTTTCTTATATTTAAGTTTTTAACTTCTCATTCTTATTTTTTCTTTCATAAATATTTAACCCAAATCCATTATTCTTATTCTCTACAGCCCATCTGGAAAGCCCACTTTCTTTTTAAGCAACAACATATATTTAATTCTAATTAAATATGTGCATGAACAACCTTGTAGCTCATTGGTTAAGTCCTTACATTGTTATTCCATAAGTCACATGTTCAAATCCTCATTCTTGCAATTATTTTTATCATTTTTTTATTCTTCTCATAATCTACAAATGAGACTTTTCATTTCCAAAATGAATGGTGGCATTTCATTTCTCTTTTAATTCTCATGTTAAATGCATATATTATTATTCACCATTACACCATCTTTATTTGTCCTCCTATATCTTTTCCTTCCTCACATTTTTTTTATCTCTCACTTCTTCCTCTTCACCTAGAGTCCAAGAAGAAGAACATGAAGAAGTCTTCAAGAAGGTCTCGCTGGTAACGCGAGGCTATCGGCGGATAGACAAACCCGGTGACAATACCGGCTTGTGTATGTAAGTCCCTTCTATCTTTCTCTACCTCCATCTCTTTCTTTTTATCTTTCTCTTGTCATATTACCATGAACCGCCTCTCGTATCATATCATAGTACTTAAATGGATAAAAGTATTTTTACATATATAAATATTGGAAACACATCAAAACACACATATATACTTATATAATTTCGATTAGATTAATGATTAACTCTTATTCAAGTTACGTTGTCGTTTAATTGAATTATAACTTTCCTTCATGTCTTGCATTTAGATTTAACATAATTAATAATGGAATAAATCTAGAGGAAAATGATATGGCATGATATACATTCACATATAAGTTCTTAGAAAAATAAGTATTATATCAGTTTTGTCGCTATTAGAAATTCATATATTAAAATTGCGGAGAACAATTAGGATATATCATTTGTCGGTATATTTTAAATTACTTTATTTATATTTTGTAAAAGAAAATGAATTTACAAATAAATACCATGGTTTTCTCATTCTCACATATGACATATCAATACCTTTAGTTTTAAAATAATTTTTATAAAATAATTTTTAATTCTGAAAATTTCAGAAAATTTACATATGATAGAATATATTATTTTGTACACGCTGTAAAAATTTTAGACCGAACTGCATAACGGTTTAGGAATTACATCGTTTTTATTCACTGATCGTAAAACAGAAAACTGCAGTTATCGGTCAACTTGTAAGACACATAACTTGGTATACCGGCATCCAAATTGAGAAAACTCAGGTGTTTTTGATATCTAGATCGAATGATCTAGATTTTATTAGTTTTATAGTTTTACTGAAAACCCATCTAAGATAAAGAAAACTGCGTTACAATATTAAGTGACGGATCTGGACAGAATCTGTCCTGATTCGCACACTGTTTTTAAATTAGACATAACTCAAACTCCCGATATCCGTTCGTGACAAAATTTAGATGTGTTGATGCACAATTGATAGAACTATAATTTTATGTATACTTTATTACTTTGAAATGCATGAAACACCCCGATATAGGCTTTGCAATATAACATATAGTTGCTGTCCAGAAATCTGAATTTCTGTTTTAAACGCTGATATTAAAATGATCATAACTAGAGTTTCAGGAATCCAAATCACATGAATCTTGGTGTTTTGGATAAGTACTTCAAAATACCTACAATTTTCTAATAATCTTTGTAACCTAAAACCTGATGGAAATTAACTCAGACTGTGTTTTAAAAATATGTGACGGTGCTGAACAGATTCTGATCTGTTTTGCGCAACGATACGAAAACAGATATATCTCTCAAACCGGTAGTCGTATTTAGGTGAAACTGGAACTCACACATGAAAAACACTTAGAGCCATATTTTTTTTTATTTTCCGCATTCGTTCGACTTAATTAATTAGTCGTACATAATATTTCTTTATAGCATTATTTTTGGTAGTTACTCGTATAATATACTTGATTCATTTCATGCTATTCGAACATGTATACATATTTATCTCGATCATTAAATTGTTGTATGTACATAAATACGATAATTAAATATTTGAGTTGTATTTTGAAAACCATACAAAAGTATTTTTACATAAAACTCCCTCAGGTTTTATAAATTACCCTAAGGACCCTAGCAATTATAAGACTTCGATTGTCTGACTCAGGTTTGAGTCTGATTAATTTGACTTGAATATGATTCAAGTCAATCTATAATCTACAATATTACAATTCAACATGAACACACGAATCCATGAATCCAGTTATCAATCTATTCAACTTGACTGAACCAAACCATGGATATACTTTCCATTTACATGATTCCAGTTTACATCGATTACATCCGTTACTGATATCATGGTTTCGGTCAGTCATCCAACTATACAACTTTTACAATACAATATAACAATACAATCAAAACACTACGGGGTTTAAGGGGTAGATTGGTACGGAAGGTGTTAAAAGTGGCACGAGACGGTAAGATTAAGACACCTAACATGAATCCTGTTGCTGTTGTACCGTGACATAACGGTTCCTTGTACTTTCAGTTTGCCCTGGTCTCTAGCATATAGAGACCCCTCTCGTATACACTGGCATCCTTCTGTACCAAGCTACAAACAACAGCGTTAACACAATATTCTACAATATTATACAACTTTTAAAGATACATTCTTATTCTGTCTTTTATATTTCTCGCTTAACTTTGGGACTTACCGAGCGACCTGTTCGCTGACGACATTCTATTTCTTTCTTCTTTGAATGTCGTCAGGTGATCTGGACACAGCAGAGATCGAGCCCACCAGTGAAGACTTGGATCAGTTCCTCGAAGACCCCGAGCTCTAGACATTGTACATTTCTATTCAGTACCTTTAATTTCCTGTTATGCCATTGTTTAGGCATCGTTTTTACTTCAGTTGTATTTCCTTTTCATGCATTGTACAAAAGAATGTTAATAAATAAAGTTGCTGTTATTTTTATACCTCTTGTCTCTTGTGATTACTTTTATATTGCTTAGATACGCTTAGCGTATTTACTTCACAGTAAATAAGTAGCGGACCAGTCGCGTCCCCTTCGCCGTACACTGGGAAGCAGGGCGTGACACACGTGATTTATGATAATTTTGAGTGTCGGTGATGGAAACTCGGTGGATGATGAGTTAGAGTGTTGATGATAGACACTCGTGAGATTTAGAGTGTCGATACTGGACACTCATATGTTGATGTTTGAGCGATCCGTCGAGATGCGCTGTTATAGATTATGTTATATAGTAGCCGAACATGACCGACCAATGGAACATTACTTGAATACTGCTTTCACATATTGATGCATATAAAGAGATTTACAAATGAGCTATAGTCTCACTATTTTGACGTGTCTAGGACGACACAAGAATCTTTTAAACGAAAACCCTCTTAAAAATTCATTTCTAAAAAGCAAGACGTGTAATTTAACAAAACGCATATAATGCTTCTTAAACCCACATCTGCTACTTGTGCAATGATATATGTATCATATGGTTATTTTGAAAGGATTTTACATACATCTTTCGGTTACTTTATAGGCTTATACATGGATGCATGCTATATATATGATATGATGATATATTTCCATGTTTACATGATCGATATTGATGCGCTTATAGTATCTGTGCATTATACATATATTAGTACAGGATATGATGGTATTATACTTTATGATCTAGGTAGATCGTTATGCATTTCGATTTCTACCTTGCGATATATTTTTATTCACTGAGTTGGCAACTCATCCCCATTGTGCTCTAGTTTCTTACAGGATTGATCGTTCGGATCAGTAGCGGTTTGCCGGCATACTTCTTACTTTGGTGATTGCTTTGGTAGGTGAGTTAATGTTGGATCGTAACCGTCCATTGTATATATATATTCTTTTGGATCCAGTTAAAAACTTCATTAACCAAAACCTGTATATTTGTGGACTTTGAGGTGAGACTTAGATATTTATGTGATTTTGGGCGTCGCACTCGTTTGGAGTCGACTTTATATTGTTTTTGTTCATGTTTCACTTTCTATTCTTCGCCTTGGGCGTTGTATATTAACTGCGTGGTTGCTCCGCCATTTGGGTATAGAAGCTAGCTCCCGCTGGGGATGCTTTTTATATATTAGGATCTGTATATGATTTTATTCAAAATTTACAATGGAGGTGCTGCCCGGTTTTCAAACGACATATCCGTTTTCAAACAAATTTATTTATACATTAAAAAGGAACTTGATTCCATTTAACAAACCTTTTAACACTTCACCTCCACTATTTCTTTAAAAGGATTTAGATACCGGGTTTTGGCTTATTTGGATTACGGTGGAGTTCTATAGATTTTACGTGATTCAAATGCCGGTCACATGCCGTTTTCAGATCGTGACACTCATGATTACCAATTAAACTCAATACTTATAAAAATTTTTATTCAAAACAAGTTCATAACAACATCCAAACAAAGCATCAAGCTGCTAAAATTATAACAAGAGAGTAAAAACTCTAGGTTTCAAAGAAGGACTCGAAGTAGCCCATTGGGAAGACCCGGGATTGAACCCGAGGGTCTCCCATTTATGAGGGTTGGCTAATTTATTCCATCTATTGTCTAAAAAACACTCAAGATTTCAAAAATTGAAAGAAGGCACAAATCTTACAAAACAACGAGTGAGGTTTTGCTTTTCTATTGACGCCAAAGTTCTCCGACTTAAATCAAGATGTGCAAAGTGTTCCTTTACATGGACTTTTTAAGCTTTTTTCATGGATGAAGAAGAAGGTTTTTTAATGGTGGAAGAGAGGATAAATGAAGTTGAGGAGGGAAATTGCTCTTGCTTGTGACACCTTGGTTACTTTGATATAAGCTCAACCACCCGTGGCAAAAAGATTTAACAGAAATAGCAAGGGAGGGGGATTTTTGGTCAACTGAGAATTTTCGGGAGCAATGTTTAGAATATCAAATGTTTTGGGATGATTTTTAAAAACACCATTTCTTTTGAGTCGGCATATAAAAAAAACCTTCATTTTTAACACTTTTTTACTCGGTTCCGGAATGGCTCACTTGAGCCTATGAATTATGATTATCAAACCAAAACAAACCGATGAGTGGGGAGAAAAAGGAAGAATACCAACACGGATTGATCATGTAAGCATTGTTGTCGCTCAAAACCAGATTGCACGTCTATGAAGACATGGATACAGACTTACTCCATCATGAACACACAAACCCTGGATTCTAAAGAGCGGGGTGTCAGATTAGATAACATATGGTATAAAAATAGGTTCTTCCAATACATAGGTTGGAACAACAACACTAGCTTTTTACTATGCATGCTGTATCTTGTCCTCTTTACTATTATCTTATTCTCAGCATTTCTAATGTATGAGAAAATTATCAGATTCTTTAAATTGCTTCATAGCTGACGACATGTCTTAAGTAAGTTGAAGTTATTCAATCCATCGCAGAGGTTTCTTGTGCATTGCGCTTTTAATCGATACTGACGGTGTTTTTGGAAGGTATCTATTATGGTCAATGTTCATTTGTTTCGTGCTTAACTGCTACATGAGCTAACTTGCCGTATAAGTTCATCTCAAAACCCATCGAAACATTATATTTTTGGAAAATAATACCAAATCAGGTAATTTGATAGGGACTAATTGATAAAAGAGCAAAAACGCAGAGAAGATCCTAGAAATTGAGGTGAATATTATAAAACAAACCCCGAGGTGATTCGGTTTACAATTTAAACCGGAAGCACCGAAACGGAACGAATTAGCCATGGCATTTTCGTCAATAACGCGTAACCCAGCCCCATTATTCACGACCTCTCTCGAAATAAAGTCGCAGAGACGCATCTCGCATTCTCAAAGAGGAGAAGCTCGTAATAAATCTTGAATCGAGATTACAGACACCCTAAAAAAAATCTCTAATTCTGAGGTCCAAGCTGCCTTCGTTTCATAATGGATCGGATCCAGGTATCGTCGAAAACTCGATTCGAATTCTGCATCAGTTGTCGTGCTTAGGGTTTTCATCCACCATAGATTTTGTTCGATTTGTGTTGTGTTGTTTATTGTGCAAATTATTGAACAATTTCAGTAGATCCAATACCAGCGCTAATGATGTATCACTTTTTTAATTTTGCTGCTGTTTTTTATGCAATTTGTTGGATCCTTAGCTAGCGATTCATAGATCTAATGGTTTGAATGTTCAAATCATCTGTATTCTAATTTCCCTCAAAATTCTAATCTCAAAATACCTTTTTTTTAAAAATATAGATGCAGCCTCCAGCGGAGAACTATGCGAATCCAAAGACTTGTTTCTTTCATGTCCTATTCAAGGTAATCCTTCAGCTTAATTTACCTTGTTTCCCTATTTCTCTATCTTTAAAGAGCCTCATTTTTGCAATGTATGTTAAATTGATAGGCGGCAGCGTTGGCATTTTATATACTATCTGCTATCTTCTTTGATAGCTTTGTGATAATCTTTGTGGTTACGGTCTTTCTTGCTGCACTTGATTTCTGGGTTGTTAAGAATGTTAGCGGACGGATATTGGTTGGGCTGAGGTGGTGGAATGAGATTAATGAGCAAGGAGAGAGTGTGTGGAAGTTTGAATGCCTTGACCAAGAGGTTCTTTATGTCTAACCCACTATGCTTTTTATTTAAAAAACCTTGATCGGATTTTTCTTATGTTTTCTTTATTCTTTTTGTTGGTCAGTCACTTGCTCGGATGAACAAGAAGGATTCGTGGCTCTTTTGGTGGACAATATATCTCACGGTAAGTAGCTAGGGAAAATACAATTGCTATTAGATGAAGGGTAGAACATAACGATGTGTTTGTTATTAAGATAAATTTTGGGTACTTCCGTACGTTATCATGTGATATAGTTACCAAAACATCAGATATTGAAACTTAGAGAGCATGGCTGTAGTGTGAATAGTCTATGACGTTAGCATATTGGTTATCCGAGGGATTAATTATATACCGGGTTTAGATTTTTATTAATGGTGTTCATGTATTTATGCCTGAACTCATCCATGCATCCAAATTGAGGCAAGTATACTGCATAAACTATGATAAGTATTGTTCAATGATGTGGTTTGGATCCCTGTTAACATGTAGGCTGATGTCCTAAAGCACTAAGCCATGCTAAAGAGAGACACAGTGAACTGCACAATATAAACTTCGAGCTCTATGTTTGGTGGAAACTGTGAATCAATTTTGGAAGCGAATCAAAGTACCAGATCTAGTTTATATATATTATAGGAGGTTTGGCTCTTTCGGAAATATTTTTTTTTGAACAAGCTACATGACCATTACAAGTATAAGATGTGCAAAGTCAGTAAAGTCTGATGTCAACACGAGGGACAATATATTTTGGAAGCTTGAAAAGAATGAAAAAGTAGAAGAAAGTGATAGCTCTTGTTAATTTTTTCCCTACAACTAGAAAGTTAGCTATGGGGGTATTGAGGGAAATGTCCCAATGCTTTTCCTCACGATTTAAATTAGATTCTTCAATTATCATCTTGTTACTTATGTAAATTCGTACCATGAGCTGAAGAAGGCATCTCTAGCTCTCCACTAAATCTTGCTAGACTTTGACACCACGCGCATTGTTTGGCTTTTGTTTATACACTAATTCATATCTCATAAAACAATATATTCAATTTTCATACAAAATTTTAAAAAATAGATAAAGCTCATTGTTTGCACCTCTTATGCTGGATATGCTCGGATGATTAACTATAGGCTAATGCAATGTTGTAAAAGAAGTATTCCTTTCGGCTAGCGGGTGGCGTATAACCAGATTATGCGGCGATTAATCGTCTTACGAGGATTATGGAGTGTTAAATTAACACACACATTATATGAGAAGCATTTATTAAACAAGAAACTTGGTTTAAAATTTAGCCTTGCTTGCAAGTTGCAACTAATAGATATCAAATATGTCAGTGGCCTAATTATAAGACGACCGAATTAATCTGGTTTTGGGTTCGAAATGAAATATTTAACAATACATGAAACAACACCGATATAATGAATAAAATTGCAACGAAATGAGATGATAAATTACCTAGCAACATACATGAAACAATATAAATACTATGAAAAGTAAAAAATACAAGTTTTATGGGTCATTTCCACAAACAGTTAGTATGCATATAGCAAGTTGAAACATTTAACAATAAAAGATCAAAAAATATAACAAAATATCCATAATAAAACGGTAAAAGATACCAATAAAAGACTCAAACAAAAAATCATCATGGAAAAAATAGGGGGACCCTAACTGTGCAAGCATACTTTGTAAGTAGAAAATAGTGAAGATTTTAGAGAATAATGAAGATTTTGAAGACTATTAGCCGAATTCGAGGCTGGAGACGGGCGGAAGATGGTTGAATTTGAGGTTGAAGGGTGGAGATGTCGAAGTCGAGGTCTCAGGTTAAGAAGTCGAGGTCTCCGGTCGAGAACGAGAAGAAAGAAAGATGGGAAGTGGGGAACTCTCGGGTTTGGCTAGAGTAAAAAAAAATGGGTAAGTTTTTACTTTAATGGGTTTGTTTTTTATTCGAACCGCTTAGCCATTAAACGGACGAGTAACCATTTTGACCGAATTATTCGCCGTCATTTTGACCGCATAACTGAACGAATACTACAAACTTCATTTGGTTAAGCACCAATTACGATTACTCGGCTGCATAAACGGACGCATTATATTTTTTTGAACACTAGGCTTGTGGAATATTATCATGTATCCATTATAAGCAACAAGCTTTTATCCCAATTTTTTGGGGGTCAACTACATGCATCTTTTTCTTTCATTTCCTGCGCTGAGAAGACCATTTTCTCGATTAGTTGATTAATTGAGAACTAACAGCCTTTTTGAACCTCAATCCATATTCTCGGTCCACCATATGTTGCCATAAATCGCTACCCCTAGTGAATTGCGAATTGAAACTATCGTTCCCAATTCTTGAACACTGGCGCTCCGGATAAGAAGAATCACCGTTCCAATTGAACTCATTAAAACTCATGTTAAATGAGGCATATAATCAGGGCTGAGTTAGACTATACTAAAAAATATGTTTGTTTTAGCAAAAAAATTGAAGTGTTATATATCAATACACACAAATATACAAACGATCCATAAATACTTCACTTTTTAATGATATGTATTCCGTCATATAATAATATGGAGGAAGACTATGCTTATCATACCGGGTTCCACAACAAGTGGCATTCTGCGTCCCCGTTTTCGTTCCTCGTATCTAAACGTTCCTCGTTCCGGGTAACGTCGGGTCCACCTCTAGTCCTTGTTGCATTGTTAGGTACAATTTTGTTCCTTCTCCAAACTTGCACATTTATTGGTATGTCTAAACCATCTTATTTGGTTCTCTCTCATTTTACCCTCAATAAAAGCTATCTTTAACTTCTTACGAACACATTCATTTCTTATCATAATTTTTAAGCATCGTCGCTCATGGTTAGAGGCTCATGTAGGCTAATTAACCCGTTCTTTACATTTGTTGATGAATTAATTGGTTCAATAAAACAATCATGCTTTGCTAGATAATTTGGAAAGGAATCTGTGCTTCAGATAAGCTTGTTAACCTATGAATCTCTTCATGTTTTGGTTATTTTGCAAAACCGTATTTCAAATATACGTTATGTTACTAACAAATGTCAGATGGGTCAAATTGCTACCCAACCGGAGTTATTCAAGCATAAGAAGAATCAATATTGCAACTGACATGTCAATAGTAGCATCAGTAAATATCGGTAAGACTCGGAAAAACTCAATGCACATTCAAAAGCTATAACGAAGAAGTCTCACATCGGAGATATTTAAGACTTCTATTTTATTTGAGTCTAGATTCGAGTCGATCTTAAACGATTAGAATCAATTTTTCTATTTTGTTTCAATTCAATTCTCAAAAACCAAAATTTCATTTTCAAAAAACAAACTGCCGAGTCTGAAATATATCAGAATTAGACGTCCATGATAGACGTCCATTGCAGTTCTTAATTTTCAATTTTTTTGAAATTTGACGGAATTTTCAAAATTCCAACGACAAAAATGGCCGATAATTGTCCTATCTTTTAGGGGCAGTTGTAACAACTATCTTAACTGCCCGTTTTCAACTTTATATATATAGGACTCATTTTTTTCAAGTTTTTCACCGAATCATTCATTATCGTTTTTATTTTCTGATTTCGCGAAAACTCTGTCTCTCTTCGCTCTTAAGTTTTCATTATTCATTTTCTGAGAAAAAAGATCTTTTTTAGCGTTTTAGACTTTTCTATTTCATTTAGAAAAGAAAGATCTTCAAAAGTTTCGAAAAAGTAGTCGTTTTCAAAACTTATTTAATCTTTGAAAAACTTCTTCGATTTGGTTTTAAACTTTCTTAATCTCCAAAATACAATTCTTTCTCCTTGAATCGAAATTTTGATTTATCTATTTGAGATCGTTAGGATTGCTAAAGTTGGTCGTAGAGATTGTAAATTTTACTTTGTACGACATGGTGAAGAAGTCTAAGATCTTCATGCTATAAAGGTTTGGACTTGACCATTGGAAAAAGTCTTGGTGTTCACAGCCTGCAATTGTAAGGTTTTAAGATCTGGGCCTGGGAAAAAATCTGGGTTTCTCCACCCGTAAAGAGTCATTGGATAGTGAAGTTGAATCCTGAGTAGGAGTTCTCAGGCGGGGTTTAGCCTCAGGGTTGGTGAACCTTGATAACAATCCTCTGTGTCAATTTGTGCTATTTCACTATGATTGTTGATAGTGTTAGTATCTTGGACTCTGATCTTCTATGATGCTGCAAAATTTATATCCTCTGCAAAATTATTATGTGTTTGTCATAAAGTCTTATTCACCTTCTTCTAAGGCTGTTTCAATTGGTATCAGAGCAGATTACTCTGTTTGTAAGATTAACCTCCTAAGTTTCTGATTCTATAACAAACCAAATGGAAGGACAAGTCATTAACTGCCTTCTATTCAATGGTACAAATTATCAGTTCTGGAAAACTAAGATTAAAGTTTTCCTTCAATGTAGGTTTTCACAATAGACACCTACCTCTGGGGTATGTATGTTCTAGAGATCATTGAAAAACCCTTCGTTCCTCTTACTACAAATCCTTTATCTGATGCCAATAAGAGATTGTTGACATTAAATGTCAAGGCAATGAATGCACTTCACTTCATTGGTCATTGAATTTAGAATAATTCAATAGAATCTCAATGTGTCCGACTGAACGAGATTTGGACTACTCTCCAGACTTCTCATAAAGGAACCAGTCAAGTTAAAGACCGTAAGATTAATCGTCTCATGCATGAGTATGAGATGTTCCAAATGAGAGACGATGAATCTAGCGACTCTATGTATTCTAGGTTTAACAATGTCATTATCGAATTTTTCAATTTAGGAAAGAAATTCAATGACAAAGAAAAGTGTTACAAGTTGCTGAGATCTCCAACGATCTCATGGGAACCTAAAATCACTGCCATCGAAGAAGTTAATGACATGACAGAGTTGAAAGTAGGCACCCTTATAGGAAAATTAAAGACTTACGAGATGCAATTAAGGGATCTTAAGCAAGAGCAGGAGGACATTCAAAGGAAAAACATTACGCTAAAGGCAACTACCAAGTCGAAGCCTAAAGAATCATCAAGTGATGATAAAAGCGATGATGAAATAATGACCAATATTGGCAGACACTTCAGGAAGTATCTGAAGTCCAGGAAATTTCTTCAGAAGAAAGGTACATATAAATCTAATAAGAATTTTAATACTAATAAAACTTTGCATTATTTTGAATGTAATAAAGAAGGCCATTTGAAGTCAGAATGTCCTACTCTCAATAAGGATAAGTGGAAGTCAAAGAAGAAATCAGAAAAACGCTATATTTTGGACGACACAGATTCCAGTGATTCGGAAGCCGAAGAAGTCGCTAACGTATGCTTCATGGCACTAGACAATGAGGACTTCCAAAGACGTAGTAATCGATAGATCCTTGATAGCGGATGCTCGAGACATATGACTGGAAACATTCAAAATTTCGAAACGTTATCAAGAGAAGAAAATGGCAATGTCACTTTTGGAGATAACAACAAAGGTAAGATCATCGGTAAAAATGATATATACTTTAATAATATATCTAATTCAACTATTATAAAAGACGTATTACATGTAGAAAATTTAAAACATAATTTATATGGTGCAAGTCAGTTTTGTGATAAAGGTTATAATATTATTTTTGAAAAATATTTGTAAAAATATTATATGATAATAAAACAATGTTAACTGGTAAGAGATACCACAATATATATATATATATATATATATATATATATATATATATACCCAAGATTTTAAAATCCAGATTTTAAGTGTCTAATGGTAAACAATAAAATAGATTCATTACTTTGACATAGGAGATTAGGTCATTTCTCAATAGATACTTTATCCAAAATCACAAGGAATAACTTAGTCAAAGGCATTCCCAATATAAAATTCGTAAAAAATAGATTGTGTGATATTTGCCATAGAGGAAAACAAATTAAAACATCATTCAAACCTAAGAATAATGTTTTAACTAACACTCCACTGCAGTTGCTTCATATCGATATTTTCGGTTCTAGTCGCAATGCGAGTTTATGAGGCAAATTTTATGCTTACATAATTATAGATGATTACTCAATATTTACTTGGGTTTTCTTCTTAAAGACCAAAGAAGAAACTTTTAATACTTTTAAAATCTTTTCTAAACAAATTCAAAACCAATTGAATTTAAGGGTATCTAAATTAAGAAGTGATTATGGTGGAGAATTTGAAAACCAAATATTCGAAGAATATTGTAATAAGAAAGGTTTCAAATATGAATTCTCATGTGCCAGAACTCCAGAACAAAATGAAGTTGCTGAAAGGAAAAATCGTTTCTTATACGAAATGGCACGTACTGTGCTAAATGAAAATAATTTACCTTAATACGTATGGGCTGAAGCAATTAACACTTCATGCTACATAATAAATAGAGTAATAATTAGAAAATATTTTTAAAAACACCATACTAACTATTTTATGGTAAAGCACCAAATATTAAATATCTCAAAGTTTTTGGGTGCAAGTGTTGTATACTAAATATCTTAGATAATTTAGGAAAGTCTGATTCTAAATGCGATGAAGGCATTTTTGTTGGTTATTCTATGACTAGCAAAGCCTGTCGTGTTTATAATAAACGAATTTTAACCATTCAAAAGAGTATGCATGTTCAATTTGATGAAACCAACTCCTTAAACCCCAAACCTATCTTGGATGATGATGATCCAATACTAACAAAAAGTTAGATAACTCGTTACCAGATATAGAAGTTGAAACCAATCAACCGGTTCAACAAGAGCAAATAGTTGATACTTCTCTTCCAAAAGATTGACAATTCAACAAAAACATCCTAAGGATCTAATTATAGGAGATATAGATAAAGGAGTGGTTACTAAATCATCAACATTTAACCTATGTATCAACTTGGTCTTTATTTCGATTATAGAACCGAATTTTTTTAAAGAAGCTAAAAATGATGAGCATTGGATAAAAGCAATGCAAGAAGAGTTAAACCAATTTGAAAGAAATAAAATTTGGAAACTAATTCCAAAATCCGAAGATAGACCAATCATTGGTACAAAATGGGGTTTCAGAAACAAATTTTGGAAACTAGTATATATTTTTATTTCATGTACTTCTTATCTTATGTACTTTTTAATGAAATAAATACGTGTGTTTCTTTTTTTATTCTTTTCTGCCTATTAGGACTTATACACACACGTACAAACAACCAACTATAGACACCAATGCAACTTTTCAAACCCAACTTTTCAACCAAACAACACGTGCACTGTTTTTTAGAAAAACAGTTGCAGAGACACCTAAATAGACGTCTCTTGAGGCGGCCATTTAGCCATAGACGTCCATATGTCGAATTTTGGTTTAACCGACCTGATCTTATTTTGAAAATTCATGCCCATTAGACGCGTCCTTTTGGATCTAGGATGTCCATTCATACTCTATTTATTCTTCTCTACTATCCCAAACCCTCATAAAATCAAAATCTTTCTTTCTTCCTCCAAACATTCACCTTCAAACCCTAGTTTCTCCATTTTCCCAAATTCCTCAAAAATGGTTCGCACCAAAAATCCTGAATTTGGTGAATCCTCTAGCAAACGTCGTCGCCATGCACCTTCTCCTCCACTACAACCAATGGAAGAAGAAAGCAATGAAGAAAGAGAAGAAACTTATCACAAGAGACTACGGACACCGTTCTAAGGCGAAGCCGATGAAGAAGTTGAAGATGTTTTGTTTGCCTTCATCAACACTAGGGCTTCCTCTCTTTATGATCGACTTTTGAAGTAAAAGATCGTCACGGGTGCTTGTGTTCGCCTAACAAAATTGTCCATTTTCAGCTAACTCCATTACTCCAATTTCAAGATTGTGATCCCCTACTTCAACTTGATTGCAATACCTATGTCAATTTCGTCTATCTATTTTATTCCAATCTAGCTAGTACCCAAGATGCCCCATATGTTCTTCGAACTCGATTACAATGACACACTATCACTAACTATCACTATCAGACCCGCATCTCTCGCTAGGATTCTTCATATTCCTAATGAAGGTGGACATTTATCGCCAAGCTCTTTCTACCTTTGAACATTTTCCACCAAATGTCCTCAAAGAGGATGCCTATCGACTCCTCCACGGTGATGAAAATCCACATTTATTTAGTGATCCACTTATCCAAACACTTGCACCTCGAGTCCGTGTTTTAGCTTTTCTTTTGGGTCACACCGTGTTTCCAAAATCCGGTGGTAGGGATCGCATCACACTAACACAAATTTCTCACATATTGTGTTTGCGAGAATTAAAGTTCACCTTCCCATTCTTATCATCCATTCGATATGCTTTCCCCACTTTCAAAGCCAATTTGTACTACGACAAAGTGGTCACTAAGATCATTGAAGATGCCAATATTGATCCCAACATCGATTCAAACATTCAAGCTCCTGATAAACATTTCGGTATGCAAAATGTCCGTCTCATGGGCTTAGGTGATTATGACATGCAAGCACTACCTCCTCCATATCATTCTCCACCGCTTTCTCCATCACATATCCTTGAACATGAACCACAACTACAATAACCACCTCCTTACAACTTCCAAGACCTTGAGAACCGTTTTTTCCAACGTTTCGACATCAACACTCGTTTTGGCAATCTGAACACTCGACTTGATAAAACACAAACATATCTCATTTATCATTTCAACTATCAATACGCTCACTCATCGTATCCTCCACCGCCACCATTTCATTATTATTCTCCAACGGACTTTTCTCCGCCGCCCCAACCGTCTCAGGATGACAAGTTCGTTTGATATATTAGTGGTTATCGTGTAGTTTGTTTATGTATTAGGCTTATGACTTTGGTTGTATTGAAACTTATGTAGTTTGCTATGCTTGTATTGAACTTATGAAACTTGCTTAATTAGTGTTATTGCCTTACATTTTTCATTTTTGTATTTTTAAAAACTATTCCTATACTAACTAATATTTCATATTTTTTCCTCCATACTTGAACTTTTTTATATTTCTAAAAAGGGAGAGAAATAATGTGCATATATTCAAGGGAGCATATGGATATATTTTCTATTTTTTATTTCAAGTGTTTTGTAAAATATCAAAAAGGGGGAGATTGTTAACAAATGAATCTCTTCGTGTTTTGATTATTTTACAAAACCATATTTCAAATATACGTTATGTTACTAACAAATATCAAATGAGTTAAATTGCCACACAACCGAAGTTATTCAAGTATAAAGACAATCAATATTGCAACTGACATCTCAATAGTAGCATCATCAAATATTGGCAAGACTCGGAAGAACTCAATGCACATTCAAAAGCTATAACGGAGAAATCTCACATCGGAGTTATTCAAGACTTTTTTACTTTATTTGAGTCTAAAGTCGAGTCGATCTCAAATGGTTAGAATCAATTTTTCTATCCTATTTCAATTCAATTCTCAAAAACCAAAATTTCATTTTCAAAAAACAAACTGCTGGGTCTGAAATATATCAGAAATAGATGTCCCTCATGGACGTCCATGAGGGACGTCCATTGCAGTTCTTAATTTTCAAATTTTTTGAAATTTGGCGGGATTTTCAAAATTCCAACGACAAAAAATGGCCAATAATTGTCCTATATTTTAGGGGTAGTTGTAATAACTGTCTCAATTGCCCGTTTTCAACTTTATATATATAGGACTCGTTTTTCTCAAGTTTTTCACCGAATCATTCATTATCGTTTTTATTTTCTGATTTCGTGAAACTCCGTCTCTCTTCGCTCTCAAGTTGTCATTATTCATTTTCTGAGAGAGCTTTTTTAGCGCTTTAAACTTTTCTATTTCATTTAGAAAAGAAAGATCTCAAAAAGTTTCGAAGAAGTAGTCGTTTTCAAAACTTGTTTAATGTTTGAAAAACTTCTTCGTTTTGGTTTTAAACTTTCTTAATCTGCAAAGTACATTTCTTCGTCTCCTTGAATCGAAGATTCGATTTATCTATTTGAGATCGTTAGGATTGTTGAAGTTGGTTTGTAGAGATTGTAAAATATTACATTATACGACCTGGTGAAGAAAGGTCTAAGATCTTCACGTTGTGAAGGTTTGGACTTGAGAATTGGAAAAAGTCTAGGTGTTCACAACCTGCAATTGTAAAGATTCTAAGATCTGAGCTTGGAAAAAGATCTGAGTTTCTCCACATGCAAAGACATGCAAAGAGTAACTGGATGGTGAAGTTGAATACTGAGCAAGAGTTCTCAGGCGGGGATTAGCCTCAGGGTTGGTAGACCTCGATAACAATCCTCTGAGTCAATTTGTGCTATTTCACTTTTTGTTTCTCTGTGATTGTTGATAGTGTTAGTATTTTAGACTCTGATTTTATATTCCGCTGCAAAATTTGTAATCTCCGTAAAATTATTTCGTGTTTGTCATAAAGTCTTATTCACCCTCCTCTAAGGCTGTATTCAAAGCTTGTTCAGAATCCCACTTATCTTAATTTGGATCCCATATTCGTGTATTGAAAAAAGTGGGAAACTAAGAATACATGTTAATCGTTCAGACATTTATGGAAAAAGAAGGCACGTGTTAATTATTGTTCAGACTTGTCAGATTAAAAGAAAAGCCAACCCCTAGATTGATTTCCACAGGGCACATTTCATTCCTCAATTACTTCTGTAACTTGCTTTCTTTTCTTTTTCACTTTTCTTTGTTCTCTTGACCATGTGCTGGGATTTGTTTTTGCGTCATCTATTCCTTAATGAATAGTATTACCTCTTTAGGGAGAGGCTTAAAAAACCATTTTTTTGGTTAATCAAACATACAAGGAAACCAGCCCACACATACCTCGGCGGCCTTATCCCGCTTAATTAAATACCCTAAGGATCAACATAACAAAACCTCCAGTTTTATGCAATCAAGCGTATGGCTTTTATGGAAGGAAATTTTTTAAGCAAACAAGAAGGCGAAGGCCTTAAGCAGACGAAGTTCAAAATCAAAATGGGTACAAGCCACAAGCCACAACACTAGTCCTTTACATGATACAGCTCTTGAACTTCTATCCACCCATAAGAATCTGGTGAATAAGAGGCTTTTCGAAAGTTATTGCTGTTTCCTACAAATGTTGACATCTAGTTACATTGAACCTGTTTCTTAGTATTCTTACCATGCAGGCTGTTGCATGGATTTTCCTTGGGATATTTTCACTTGTAAGGTTCCAAGCTGATTATCTTTTAGTGGTTGGAGTTTGCTTGACCCTTAGCATTGCAAATATCGTTGGCTTTACTAAATGCCGAAAAGGTACGTGTCGTTTTCACCTTTCTTTGTAATCTGACACAGGTTCTATAATTTGGGCATATGCATAGTACTGTTATTTTTTTGCACATTTTACATGATGCCATGTTGATATACAGTTTTAGAGGTATATTATTGCTAGTGGTTCTGCTATTTGGGCTCTTTACACTGACATATATGATATCTGGAGAACTCTACTATTCCTTTTGCTTGGTAGTGTGAAATACCGAACTTCTTCATCTTAATGATCTTGGGACAACAAACAGATTTGTTCACTTTTGCCGGTTTTCAATATTCAGTAAATTCCATGTGGTTGAACATTTTGTATGTGCATTCTCTGTATGCTAAATACTAATATAAATTGGTGCTTTAACCTTCTTAAAATCTGATTAGACGTAATATAATTGCATATTAGATTTGTGATTACATGTCTATCATCAATTTTTAGATGAAACTATATCTATTATCAGTTAGTTTGACGAGAGCCTTTTCTATTTATGTTGCTTTGTGTAGCCCGGAACCCTGTTTTTTATTTTTATGCTAAAAATATGGAGCTGGAATTTTCATTCAAAAGTCAAAACACGTGGATATTGGTTCTTAGAATCGAGTGGTGGTAATAATTTAACTCAGTAGCGAAATATCCGACAGTACGCACATTTGGATTAGCAAAGCATCATATCAAGCATTTATGAACCTTAAATAACTTCATTTAGACAGTAACAAAGATTCAATGGCAGCATCTCAATTCCAATAGACTACAAAATAAGATTTGAACTGCAATTCCATAGTTTCTAAAATCACGGATTCAAACCGCTACCACGGCAATACCTGCATCAACACCATGAAAGCCTTTATCCCAAATATCTGTGTTCAACTACATGAATTTTTTTTCTCCTGGTTGAAATAACATTACAACTGCCATATCCTTCTTTTATTGCCTTGATATTTGTAATTCTCTTATACGCTCCAGTTTCGTGCGAATTAGACATTTGGCATTTGTGACACACTTGACTGAATGTTTTTTCCTTATTTAGATTGCATCAGGCATATGACAATCTTTACTGTGTGGTGCAGATGCCAAGAAACAGGTCCAGCAGTTTGCTACTCAGACTATTGCTTCCCATTTCTCTTCTACATTGCAGTCAGCTTTCAGCGTTGTGTGAGGGCTCATCGGATAAAAAAGAAAGAAATCATAAACAATGTACACAAAAGTCATCCTTTTTGCTGCAATTTTGTTTTTAAATGCTGTAGGATATATGTCGGTTTGTATCCATATGTCGTTTGCAGTCCAAGTTCGAAGAGGTGCTAACTTTGCTGAGTCTGAACTGAGGAAACAAATTATGTAGTACATATTTAGTTCTGGTATCACATTTTTCCTTCAAAGCGTGCAATTTCCTTCTTTAAAAAAAGTTAATGATTCGAACCGTTGATTCAACGACAGCTATTCCATGTCGATATGATTGTAAAGCTTTGGGTGGATAAAAGTCTGGCTGTAATACTTGAACGTTTGTTAGCTTGGATGATTTCTTTCATCAGAACTATTTTTTTGTTTTATTGAATTTTTTAGCTGGAAGCTGAACAAATTGGCTATGTGATGAGATATAATAAGACTGCTAAAGTTTCTGTAGTCAAAGGAAAAAAAATTGCGCAAGGCCAGAATTTGATGGAGCCGTCTGTGAATCTTTTTCTTATCAATGCTGTGGATCCTTGGAAAAGTTTTTTCTATGCACGGGTCATATGTAGCATCCGTGAGTGAAAGAAATGGGATCATAGTTCCTTCAAAGTTGTCCCTAATAAATTCCCATCATATTTTACCTTCGTCTTATGTATTGCATCCGTGTACCGCATTCTTTTTCGGGATCTTGGGAGAGAAGATGTTTTTTCAGGCTGCTTCATTTCCAAAGCATCATATTTGAAGTTTTGCTAAAGCTCTTTTGCTTTCTCTTTTCGGAACTACAAACTTTGAAATTTTAGCAAATCATTTTTTGGTGTCAAATTCTAAAATTCGGCAATACGTTGCGGTTCTTCACAACTTATTACCACTTTATGTTTGCGGCATGCTGAGTTATTTTAGGATAGAAGATGTCATAGCACTTTAAACCGGTAAAATGCAAAAGTAGCTAAAATTTATGAACTTTTTTCTTTAATCGTAATGATATTAATAATTCAAAATATGATTAGCTTTCATTCATGAATAAATTATTTTTCACCGTGTTCTAGTTTAAGTGAATTATCGTTCTAGTTTAAGTGAATTATCGCACATTTTTCAACCATTATTTGAACAAAGCCATGATATTTTTATTTAACCAGAATATAAGACTGAGGATCACTGCATTATCATGATTTATTTCTATCTATTAAGAGCTATAGTTTTTTCTGAGACTTATTGATTTCTATCGTTGGATGACCGAACATTAATTTGTAACAAATTCAACATGAATAATCCAATAGTGCAATTGATTAACCAGTATATATTATACGTGGAATGGTGTAACGGTTCTTAACATATATTCGACATTTTCTTTTTGATAAAAAGCAAAACTCATGAGAGCCGGACTCATTCACTGCAAAAAAAAAATGTTCATACAATCTAGACAATGATAATAGATAATTATAACCATATTTTCCTAAGTAATAATGATGGGAAGAGTGAAAGAGTAGGATAAGAAAGCTAGAAAGAAAAAGGAAAAGGAAAAACTATAGCCAATTTTGAGGTACGGTCTATCAGCTCTCCAAGATGGACTTTTAGTAGAACATTGCTTATGCCCTCAAAGTAGGCTATATAGAATAAGTTAATCCAAAGTGTAACAAATTCTGATCCAATCAACAAAACGTTTATTTTTCAGGTTTTAAAATTTAAGCTGTTGATCTTTGAGACACAAAATTTTAATTCAGATCTTAAACTAATTCGTTTTCTACCAGCTCCATCGCATATATGAATTTCTTGACTTAAGGATTTTTAAGCCGAGCAAGATGTTTGGTTTCCTTCAATATTTCAATGTTTTCATTAAAACCGTTTAAGAAAAAAGTGTTTTTTTTTTTAAAAAAAGAGAAGATTAGCTGTTAACAAAATAAGCCAGAGTATAATATTTTGTTGTCTATTTTTTGGACAAAATAAATTTGTAGTCTATTTCAATTATATTTTATTTTTATTGATATAAAATGATTGTTGTTTGTTGATAGAAATGATAAAATATTTTAATTTTTTTTAATATATAAAATGATTATTAAGATATCATCTTAGCAATCGGAATGATTGTTAGCATCTCATCTTCATGCTTTTGCTGCAATGTTAGAGGTGTGAATATCACACATGATTCATGGAAGCTGCATTTGGATCGTCATGACTAAAACACCAAACAAAATTTATTTCATTTCAGAAGAGAAACTTGATGAAATTAAACAACAATTTAAGGCCATTGCTTATCATTTACATCCTAAGTTCCAATAAACTCAAACTCGTACTTTCCACTTCGTCGATTTTACCATAATTCCATCCCTCTCGCGTTTCTTTTTTCTTTTCTCTTTATCTGGTTATGACTCAAACATAAATCCCACTAAATAGTTTACTTTATCTATATTCCATCAAAAAAAATATAAAGGAATTCATAGTTGGTTTGACAAACACTATCCAGATTGGAAGCTACGAGAAATTATTCCATATGCCGGCCGTATGCATCAGGATAAGTGAGAGAAGAAAGAAATGTAGGCCCCACACGCTGTCCAAAATTCTCTCCTTGCTCTCACCCTTATCCGGATGTATTACACCTGGTTCACCGAATTATTTCTCAAAACCTACCCATTGCTTGCAATCCACATTTTTCGCATTCTAAAACCAGGTAGAAAAGTGCAAAATTTATGCACTTTTCAAACATTAGAGCCGTCATACACGTGTCAAAACCCAATTGGTCATAAAGACTTGATATTTTGAATAACAAAATTAATTTATTGTGGATAGAAGGAAAAGGGTCAAGTTGCCCGCTATTAAAATTTAAAATTAATATCCTTAAAAGCTACGCCACATCAGCACGAGACAACCCGTTATCCAATGCTTTTTAAGGCCATATTTATATTCTCCACTTTATTGCGGTATTTTACTTAAATAGAAACCGTACGATTAGGATCTAATGGTGGACGATCGGGTGAAGTGAACATATCGCGAGATAATGGAGCGGCCCTTTTAGCACGTGAGGGGGATTCGGCCGTGGTCGGGGCTTCCACGTGATTGGCGCGCAACACGCAATTATAGGGTAATGACAAAAGTAGGCCTCACTAGATTATTATGCATTACATACATTTTCCATAATACAATTATTTAGGATTTAATTATCGCTTGCAATCCTCTTAGAAGGCAGAGAGGGTACGGCCCCGATTATTTTCGGAAAATAGAATTTAATATATGTTTGATACTCCGGCTATTGAAAATTCTTGGGCCCACCCTTGATTGGTTGGTTGCTCCAAAATCTCTAAACTTTCCTTTATTTTTATTGAATACCCCAATTTATTTTTAAGGGTGTCTAAATGAAAAACAGGTAGCAATTTTAAGGTATAATTGTTATTATAGTGCCACAAAATAATAGACGGCTTTGACCAATCAATCTTATTGTTCATAAACCCGGTTTATTTATAAATATAGTCAACCAAAATTATGTTCATTTAACCAGTACATGTATGACCGATAAAGAATAAAACGAACCATTTCGCTATAATTATATATCTCATCTATCCATCCATATCCTAATATTATGGATAAGGTCTAACTTTGAGTTTACAAGAGAGACAGCTTTAATACCTTTTTTATTTCTAATTTTATGGCCAAACTGCACTAAAACCCCCCAATGTTTCATCCCTTCTACACTTAAATACCTCAATATTTTTTTCCAGCATTTAAATACCCTATAGTTTCCCCGTTAGTTTTCCTCTAACAGAGTTAACTGCGGGCTTGAATTTACAATTTTACCATTAAGTAAAAAATCCACACGTTAACTCAAAATAGTATAAAAAAACACGTCTTCTTCATCATCCAACCCCTTTCTTTATCTTTCTCCCTCCCAAAAAAAAACCCTAGACCCCCAAATTACTATGGTCAAAAAAACCTCGATCTCCAAATTACTGTCTTAAAAATCCTAGTTTTACAACAGTAAAATACTCTAGATCTTGAACTCTCGGTTGAATTTCAAGTTTCAAATAGTAATGGCTGCGGGTTAAAAATGAAATCGCCGCGGTAAAACACATAGATTAACCGTGTTTTTAACCGAGAAGATAAACACTTATTTATTTTCATTCACCATTCATGTAAAATTCTTGTAAATTTGTTTTGTTCTAGATTTTTATAATAAATTTTGTTGTATTCGAAAACAAACCATAAGACCTATCTCAAGACCACCAATTCCTGTACCAAATAGAAGTAGGATTGGACTTAATCCACCTAACACAAAAAGAGTAAGAATTCTTATCTATACGTATTGTTTTGTACATCCAGCTCATATCTTGTTAGCTTTTAAGATCAATTTTTAAGATTTTTTTTCATCTATCATTTTCAGGTTATAGGATCTCAAGTACAAATTCCAATTTCTTCTCGGCAACAATCAAACATAACTTCATCTTATCGCATGCAAAGGGTAAGTATTTGATTACTCATATATCATACACAATGATGCAACAACATTCTTAATTTATTTGATTCGTTTTACTTATCTTAAAATATCAGGACACAGGTTGTGTCCAACCCAACATCGAATTTAGCAGCACCAAACAATGAAGAGGTAAGGATATGTCATTTTTGTTTTAAATATTAAGTGTAAAGTTCAGAATAGAATATATTCTTTTTTAAGAGCTAAGCATAACATGATATTATATGTTTGTATGTCTTAGGGCTGAAACTTGCACTTATTTATATGAAAGAAAGAAAAAAATTGTAGCAGTTTAATTTTATCATATTATTGTTGTTGTTATTTATCAAGGTTAGTATTAATCTATCTTGCATTCTATGATTCTTGATGCATCTAAATGTTGCCGAAGGTTCTCATGCATATCCATAAGCAAAAGTTATAGAATGCAAGAACCAAACAATACCATTTCACAACATATGCACATGGTAAGTAATGGATTTTTTTACAAGTTTTGTTACTAATCTCATCACTACAGTAAATAGACATCTATTTCGACGACAATTTACCGTCGAAATAGATCTATTTCATCGGGTGACACTAAATAGCCACGAAGGAACGCCGACGTAATAAGTTGCGTTGCAATAGGTTATTTCGATGGTTAAAGTTCGTCGCAATAATCAAAACTATTTCGACGGCTAATTTCCGCCGAAATAGTTTTTTTATCGACGGGTAATTTCTATCGAAATATATAAGTTTTTTAAGTTAAAAAATTGTTTCAGGAATCATTTAAAAATCATTTTTTATATTTCGACGGTAAATTTCCGTCGAAATAGTCTATTTCGACGGAAATTTCCCGTCGAAATAGAGTGGATTACAGTAAAAAAAAATTGAAAGAGCCAAGAAAATTTCCAATCCAATCTATTTCAATTTAATATAGATTTTATTCCATTCAAATAACGATTCTAATACAAATTCCATTCCATTCAAATATCGATTTTTCAAATACGATTACAATATATACTACGCGTTCCTTTACAATTATAACATCATAAATTTACAAAAGTGGGAAATGAAAAATCAACGGAGGACAAACACGGAAAGCAAGAGTCGATTACGAAGGAGGCGCTCATGGATTTCCTGGGTAAAGCCCCTGAGATTAAAAGTTTAAAATACATGAATTAGTATAGATATTTTATATAAATCAAATGTGTGTGCACGCGCTTGTTTGTGTGCGTGTGTGTGTATGCTTGGGCGCGTACCGCCTGTTTGTGTGTGTGTATGTATCCATGTGTGTGTTTGTGTGTATGTGAGATATGTGCGTATGTATGCATGTGTGTGTATGATTGTGTGTATATGACATGTGATATGTATGCATGTGTGTATGTGATATGTGTGTATGTATGCATGCGTGTTTGTGTCTGTGTGTATTCATGCATGTGTGTGTATGATTGTTCGTGTGTGTATGCATGTGTGTTTGTGTCCGTGTGTATGTATGCATGTGTGTGTGTGTGATTGTTCGTGTATGTATGCATGTGTGTTTGTGTCTGTGTGTATGTATGCATGTGTGTGTGTATGATTGTTCGTGTATGTATGCACGTGTGTGTATGTGATATGTGCATCTCCTTCCTCATCCTTCCGCATCCTTTCCCGAAGGCTTACCCGAGCCGACCCCACGCCCGAGAACCCACCTCCCTCTCCTTCGTTGACCTCGCCGCCTGAACCGACCACCACCATCACCTTCTGTCACTTTCTCCTTCTCGTCGTCGAGCCCAGAGCCCTCATCCCCGACTTCTTCTTCTCCTTCTCGTTTCCCAGATCACCAGCCAACCCATCACCGCCCACGACACCTCGCCGTCGACTTCGGTCCTTATCACCTCGTCTCCGACCAACTCCCTCTTCTTCCCCGTCTACGCTAAAACCCCCAGAACCTAACAACCCCATCTTCTTCTTCTTTCTTTTCTCGGTCTCCATCTAGTTTTTGCCGGAGTTGCTCACGTCGCTGACGATCCAGACGACCTAGTCACCGTCGCCGTCTACCCCAGTCTCCACTTCACGCAGTTGCTCAGTTCAGGTCAAGTTTCACGTATGTTGGGTTTTGCATCGTGACGTTATTCAGGGTTCAGAATGTGATATCCGTACTTTCGTCGTGAGATCTCGACCAGGAAAGTTTCTAAACTTGCTACATGCTATTTTATGTATACCAATATGTATATAATTATTCATAGTTTATGCATGTTAATATTTAATAAGTATTATCTGTTAGTTGTATGTATGCCCTAGAGGCCATTATTGTACATGAGATGTATATGATAGTGGATGCTGGGACATATATAGGGAGGACTTTCTTGCTCGACATGATAGTACGCTATCCGGTTGCTCTTTATCTTAACATGTACACTTATTGTCTCTCTATTACATGTTGATAAAGCCCTTAGGATGTGTACTCGACTTCCAGGATTATGATGCAGATCATACTAGTGGGGCCTGGGTAGTCCATGAGTACATCCTTCAATGTTCCTAGTCGTGGGAATATCGAGACGGGGTATCGATATTCCAGAGTAGACTAGCGTATATCTTCTCGACCCATGTGATGGGCGATGGATGATCACATATCCATTGGTGTTTGACATCAGAGATGGTATGCGGGTGCTTAGTGGAGACTGGATACACTGAACGGACTCGCCGAGAACTCCAGGATGGTATTATACCTCACGTCAGATGGCAGTTCTCTGGTGATACTGGTACAGCTTAGTCTGTCGACCCGAGATCGTCATAGAGTCTTGTGTGTCTCCCACTGTGCTTTGATTTCCACCCTACCATGGCTCTACTGAGGCGTGCAAACAGGTGGTTTTTGGGTACAGTCCCGAGTCACATGGAGGCAATGAGCGATAGGAGGGGATTCGTCTCTCCTGGTATTAGGGGTTGATGTTGCGCTATGCTCGACTGGCAATAACTGGAAATCCCTGGACATGGTTGCTGTGATTTACTGGTAAGTGTTATCAGTAGTTTCACGACCGTTATGGACCTTACATCGGCATGACTTATCAAGCTACTGGGGTCTGACGTTTACCACCCCTAGGCGAGATGTGCGACATATCAGACGAACAGACCGGACTGTGCGGTAAATGTTACTGATTGGACTCGCAGGAGTGTGAGCAGGCTTGCTCGTTGATCTTCTGATCGCTCAATACCCGGGTGGCCGTTACGTTTAGCAGACCGCTTACGGCTTGTGGGTGACTGATATGATCACCACATACTGCCGGCGTATTGACGAGTCTTTAGAGTTCTACACAGAGGTTTCCTGGCTCAAGCGAAATGAAATAGGAGCACGTATGTGATATGTGCGGGACCGAGAATAATACGAGTATATGATACCGTATTGTATTCTCGCGATATGTGATATCGGCCGGGTATATGTGATATAGCCGGGTTATCGAATCAAGTGTTGATTCAGTAAATTGATATTATTGATATTAGTCGGTTATATGTGATATAGCCGGATCATTAAATCAAGTAGTTGATTTAATGATTTAATGTATAATTATATATTTGATATATGAATTTACATTGACTAATATTGCTCACTTGATTTTTTCTTTCTCTCACTTTTTGTTACATTATATATATGTGATATATATATTGTATCATGCAAGGTTATATATGCAACTTGTGTGTGTAGGACTTACACCATAACCATGATAAGTTTAGGTTTTTAATTATCTTTAGTAATTCAAATTGTGAGTGGAATTGTGGAAGCTAGTTGTGAGCTTTGACAAAGTCCACACAATTTGTTTTACACTAAGATATTTATAAACCTAACCATTATCCTTGCTATGGTTAAGTCTCTACAAGAATTAGTGATGATACAAAACTCACCATGGTTGCAAATCTAACCTCATTCCATCATTCACCACTTGATTTTATTTCCTTGAGTTCTTCTTCTTCTTCTTCATCAAAAACCCAAAAGCTTTCTAGGTTTTTGGCAAGTAGTGAAAACAAGTGAGAAATCAAAATCTAAAGTGAACCCATTTCCTATTTCATCATCCTCTACTACTTGCCATTTAGTTTAGGGTGTTCTCTTCACAAAGTTCATGACCAAGTGAAGAGGGAGCTTGAGTTTGAGTCATCTCGACGTAGATCATCTTCGGCCTCGAAGTCAACGAGCTAGCTTGATCATTTCTCCGGGGAAATCCATTCTAGAGTTCGGGACTACGATGATCGCAGCGAAGGGACATCAACACGGAGTTTTAGAAGTGAAGAACCAGATCTACAAAGGCTGTATTTTCATTCACTTCTCTTTGTAATGTTGGTTTACAAGTTTTGTTACCCTAGTTTTCTAGTATGATCTTTAGGCTGATTGTTTAGCACCTCCTTGAATTTTTGTTGTGGCATGTGTGATTCTTGCAAACCTTAGTTTAGGTGCTAAGGAATCCCAACATGGTATCAGAGCCAAACTAGAAACTTGACGATGTTAGAACTAATACGAAACCGAAACAACTCGTGAAAACAGTTTCTAAAACCCTGCAGTTTTGCTCTCTGTCGAAATTTTAGAAATCTGTAAAAATTTTGCAAACAACTTCAGAGTGATGTATATGATACAAGGAGTGCACATAAAAAATTTGGGAGCTTTCCCTCGGAAATGAATCGATACCTCCCCCTTCTGGCCGGCCTCCTCGGATCCTTAGGGTCCCAAATTCTTGATGTGCACTATACTTTTGATTGTGGGGTTTTTTTGTATTGTTTGCTTGGTCCAAATTTTCAAGTGATGCAAATTTTTCTATAGGACCAAAACGGAGTGTTTCGTAGTCGTATAATTTAACATTGTGATGATAACCTAGGCTATGTTTGACAGTTCGAACGATATTCAAACAGCACCCCATGATCCCCTCTGAAATTTCCAAGTGTTGGAATTTTTCTAAGTTAATTATATTCAATGTTCGTGCAAGTAACTCTATGGACCATCTAGAAGAATATAAACCTTAACTCGATTCTATGCCCTCGGAACCACGGCTTGAACCCTAGGGTTTTCCGTAGTTCCGCGATGTCATAGGTGAGGCGTTGGTTTGACCCTTCTACGGCTGGATCATAGGTACTGTGGCACGTTTTGGGTACTTTAACTTCGCTCGAGTGTTGAGCTCATTGGGAGATGAGGGTGTTGTTGGATTCGCTCGAAACGTTTAATATCGTCTAGTATAATGTGATATAATACTTGGAATCAACAACATTTGAATTTTATAAGTCTATCAATTTAGTCTCAGCTGATCGGTTGCCACGGGATTTTGATGCGATCAAAAGTCCGTCGCAATCACTTTGTGTATTCGGATACTCACCGGGTAACATTACTAGATAGCTACGCCCCATAACCCCGACCAAGTGACTGTAGGAGAACTCCGTTGCCAAAAAGCATTCGTCCGGGTGCTCGCGGCCGCGGTGTTCCGCCTAAGTGCACTTCGTCGTCGGTATCGGGGGTGCGACCGTCTACTAAAGTTTCCGACGAGCATTCGATCAGAATGTCGGGAATCTTGTTGAATTGCCCGACTGATTATTGGAAAGTGTTTTCAATATCGAGACTAAAATGCGGGGTTTATAATTGTTAGGCATGCGATGTCTAAGGAATTCATATTGTTAGGCATGTGATGTCTAACGTGGTTGCGGATTCCAACTGTTGTAGTTTTCATTTTCTTTTCTACGACCATAAGTGTAATATGTGGGGTATCGCTGGTTTCGTTGCTATACGTCAACAACAATTGGAATACACATATTTACTTACGTTGATGGCATGTGATGTTATGTGTTGCTGGATATGTTATATTGGATCGTCGTATTTGAATAGCCGATTTTTTTTATGTGAGATGAGACTTTTTTTTCATTCATGTAAAAACTTGTATGTAATATTCTTTTATTAGGGCACTTCCGGGTTGAGGAAGATGTCACCGTTGATGTATATTATTTACTCTTCCGTATTAGGATAGACCCAAGGAGGGGAGCACAAGTAACCGAGTTCTAGAGTCCAGTGGGAGACCACCTCGAGGAGTCGAGTCCGGGTCTCCTAACTCTAGAATTGGTAGGGTTGCTTGCCGCTCTCGTAGGGGTCTAGGGGTGTGGGTTTGGCTATTCATAACGACCGTGGAATCCGTGTTTTATATAGGCTCAAAATAAAACACGGACATCCTAGTATATCCAATATTTCATATGTTGTTTTCTGCTGCGTTATCTGTGATGTGATCATTTGATATGTGGAGATAGATACCGTATATAGTATATATGATATATTATATAGACGTTGCTTATGTTTTACACCCGCGCTAGCCCTGCCCCGCTCTGCCGTTAGTTACCTAACCTAACGGTGCACGACGGGACTTCGTGGCGAATGCGGATGCGGATGGCATAAGCTTACGTTGTATTTATCTGTGAAGTTTAGGTGACTTAAATGATGGGACATTCATTAATGAGATTAATGAAAGAAAATAAACCTAAAAGATGTTGTGGAATCGAATTTCAAAAATTAGGTAGCTCTAGTTGTTGCTTTGCATAGCGATATTCCTTGTAGAATATCCAACACCTCATTTAATGAGGAAAGAGCCGAGATCCCTTCACCTGGAGTGACCTCTTTAGCAATAACTAGCAGATGCTACAACCTTCGGTTTGTCTTTTGATTGTTTTTTTAATTCTTGCTTTGCATAGTAGTATTGTGAATATCCTGCACCTCATTCGACGAGGAAAGAGCCGGGATCCCTTCACCGGGAGTGGCCTCTTTAGCGAAACTAGCAAAAGCCTAAAAAATACTCCATTTAAAATCATTTGATTCTGCAACGAGATCAAGTTCAAAATGTTAAAGGTTTTCTTAAAAACCATCCGCAACTCTCCGTCATTTTAGGAAGTAGAGTACTTAGTATTCGTGCTGCGTTTATCGACCATAGCGGAGACGTAGTGTACGGTAGCTAAGTGATGTCTTCCTACACAGCATATGATGCGATTAGTTAGGACATTCATGTGACTTTGTTGACCTTAGCCAAAGGTCATGTGGGTGGGTCTAATTAATCATGAAATTACGGGTAGAACTTGACTAGTGTCTATGATTTGTTGACCATAGCCAAGGTCATAGGTGCTAGGGGTAAAAACCATTATCGGGAGTTTCAAGTGTTGAAATTTGCAATGAGATTGCATACCTTCACTGAGATAGTTGGATCCTGATACCCACTGCGAGTAATTGTTACTCCTGGGAGAGTTTTGCACTTTACAATTAGCCGATCATGTAGATGTCTAGAAAGGTGTCAACGGGGTTACGCCTCTAGGAAAACGAGGTTTATTTTAATTAGGTCCGTGCGAAAGCACGGGGAACCTCCCCCAAAGTACCGGCACTGGCTTGGCTGAAAGATTGGCGAACTTGTAGGGTATAATTAATCCCGGCTAGTCTTTCCTTTTAAGGTTTGAAGGAAGATTTGATAAAAACAGTGGGAGCCATCCTGATTAGATAAAATATATAACCAATCTAATCTTGCAAGAGCGGACGCAGAGTGTTTTCTTCTCTCTCTCTCCAGGTAGCGACCATGTCACGCCTTAATCAAGATAATAATAAGGATGTATTGACCGAACCCGCTTGTTATACTGAGCTGGGGGAACGTTGGTCCCGCTCCAACTTATAATTATTATAAGACCAAGCAGGAAATAGGGGAATACCAGGATTCTCATGCCGCCCAAATGAAGAAAATGCATGATGATGCATCTCCTTCGGGTGTGTTCATTATAAAGAACTGTTTCTCAGTATCTTCTACGTCCTGGGTATGTGATACCGGATCAGGATCCCACATATGTAATCTGTTACATGGGCTACAAATAGGTAGAGAACTGAGAACGGGTGATACGTTTCAAGTGTTGAAAATGGTGCAATTGTTATAGCCAAGGTGTTGGCAGTTATCACCCTGTATTACCAAATACATTGATTCTGAACGAATGCTATTAAATACCGAACCTGATATACAACATCATATCAATCTCTTTATTTAGTAAAGAAGGATATAATTTTGTATTGTATGGATAATGTTTTGAACATTTCCTATATCAAGAGTTGATCGGTTCAGGCACGTTATCTAAAAGCATATACATTCTAAATCAAACCACAGTTCCTAACGTACAGAACACACACAAGAGGAAGAGTTCAGAAATGAACGAATCTTTCTTGAGGCATTGTAGACTAGGTCATATCAATGCGACCCGACTAGCTAAGTTACATTTAGATGGATATTTAAATCAGTTTGAATTTACATCTTGTGAAACTTGTCAGTCATGTCACAAAGATAAAATGACCATAGCTCCGTTTACTTGAAACAGAGAAAAAGTTGGTGAACACTTGGGATTAATACATGATGATGTATGAAGGTCCCCAGTTTACATATGCCAGGACTGGTTCTTTATACTTCCTTACATTCACTGATGATCTCTCAAGATTCGGACACATGTTCCTGTTGAAACACATGTCTGAAGCTTTTGAGAAATTCAAAGAATATAAGTCAGAAGTAGAGAACACATACACGGAATAAGTATTATATCCTTTGAAGTGATCAGGGAGGAGAATACTTGGGCATGGAGATCCTGGACTATTCTAAAGGAGAATGTGATTCTCTCTCAGCATTACCCCTCCGTATACACCACAGCACAACGGTGTATCAGGGCGGAGCAATCGCACCCTATGAGATATGGTGCACTCTATAATGAGTACTACTGAGTTACCTATTTCCTTTTTGGGGGATTATGCACTTGAGAAGCTGCATACCTATTGAATTGGGTTCCAATCAAATCAGTGCCTACCACTCCATATGAGATATGGTATAGGAAGAGCCCATTTCTTAACTGAGTTAAGATTTGGGGTTGTCCGGCCTATGTCTAAAAGCAAAATCCGGATAAGATCGAGGCAAGGTCAGTTCTGTAGAACTGGAAGGAGTTCCAGCTATACTAACTACAGCTGATGATTTGGTAGAACCAAAGGATTCAATAGTCCCCGACGAACCTCAGCCTCTCCGCCGATCTAGCAGGGTTCCTCATCCGCATGAGAGATACTTCGGTTTCTCAATGACAGTGGGAGCGAGGATTGCATCATGAGATGATGACCTAACTAGTTTCGAGCAGGCCATCAAGAGTGAGGACTCTGTAAGAATGGCTGGATACTTAGCGATCTGAGATGGAATCCATGTACACCAACAAAGTATGGACTTTGGTTGCTATATCTTAAGGGTTAAATCCCTATCAAGAGCAAGTATATATTGAGAAGATTACTTGGTGTACATGGAAAAGTTGAGACTTTCAAAGATAGACTTGTTGCAAGAGGTTCACGTCATTGACCAGGCATGGTTAATGATGAAACCTTTTCTCCAGTGGCTATGCTTAAGTCCATCCGGATCCTGCTTGCCACTGCTACATACCATAACTACGATATCTGGCGGTTGGGTGTCATTACTGCTTTTCTAAATATTGATTTAGAAGAGAGTGTCTATAAGTACACAGCCAGAGGGCTTCGTAGACAAGTGGGAGCAGCGGAAACGTGTGCGAGATGCTTTATGGGATAAAGCAGGCATCGCGGAGTTGGAACATCTGTTTTGATATGGTAGTTAAAGAGTTTGACTTCATCGAAATGGTAGATGAACCTGGTATATACAAAAAGGTAGTAGAGAGTACGGTAGTCTTCCTCGTATTGTACGTGGATGACTACTCTTGATAGGAAAAGAGTTTCCTATGCTGCGCACGGTCAATCTCCTCTTATCACATTGATTCTCCATATAGGATCAAAGTGATACCTCCTAAATCCTGGGTTTTGGATCTATGAGATAAATCTAAATGGATGTTAGGATTCTCACTAGGTGTAGTGAGATGGTATCAATCGATCCTGGGGAGAATCACTGGATAGCTTCCATGGTGGTAAGTACGACTGAATGTCAGTCACAGGCATTGTCTTTACCCTCAGTGGAGGGACGGTATGTTAGAAGAGTTCCAAGCTAGATACCGTGGCAAATTCGACGATAAAGGCTGGATACATCGCAACCAAAGATGCTACCAAAGAGAAAGTCTGGGTGTATATTAGTTCATGAGATGAACTAGCTTCCTACCATTGTGTGACAATGGAAGTGTGGCTTTGGCCCAGTAACCCCGGTCCCATCAGTGACCCATACATATTCTAAAGGAAGTATCACCTAATCATGGAGATAGATGATCTCCAGAGAGATCGAGGTTAGGAGAGTAGACTTAGAGGACAACACGGCGGATCCACTCACAAAGGTCTTTTTCCCAAAAGAGACTTTTATGGGATGGTTGAGTATGGGATACTACAACCACTGCTGATTGTTGGGTATTGGATACTACAACATATGGCCCTAGTGCAAGTGGAAGATTGTTAGTTGTATGTATGCCCTAGAGGCCATTATTGTACATGAGATGTGTATAATAATGGATGCTGGGACATACATAGGGAGGAATTTCTTGCTCGACATGATAGTACGCTATCTGGTTGCTCTTTATCTTAACATGTACACTTATTGTCTCTCTGTTACATGTTGATAAAGCCCTTAGGATGTGTACTCGACTTCCAGGATTATGATGCAGATCATACTAGTGGGGCCTGGGTAGTCCTTGAGTACATCCTTCAATATTCCTAGTCGTGGGAATATCGAGACGGGGTATCGATATTCCAGAGTAGACTAGCGTATATCTTCTCGACCCATGTGATGGGCGATGGATGATCCCATATCCATTCGTGTTTGACATCAGAGATAGTATGCCGGTGCTCAGTGGAGACTGGATACACTGAACGGACTCGCCGAGAACTCTCAGATGGTATTATACCTCACGTCAGATGGCAGTTCTCTGGTGACACTGGTACAGCTTAGTCTGTCGATCTGAGATCGTCATAGAGTCTTGTGTGTCTCCCACTGTGCTTTGATTTCCACCCTACCATGGCTCTACTGAGGCGTGCAAACAGGTGGTTTTTGGGTACAGTCCCGAGTCACATGGAGGCAATAAACGATAGGAGGGGATTCGTCTCTCTCGGTATTGGGGGTTGATGTTGCGCTATGCTCGACTGGCCATAACTGGAAATCCCTGGCCAGGGTTGCTGTGATTTACTGGTAAGTATTATCAGTAGTTTCATGACCGTTATGGACCTTACATCGGCATGACTTATCAAGCTACTGGGGTCTGACGTTTACCACCCCTAGGCGAGATGTGCGATATATCAGACGAACAGACCGGACTGTGCGGTAAGTGTTACTGATTGGACTCGCAGGAGTGTGAGCAGGCTTGCTCGTTGATTTTCTGATCGCTCAATACCCGGGTGGCCGTTACGTTTAGCAGACCGCTTGCGGCTTGTGGGTGACTGATATGATCACCACATACTGCCGGCGTATTGACGAGTCTTTAGAGTCCTACACAGAGGTTTCCTGGCTCAAGCGAAACAAAATAGGAGCACGTATGTGATATGTGCGGGACCGAGAATAATACGAGTATATGATACCGTATTGTATTCTCGCGATATGTGATATCGGCCGGGTATATGTGATATAGCCGGGTTATCGAATCAAGTGTTGATTCGGTAAATTGATATTATTGATATTAGTCGGTTATATGTGATATAGCCGGATCATTAAATCAAGTAGTTGATTTAATTATTTAATGTATAATTATATATTTGATATATGAATTTACATTGACTAATATTGCTCACTTGATTTTTTCTTTCTCTCATTTTTTGTTACATTATATATATGTGATATATATATTGTATCATGCAAGGTTATATATGCAACTTGTGTGTGTAGGACTTACACCATAACCATGATAAGTTTAGGTTTTTAATTATCTTTAGTAATTCAAATTGTGAGTGGAATTGTGGAAACTAGTTGTGAGCTTTGACAAAGTCCACACAATTTGTTTTACACTAAGATATTTATAAACCTAATCATTATCCTTGCTGTGGTTAAGTCTCTACAAGAATTAGTGATGATACAAAACTCACCATGGTTGCAAATCTAACCTCATTCCATTATTCACCACTTGATTTTATTTCCTTGAGTTCTTCTTCTTCTTCTTCATCAAAAACCCAAAAGCTTTCTAGGTTTTTGGCAAGTGGTGAAAGCAAGTGAGAAATCAAAATCTAAAGTGAACCCATTTCCTATTTCATCATCCTCTATTACTTGCTATTTAGTTTAGGGTGTTCTCTTCACAAAGTTCATGACCAAGTGAAGAGGGAGCTTGAGTTTGAGTCACCTCGACGTAGATCATCTTCGGCCTCGAAGTCAACGAGCTAGCTTGATCATTTCTCCGGGAAAATCCATTCTAGAGTTTGGGACTACGATGATCGCAGCGAAGGGACATCAACACGGAGCTTTAGAAGTGAAGGACCGGATCTACAAAGATTGTATTTTCATTCACTTCTTTTTGTAATGTTGGTTTACAAGTTTTGTTACCCTAGTTTTCTAGTATGATCTTTAGGTTGATTGTTTAGCACCTCCTTGAATTTTTGTTGTGGTATGTGTGATGCTTGCAAACCCTAGTTTAGGTGCTAAGGAATCCCAACATTATCATTATACAATATTATAGTATTAACCCGTATTTCGTAACAATAATAAGTTCATCTGGTTGCGTGCTAGTTCTTTCTAGTTTCTATGATCGTTCAATGTATGTGTAGTAGCCGCGCAAACGTTATTATAAATATGTTTTTATGTATATAAATAAATAAATTATATCTTACAATTTAAATAATATGCATTAGTCTTTTCTGTCGTATTTAGATAACTGGTTACTGTTTTCTGCCTAGTATTTTTTCTGTTAATATACACTGCTAGACATGTTCACGACACATTACCAGACCTGTTACTTGGACTATTACTAATGCCGACAATCCTGACTTGTTGTTCTGATGGACGTGACTTGTTGTCTAGATAGAGAGGACCTGTACCTGCTTGATCCTGTATTGGTATTAGATTGATATCATCAATACCTGACTTGAACACAAAACCTGAGGGTAAGGGGAAATCAATAATGAAACCTGACTTGTAACTCAACAGTTCGATACTTTTCAGAGATTGATCAGTTGATACGGGCTTCGGCCTCGGAATGATGATGCTGACATCATTCGTCTGTACATGATATCCTGTTTTTACTACTTAGCGGCACGTCTCGGATTCAGCCTTGAGGGTCTTGACCATGGTCCCGGGCACGCATGGGATATCATTGAGTTACATCGACGATTCCATTAATTGATTTCAAAGACTTGTAGAATAGATAACCTAAAAGCACAGACTTTAGAATATACATCACACTGTTTTCATGTTTAATCATAGCATCATATCCTGGTTATTACCAATGTTTTGGTTATTACCATATCCTACTTATCGGAACCATTGTTCAAAGGTAGGGAGAATGTCGCGATCCGGTTCTTGCTCACGGAACAAAATGCCACGCCAAGTGTCATGCCAAGGGGACGGGGGCCTGTTTACCGCCGAAAACATAGACGGACTGGGATAGATCGTCTTGCCTGAATTTGGGGGAAGATGCTATTTGGATTTATCCATCCACCTCTCCGAAAATACCAAGTTGATTTATGGCACCATATATCGGAGGTTTGGATAGATGCGGCCGTTATAGAAGACTTCATCAGATCCCCCCTCATTTTATGAGGGGTTTTTAATTGTGGGGACGCTCTTCCCTGTAGGCGCAAGCTCCTGCAGTTAATTACGTTACAGTATTGCGATAACCATTTTCTCCTGCTGCGGCAGTTCACTTCGTGTCGTGTGTATATTTTGTTTGTTTTGGTTGCCCGTGAATTATATACAGAGACTAGTTTATGTCGTCGTACATAGGGCGCGGATTAGTCTCAATCCGTATATTTGAGATTTGGGTTTGGGTCAAGGATTTGCTTGACGGGGTCCACGTTGGTAGCTTGGTTTGCCAACGGGAATGAACTTAGGACGCATTTCTCACATTTGTGAAGTCCATCCGTTCATAAGGTATTTGAGTTTGATCTAAGGATCGTCAGTCATATTTGAGACTAAGATCAACTTAGAAACAAATGAGCATATGAGCTCAATTATTTTAGTTTAAGAACATTATGGTCCATTATCGTCATGTTTGGAGTGAACATTAGTTTAAGGACGTTTCGGTCCATTATCGCCCTGTTTGGGGCGACACACTAATTTAGAGACGTTTCGGTCCCATATTCCCATTTTGGGGACGTAATTTAGTTTAAGGACATTTCGGTCCATTATTCATCTTGCATGCACGTGTATTTGTTATGTGACGGTGTCACGTCCCGCTTCCCGGTATACGGCGAAGGGGACGCGACGAGGTCCGCTACGTATATACTCAGAAGTACATACGCTAAGCGTATCTAAGCAATATAAAGATAATCACAAGAAACGAGAGATAAAATAACAACAACTTTATTTATTAACATTCTTTGTACAATGCATGAAAAGTAAATACAACTGGAATAAAAAGCGATGCCTAAACAATGACATAACAGGAAATGAAAAGAAATACTGAATAGAAAAAAGTACAATGTCTAGAGCTCAGGGTCTTCGAGAAACTGATCCAAGTCTTCACTGGTGGACTCGATCTCCGCTGTGTCTAGATCACCTGACGACATTCAAAGAAGAAAGAAATAGAATGTCGTCAGCGAACAGGTCGCTCGGTAAGTCCCAAGTTAATGGAGAAATAGAAAAGACAGAATAAGAATGTATCTTTTAAAGTTGTATAATATTGTAGAATATTGTGTTAACGCTGTTGTTTGTAGCTTGGTACAGAAGGATGCCAGTGTATACGAGAGGGGTCTCTATATGATAGAGACCAAGGCAAACTGAAAGTACAAGGAACCGTTATGCCACGGTACAACAGCAACAGGATTCATGTTAGGTGTCTTAATCTTACTGTCTCGTGCCACTTTTAACACCTTCCATACTAATCTACCCCTTAAACCCTGTAGTATTTTGATTGTATTGTTATATTGTATTGTATAAGTTGTATAGTTGGTTGACTGACCGAAACCATGATATCGGTAACGGATGTAATGGATGTAAACTGGATTCATGTACATGGAAAGTATATCCATGGTTTGGTTCAGTCAAGTTGAATAGATTGATAACTGGATTCATGGATTCGTATGTTCATGTTGAATTGTAATATTGTATATTTATAGATTGTAGATTGTAAATTGTAAATTGTACTTGAATTATATTCAAGTCAGATTATAATGAGACTTAAACCTGAGTCAGACAATTATAAAAATAAATTGAAGTCCTGATTGTTTTGATGTTATCGGTAACCGTTACACATGGACGGCAGGATTTGTGTATTTTTCAAAGACGATTACCGTTTTGATAACACCATTTATTGATTGTCTACCTTAGATAGGCAAGCACCCACTTCTCCGGCTCCCTGAGGCTCAAGAGATTGGTCCCGCTTAAACCTATGTTTACTAGGGTCCTTATTGTAATTTATATAACTTGAGGGTGTTTTATGTAAAATTAATTTTGTATAGTTTTCAAAATACAATTCAAATATTTAATTATCATCTTTATGTACATACAACAATTTAATGATCAAGATAAATATGTATACATGTTCGAATAGCATGAAATGAGTCAAGTATATTATACGAGTAACTACCAAAAACAATGCTGTAAAGAAATATTATGTACGACTAATTAATCAAGTCGAACGAATGCGGAACATAAACAGAAATATGTCTCTAAGTGTTTTGCATGCGTGAGTTCCAGTTTCACCTAAATACAACTACCGGTTTGAGAGATATATCTGTTTTCGTATCGTTGCGCAAAACAGATCAGAATCTGTTCAGCACCGTCACATATTTTTAAAATACAGTTTGAGTTAATTTTCATCTGGTTTCAGGTTACGATGATTATTAGAAAATTGTAGGTATTTTGAAGTAATTATCTAAAACACCAAGATTCATACAATTTGGATTTCTGAAGCTCTAGTTATGATCATTTTAATATCAGCGTTTAAAACAGAAATTCAGATTTCTGGACAGCAACTATATATTGTATTGCAAAGCCTATATCGGGGAGTTTCATGCATTTCTAAGCAATAAAGTATACATAAAATTATAGTTCTATCAATTGTGCATCTACACATCTAAATTTTGTCACGAACGGACATCGGGAGTTTGAGTTATGTCTAATTTAAAAACAGTGTGTGAATCAGGACAGATTCTGTCCAGATCCGTCAGTTAATATTGTAACACAGTTTTCTTTATCTTAGATGGGTTTTCAGTAAAACTATAAAACTAATAAAATCTAGATCATTCGATGTAGATATCAAAAAAACCTGAGTTTGCTCAATTTGGATACCGGTATACCAAGTTATGTGTCCTAGAATTTGACCGATAACTGCAGTTTTCTGTTTTACGATCAGTGAATAAAAATGATGTAATTCCTAAACCGTAATGTGGTTCGATCTAAAACTTTTACAGCGTGTACAAAATAATATATTCTATCATATGTAAATTTCCTGAAATTTTCAGAATTAAAAATTAATTTATAAAAATTATTTTAAAACTAAAGGTATTGATATGTCATATGTGAGAATGAGAAAACCATGGTATTTATTTGTAACTTCATTTTATTTTACAAAATATAAATAAAGTAATTTAAAATATACCGACAAATGATATATCCTAATTGTTCTCCGCAATTTTAATATATGAATTTCTAAAAGCGACAAAACTGATACAATACTTATTTTTCTAAGAACTTATATGTGAATGTATATCATGTCATATCATTTTCCTCTAGATTTATTCCATTATTAATTATGTTAAATCTAAATGCAAGACATGAAGGAAAGTTATAATTCAATTAAACGACAACGTAACTTGAATAAGAGGCAATCATTAATTTAATCGAAATTATATAAGTATATATGTGTTTTTTGATGTGTTTCAAATATTTATATATGTAACAATACTTTTATCCATTTAAGTACTATGATATGATACGAAAGGCGGTTCATGGTAATATGACAAGAGAAAGATAAAAAGAAAGAGATGGAGGTAGAGAAAGATATAAGGGACTTACATACACAAGCCGGAATTGTCACCGTCCTTGTCTATCCGCCGATAGTCTCGCGTTACTAGCGAGACCTTCTTGAAGACTTCTTCATGTTCTTCTTCTTGGACTCTAAGTGAAGAGGGAGAAGTGCGAGATAAAAAATGTGAGGAAGGAAAATATAGAGGAGGACAAATAAGGATGGTGTAATGGTGAATAATAATATAAGCATTTAACATGAGAATTAAAAGAGAAATGAAAGGCCATCATTCATTTTGGAAATGAAAGGTCTCATTTGTAGGTTATGAGAAGAATAAAAAAATGATAAAAAATAATTGCAAGAATGAGGATTTGAACATGTGACTTATGGAATAACAATGCAAGGACTTAACCAATGAGCTACAAGATTGTTCATGCATATATTTAATTAGAATTAAATATATGTTGTTGCTTAAAAAGAAAGTGGGCTTTCCAGATGGGCTGTAGAGAATAAGAATGATGGATTTTGGTTAAATATTTATGAAAGAAAAAATAAGAATGAGAAGTTAAAAAACTTAAATATAAGGAAAAGAAATTGTACACAGAAAAATACATAATAGATTGAGAAATAAAATAATAATAAATTTAATAGAAAAAGGAAAATACCAAGTACAAATAAATATGGTATATTATTGAAGAGGGATAATACAAATGTATAAAGATTTTGGGGTCATTACAGACGGAGTGAATAATGGTGATATGGAATGCACCCAATTTGGGTGCGGTCTGATTTGAAGTGTGCACGTCAATTTGGAAGTGCATGTTCCCACAAAAAAAATTTGGCTCAGAGCTTGTTGCTCCCTTATAAAAATAAAGGGAAAGCTCCATGTGTTAAACACGTGTACTCATATGCAAAGCATGTAACTATCGCCTCAGATAGGATTAAATCTTTGAGCGCCTCACGTGTTTCCCACGTGAGCGCCAGTGCCAGCCTCTGTTAAGATTAAATTCTATAGTCGCCTCACGTGGAACACACGTGAGCGCCGGCGCAAAGCACGAGAGTGACTACTTATAAAAGAATTAAATTCTTAGGCGGCGCCCTCGTGCATAGCACGTGAACGTCAGCGCCCAAATTAAAGATGGTAGAATTAAATTCTACTTGGAAAATATTTTCCTAAAATCTGGGATATTCTTTATTAAATAAAGCCGTTGGATAAAAAATCCAATGGTGATAATAAATCATCAAAATGATAGAATTAAATTCTATTAGGGAAAAATATCTTCCTGATCAAATATTCTCTGTTAAACGGAGAGTTGTTGGATCAAAAATCCAATAGTGATTTAAAATTATCAAATGATAGAATTAAATTCTATTTAGGAAATATTTTCCTTGATCTTTCTAATATGGAAAGTCTTTCCCTAACAGAGAATCTTGGATTTAAAATCCAATGATGATACAATATCACCAATTAAATCATCTGATAGAATAAAATTCTATCTTACGAAAATATTTTCCTAATCTTATTAAACTAACAAGATATTCATATAACAGAATTAAATTCTATGTTAGGAAAATATATTCCTAATCTTATTAAACAAATAAGAAATCTTCTTTGTTAAACAGAGAGCCTTTGGACTAAAAATCCAACGGTGAATAAAATTCACCGATTGATCTAAAGATTATTTTGATTTATCATGAAATCAATCATGATCTCTCAATGAGAGATTTTCTCAACAAATTGATTTTTCTCTTCTCCTATAAATAAGAGCAAAGAGATTAATCAAAGAAGAGGGAAGAAAAAATGAGACCCCCCATAAGCTTCTGTAAAAATACAGAAGGCTCTCAAAACAACAGAGAATTCAATTCTCTCAAAGAAGGAGATTTCCATCCTAAAAAACCCTAGGTAAAGAAAAAAAGAAGAGATCAAAATATCTCTTTTACCTAACATACCATATCTAAGGGTTTAACTATTCTCAAAGAACTTAGTTCTTTCTCTGGATCTGAGATCCACAAGACAAATCTTCCACAAGTTGAGAATTTAATTCTCGTCGGGAAGAACTTGTTCTTGAGAATCAAAGATTCAGGGAAGAAAAAAATTGAAAGAAGATGGAGTTCATAATACTTCAGGAACTTAGTTCCTTCAAATCAAGAACTTAGTTCTTTAAAGAACCTGATCCAAGATCCTCAAAATAATGATCTTGGTGATCCTTAATGGTCAAAACACCATTAAAAGATGTTTAACCTCTCCTCTAAAGAACTCTGAGAAGAATTCAGAAAGAAGAAAAAAGGTAAAACCTTTATAAAAAGAAGAATTTCTTCTGAATAGATCATTGATCTAAAAACAAGATCAAGGATCTTCAATAAAAAATATAATAAATAAAAAAAAAGCATTGCTTTTTTATGAACCATTGGTTCTGGAATCTTAAAGATTCTTTTCTTGGATCAAGAAATTAAAATAGTGCCTTGCACTTGCAAATCTGCACTGTTGCGCTCCTGGGTTGGCGCAAGCCACCAGAGAGCGCCACGTGTTAGCACCATAACAACTTGCGCTATGCGCTTTTAAGATAGAGCATTGCTCTCTGAAATCGGCGCAACTCACCAGAGCACGCCACGTGTCAGCAGCGCACTGGCGCAGCGCACTACGCTGTTGCGCTTGAGCTCACCGGAGTGTGACAGGTGTCACCACCACAAGCTCTTGCGCTCAATAATTGGCGCAAAGCGCCTGACAAGCCACTGTCAGATAGTTAATGCATTGCATTATTTACAGAAGGGCCAAGCCCAATTAAAAAAGGCCTAATAGGCCTAATAAAATGCAATGCATTATTTTAAAAAGGGCAGAGCCCAAACAAAAACAGATGCTGTGCATCATTTAAAAGGGACAGAGCCCAAATCAAAAAGGCCTAGCAAGCCAAAAGAAAATGCAGTACATTATTAAACAGGGGCAAAGCCCTACACAGGCCTAATAGGCCAAAGATAAAAACGTTGAATATTCTCAACTGGACTTAGCCCAATCATGGCCGTAAATCCTCAAATTAAATTGACTGAGTAAGACTGCTCTCTTAAATCAATTTACATCCGGTTCAAGGGTATATCTCCGAACTCCTCTGACACCTATCGTTGTAATCCTTCAACGACGTCAGGGAGGTGACGGGTCCCGACAACCATACACCCGTACGGACTGCGGGGTCCTTAAACTCGTGGACCGAAATGTCCTTAAACTAATGTTCATCCCCAAATGGGAATGATGGACCACCATGTCCCTAAACTGGAAATCGACCACAATGTCATTAAACTAAACAATAGAGCCAATTGCTCTCTTGTCAACGATCCCGTTAAGTTGATCTTAGTCTGGAGATTAGGCTAACGTATCCTTAATAAAAGTTTAAGTTGATCTTAACCTTAAATAGGGCAAACGTATCCTTAAACCAAAACCCCAAACCCAAATCTAAGAAAATACGGATTTGGACTAATCCACGTCCTACGGGCGACGACATAAATTAGTCTCCGTATACAATCCACGGGCAACCACAAACAAAACAAACACCCACGACACGAAGTGAACATCTGGAGAAGGAGAAAGTTGCTACCGCGGTGCGGTAGCGTAATTAACTGCAGGGGCTTGCGCCTGCAGGGAAGAGCGTCCCCACAATCAAAAAACCCTCGAACGAGGGGGAATCTGACGAAGTCTGCTACATCGGCCGCATCCGTCTAAACCTCCGATACACGGTATCATAAATCAACTTGGCATCTTCGGAGAGGTGGGCGGATAAAACCAAATAGCATCAGCCCCCAGATTCAGGCAAGACGTCAGACTTTCCCGGTTTCCGGCGGTAAACAGATTCTGGCACGCCCAGTGGGACCTTTTCCTCTTTCCACTCCACACTCCGTGTGTCGTCTTCGCGAAAGAATCGCGGTTTGTTAATGGTTGCCTTTGGATTTAAAGTTACTAAGATTTGGTCTTTTGCCTGGCACAGAAATCAAGCATCAATGGCCTCCAACTGCTCGAGCTGCTCGAAATGCAAGTGCAACTGACGCTCCATCTCACCTGGAAGTGTAGCTTATGGGCCTCAAGCAGCCTCCATCCTTGCCATGCCGGTGGAACAAGTGACCCAGGCCACCACCGGTCTGTTTTTCGGGACCATGCTCCCGCCTGCAAGCTTCACTATTCCAGTGCCCGCATCAGAAGCGCACAAGAAGTCGGTCTTCGATCGGCTCACTGCTACAATGGCCCCTTTCAACGGGTCGTCCAATATCAAACCGGCAGCCTCTGTCTTTACCAGGCTGAACCAGAACTCTGATGGGCCCGCCAAGAAGCCCATGAACCCTGAAATGGCCGTCCCGAGGAAGACAGCCACCTCTGCTCCTGAAGTCGTCAAGGCGGCTTCTCCTGTTAAAGAATCGGTCTTTTCAAGGCTGACCATTCCGGCTCCTGCTCCTACTCGAGAGTCTGTCTTTGACAGATTGAACATCGCCACTCAAGGGACAACATCAGTCTTTAAGAGGCTGGCACCGGCAGCGCCTCATCCGGACAGGGGGCAAGACTAAACTGTCCCTATCGCCGAGCCAGTCCTAACAGCTCGACACGCTCGATGTCGCCACTGGCGCCGAGTAAGGAAGGCCGGGGGCAACTCTCCCTCAGGGCTAACTCCACCCGCTCCAGTGGTGGAAATTAATGCTGCTGTTCCAACTGCGAACAACTTTGAACCACTAAGGAGGGTACGCAAGAACTCTCCGACTGCTATGCTAAAAATATCTCCTCCACCTGCGGAGAGGGTGTAAGTCGATGTACAACACCCCACGACTTGCGGGGAGGCGGAATAATGAAAAACGATCTTGTTTAAAGTGTAAACATCGACTAACCGAGAATCTTTGCATAAACAATAACTAACAACAAACATAGGAGTTTACAACTACTATGAAAAGTGATTATACCTAAAGATCCGAGTCCTTCGTCTTGTCGTTCTCCACGTCCTCTCCGGCCTTCTCTAAGTAGTAGAAGATCCACCCGAGAGCTTTACTACAAGCTTCACCTCAAACTAGAGGTAACTAGGTTTCTTAAACCGCTAATCTAAACAACCTAGGAGATATAGAGAATGGTTAAGGATTAAGTAGTCTAATCTAATCCTTGTACTCAACACATGAGAGGGGAGGATTAGGGTTTGAAGAGGGAGAGCTTGAGGAGAGAGAAAGTGAGCAAGAGAATGAGATGAGAAAGTGAGCTATCATAATATATATCAAGCATTATGATTTATCCAAATAAAAGAAATAAATGATTAATCATTATGCTTAATAAATATGAGAGGGTGATTCATCTCCATGAGTCATTAAGCATTTATGATGCATTAATGACTTGGATGAATCACTCAAATGACTCACTAATCTCATTTAATGCATATGCCACCTTAACCCCCAAGTCACTATCTTCTAGAAGCTTCTCGCGCAATTACGAGAATGCCCCTCCTATCCGTGAAAACACGGAAAAACTTTAGACTGTATAAATCCAATAACCGGATACTAGAAACTGGCTTAAACCAAAGCCGACTAGTAAAAACTGTCCGGATGTCGTACGTGCGTAAACACACGTATGCGTCCGAACCCTTGTCGTAAAACCATACGACCTCTATATCGTTTCGCCTGGAGTAGGGAAACTCTCTGTGTGGGACTCTAGAGACTCGACTACTACGCTGGCAGTGGGTTTAACCACAGACCGCAAGCGGCACTAGCTGTACGTAACGGTTCCCAGGTAGATGTCGATAAGAAGGCCGATGAGGAAACCCATCCGAACTCCTACTGAGTCTGATGTGACAATCTCCGTACAGTCCGGTCTGTTCGTCTAAGACTATCGCATATCGGGCCTAGGGGGCGGCAAGCGTCAGTCCCCTAATAGCGGTATAAGTCGTGTCGGAGTGAAGCCCATTACACCCTGAGAAACTACTGGAACCTACCAGCAAATCTCGCTTGCCCTGGCCAGGGACTTTGCGTAATGGCTCTCTGACACAGCGCGATATCAACCCCCAATACCGGGAGAGACGAATCCTGTCTAACCGCCACTGCCTCCAAGTGCTCGGGACTGCACCCAACTGCTACCTGTTTGCACGACTCCTTTGAGCCATGGTAGGGTAGCAATCTAAGAATAGTGGGACACACTCGAGGCGAAGTAGCAGTGTCAAGTCTGCGGACTATGCTGTACTCATGTCACCTGGGAACTGTTCATTGACGACTGGTATAAAACCAACCAACAGTTCCCTGTGAGTCCTGTCTGGTGTACCCGTAACCTAACGAGCACCTGCATACTATCTCCAGTACGATGTACTGATGGCTGTGGGACAGACCATCTTCCCAACTGGGATGAGAAGCGTACACACTAGTCTACTCCGGAGTATCGCTGCTCTGTCTCGATAATCCTACGACTAGGGACCTGAATAAGGATGTGCTTGTAGACTACCCAGCCCCCACTAGCGTGACTGCCATCACAACGCTGGTAGTCAAGCAAGATCCTAAGAGCTCTATCAATACGTATACTCACATATTAAGATAGAAAAAACCAAGTAGCATACTACCATGTTTAGCAAGACTGTTATATACATGTGAATATCCCAAGCTTCCATTAAGTAATATACAAACTAGTATGATACAATAATGGCCCCTAGGGCATATACACTAACAGAGGGTTACAGAAACAAAGTTGGAGCAGCCCCCTCAACGGCTGTCCTCCAAAATTTACAAGGTCTGGCGGAGGGTTCAAGATTCCGTAATTGATCTAGATCACTCTCTCTAGCAGAAAAGGGTGAAAGTGCAAGAAGAAAAGAACCGTCCCGTCAAACAGCAAAGGACGACAACCGCCAGGGTGCCCACTGCAACGGCCCCTTCAACTTTAACGACCCACAAGATAAGAAGGCCATAGAAAATTCCCACGCCTGCGGCAAATGTAAAAGGCGGCGAGCCCAAACGCCCTAAGTCTGGGGGTATTGTAGTCCATATTGTATACATGGCATCGGGGAAGGAGGACAGCCGTGCATCTACAGGTCATAGACCGCTTACACGGTCAATGACCAAAGCTCAGGAGCAACAACAGAAGCTCCAAGAAATGATGAATGCGATGGCCGCACTCACTGGGCCAAAAGAAAGCCCCGAAGCATTCTCTGATCAACACCAGGAGCAAGAAACTGACGCTGAATTCCGTCGCAGGATACTGGAAAAAAAGGATAAAGAGGCTACGGAACAAGCAGCCAACATAAAGTGAATGGCCCTCCTGTTCCAAGACATGGTGGGTATGATGATTCAACAAGATCCTCCTGCTAAAGATCCTCCAATCGTCCTTGAAGACGACAGGGGAGAAACATCAAATCCTCCACCGCCTCTGTCAACAGCCAAGGAGGAGACAATCTCCAAAGCTGACTTGGACGAATATATAGCCCAACAGATACGGGTTCATCAGGCGACTGAGGCAGCTGGTCAGGTCATAAAAACGGGACGACCATATCCGAGCTGGTACGATCAGATCAAGTACCCGCCGGGCTATACAATACCGAAATTTCATGTCTACAAAGGGACAGGCAATCCCCATCAACATGTTGCCCAGTTCAGAGCGCTTTGCGGCAACACCGGCGGTGATGATAAATTGTTGCTTCGCCAGTTCGTTGGTAGCTTATCGTATACAGCATTCGAGTGGTACTCCGAGCTCCCAAACGACTCTATCAAGACATTCGCGGAGATGGAACTGCTGTTTACCCAGCGTTTCGCAAGCGCCAGCGAACGCACCCCGATAACGGAATTGATTAATGCCAGGGTGAAGACAGGCGAAATATGGGTTCAGTATGCGATACAGTGGCGGAACTTATGGTCAAAATGCGAGCAACGCATAGAAGAGGCTCCGGCAGTAGGCATGTTTGTGGGAACCCTCGATCCGCAAGCGACCATTTCGTAATTCATGATGTTCTTCAAGACGACTACCTTCCAGGCCCTGATCGACAAGCTAGCTCAAATGGATCAGATGAGCCATAGACCTCCCCCTCCAAAGCCGGACTCTCGAAACGAGAAGGGGAAGGGAAAAGCGATCGTTGTCGCCAATGCTCAACAACAGCCGAGCAATTTGAAGCCGGTTGTCCGTCAAAACAATATGCGTCCACACCTGTCCCTCGAGGAAAGGCTGGGGCATCCTTACTCGTTTCCCCGAGATAAAACGAGAAGACTGTTCGAGCTGGCATTACGCAACCGACTCATAAATCTGCCGGATCCAAGGCGTCCGTCGCAACTAAACGACGTCAATGATCCCAATTACTGTCCTTATCACCGAGTACTGGGTCATCCGATCGAGGATTGTTACGTCTTCAAAAATTGGATTGAGGACCGGTACCAACAGGGCAAGTTCGCGTTGTCCGACAGATGGAAGGTGAATCCGCCACAGCCTCACACCCCTAAAAAGGGAATACGCCGGGGGCAACGTGCTCCCTTGTTGAAGAAGCTCCGTCGGAGGTTATGCTATCAGCCGAAACAAAGAGGATGCTGAATGATCTCCAGACGTGCCCGGCGATCAGGTGGAAAAACCCGTTGGAACCTCAGATCATTGAATGGATGCTGAAGCCACGCCCAACTTTGAAGAACGGTGGTGATAGCCCGAGCACTCACAACCAGCCGTCAAATTCTTCAAAGAAGAAGAAGAAGAAATCCAAAAGGCCCGTGAAGCCTGGCGACAAGTGCACGGACTTACAAAAACAAATTGACGCGCTGGAGGAATACAACCAGAAAGCACGGACTCCCATCACACTCCAAGAGTTCCTCAAACACGTCTTTCAAGTGGAAGATGAGGGGGAGAGTTCGTCGGATGAATCTGAGGAATACGTGGCGAGCTGTCATACGATTTCCCATTCGTTTACAGACGATGAGGAAACTCCTTGCACTGAAAAGATGGGGGCAGATCCTAAACCGGAAATTCTGGGGCCATCGGATGAAGCAATTGATGCCTTCCTTAACGAAGCTCTGTTGAAAAGTAAAGCTGATCGGGAACGCGAGACGGTCCTATTTGAAAAGGCGAAGCGCCGGCGATTAGACGAAAGGGTTGAGGCACTCCCGTCAAATCACAATACATCCATTGCGGACAAAATCAAATTCAAGATGAGGAAAAGGTTTGCTAAAGCCGTATCACCGGGGATGAGGCTACCACCCTCTCAAGAAAACAATACCAGCAAAGCGGAAATGCACCCTTCCTATTGCTTATATCATTGAAAGATTTCGCACCACACCGAAGAGTGCAAAGCTTTCAATAGATGGTGGCAGGGATATGTTGCTCACCGACAACATTTTAAGCGGGATAAGCGCAAAACTCATCGGGAGCGGAAAAGTACGACCGAAGAGCTTAACAGCACTACCGGCGATTGTCGCATGGTTAATGCCGGGGGATCGCAAGTGCTCACATTCGGGAGCGATTCTGATGAGGAGCTGGCTCTTAGCCCCCTCTTTAAAGAGTCCATCTCGGGAAAAGAAGAAGAGCCGAAGGTCTGTGAAAATATCCGGCTGCGTAATCGGACGCTACCTGAAAAGAATCTTGGACCCTCAAATAAAAAAGATAAAGGGAAAGAAAAGGTCTCTGAGGATATCGCCTTAGATGACCAAGTCATGGAAGAGCTAGCCACCAAGGACCCGCCGAAGAAAAATAAGGTGGATTACAACGTTCTAGCGCATCTGAGGAAGTTACCCTCGTAGCTCAGCATTCTTGACGCCCTTTTACTATCAAAAGAGGCAAGGGATTCATTAATCAAGGCACTACAGGAGCCGGAACAATTCCAAGCTTTCCTTGCCGAGGAAAAGATGAAGGATGAATTGGAGGAAGTGCACACGGCCGATGTCACTTTTGGCGATGAAGACCTTCTTCTTGGGACGTGCGAACACAATCGCCCCTCTATGTCTTAGGATACTGCCATGATATAAAGATAGGCAAAATCCTGGTCGACAATGGATCCTCTATTAATCTCCTTAACGTGCGGGTGTTAAAGGAAATCTGCATGAGCGTCCAGCATCTTGCTCGGGATAAGATCACCATCTCCGGGTTCGACTCCCAATCATCAAGAACTCTTGGGTCTGTGATACTGACGCTACGCTTTGGGCTACTTGTCACGGACATTAAGTTCTAGGTCATAGATGCCAAGACATGCTACAATGCTCTGCTCGGCCGACCATGGTTACACGAGTATAATATCATCCCTTCTATACAGCATCAGTGTATGAAATATTTTAAGAATGGTCTCGAGTATACTGTGACGGGAGAACTGAACCCGTTCTCCATGAACGAAGTCCGCAAATATGAAGATGCCAAACACTTCTTACCGGATTTCGAAGACACGGAGAGATGTCACAAGCCGGAGAACAAAGCTAACGCCACCATCCCTGTCTTCGGGAGTGATACCGAGGAGGAAAAGGAGATAGTTTATTCAGGTCCACCCCAATACAATAAGCCGGGACTATCCGCTCCTACGTTGATCTTTGGTAGTGACTCAGAAGATGAGGTCCATGCTGTATTCTCTGCTCGGCCTTTAATACAAACGCCCGCTGACGAAGAGCAAAGTCTACAAGTCGCCATGGTTCCACTTAAACATCATAAAGAACTGGATGCGCTCGATACCTACAGTGTAGAGGAGCTGCGGACGTTCTATGTCCCTCCCAGGCGAGAAGGCGAAAAGACAATTCTATTCTACCGCTCTGAAGAAACCAAAGTAGAGAAAGAAATCTGGCACGGTATGGATCCTACGCTTGACAGGCTTCAACCCATCCGTCTGCCCAGATATTATACAGAAGGCTTGAAGAGGTTGCTGAAGCGCCAGGGGATATCCTTCAAACAGACTGCTCGAAAAGCCAAATTCTATGACAGGGTCTGGAACGTTCCCGGGACTCAGCACAAGTTGCCTAATGGGAGAATGGAAACAATCGGGCTTGGTTACATTCGGTCCAAGAAACGAGAGCTACTCCATGATTGCTACGTCGTGCATGACTTCAATGAAGAAGCGGATGCTCAATGGGAGGACGCTAATCCTGAACCAGTAAAAGTTCCTGATGCAAAAGTGCCCAGTCCGTCGTTCGAAGAACAAATGAACAGGCTTATAAGGGAAGCTGGTCAAAAAGTCCGAGACGACCACAACCGCGAAATGGCCATCTATGAGAAAGCCAAAACACAACACCTCCTCCAACAGGCCGCGAAAGATGAAGGTGTCGCTCCCTGTCAACCTGTTATAAAAAAGCCTCGACGTAGAGGCAGAAACAGGTCGAAAAGCGAAAAAGGCGCTCGACAGCAACAAAGAGGGACTAAAAAGCCACGCAAGCGGGAATCGAGCGGTCCAGATCTGTCCCTTGTAAAGAAGATGAGTCGAGCATACTCTTTTCCTCAGGACAAGACGAAGAAGATACTTGACCGAGCTATAAAATACCAGATGCTTACACTGCCGGAGTCTAAATACCCCGAACAAGCAGGCGAAGTCTCACACGCAAACTATTGCTCTTATCATCGAGTAATAGGGCACCCTTTCGAAGACTGCTTCACCTTCAAGAACTGGGTTGAAGATCAGTATCAGCTCGGCAAGTTCGCTCTATCTGACAGTTGGAGGGTAACGCCGTCACAGAAGTACGAACCCAAACCCACGAAAGCAGAACCAGACCCACATCGGTCTTCGAAGCGAGCTCGTACTTGTCACATGATAACAATATCAAAAGAAGAGCCCGAGAATATGGATGACCTTCCCTGGTGCTTCGAAAACAACAACGATGAGGTGATCTCAGAATTTCCACCAGCACCGAAAGAGCTGGAGGATGGAATACATACTACCACAGATAACCTCAAGAAAATTGAGTTGGGGACAGCGAATGACCCGCGACCGATATTCGTCAGCGAGCTGCTATCTGAAGAAAGGGTGGCTGCGTTAAAAGACGTGCTTATGCAGCATAGAGATTGCTTCGCATGGAACTATTCCGAAATGCCGGGACTAGATCCAGAAATTGCTGTGCACAAATTGGCGATATCTCCGGACGTCAAGCCAGTCAAACAAGCGCCAAGAAGAATGCGGCTCGAGCTTGAGACGAGTATCAATGCTGAGGTCAAGAAGCTGATCGACTCTGGCTTCGTCCAGGAGGTTCAATATCCTGAATGGATCGCCAACATCGTCCCGGTGATGAAGAAAAATGGGACAGTGCGCATATGCGTGGACTTCCGGGATCTCAATAAAGCTTGCCCGAAGGACGATTTCCCAGTGCCAGTCACCGAACTGATGATAGACAATACGTCCACTCACGAAGTTTTCTCCTTCATGGACGGCTCATCAGGGTATAATCAGATAAAGATGCATCCCGAAGACCAGAAGCACACCGCCTTCAGGACTCCACTAGGTATATTCTGCTACAAGGTGATGCCCTTCGGTCTAAAGAACGCCGGAGCCACCTATCAGAGGGCCATGACGAAGATCTTCGATGACCTCATACATGAAATCGTCGAGTGCTATATCGACGACCTCATGGTGAAAAGCAGATCATACGAAGAACATCTCGAGCATCTGAAGACCGTATTTCAATGCCTTCGACAATACAACTTGAAGATGAACCCTCTCAAGTGCGCATTCGGAGTTTCCTCAGGCAAATTCCTAGGATTCATCGTCCGACACCGAGGTATCGAAATAGATCCGTCAAAGATCAAGGCGATCATGAAATTGCCTCTGCCAAGGACTCTCAAACAGCTGCGGTCTCTCCAAGGGAAGCTCGCGTATATATAGCGATTTATAGCCAACCTTTCAGGCAAGTGTCGTCCTTACAGCCACCTGATGAAGAAGGGAACCCCGTTCGTCTGGGACCAAAAATGCCAAAGCGCGCTAGACGAGATCAAGCAATACCTGAAGAACCCGCCAGTGTTGGCTGCTCCGGTCAAGGGAAAGCCCCTCATTCTTTATACAACCGCCCTCGAAGGTTCCTTAGGCGCATTATGAGCGCAAGAGAACGATCAAGGGAAAGAAAGAGCACTCTACTACTTAAGTCGAGTTCTACTGGGGGCAGAAAGCAACTATTCCCCCATTGAAAAACACTGCCTGGCGTTGATCTTTGCGATAACGAAACTCAGGCACTATGTGTTGGCGCATGAAGTCCGTCTCATTTCGAAGGTGGACCCCCTTAAATATTTGATGTCGAAGGCCATATTGACGGGGCGACTCGCTAAATGGGCCCTACTCTTGATGGAGTTCTCGATAACCTATCAGCCTCTCAAGGCAGTGAAAGGCCAGGCCATTGCCGACTTCCTCGCTGAACATCCGATACCTGCCGATTCTCCTCTGAATTGCGATCTGCCAGACGAACATGCGTTTGATGCGATCGACGGTGGTGATACCCAATGGGAGCTTTATTTCGATGGAACATCTTCCATGAAGAAGCGCAAACAAAGTACGCCCATAATCAAATCGGGGGTAGGCCTTATCTTCGTGACTCCACAAGGAGGGATAATGCGCTTTGCTTTCTCCTTAACAGAGCCGAGGACGAACAATGAAGCCGACTATGAAGCTTTGATAGAAGGCCTCGAGATCGCCATTGATATGGGAATTGAAAACCTCCTCATATACGGAGATTCTCAACTGGTCATTAGTCAAGTAAATGGCGACTACCAGACGTGCAAACCAGAGTTGGTGAAGTACGGCGAAAAGGTGCATCAACTGTTGACCCAAATTCCTTCCTACACTTTGGAAAACATACCGCGTGCAGAAAACAGCAAAGCGGATGCGTTAGCCAAGCTCGCTAAAGAACTGGCTGACGAGAACCTCGATGACGTCAGAATCGTGGTACAAAGCCGTCGGGTGCTTGCCCCAGCAGAAATATCTCCGGAATCATCCGAAGAAAAGGGAGCGACTGAGCAGACGACTATGCAAATAAAAGACCGGGAAAAGGCTGAGGATTAGAAAGAAGTCTTTATAGACTACTTCAAATACCGTCGAACGCCCGAAGATGCGTCCTCAAGACATCAGCTTATGAAACGAGCTTTGTCTTTCGCCTTCGTCAATGATACTCTGTACAAGAGGTCATTTGATTCTTTGTGGCTGAGATGCCTGGGACCTGACGAGGCAAGAAGAGTCATTCAGGAAGTTCACGACGGGCTCTGCGGTTCTCATCAAGCAGGCCCGAAGATGAAGTTGAAGATAAAACGGATGGGTTACTACTGGCCCACGATGATTCAAGACTGCCTCGAATATGCGAAGCAATGCCACTCATGCCAAATCCACGGGGACTTCATCCACCAGCATCCAAATCCACTACATCCGACAGTGGCTAGCTGGTCGTTCGAGATGTGAGGAACTGACATAGTCGGCCCCATCGAACCAGCATCGTCCAGGGGACATCATTTCATCCTGGCGACGACTGACTACTTCTCCAAATGGGCAGAAGCAGTACCGTTAAGGGAAGTGAAAACGGAGAATATCCTCCATTTCTTCAAGACACACGTCATTTATCGGTTTGGAACTCCGCGACGGATCATCTCCGATAACGGGCCAGCCTACAGAAACCACAAGATCAGTCGCTTCGCGCAACAGCATAATATAGACTGGAGGTATTCCTCAGTTTATATAACGGTCTAGCCGAGGCCTTCAACAAGACCTTGACAAAGATCATAAAGAAGACGGTGTCCCGAAATAAGAAGGACTGGCACGAGAGACTGCAAGAAGCTCTCTGGGCGTATCGAACTACGTTCAAGATGGCCACGAACACAACGCTGTACGCGTTGGTATTCGGTACAGAAGCAGTACTCCCCCTCGAGATAGAGTTACCCTCTTTACGAGTGGCAGTCCACTACGAGCTGACGGACGAAGAAAATGCTCACCTTCGGATTGAGGAGCTTGATGCCCTTGATGAAACCCGGCTCATAGCGCAACAAAATCCGGAGGCTTATAAAGCAAAGATGACGCGCTCATATGAAAGATTGACCCGGCCAAGGACATTCCGCCAAGGCGAACTCGTGCTAGTGGTCAAAAGACCTATGATCCCCAGTCGCGCTAAGCGGGGAAAATTCGAGCCGAATTATGAAGGCCCGTACATCATAGACAAGGTCTACCAGGGTGGAGCCTATCTACTCATGGATATGCACGGTGAAAGGCCTTTCAGGCCAATAAACGGCCGCTTCCTAAAGAAATACTACGCTTAATGAGCCACAGCCTAGGTCAATGATAGATGACGACGACTATGTCCGCTCGCTATCTTCCTAAGCCCAAACTCTATAAGTAGTAGCCGGCCTTCTTCAACACTGGACCGAAACGTCCTTAAACTAATGACGGACCGAAACACCCTTAAACTAATGACGGACCGAAACGTCCTTAAACTAATGACGGACCACTACGTCTTAAAACTAGCTGTTGACCGAGATATCGATAAACTATGGTGGATTGAAACATCACAAAGCCGATATAAAAAAAGAGATAAAAATAAAAAATAAAAATAAACGGTATGTCCATATGCAAAATGGGCACGGATGAAAACCCGAAAGGGCTTCGTGAGTAAAAACAGCAGGGCTACCGGCGAGTGTTCGTGAAAACCCGAAAGGGCGCGACCTCGTAAGAAAAAAGAGAATAAAAAGAAAAAAAAAACGGTACATCCATAAGCAAAATGGGCACGGATGAAAACCCGAAAGGGCTCCGTAAGTAAAAACAGCAGGACTACCGGCGAGTGTTTGTGAAAACCCGAAAGGGCGTAACCTCGTTAAAGAACACTTACAGGGTCCTCTCGACCTTGTAAGGAGAAATCACCCGCGTGAGATCCTTACGACTCACAAGGGAGCAACACACTTAGGGATCCCCACGATTCCTAAGGAGAAAATATACTTGCGAGATCCTCACGACTCGTAAGGATAACTCTCTTATGAGATCCTCACGGCTCATAAGATTTGAAAGTCTTAAGTTACAGAGACCTAAACTTGTGCTTAAGCAATCCCCACAACCTTCGATATTGCCCTACAAATGGTTCAATACTGACCCTTGTATACAATCCATGGGCGCGAATAAACATTTCCCTAACCAAGTCCCATCCGTGACGGAGGATATGTTCGCATGGTAAACAACCCTTGTAGGTCCTCTCGATTTACAAGGAGAAAACCCTCTTATAGGATCCTTATGACTTACATAGGAACATACACTTAGGAATCCTCACGATTCCTAAGGAGAAAATACACCTACAAGATTCTCACGACTTGTAGGGAGAAATACCTTTGTGAGACCCTTACGGCTCATGAAGTCAAATGCCTTAGTCGATAGGACCTTAACCCTGTTCGCTAAGCCACCTTTGTTCGACATCGACAGAGGCAAATGATGATTCGCTCCTGGCAATATCCCAGTTGTAGCGGTGCTGATGCCGAAATCGGTGTTTAATTCCAGGCTTACAGCAAAAAGCCAACAGGCCGCACATGCATACGAAATAGCCGAAAAGATGGGGCAACTTGCAATAAAAAGCAGCAAGTAAAAACGTATGCACACAAAATAGCCGAAATGATTAGGCAACTCGCAATAAAAAGCAGCGAGTAAAAATAAAATAAACAGCCGAAATGATCGGGCACCGCAAAAAATAGCCGAAATGATTGGGCGATCGCGACCTTCGCGATATAAAAGCTGAAATGATAAGCATCGCGGAAATAAAACAATAATAAAAAAAATATGATGGAACTTTTGCCCTACAGGTTGTAGGGTGTTTTTCGTCACCCCACTGAGATGGGAATACGCGCGCGCTTGTCAGGCGTACTACAGATTCTCCCTGCCTAGGGTAGGCCGAGGTTTAATGATTGTGGGGATCCGAATCTCCGGCAGCCGCGGACTAAGCTGCCGTTAATTCCCCCCCCTCTGGGGCGAGGGAACCTCCGATTAACGGGTTAAACTGGTCATGCGAACTCAATGTGCGGTGTGCGTGTGTTGTGTTTTGAAAAGGGGTTTTGGATATATCGGGAGCCACGCAGAGTTTTTTACGGGGGTGGAGTATGTGTGTGCTTGAGCGCTGTCGGTGTCGTGGAGTATGTGTGTGTGTGTGTGTGTAAATATGTGTGTAGACGGTGTCGTGGAGTATATGTGTGTGTAAATATGTATGCATATGTACATATATATATATATATATATATATATATATATATATATATGTACGTATACATGTATATATATATATAAAAGAAAGATGGGGAAAAGACATCCAAAGGATGCGTGGGGCAGCACCTTGGGCGCTGTACGCCTAGGTGCTGTGCGCTCAGGCGCTAGAGTGCCACGTGTCGGCATGTAGGCGCTTTGTGCTTGAGCGCTGGGCGCTTGAGCGCAAGTGCACCACGTGTCGGCACAGGGGCGATTTGCGCTTGAGCGCTTGCGCTTGAGCGCAAGCGCGCCACGTGTCGGCACGGGGGCGACTTGCTCTCAATCGCTTGCGCTGGAGCGTAAGCGCGCCACGTGTCGGCACGAGGGCGACTTGCACTCGAGTGCTTGCGCTTGAGCGCAAGCGCGCCACGTGTCGGCACGCGGGCGCTTTGCGCCTGAGCGCCGGCAAGAAAAAGAGGCTTTTAGCCTAAAAAGATTTCTCGAAAGAGAAATCAGAGAGGAGTTGGACTCCTGAGTGTGTTTTTGGGGTTAATGGAAGGGGTTCTTCTTCTTCCTCCTCTGTTAGCTGGATCTTGAAGATCAAGAGATGTGAGATCTCAAAATCTCTCCTTTTTGAGATCTGATGACAGATCCAAGTTCCCCTTTGTGGGTTTCGTGGTGAAAAAATATATTTTGTTTTTGAAAAGGAAGAGTAAAACTCTTGATTTAATTCAAAAGAAAGAAGAAGGTTTGAGACCTTCAGAAAAGGGAAAGAGATACAAACTCTAGATTTTTTGTGAGAATGAAAAGTGGTATGCTTTATTCATCATCATGTTGCCTTTTATAGGCTTACATGTTTACATATAGCCCCTTGGGCTTTACAAAATGGCATTTTAGCCATCCCATGGCTCATGTGCCATTTTATTTTTGCACATAAGTCATGGGCTTACAAAATATTGGCTTTATGCCCATTTTGTTTACATTCATGCATAAACAATTACATAAAAATTATTTCTTACATGATTTTGTTGTTGGCATGGGGAGGCTGGCTGCGGGCTCGACTTAGGCATGGGCCCGCTTGACCTGGGCTTGGGCCCACCTGGCTTGGGGTTGACTTTGATTTTGACTTGGTCAACCGGGGTGTAAATTTTTACCCCAACAAATTGCCCCCCATCAATAAATGCACACAGCATATGTGGGTCGTGTGCATGAAATTGATGGATCTTCTTTTGCGTGGAGGCGGCTTGCTTTGGTTCCCACTTTTTGGGATGCACTGCCCTTTTTACGACATGGATGGCCGGCGCTTGATGCGTCTCCGAGATAGAGTGTCCGTGGTAGACGTTTCCCTAGCCCGGAGTGATTTCGTTGACGTGCCCCCGGCGTGGAGTGTCGCTGGTCGACGTTTCCCCGAGGCAGAGTATCGGCTGGTTGACATGTCCCCGAGACGGAGTATCTGCTTGACGTTTCCCCGAGACGGAGTGTCGCTGGTCGACGTGTCCCCATCGCGGAGTGTCTGCTGGTTGACGTATCCCCGAGGCGGAGTGTCTGCTGTTGGACGTTTCCCCGATGCGGAGTGTTGGGTTGACTTTCCCCGGCACGGAGTGTCTACTGTTGGACGTTTCACCGGTACGGAGTGTCGCTTGTTGACGTGTCCCCGAGACGGAGTGTCTGCTTGACGTTTCCCCGGCACGGAGTGTCGCTGTTGGACGTTTCCCTGATGCGGAGTGTCTGTGTTGGACGTTTCCTCGATGCAGAGTGTCGCTTGTTGACGTGTCCCCGGCACGGAGTGTCGCTGATTGACTTTTCCCCGGCGCGGAGTGTCGGTGGTTGACTTTTCCCCGAGACGGAGTGTCTGATGTTGGACGTTTCCCCGGTACGGAGTGTCTGTGTTGGACGTTTTCCCAATGCGGAGTGTCGCTGGTTGACGTGTCGCTGGTTGACGTGTCCCCGGCACGGAGTGTCTGCTTGACGTTTCCCCGGCATGGAGTGTCGCTGTCGGACGTTTCCCTGATGCGGAGTGTCTGTGTTGGACGTTTCCCTGATACATAGTGTCGCTTGTTGGACGTTTCCCTGATGCGGAGTGTCTGTGTTGGACGTTTCCCCGATGCGGAGTGTCTGCTTGACGTGTCCCCGGCACGGAGTGTCTGCTTGACGTTTCCCCGGCACAGAGTGTTGCTGTTGGACGTTTCCCTGATGCGGAGTGTCTGTGTTGGACGTTTCCCCGATGCAGAGTGTCGCTTGTTGACGTGTCCCCGGCACGGAGTGTCACTGATCGACTTTTCCCCGGCGCGGAGTGTCGCTGGTCGACTTTTCCCCGGCACGGAGTGTCGGCTGTTGGACGTTTCCCCGGTACGGAGTGTCGGGTGTTGACGTGTCCCCGACACGGAGTGTCGTTTGTTGACGCAGAGGTCGATGTTGGAATTGTTTGGTTTGATTTTTTTGATTTGAGTCGACATCAGCATCGCTACACTGGAATATGGTACCAGGAGCGAATCATCATTTGTCATGAGAGAATTTTAGGATTGGTATTTTTGTCGGCATCTGCATTGCTGCACTGGAGTAATGCCAGGAGCAACTCATCATTTGCCCCGGGAGGATTTGGATTTGGTTTTTTTTGTTTAGCATCTGCATTGCTGCACTGGAATAATGCCAGGAGCAACTCATCATGTGCCCCGAGAGGATTTGGGAATTGGTGGCTTAGGAGACAGGTTTAGATCCCTGTCACCTAAGGCTTTTCCATTTTGTGAGCCGTAAGGGTCTCACAAATCATTTTCTCCCTACGGGTCGTAAGGATCCCGCAGGTGTATTTTCTCCATAGGAGTCATGGGGACTCCTAAGTGTGTTGCTCCTTTGTGAGTCGTAGGGATCTCACGCGGGAATTTTCTCCTCACAAAGTCGAGAGGACTTTGCGAGTGCATTTCACTTCTTTTTTTTTACGAGTTTGCGCCCTTTCGGGTTTTCACAAACTCGTCGGCAGTCCTGCTGTTTTTACACACGGAGCCCTTTCGGGTTTTCATCCGTGCCCATTTTTCTTGTGGAAATACCGTTCTTCTTTTTTTTTAGAGAGATCGGGATTGTTTTACCCCCGTGGATTGTATACGGTTTTGCAGGATGTATGATCCAGACCGTAGGGCCGGAAAAATTTCAGGACTTTGTTGGCGTCTGCATCACTGCACCAGAATGTGGTACCAGGAGCGACTCATCATTCGCCGTTTGGGATTTGAGTTTGGAATTTGGTTGGCGTCTGCATCGCTGCACTGGAATATGGTACCAGGAGCGACTCATCATTCGCCATTTGGGGATTGGAATTTGGAATTTGGTTGGCGTCTGCATCGCTACACTGGAATATGGTACCAGGAGCGACTCATCATTCGCCACTTGGGGATTGGAATTTGGAATTTGGTTGGCGTCTGCATCGCTACACTGGAATATGGTACCAGAAGCGACTCATCATTCGCCACTTGGGGATTGTGGAGCGATGGCTTAGGAGACAGGTTTAGATCCCTATCACCTAAGTCTTTTCAATTTTATGGGCCGTGAGGGTCCCATAAAGGCAAATTCTCCTTACGGGTCGTAAGGATCCCATAGGTGTATTTTCTCCTTAGGAGTCGTGAGGACTCCTAAGCGTGTTTTTCCTTTGTGAGTCGTAAGGATCCCACAAAGGTTTGTTCTCCTCATGTATCGTGAGGGCACATGAGTGGGTCTTCTCAATGGAGCATAATTCCACAGGCGGAGACCAGCCGCGTAACTGGTGATTGTGGTGGGGCATGGGTATGCTGAGAATTATTTGAGCCCGTGGATTGTATACGGCAGTCAATTTGGGGACTAACCGTAGGGCCGGGAGAATTTTGAAAAATTGGATTTTGGTTGGCGTCTGCATCGCTGCACTGGAATATGGTACCAGGAGCAACTCATCATTCACCGTTTTTTCTTTTATCTTTTTTTGTTGTTTTTTTTTACCGCGATTGCTCTATCATTTCAGCTTTTCTTATCGCGAAGATCGCGATTGCCCCATCATTTTGGGTATTTATTCACGGTTGCCCTATCATTTCGGCTTTATTTTCATCTTTATTTTACTCGCTGATTTTTATTGCGAGTTGCCCTATCATTTCGACTTTTCTTTTCTTTTTCTTTCTATTTACACATTTTTTTTTACAAATTTTTTTACATTCCCAGTTTAACGACTTAGAGGTCGATTGTTCCCAGTTTAGTGACATGGTGGTCAATTGTTCCCAGAGAAAGGCGGGTGTTTGAGAGAATCAGGTCTCTGAAGGACTTCGGTCCCCGTGTGTATGAAATTAGCGGTCGCGGCTTGACTGTTTGTTAACACGCCAGGGGACAATGATATTTCTCCCGCCTTGTATTGTTTATCGACCCAATCCTTGAAGATGCAACAGTCTTCAATAGTGTGCCCCAGCACTCGGTGGTATGGACAAAAGTTGGGATGATCAGTCTTGTTCGCTTCACTTAGCCTTTTCGGTTCTGGTAGCCGCAGGCCATTCTTCAGAGCATCTTTAAAAATTTTGGGGACCTTATCCCTTCGGAATGAGTAGACCTTATTTCTTCTTTCCTCCAAAGTTGTCTCTCAGGACTGGTCAGTTTTTGCTCCGCCCGTTCTCTGCTTATTTGGAGAATCGGTGATGTTAGAACTTCCGCCTTTTCGGTTGTCGTCCCTCCAAGGTTTCGGTCTGTTTGTGAACTGAAGATCCTGAGCGGACTCGGGCTTTGAGCGTTCCAACGTTTGGACCTTTTTGGTCATCTCTTGGAATGTTTTGAGTCCCGCGGTACATAGAAACGGGGCCATCCAGTTGTTGAGATTTCCGACAAGGAGACTGACAGATTGGTCCTGCTCTATCGGCGGTTCGCATTTGACGGAGAGATTACGCCATCGGGTTATAAAATCCGTGCTGCTTTCGTCGCTCTTGGGCTTGGTCCTTACGAGCTCGGCAATGGTAATCTTATCGCTGACGCTCATGAACCTCTGCCGAAACAGAGACTCCATTTGGACAAAAGTTGTGACGAAGCAATCCGGTATGCTCGCGTACCAGTCGAAAGCAACATCGGTCAGGCTATTAACGAACTGGCGGAGGAGAAGCGCATCATTGCCCCCAGTATTCCCGCATGAGGCTTTGAAGTGGGCGATGTGCTGATTCGCGTTTCCCGTCCCATCGAATCTTCCGAATTTGGGGATGACATAGCCGCTAGGGAATTCCACTAGATCATACTGAGCAGGATATGGTCTCCCATTACTGCTGATATCTTTTTGCGCTTCGGCTTCGGCCACCAATGTTTTGACTTTGCTGGCAACCAAATCCATGATTTGATCTTGAGTTAGCGGGCTACTGTCATCGGTAGCCAAGACATTTCCCGAGATAGGATGCGACTGATTTTCATGCGGTGCGCCCACTTTTGGATTTAAGGGAATAGGCATCGACTGCTTTGGGACACCACTTCCCGGTTCACGAGCAGAGCCCTCCGCTTGATTGGGCGGCTGAGAGGAAAGTCGGGCCGTGAGCTGCATCACGACATTCGTTAAGTCATCGATTTTGGAGTAGAGTTTGTCCATCTCCTTGTCTTTGTTTCTGAGCTGCTTTCGGAGCTCTTGAAGCAGCTCTTGCTCCGCGGTCCTGAGGCGGAAAGTCGGCTCTTCTTCGCTTTCCGAGCCCGACTCCTCATGGACTGAAGGGTCTTTCCGCCTATCATCCTCATCAAGAGGGTTTTCATCACCCTGCAGAGGCGGCTATTCTTGGGAAGCGGCCACCACATTCAAGCCAGATTGGGTTTGAGATGTGGCAGCCCCGTCCTTGCTCTTGCTGCGCGTGCCTACCGTGTAGACAGTGTGGACCACATACCCAGCCATTTCCTCATCTTCGGCGGGGTAACCCTGTTCTTCGAACCTCATGAGGTTCAGCCTGGCAGGAGCCCTAGACCTTTTGTTGGCTCTATATCTGAGACTTTTCTCCCTCAGCTTCTCGATTTTGAAGGCTTGGCGGGCATCCGCTACCCGGGAAGCCATTGTGAGTTGATCAGCGGGGAGCTTAGAGAAGACACCCGATCGAGCATTTGTCAGGGGCGCCGCTGGAGCTTGCTTGGGACGCATTGTAGCTTTGTTGGTGTTGATGGCCTTGCCCCCAGCTGGGGCCAAGGAAAGTCGTTCAGATACCGACTTGCGTTTGGGTTGGGGCGCCCTTGAGATCACCACATTTGGTCTCCTGCCTTTCGAGACCGATTTGTCTGCCACCGGGGCTTGAGGAGCTGGGATGGCGCCAACTGGCATGAACATGATAGAGCCGAATGGTAGCAGCGGTGTTCCCCTCCGAAAGGCGGCGCACAGGACCGCGATGTCCTGACGCTGAGATTCGGGGCAGATGCTAATTGGTTTTATCCGTCTACCTCTCCGAAGATGCCAAGTTGATTTATGGCATCTTGCATCGGAGGTTTAGATGGATGCGGCCGATGTAGCAGACTTCGTCAAATTCCCCCTCAGGGTGAGGGGTTTTTGATTGTGGGGACTCTCTTCCCTGCAGGCGCAAGCCCCTGCAGTTAATTACGCTACCGCATCGCGGTAACAACTTTCTCCTTCTCCAGAATTTCACTTCGTGTCGTGTGTGTTTGTTTTATTTGTGGTTGCCCGTGGATTGTATACGGAGACTGAGTAATGCCGTCGCCCGTAGGACGTGGACTAGTCCAAATCCGTATTTACTTAGATTTGGGTTTGGTGTTTTTAGTTTAAGGATACGTTAGTCGCGTTGCGGCTAAGATCAACTTAAACGTTCGTTAAGGATACGTTAGTCCTGTATGAGACTAAGATCAACTTAACGGGACTATTTAGGTCCGACAAAAGAGCGTTTGGGCCCTATTGTTCCAGTTTGGGAGATTCATAGTCCAATTTGGGACTAAAGTCTGTTTGGAGGATACGTTAGCCATTTTTGAGGCTAAGATCGACTCAAATGTTTGTTAAGGATACGTTAGTCCAGTTTGAGACTAAGATCAACTTAACGGGACCATTTAGGTCCGACAAAAGAGCATTTGGGCTCTATTGTGCCAGTTTAGGGACGTGGTGGTCCATATTCCAGTTTAGGGACGTTCCGGTCCGATATTAGTTTAGGGACGTTTCGGTCCACGAGTTTAAGGACCCCGCGGTCCATATTGATGTATGGTCGTTGGGACCCGTCACCTCTCTGACGTCGTTGAAGGATTACAAAGATAGGTGTCAGAGGAGTTCGGAGATGTACCCTCGAACCGGATGTAAATTCATTTAGGGAGCAGCCGTGCTCAGTCAAATTAATTTGAGGACTTATGGCCATGACTGGGCTAAGTCCAGTTGAATGTTCAACATTTTTATTTGTCTTTGGCCAATTAGGCCTGAGTTAGGGCTTTGCCCCTTTTTAAACAATGCACTGCATTATTTTTGTTTTGTTTGGGCTCTGCCCTTTTATAAATGATGCAGAGCATGTATTTTGTTTAGGCTCTGCCCCTTTTATTGCACTGCAATTTAATTAGGCCTACTAGGTCTTTTTGATTTGGGCCTGGCCCTTTAGGAAATGCATTGCATTTGTCAAGCGCTTTGCGCCAATCAGAGAGCACAACAGTGCAGATTTAAAAGTGCAAAGCACTATTAATTTGAGAATCTTTTAGATTCAAGAACCCATGGTTCATAAAAGAAGTGCAAAGCACTATTTGATTTCTTGATCTAATTTAGATCAAAGAAAAACAAGTTTTTCTTTTTATTTCAAGAACCAAAAGTTCATAAAAGTGCAAAGCACTATCTTTTTTTTATTTCTGTTTTTTTTTTGTTTTAGAGAACCGGTGGTTCATAAGAAGTGCAAAGCACTAAGAATCTTTTTAGATTCGCAACAGAAGTGCAAAGCACTTTTTGGTCTCTTGATCTAAACAAGTTTTTCCTTGTTTCAGAGAACCAAAGGTTCATAACAAGTGCAAGGCACTATTTTATTTTATTTTATTTATTTATTTAAGATCCATGATCTTGTTCACAAGAGAAATTTCTCTTCTTTCAAAGGTTTTTACCTTTTTTTTTATGTTCTTGAGGAGTTCTTCAGAATCCTCTTTCTCTTTTTTTTTTAGCAAGGTGTTGATGATTTTGAAATGAGGTCTGGGGTCCTTTTTATAGTGCTCATAAATTAGTTAAATTTGTTACATAAATCTTTTTCTGAGTGATTTGGGGAATTTTCCTCACCGTTGGATCTTTGATCCAAAGGCCCCTGTTTTACAGAAGAAATCTTCTTGCTTTAACAAAAACAGAAAAGATTTCCTTAAATTTTCATTCTGTTTTTGCGCAACTCTCCAGCCCGTGACACGTGTCGCGCAGCTGTGCTTGCGCAACTGCGCAGACACGTGTCGCGCAGTTTTTTTTTTTTAGTTGCGCAGTTGCGCATTGCGCGCGCTGACACGTGTCGCGCAGCGCACTGCACAGCTGCGCTGACACGTGTCACGCAGTGCACCGCGCAACTTTTTTTTTTTATATAGATTTGCTCTGATGGAGTACGCTACCTTGGGCGCTGTGCTCCTTGCGCTAACGTGTCCGATTTTGACACGTGGCGCTCTGCGTGCAGCGCAGGAGAAATGAAGCGTTACTTCATTTATTTTAACTTTTATTTTCAAGACAGAGCTTTGCTCTGATTGGAGAAAAACAGAAGCATTGCTTCTTTTCCCACCTTGGAATTTGAACAGAGCTTTGCTCTGATTGGGGTAAACAAGCGGCTCCTCCCATTGTCGCCCGAGACTGGCCGGAAGGACCGTTCTAGAGTCTATCCTCATCGTGTAGGAGACGGGAGCTGAGTTCATCATCGAAGACATCGTCGGAAGGTGATTGCTTGAAAATCTGCATGAAAAAGCATTATTTTTAGTATAAATACAGGTATGTATATTGATTGAGTTCGCATGAACGCTTAACCCGAAATATGGGAGGAGAGATTGGTCCCACCGGGCGTGCCAGAATCTGTAGGGTGTTTTTCGTCATCCCATTGAGATGGGAATACGCGCGCGCTTGTCAGGCGTACTACAGATTCCCCCTGCCTAGGGTAGGCCGAGGTTTAATGATTGTGGGGATCCGAATCTCCGGCAGCCGCGGACTAAGCTGCCGTTAATTACCCCCCCTCTGGGGCGAGGGAACCTCCGATTAACGGGTTAAACTGGTCATGCGAACTCAATGTGCGGTGTGTGTGTGTTGTGTTTTGAAAAGGGGTTTTGGATATATCGGGAGCCACGCAGAGTTTTTTACGGGGGTCCCGCTATCTAACAGAGACGGTGTCGTGGAGTATGTGTGTGTGTAAATATGTATGCATATGTACATATATATATATATATATATATATATATATATATATATATATATATATACGTATACATGTATATATATATATATATAAAAGAAAGATGGGGAAAAGACATCCAAAGGATGCGTGGGGCAGCACCTTGGGCACTGTGCGCCTAGGTGCTGTGCGCTCAGGCGCTAGAGTGCCACGTGTCAGCACGTGCGCTTGAGCGCTGGGCGCTCGAGCGCAAGTGCGCTTGAGCGCAAGTGCGCCACGTGTCGGCACAGGGGCGATTTGCGCTTGAGCGCAAGCGCGCCACGTGTCGACACGGGGGTGACTTGCGCTGGATGTGTCGGCACGGGGGCGACTTGCGCTCGAGCGCTTGCGCTTGAGCGCAAGCGCGCCACGTGTCGGCACGCGGGCGCTCTGCGTCTGAGCGCTGGCAAGAAAAAGAGGCTTTTAGCCTAAAAAAGATTTCTCGAAAGAGAAATCAAAGAGGAGTTGGACTCCTGAGCGTGTTTTTGGGGTTAATGGAAGGGGTTCTTCTTCTTCCTCCTCTGTTAGCTGGATCTTGAAGATCAAGAGATGTGAGATCTCAAAATCTCTCCTTTTTGAGATCTGATGACAGATCCAAGTTCCCCTTTGTGGGTTTCGTGGTGAAAAAATATATTTTGTTTTTGAAAAGGAAGAGTAAAACTCTTGATTTAATTCAAAAGAAAGAAGAAGGTTTGAGACCTTCAGAAAAGGGAAAGAGATACAAACCCTAGGTTTTTTTGTGAGAATGAAAAGTGTTATGCTTTATTCATCATCATGTTGCCTTTTATAGGCTTACATGTTTACATATAGCCCCTTAGGCTTTACAAAATGGCATTTTAGCCATTCCATGGCTTATGTGCCATTTTATTTTTGCACATAAGCCATGGGCTTACAAAATATTGGCTTTATGCCCATTTTGTTTACATTCATGCATAAACAATTACATAAAAATTATTTATTACATGATTTTGTTGTTGGCATGGGGAGGCTGGCTGCAGGCTCGACTTAGGCATGGGCCCGCTTGACTGGGCTTGGGCCCACCTGACTTGGGGTTGACTTTGATTTTGACTTGGTCAACCGGGGTGTAAATTTTTACCCTAACACAGGTGAGATCACGTCGATCCCTGTATACAATCCAAGGGCACAAACAAAGAGGGCACCATACCTTCCCAACAGGCTCCGCCAGAAAGCGAAGCCAAATCTCGACGGTTCAACAACAACCTAGAGACAACCGCGACATTCGTCTCGATACAGCAGACGCAGTGCCAACAAACGAAGCAAAGATCAAATTTCTAACTTCACGGTTTTGATAGTAACTTATATAAAACCTGAAGGACCACCGGATTATTTCAACCCCCAGGGAAACCAGTGTCCTTGGCAAATACCTCAATTTAGGGAAACTGGCGTCCTTGATGAGAGCCTCCTGATTCGCGTTGGCCCGCAGAGAAATCGGTGTCTCCGCAGGAATACTCCGATTCGTTTCAACTTCGAGGAAACCAGCGTTCTCGGAAAATACTTCGACTCAGGGAAACCAGTGTCCTTGACGAGAACATCTTGATTCGCGTCGACCCGCAGAGAAACTAGCGTCTTTGCAGGAATACATCGATTCGTTTCAACCCCAGGGAAACCAGTGTCCTTGACAAATACCTCAATTCAGGGAAACTAGCGTCCTTGATGAGTGTTCAGTTGATAAAACTGCACATTTGTATTACATTTTTCCTACCATTTTCATATTAAAAAAGGACTTTATTATAATATATTATATATATGAGGGTTTATGTGTGAAAACACCATTTTCCATGTGTTAATATATTTTAATTAGCATTTGGTAGAAAAATGTATGCAAATAAATCCATTGACCAAATCCTAGTAGAACTAAGTCTACTAAATATTATTTAAGATTATTGTGCAGAATTTTCCAAGTTGTTATGCAGAATATATCAAAGAAATCAAGCTGTTGAAGAAATCTTGCCAAATTAAGAAGCAAAACTTGGAGACTAAGTCTGGAAGCAACCGAGAGAAGATTTCTGAATTCTGAAGGTGCCTAGGATTGCCACATGTCACAAGATGCAAGCCCAAGAAAACTCATCAAGAGATCTCACCCATTGAGCGCGGATCCGCGGCCAAACCCACCCTTAGGCCGCGGATCCGCCGCACTTATAGGGAATTGGGAGCCAAGATTTTTTGTCATAAATCTCTGCTGAATTTTACTAAGTTTCCAACTAAAAGATTCTAGCTTTGCACTATAAAAGAGCACCGAGAGCCTCTTGGAAAAGTTATCAAGCCGACGAGATCACGAAGTCCAAGACGGCTCACGCATCCAGGCTGATCATCAACTGTTCGTCTACCTCCTTGGAAGAGATCGAGAAGCAAACTAGTCTTTGTAATCATTTTCTAAGGAATCAAAGTGTAATGAATATTGTTGATTAATAAAGGTAGCTTTCTTTTTCTTATTCTATTTCTTAGTAGTTTAATTATGCATTTTCTCTCCATCTCTCTTTCTCCCAACATGCGCGAGTAATTCTCCGCTTGTTAAGGTTTGTAGGATTAGGATAGGCTAATGGATGATGAACATCCCTAAACCCTTTTTAAGTCCTATAAAGTTTATGAACTTTATCAAAAGAATCATTAACATCCTAATCGGGCGCGCTAACAATTCTTTGTTAGTTCCGACCGCGATTAGAGATTAGATTAATGATTGTTTTGGTAAAGGCTAGATATGAACGGAGTTCCGTGTCGAGATAAGGGTTAAGAGTGGGATTCCTTTTCCCTCCAGAAATCCTAATCTACACGCATCACCGTCGTTCTAGCTTTAAATCTATTAAAGGATAAAAAGGGTAACTTTTAATTAAGCATCCATAACTACTAAATCCTAACGAACCCTACAAGCCCCCTTATTATATTAACTACATCCATAAATAATCTAGATCTATATTTTGCATTAGTGCCTAACGTAGATCTAGAAACCATTCCACAAAATTCTTTATCCCTCATCTCTTTTTCAACACATCTAAAGTAAGAGTAAAAGATTCAACGTTTCCCTGAGGACGACCCGTACTCATCTCGGTCTAGCTACACGCGACACCGTTCTGATTGCGGTTATACTACAAACACACTCTTTCGAACCAATCAAATGGCGCCGTTGCCGGGGATACGTGCGTAATTTTTTATTCTTATTATTTGTGTTGAATTTTTAGACGATTCATATCATTATTAAAACAAAACTGCAAATTGCATATTTAACGATTTGTGTGTGAATTTTGCGAGGGAATCTGGAGTCACGGACTTGAGGAAACAGGAGATCTAGGGTTCCGAACTTCTCTGGTATCTTTCTTAACTCCTTCTCTCTCCTCTAAAATCCAATAAAATCTATTTTCTGCAGGATTCTTTGCAAAATAGCGCCGCTCAAAAATCTTTTTGCAAAAGTTTTATGATTGGTTTTGTTTTGCATATTTTAATACGGACTTTAAGGGGCAAAGACCAAATCAAGATCAGGTGGGGATTTCATCACCCTTCCTATGCCCCACAAATCACAAACCGAGCATATAGATCAACCCTTCATTAATTTAAAAAATATCTAGACCAGACTCTAAGGACTGTCGCGCTCGTTAAGGACAGAGGAAGGTCGTGGGTAATCTATCGTTTATCCGCATTACTTTTGTAGTGCCTAGGCAAGTGTGTCAAAGGCTAGTGGTTTTTAATTAGGCCCACTACTGTGGTTCCTTCCCATTTACCTGGCACTTACCTGGCTACAAGGGTAGTACGGAGGTGGTAGAGGATTGATCCTGCGACTTGTCCTTTGGAAGTCTAGGAGCGGTCTAGAGACTGGACCTAGGTGACCTTAGTTCTAGGGTTGCTTGTGCATCTTAGGGTGATTTGTCTTGAGTCTCACTTTTTCAAAACAAGCCAATTTTAAATCACACACACGCTGCCACTTGCACTAAACCCGCTTAGTGTATGCTCGGCTGGACATGGGATTCTAGTGCCCGTCTTGTCCGCGTTCCTGCTATCGACGCCGAAGTCGGTACTTTTTCATCTTCTTTTCCCCCACCACACACCACTACCGAGATGGACGGTACTCCATCAGATTATAACACCACGCTGCCACGCCCGTAGGTGCGCAGAATCCACCGCGCATCTCTCTCCAAGAGAGATGTTATCCTATCCGTGGTCCTCTTCCCACTTGTTTATCTCTTCCACCACCAAACGGGGATAATTTAGAAATTAAACCCCACTACATCAATCTGCTGCCCAAATTTCACGGGCTTGAGTCGGAAGACGCGTACGTTTTCATTACCAAATTCGAAAACGTATGCGCAATGATGGGTACTTCACAATTGACTTTAGATGCTATGCGCTTACGTCTTCTCCCATTCACACTGTGCGACTTGGCAGAAAAATGGCTTTACAATACTGCCGCACATTCTATCACTAATTGGGATGAATTTGCCATAGCATTTCTTAAGAAGTTTTACCCAAACCATAAGACTGCACGTGTTAGGAGCGAGATCAACCAGTTCACCCAGCTTCCCAATGAACCATTTTGGAAGTGCTTTGAACGTTTCAAAGATCTGCTTGTCCAATGTCCTCATCATGGAATCAATAGATGGGATTTATGTCGGATTATATATGAGGGCATTAATTTAGCGACAAAGCAGATGCTTGAAACAATGTGTCAATGCAATTTCATGTCTAAAGATGACGGTGAAGCTTGGAAGTATCTGGAAGACCTCGCTGAACACACTTTGCAGTGGGAAAGCGTAAGACCACCTTCATCTAAGGGAGGTGTTCACCAGCTCGATGTTTTTATCGCAGTAAAAGCCGAAATGGCAGCGATGCAGAAGAAACTCGACGCTATTGAGAGCAGATTCTCATCAGTTTCCCTAAATCAGGTTACGCTTCCTAAGACCGTCTGTGGTTTCTGTTCGGATCCTTCACACTTAACGGAAGAATGTCCTATGAATGCATCGTTTCAAGCAAATGCTGCTTTTCAGCAACGACCTAGAAACGACCCTTATTCTTCCACGTACAATCAAGGATGGAGGAATCATCCTAACTTTGCTTGGAATCAAAACCAACAAAGCAATTATCAAAGACTTCCTCCACAGCAACCACAACCACAGAATCAGCCCCCCTTTCAGTCACAGAATTTCCAAAATCCGGCCAACATTTCTACACCACAAGTGGCCGGTACTGACAACTCACTTGCACAAACTTTGGATATGTTCATGAAACAATCCATGCAAATTTCGGCTGAGATGAGGTCTTCTATTGATACCATAACGAAAAACTCCGCCTCCCATGGTGAGAGTATTAAATCATTAGAAAACCAAATCGCACAGTTAAATGTCGCAATGAGTGCGAGAGAGAAAGGGAAACTCCCATCTCAACCCATACCTAATCCTGGCCACTCATAAAGTTATAATGTGAGTGCTGTTACCACGTTGAGATCGGGAAAAGTGCTGAATAACCTAGTGGATGAGCAATGTGATGATAGTGACACCAATGATACCCCAGCTTCTTCTTCTTCCCCTAGTTCGTCTAATCTCCCACCTTCACCTGAGCCTATTCTCCGTTTTCCCCACGGCTCGAACATTTCGCCGAATCAATCTAATTCGATTCCCACTCCAATTTTGGGATTGAATCCGTCCCCACAGTCTTCTCCACAAACGTTGGACCCAAAACTTATTGATCAAACACCTTATCCAAACAGGTTAAGGGGCAACAGACCAAGTCCACAAATGGAGAAGATTGTGGAAATTTTTAAGCAAGTTAACATAAACATTCCTCTCCTAGATGCTATTCAACAAGTTCCGTCATATGCGAAAATCCTAAAGGACTTGTGCACTAGGAAGAGAAAAGTTCAAGTACCTAAAAAAGTTTTCCTTGCGAGTAATGTGAGCACAGCTTTTACACAACAACTACCCAAGAAACGAAAGGACCCCGGAAGTCCTACAATTTCAATTTCTATTGGGGGTAAAAATATCAATCGTGCTCTACTCGATTTAGGTGCTAGTGTTAACTTGATTCCGTATTCTGTTTATGAGCAATTAGGGATCGGAGAGTTAAAGCCGGCGCATTGCACTCTTCAGATGGCCGATCGATCTATCACCCAACCTATGGGTGAGCTAGAGGATGTGTTAATCAAAGTCGGGGAATTCATATTTCCTGTGGACTTTATCGTTATTGATACACAACCTGTGGCAAACCCATGCAATCAAATCCCGGTGATACTCGGTCGATCCTTTTTGGCCACTTCCAACGCAGTAATCAATTGTAGAAACGGCTCTATGGCCCTATCCTTTGGAAAGAAGTCAATTGAGCTTAACATTTACAAGTCAGGAAGTGAACCCTCCGAACCCTATGCTCATGTGTGTTCTGTCGAATTAATGGATGTCGACAGCAGCGAATATGATCAACCTCATAATTCTGACTCTTTTCATATGTTATTGCTTGATACGGACTCTTCCACCGAGTTGTCCGGGTCAACATCTAACGCTGATAAGGAACTTTTTATAGATTCTGACGATCATCCTATTTTTTCTGATGACATTATTTTTCGGGGTATCGATGAAAGCTTTGAGAAAATTTTCGCTGATGAACTCCCATTTTTACAAGACACGGGTGTTGAGATGAATCAACTCCAAGATGAAGAAATTGGACCTCCACCCATTCTTTTGGACTATCATGACAATGCGAGTAATCCATCATTACTATCACTGTGTCGTCTCTCCAAATTGAGACGCAATCCTTTTCCATTACACCTCTTATCACCTCCCCTCTTCTTCACGTCGAAAGGTGACATGTTCTTCCACCAACCTTGGTGCTTCATCGATAAATTTTTTGAATGGTTGGTGTTGACTTTCGGTCTTTGCAAAGCTTGGCATTGACCAATAACCTTACCCCCCTCGTGTGATTTTAAAAGATTAATATTGTTTAATTCAAGTTTGGGGGGGGGTATATTTTGGCTCTTGAAAGAAAATGATTTTTACAAAATTGTGAGCCAAAAAAATAAGTTTGGGGGAGGATTTCACTTGCATATATTCTTGCCCCCATTAATAATTTCCTCCCAAGTCTACAGGTTTTTGAGCTTAACGGATGACATCAGTGAGGACACTGCTGTAAACAGGTTTGGGGGAGGTTTGTACTTATTTACACATACTTTGCATTATACTATATATAAGCACAAAAAAAAAATTTGATAATAAAAGAATAGAAAGTGAAAAATTACATCCAAAAGATAAGAATAGTTTAAGAAAACCAAGAAAATTAGAAGTTTTCTTAAACGAACTGGTAATAAGTAGTTATGAGCCGTTGTCCCAAGGGTTAGTAAGATGAAGGAAGTCACTTATCTGAGGATAAAAATAAGTCTGAAAAATAGTTTCTATTCTGGAAGCCAAACATTTGAATGTTGTTACCCTACTATATGCACTTACACACGTCTTGAAACTCGGGATAGTAGAGGATACCTTGAAATGCTCTTGTCTAAAAGCCAAAGTATGAAGGAAATGAAAAAAAAATGAAGAAAATATAAAAATGGTGAAAAGAAAAAAAAAATGAACACTGGTTTTGTTATCGCCAAGGCAGCAATAAAAAAAATATAGCGAGGGTGCCTCTTCACCTAGTGCCCTAAGGCCAACTGGTCTGGGAGTCACTGCTAAGGCTTAGGTGGTGCAAGACGAGGAAAATATTATCACTGAATCTGCAAGCACATGAGTAATCGGTCGGTTAGTAGCTCAAGAAGTATTAACGGTCGCATGAAAGTGTGTGAGCAACTCTAAGTATTCATCAAATTAAAAAGTACTAAGGTAGATGGACAAGAGTATGATAGCTTGAATTGAATTCTCCGAGTGTAGGGATGTCCATTTCACACACGTAGGGGTATATGATCAATGTTTGGATGAAAGAAAGGAACGAAAAATAAAGACGATGTTTTATTGAGGGATGATGTGATTTCTAACATCTTTTCATGACTATTAAGATAGGGCTCATGACAACTGAAAAGCTAGTGTAGTTGGAAACTCTTCTTTTCAAGGCCTTTCTTTTATGGTTCTTATCTTTATATGTAAATTTCACCATCTCTCTTTTATTATAGGATTTTGTGGGTGTAATCCGCTGAAAACTCTCAGGAGACAACACTCCTCCTACTAGGGACACCTAGAGGTTTAACGGCTTGTTGCACGTGCTCAGTGCGATCGTGTTGCCTACGAAAGTGTGCTTAGCTTTCTCCTTTCTTTTTCTCCTTCTCTGGAATAAACTAGTTTGCCCGGGACGATCAAAGATAAGTTTGGGGGTATTTGTTCAGTTGATAAAACTGCACATTTAATATGACATTGTTCCTACTATTTCTATATAATGAAAGGTGTTTATTATAATATATGATACATATGAGGGTTTATCTGTAAAAATACTATTTTCATGTGTTTATATATTATAATTAACATTTGGTGGGAAAATGTAAGCATATAATATCCATGTAACATTTGGCCCATTTAAATATGCTTACCATATTAATACCTTTGACCAATACTTAATGGTTAAGTTAATATCTCAATAAAACAAACTCTACTAATATTATTTGTTGAGTTGTTGTGCAGAATTTTCAGGGATAAAATCAAGGAAATCAAAGTTGTTGGAACAAACCTGCCTAATTAAGAAAGTAAACTAAATAAATCAATTCTGGCAGTGACGTAGAGAAGATTTTCAGTTTCCAGAGATTCAAAAGATCACCAAATGCTACAGAGATAAAGCCCCAGAAATTTAAGGCCAAGATCCCACCATGAGACCGCGGATCCGCGGTCAAACCCATCCAACGGCCGCGGTTCCGCCGCACTTTAAGAGAGTTGGGATTCTGGATTTTTTGGTTAGAATCTTAACCACTGGTTTCCATATTAGGAAGCTAGGGTTCTGACTCTAGGACTATAAATAAGGACCGAGATCCTCTTGGAAAAATTATCAAGCCGACGCGATCACGAAGCCCCAGACGCTCACGCATCCAGGCTGATCATCGACTGTTCGACTACCTCCTTAGGAAAGATCGAGAAGCAACTAGTTGTAATCATTTTCTATGGATTAAAAGTGTAGTTTGTTCAAGTCGATTAATAAAGGTAGTTATTTTATTTAATTGTTTTTTGCATTTTACATTATGTTTTCCCTCTCTTTCTTTTCATCTTCTTCTCCCAACATGCGCGAGTAATTCTCCGCTTGTTAGGGTTCGTAGGATTAGGGTAGGCTAATGGACGATGAAAATAATTAAACCCTTTTTAAGTCCTATAAAGTTTAGGAACTTTATCAAAAGAATCATTAACATCCTAATCGGGCGTGCTAGCAATTCTTTGCTAGTTCCGACCGCGATTAGAGATTAGATTAATGATTGTTTTGGTAAAGGCTAGATATGAACGGAGTTCCGTGTCGAGATAAGGGTTAAGAGTGGGATTCCTTTTCCCTCCAGAAACCCTAATCTACACGCATCACCGTCGTTCTAGTTCTAAATCTATTAATGGATAAAAGGGTAACTTTTAATTAATTGTCCATAACTACTAAATCCTAACGAACCCTACAAGCCTTCTTATTATATTATCTAAGTCTCTAAAATAATCTAGATCTATATTTTACAATCTTGTTTAACGTAGATCTAGAAACCATTCTATAAAATTCTTTATCTCTCCTTTCTTTCTCAACACATCTAAAGTAAAAGTAAAAGGTTTCACGTTTCCCAGAGGACGACCCGTACTCATCTCGGTCTAGCTATACGCGACACCGTTCTGATTGCGGTTATTCTACAAACACACTTTTACACATCAATCAATGAGAGCCTCCTGATTCGCGTCGGCCCGCAGAGAAACCGGTGTCTCTGCAGGAATACCCCGATTCGTTTCAACTTCGAGGAAACCAGCGTCCTCGGCAAATACTTCGACTCAGGGAAACCAGTGTCCTTGACGAGAACATCTTGATTCGCGTCGACCCGCAGAGAAACTAGCGTCTTTGCAGGAATACATCAATTCGTTTCAACCCCAGGGAAACTAGTGTCCTTGGCAAATACCTCAATTCAGGGAAACTAGCGTCCTTGATGAGAGCTTCCTGATTCGCGTCGGCCCGCAGAGAAACTAGCGTCTTTGCAGGAATACTCCGATTCGTTTCAACCCCGAGGAAACCAGTGTCCTCGGCAAAATACTTCGACTCAGGGAAACCAGTGTCCTTGACGAGAATATCTTGATTCGCGTCGACCCGCAGAGAAACTAGCGTCTTTGCAGGAATACATCGATTCGTTTCAACCCCAGGGAAACCAGTGTCCTTGGCAAATACCTCAATTCAGGGAAACTAGCGTCCTTGATGAGAGCTTCCTGATTCACGTCGGCCCGCAGAGAAACCAATGTCTTTGCAGGAATACTCCGATTCGTTTCAACCTCGAAGAAACCAGCGTCCTCGGCAAAATACTTCAACTCAGGGAAATTAGTGTCCTTGACGAGAGCTGCTCGATTCGTCTCGACTCGTGAGGAAATTAGTGTCTTCGCGAGGACTTCCCGATTCGTTTCGACTTGCAAGATAAAGCCTTAGGTAGCAGGGATTAAAAAACTTGTTTCCTAAGCACTGGGACCCTGTAAGTCGGTCTAAAACGGTCTCTTGCATACTATCCACGGGTCTCACTCTCCAAAGTCGAATCTCGACAAAGAAGGAAACAACCGCTTACGAGTCCTCTCGACTCGTAAGAGGGGAAATTCTCTTATAGGATCTTTACGACTTATAAGAGAAAACGCACTTAGGAATCCTCACGATTCCTAAGGAGAAAATCCACCTGCGAGATCCTCTCGATCCGTAGGGAGAAAAGTCTCTATGAGACCCTCACGGCTCATAGAGTTGAAAAGTCTTAGACAGCAGATCTGAACCTGCGGCCTAAGCCATCGCTATCTCTTGAAGAAACCAAGATGCTTACTCTATTGATTATCAACCATGTTTATTAAGACAACATGCTGAGAATAAAAGAAAGAAGAAAGCGACAGAAAGAACATCCGATGTGCATTTGATCAAGCATTCGAGACACATTCATTCATGCATGTACAAAAGACTCAGAACGACAAATAAGACAAGCTGAAATAGAAATTTTTCATTCATATTGCAAAGGGTTCTTACAATCATAAAGAAATAAACAAAGACATTGTCCAAAAGATTACAATGGCAAGACCTCAGATCCTGGACAGGGATTGGGGAACTCGAAAGTGATCTTGTCCAAGACTTTCCAAGCTTGGAGAACCATCCTGGAGTGCTTCCTTTCGCGAGCACGGGCGTCGGGATCCCCATTGATGTCTTCCACCCTTCGGAAGGCAGCAAGAATGGCGGACTGTTGAAAGGCCTGGTGCAAGAGATCGACAAGATTGTCTCGCCGTCTCTTCGAGATTAAGTTCATCAGGTACACCGAGTGCACCTTATCCTCGGCGGCATCCAATGCTCTAAGCGGCACACCAGAACATAATAGGGGAAGCGCTTCCCAGATGGCTCCCACGATAAGCTTCAGGAAGGAGGAACGTCGGGAAAGCAGTTGACCGTTGTATGCGTCGAAGTGGCTCATGATTTCATCACACTCCGCGTTTGTGAACTCTCGATTTTGAGAACGGCCAAGTCGGCGAATGTCCCCGTAAGAGATGATCTCGTCAAGATCGTACATGTGGGCGTCCATTGTTTCTGTGAAAGAGAATCAACAAAATTATCAGAAAGACTGATTAAGCAAAACGATATAATGCATCGAGGAGTAAAATGCCATCTTTAAACTCCAAGATCCATGAAAAACTCCTAAGAGTTCTTTTGTATGATTTGGAAGGAGCAAAGCTCCATTAATGAAATGAGAAAATACAAGGAAAATCTTTTAGAGTGCAGAGCTCTATTAATGGAACCCTAATAGGGTTCTCCTTAGTTCTCTTTAGACCCCTTTAGAGCAAAGCTCTGCTAAGTGAAACCCTAAATGGGTCTTCTTTAGATCAGGGATATATTGAGAGCAAGGCTTTTAAAATTGATTTAATTTAATCCAAATTAATTTTTACCTAAAGTTCTCTAGAGTTCAAACTTTTAAAAGTGCTTAAACAGAAGAGCAGGGCTCTGAACAAAATTCCTATGAAGAGATGAAAATCATCTAAGGGACCAAAGGTCCTACTTATAGGCATTGAAGAGCCGTTTCAACTTCCAAGGGATGGCGCGACGGTTGGAATTCTGCCACCGCTGCGCTCACGTTTGGGGCCACGTAAGCGCAATGGTGGGGGGGCATTTGTTTACCCCAATCAGAGCAAAGCTCTGTTCAAATTCCAAGGCGAGAGACGAAGCAACGCTTCTGTTTCCCCCAATCAGAGCAAAGCTCTGTTTTGAAATTGAAGTGAAAATTAAAGTTAAAATAAATGAAGCAACGTTTCAAATCCCCTGCGCTGCGCGCAGAGTGCCACGTGTCAAAATCAGACACGCCGGCGCAGGGAGCGCAGCACCCAAGGCAGCGCGTCCAATCAGAGCAAGGCTCTATTTAAAAACAAAATTAAAAACAGCAACGCTTCAGATGCGCTGCGCTCTGCGCTGCGCGACACGTGTCAGCGCAGTTGCGCTGCGCTCCGCGCTGCGCGACACGTGTCAAGCGCAGATGCGTTTGCGCCAAACAGAATTAAAATTCCAGTGAGATCTTTCTGTTCTTGTTAAAGCAAGAAGATTGTCTTCTGTAAAACAGAAGCCCTTGGATCAAAGATCCAACGATGGGGAAAAATCCCCAAATCACTCAGAGAATGATCTCTTTAACAAATTTAACAAATTAATGGGCACTATATAAAGGCCTCTAGACCCCAATTTCAAGACAACACAACACAGAGAAGAGAGAAATTCAAGAAACAAAGAGACAACTCCTCTAAAGAACTCTGAGAAGAATTCAGAAAGAAGAAAAAAGGTAAAACCTTTATAAAAAGAAGAATTTCTTCTGAATAGATCATTGATCTAAAAACAAGATCAAGGATCTTCAATAAAAAATATAATAAATAACAAAAGCATTGCTTTTTTATGAACCATTGGTTCTGGAATCTTAAAGATTCTTTTCTTGGATCAAGAAATTAAAATAGTGTCTTGCACTTGCAAATCTGCACTGTTGCGCTCCTGGGTTGGCGCAAGCCACCAGAGAGCGCAACGTGTCAGCACCATAACAACTTGCGCTATGCGCTTTTAAGATAGAGCATTGCTCTATGAAATCGGCGCAACTCACCAGAGCACGCCACGTGTCAGCAGCGCAACAGCGCAGCGCACTGGCGCAGCGCACTGCGCTGTTGCGCTTGAGCTCACCGGAGTGTGACACGTGTCACCACCACAAGCGCTTGCGCTCTATAATTGACGCAAAGCGCCTGACAAGCCACTGTCAGATAGTTAATGCATTGCATTATTTACAGAAGGGCCAAGCCCAATTAAAAAAGGCCTAATAGGCCTAATAAAATGCAATGCATTATTTTAAAAAGGGCAGAGCCCAAACAAAAACAGATGCTGTGCATCATTTAAAAGGGACAGAGCCCAAATCAAAAAGGCCTAGCAAGCCAAAAGAAAATGCAGTGCATTATTAAACAGGAGCAAAGCCCTAGCATAGGCCTAATAGGCCAAAGATAAAAACGTTGAATATTCTCAACTGGACTTAGCCCAATCATGGCCGTAAGTCCTCAAATTAAATTGACTGAGCAAGACTGCTCTCTTAAATCAATTTACATCCGGTTCAAGGGTATATCTCCGAACTCCTCTGACACCTATCGTTGTAATCCTTCAACGATGTCAGGGAGGTGACGGGTCCCGACAACCATACACCCGTACGGACTGCGAGGTCCTTAAACTCGTGGACTGAAATGTCCTTAAACTAATGTTCGTCCCCAAATGGGAATGATGGACCACCATGTCCCTAAACTGGAAATCGACCGCAATGTCATTAAACTAAACAATAGAGCCAATTGCTCTCTTGTCGGATCCAAACGATCCCGTTAAGTTGATCTTAGTCTGGAGATTAGGCTAACGTATCCTTAATAAAAGTTTAAGTTGATCTTAGCCTTAAATAGGGCTAACCTATCCTTAAACCAAAACCCCAAACCCAAATCTAAGAAAATATGGATTTGGACTAATCCACGTCCTACGGGCGACGACATAAATTAGTCTCCGTATACAATCCACGGGCAACCACAAACAAAACAAACACCCACGACACGAAGTGAACATCTGGAGAAGGAGAAAGTTGCTACAGCGGTGCGGTAGCGTAATTAACTGCAGGGGCTTGCGCCTGCAGGGAAGAGCGTCCCCACAATCAAAAAACCCTCGAACGAGGGGGAATCTGACGAAGTCTGCTACATCGGCCGCATCCGTCTAAACCTTCGATACACGATGTCATAAATCAACTTGGCATCTTCGGAGAGGTGGACGGATAAAACCAAATAGCATCAGCCCCCAGATTCAGGCAAGACGTCAGTCTTTCCCAGTTTCCGGCGGTAAAAAAATATCAACAGAGATTAAATCTCAAAAAACATAGCGCCTCACGTGAAACACACGTGAGCGCCATAGAAAATTAGTGCTTAGCACTATTGTAGCACCTAACGTGAAAAGTACGTGAGCGCCCAAGGCTAGAAACCCAGCGCCTCACGTAAAAAGCACATGAGTGCCAGAAAAGATTAGTGCTTAGCACTATGCCAGCGTCTCACGTGAAACACATGTGAGCGCTGTACATCTTAATGCTTAGCATTGTTGGGTAGTATAGAGACCCAATCTCAGCCCAAATTGGCTAAGTTTCCTGAGGTTAAAGCTCTTTGATTTTAAATCAACCGAACCCATATGCTCATGATTTCCAAACCGATCTTAGTCTCAAACATGACTGATGATCTCTCATTGATGATATCCAAAATGATATTCATCCCATATCTCCTAAGGTAATCCTAGTCTCAAATATGACTAACGATTTTTAGGTCCACCACAACCCCTTTTTCGCTCAAATACGGGATTTGGTTCAAGGGTACATCTCTCCACACCTCTGATATATGTCGTTGTAATTCCTCAACGTCTTCAGAGAGGTGGCAGATCCCGACAACCAACAACTCTTTTCTCGTCCTAACTTGATGTAAAACTTCATCAAGACTGGGAATGATATATCCTACGTTGATGCACTTCCAAATTGACGTGCACACCTCAAATCAGATCGCACTCTGTAACGACTCTGTTTTAATGTAAAGAAATTTTTTAAAGTTAATGTACAAATGGAGTATTGTAAATCCTGAGCACAAGTTATAAATTTGCTTTGTTTTAAAACAGCAAGAAGCACTTGTAGCTCATTGATAAAGCCTTGCACTGCTGTGATATAGCCCCTGTGTTCAAATCGCCCCAGCCACATATCATTTTTTTGTTGATTTTTCTTTTAAACTTTTTGGAAGCCCAAAAGTTTACATTTGCAACACACATAAAAATGAAAAGTCACTTAAATCAAACATGTGGAATATGATATATTAACAGCCGAGGACACGTGGCCCCAATCCAGACTCCAAACCCCACCAAACGACTGCCTAAGATGCCCTTGGGGCCGGCGCCGCCAGTCCCAACCGTATGTAATGCCTCCAATTTTTGCCCAACACCTCTTGGCATATCCCCCACTACTCCTCTTCTGTTTGATTTTCCTGCACATTAACAAAGAATTAAAATGAGCTTTAAAATCAAAATTTTAATGCATTTTAATTCTCATGTTTAATACCCTAAACCCTAATTCTATCCTATAAATACCATCCTACACCTTAGTCCTCCTCATTCTGAAATCTAGCATTACAACTCTCAAAATTTTCTAAACCAAAAAGTTGAACAACTGGAGTTAGCTCAAGGTCAAGTTCCGGCGACGTTTCGGGACAAATCCGGCGACAACGTGACTCCACGACGCTTTCAAAATCTTCCTCCATCCCTTCTCTTTACCCTAATTCTGTAAGTTTCCTCTACTCTTTTCTTTTCACCTCTCAAAACTTTTTCTTTTCAATGATGTTGGTAAGTGGAGTTATACCGACATCCATCTTTAAAACTTCTTAAACTAACAATTTTTCTTAAGAACTATTTATCTAAATCATTGTACTTAGTTTGTTAAACATTAAACTATTATTAGAAACAAATTTCAATTCAAAACTCCATATAAAAACACTTTTATTGCACTTTTACGGTTAAATATCACAAACTTTCTATTCGACATTACTTCTTCATATTACTCATATTACATTTAGAAAACTCATGAGGTAATGACCTACCTCATCACAACACTCATCATGACATGGCACGATTGTCTCTTTACAATATTTTTGGGACTAATACAATTTTACGATAAAATACCCTAAATTATTAAAAACCGTATTCTTTAAGATTGTTTTAATTAAATTCCATACAATTATGTCCTTACAACCCATTTTGGGGAATTTGATTTGGTTGGTGCGGGTTATCGCACATCCATCGGACTAGTAGGGCGAGATGCAAACCTCCCCACGGAGCATACGATCTCGATGAAATTTATATTATAATTTTTAAGAAAACATGATTTCTATTTAATAAATAAATTCTATTTCTAATATATATATATAAAAATTATCAAAATATCTATTTTAAATATGTTTAATAATTCCATGTTTTCTAAATCAAAAGAAAAGAATCACAAAAAAATACCATCAAGAATCAATACAAGTCAAATTACATGAAAATACCATATACTATTAAAGTTAGGTTTATATCCACTAGACTATCTCATCACTTTTAAAATTACATCTATGAAAACTCTAAAGACGATAATTAAATACTTGAGATTTATTTTGAAAATATATCAAAACTATTTTTCATAAAACCCCTTCAGGTTATATTAATTTACAGTAAGGACCCTAGTAAATATAGGTTTAAGCGGGACCAATTCTCTTGAGCCTTAGGGAGCCAGAGAATGTGGGCGCTTGCCTATTTAAGATAGAGAACTAAAACATGGTTATCAATGGTAATTGGCTTGGAAAAAGTCGCAAATTCTGCCGTCCATGTGCAGCAGTTACTGATAACTCCAAAACTAATTTAAGACTTCAATTCTGTTTAAGTGTCTGACTCAGTCTAATCTGAAATCAATCCATCCATGTATACAATTCAATATAACTCCAATGCAACATGAATCCTTTTATACCAGAATACAGTCTATATCAACTTGACTTGATTTGACCGATCTATGGATATACATTTGACTTGTCTACATGACTATCCATTTATATTCATATCCGTTTACATGAACAATTGATATCATGGTTTCGGCAAGTCTTATATTTACAAATCACTACAAAACAATACAATAATACATTACGGGGTTTAAAGGGGTAGATTGGTACGGAATATGTTTAAAGTGGCATGAGACGGTCACTTTAATACACCTAACCTGAATATCCATTGCTGTTATCCCGTGGGTTTTGACGGGGCATTGTACTCCTTATACCATAGTCCACGGGATAAGCTGGACTCCTCTCGTATACACTGGCATATTCTGTACCAAGCTACAAACAACCGCGTTAACATAACTATCAACATTATATTAGTTATATTCTCATTGCCTGTTCAGTCTATTTCCATCTCTCTTTGGGACTTACCGAGCGATTGTTCGCTAACAACATTCATTTTCTATTCTTTCTTAATGTTGTTAGGAGGACCTGACTCTCTGGAGATCGAACCCAGCTCAGAAGACTTGGAGCAGTTCGTCGACGACCCAGAGCTCTGGACACTTGTATATACTTTTATTTTTAGTTTCATGCCATTGTTTTGGCATTGCTTTCCAGTCTTGTATTTACTTTCCAGCATTGTATTGTAAAGAATGTTTAATAAATAAAAATTTGATGTTCATTTATATCTCATGTCTTTCTGTGTACATTTACATTATATTTCTTATATACGCTTAGCGTGTTTATTTCTGAATAAATACGTCGCGTGACCCGTCACATCTCTTTACCGTACTATGGGAAGCGGGGTGTGACACACTCCAAATTGGGTGCATTCCATGTCACCATCATTCACTCTGCCACGTAACAAATACACGTGCGCGCAAGTTGAATAATGGACCGAAATGTTCTTAAACTAATCTTCACCTCTAAACACAGCGATAATGGACCGAAATGTCCTTAAACTAATCTTCATCCCAAACGGGGAACATTGGACCGAAATGTCCTTAAACTAACATTCACTCCAAACAGGGAATGTTGGACCGCGACGTCCTTAAACTAATATGTTTTGCCATGCGGACTGTCTCCAAAATGACTACCGTATACTATTCATGGGCTATTCATATATGATCAATTGAGCACATATCCTCACTGCTCATAAATTGATCTTAGTCTCAAATATGGATAATGATCCTTAGATCAAACCTAAATATCCCATGAACCGATGGACCTCACAAATGTGAGATCTGCGTCGTAAGTTCATTCCCGTTGGCAAACCAAGCTACCAACGTGGGTCCCGTCAAGCAAAATTCTTGACCTAAACCCAAATATCAAATATACGGATTTGGACTAATCCGCGCCCTACGGACGATGACAGAAACTAGTCTCCGTATACAATCCACGGGCAAGCAAAACAAACAAAAAAACACACGACACGAAGTGAACTTCCGGAGCAGGAGAAAGTGGTTATCGCAATGCGGTAACGTAATTAACTGCAGGGGCTTGCGCCTGCAGGGAAGAGCGTCCCCACAATAAAAAAAAACCTTATAAAATGAGGGGGAATCTGATAAAGTCTGCTACAACGGTCGCGTCTGTCCAAACCTTCGATATATGGTGTCATAAATCAACTTGGTATTTTCGGAGAGGTGGACGGATAAATCCAAATAGCATCTGCCCCCAAATTCAGGCAAGACGATCCATCCCAGTTAGTCCCTGTTTTCGGCGGTAAACAGTGCATTAATATGGGATGGAAGGAGTTGTTGGTTGTCGGGACTTGCCACCTCTTTGAAGACATTGAGGAATTACAACGACATATATCAGAGGTGTGGAGAGATGTACCCTTAAACCAAATCCCGTATTTGAGGGAAAAGATCATGGTGGATCATATAAGAATCATTAGCCTTATTTAAGACTAAGATTGCCTTAGGAGATATGAGATGAATATCATTTTGGATATCATCAATGAGAGATCATTAGTCATGTTTGAAACTAGGATCGGTTTGGAAATCACGAGCATATTGGCTGGCTTAAAGAATCAAAGAGGTTTAATCTCAGGAAACTTAGTCAATTTAGGCCAAGACTGGGTTTCTGTACTACCCAGCAATGCCAAGCACTCAGTTATACAACACTCACGTGTGTTTCATGTGAGGTGCTGAAATAGTGCTAAGCACTAGTTTTTTGTGGCGCCCACGCGTGTTTCATGTGAGGCGCTACACTAGTGCTAAGCACTAGCTTTTTGTGGCGTCTACATGTGTTTCACGTGAGGCGCTGCACTAGTGCTGCGCACTAGCTTTTTGTGGCGTCCACATGTGTTTCACGTGAGGCGCTGCACTAGTGCTATGCACTAACTTTTTATGGCGCCCATGTGCGTTTCACGTGAGGCACTATGTAACTTGGCCTTGAGCGCTCACGTGCTTTTCACGTGAGGCGCTGAGTTCTTTTAGAGATTTAATTTCTGTTGATATTTTTTGAGAACTTAAATCTCTGTTAATGGTATTTTGACCATCAACGATCACCAAGATCATTATTTTGAAGGTCTGAGATCATGTTCTTTAAGAACTAAGTTCTTGATTTGAAGGAACTAAGTTTCTGGAGTATTATGAACTCCATGTTTTCCATGTTCATATTTTCAGAGAGGTTAAATCTATTTTAATAGTGATTTGACCATTAAGGATCACCAAGATCACTATTTTGAGGATCTTGGATCGGATTTTTTAAAGAACTAAGTTCTTGATTTAAAGGAACTAAGTTCTTGGAGTATTATGAACTCCATTTTCTTTCATTTCAATTTTGTTCTTCCTTAAATCTTTGATTCTCAAGAACAAGATATTACCAATGAGAATTAAATTCTCAACTTGTGAGAGATTTGTCTTGCGGATCTCAGATCCATAGAAAGAACTATATTTTTTGAGAAGGGTTAAATCCTTATATGTGATATGATAGGTAAAGAAGATGTTTTGATCTCGATATTTTCTTTACCTAGTGTTTTGAGAAAGAAGATTTTGGTTGAGAATTAAATTCTCTGTTGTTTTGTGAGAGCTTTTGGAAGCCTTCTATATTTTTTTTTTACAGAAACTTATGGAGTGGTCTCCTTCTCTTTTAGATTTAATCTCCTTGCTCCTATTTAGAGGAGAAGAAAAAATTGATTTGCTAAGAAATCTCTCATTGAGAAATCATGATTGATTTCATAATCAATCAAAAATGATCTTTTAGATCAATTGGTGAATTTTATTCACCGTTGGATTTTTAATCCAAAAGCTCTCTGTTTAACAGAGAAGATTTCTTGTTTGTTTAACAAGATAAAAAAATATTTTCCTAAGATAGAATTTTATTCTATCATATGAATATCTTGTTAGTTTAACAAGATTAGAAAATATTTTCCTAACCATAGAATTCAATTTTGTTTAACAAAGAAGATCTCTCTTATTTTAGGAAGATTAGGAAATATTTCCCATATAGAATTTAATTCTATTAGATGGTTTAATTGGTGATATTTTATCACAATTGGATTTTAAATCCAAGATTCTCTGTTAGAGAAAGATCTTTCTATATTAGAAAGATCAGGGAAAATATTTCCCAAAATAGAATTTAATTCTATATAGAATTCAATTCTATTTAAATAGCGGCGCTCACATGCTTTGCATGTGAACGCTGCCAAAAAAATGCGGGAAGGAAACTCACGTGTTTAACACGCGACCTCTAGTATGGGTTTTAGCCTGTTTATTTTCAGCGCTCATATGCTTTGCATATGAGCGCTCACATGTTTAACACGTGAGGCTTGTTTGGCCTTTGGTTATTTATATTCAACGCTCATATGCTTTGCATATGAGCGCTCACGTGTTTAACACGTGAACTGGCCTTTAGGTTTATTTTATTCAGCGCTCATATACTTTGTATATGAGCACCCACGTGTTTAACACGTGAGGCCGATTTGGGCCCTTAGTTATTTGTTTTCAGCGCTTATATACCATGCATATAAGAGCCCACTGTAGGGTGTTTTTGGTCACCCCATCGAGATGGGAATACACGCGCTTGTCAGGCGAATTACAGATTCTCCCTGCCTAGGGTAGACTAGGGTATATTGATTGTAGGGATCTGAATCTCCGGTAGCTGCGGACTAAGCTGCCGTTAATTACCCCTCGCCTTTGGAGCGAGGGAACCTCCGATTGACGGGTTAAACCGGTCATGCGAACTCAATGTGCAGTGTTGTGTTTTGAAGGGGTTTTGGACATATCGGAGGCCCCGCAGAGTTTTTACGGGGGTCCCGCTACCTGGATAGCGGGCTGGGGGTCAAGAGGGATAGCAGCCCCCTTACGGGGTGTGAGGCAGCGCCCCGTTAGAAACTTTTTCTAACAGGGGAGGTGTTTTTAGTGTGGAGTATGTGTGTGTGTATGTATACACACACACATACACACATATATAAAAGGAAAGGGCATCCAAAGGATGCGTGGGGTGGGGGGGCAGCACCTCGCGTGTCTAACACGCGAGCGCTGGGCGCTTAGGCGCTGGCGCACCATATGCCCGGCACGTGGGCGCAGGGTGCTCGAGCGCTAGCACACCACGTGCTAGGCACGTGGGCGCTGGGCGCTCGAGCGCTAGCGCACCACGTGCCCGGCACGTAGGCGCCAGGCACCAGCGAGAAAGATGGGGCTTTTAGTCCCAGAAATGGGATTTAAAATCCCAAAAGAAGATTTAGAGTGGAGTTAAACTCCTAAGATGTTTTGGAGTTGATGAAATGGGTTCTTCTTTGGAGCCCTGGGTCTTCCCCAAAATGGGGTTTTCGGATATGGGCCTCCTTCTTCCTTCTCTGTTCGCAGGATCTTGAAGATCAAGAGTTGTGAGATTTTAAAAATCTCTTCTTTTTGAGATCTGATGGGAGATCTACGCTCCCCTTTGTGGGTTTTGTAGTGAAAAACTATTTAGTTTTGGAAAAGGAAGAGTAAAACTCTTGATTTAATTCAAAAGAAAGAAGAAGGTTTAGAACCTTCAGAAAGGGGAAATAGGTGTAGGGTGTTTTTCGTCACCCCATTGAGATGGGAATACGCGCGCACTTGTCAATCGTACTACATATTCTCCCTGCCTAGGGTAGGCCGGGGTTTAATGATTGTGGGGATCCGAATCTCCGGCAGCCGCGGACTAAACTGCCGTTAATTACCCCTTGCCTTTGGAGCGAGGGAACCTCCGATTGACGGGTTAAACTGGTCATGCGAACTCAATGTGCCATGTGCGTGTGATGTGTTTTGAAAGTGGTTTTTGGATGTATCGGGGGCCTCGCAAAGTTTTTACGGGGGTCCCGCTACCCGGATAGTGGGCTGGGGGTTAAGGGGGCTACCAGCCCCCTTGCGGGGTGCGGGGCAACGCCCCGGCCCAAATTTTTTTTGAGGGGAACAGTGTTGTGGAATGTGTGTGTACGTATGTATACATATGCATATATATATATATATATGTATATGTATATATATATAAATAGGGGGAAAAGGCATCCAAAGGATGCGTGGGGCCAGCGCCTCGAGCGCTGTGCGCTTGGGAGCAAGCGCGCCACGTGTCGGCACGTGGGCGCTTTGCGCTTGAGCGCCAGGCACTTGGGCTCAAGCGCGCCACGTGTCGGCACGTGGGCGCTTTGCGCTTGAGCGCCGGGCGCTAGGGCGCAAGCGCGCCACGTGTCGGCACGTGGGCGCTTTGCGCTTGAGCGCAGGGCGCTGGCGAGAAAAAGGGGCTTTTATTCCCAGAAATAGGGTTTAGAGTGGAGTTAAACTCCTAAAATGTTTTGGTTGATGAAAGGGATTCTTCTTCTTCCTCCTCTGTTGGCTGGATCTTGAAGATCAAGAGATGTAAGATCTAAAAATCTCTTCTTTTTGAGATCTAATGGTAGATCCAAGTTCACCTTTGTGGGTTTTGTGGTGAAAAACTATTTAGTTTTGGAAAAGAAAGAGTAAAACTCTTGATTTAATTCAAAAGAAAGAAGAAGGTTTGAAGCCTTCAGAAAAGGGAAAGATGTACAAACCCTAGGTTTTTTGAGAGAATGAAAAAGTCTTTTTTTATTCATCATCATGTTGCCTTATATAGGCTTACATGTTTACATATAGCCCCTTGGGCTTTACAAAATTCCGTTTTGCCCATCCCATGGCTCATGTACCATTTCTTTTTGCACATAAGCCATGGGCTTACAAAGATTTGGCTTTATGCCCATTTTGTTTACATTCATGCATAAAAATTATTTATTACATGACTTTTTATTTTGGCATGGCGGAAGGCCGGACGCTTCGTGTTCGGGCTCGACCTGGGTATTGGCCCACTTGCTTGGGCTTGGGCCCACCTGGCTTAGGGTTGACCTAGACTTTGACTTGGTCAACCGGGGTGCAAATTTTGACTTCAACAAAGTGCCCTCCATCAATAAATGCACACCACATATGTGAGTCGTGTGTATGAAGTTGATGGATCTTCTTTCACGTGGAGGCGACTTGCCTTGGTTCCCACTTTTGGGAATGCACTGCCCTTTTTACGACGTGGACGGTCGGCGCTTGGCGCGTCTCCGAGACGGAGTGTCCGTGGTAGACGTTTCCCTGGCCCGGAGCGATCTGGTTCCTGCTTTGTAGGAATCCTGCACTGCCCTTTTTGCGACATGGACGATCGACGCTCTGATCCGGAGCGATTTGGTAGATGTGTCCCCGGCACGAAGTGTCGCTGGTCGACGTTTCCCCGAGGCGGAGTGTCTGCTTGACGTTTCCCCGTTACAGAGTGTCGCTGGTTGACGTATCCCCGAGACGGAGTGTCTGCTTGACGTTTCCCCGTTACAGAGTGTCGTTGGTAGACCTTTCCCTTATGCGGAGTGTCTGTGTTGGATGTTTCCCCAATGCAGAGTGTCGCTGGTTGACGTGTCCCTGAGACGGAGTGTCTGCTTGACGTTTTCCTGATGCGGAGTGTCTGTGTTGGACGTTTCCTCGATGCAGAGTGTCGCTGGTTGATGTGTCCCCGAGACGGAGTGTCTGCTTGACGTTTCCCTGATGCGGAGTATCTGTGTTGGACGTTTCCTCGATGCAGAGTGTCGCTGGTTGACGCGTCCCCGAGACGGAGTGTCTGTTGTCGATGTGCTCCCGGCACGGAGTGTCTACTTGACGTTTCCCCGAGGTGGAGTATCGGCTGGTCGACGTATCCCCGAGATGGAGTGTCTATTGTCGATGTGCCCCCGGCATGGAGTGTCTGCTTGACGTTTCCCCGAGGCGGAGTATCGGCTGGTCGACGTATCCCCGACACGGAGTGTCTGTTGTCGATGTGCCCCCGGCACAGAGTGTCTGCTTGACATTTCCCCGAGGCAGAGTATCGGCCGGTTGACGTATCCCCAAGACGGAGTGTCTGTTGTCGATGTGCCCCCGGCACGGAGTGTCTGCTTGACGTTTCCCCGAGGCGGAGTATCGGCTGGTCGACGTATCCCCGAGATGGAGTGTCTGTTGTCGATGTTCCCCCGGCACAGAGTGTCTGCTTGACATTTCCCTGAGGCGGAGTATCGTCTGGTTGACGTATCCCCGAGACGGAGTGTCTGTTTTCGATGTGGAGTGTCTGCTTGACGTTTCCCCGAGGCGGAGTATCGGCTGGTCGACGTATCCCCGAGATGGAGTGTCTGTTGTCGATGTGCCCCCGGCACGGAGTGTCTGCTTGACGTTTCCCCGAGGCGGAGTATCGGCTGGTTGACGTATCCCCGAGATGGAGTGTCTGTTGTCCGACGCAGAGGGTCGATGTTGGAATTGGTTGGTTTGATTTGTTTGATCTGAGTTGATATCAGCATCGCTACACTGGAATATAGTACCAGGAACGAATCGTCATCTGCCTTGAGAGGATTTGGGAGTTAGTTTTCTGTCGGCATCTGCATTGCTGCACTGGAATAATGCCAGGAGCAACTCATCATTTGCCCCGGGAGGATTTGGGAATTGGTTTTTTTTGTTTGGCATCTGTATTGCTGCACTGGAATAATGCCAGGAGCAACTCATCATTTGCCCCGGAAGGATTTGGGAATTGGTGGCTTAGGAGACAGGTTTAGATCCCTATCACCTAAGGCTTTCCGATTTTATGGGCCGTAAGGGTCCCATAAAAGCATTTTCTCCCTACGAGTCGAAAGGATCTCGTAGGCGTTTTTTTTTTCCTTAGGAGTCGTGGGGACTCCTAAGTGTGTGGCTCCATTGTGAGTCGTAAGGATCTCACGTGGGAATTTTCTCCTCACAAAGTCGAGAGGACTTTGCGAGTGCATTTCATCTCTTTTTTTACGAGTTTGCGCCATTTCGGGTTTTCACAAACTCGCCGGCAGTCCTGCTGTTTTTACTCACGGAGCCCTTTCTAGTTTTCATCCGTGCCCATTTTGCTTGTGGACATACCTTCTATTTTTTTCTTTTTCTTTTTCTTTTTCTTTTTTGAATCTTCCCTGCCGGTGGGACTTTGAGTATGGTCTCGCCGGTAGGACTTGGGAGAGATTGGGATCGTTTTAGGCCCGTGGACTGTATACAGTTTTGCAGGATGTATGATCCAGACCATAGGGCCAGAAAAATTTCGGGACTTTGTTGGCGTCTGCATCGCTGCACTGGAATATGGTACCAGGAGCGACTCATCATCCGCCGTTGGGGTATGGGAGTTGGAATTTGGTTGGCGTCTGCATCGCTGCACTGGAATGTAGTACCAGGAGCGACTCATCATTCGCCGTTTGGGATTTAAGTTTGGAATTTGGTTAGCGTCTGCATCGCTGCACTGGAATATGGTACCAGGAGCGACTCATCATTCGCCACTTGGGGGCTAGGGAGCGATGGCTTAGGAGACAATTTTAGATCCCTACCACCTAAGACTTTTCAATTTTATGGGCCGTGAGGGTCCCATAAAAGCATTTTCTCCCTGCGAGTCGTAAGGATCTCGCAGGTGTATTTTCTCCTTAGGAGTCATGGGGACTCCTAAGTGTGTTTTTCCTTCGTGAGTCGTAAGGATCCCACAAAGGTTTGTTCTCCTCATGTATCGTGAGGACACATGAGTGGGTCTTCTCAATGGAGCATAATTCCAAAGGCGGAGACCAGCCGCGTAACTGGTGATTACGGTAGGGCATGAGGGTGATGAGAATTATTTAAGCCCGTGGTTTGTATACGGTAGTCAATTTGGGGACTAACCGTAGGGCTGGGAGAATTTTGAAAAATTGGATTTTGGTTGGCGTCTGCATCGCTACACTGGAATATGGTACCAGGAGCGACTCATCATTCGCCGTTGTTTTTTTTTACCACGATTGCTCTATCATTTCAGCGTTTTTTATCGCGAAGGTCGCGATTGCCCTATCATTTCGGCTATTTATTCACGGTTGCCCTATCATTTCGGCTTTATTTTCATTTTCATTTTTTTACACATTTTTTTTACATTCCCAGTTTAACAACTTAGAGGTCGACTGTTCCCAGTTTAATGACGTGGTGGTCGACTGTTTTCAGAGAAAGGCAGATGTCTGAGAGAATCAGGTCCCTGAAGGACTTCGGCCTCCGTTTGTATGAAATTGGCGGTCGCAGCTTGATTGCTTGTTAACACGCCAGGGAACAACGATATTTCTCCCGCCTTGTATTTTTTCTCGACCCAATCCTTGAAGATGCAATAGTCTTCAATAGTGTGTCCCAACACTCGGTGGTACGGGCAAAAGTTGGGATGATCAGACTTGTTCGCTTCACTCAGCCTTTTTGGTTCTGGTAGCCGCAAGCCATTCTTCAGAGCATCTTTAAAAATTTTGTGGACCTTGTCCCTTCGGAAAGAGTAGACCTTATTTCTTCTTTCTTCCAAAGTTGGCTCTCGAGATTTGTTAGTCTTTTCTCCATCCGCTCTCTGCTTATCCAGGGAACCGGTGCTGTTGGAGCTTTCGTTTTTCCGGTTGTCGTCCTTTTGGTTTCTCCAGGACTTATTGTTATTTTGGGAATCCAAGGAGGACTCCTGCTTTGAGCGCTCCAGCATCTGAACTTTCCTAGTCAGCTCTTGGAATGTTTTGAGACCCGCGGTGCATAGAAACGGGGCCATCCAATTGTTGAGATTTCCGACAAGGAGGCTGACAGATTGGTCCTGCTCTATCGGTGGTTCACATTTGACGGAGAGGTTGCGCCATCGGGTTATAAAATCCGTGCTGCTTTCGTTGTTCTTTGGCTTGGTCCTTACGATGTCGGCGATGGTGATCTTATCGCTAACGCTCATGAACCTCTGCCGAAACAGAGACTCCATTTGGACAAAGTTGTGACGGAGCCATCCGGTATGCTCGCGTACCGGTCGAAAGCAATATCGGTCAAGCTATTAACAAACTGGCGGAGGAGAAGCGCGTCATTGCCCCCAGTATTCCCGCATGAGGCTTTAAAGTGGGCGATGTGCTGATTCGCATTTCCCGTCCCATCGAATCTTCCGAATCTAGGGATGACATAGCCGCTAGGAAATTCTACCAGATCATAGTGAGCAGGATATGGTCTCCCACTACTGCTGATATCTTTTTGTGCTTCAGCTTCGGCCACCAATGTTTTGACTTTGCTGGCAACCAAATCCATGATTTGATCTTGAGTTAGCGGGCTACTGTCATCGGTAGCCAAGACATTTCCCGAGATAGGATGCGACTGATTTTCATGCGGTGGGCCCACTTTTGGATTTGAGGGAATGGGCGTCGGCTGTTTCGGGACATCGTTTCCCGATTCATGAGAGCCTTGCGCCTGATTGGGCGGCTGAGGGGCAAGTTGGGCCGTGAGCTGTAAGACGACGTTTGTCAAGTCGTCAATTTTTTAGTAGAGCTTGGCCATCTCCTTGTCTTTGTTCCTGAGCTGCTTTCGGAGCTCTTGAAGCAGCTCTTGCTCCGCGGTCCTGGGGCGAAAAGTCGGCTCATCCTCGCTGTCCGAGCCCGACCCCTCATGGACCGAAGGGTCTTTCTGCCTATCATCCTCATCGAGAGGGTTTTCATCATCCTGCGGAGGCGGCTGTTCTTGGGAAGCGGCAACCACATTCAAGCCAGATGGGATCTGAGATGTGGTTGCCCCGTCCTTGCTCTTGCTGCTCGTGCCCACCGTGTAGACAGTGTTGACTACATATCCAGCCATTTCCCCATCTTCGGTGGGGTAACCCTGTTCTTCGAACCCCATGAGGTTCAGCCTAGCAGGAGCCCTAGCCCTTTTGTTGGCTCTATATCTGAGCCTTTTCTGCCTTAGCTTCTCAATTTTAAGGGCTTGGCGGGCATCTGTTTCCTGGGAAGCCACCGTGAGTCGTTTAGCGGGGAGCTTAGAGAAGACACCCGATTGAGCAGTTGTCAAGGGCACCGCCGGAGCTTGCTCGAGACGCCCTGTTGCTTTTTTGGTGTTGATGGCCCTGCCCCCAGCTGGGGCCAAGGAAAGTCGTTCAAACACCGACTTGCGTTTGTGTTGGGGCGCCCTCGCGACCATGACATTCGGCCTTTTCCCCTTTGAGACCGGTTTGTCTGTTACCGGAGCATGAGGAGATGGGACGGCGTTAGCTGACACGAACATAATAGAGCCAAATGGTAGCGGCTCCTCCTCCCATTGTCGCCTAAGACCGGCCGGAAGGACCGTCCTGGAGTCTATCTTCATCATGTAGGAGACGGGATTTGTGTCGAGAGCTGAGCTTGTCCTTTGAGACATTGTTGGAAAGTGATTGCTTGAAAACCTGCATGAAAGAGCATTATTTCAGAATAAATATAGGTATGTATATTGACTGAGTTCGCATGAACGTTTAACCCGAAATATGGGAGGAGAGATTGGTCCCACCGGGCATGCCAGAATCTGTAGGGTGTTTTTCGTCACCCCATTGAGATGGGAATACGCGCGTGCTTATCAGGCGTACTACATATTCGCCCTACCTAGAGTAGGCCGTAGTTTAATGATTGTGGGGATCCGAATCTCCGGTAGCCGCGGACTAAACTGCCGTTAATTACCCCTTGCCTTTGGAGCGAGGGAACCTCCGATTGACGGGTTAAACTGGTCATGCGAACTCAATGTGCCGTGTGCGTGTGATGTGCTTTAAAAGGGGGTTTTGGATGTATTGGGGGCCTCGCAGAGTTTTTACAGGGGTCCCGCTACCCGGATAGCGGGCTGGGGGTCAAGGGGGCTAGCAGCCCCCTTGCGGGGTGCGGGACAGCGCCCCGGCCCAAATTTTTTTTGAGGGGAACAGTGTTGGGGAATGTGTGTGTACGTATAAATACATATGTATATATATGTATATATATATATATAAAGAGGGGGAAAAGGCATCCAAAGGATGCGTGGGGCCAGCGCCTCGAGCGATGTGCGCTTAGGTGCTGTGCGCTTAAGCGCAAACGCGCCACGTGGGTGCTTTGCGCTTGAGCGCTGGGCGCAAGCGCGCCACGTGTCGGCACGTGGGCGCTTTGCGCCGGAGCGCAAACGCGCTACGTGTCGGCATGTGGGCGCTTTGCGCTTGAGCGTTGGGCGCTGGAGCGCAAGCGCGCCACGTGTCGGCACGTGGGCGCTTTGCGCTTGAGCGCAAGCGCGCCACGTGCCGGCACGTGGACGCTTTGCGCTTGAGCGCAGGGCGCTGGCGAGAAAAAGGGGCTTTTAGTCCCAGAAATAGGGTTTAGAGTGGAGTTAAACTCCTAAAATGTTTTGGTTGATGAAAGGAGTTCTTCTTCTTCCTCCTATGTTGGCTGGATCTTGAAGATCAAGAGATGTGAGATCTAAAAATCTCTTCTTTTTGAGATCTAATGGTAGTTCCAAGTTCTCCTTTGTGGGTTTTGTGGTGAAAAACTATTTAGTTTTGGAAAAGGAAGAGTAAAACTCTTGATTTAATTCAAAAGAAAGAAGAAGGTTTGAAGCCTTCAGAAAAGGGAAAGATGTACAAACCCTAGGTTTTTTGAGAGAATGAAAAAGTCCTTTTTTATTCATCATCATGTTGCCTTATATAGGCTTACATGTTTACATATAGCCCCTTAGGCTTTACAAAATACCGTTTTGCCCATCCCATGGCTCATGTGCCATTTCTTTTTGCACATAAGCCATGGGCTTACAAAGATTTGGCTTTATGCCCATTTTGTTTACATTCATGCATAAAAATTATTTATTACATGACTTTTTATTTTGGCATGGCGGAAGGCCGGACGCTTCGTGTTCGGGCTCGACCTGGGCATTGGCCCACTTGCTTGGGCTTGGGCCCACCTGGCTTGGGGTTGACCTAGACTTTGACTTAGTCAACCGGGGTGCAAATTTTGACTTCAACAAGAGGCACAAACCCTAGATTTTTTGGGGGATCAAAAGTCTATCCTTTATTCATCATCATGTTGCCTTTTATAGGCTTACATATTTTCCTCATTGTTGTCACTATCTTCGTTTTCAAGAATATGCTTGAGGAACTCTTCGAGGGTGACCGGTGTCCGCGCCTTCTGGTTGTACTCCTCCAGCGCGTCAATTTACATTTGTAGGTCTGTACACTTATCGACATACTCGGTAGGCTGCACAGGCTTCTTGGTCTTCTTCTTTTTATTCGAAGACTTTGAAGGCTTGACTTGGGGGGTTTTGCCCTTTGTCATCAACTTTTGATACGGGATGTGGTTTCAACATCTCTTCGATGATTTTGGGTTCAAGTAGGCTTTTCCACCTGACTGCTGGACATGCCTGTAGAGCCTTCAGCATTCTTTTAATTTTTGCTGAAAGGACAACTTCCCATGGAGTTTCTTCCATGAGTGAGCATGATTCTCCCGGCGCATCCATATTTTTTGGAGTGTGCTTCTGCGGCAGATTTACCTTCTAGTTCTCAGACAACGCGAATTTCCCCTGTTGATACTTGTTCTCGATCCAGTTCTTGAAGACGTATCAATCCTCTATGGGGTGGCTCACCATTCTGTGATAGGAGCAGTGATTAGGGTTGTTGACATCGCCGGGTTGCGGTGGACGCCGTGGGTCTGGTAATGTGATGAGTTTGTTGCGCACTGCCAATTCAAATAGTCTCCTCATCTTATCGCGGGGAAACGAGTAAGTGCGTCCTAATCTTTCCTCCAAGGATGGGTGCGGATGCGCGTCGTTTTGGCGAGCAGACGGTTTTAGGCCACTCGGTTGTTGTTGCGTGTTGGCAACGAAGGCCGCTTTCACTTTACCCTTGTTATTTCGAGGATCCTTATTTGAGGAGGAAGGCCCGTGGCCTATCTGGTCCATTTGGGCCAGTTTATCGATCAGAGCCTGGAAGGTGGTCGGCTTGAAGAATGTCATGAACTGGGACACAGCCATTTGAGGATCTAGGGTCCCGATGAACATGTCCACGGCGGGAGATTCTTCAATGCGCTGTTCACACTTAGACCATAGGTTCCGCCACCGGATCGCGTATTGGACCTAGGTTTCTCCTGGCCTTACCCTGGCATTGATTAATGTCGTAATCGGGATGCGCTCACTTGCGTTGGCGAACCACTGTGTGAACAGCAGTTCCATCTCTGTGAATGTTCTCACGGAGTCATTTGGGAGCTCCGAGTACCATTCAAAGGCCGTCTTTGACAGACTGCCAACGAACTGGCGAAGCAACAGTTTGTCGTCGCCTCCAGTGTTGCCTCACAAAGCTCTGAACTGCGCGACGTGCTGGTGTGGGTTGCCTGTCCCCTTGTATACATAGAAGTTGGGGATCGTATATCTTGACGGGTATTTGATTTGGTCATACCAGCCTGGATACAGCCGCCCGGTTCTGACGATTTGGCCAGCAGCTTCACTAGCTTGATAAGCTCATATTTGTTGAGCAATATAATTATCAAGAGTAGCCTTGGAAATCGTTTCCTCCTTGGCTGTTGATAAAGCCAGAAGAGGGTTTGATGCTTCCCCTCTATCGTCCTCGATAATTATTGGCGGATTTTTGGCCGGGGGTTCTGGCTGGATCATCATTTCAACCATATCTTGGAACAAGAGCGCTATCTGCTTTATGTTAGCGGCTTGTTCATCGGCTTCTTTGTCTTTTCTTTCAAGCACCCTTTGCAGGAACTCTGTATCGGTCTCCTGCTCCTGGCGTTATTCGGCTGTTGAGTTCGGGCTTTCTTTCTGCCCGGTAAGTGCTTCCATTTTGGTCAGGATTTCCTGGAGCTTTTGTCGTTGCTCCTGAGTTTTTGTTAGCGACCGAGTTTGCGGTCGATGAGCTATGGAAGCCTGGCTTTCTTCTTTCCCTAAAGCCATGTGGACCATATATACGATCATGCCCCCAGAATTGGGGCGTTTGGGTCCATCGCCTTTGGAATTTGCCGTCAGCGGTGGGATTTTCTCCGGCCACATCCTTTTGTGGGAGGTCGAAGTTGAAGGAGCTGTTATGACAGACACCTGTGTAGAAGAAGTCCCTTGCTGTATTACGGAGGTATGGGCTTTTTCTTGCCGAGTCTTCGATTTCTTCGGTCGAGGAGAGTAATCTTTGTTGATCACAGAGTCCTGGACTTTCCGCCAGACCCTGTGAATTTATGAAGAGAGCCGCTGATGGGGTTGCCCCGTTTTTGCCTGCACTGTTGCTTCTACAGGCGAGGACGATTTCTTTAGCACCGCCGTTGGAGATTTCTTGCGTACCCTCCTGAGCAGATCAAAACTGTTCCCGGTTGGAACAGCATCGTCAACTTCCACCATTGGAGCTGGTGGGGTAAGTCCAGAGGGGGAGTTGCCCCCATCTTTTCTCACTCGGCGCCAGTGGCGACGTCGAACATGCCTTCCGGAAGGGACCGTCTCTATTTTGGAAGCGGCTTCGTCACGCCCCCGGGTTTGCTAAGGGGCTGCTGTTTGTGTCAGCCTGTTGAAGACCGACGTCCTGATTGAAGTTTGGGGAGAAACGACCAATCTTTCAAAGACCGATCTTCTAATGGGGGAAGCGCTTTTAACGGCTTCACCTGCAGTAGGAGTTGGGAGGGCTATCCGTTTTGGGGTAGCCCCTTCAGGTATTACGAGCCTCTTTACGGGCCCGTTCGAGCTTTTGCTCAGCCTGTTGAAGACCGAGACAACAGATTTGGACGGCCCGTTGAGAGGGGCCGTTGTGGTTGCAAGTCGATCGAAAACCGACCTCTTGGGAGCTTCCTCTTGCGGCGCTGAGGCACCGAAACTCACTGGTGAGAACATGGTCCCGAAGAAAAGTCTAGTGGTGGCTTGTGTTACTTTCCCCACCGGCATTGAAAAGATAGAGGCCGCGTTGGGCCCGTAAGTCACTTCTCCAGCTGGGGTGGAGCGAGTGTTGCTGTTGCATGTTGTGTAGTTGGAAGCCATCGATTTTTTCTACACAGGAGCAAGACATCTAATTTTAGTACCTCGAATCCAAGGGCAACCATAGCGAACCGTGATTTTGTTCGCGAAACACGACACACGAAGTGTGGAGTAGAAAGAGCAAAAGGTCCTACCTGGCGTGCCAGAATCTGTTTATCGTTGAAAACAGAGACGAACCGGGATAGATCCTATTGCCTGAGTTTGGGGGCAGATGCAATTTGGATTTATCTATCCACATCTCCGAAGATACCAAGTTAATTTATGGCACCATATATCGGAGGTTTGGATAGATGCGGCCGTTGTAGCAGATTTCATCAGATTCCCCCTCATTTTATGAGGGTTTTTTTGATTGTGGTGATGCTCTTCCCTACAGGTGCAAGCCCCTGCAGTTAATTACGTTACCGCATTGCGATAACCACTTTCTCCTGCTCCAGCAGTTCACTTTGTGTCGTGTGTATGTTTTGTTTGTTTTGGTTGCCCGTGGATTGTATACGGAGACTAATTTATGTTGTCATCCATAGGGGGCGGATTAGTCCCAATCCGTATGTTTGAGATTTGGGTTTGGGTCAAGAATTTGCTTGACGAGGTTCACATTGGTAACTTGATTTTCCAACGGGAATGAACTTAGGACGCATTTCTCACATTTGTGAGGCCCATCCGTTCATAGGATATTTGAGTTTGATCTAAGGATCGTTAGTCATATTTGAGACTAAGATCAACTTAGAAACAAATGAGCATATGGGCTAAATTATTTTAATTTAAGGACATCACGGTCCATTATTGCCATGTTTGGAGCGAAAATTAGTTTAAGGACGTTTTGTTCTATTATCGCCCTGTTTGGGGCGACGCGTCGTATTTTAGGTGACGCATTAGTTTAGGGACGTTTCGGTCTCACATTCCCATTTTGGGGACGTAATTTAGTTTAAGAATATTTTGGTCCATTATTCGTTTTGCGTGCACGTGTATTTGTTATGTGACGAAGTGAACAATGGTGATATGGAATGCACCCAATTTGGGGTGCGGTCTGATTTGAAGTGTGCGCGTCAATTTGGAAGTGCATTAATGTGGGATGGAAGGAGTTGTTGGTTGTCGGGACCCGCCACCTCTCTGAATACGTTGAGAAATTACAACGACATATATCAGAGGTGTGGAGAGATGTACCCTTAAACCAATCCCGTATTTGAAGGGAAAGATCACGGTGGATCATCTATGAATCATTAGCCTTATTTGAGACTAAGATTACCTTAGGAGATATTGGATGAATATCATTTTAGATATCATCAATGAGAGATCATTAGTCATGTTTGAGACTAGAATCATCTTGGAAATCACGAACATATGGGCTCGCTTGAAGAATCAAAAAGGTTTAACCTCAGGAAACTTAGCCAATTTAGGATAAGAATCGGTTTATGTACTACCCAGCAGTGCTAAGCACTCAGTTATACAGCACTCACGTGTGTTTCACGTGAGGCGCTGAAATAGTGCTAAGCACTAGTTTTTTGTGGCGCCCACGTTTGTTTCATGTGAGGCGCTGCATTAGTGCTAAGCACTAGCTTTTTGTGGCACCCACGTGTGTTTCACGTGAGACGCTGCACTAGTGCTAAGCACTAGCTTTTGTGGTGCCCACCTGCGTTTCACGTGAGGCGCTATGTAACTTGGCCTTGAGCGCTCACGTGCTTTTCACGTGAGGCGCTGAGTTCTTTTGGAGATTTAATTTTTGTTGATGTGTTTAGAGAACTTAAATCTCTGTTAATGGTATTTTGACCATCAACGATCACCAAGATCATTATTTTGAAGATCTGGGATCATGTTCTTTAAGAACTAAGTTCTTGATTTGAAGGAACTAAGTTTCTGGAGTATTATAAACTCCATATTTTCAAAGAGGTTAAATCTCTTTTAATGGTGTTTTGACCATTAAGGATCACTAAGATCACTATTTTGAGGATCTTGAATCGGGTTCTTTAAAGAACTAAGTTCTTGATTTGAAAGAACTAAGTTTCTGGAGTATTATGAACTCCATCTTCTTTCATTTCAATTTTGTTCTTCCCTGAATGTTTGATTCTCAAGAACAAGATCTTCCTGATGAGAATTAAATTCTCAACTTGTGGGAGATTTGTCTTGCGGATCTCAGATCCATAGAAAGAACTAAGTTCTTTGAGAAAGGTTAAACCCTTATATATGATATGATAGGTAAAGGAGATGTTTTGATCTCGATATTTTCTTTACCTAGGGTTTTGAGAAAGAAGATCTTGTTTGAGAATTAAATTCTCTGTTGTTTTGTGAGAGCTTTTGGGAGCCTTCTGTATTTTTTTTACAGAAGCTTATGGGGTGATCTCCTCTTTTAGATTTAATCTCCTTTCTCCTATTTATAGGAGAAGAAAAAAAATCGATTTGTTAAGAAATCTCTCATTGAGAGATCATGATTGATTTCATAATCAACCAAAAATGATCTTTTAGATCAATTGATGAATTTTATTCACCGTTGGATTTTTAATCCAAAAACTCTCTGTTTAATATAGAAGATTTCTTATTTGTTTAACAAAATAAAAAAAATATTTTCCTAAAATAGAATTTTATTCTATCATATGAATATTTTGTTAGTTAAAAAGATTAGGAAATATTTTCCTAACCATAGAATTTAATTCTGTTTAACGGAGAAGATCTCTCTTATTTTAAGAAAATCAGGGAAATATTTTCCATATAGAATTTAATTCTATTAGATGGTTTAATTGATGATATTTTATCACAGTTGGATTTTAAATCCAAGATTCTCTGTTAGAGAAATATCTTTCCATATTAGAAAGACCAGGGAAAATATTTCCCAAAAATATAATTTAATTCTATATAGGATTCAATTCTATTTAAATAGCGGCGCTCACATGCTTTGCATGTGAGTGCTGCCAAAAGAATGCGGGAAGGAAACTCACGTGTTTAACACATGACTCCTAGTGTGGGTTTTAGCCTGTTTATTTTCAGCGCTCATCTACATTGCATATGAGCGCTCACGTGTTTAACACGTGAGGCCTGTTTGGCCTTTGGTTATTTATGTTCAGCGCTCATATAATTTGCATATAAACGCTCACGTGTTTAACATGTGAGGCAAGTTTGTCCTTTAGGTTTAATTTATTCAGCGCTTATATGCTTTGATATGAGCGCCCACGTGTTTAACACGTGAGGCCAGTTTGGGCCCTTAGTTATTTATTTTCAGCGCTTATATGCTTTGCATATAAGCGTCTACGTATCTAACACATGATGCCAAAACATGAGGATTTTTTTCACTTTCTTCTCTCCTTTTTTTTATAAGGGAACATATAGCTCTCAGCCAAAAAATTTAGCAGGAACAGGGCCACCTCTTGAATCCGTGGGGGCCATCTCTTGAATCCGTGGGACCCACTGTAGAACAATGGGGAATAATACATTCCGAAACAGGGCGGATCCGGAACTATAAATGAAATGATACCACTCTTCAATATTGTCATGCCCCGCTTCCCAGTGTACGGGAAAGAGGACGTGGCAGGGACGCGGCGTATTTACTCAGAAGTAAACACGTTAAGCGTAAATAAGCAATATAAAAGTAAAGCACAAGAATGACAAGAGATGTAATGAACTAACAACTTTTTTTTTATTTATATTCATTCTTCACATACACTAGAAAGTAAAATACAATAATGGAAAGTGATGCCTAAATAATGGCAAATGAACTGAAAGTAAAGTAAGTACAAGTAAACTAAAACTCCGAATTCTCAGTAAAGTGCTCTAAATCGTCCTGGCTGGGCTCGATCTCCTGAGAATCGGGTCCTCCTGACAACATTCCAAAGAAAGAAAAGATAGGAATGTCTTCAACGAAAAATCGCTCGGTAAGTCCTAAAAGAGAAATACATTAAGTAAAAGGAATAGATTTGATAATTTATCTGTTTTTGTTATACTAACGTAGTTGTTTGTACCTTGGTACAGAATGCATCAGTGTATACGAGAGGAGTCCAACTATCCATGGACTAAGGTATACGGAGCACAAGGACCCGTCAAGCCACGGGACAACAACACGGATATTCAGGTTAAGTGTATTATGGTGACCGTCTCGTGCCACTTCTAATACATTCCGTACTAATCTACCCCATTAAAACCCCGTAATACATATTGTATTGATTGTCATGATTTGTTGTATAAGACTTGCCGAAACCATGGTATAAGTTGTTCATATAAACGGATCGGATGCAAATGGATAGTCATGTAGTCAAGTTCAAAATAAATCCATGGTTCGGTCTAGTCGAGTCATGTTGCATGTTCATGTTCAAGTATTCATGCTTGATACATTGGATTCATGATGAAATGGAGTTATAGTTGGAAGGATTGTATCCAGATTAGACTGAGACTCAGATTGAGTCAGACACTTTAAACAGATTTGAGTCCTGAATTAGGTTTAGGAGATATCGATAACTGTTGTACATGGACAGCAGGATTTGTGACTTTTTCCAAGCCAATTACCTTTGATACCCGTTTTAGTTTTCTACCTTAAATAGGCAAGCACCCACTTTCTCCGGCTCTCTGAGGCTCAAGAGAATTGGTCCCGCTTAAACCTATATTTATCAGGGTCCTTAATGTAAATTAATATAACTTAAGGGGTTTTATAAAAAATAGTTTTAGTATACTTTCAAAATAAAGCTCAAGTATTTATTTATTGTATTTAGGGTTTTCATGGATGTAACTTTTAAAAGTGAGGTATTCTAGCGAATAAATACCTAGTTGAATAGTTCATGATATTTTTTTGTAAATTTTACTTGTATGGATTCTTGATGGTATTTTCATGGAAATGTAATTCTTTTCTTTTATTTAGAAAAACATGAAATTTATTATATATTTAAAATAGATGAATTGATAATATTTATATATAATTATTAAAATTAAAATTTATTTATTAACTAGAAATCACGTTTTTCTTAAAAATTGCATTGAAAATTCAATCGGGATCGTATGCTCCGTGAGGAGGTCTGCATCTCGTTTTACTAGTCTGATGGATGTGCAATAACCCTCGCCAATCGAATCGGATTCCCCAAAATGGGTTGTAGAGATATAATTGCAAGGAATTTAAATAATACAATTAAAAAAATACGGGTTTTAATAGTTTATGGTATTTTAATGTAAAAGTTGTATTTGTCCCAAAAATATTGTTAAAAGGAAATCGTGCTATGTTATGATGAGTGTTGTGAGAGGTAGGTCATTACCTCGTGAGATTTTCTAGAGGTAATATGTAACACCCGAGCCCAATACTACTATTTTCTGTTATTGGTTGAGCATTAGATATTACCCATTTCATTTATCTTGCTTGTTTGGGTCTTACTGTAAAATTTTATCTGGCTAAGTCATTTCTGCATATAACAAATTTTAGCACCTAAAATAAAATTAAAAATATCTATCTTGGCCTACTCGTCACCCCTAGCCGCATAGTAGCGTCCGTGCGTCGAGTTTTCGTCCCGTTCGGTGAAACGGGCGAGTTTGGACGACTACGCGCGCGTACAGGTGTCCGACTTGGGGGTATGCTTTTTAATCATAAAACATTCCATTTTAAGATTTGGAACCCGCTTAAAATTCTATTATTTAAATTTCAAATTTTTGGACCCAAGCCGGGCGCGATTTGGAAATGTTTCATTTAGCGCCAAAATCTCAAATTAATATAATATTTAAACCATATATATATTCGTTAACTTATAAGATTTACTGTTAACTTAAATCTTTCTAAATCTTTTAAATATTCTTTTTTTTAAAGCCTCTGCATTCTCCTCTGGCCAATCACGGGGCTCTTAACCCCCGTGGGCCCCTCCTCTAACGTCTCTCTCTCTCTAATTTCTCTATCCCTCTCTCTATCTAATTTCTCTATCTCTCTCTCTCTCTAACTCTCTCTCTCTCTCCCCTATATATATATCTATTCCTCCCCCCTCATAATTTCCCAGAACCCATCGCGAGAACCCTACGACCCAGCCCTAGCCGCCTCCGCCGTCGCCACTGCAGCTCCGACGCCGGCTCCGGCACCACCGTTGCCCTCGCCTCCGCCTCCTCGTACCAACCTCGACATCCCCTCCTTCTCCCCGTGTGCACGTCTCCACCGCAGCAACCCCCGTGCCTTCTCTGTTCGGCTGGAGACGTCGCCGGCGACCTTCGTCGTCGTCACCCGCGCCACCTTCAGCACCTCCTCATCACCGCGCACTCCAGACCCGACCACCTCCTCTCCCTCTCCACTTTCTCTCCTTTTCCATACCCGCAGCCCTAGCCGTCGCCTGCAACCTCCTCGCCGGCGCCCCACCGCCGTCGACCCCATTGCTAACACGCCCTCTGCAACACCAATAAGCCCTCTCTCTCCCCTTCCTCCTTCCATTTTCCCTCCGGTTTATCCTTTGGCCGTGCATTAACTTTTCCGGTTGTTTTGTCGCTGTTCGCCGGAATCCGGCCGTGCCGGTGGCGTGTCCTGATGATCCAGCAGAGCGCTCTGACCCGTGAGGTCCCTTGGTTCGTCGTTTGGGTTCAATCCGTGAACCGTGCGTCCGTCGCGTGTTTCCCCGCCGACGTTACGTTCCGTTTTTCCCGGTTCGCGACCCGTCGAGGCAAGTATCACTTGCTACATGCTATACTATACAATTATATGTGTTTTGACTCATTAAACCTGCAAACTTAACTCGGTATAGTTATTTTCTCATTTGGTTGCAATATGACATATATCATTTTACAGTTAACATAAAAATTACAATTTGCCACTTTTAACCTAAGAACCAAGTTTACCTGTTAATCACATTTTACCGTTTAATGGATTGTAGCACTTTCCCATGTAGTCCTATTACATTCGGATATTCGTATTCAAAGGTTTGATATAACTGTATTGCATCATCATTTAAACTGTTGCACCGCTAAGGGTGCTCAAAACCTGTTAATATAATAAAACGGCTGCACTATATTAATGCACTATTGTGATTGAATGAGACTGCTTATTGTTGTTTAATTTGTTGCTTATTTCCTGCTGCTAATCCCCTGTTTGATTATATATCTGTTGTGAGCACACCCACGATATTGTTACATCCTGACTTGACTTTGTCACACATGATATATATTGATACACCTGACATGGTACCGTTTACTGTCGACTTGACCTGATGCACCATGACCTGACCTGTTACCTGATCTCGTGCCTAATGCCAACAAACCCGACATGTAGTCCTCATGGACTATCCAGACAAAACCTGCTGTTACCTGATCCTGTGTTGGCATTAGTTCTTGATTACTGAATACCTGACCTGACACATATAACTTGGGGGTATGGGGAAATCAAAAGTGTAAACTAAAGTGTAACTTAAAAGGGTATTACTTGATCCGTGGTCCCGGGGGGTAACGGGACAGAGCCATTCGTGACTCTTACATTTTCCTGATCCATGGTCCCGGGGGGTAACGGGACAGAACCACTATTGGTTCACATATTCCTGATCCGTGGTCCCGGGGGGTAACGGGACATATCCTTTGAGTTACATGGAGGATTACTCAAATTGATTTCAAAGACTTTAGACTAGAAAACCTGATAGAACAGTTTAGTTACCCACTGCATACTATCCTGCACTGCTTGTTTCACATTATTGCTTTATTCATGTTTATTTTGCATTTCCTGTTACATTGTTCATATTATATTGCTTGATGACTTGACGCGCTGACGTCTGGGTTTTGCATGGCCCAGATTCTTCTACCTTGCTGCAGACTGATTAGGAGTTTTGCCGCTGTTAGACGAGCGGTGAGGTTCCTGTCGGTACGTAGTTTCACTCCAGGTGTTTCATTTATTGTATCTTTTAGCTTCTGCATATTGTTATCTCTTGACTCTTTTACTCTGGCTTATGGACATGTACTAGGTAGTTAGTTTACTTTCTTGTTCTTGATATCTCTACAGCCATAATGTGACTGTGGATGGATACTTCTTACCCACAGGTAGCATGGTTGGCTATGTCACGTGCCCAATCTTGCGTACTTTGGGAAGCGGGGCGTGACATGGTTCTTTTGGTATCAGAGCCATATGTTAGTTGGGTTGATTCTTTTGTAGTTGGGTATTGTACCCAATACACGAATCAGAATACCCGTGTTAAGGAAACATGTCCTGCCACCTTGCCGGTTACCATTCTTGAATCACATTCTTCCTGATTATATCTTTTACGACGTGCAAACTTACTTTGCATGTCGACTCGAAAAACCTGATTTCTTGTTATCTCTAGGACTTAGGCCACTTGGGTGGAGTTAAGTAATTGTGGCTATGATACCGCGGCATAGTTACAATGCGGTACTCTATTTAAGTATCTTGGAGTTCTAGCCTTGATCCATATTCAGAATCTATCATCATGCTAATATTGGGTGTTTTGAGTTCAGGATTATTGCAGGTAAGAATTTGAAGACGTACCAGAGGCGTGTGGACGAAGCCGTCATCATTGGAGCGATAAGAGGAATGCTGGATAATCAAAAGAGATAGACTGAGCTGATCCAGCAGCAAGCAGATTCGTTTCAGGAAGGTTTTCAGATCGTTCAGCAGTCTGTAAACAACGTTGGAGCTAAACCAGTTGACCGAGTAGGGACCGTGGCAGGTTTCAGACGTTTATTGGGCTAAGGCAGAATGGAGCACCCATGGATGTGCATGCAGCAGAATGGACGAGACTCAGTAGTTTTGCTGGGCCTTTAGTTGCCAACGATGCAGACAGGGCACGGAGGTTCATGCGCAGACTGGACGGGGATATCCAGAGGCAGATTGTCTCCCTGGGTTTGACCACTTTCTCACAAATACTTGCAGCAGCCAAGAGCAGCAGAGTTTATCTGGGATGAAAGGGAGTTTGCAGCAGACATCAGTTGCGTTAAGGAAGCAGTTCGGTCGGGCCGGTCGAGTTTAGGGCTAGGCCGACAAACAGTATTCTTGCATCAATGGAAGTGATGAAAGTAAAGAGCCGGATGTTGTTCGTGATTCTATGGACGTATTTGAAGATATATCGGATTTACCGCCGAAGCGAGACGTGGAGTTCGCGATTGACCTTATTCCTGGTGCAGCGCCAGTATCTAAAGCGTATTATCCAATGGCGCCAGTGGAATTGGAAGAAGTTAAGAAACAAGTTGCTGAATTGCTTGAGAAGGGTTGGATTCGAAGCAGCAACTCGCCTTGGGGAGCTCCAGTTCTTCTAGTAAAGAAGAAGGATGGCACGAGAAGGATGTGCATCGATTATCGAGAATTAAACCGGGTGACTATCAAGAGCAAGTACTCGATCCCTCGCATTGGAGAACTTTTTGAGCAGCTTAGTGGCGCGAGGGTATTCTCGAAGCTGGATTTGCGATCCGGATATCATCAGGTCCGAGTGAAAGCAGAAGATATTTGCAAGACGGCGTTTCGAACTCGGTATGGACATTACGAGTACTTAGTAATGCCCTTCGGAGTAACGAATGCGCCAGCAATATTCATGGATTTGATGAACCGAATCTTTTCACCATTATTGGACCAGTTTATTGTGGTATTCATTGACGATATTCTGGTTTACTCGAAGAGTTTTGAGGAGCATGCTGAGCATTTGAAGATTGCACTGCAGACATTGAGACATGAGAAATTGTATGCGAAGATGAGTAAGTGCGAATTTTGGCTGGAAGAAGTGAAGTTTCTGGGGCATGTTGTGTCGGGCGATGGAATCGCCGTCGATCCCGAAAAGATTGCAGCAGTTCGAGATTGGCCGATTCCAAAGAATGTAGCTGAGATAAGAAGTTTCCTTGGATTAGCCGGGTACTACAGGAGATTTGTGGAGAACTTCGCTCGTTTGGCAGAACCGTTGACCAAGCTTACGCGCAAGGAGGTACCTTTTGTATGGACGGATAAATGTGCGTTAGCTTTCGAGACGTTGAAGCAGAAGTTGATAACCGCCCCTATCCTGACCGTACCAGACAATTCCGGAGGATTGGTGATTCGCAGCGACGCATCTAGAAAAGGATTGGGATGTGTTTTGATGCAGCATGGGAAAGTTGTAGCATACGCATCGAGACAACTGAAGACTCATGAGAAGAATTATCCAACTCATGACTTGGAGCTCGCGGCTGTGATCTTCGCTTTGAAGATTTGGAGACACTACCTTTTGGGCGAGAGAGTCGAAGTTTTTACGGATCACAAGAGTTTGAAGTATGTGTTCACTCAGAAGAAGTTGAACATGAGGCAGCGTAGATGGTTGGAGCTGATGGCCGACTACGACCTTGATCTTAAGTACCATCCGGGAAAAGTTAACGTCGTGCCGGATGCGCTTAGTCGGTTACCAGCAATTCAGGTGTTAACTACGCAGAGGGAGATCATTTCAGATTTTCGAAGATTTGACTTGGAAGTTATGCTACCGCGTTCTACGGGACAGTTGATGCAATTGCAAGTACAGTCGTCTTTGATTGAGAAAATTAAAGCAGCACAATCGCAGGATCCTAGACTGCAAAGGTTTCGAGAGCAGGTTGAAGCCGGACTACGAACAGATCTACTGGTCTACGAAGATGGTTCGTTGAGGTATGGTAGCCGTTTGGGTGTGCCAAAGGGAGATGTTCGCGAAGAGCTTATGAAGGAGGCACACAGTTCAGCTTACTCTGTACATCCAGGAGGCACAAAGATGTACCGAGATATTCGACCGCATTTCTGGTGGGAAGGCATGAAACTGGAGATTGCTCGCTTCGTGGCTAAGTGCTTGGTGTGTCAGCAAGTCAAGGCTGAACACCAAAGGGTTGCTGTTTATTGCAACCACTTCCGATTCCTCAGTGGAAGTGGGAACACCTAACCATGGATTTCGTGACGGCTTTACCGCGGAGTCCAAAAGGCAACAATGCAGTATGGGTGATGGTTGATCGGTTGACCAAGGCAGCTCACTTTATCCCTTTCCGGGTTGGTCAATCAACAGAGACTTTGGCAGAACGGTACATGCAGGAGATTGTAAGACTGCATGGCGTACCGGTGAGCATCGTGTCCGATCGGGAAACTCGGTTCTTATCACACTTCTGGAGGAGTTTACAGGAAAGTTTGGGGACTCGATTGAAGTTTAGCACAGCTTATCATCCTCAAACTGATGGTCAGTCGGAGAGAACGATCCAAACTCTTGAAGACATGTTGAGAGCATGCATGTTGGACTTTAAGGGTTCGTGGGAGGATCATCTACACTTGGTGGAGTTTTCTTACAACAATAGTTTCCAAGCAACTATCCAGATGGCTCCGTTTGAAGCTTTGTATGGTCGTAAGTGCCGTTCACCTGTTTGTTGGGATGATGTTGGTGAACGAAGATTATTAGGACCAGATTTGGTGGTACAGACAGTTGAGAAGGTTAACACTATCAGAAAGCATATGAAGGCAGCTCAAGACAGACAGAAAAGTTGGGGTGACACGTCAAGAAGACCTCTAGAGTTCGCCGTGGGTGATTTGGTATTCTTGAAAATATCACCGACTAGAGGGTGATTCGTTTTGGGAGTCGAGGGAAGCTTAGTCCTCGATTCGTTGGACCCTTCGAGATATTGGAGCGCGTTGGAGAGGTAGCGTACCGTTTGGCGTTACCGCAGTCCTTAACGGGTGTGCACGATGTGTTTCACGTATCTCAACTACGAAGGTATGTTCGAGATGAAACACACGTCTTGGATCATTCGGAGTTAACAGTACGGGAAGACCTGACTTTTGAGGAGCGACCGGTTGAAATCGTGGATCGAAGGGAAAAGGTCCTTAAGAACAAGGTTATCCCCCTTGTGCTAGTTTCTTGGGGTAATCGATCGCATGGAGAGTCCACTTGGGAACGAGAAGACGAGATCCGACAGAAGTTTCCTCACCTTTTCCTGTAGTTTTCTATCTTGTATTCTTGGAATTTCGAGGACGAAATTCTTTTTGTAGTTGGGTATAATGTAACACCCGAGCCCAATACTACTATTTTCTGTTATTGGTTGAGCATTAGATATTACTCATTTCATTTATCTTGCTTGTTTGGGTCTTACTGTAAAATTTTATCTGGCTAAGTCATTTCTGCATATAACAAATTTTAGCACCTAAAATAAAATTAAAAATATCCATCTTGGCCTACTCGTCACTCCTAGCCGCGTAGTAGCGTCCCTGCGTCGAGTTCTCGTCCCGTTCGGTGAAACGGACGAGTTTGGACGACTACGCGCGCGTACAGGTGTCCGACTTGGGGGGTATGCTTTTTAATCATAAAACATTCCATTTTAAGATTTGGAACCCGCTTAAAATTCTATTATTTAAATTTCAAATTTTTGGACCCAACCCGGACGCGATTTGGAAATGTTTCATTTAGCGCCAAAATCTCAAATTAATATAATATTTAAACCATATATATATTCGTTAACTTATAAGATTTACTGTTAACTTAAATCTTTCTAAATCTTTTAAATATTCTTTTTTTTAAAACCTCTGCATTCTCCTCTGGCCAATCACGGGGCTCTTAACCCCCGTGGGCCCCTCCTCTAACGTCTCTCTCTCTCTCTAATTTCTCTATCTCTCTCTCTCTCTAACTCTCTCTCTCTCCCCTATATATATATATATATATATATATATATCTATTCCTCCTCCCTCATAATTTCCCAGAACCCATCGCGAGAACCCTACGACCCAGCCCTAGCCGCCTCCGCCGTCGCCACTGCAGCTCCGATGCCGGCGCCGGCGCCACCGTTGCCCTCGCCTCCGCCTCCTCGTACCAACCTCGACATCCCCTCTTTCTCCCCGTGTGCACGTCTCCACCGCAGCAACCCCCGTGCCTTCTCTGTTCGGCCGGAGACGTCGCCGGCGACCTTCGTCGTCGTCACCCGCGCCACCTTCAGCACCTCCTCATCACCGCGCACTCCAGACCCGACCACTTCCTCTCCCTCTCCACTTTCTCTCCTTTTCCATACCCGCAGCCCTAGCCGTCGCCTGCAACCTTCTCGCCGGCGCCCCACCGCCGTCGACCCCATCGCTAACACGCCCTCTGCAACACCAATAAGCCCTCTCTCTCCCCTTCCTCCTTCCATTTTCCCTCCGGTTTATCCCTTGGCCGTGCATTAACTTTTCCGGTTGTTTTGTCGCTGTTCGCCGGAATCCGGCCGTGCCGGTGGCGTGTCCTGATGATCCAGCAGAGCGCTCTGACCCGTGAGGTCCCTTGGTTCGTCGTTTTGGTTCAATCCGTGAACCGTGCGTCCGTCGCGTGTTTCCCCGCCGACGTTACGTTCCGTTTTTCCCGGTTCGCGACCCGTCGAGGCAAGTATCACTTGCTACATGCTATACTATACAATTATATGTGTTTTGACTCATTAAACCTGCAAACTTAACTCGGTATAGTTATTTTCTCATTTGGTTGCAATATGACATATATCATTTTACAGTTAACATAAAAATTACAATTTGCCACTTTTAACCTAAGAACCAAGTTTACCTGTTAATCACATTTTACCGTTTAATGGATTGTAGCACTTTCCCATGTAGTCCTATTACATTCGGATATTCGTATTCAAAGGTTTGATATAATTGTATTGCATCATCATTTAAACTGTTGCACCGCTAAGGGTGCTCAAAACCTGTTAATATAATAAAACGGCTGCACTATATTAATGCACTATTGTGATTGAATGAGACTGCTTATTGTTGTTTAATTTGTTGCTTATTTCCTGCTGCTAATCCCCTGTTTGATTATATATCTGTTGTGAGCACACCCACGATATTGTTACATCCTGACTTGACTTTGTCACACATGATATATATTGATACACCTGACATGGTACCGTTTACTGTCGACTTGACCTGATGTACCATGACCTGACCTGTTACCTGATCTCGTGCCTAATGCCAACAAACCCGACATGTAGTCCTCATGGACTATCCAGACAAAACCTGCTGTTACCTGATCCTGTGTTGGCATTAGTTCTTGATTACTGAATACCTGACCTGACACATATAACTTGGGGGTATGGGGAAATCAAAAGTGTAAACTAAAGTGTAACTTAAAAGGGTATTACTTGATCCGTGGTCCCGGGGGGTAACGGGACAGAGCCATTCGTGACTCTTACATTTTCCTGATCCGTGGTCCCGGGGGGTAACGGGACAGAACCACTATTGGTTCACATATTCCTGATCCGTGGTCCCGGGGGGTAACGGGACATATCCTTTGAGTTACATGGAGGATTACTCAAATTGATTTCAAAGACTTTAGACTAGAAAACCTGATAGAACAGTTTAGTTACCCACTGCATACTATCCTGCACTGCTTGTTTCACATTATTGCTTTATTCATGTTTATTTTGCATTTCCTGTTACATTGTTCATATTATATTGCTTGATGACTTGACGCGCTGACGTCTGGGTTTTGCATGGCCCAGATTCTTCTACCTTGCTGCAGACTGATTAGGAGTTTTGCCGCTGTTAGACGAGCGGTGAGGTTCCTGTCGGTACGTAGTTTCACTCCAGGTGTTTCATTTATTGTATCTTTTAGCTTCCGCATATTGTTATCTCTTGACTCTTTTACTCTGGCTTATGGACATGTACTAGGTAGTTAGTTTACTTTCTTATTCTTGATATCTCTACAGCCGTAATGTGACTGTGGATGGATACTTCCTACCCACAGGTAGCATGGTTGGCTATGTCACGTGCCCAATCTTGCGTACTCTGGGAAGTGGGGCGTGACATAATATAAGCAAGAATGATTAAACAATGTCATATGTAATTTCATGGTATTTAAGTGTAAAAGTGTGATAAAAGTTGTTTTACTTGAAGTTTTGAAATGAAACTTGTATATAATTATTGTTTAATGTTTAACAAACAAAGTATAATGATTTAGATAATTAGTTCTTAAGAAAAGTTGTACTTTTAAAAAGTTTTAGAAATGAATGTCGGTATAACTCCACTTACCGACAGCATTGAAAAGAAGAAGTTTTTAGATGTGAAAAGGAGAGAAGAGAGGGAACTTACAAGTTTAGGGTTTAGAGGAGAGGTTGATGAAAGATTTGGGAGCTTCGTGGAGTCGCGGGGTCGCCGGAACTTGACTTAGTTGTTGGGGTCGAAAATTGCATCCCGGTTGACCAAGTCAAAGTCAAAGTCAACCCCAAGCCAAGTAGGCCCAAGCCCCGGGTCAAGTGGGCCAATAACCGGGTCGAGCCCGAACATGAAGCGGCCGGCCTCCCCCCATGCCAAAATAAAAATTTTGTAATAAATAATTTTGTTGTATTTCTTTCATTTTATTTTATGAATAAATGTAAGGAAATGGGCATAAAGCCAAATTTTTGTAAAGCCCATGGTTTATGTGCAAAAAGAAATGGCACATGAGCCATGGGATGGGCAAAATACCATTTTGTGATGCCCAAGGGGTTATATGTAAAGTATATAGCCTATAAAGGCAAAGATAATAAAATATCTCAACAACTTTTTTTCTCTCCAAAAAAGAATTCAGATCAGTGATCTTTCTCCTTCCTCAAGGTTCTAAAACCTTCTTCTTTCTTTTGAATTAAATCAAGTGTTTTACTCTTCCTTTTATAAAACTAAATAGTTTTTCACCACAAAACCCACTAAGGGGAACTCAAATATTCCATCAGATTTCAGAAAGGAGAGAATTTTAAAATCTCATGCTTCTTGATCTTCAAGATCCGGCCAACAAAGGAAGAAGAAGGAGACCCATATCCAGAAATCCCACTTTGGGGAAGATCCAGGGCTCAAGGGGAGAAGCCCCCCCTTCATCAGCTTCAAAAATCTTAGGAGTTTAACTCCACTCTAAATTCTCTTTCGGGAGTTTAAATCCCATTTCTGGGGCTAAAAGCCCCTTTTCCTCGCCGGCGCCCAAGCGCCCGAGCGCCTTGCGCTCAAGCTCCCAGCGCCCACGTACCAGGCACGTGGTGCGCTAGCGCTTGAGCGCCTTGCGCTCAAGCGCCCAGCGCCCATGTGCCAAACACATGGTGTGCTAGCTCTCGAGCGCTTTGCGCTCAAGAGCCCAGTGCCCACGTGCCGGGCACGTGGTGCGCTAGCGCTCGAGCGCCTAGTGCTCAAGCGCCCACGTGCCGAGCACGCGGTGCGCTAGCGCTCGAGCGCACAGCGTCTAAGCACACTGCGCTCAAGCGCCCAGCGCTCGCGTGCTAGGCACGTGAGGCGTTGGCCCCACACGTCCTTTGGGCGATTTTCTTCTTTTTATATATATGTAGATACACACACACTCCATGACACCATCCCTATTAGAAAAAAATTTCTAACGGGGCGCTGCCCCGCACCCTGTAAGGGGGCTGCAAGCCCCCTTAACCCCCAGCCTGCTGTCCGGGTAGCGGGACCCCCGTAAAAACTCTGCGGGGCCCCCGATATATCCAAAACCCCTTCAAAACACAACACTGCATCTTGAGTTCGCATGACCAGTTTAACCCGTCAATCGGAGGTTCCCTTGCTCCAAAGGCGATGGGTAATTAATGGCAGCTTAGTCCGCGGCTGCCGGAGATTCGGATCCCCACAATCAATAAACCCCGGCCTACCCTAGGCAGGGGGAATCTGTAATGCGCCTGACAAGCGCGCGCGTATTCCCATCTCAATGGGGTGACGAAAAACACCCTACAGATTCTGGCATGCCCGGTGGGACCTATCTCTCCTCCCATATTTCGGGTTAAACGTTCATGCGAACTCAATCAATATACATACCTATATTTATACTAAAATAATGCTCTTTCATGCAGGTTTCCAAGCAATCAATTTTCAACAATGTCTCCAAAAATGAACTCATCTCCCATCTTTTACACGATGAAGATGGACTCCAGGACGGTCCTCCCGGCCAGTCTTGAGCGACAGTGGGAGGAGCCGCTGCTATAGTTCGGCTCTATTCTGTTCGTTCCAGCCAACGCCATTCCAGCTCCTCAAGCTCCGGTAACAGACAAACCGGCCTCGAAAGGCAAGAGGCTAAATGTGGTGATCTCGAGGGCACCACTGTCCAAACGAAAGTCGGTGTCTGAACGAATTTCCTTGGCCCCAGCTGAGGGAAAGGCCATCAACACCAACAAAGCAACAAGGTGTCTCGAGCAGGCTCCAGCGTTGTCCCTAACAACTGCTCGATCGGGTGTCTTCTCTGAGCTCCCCACCAATGATAAAGAGACAGCTGGATATGTGGTCCACACTGTCTACATGGTGGGCACGCGCAGCAAGAGTAAGGAAGGGGCCACTACATATCAAATTCAATCTAGTATGAATATGGCTGCTACATTCCAAGACCAGCCTCCTCTGGAAGGTAATGAAAATGCTCCAAGTGAAGCTGATAAGTAGGGAGAGCCCTCAGTTCATAAGGAGTCGGGTTCGGAAAGCGAAGATGAGCCAACTTTCCATCCTAAGACCGCAGAGCAGCAACTTCTCCAGGAGCTCCGAAAGCAGCTCAGAAGCAAAGACAAGAAGATGGACAAGCTCTACTCAAAAATTGACGACTTGAAAAACGTCGTCTTACAGCTCACGGCCCAACTTGCCTCTTAGCCTCCCAATCAAGCGCATGGTTCTACTCATGGACCGGGGAACGGTGTTCCGAGACAGCCGGCGCCTATTCCCTCAAATCCAAAGGTGGGCGGTCCACATGAAGGCCAGTCGCATCCTATCTCGGGAAATGTCTTAGAGGCCGATGACAGCAACCCGCTAACTCAAGATCAAATCATGGATTTGGTTGCCAACAAAGTCAAAACATTGATAGCCGAAACCGGAGAGCAAAAAGATGCCAGCAGTAGCGGGAGACCATATCCTGCTCGGTACGATCTTGTGGAGTTTCCCACTGGCTATGTCGCCCCCAAATTTGAAAGGTTCGATGGGACGGGAAATGCGAACCGGCACATTGCCCAATTTAAAGCATCATGCGCAAATACTGGGGGCAATGATGCCCTCCTTCTTCATCAGTTTGTTAATAGCTTGACGGATGTTGCTTTCGATTGGTATGCAAGCATACCAGATGACTCGATCACGACGTTCGCTCAAATAGAATCCATGTTCAAGCAAAGGTTCATAAGTGTTAGCGATAAAATCACCATTGCCGACCTCGTAAGGACAGAGCCAAAGAACAACGAAAGCAACATGGATTTTATAGTCCGATGGCGCAATCTCTCTATCAAATGTGAACCGCCGTTGGAGCAAGACCAATCCGTCAGTCTTCTTATAGAAAATATGAAGGACTGGATGAAACCTTTCCTGTGCACCGCAGGCCTTAAAACATTCCAAGAGCTGACCAAAAAGGTCCAAACGTTGGAACGCTCAAAGCCCGAGTCCGCTCAGGATCTTCAGTTCACAAACAGACCAAAACCTTGGAGGGACGACAACCGAAAAGGCGGAAGTTCTAACAGCACCGATTCTCTAAATAAGCAGAGAGCGGGCGGAGCAAAAACTAACAAATCTCGAGAGCCAACTTTGGAGGAAAGAAGAAATAAGGTCTACTCATTTCGAAGGGACAGGGTCCACAAAAATTTTAAAGATGCTCTGAAGAATGACCTGCGGCTACCAGAACCAAAAAGGCTAAGTGAAGCGAACATGATTGATTATCCCAACTTTTGCCCATACCTCCGAGGCTGGGACACACTATTGAAGACTGTTGCATCTTCAAGTATTGGGTCGAGAAACAATACAAGGCGGGAGAAATATCATTGTCCCCTGGCGTGTTAACAAACAATCAAGCTGCGACCGCCAATTTCATACAAACGGAGACCGAAGTCCTTCAAGGACCTGATTCTCTCAGACATCTGCCTTTCTCTAAAAAGAGCGGATCAAGGCAACAAGTTAAGAGCCAAGCTAGCAACATTGCTAATGAAGAAGCAATAGACGGGTACACAACCCATACGGTCTATCTGATGGAGCTCAGAGGAACAAGTCCTCCTACGCCTTATAAGCATGACAATGACGCGGTTGTTGCCATCCAACATCGGCCCGATCCAAATGATGAAGAGCTCGCTCAGGCCATCGAGCCAAAGAAACCCGTGGTTCATGCTGAATCAAGTTCAGGCGGTAGGGATGACCCTGTTGTCATACCCGGAACTATAGAACAAGCATTATTCCAATGGCTTCAAAGGCAACTTCAGGACAGGGATGCGAAGATGGCCAAGGTCCATTCTAAAGTCGACGAGCTGGCAAATGTCATGGCGGATCTCACGACCCAAGTCGCCCGATTGCAATTACAGCAAAATCAAATTTTGGTTTGTGAGCTAGGGATTGATATCCGGAAGCAGCTGACCGATGCTCCCTCCAGCCCGAGAGCGGAACACCTTTGTGAAAAACGGCCGCGATCAGCCTCCAGTCCTTCTGATACGTACACTGAACGTGGTAAGCAGACAGTAGGCGAACCAAAGACTGATCGTCCTCAGGGTCCAGCATCAGTAAGGGCACCTACTCTAATGGAGAGAAAGAAAAAAGTATACTCCTTCAGGAGGGACGAAGTCCGCAAGATATTCGAGGACGCCTTGAACAACGGTCTGCAACTGCCTATTCCAAAGAGGCCGCATGAAATGAACATGACCGGCAAACCCATATACTGCCCATATCATAGAATGGTGAGTCATACCATTAAAGACTGCTATGTTTTTAAAGATTGGGTGGAGAACCAATACAAACTTGGGAAAGCCTCACAGTCGTCAGATGTATCGACAAGCCACAGAGCTACAGTCATCAACACAGCCCCGCCAAGATCAAAGTTCGAGGAGCTGGGATAAACAAACCACTGACTACCATGTCATTAAACTGGAAACAATTGACCACCACGTCGTTAAACTGGGAACAATCGACCTCTAAGTCGTTAAACTGGGAATGTAAAAAAATGTGTAAATAAAAAAAGAAAAGAAAAGAAAAGCTGAAATGATGGGGCAACTCGCAATAAAAATCAGCGAGTAAAATAAAGATGAAAAATAAAGCCGAAATGATAGGGCAACCGCGAATAAAAGCCGAAATGATAGGGCAATCGCGACCTTCGCGATAAGAAAAGCTGAAATGATAGAGCAATCGCGGTAAAAAAAATGCAAAAACAAAAAAAACGGCGAATGATGAGTCGCTCCTGGTACCATATTCCAATGCAGCGATGCAGACGCCAACCAAAATCCAATTTCCCAAAATTCTCCCAGCCCTACGGTTGGTCCCCAAGTTGACTTCCATATACAATCCACGGGCTCAAATAATTCTCACCATGCTCCACCGCAATCACCAGTTACGCGGCTGGTCTCCGCCCTCGGAATTATGCTCTATTGGGAAGGCCCACTTATGTGTCCTCACGATACATGAGGAGAACAAACCTTCGTGGGATCCTTACGACTCACAAAGGAAAAACACACTTGGGGGTCCTCACGACCCCTAAGGAGAAAATGCACCTACGGGATCCTTACGACTAGTAGGGAGAAAATGCTTTTATGCGACCCTTACGGCCCATAAAATTGAAAAGCCTTAGGTGATTGGGGTCTAAACCTGTCCCCTAAGCCATCGCTTCCCATACCCCAACGGCGAATGATGAGTCGCTCCTGGTACCATATTCCAGTGCAGCGATGCAGACGCCGGCCAAAATCCAAATCCCCAAGTGGCGATTGATGAGTTGCTCCCGGTACCATATTCCAGTGCAGCGATGCAGACGCCAACCAAATTCCAAATCCCATGCCCTAACGGCGAATGATGAGTCACTCCTGGTACCATATTCCAGTGCAGCGATGCAGACGCCAACAAAGTCCCGAAATTTTTCCAGCCCTACGGTCTGGATCATACATCCTGCAAAACCGTATACAATCCATGGTCGTAAAACAATCCCAATCTCTCCCAAGTCCTACCGGTGATACCACATTCAAAGTCCCACCAAAAATAAAAAATAAATATAAAATATAAAATAAAAAAACAAAAAAACGGGTATGTCCACAAGCAAAATGGGCACGGATGAAAACCCGAAAGGGCTCCGTGAGTAAAAACAGCAGGATTGCCGGCGAGTTTATGAAAAGCCGAAAGGGCGCAAACTCGTAAAAAAGAGATGGAATGCACTCGCAAAGTCCTCTCGACTTTGCGAGGAGGAAATTCCTGCGTGAGATCCTCACGACTCACAAAGGAGCAACACACTTAGGAGTTCCCACGACCCCTAAGGAGAAAATACACCTACGAGATCCTTTCGACTCGTAAGGAGAAAATGCTTTTATGGGACCCTTACGGCCCATAAAATTGAAAAGCCTTAGGTGATAGGGATCTAAACCTGTCTCCTAAACCACCAATTCCCAAATCCTCCCGGAGCAAATGATGAGTTGCTCGTGGCATTACTCCAGCGCAACAATGCAGATGCCAAACAAAAACCAATTCCCAAATCCTCCCGGGGCAAATGATAAGTTGCTCCTGGCATTATTCCAGTGCAGCAATGCAGATGCCGACAGAAAACCAATCCCTAAATCCTCTCATGACAGATGATGATTCGCTCCCGGTACCATATTCCAGTGTAGCGATGCTGATGTCAACCCAAAACAAATCGAACCAACCAATTCCAACATCGACACTCCGTAACGGGGAAACGTCAAGCAGACACTCCATGCCGGGAAAACGTCAACCAGCGACACTCCGCATCGGGGAAACGTCCAACAACGACACTTCGTAATGGGGAAACGTCAAGCAGACACTCCGTCTCGGGGACACGTCAACCAGCGACACTCCATCTCGGGGAAACGTCCAACACAGATACTCCGTCTCGGGGACACGTCAACCAGCGACACTCCGTCTCGGGGAGACGTCCAACACAGACACTCCATGCCGGGGAAACGTCGACCAGCGATACTCCGCATCGGGGAAACGTCCAACAGCGACACTCCGCATCGGGGAAACGTCCAACAACGACACTCCGTAACGTGGAAACGTCAAGCAAACACTCCGTCTCGGGGACACGCCAACCAGCGACACTCCGTCTCGGGGAAACGTCCAACAGATTCTGCGCCGGGAAAACGTCAGCCAGCAGACACTCCGTAACGGGGAAACGTCAAGAAGACACTCCGTACCGGGGACACGTCAGCCAGCGACACTCCGTGCCGGGGGCACGTCGAACAAATCACTCCGGGCCAGGGAAACGTCTACCACGGACACTTCGCCTCAGAGACGCGTTAAGCGTCGACCGTCCATGTCGTAAAAAGGACAGTGCAGGCTTCCTACAAAGCGGGAACCAAATCATTCCGGGCCAGGAAAACGTCTACCACGGACACTCCGCCTTGGAAAACGCGTCAAGAGTCGACAGTCTATATCGTAAAAAGGGCAGTGCATCCCAAAAAGTGGGAACCAAAGCAAGTCGCCTCCACGCGAAAGAAGATCCATCAATTTCATGCACACAACCCACATATGTGGTGTGCATTTATTGATGGGGGGAACTTTGTTGGGGTCGAAAATTGCACCCCGGTTGACCAAGTCAAAGTCAACCCCAAGCCAAGTGGGCCCAAGCCCCGGGTCAAGTGGGCCAATGCCCAGATCGAGCCCGAACATGAAGCGGCCGGCCTCCTCCCATGCCAAAATAAAAATTTTGTAATAAATAATTTTGTTGTATTTCTTTCATTTTATTTTATGAATAAATATAAGGAAATGGGCATAAAGCCAAATTTTTGTAAAGCCCATGGCTTATGTGCAAAAAGAAATGGCACATGAGCCATGGGATGGGCGAAATGCCATTTTGTGAAGCCCAAGGGGCTATATGTAAAGTGTATAGCCCATAAAGGCAAAGATAATGAAATATCTCAATAACATTTTTTTCTCTCCAAAAAAGAATCCAGATCAGTGATATTTCTCCTTCCTCAAGGTTCTAAAACCTTCTTCTTTCTTTTGAATTAAATCAAGAGTTTTACTCTTCCTTTTATAAAACTAAATAGTTTTTCACCACAAAACCCACTAAGGGGAACTCAGATCTTCCATCAGATGTCAAAAAGGAGAGATTTTTAAAATCTCATACTTCTTGATCTTCAAGATCCGGCCAACAAAGGAAGAAGAAGGAGACCCATCTCCAGAAACCCCACTTTGGGGAAGATCCAGGGCTCAAGGGGAGAAGCCCCCCTTCATCGTCTTCAAAACATTTTAGGAGTTTAACTCCACTCTAAATTCTCTTTCGGGAGTTTAAATCCCATTTCTGGGGCTAAAAGCCCATTTTCCTCGTCGGCGCCTCGAGCGCCCAGCGCCCACGTGCCGGGCAGCTGGTGCGCCCGCGCTCGAGCGCCCAGCGCTCGCGTGCTAGGCACGTGAGGCGCTGGCCCCACGCGTCCTTTGGGCGCTTTTCCCATTTTTATATATATGTATACATGTCTATATATATACACACACACACACACACACACACACACACACTCCACGACACCGTCCCTGTTAGAAAAAAATTTCTAACAGGGCGCTGCCCCGCACCCCGCAAGGGGGCTGTCAGCCCCCTTGACCCCCAGCCCGCTATCCGGGTAGCGGGACCCCCGTAAAAACTCTGTGGGGCCCCCGATATATCCAAAACCCTTTCAAAACATAACACTGCACCTTGAGTTCGCATGACCACTTTAACCCGTCAATCGGAGGTTCCCTCGCTCCAAAGACGATGGGTAATTAACGGCAGCTTAGTCCGCGGCTGCCGGAGATTCGGATCCCCACAATCAATAAACACCCGCCTACCCTAGGCAGGGGGAATCTGTAATGCGCCTGATAAGCGCGCGCGTATTCCCATCTCAATGGGGTGATGAAAAACACCCTACACTAGTGCTAACTCCACTTGTACTCTTCTTTGCCTTGGAAAATTTTGAGAATTTTTTCCAATAGATTTCAGAATGAAGAGGGATAGGGTATGGGGTTGTATTTATAGGGTAGAATTAGGGTTTTAAGAATTAGAAAGAGAATTAAAAATGCATTAAAATAGAATTAAAGAGGTGAATTTAATCTCTCTGATAATTTACAGAGAAATCAATCAGAAGAGGAATAGTGGGGGTAGGCCAAACGACTAGTGTGAAAAACATGTAGGCATTACCCACGGTTTAACCAGGCGCCGTCGGCCCAATTCATCATCTTGCCGGCCATCAAGTGGAGGTGGGGCTCTGGATCGATGCCATGTGTCCTAGTCTGTATAAATACCCTTTTGCACATGTTTATTTAATCCGACTTTTCATTTTTACGTGTATTGCATGTGTAAACTTTTAGGCTTCCAAAAAGTTTAAAAGAAAAATCAGAAAAAATATATGTGGCTGATGGGATTCGAACACAGGGGCTATGTCACAGCAGTGCAAGGCTTTACCAATGAGCTACAAGTGCTTTCTTGCTGTTCTTAAACAATTTTAATTTATAACTTGTGCTCAGGCTTGAAACTCTATTCTGTACATTAATTTGAAAATTTTTTTACAATGAAATTGGAGTCGTTATATACTACCCTCCTTACAAAAATTTCGTCCTCGAAATTTACAATTATTTGAGGATTAGTTTACAAACAAGTAAGGGTATCTTGCACGCATATCGTATTCTCGTTCCCACGTTGATTCTCTTGGTGAGTCTTTTCTCCACATCATTCGGACCAAGTTTACTTCTTTGTTCCTAAGTGACTTTACATTTCTGTCCAGAATTTCAACGGCTTGCTGCTCACAAGATAAGTCTGTCTGTACAGTGAGCTTGGAGTGATCAAGGATGTGGCTGAGGTCGCTCACATATCTTCAAAGCTGGGATATGTGGAATACATTGTGCACTCCTTCCAATGAGGGTGGAAGTGCCAAACGATATGCCACTTCTCTGACTCGTTCGAGTATGTCGAACGGTCCAATGTATCTCGGACTGAGCTTACCCCTCTTACCAAAGCGAATTATTCCACGATTTGGAGAGATCTTTAAGAACACATGATCTTCCGGCTGGAACTCTAGGTGTCGGCGCTTTGCATCAGCCCAGTGCTTCTGTCGGTCTTGGGCTATACGCATTTTTTTCCTGATCGTGCGAACTACGTCCACAGTTGCCACGATCATCTCTGGTCCAAGGAGTTCTCTATCTCCGATGTCGTCCCAATTTAATGGTGATCGACACGTCCTTCCATAGAGAGCTGCAAACGGTGCCATACAAATACTCGCTTGGTAGTTGTTGTTGTATGAAAACTCCACAAGATATAGGTGATCTTCCCACGATCCTCCGAAGTCTAACATATACGTTCTTAGCATATCTTCAAGGATCTGAATCATTCGCTCAGACCGTCCATCTGTTTGTGGATGGTAAGCTGTGCTGAAGTTCAGACTTGTTCCCAAACTAGCTTGCAGACTCTACCAAAGCTACGATCAGAAACTGGTGTCACGATCGGAGACAATGCAAACCGGTACTCCATGTAATTTCACGATCTTTTGCATGAGTTCATGGGTATCAGAAATAATACACCATGAAGAGTTAAATCTTACTTAGATTCAGATTTACTTCCATGTATTTTTTTGCTAGTGTCTCAGTAGATTGACCAACTCGAAATGTGATAAAGTGAGCCGACTTTGTGAGTTGATCCACAATAACCCATACCGCATCGTTACCTTTCGTGCTGCGAGGAAGTGCAGTCACGAAATCTATGGTGATGTGTTGCCACTTCCATGAAATTTTTTGGGTGGCTCGGAGTGATAGGGGAGGAGGGGAATCAGAGCCGAAGGGGTGAAAAATTTTAGGAGCGAAATGAAAAAAAATCGGGGAAAATAAAATTTCGTAAGGAGAGAATGAGGGGGAGGTCACGGGAAAATTTTGTTGACTTCGGTCAACTATATTTCGACGGAATTTAGCAGTCGAAATAACCGTTGACCGAAGTCAACAAAAGTTCAAATTTTTTGGCATATTTCGACGGGAATATGCCGTCGAAATATATCTTAAAAAATTTCCCATCGAAATTACACTCATTTTCCTGTAGTGCATCCCCTCGAAATCCGACTTATCATTTTTATCATTGTATTCCAATAACAGGATATGAGAGCGCATACTGTCTCTAAAACTTCAACTTCTCCAGCAACACATACTTCTTCTAAAAATCACCCTCAAGACGTAAGCGACCGAATTTTGATTAATATTTCACATTTAAAAGGAAAATTAATGCAAAAACAATTTTCTCTACCAGACAGCAGGTCTCACAAGCTTTTTTTTCTAATCAACCATCTAGTGCTTTTCCTAATCCGACAAGGCTTTTTACTCAGGTATCCAGATAAAAAATTCTCTTATCTTTTTTTTTCAAGTATGTTTAAATTTATGATAATCCAGCATTGTTAATATATTTGTTTATACATTATTACAGGCTATTAAGGAAAACTTAGAAGCAAGAAAGTCCGGACCTGAGTCAACTAATCAAAAATGATGCTGGGAAACAATTCTGAAGCATATTTTAGTGTTTAGCTTCGAACTGGGATATTATTGCTGTTTTGGTTAAAAGATGTTTAAACTCGAATATTTAGTAGTTTGGATGGTTATATCCTGAATATTAATGTTTTGTTTGGATAAATTTCAATATTTTGTTGTTTGGATGAATGTACTTTGTTATCTGGATGATTTCTGTTATCTGGATGATTGGATGAATGCTCCAAGTGTTTAAACTGATATTTTGTTATTAGTTAATGCCTTCTGCTGTTATATTTCTTTTTGAGTTTTAGTGTGGCTAAATTGCACTAAAATCCCTCAATATTTCAGTATAAAGTTGTTGTTTGTTATTTTACTTGAGGCTTCGGCTCTTTTCTGTTTGTTGTTGTTAAGTTTTGCGCAGATTATGGTTCGTAAATATTTTTTGGTTGATACTGTATTTTGTGCAATAACTCATTTGTAGCACAATATTTTCTATGAAAAAATTCTAGCATTTTTTCAGAGATAATAGAGAAGAATGCATTGTTCCAGTTTTTCTCTTTCATTTTTTTTCAAGCTGACATTTAACCAATTGAAAATATGCACATACATTATAGCAATTATACAAAAGAATAATGGAGGAAAAAGGCCATAGAAAAGAATTTCCTTCTATGACGTCGAAAAAATAGAGCCTCTCTCATTTTTTCCGACGATCGGCATCCATCATCTTCATCATTATCATCTAAGATGTGTGTACACCAAATTTCATGTAATTCAACAACTTTTCACCGTTGATCTAGTGGGTTCAAAATTAACGGTTTGCCGACAACATAACTTTTTACATTGCTAAATCAACTGTAAAAAAACTGTAAAATCACATGAAATTTGGTATACCCACATTTTGGATGATAACGATGAAGATGATGGGCATTTTGGATGATAACGATGAAGATGATGGGTGCCGATCGTCGGAAAAAATGAAGGAGGGTATACTTTTTCGACGCCATAGGAGGAAATTCCCTCCTATTACATCTTTCCTCCATTATTCTCTTACACAAAATTGAGCACAATCGTGCGGGACACATAGCCCAGTGATGGACGATAGGAATTTATGATGGAGACCCGGGATCGAACCCGAGATATCCCATTTTGTGCTTTGAAGAGTGGCACACGGGGCCGGTAGGTTTCGTTGCGCGAGACCGGTGGGCTTCGTTGTGGTAAAAAAAATGGGCACAATCTGCAGCTTTCACAATAATTTCACGGTTCCATTAACACAAAACACTTTTGATAGATTCAGATGTCACAATAGGAACCTCTTCAAGCCTGCAACCAAAAAAATAAAAACTCTTAACAGAACACCAAACCAACAGAGAAATGCAAGTACAAGGATAACTATAGAAAAGAAAACACAAAACAAAGCTTTCATCTTGTTTCTTCCAAAAGCCCACTCTTTGTTCCTTAGCCGCTCCTCCTCCTCCTTTAATTTCTCCTTCAAAGCCTTCACTTTCTATGTCTTCCTCTTCAACTTTTCATCCTGCAGACTCATCTCCCTTTGCAAAATCCTCATCTCCTTCATTTCAGCAGAAATTTTTGCTTTCCATTTGTTTAACTTTGGATCGAAATTAACTATCCTCTCCAATAAGTGATTGCTTCTCAAATAGAAGCCTCTGAATAACAAATCTCTTTTGATCAGGAAAATCTTCATCTTTCCGCTCAAAGCATTCACAGTTCCCTGGAGAATCATATTTAGGGCACCCAAAGAATCTTCTGCCATAATTCTCCATTGTTCAAGATGTTCTAGGCCTCTTTCTCAGATCACAATAACACTTTTCTAAATTTCTGGCCGAAGATCTCGAAACCCTTGAGCTTCTTGAAGAAGAGGACATGGTGGGTAGAAGGAAGAAGAGAAGAGAAGAGAGAAGAGAGCCAGAGCATATTAATTGTGGCTAGGACGTAGCTCTCCACGAGAGAGACGTGGAGGTTAAAGATTTAGGGTTGGGGCTAGGGCATTTTGATTTGATTTGGGGATGGGGCTGATGCATTTTTATTGGAGACCATTAGATTTAAATTATTACTATGAGGGTATAATGGTCCATAATATATCATATGCCACCTGCAATGGAATTTTTTAAGGAATATATCCAGGGCAGTTTAACAGAAGGAAACGAAGTAAACTATAGGGTATTTAAATGCTGAAAAAAAATATTGAGGTATTTACCCCATAAAGGATGAAACATTAGGGTAATTTACCCTAATTTTATGCATATTCCAAATGCAAATACTGCCATTAAAATCACATCAATACCAGGGATCTTACATAAGGCTATTTTAGTCATTTCCTCCAAAAGACATCTGACATCCACACACATTAAAGTAAATAAAAAATCATCAAAAATTTCATAAAATTACATCTCCACCTTCTTCTCACTTCCTTCCATTTTTCCGCGTCCTATATATTCAAACCCAACCTCCTCAATATTTTCTCTCCCCGACGTACCCCTTACTCTTTAACAAAACTTTTTGCATTTAACTCCAACCCAATAAATTTCCTTTACAAAACAACCCCGGTGCTTTCGATTTTCGTTACAGAAAACCCCCTGTGAAAATTTTGAATATGAATGCCACCAACCCAACGGGCCTCTCCGCCACCGTGGGACGCTGCCGCCTCCTCCGAAACCTCCATAAGTTCCCAAAATGCCCCGCACAAGTTTCCAAGCCAACGCCCGCTGATCTCCGCCGTGATCTCGCCGCGCCACCTGTCGACGTCGGCGGACCAGGTCTCCTCCGGCTGCGGCGCGGGCAAGATCGACCCCTTTGATCGGCTCTACCTGCAGAATCTCAAGCCCCTGATCGAAGAGACGAGGATCGAAAAGGTTAGGGCTGACGTGGAGGTGGAGGAGGAGGAGGATGCTAGGCTGACGTGGCGGAGATCGAGAAGGAGGTGCGAATCGAGGAGGAGGGGGATGAGTCTAGGGCTGACGTGGAGGAGGCGTGGGGGTATCTGAGGAAGGCGGGGGTGAACTACTGCGGGAGCCCGGTGGGGACGCTGGCGGCGGACGATCCGGCGACGGAGAACTCGCCGCTGAATTACGATCAGGTGTTTATTAGGGATTTCGTACCCTCTGCGCTGGCCTTCTTGTTGAAAGGGGAGAGTGAGATCGTCAAGAATTTCCTGCTGCATACGCTGCAATAGCAGGTATAATTTTGTTGGGGGGGGGGATCGAGGTTTTTTTGGGATAATTTTTTGATTTAGGTTGAAAAATTAGATCTTGGTGACATTGATGCGATCCTGAAATTTGCGTTGATTTATATTTATCCACATAAATCTTGAGATCATATGAAGATTATCTCCAATTATTTCACTGTTCTATTGTAATTGCATGGCTTGTTATCCGAATTTATTTGTTTCTTTTTCCCCCCAAAAAGGGGGTTACTGACAAATTATTAACATCGATTACTATCCCTTTAGATCCATTTGATGATTGTTCCCTTGTGTTTTGAATTGCAATGGCATATCAAACATTTGATCCCGCTATATTTCCATTATGGGCTGAACCAAACTCTTGTCGCCCTTTAACCTGATGTGTGACATAAGCAAACATTATCTTTTGTTAGCATATCTCTTGTATATCTTTGCTTCTTCACTTGATCAGTCTTAGGTCATATATCTTAGCGTGGTTTGTGTCAGATTTACGTGGAAAATGTTTATCTGATTGACGGCTTATTTCACTTCAGCTTCTATATTCATACCCCCTTATAGTTTCCCTTAACATTTTCAGCTCTTTTGTAGCAATCTGAAATCATGTTATGTTGATGTAAGCTCACAACATCCCCAGACCTTCAATAACACGCACTGTATAAACCGATTTTTATCAATTCAGAAAAATTCCCTGGAACATAAAACCGTTTACCATAATTCCTGCAGAAATCTTGGGACTAAATGCTATAATAGCAGTCACACTTAAAATTATCAATTCATATTTGCTTTGGGTATGAACTCATCAACATTATATTCTTCCATTTTACAACTTGAGCCAGTTAACTATATATATTTGTTATTTTGAAATGCTAATTTCTTTTTGCCTTTTCCTTATTATCCAGAGCTGGGAAAAGACCGTGGATTGTTACAGCCCAGGACAGGGCTTGATGCCTGCTAGTTTTAAGGTTCAAATTGCGCCTTTGGATGGAAGCAATGAATCATTCGAGGAGGTCCTCCATCCTGATTTTGGTGAATCAGCCAGCCACAGGAAGGGTAGCCCCAGTTGATTCTGGTGAGCAACATTAAATTTATTATAGCATCTTTATCACTTTTTTTTTCTTCCAAAAACGTATTTTCCCCCCATTCATTTTGGGTTTTAAAAGTTCTTATGCACTCTTTTGGCAGGTTTATGGTGGATTATATTACTGAGAGCATATGGGAAGATCACTGGAGACTACGTGTTACAAGAGAGAGTCGATGTGCAAACGGGCATCAGATTGATCTTGAATTTATGTTTATCGGATGGGTTTGATATGTTTCCTAATTTTTTTGTTGCTCTTGCATGATAGATTGCAGGATGGGGTATCCATGGGCATCCTCTCGAGATTCAAGTAAGTCGAGCGGTGATAAAATCTCTTATGATTTGAAAGAGTTGATTCCCTTAAAACATTTTCCTTATCGATACTTCGGAACTTAGAGTAGCATTATCCATTCTGCATTGAATCAAATTTTGTTAAATCCCATATGAGGCTAAATGTAATCATGAGGCTAAATGGATGCAAAGCTACTTGGCGAGTTGCTGCATCACTCCCTTTATGAGATAAACAATTTGTAAATTTCATGACGGATTTGAAGATCATTTGCTCATCCCTAAAGTTTATAATTAAGTCATGAATTGAAATCCAATCATATGGTTTTTTCGGAAGTATGAAACATACAATTTTTGTAGTGGACTAGTAATCATCAAAAAAGAAATCATGTAATCCTTCAACTAGAAGAAGTGATAAAATTGCAGTTAATGTCGCAATGAGGGCTAGAGGTAAGACCTAATGTCCTAAACAAATATGGATAGAGGCAATAAAAAATGATTTGTTAATTGTCAATTTAACCGAGAAAATTGTCTGTATTAGTGCAGGATGGAAGATACGGATTGATATACCTGACCATTCCTATTACTGCTGCTGCTGCTGCTGTATAATAATAATAATAATAATAATAATAATAATCTTCTTCTTGCTATCTAATCTCTGCCTCATCTCTATACATGTGTCCTGCATCTACCGCACTTAGCGGCATATAAAACCTACAGTGTCAAAGTGTCTGACAAATTCTGTTCCACAGGTCGTATTCTACTCAGCTCTTCGCTGCTCCAGAGAGATAATAACTGTCAATGATGGATCTAAGAACCTGGTCCGTGCTATTAACAACAAGCTCACTGCACCGTCTTTCCACATTAGGGAATATTATTGGGTGGATATGATGAAAATAAACGAGATATATCGCTACAAAACTGAAGAATACTCTCATGATGCTACCAACAAATTCAATATCTATCCCGAGCAAATTCCTTCATGGCTGGTAGATTGGATGCCTGAAAAAAGGAGGCTATCTCATTGGTAATCTCCAGCCTGCTCACATGGACTTCAGTTTATTCTCGTTAGGAAATCTTTGGGCCATAGTTTCATCTTTGACCACCCCAAAACAAGCTGAGGGAATTCTGAATGTTGTTGAAGAGAAGTGGGATGATTTTGTGGGAAATATGCCTTTAAAGATTTGTTACCCAGCTTTGGATTATGAGGAATGACGAATAATTACAGGCAGCGATCCCAAGAACACGTAAGTTTTCTGGGACACTTTCAATTTTTTTATTTCCTAATCATCAATAGGATGAACTTATGAATTATGAGTCAGATACCTTAGATGTGTCTTGAAGCATGAAAATACATGTTAATTCCCTAGAAAATCGATCAGCATGCATACATTACAACATAATTGGTTTTGAATTTGTTGTGACACCATTTAGAAACCACATATATAGATTATTGTAATTAAATGCAAAACGAATACCTGATATCAAAACAGAAAGCCTTTACTTATGTATACTGATTATTAAACAAAAGACAGCAAATTGAATGACATGCTCATAAAATGACACAATATAAATTAAGCAAGTTGATATGTTTCACTGCTTGGTATGAAATGTGAATTTGTTGTGTCACCTTAGACATATTTTAACTAATTAATTATTTCTGTAAAAAAAATGATTGTCTATCAGGAATGTTAATTAGTTTGATATAGGTTCATGCTTCAGTTGTAAAGAAGTTACTTCATAAGAGAACTAGTTAAATTGGGCTAAGGCTTACTGCACCTATTTGAACCATAACGCTCTCAATTTTCCCAATCATTTGGAAACCCTAAATTCTCTTGATTTTTGCCCTTTAATCTGATTAATCTCTTCCAACTATCTATTCCTTGTAAAGTTCACTAGTAGGTTGAACCCAATTCAAGAACATAGCATAAACATATTCTAATTCTTAGTTAACTCAATCTGAGACATTCCATTCGACACAAGTACATCTTCTGCAGTCCTTGGTTGTATCATACCGGTGGATCTTGGCCTACTTTACTCTGGCAGGTAAACCCATATCTACTCTATTTAAAATTCCAAATAAATCTAAAGTCAGTCCTAACCTGATCCTCTCCATTTCTCATCTCAGTTCACTTTAGCCTGCATCAAAATGGGCCGCCCTGAGCTCGCTCGAAAAGCTATAGTAGTAGCCGGGTAGAGACATTCTAAGGATAAGTGGCCCGAATATTACGACACTAGAACTGGTCGATTCATTGGAAAACAGTCTCGTCTCTATCAAACATGGACTATTGCCGGATACTCAACTTCTAAGATGCTTCTAGAAAACCCTGGATTGGCCATTTTAACTTGTGATGAGGACCTCGAGCTTCTAGAAGGATGTTCTTGCAGCCTAATAAGCAAGAGTGAAAGAACTAAGTGCGCTCGCCCTGCTTTCAAATCTCAAATCAAAATTGACTAAGCATACTCGAATTGTGTCACGCCCCACTTCCCAAAATACGGAATACGAGGGGTGACAAGGCCAGCCATGCTTCTACGGTCAAGAAAATATCCTGCCGTAGTCACACTTCGGTTTTTATCATCACGTGATAATCAGTAATCATAACACAGGTAATGAGAAATGCAGTCACTAAATACTACCAAAACAGATGCAAAACTAACCAGATAGAAATCAAGAAAAAGATAGCGCTGGCATGGCTGATCTAGATGTCCGCAATATCCTCGAGGTAAGGCAGGTCCTGATCCGAGCTAAATCCACTTCTCACTATGAGCATGCATACTCAGGTTGTCAGAGCGACACAACAGCAATATATACATATATAATGCGCAACGATGATAACATAAAGCAGTAAATATAGAGTAATGACGCGAGCATGAAATAAGTACATGTAATGATAAGCACGTATATCAGATCAGTAATCAATGCAATTTCCATGTCATTAAAGTTAAGAGTCTCTAAGTCTCACTGTTCAAGTCACTGAACCTATTGTCAGTCCAAGTATGAGCGTCAACCACCGCAGGAGTATCCTAAACCCAAGGATAGGCATCAGGGGCAAGGAAACACGGGTCCGAATCACGCTCGCTAATAATCAGTAATACCATCTATTGCGACTCCCGAAATAGCTATATATGCCGGCATTGGGACTTCTGAGATTCCGTTGATCGAACTCACACTCAAACTACCCCACACCCGCGGTCTACATCAAACACCGACCATGAACCCAAATACCAGTCGCTCCATGACAAGTCTACGTAAGAACCGGAGACAGGAACTCCATCAAGTATGTCTCGACTGGTATCCAAGATAAATGGACAGTACTCGATATCTTACCTATGACACTAATATAAGTGTTTCCATAACCGTCCCATATCAGTTATAGTTACACTTATATATGCCTCATAGACGCCGACAATGCAATAATCAACTGTTTCCGCTGATTGTGTACAAGTACGTGTCACTTTATTTATTCAATCACGTTTTTACACTAACATACTTACCACAATCCAATCACTAATACTTATCACTTGGTAAGGTAATACGGTCACTAGGATGTCGATACAAATGAACACTATTTACACGGGTATATCGGTCATGCAACAGGATGGGAATACAGTAAATGCACTGCTAAAAATATATGAGCAACCGGCGTCGGTTGGATTAGAAAAATCATATAAAATCACACGTGTATAATTTGGCGAAACAATATTAAAGGCATATGAAGTATACTTGTTCATCTAAGCATTAAAATTGGTTTCAAGTCAAACGGGTTTCGGGCTTGCGAATTACGGTCATTCCATTTTAAGTGTTTACTGCTGGAAATCCAATTTCTGAACTGGAAATCCGTTTCGTAACACGTTTTACTCCCTGTTGGGGGCGTAATTAGGCGACACTACAGTTAGATAAAGTTTAGGTTTACCTGTTATGTTTCCAACGCATCAGACGGATTAACAAAAGTCATCTTGGTATAGGAGTTATGATCAGATTACTGATGAAGGGTACAAGCTGAAACGACAGAAATCTGCCGTACATGTTATCCGTTTAAAATATGATTTAAATACCAAATGATACTGGAATTTAGTGAAACCGTACCATTGGAAAGATAAAATAATTTTCTACGCAGCGGTAATTGGCTCCGCACACTTTCACAATTAAACATTACGGTTTCAAGTGTATAAAAGCATGTCAAGGGGTAAGTTCCTGCTCTGGACTGCAGTCCAAGGTCAGGTAAGTTCCTTATTTTCGATGTTCATAGGATATATCTAACAGTAAAGCTACACGCCGTTTTAAAGATTATGCAGTATCCTTCGCAATGAACCCAAACACGCTGCGATTGGATTTTTCTGAAATTAATTATGAGTTTAGTGGTGTCAAATGTTCGGTAAAACGCAAGTCTTGGTATAGACATTAGGGCATCACTTTAAGCGTGTAAACGACATCGATTTGCTACCAAATTCTTACAGAGTGTTTGTTAACAGTACTAGAGTCTAAACATTATGAGTTCCGTCATTTTAGATTTTATTTTCTCTTGAGATTCGCATCAAACACTTCGGCTATATATGTATATAATGTTTTCCAACGAATTTTGGTTTCTTTTATTCATCCACACGAAAATCATTTCCTCACATATCTTACTTGATTTAAATACAAATAGTAACATTTAGGAGGCCCCAACGTTAAATTAACAAGATGATTAGCAGTAATTAATTGGATCTAGATGTCTCAAATGTAAAATATATATATATATATATATATATATATATATATATATATATATATAGCAAGTGTTTAACTTACTTGAAGATGATCGGAGACATGACCGTGATGACGACGCCGACAGCAATGGCACAATCACAGCTCGACGACGCAACGCAAGCGGCAACAGCGACTGTAAGACCAGCTTGGGCTAGGCTCCGGCGGCGGTGATGTGCAGGAAGAAGAAGAAATTGGTTGTGGAAAGGAGTTGCCGGCGATGAGGGGCTTGGTTGAAGGCAGTACAGCGGAGGCTTAGGCAGTGGGCTGAAGCTCGGATCGTGGAGGCAAGGTCGAGGTGGCCGGAGGTGGGTCAGATGCTGGTGGTGGCGCTAAGCTCGCCGAGGAGTTGGTGGGTCGTTGAGCCCGGTGGTGGAGGTGAGGAGGTGTAGGGGAAGTTGGCGGCTCGAGCTCAGGTCGTGGAGGCAGGGTCGAGGTGAAGATGGGTTTTGAGGAGGCTAGGGGCTCGGAGATGGAGGAGCAGCGTTGTTCGTGAGACGGTCGTCGGCGGTTGTAGGCGGCGGCAACAGTGGAGTTGTTGGGCTCAGGAAGTAGGAGGAGGGTGATGAGGAGCTCGGGGTGATCGTGGAGGAGAGATGGTGGAGATAGGATGTTGGAGGTTGGTGGGGTGTAATGTTGTGGAGCTCGTCGTCGACGATGGCGGAAGGAGTGAGGAGAAAGGAAGTCGGGAGAGAGGGGGAGATCGAGATAATGATTTAGTGAGAGAACGAGATTAGAGGAGGTGGGCGCAAGTTCGATGGGCGAATATTGGAGGCGGAGGTTGCGCGAGTCGAGGGGATCACGGGGAGTTGGCGAGCGGCGAGAGCATGGGCGAGCGGTGAGAGCGTGGGGCGGAGGTTGTTGAGAGGAAGGAGGGGTAAGCAAGGACGTGGTCACGGGGTAGCGTGAGTCGTGAGGGTAGCACGAAGGAGATGGGGGAAGTTGCAGAGAAGGCGGGGAAAAGAAGAGAACGAGAAGAAGAAGAAAGGGGAGGAAGTGGAGGTTCGGGTCGGGAAAGAAGAAGAAAGAGATGGGGATCGGGCTGGGGTTGAGGTCGTGGGCCAGGCCACAAGGAAAAAGAAAAGGTAGGGAGAGAGAGAGGAATGGGCAGTGTTAGGGAGAGAGAGAGAGAGAGGAACGGGGCCGGGTTCTTGGGGAAAAATAAATAGGGTTTAGGGTTTGGGTTTAAGATTTAGGTTAGGAAAAGAAAATATTTAAGTTAATAAAAATTTAATAATTTTTTATTATTTTAAAATACGGAAATTATTTAAATGGAACTGGGTATTACAAATTGTTTTGTATACATCAACACTGTATAGATTTAATTTAGGTGAAGAGTAATTTTCATTTGTTTTACATTTTTCTACCCTACGATAGATGCCCATTATTTTAGTTGGGATCTTGTGGTGGAGACTTTTGAGATCGGGGATATTAGAGGACTTGATTGTATAGGTTTCAGGTTGTATACTTTGTTAAATAACCATGATTCAGGTTATTGCTAACATTTGTATTGGGTCTAAAAGTGTAATATGTGTTCTTAATTGTTGTTTCTATGTAAAAATTTAAGGGACTTTAGTGATGTAAACAAACATATGGTATTCATAATGGTTGTTGGACTCAGTTTCCATTATAGTTATTAGAATTTTTGCTTGCGATGTTCGGAAATTGTACAGTGAATCTGAAGCTGTTGCATTTTGTTTGGATGGTATGTGTTGTGAAGTGATCTCTAGTAACCCTGAGTTTTAACTGAGCCATAATGGACTGAAAACTGTTAGAAGTTGTGAAGGTGGGAACAAAAGGGTGCAGATGTTTGTGATTGTTTTGAGAATAGAAGAAGATAAAGAGTAAAGTAAGTTTAAGTTTATGAAGTAAAAGATGTTTATTGGACCTGGTGTAGTGTGGCTTTATGTAATTGGGCTCGATCGTTCTCAGGTTGGGTCAATTTAGGTCTATGCTACAAATATTTGAATTATCGGCATATTCTTGTTATTGAATCTGATAAATAACATCCAAAATCATAGGATGAAAGAAAGAAAGAAAACTCCCAACCTATTTTTGATGCACATATTAGCACATATGTTACAAATAGAATATCACATACACCACCCACAAATCTCTAATCCTTAGCCTCTAGCTCCAACCAACAGCCATTAGCAAAACTTGGAAGGCAACTAGAAGCAGCACCCCCATTCATTGGAACATAAGCCTTATAGAGATCTATCAAACACATGAACTTTCAGAGCCATGTTATGGTAGCGGTACTTCCATCGTTAGCATCAATCTGGAACAGGCTCAGCCGATCGTGACTGAGTCTAAATGAGTACATTGTTTTCTTGTACTCGGCCCAAGTGAAAGTTTTGTAACGCCTAGGTGTCGAGGGTGTGATTGTTTCAGGGAGCGGAGAGATCCGTGCATTGAGAGGAGGTGCACCAAAGTAGATCATGGACAATCTTGAGGCGTAGGAGTTGGCCATGGCTCTGTGCTTCACACTCACAAACCTTCCATTTGTCAAAGCCTGTAAAAATTGAAAGAAACTAGGATAAGGAATTGAGTTTGAAACCTTTGGAGGGTTTATTCCAATTTTATGTGGAAAATTTTTTTTAGGAACAAGTTTGATTGTTTAATGTGAAAACTGACCATAAAGTAACAATATTGCATTACAATATAGAGCATTTCAATTAAACCTTAAGGATTTGTTTGAATTTGGGGGTCAAGGTAGGATAACTCGAGTTTTATAGAGTTATCTAGACTTCAACTTTAAATTACCACTCCAACCTAGTTGGCTTTGATTTCGGAGTTTAGGTAATTGGAGTAATTTTAATCCAAGAGTCAAGATGACATGAGTTATCTAAAATCCATTCTAACCTCACTCATCTTAACTCTTATGTAGGTAGAATACGACCAATCTGAAGTCAGGATAACATGTCAGCCAATTTGCATAGTGTATAGCTCCATGAAAGTCAACCACAACAGTGTCTTATTCAAAATTTCATTTTTGTATATTCCTCATTTCAGGTATACCTATCATGTCTCTAGACTAATATCATGCACGTGTGCACACAGAAACACGCACGAAGGTGCCCCTGCACAAAGACTTAACTACCATTACCGTCAAAATAAAACCAACCTCGAGAGTATCTCCGACATTGACAAAGAACGACGATGGGTCGGGCGCCACCGGGACCCATACATCACCTTCAGCAGAGGGAGCCAGTATCTGAAACCCCTCAATGTCGTTGGATCGAAGAATGCTAACGATCTGAGGGTCAGAATGCTCCCCAAACCCTACCCTGTTATTGTTTTTGCAAATAATATTTTTTTCTTCGATATCTGCATTGTTGTAGCATGGAGGATAGTGGTTCAGTCTTATTAGAGAGTCACTCTCCTTGTCCCTTAGAAGCCTACTCAATGCCCACTTGTTACCTAAGCCAAGCCCTTCCCCTAACATCTCCAATATCTCACATGCAAGTTGTCTCATAGCATTCACATACTCATGTGCAACTTCACTGTTTGAAACAAGGGAAACTAAGAGTTAGAAGCCAACAATAAACAAATATATAGATATATATATAGATATTAGTTTGGTATGGATCATTAGATCTTTACTCAGAGAGCCACACTGACTAACCAGGTACAAAATGATTAACAGAAGTCCAACTAATGCTTGGTCCGGCATCTGAGATCTATAAACATAGAGGCTTTCCATAATCCTCTATCGCTATTATGTATAATTCATATACTCTAGATTAATATGAGCAATAGCTCAGTTGGTATGTCATTTTCCCTCATGGGATAGTGCCCTGTTCGATTCCCAAGAGGAGAAGTGGCCACAATTTAATATTTTCGGGACAAGTTCATTGGTTCTCTGGAGGCGCGTGCTGTGTGCTTGTGTTGTGCGTGCATGGATGTGGTGTGTACACTCTTACGAGCCAGTTCAAAATACATGTATATAGTGAACTATGTTCAACTCTAATTTACAGATGAAGCTGAAAGCCAAACAAAACACGTGCCTACACGGAATCAAAATAATTTGAAAGGTATAGGGGGGATAAAGAAAGAAATAAAAGTTGATTGGATTGGTCACATCTCTACCAGCTATATTGGATAGACCTCTCACATCTGCCACAAACTTTCTAACTCAGTTCCCCCCTTTGCCCATTTTTTACCATAAAGGAACTCAATCCACTACTATTCTTATCACCTTGTTTTGGCTTCATATAGAAAGAACATAGAGGAGAAGTGAATATCACTCATTCAGGTGTACTGTGTTTCCTATTTACTTTAACTTCTGTACTGTATGTGAATATGTGATGTTAAATTTGATTATCATTTGTTTAAACTTATGCATTTTGCATGGTAACATGGGATTTGTGTTACTTGATAATGATTTATGACTAACTATGATTTTGTAAGTTATCTTAGATGTGCTTCATTATGTATGAATGTATGATAGATTAGTTGATGTTCTTTGGTATATGTTTATTAAATAATATTATTTATAAAAACATTTTATTCCATCATTCACGATTGAATAAAATGTAAAATGTAAATTTTTTGTATTTTGTTCTCTTTTTGTGCATTATGAATTGTAGTAGCTTGTGTTGGTGGAATATGTTTTGGTTCCACCAAACCGATGATTGATTGATAATTTCTATCACCAAATCTTACCAAAACATTTTCTTTTTGCCCCATCTTGTGACAATTCACCAAGAGAAACATCTTAGGTCTCACTTAACAACAAATTCATAGCTAAAACATGTTTCTTATTTGGGTTTTGCATGAGATACGAATAAGATTTTTTGTGACATTTTAATGATAAAAAAGTAATTATAAATTAATAAGGATTGATGCATGCCTACATTGTCTTTGACCATGCATGCTTAGTGATATAATTAAAAGTGGAATTAATTAATGCATCAACTAAGAAAAATTTAAAATCATTTCCAATTTTGCAAAGAAGTTGGAGGGGGCTAAAAGCTACATGAATATTCCTTTTCACCCAACATTTTCCAAGGAATGAGGCAATGTGATAAACATATGATCATCTCTAATGTATTTATTTTACTAAAGCAAGCACTATAAAATTAAGAATAGAGAGGAGTATAATGATGAAGTTGATACCTAAAGTTAGAAGGCGCCTTTGTTGAAATGCTCCTTACATTTTGTGAGAGAGAGTTAGGATTTGTATGAAGAAGAAGATACTCAAGCTCTCCGATATCGCCATTAAATCCGATATTTCTACTCCCATAACCAAAAGGATTTGGCGGCCCCGCCTTCTTCTTCTCGTCTATTGGCAAAGAGAAGAACCCTTCTCCTGCATTCTCCATTTTGGCAATGATTTCCTTTGAAACTCCATGGTTGATAACTTTGAAGAAGCCAAACTCTTCACAAGCCCTCACCATGAGTTCTAACACTAATTCTCTTCTCCATTGCATGTCAATGATTGGAATTGACAAAGGAAGGATCCTATGGTCACAAGTTTGTATCGGTGAAGGCACCACCATTGCTCTATAAAGCTTAAGTTGAAGAGAAGAGAGGTTGCGGTGTGTTAAAAGGGTAGGAATTAGATGAGCGTGCTTGAGATTATATAACAAGGAGGGAGTGGGGATTTTCAAAAGGGTTTAATTTTAAACTATAAAGTTGGCAAAAATTAAAGTACAAGTTTGAGATTCAGGGTGTTGAAGTATTACCTCAAAAAAAAAAAAATAAAGAGTTTGAGATTACTGTTTAAATGTTGACCATATTGCTTTCTTTGACCTTGTTGTCTTTCCCTTGGATCACTCTAGGTTTTTAATGGGTCTATTTTTTTCCTATCCCTTTGCATTTGTTTCATGGTGTCTCTTTCCTTGAGTTGCATTCCATCTGGTCTCTTATTATTATTTTTGTATGTCAACCCACTGAAGTTCCCATTTAAAAATGTTTAATTTAAGGCTTGAGTACATTTGTTAGCGTATTTCAATGTAATTTGTACCTTTTCAATCCAAGAAGATGAAAAATTGTACATTTGCATGACAGTTGTGTTTCCATATCAGCAAGTATACATTCCCTCCAAAAATAACTTTCATTAAGGGTTGAAACAAATGTGTTTCTAAGACTTTATTGATAAAAGTAGAGCATGTTTTGTAGGTTAGCTGCTTCCTTTAATTTAAATTCTTGAGAGTTAGGATAAGATGACTTTGAGAAGGTTTTTGCAGCAGGAATGTCTGCTTCCTTTCATTTAAATTTTTGAGATCGGTTAGGTGAATCATTTTATGCCACTTAGGTTTATCAAGAACAACGTTTTTGATTAAGTTAACGACCAATGTATCATATTTAACTGCTGTTTTCTACAATTTTCAACTTAACTAAATATAATTTGATTGATAGGACTTCATGGGGATGGGTTTGGAGACATGATGCCATGGATTGTGAGTTCTTTTGTAATTCCAATGGTTTAATTGATGTCTCATGGCATAAGATGTAGGAGCAAAGACTGGCAGCCTCAGACATCTTTTTGTTTGGACCACTTGGGTTCTTTTTGCTGGGCGGTGCTTCCATAAGATTTTGGTCTCTTAATTATATATTACTGCTATAGCTAGGATTGCCTTTAGTACCAATTTACTCTCCTCCAATATCCAACGTGAGAGGTCGCTAGTTTCGATCCCTGGGTTGATTTCAAAATTTTTTTTTTACTATAGCTAGGATTTTATGAACATATATTGGTAAAGTTTTTGCTGAGTCATCATTCATGTACAAGTCATGAGGCATAACCCTTGATATATATAGTGTTAGATGTAGGAAGGGATTATATTTAGATTAGCGTGTCAATAATTCAAAACATTTTGCCATGTTGGGTTGTGAGGAACAGAAAAAGTGTTTTTTCTTCCCCTCACAAAAAGGACTTTGCTGAGGAGCCCAACTTTTAGGATCAACTATACATTTGTGTTACATTTGTGTTTTTTCTTCTATTCAGCTCTATTAACTATCGCCTCTTCAATTATATACTTGTTGGCGCCCATAATTGTTCCACTATCCTAACTTCCTATGATATGAGACTAGGTCAAACATAATTGTAAAATACCATCATGGACAATCTAACCCCTTGGACAATATCCTTTGGCAGCATATGGACCAATAACACAACAGGCATATCCCAAACTCTGGCAACAAATGCAAAACCTTCATATTGCATCCAACCAATGAACTATTTATTCCATTTTGAAGTGACCAATTGGCCACAAAAAAACATAATGGGGACAAAAAGCATGTAAATAATGCTAAGTCTGCAAAAATTTATAATTTGAAGTGAGAATCTGTGGTTTCTACCAACCTAAAATACTCCAGGCAGAAACTGATTTGGATAAAATAGAATTGAATAAAAATTTACATTTATGTTTACTTCGTCATTTATTTCTTTTTATTATTCTATGTTTAAGGCTTATACCCATGTAACATTCTTGCTTTTGGATGTTGGTTGAGGGTTTCAACTAATCTATCTTGATTAGTCTTTTCTTTATGTCTTGTTTATGCCTTTGGAGCTCGATATCGCTCCACGTGGCAGCCTAAGAGCGCCGCTTGTTATTCTTTTCATTCGATGCCTTAATCATCTTTTAGATTTTATTATTATATCGGCGATTTAGCGTCGAGCCTTGTGATTGATTGATCACATTCTCTAATGAAAAGGACATATATCTCAGTCAACATGATTATGTGTGTAATGTTGTTTATTAACCCAAAAAGGTGGAGCCATTTAACATGGCGGGGTTTGTGTTAGGAGAATCTAAATTAGCTTTCCTTTGGATTAATTTGTTATAATTTCCTAAGGGTTAAAGTAACAACCACTCCATTAATCATACATAGATTAAGTGAAAATTGTTGGGGGACAACCTATGAAGGAGTCTTTAGTTGTCTTGTGAAGCCTGTGAGAGATTGAGTCGATCTTGGAATAATATATGAGAAAATCATATACATTAGCTAGCTATGTCATTTATAAAGCATAAAGATATACTATTCCTCTTATGAACTAACATTATCTACATACATTGTTCTCCTACGGAGCTCAAATCTTTTGCCATCAACTTGTAAGTCTATAGGTTGATGCTGTTATTGTGCTAAGTTTAACTTCTTATACGCACGCGCACAAGTGTGTATGCACACACATAAACATACAACACATCTACACACACCCATCCTGTTTTTGATCATTTCCTTAGTATTTTACTTGTTGGTTTGAACTAGCAAGTCTACCATGTATATATTATGCATCAAACATCACTTAAAAAACATTAAAATACTTATATAAAAATCTTTGTCGGTGGTACATTGGATCAAAATTAATTAGGATTAAGTAATCATAAAATTAACAACTCAAAGGAAGAATGTCTAACACTAACATACAACAACTAAGTTTTCATATATTAATCAATACATAGTCAAGCCCAGAGTTAGCGGTTGGATACATTGTGAGAACTACCAACTCAGAAAGATGAGGATTCTAATGGAATGAAATAGTAGAAAAGTGTCGAGATTTTTTTATTTTATTAATAAAGAAGAAATCTCTCTCTCTCTCTCTCTCTCTAATTTGTTGGTACATGTTGGGCTCGTGAATGGTTTTGACATGAGACGCAGAGATAAAGGCTCCGCACAAAACGTTATCCAAGTGTGTGCAAGAGAGAGAGTATATAATGCAATTAGAGAGAGAGAGATGACAAGTGCATGTAACTCATTTATTTGTTACCAGGGAGTCCTTGACTTGCCACATCTTAGGATTTACCATTTGCGTGTGAGAGTGGAGAGTAATAGTTCCTGTAAATAGCATAGTCACATAATTCAATTCGTAAATTAGTCGTCGAATATAATTTGTGAATTTTGGATCAGCCGACTTAATCGTCGAATTAATCAGCGGGCCGAATAATTCGCGAATTTATTCGCGAATAATTCACGAGTTATTCCCGAATTATGTGAAAAAACAGCGAATAATTCAAAAAACAGCAAATAATTCACAAAATCAAAACCTAGCGTCTCATATATTAATTTCTTGTTCGAAATCCTTTCCGAACATTTTCCGAACACTTACCGAATCTTTCCTGAATACCAGCCGATTTTTTCCGAATAGTTCTTTGAATCCGAATTTTCGACCTCGCCGAATTATAACCGAATGACGAATTTGTGACTATGATAAATAATATCATACAAACTCTAGCCATACTTTAGCTAAACTTTTTGTCATCAAAATGGTCAAAAATTCAACCACATATCCCATATCCATCATATTTCCATTGGTGGCGTCCGATATGTTCCGATATGTTCGTTCTTCATGATATTTAATATAATTATATATTTTCTTGTAAAAGGTTCTATTGTCAAAAAAACGTTTCCTCTTCTTGTATATTTTTTAGGAATAATATTCGAATTTATTTATGATAATGGAGTTTTAATAAATTAGATACTTTAGACAATGATTTTCACTTCAATTTTTACAATATACATGATAAAATACTCTCTACTTGTTTAGCTTATAACCGTATTATAAAGTATCTACCTATATGGTTTCCACATATGTATGCTTCAAGGTTGATTGAATAATATGGATATTTGCTTGCAAATAACGTCAGTAAGACATTTTGATGCCAAAGCCCAAATATTACCTCTAGTATATAAAGCAATGGGCTCAAGTTAATTTGTATTATGGGCCAATAGTCTTGATATGCGTGGCATGAGCCATAACTCTGATGCGACGGTGATTCAATGATCCCACAAACCCTTGTAGTCTTGTCTGTGTGACATGTGACATGCACCAGAACTTCCGGACGTCAATATATATGTCCGGGAGACCCATTCTTAGTCCATATTGTCTAAGTGATATAAAACTTAAGCTTTCATGATATTTTCTGAACACATATGGTCGCATATATTTTAAGTTGAATTTAATCTAAAACAAAATTAACGGTCCTTAAATATATTTTCTAAGTTGATCTTAGTCAGATGCGACTAACGATCCTTAGATGACATATATACCCTGAACCGATGGACCTCACTCATATGAGAAATGCTACCTAAGTTCAATCCAAATCTGAGATTTACGAATTTGGACTAATCCGTGCCCTACGGGTGACGATATATATTAGTCTCTGTGTACAATCCAAAGGCAACCCCAAATAAACAATATATATACCACGACACACAATAATTCATGGAGTAGAGAAAGTTGTTATCACTTGGCGATAACGTAATTAACTGCAGGGGCTTGCACCTGCAGGAAAAAGTGTTCCCACAATCAAAATACCCTCACATATGAGGATGAATCTGATAAGTCTGCTACAACGGTCGCATCCGTCCAAACCTTCGATATATGGTGCCATAAATCAACTCGGTATTTTCAAAGAGGTGGACGGATATGTTCCGGCAGTGAATAGGTTTCGGTACGTCCGGTGAGACCTTTTTCTCTTTCCACTCCACACTTTGTATGTTGTATTTCGTGAAACAATCGCGGTATATTTATGTTGCCCTTAGATATTTGGGTCACTAAAACTGGTGCTTCGCTTCCGTGCAGATCAATGGTTTCATCCAGCAAATCCAACCCCAATGCTAGCTCGAGCACCACTCCGGCTAGAGTGACTTGGTCAGGGCAGGCCATGGCCCCTGTGCTCTGCATTCCTATGGCCCAAGTGGCATTACAACTTGATGGGCTCTTCTTTAGGACGATGCTTCCACCTCCCTCTCTTAGCATCCCAGCGCCAAAGGAGGAGACGTCTAAGAAGTCAGTTTTTGATAGGCTGACAACTACCGCAGCCGGCTCCAATGATAAGCCTGCTCAATATAAAGGTTCAGTCTTCCACAGGCTGAAGTCCAACTCTGTGGGTTCCTCTAAAAAGCCCGCGATCCTGAAGAAGTCAGTCTTCAAATGGCTGGCATTCATGGTTCTTGATAGACCGAGGCCCTGAATGATGATGCTCCGCCCAAACAGTCTGTCTTCCACAGACTGACACCTCAAGCTACTGATGCTTCCATACCTATACAGTCAGTTTTCAAGTGACTGTCACCTGTCGAAACTTCATATACACGCAGAGGGCAAGATAGTCCGAAAGAACATAGGGGCAGTTCCATGAGGTGCCCACAGCTGAAGAAGCACCGACCCCTGTTACTAGATGTGCTCGATGTCGATACTGGCGCTGAATAAGGCAGGCTGGGGGCAGTTTCCCATCTGGGCTGACTCCACCTGCTCTGATGACCCGAGCTGCTGTTCCAACCAGGAACGGCTTTGAACCTCTGAAGGTGGTTAAGCACAATTCGCCCACTGCCACACTGATGAAGTCACCACCTCTTGTGAAGATGCATAACGAACTGAAGGCAATACATTCGGCAAGCGGTTTTCCTCGACCATCCACAGAGCTTGGAAAGAGGTCCAGAACTCTGTCATTGATAATAATTACTCACGCCGACAGAAGAAGCTCAAATGTTGACAAGATAATGATAGATCACCTTCCAAATATAAGAAGGCTTATTCTCAGAAGGTTCTTACTATGATGGTTCCTTCAAAAACAACTTCTCATAAAAGAGAGAAGCCAGATAAAGTCTTGGTGCTCGAGACAAATTCCAAAGGCCTACACTCCAAGCACCCCAAGTCTGAGGGCATGGTAGTTCATACAGTATATATGATGAACTCCAAGGATGATAATCGAGCCTTCGTTTCTCATAAATCAACGTCTATAACGAAGGATCAACAGAAGATGCAAGATATATTGGCTCAAGCGGTGGAACTCAAAAGTCCACCGCCCAATTCAAATCCTGACGATGCCCCCGAAGAAAGAACGGGACAGAAGTCCGATATTGACTACCTGAAGCGCGTCCTTGAAAAGAAGGATAAGAAAGCTGCGGAAATGAATGCTAGGATGGACAAGATGCCCCTCCTATTCCAAAACCGGAATCACAGGCAGATGAGCCACCGGTAGTTATTATCGACGACAAAGAAGATATGTCGAACCCTCTACAAGCCCCATCGGCGACGAGTGAGGAGACGACCTCCAAAGCAAAGCTGGACGAATATATCGCCCAGCAATTCAAAGCCCTTCAGGCCAGCGAAATGGCAGGCAAGCTGGTCAAGACTGGTCTGCCGTACTGTCACGACCCGAAGGTACGGAACGTCATTGGCACTTAAATTACGAAACGTCTAAAGGCGCAACATAGTCTAAGTAAGCCAAAGCCCAGAAAACTAAACCGTTTAACAATTGGAGTGAAGAAAAACTTGTTTTAAAGCAAGTGATTTTAACAAATAAGTGGAATTAAACATTTAAAAGCAACATCATATTTTTCCGAAAATTTCGGCAGTCTCCTTTGTAAATACTGGCCCCCAAACGGGTACAACATATATATATATATATATATATATATATATATATATATATATATATATATAATGAATAAAGGCATCCCCAAGCGGGAGCTAGCTCTTCGCCAATGGCGGAATCACAACCACATACAATATGTATATCAAAAGTGCGAAATAAGCATCTGAAAGCAAGAAATGAGAAATATCACGTCGGCTCGAGTGAGCATCGACATCAAATACCATAAATAAAAGTCTCACGAGTCTCGCCGTCTAGTCCAATATACAAGGGTAGATGGATACTAGATACAAAATAATAATACAAGATGGAACAAAATATCCTCGCAACCCACCTATGAGCAAAGCTGCAAATCGATGCAATGAAACAAAAGGAAAAAGTACGCCCGCCGCTACTGTGCTGACGGGTCGAACCTGCAAGATACTGTTGCACAACGGGAGTGAGTTGCCAACTCGTGAGTAGTAAGTAACATCTAATAAGGCTATCGTAAGCATGCACGCAAATACGTCACAGCTTACATATACCAAAATGATACGATGCACAAGTATGAATGCAACATGAATGTATAATCAACATGAAATCATGATATATCTGATATAAGAAGATCTGTATCTTTAACTTAGTAAAACCTCTGTGCAATAAACTAAAGTATCATCAATGAAATCAACGGAAAATCTGTGTCCGGCATCGACACAATATATATATATATATATATATATATATATATATATATATATATATATATATATATATATCCCAATATCTCAATATCTCGAGCTCCGTCAGTCCGGATCATCCCATATCATCACATCTCACGACCACGTCGGTATCCTCCGGATATCCGCCACGTCAGACATCACCGGTAGGTAGTCTGTCCCTGCCAGGCTCATCGTCATCCCCATAAAAACACTCTCGTCCCGGGGTAGCATACCGGGTCCACCATATACCCGAAACGGTTCATCCAACTCCTCGAATCGGGTCTCGAAAGCCAACATAAATCAGGAAAACTCATGGTGGACGACACATACATCATATCACGAGAAAATCGCAACTTGCATTTTTAAAACGATAACAGGTTTATAAAATTCTTGCGGTTTTCCTGTCACGCCCCGCTTCCCAAAATACGGAATACGAGGGGTTGACAAGGCCAGCCATGCTCCTACGGTCGAGGAAATATCCCTCCGTAGTCATACTTCGGCTTCTAGCTTTACGTGGTAATCAGTAAACAATACACAGGTAATGAGAAATGCAGTAACTAAATCAAAACAAATACAAAAGAACTAACCAGATGGAGATCAAGAGAGCATGGCTCTGGGTAGCTGATCAAGATGTCCGCGATGTACGTCTGGTCCTGGTCCAAGCTAGATCCACTTCTCACTCTGAGCATGCATACTCAGGTCGTCAGAGCGACACGATAGCAATATATATATATATATATACAAATGGTAACTCGTACAATAATAAAGAATATGCAACAGTAATCAAAAGGGTAAAGACGTGAAAATGAATTAGCCAATGCAAGTAGCTAAAGTAACAGGTAAACAGTAACGTGGTAAACAGTATAGCAAGTATGTTAAATCAGTAAACGATGCATGTCAATGTCACTAATCCTATCAGTCTTTAAGTCTTACTGTACAGGTCACTAAGCCTATCGTCAGTCCAAGTGTGAGAGTCAACCACTCGTGAGTATCCCCCACCCAAGGGTAGGACCCAAGGACAAGGGAATACGGGCCCGAGTCGCTCGCTAATAATCAGTGATATCCCTATATATCTCCATATATCTCCATATGTGCCGGCATGGGACTCCCGAGATTCTGTTGAACTCACACTCAAACTACCCCACACCCCGTGGTCTACATCAAACGCCAACCATAAACTCAAATACCGGTCGGTCCATGACAAGTCTGCGTGAGAACTGGAGACAGGATCTCTATCAAGCATGTCCCGACTGATACCTAAGATAAATGGACAGTGTTTGGTACCTTACCTGTGACACCCATACAAGTGCTTCCATAATTGTCCCATACCAATTATAGTCACACTTATACACGTCCCACAGACGTCGACAATGCAATAAATCAATAGGGTCCACTGATTGTGTACAAGTACGTGTCACTTCCACTTATCCATTCATGCTCAAACACTAACGTACTTGCCACAACCACCACTAATACCTAACACTGGGTAATGCACATGATCACTAGGTTACCAATGCAATGCCATATATATAATGTGATGAGAAAACAGTATTCAAGGCATGATTAAGATGTCATCAAACGATGTCCTACCACTTGCATAATTCTTCATAAATCACACATGCAAAATTTAGCGAAACAATGAACAGGGGATAAGTAGTATGTTTGATTGTCTATCCAGCAAATTTGGTTTCACGTCAATCGGATTTCAGGATCACTAGATATGGCCATTTCATTTTAAGCGTTCACTGCTGGAAATCCGGTTTCAGAATCGGAAGTCCGTTTCATAACGCATTTTAATCCCAATTGGGATCGCAATTAGGCGACGCTATAGTTGAACTATATTTAGGATTTCCAGTCAGGTTTTCACCTCAATTGGCGGATCAGTATTATATTACGCCAACAGAGAGTTATGGCCAGATTAAGTTTAGGGTGTAAAATCTCCTTCTGCAGAATTCAGCAAGACATGTCGACAAGGTAAAATGAATTAAAAATATCAAACGGTTGAGGAATCCAGTGAAGCCAGTCGAGTAAGAAAGATAATCCAATTTCCTACGTAACGATATAGGATTCCACGCATTCTCTTATACGAGCAGTGATATACAGGGGTTTAATAACAGGGGTTAACCTGGATTTCCATTCTGGACCGCAGTCCAGAATCATAATCCACCGCAGTTACCTCTATCATAATGTACTACAATTCAGTGATCAACAATATTTTACAGTAGGTTAACCAGTTATCTTCGTTACGAGCCATCAAACGTTAAAATTCGGTTTATACACAATTTAATATAAATTTTATAGTTTGGCATGTACGAAAGTTTTCAGGTTTTACAACAGAAACCGAGACCACATTTTATGTGAGTAAACGACATAGTTTTGGAACCAAAGTCTCAAGGAACATTCCCAACTACTCGGGCCATCACATTTCATATTTTGCCGTCAATTTAACGTGAGTTTCCCATTCGGCCGTGCATCGAATACTTGAACTATATGATTCACGTAAAGGGGTATGCGACAATTATTAGTAACTAGAGTTGTAACATATACAAGTAGCATGAAGCAAGTATTAAACTTGCCTGAAGACGTATCGACGATGGTCTGGAAGCGGCAACGGAACGATCGCGTCACGGGCGCAGCACAGGTTCGGCCTTTGGAATCAGATAATTGTACTCAAACCCAGGTAACTACTGTGCACTCATTTTCATCAGCTCCAAGTTTTATACATACTTTGATGTGAGAGAGGCAGAGATGTTGAGAGAGAGAGAGAGAGAGAGAGAGATTCACAGAGAGAGAGAGAGAGAGAGATTTAGAGAGATGGAGAGGGAGAGATAGTGGGGCTCGGGAAAGTAGTGATGGTGATGATGCTGACGACGCAGAGGGTGCAGTGGCGTCGACGATGTGGTGGGGAGCTCGCCGGCGTGAGGGCGCTGGGGTGGTCGAGCTCGGGTGTGCAGGGGAGTTCGAGCGAGGAGATGGGTGCTCGGTTGAGGGGGTGAGTTCTGGAGAGAAGAAGGCGAGGGAGGAAGGACGAGGAGGTTGTCGTGGTCTTCCTCGTCGTCGTCATCATCGGCTCAGCAATGAAGGCAGTGGCTCGAGGTTGGGTTTTGGGAGAGAGAAGAGTATGGGTGTGAGAGTGAGAGGGAGCAGTGGAGTTTGAGACGAGGAGTTTGAGGGGTGCGCGGACGTGGTCGAGGTCGCGGGGACGTGAGGCAATGGCGCGGGCGACGTGGGTGTGAAGGAAGAAACGAGCGGGAAAATTTTATAGCGAGGGGAGAAGAAGGTGAAGTGGAGCGGGTCGGGTCGGGTTATGTTGGGTGCGGGTAAGGGATAAGGACACGGGCTAAGGGGGTTTGGGCTGAGGAATTGTTAATGTTTAATTAAATTAATTTATGTTGGGCTGGGTTTTAAAATGGGGAGAAATAATTAATGAATTGTGTTTTCTTTATTCGGCTGGGCTGAGGTAATTGGGGCACGGGCTAAGGGAATAAAAGAAATAAGGTTTGGGTTTGGGTTAGGAGTAAGGGCTGGACCGGGGGTAATAGGGATTTTATTATTTGCTTTGTTATTTTTGTTTTGGGCTGGGGTTGGATTAAAAAAGGGAAACGGGCTTGGAAAAATGGGAAGTAAAAATAAGATGAAATAGGGTTTTGGTTTGGTGTTTAAAGGGGTTTAAAGGAAATAAAAAAATAATTATAAATAAAATAAATAAATTTTGTAAATAATATATATGAAAAATACGGATAGTGGTATACAAAAAGAACTGGGTATTATATCATACCATCCTTACAAAAATTTCGTTCTCGAAATTTAAAACAAGCGATAAGTTATATAAAGTAACATTCGAAAAGCTATGACCTCAAACACTCACATAAAGTGGTGTTCCTAAAACAGTTAAAAAGAAAAATCGAAGGTCTAATTAAGTATAAGGCAGAAATCAACTATAAGGGAAAACTATATGTACAAGAGAATAAAAATAGCAATATCGAACAATAACACCCGAGGCATGCTAGATAAAATTGAGATCCTAAATATATGCATGCATACGTATATCAAAATAGCGCAGCTAAAATAATGGCATCAGACATAACTATTTATAATAGTAAACTATAAACACAATACCCGGGAAAATAAAGTAACAATAATAAAATAGTGAAGGATTTGTCAATAGGTTAAAACATTTTAGGATAATGTATTGATCAAATAGTTTTAAAATAACTTAGGAAACCCACATTGTGAAAATAAGAAATATGGAACAAAAATATGCGCGATATATGGTTGCGCTATTGAAAATGTGAAGGATAGTAAACCATTTAACACGGGTAAAATGGAAGTAGTTGATAATACACAATTTATCGATAAGTATGAAATAATGAAAACTAAACCCTTCGAATAATGATGTCCCTAAATGTAATAAAAGGAAGCACTACTGGTGTATAAAGGCTAGACAGGGTAGGGGTTACAATAGAGTAAAGCCCATTCAAAAGATCGAGGTGTGGCACTTTTTAATCTAAGCGAAGGTCAAAACAACACAAGGTGCAGGAGCGAAGGATGATAATGAATCTCAGGGGGAAAGGAACGTATTGGGGAATAGTCAAAGCATCATGTGAACCAACAATCAAAAGATTAGCGAACTCAGAAATTTTATTTCATTCCAGAAAATTCTAAACAAAGCATTCTCGAAAAGTAAAAGATGGCCCTAAACTATACACAGATTTATTTGGCCAGAGGAGACAAAAGCTAAATCACGTCAGTCGCGGTTGTGAAGGTTCAGCAGGTTACGGTAGGCTCGTACGCTCAGATAGGGGCGTCCAGTTCCATAGCGCCTTGCAGGGACCGCCATTGGGAATTCTTCTGCCGCGGGGTCTTGTTCTTCCAGTCCTTCTTCCTCGGCTGGAGTTTCTTCATCGAGGTCTGCTTCTATGTGATTCTCTTTTTCTGGATTCTCTTCCATAGGATTTTCTTCCACTGGATTTTCCCCAGGGGTTTCCTCTCCTGGGTTTTTTTCTATCGGGTCCTCCTCGGAATCTTCCTCTATTGGGTGTTCTTCGAGGTCTCCTTCCTCCTCATCGGAATCACCGATCATGTCAACTTCTGGGGCTACGGCTCCCTCGTTCTCGAAATCACTGTTTCCGAAAATGACATGGGGGCCGTTGATCTCGTCATCCGAACTCACCAGCATGCGGTCTAAGGAAACGCATGACTGTTTGTCCTCATCTAGATGCGGCGCTGCTCCAGGATGGGCCATGACCTGAAAAGAAAGAGTCGTGATTAGACAGTGGAACACATTAAGAAAATAACCAAGGATACGGAGTACAAGAAGATATGCGGTAGGCAAGAACTGAAAAATTAAAATTTTAAAAATGTTGTTGCAATGAATAGTATAAATAAGGTGAGAAGCAAGAGAACGATACATACATCACGACTCAAAGTTTTATTGCATTTCAACTAAAGTTCAACGGATACAAGATCTTAAACGAAAGGAAAATATTTACAAAGGAGTGACAACATTTTTATTGAAAGCAGAAAACGCGATAACTCTTCTTGGATTCCTAGACCGCTGCAATCTCGTCACGCGAGTTGAATCCTGCGCTGGGTCCGTACTATTCCTCGAAGCTCGAATCACGAAATAACCATCACTTAGCAGAAGTGGAGAGTGTGGACGAACCGCCTCCTTGTAGCTCCTTCCTTTTAGGGCAACCATTGATAAAGTGTTCGCTGGATCCGCAAATCAGGCATTTCCCTTTGGCGCGGCGACAATCCCTCTGAAGGTGTCCTGGCTTCTTGCAGTACCCACAACATTGGGTCTTCTGCTGCTTCTGTCGCGGGGGAACAAGTGGGCACTTCATCTTCACATCTTTTCCTCGTCTAACAGGGATCCATTTACGATTGGAGACTTCCGCTGGTGCCTGAGTCATCTGCCTTCTTAGTCCTTCAGTTAACAGGTCGTTTGTTCACTCCTGGGCTTCCTTCAGACTTTGCAGTGCATTCAGAATCTCTACGGTCTGATTCTGGGGAGTGGAGATAGAAGAAGAGTCGTTGGAAGAAATGGTCCTAAAACAACAATTTTGAGGACGATATAAGGCACAAGCTATAAGAATTAAAATACAATATGGGTTAGGCAAGGAATCAAGTATATAGGGTGCGGTGGAATTCAAACAAGTGGGAATCAACTATAGGACTCTCAGTCACTCAAACAGAGTACAGTATTGTAACTATGCTGCAGTTCACAATTACAACCACGTAACGCTATTAGGTCACCCAAAACCCTAGCGAATGGATCAAAATGTATAGCAGAACACACTATGTGAATCAAGATCGAGAATAACAGATTTACAATCTAGACCGAAGGATGTCTTAGATTGCCAAGCACTATACGGAAACTGCAATCCCAAATGAAGCAAAACCTGGCTCTGATACCAACAAAACCATGTCACGCCCCGCTTCCCAAAATACGGAATACGAGGGGTTGACAAGGCCAGCCATGCTCCTACGGTCGAGGAAATATCCCTCCGTAGTCATACTTCGGCTTCTAACTTTACGTGGTAATCAGTAAACAATGCACATGTAATGAAAAATGCAGTAACTAAATCAAAACAAATACAAAAGAACTAACTAGATGGAGATCAAGAGAGTATGGCTCTGGGTAGCTTGATCAAGATGTCCGCGATGTACGTCTGGTCCTGGTCCAAGTTAGATCCACTTCTCACTCTGAGCATGCATACTCAGGTCGTCAGATCGACACGATAGCAATATATATATAGATACAAACGGTAACTCGTACAATAATAAAGAATATGCAACAGTAATCAAAAGGGTAAAGACGTGAAAATGAAGTAGCCAATGCAAGTAGCTAAAGGAACAGGTAAACAGTAACGCGGTAAATAGTATAGAAAGTATGTTAAATCAGTAAACGATGCATGTCAATGTCACTAATCCTATCAGTCTCTAAGTCTCACTGTACAGGTCACTAAGCCTATCGTCAGTCCAAGTGTAATAGTCAACCACTCGTGAGTATCCTCCACCCAAGGGTAGGACCTAAGGACAAGGGAACACGGGCCCGAGTCGCTCGCTAATAATCAGTGATATCCCTATATATCTCCATATGTGCCGGCATGAGACTCCCGAGATTCTGTTGAACTCACACTCAAACTACCCCACACCCCGTGGTCTACATCAAACGCCAACCATAAACTCAAATACCGGTCGGTCCATAACAAGTTTGCGCGAGAACTGGAGACAGGATCTCCATCAAGCATGTCCCGACTGATACCTAAGATAAATGGACAGTGTTTGGTGCCTTACCTGTGACACCCATACAAGTGCTTCCATAATTGTCCAATACCAATTATAGTCACACTTATACACGTCCCACAGACGTCGACAATGCAATAAATCAATAGGGTCCACTGATTGTGTACAAGTACGTGTCACTTCCACTTATCCATTCATGCTCAAACACTAACGTACTTGCCACAACCACCACTAATACCTAACACTGTGTAATGCATATGATCACTAGGTTACCAATGCAATGACATATATATAATGTGATGAGAAAACAGTATTCAAGGCATGATTAAGATGTCATCAAACGATGTCCTACCACTTGCATAATTCTTCATAAATCACACATGCAAAATTTAGCGAAACAATGAACAGGGGATAAGTAGTATCTATCCAGCAAATTTGGTTTCACGTCAATCGGGTTTCAGGATCACTAGATATGGCCATTTCATTTTAAGCGTTCACTGCTGGAAATCCGGTTTCAGAATCGGAAGTCCGTTTCGTAACGCATTTTAATCCCATTTGGGATCGCAATTAGGCGACGCTATAGTTGAACTATATTTAGGATTTCCAGTCAGGTTACCACCGCAATTGGCGGATCAGTATTATATTACGCCAACAGAGAGTTATGGCCAGATTAAGTTTAGGGTGTAAAATCTGCTTCTGCAGAATTCAGCAAGACATGTCGACAAGGTAAAATGAATTAAAAATATCAAACGGTTGAGGAATCCAGTGAAGCCAGTCGAGTAAGAAAGCTAATCCAATTTCCTACGTAACGATATAGGATTCCGCACATTCTCTTATATGAGCAGTGATATACAGGGGTTTAACAACAGGGGTTAACCTGGATTTTCCATTCTGGACTGCAGTCCAGAATCATAATCCACCTCAGTTACCTCTATCATAATGTACTACAATTCAGTGATCAACAATATTTTACAGTAGGTTAACCAGTTAGCTTCGTTACGAGCCATCAAACGTTAAAATCCGGTTTATACACAATTTAATATAAATTTTATAGTTTGGCATGTACGAAAGTTTTCAGGTTTTTCAATAGAAACTGAGACCACATTTTATGTGAGTAAACGATATAGTTTTGGAACCAAAGTCTCAAGGAACATTCCTAACTACTCGGGCCATCACATTTCATATTTTGCCGTCAATTTAACGTGAGTTTCCCATTCGGCCGTGCATCGAATACTTGAATTATATGATTCATGTAAAGGGGTATGCGACAATTATTAGTAACTAGAGTTGTAACATATACAAGTAGCATGAAGCAAGTATTAAACTTGCCTGAAGACGTGTCGACGATGGTCCGGCAGCGGCAATGGCACGATCGCGTCACGGACGCAGCACAGTTTCGGCCTTTGGAATCAGATAATTGTACTCAAACCCAGGTAACTACTGTGCACTCATTTTCATCAGCTCCAAGCTTTATGCATACTTTGATGTGAGAGAGGCAGAGATGCTGGCTGAGAGAGAGAGAGAGAGAGAGAGAGAGAGATTCAGAGAGATAGAGAGGGAGAGATAGTGGGGCTCGGGAAAGTAGTGATGGTGATGATGCTGACGACGCAGAGGGTGCAGGGGCGTCGACGATGTGGTGGGGAGCTCGCCGGCATGAGGGCGCAGGGGTGGCCAAGCTCGGGTGTGCAGGGGAGCTCGAGCGAGGAGATGGGTGCTCGGTTGAGGGGGTGAGTTCTGGAGAGAAGAAGGCGAGGGAGGAAGGACGATGAGGTTGTCGTGGTCTTCCTCGTCGTCGGCTCAGTGATGAAGGCAGTGGCTCGAGGTTGGGTTTTGGGAGAGAGAAGAGTATGGGTGTGAGAGTGAGAGGGAGCAGTGGAGTTTGAGACGAGGAGTTTGAGGGGTGCACGGACGTGGTCGAGGTCGCGGGGACGTGGGCGCGAGGGGGAGGCTCGGGGACGTGGGTGTGAAGGAAGAAATGAGCGGGAAAATTTTATAGAGAGGGGAGAAGAAGGTGAAGTGGAGCGGGTCGGGTCGGGTTATGTTGGGTGCGGGTAAGGGATAAGGACATGGGCTAAGGGGGTTTGGGCCGAGGAATTGTTAATGTTTAATTAAATTAATTTATGTTGGGCTGGGTTTTAAAATGGGGAGAAATAATTAATGAATTGTGTTTTCTTTATTCGGCTAGGCTAAGGAAATTGGGGCACGGGCTAAGGGAATAAAAGAAATAAGGTTTGGGTTTGGGTTAGGAGCAGGGGTTGGGCCGGGGATAATAGGGATTTTATTATTTGCTTTGTTATTTTTGTTTTGGGCTGGGGTTGGATTAAAAAAGGGAAACGGGCTTGGAAAAATGGGAAGGAAAAATTAGATGACATAGGGTTTGGGTTTGGTGTTTATAGGGGTTTAAAGGAAATAAAAAAAATAATTATAAATAAAATAAATAAATTTTGTAAATAATATATATGAAAAATACGGATAGTGGTGTACAAAAAGAACTGGGTAGTACATTTCCTAAAAATCCAGAAATCTCATAAATACTGAAATTCTCGAGAAGAATCACAATATATAAACATACCGGTGATGATGGAAATCTATGATACAATAGTATATACCATGCGAAATACGGCCTGAAGCTATGCATGAATCATGATGCAATGAGGTATGTATATATATCTAACAATCCTACGTATCCATTTAATGAAATGAATATACAAGTATAAGTCTACGGATTATATATGATGCAAATGCACAGTTACCGATTTTAAGCAAGTTCTATAGTGTTCGTGACATACCAATTACCAAAGGCGCGTGTGTTCGCATGAATAGTGCCCGTGCAGCATGAACCAATGGTAATGGTGCAAGTGTCCTATGAGATGATATCACATATATATATATATAGATGATGATGTGATGCAACGAGATGAATAATTAGGAACTACGCATATAAATGCATGTACTACTAGCAATCCCAACTATCGGGCGCTTTGCTCCATCCAGACGACCCCTCCGTAGATGTGTACATCTACTCACCAGGACGCCTCGGCTAATTTGATCCGATCTCAGCCTTGTCTTTTCCGCGCCACATCCGACGCCTCTGCACCCGATCCTAGAAACGCGCACAAGTCAATACGAGAATAGATATATAAATAGTCGCGGACATAAACGATACAAATCAACCACGCGCACTAACTAGACGCCCACGCACCTGGTGCACAAAACACGCTCGCGACAGCGCCACAAACCATAACTAGGGTCTCTATACTTGGCAAACCCCAAACCCCAAACCCAATCGTACCAATCGCGCATTCACAACACACTAAATTTTATATGAAATAGGTAGTAAACCATCAAAACCTCAAACTTAATTCAAATCGATTTATTCCAAAAACCTAGTAAGCAACCATTAACCGTTTTAGTACAAATCTAGATGTTTTAGCAAATCTAACGGCCACAAAGCTCACTTAATATCTTAATTAGACCACACAAATACTAACTATATTTTAATCTCACTTAATTACACTAATCACAAAAATTTAGTTTGCAAGATTATATAATTAAGACAATCTAAAAGTAACAATTAGCAATTTAACAACTAGCTTAGATTTTGCAAGTTTTAAGATGATGACCTATACTTAGTTAACTTGATTCATTGATGAAAACCCTAACTTAAACTCAAACCCTTATCTTTAGAATTCAAATTTTCAATCAAAACCATATTAACACTAAATCAAAAATGAAATTATAATAAGTATGAAACAAGTAACCATTTGAGTAAGGTTATACCTCAACAATTTTGAAGATCTAACATGCAAACTTAGCCTCCCAAAATGCTCTCTAGCTTCAAGATCCAAGCTAGTTTGGGCCAAGAAATAATGGGTGAAGGTTTATCTACGAATTTGTGAGGTTTTTTGTGGATTTTTGAAGAAAAATGGAGGAGTTTTGATGTGGAAAAGAGATGGGGAAATAAGGAGGATAGCAGCAGTTTTGCTCGGCCAAGTGAGGGGAGGATGAGTGTGTGTGAGTGAGTGTAGAAAGTTCCAAGTAAAGAAAACCCTTCCTTACCTCATTAATGCACCTCATATCAAATTCTATTTTCATTTTATTTTATTTCCTTATAAAGCTTTGACTTAGAAAAGTCTAGAACCCTTGAGAATTTTTTTAAAAAGAAACATGTTACACAACTAGAATATAATTTGTCATGGTGCACAAGTGTGTGATTAACCCATTCTAATTTGTAATAATCACTAATTAAATGTATTAATGGAAGCTTATAATAATATTTAAAATAATTAATTAAGAAAAATATTTTAGTAAACCAGCAAATTTATAAGTGACTAATTAAATACCAATACTAGCCATTACATATCTAAAATAGGTGTATTTAAGTCTATGTTGAAAAATAATTATATCTAGGTTTTTTTTTACGGAAAACACAAGTTATTTTATCGATTATCGGAAAATTCTCCTAAACGATTTTTAAAAAGTTACATGTACCCAGCATGGTATGACCAGAGGCAATATCCCTCGGGATATACGATCCCGACGTTCCAAGTATATAAGGGGGTGGGCAATCCTCGTCAACATTTCACCCAGTTCAAATCCAGATGCGGCAACACAGAAGGAGATGATGTATTGCTTCTTCGCCAATTCATTAGCAGCCTATCCGGCACTGCTTTCGAGTGGTATTCAGAGCTTCCTAACAACTCCGTTAAGACGTTCGATGGGTTGGAGATGCTCTTCTGCCAACGATTCGCCAGTGTGAGTGAGCGCATCACTATGACGACACTGGTTAATGAAAGAATCAAGCAGAATGAAACATGGGTTCAATACGCTATTCAGTGGCGGAACCTATGGTCTAATGTGCGAGCAACGCATCGGCGAAGCTCCGGTCGTCGGGATGTTCGCGCAACCATCAATCGGCACTCACAAGTATATTTGTTCATGGCTTTCTTCAAGCCTACTACCTTCCAGGAGCTTATTGATAAACTAGCTCAGCTGGATTCGATGGGTCAAGGTCCTTCTTCTTCGGCCGGAGACCTACGGAATTATAAAAGGAAAGGCAAGGCGGCGTTTGTCGCCAATGCACAGTAGCAGCAGGGCGACCCTAAAGCGTCTGGTCGTCAAAACAATACTTGCATGGGGCCGACTCTTGAGGAAAGGATGGGGCACGAATATTCGTTCCCCCGCGATAAAACAAAGAAGCTGTTCGAGCTCGCCATGAGGAACGGCCTGCTGACGTTGCCCGAGCCACGATGACCAGCCCAGGCTAATGAGATCAACAATCCCAACGACTGTCCCTATCACCGGGTGGTAAGCCACCCGATCGAAGACCGTTATATCTTCAAGAACTGGGTCGATGACCAGTATAAACATGGGAAATTCATGCTATCAGATAACTGGAAGGTGAATCCACCCAAAAGCATACCCCTAACGGGCTAATACGCAGGGGGCATCCTGTTCATTCATGAAAGAAATCTCGTGGGAAGTGATGATTTCCTCCAAAACAAAGAAGATGTTGAAGGACCTCCGAGCATGTTCGGCAATCAGGTGGAAAAGCCCGCTTGAGCCTGAGGTCATACAAGGGATGCTGAAACCGTGTCTCACTCCGAAGATTGCCGATAAAGGGAAGAGCCTTAAGGTCAAGCAGTCTAAGAAGAAAAAGAAAGTAAAGAAACCCGTGCAGCCTGCCGAGCATATAGACAGCCGTATGGACATTCAAAGATATATAGATGTGTTAGAGGAATATAATCAGAAGGCGCGATTGTGAGGGCAGAAGTTCCTTTTCGAAGGGCAGGAATTCCTTCAATATATCCTTGAGAATAGCAAGGGGGAGGAAGATGACGACTTAGAGGGAGAAGATTGTAGGGTGTTTTTCGTTACCCCATTAAGATGGGAATACGCGTCGCTTTTCAGGCGCATTACAGATTCCTCCTGCCTAGGGTAGGCTGGGGCTTATTGATTGTGGGGATCCGAATCTCCGGCAGCCGCGAACTAAGCTGTCGTTAATTACCCCTCGCCTTTGGAGCGAAAGAACCTCCGATTGACGGGTCAAACTGGTCATGTGAACTCAATGTGCAGTGTGTGTGTGTTGTGTTTTGAGGGGGTCTTGAGTATATCGGGGGCCTCGCAGAGTTTACGGGGGGCTCGCTACTCGGATAGCCGGCTGGGGGTCAAGTGGGCTAGCAGCCCCTTTGCGGGGTGCGGGGCAGCGCCCCGTTCAAAATTTTTTCTAATGGGGGAAAGTGTTGTGGAGTGTGTGTGTGTGTAAAGGGAAATAGCGTCCAAAGGACGCGTGGGCGCCGGCGCCTCACGTGCTTGGCACACGGGCGCTGGACGCCGGTGCCTCAGGGGCTTGGCCCCTATATTGAGAGTTGTACTTCCAATTGACTTTTGGAGTTAAACTCCTAAAAAAGGACAAAGGGGCTTAGCCCTGCACTGTTAGTTGTACTCCCGATTGACTTTTGGAGTTGGAACTCCTAAAAAAAAGATTATATATATATATATATATATATATATATATATATTTGTGGAGTTAAACTCCCAAGAGATTTTCGGGGATGATGAAAGGGGACCTCTTTCATCTCCCTTGAGCCCTAGATCTTCTTTGAGCCTTGGATCTTCCCAATATATATTTTTTGGAGATGAGTATCCTTCCTCCTTCTCTCTGTTGGTTGGATCTTGGAGAAAAAAGGGGGTGAGATTTAAAAATCATCCTTTTTGGGGATTTGATGGAAAATCCGAGCTCCCCTTCAAGGGTTTTATGGTGAAAAGCTGTTTCTTTTTTGAAAAGGAAGAGTTAAACTCTTGATTTAATTCAAAAAAGGGAAGGTTTAGAATCTTGAGGAAGGAGAAGGAGACACAGAAATCCTAGTTTTTTAGGGGAATGAATTTTTTTTTCATTTCATCATCATATTGCCTTATATAGGCTTAAAAATTTACGCATAGCCCCTTAGGCTTTACAAAATAGTATTTTGCCCATCATATGCCTCATGTGCTTATTTCTTTTTGCACATGAGCCATGGGCTTTACAAAAATTTGGCTTTTTGCCTATTTATTTTACATTCATGCATGAAAATTACATCAAACTTATTTATTACATAATTTTCTTCTTGGCATGGGGGAGGCCAGCCACTTCATGTTTGGGCTTGACTTGGGCATGGGCCCACTTGGCCTGGGCTTGGGCCCGTTTGGTTTGAGGTTGACTTTGATTTTGACTTGGTCAACCGGGATGTAAATTTTGGCCCCAACAAAGTGCCCCCCATCAATAAATGCACACCGCGTATATGGGTCGTGTGCATGAAATTGATGAATCTTCTTTCGTGTGGAAGTGACTTGATTTAGTTCTCGCTTTCGGGAAGGCTGGCACTGCCATTTTTACGACATGGACGGTCGATGCTTGACGAGTCTCCGAGATGGAGTTTCGCTGGTTGACGTGTCCCCAAGACGGAGTGACTGTGTTGGACGTTTCCCCGATACGGAGTGTCTGTATATGACGTTTTTCCGGCACGGAGTGTCGCTGGTCGACTTATCCCTGTGGCGGATGTCTGTTTGACATTTCCCCGGCACGGAGTGTCGCTGGTTGACGTGTCTCCAAGGCGGAGTGTCTGTGTTGGACGTTTTCCTGAGACGGAGTGTCTGTGACGTTTCCCCAGCACGGAGTGTCGCTGGTCGACTTATCCCCAAGGCAGAGTGTTTGTTTGACGTGTCCCCGGCACGTAGTGTCGCTGGTTGACGTGTCCTTGGCACGGAGTGTCGCTGGTTGACGTGTCCCCAAGGCGGAGTGTCTGTGTTGGACGTTTCCCCAAGACGGAGTGTTTGTATGTGATGTTTCCCCGGCATGGAGTGTCGCTGGTGACGTGTCCCCGGTATGGAGTGTCGCTGGTCGACTTATCCTCGAGGCGGAGTGTCTATTTGATGTTTCCCCTGCACGGAGTGTCGCTGGTCGACCTGTCCCCTGCACGGAGTGTCGCTGGTCGACGTGTCCCCGGCACGGTCGGAATTGGTTGGCCTGATTTGTTTTGAGGAGGTTCCAATCTGTCCGATAGGACTTTTGAGTTTGAAAGCGCTTCCGGATGGGACTTTAGTTTGATTTGTCCAATTCCTGCTTTGTTTGGCGGGACCCTTGAATTCGATGCATTGCAGCATGGGATTTGGAATTTGGATTTTTGTTTAGCATCAGTATCGCTACACTGGAATGTGGTATCAGAAGCGAATCATCATTTGCCGTGAGAGAATTTAGGGGTTTTGGTTTTGGTTTTGGCATCGATATCGCTACACTGGAACTGGAATGTGGTACCAGGAGCGAATCATCATTTGCCATGAGGAGATTTCCCTCGTTCCCAATTTACCAATTAGGGGTCATCTGTTCCCAGTTTAACGACTTAGAGGCCATTTGTTCCCAGTTTAATGACTTAGGGGTTTACTGGATCCAAAGTTTGGAATTTTGGGGTTGGGGTCAGTATTAGCATTGCTAACACTGGAGCACAAGTGCAAGGAGCAATTCATCATTTGCCTTTTCCTGTTGGGGAGCGATGGCTTAGGAGACAGGTTTAGGTTCCTATCACCTAAGACTTTTCAATTTTATGAGCCGTAAGGGTCCCATAAAAGCATTTTCTCCCTACGAGTCGAAAGGATCTCGTAGGTGTACTTTCTCCTTAGGAGTCGTGGAGACTCCCAAGTGTGTTTTTCCTTTGTGAGTCGTAAGGATCCCACGAAGGTGTTTTCTTACGAGTCGAGAGGATCTCGTAAGGTCTGTTCTCCTCATGTATCGTGAGGACACATGGGTAGGTCTTCCCAAATGGAGCATAATTCCGATGGCGGAGACCAGCCGCGGGAATGGTGATTGCGATGGGGTATGGGTGTGATGAGAATTATTTGAGCCCATGGATTGTATATGGTAGTCAACGTAGGGACCAACCGTAAGGCTGGGAGAATTTTGGGACTTTGTTGGCATCTGCATCGCTGCAATGGAATATGGTACCAGGAGCGACTCATCATTCGCCGTTGGAATATTCAGGGATTTGAAATTTTGGTTGGCGTCTGCATCGCTGCACTGGAATATGGTACCAGGAGTGACTCATCATTTGTCGTTAGGAAATTCAGGGATTTGAAATTTTGGTTGGCGTCTGCATCGCTATACTGGAATATGGTACCAGGAGCGACTCATCATTCTCCATTGGGACATTCAGGGATTTAAAATTTTGGTTGGCGTATGCATCGCTGCACTGGAATATGGTACCAGGAGTGACTCATCATTCGCCGTTTTTTTTACCGTGATTGCTATATCATTTCAGCTTTTCTTATCGCGAAGGTCGTGATTGCCCTATCATTTCGGCTATTTATTTGCAGTGCCCCATCATTTTGGCTTTATTTTCATCTTTATTTTACTCGCTGATTTTTATTGCGAGTTGCCCCATCATTTCGGCTTTTTTCCCATTTATTTACACATTTTTTTACATCCCCAGTTTAACGACATAGGGGTCGAATGTTCCCAGTTTAACGACGTAGTGGTCCTCACTGTGCACTTATTCAAAAATCCTTGGACTTTGATCTCACGGCGCTTCAATGCTCTCTTTGTCCTTTTGGAGAGATGTTCACGTGTGTCCCATAGAAACTGCGATGAACTGGGTCATTTTCTGGAGCGGGCGATTGAGTCATTTGACCCCAGAGGGTTTTGGTCTTTATTCGTGCAGGGTTGCCTAGCACGGCAGCAAGGTTTCGGGAGGAATCATTCATGCCATATTAAAATTTTGCCGTTCTAGCTAACCCTAACCCTAGAATAGTATACTAGAAATCCGACGGAATATTAAAGCAAACACTTTACAACTAAAGTGAACAAGGAATACAACCTTTGTAGACCGGTCCTTCACTTCATTAGCTCCATGTAGTAGTCCCTTGGCTGCGATCATGAAGTCCCGGACTCTAGAGAGGCTCCCTTGAAGAAACGAACATGCTTGCTTCGAAGTCTTCGAGGCCGAAGATGATCTATGTCGAGAAGGCACTAACCCAAACTATCTCTTCACTAATTATGAAATTAGTGAAGCAAACACCCTTTACTAAATGACAAGTAGTAGAGGATGATGAAGTAGGAGGTGGGCTCACTTTAGAATTGATTTTCTCATATTTTTCCTCACATCTCCATTAAAGCTATAAAGCTTTGAGGAAGAAGAAGAATAATAAACTCTCACGGAATTAACCAAGTGAAGAATGGTAACCTTAGGTGAGTTAAGCATCATATACTTAACCTTTGTAGAGACATAACCATGTGTTCCCTTCCGAATGGCGGCCGAGACATGGCGTCTCGCCTGAGATTCGGGGCAGATGCTAATTGGTGCTATCCGTCCACCTCTCCGAAGATGCCAAGTCGATTTATGGCATCATGTATCGAAAGTTTAAACGGATGCGGCCGATGTAGCAGACTTCGTCAGATTCCCCCTCGTTTGAGGGGTTTTTGATTGTGGGGACGCTTTTCCCTGCAGGCGCAAGCCCCTGCAGTTAATTACGCTACCGCATCGCGGTAACAACTTTCTCCTTCTCCAGATGGTCACTTCGTGTCGTGTGTGTTTATTTTATGTTTTGTTGCCCGTGGATTGTTTACGGAGACCGAGTTATGTCGTCGCCCGTAGGGCGTGGACTAGTCCAAATCCGTATTATCTTAGATTTGGGTTTGGGGGTTTGGTTTGAGGATACGTTAGCCATACTTGAGGCTAAGATCAACTCAAACGTTTGTTAAGGATACGTTAGTCTAACTTGAGACTAAGATCAACTTAACGGGATCGTTTAGATCTGACAAAAGAGCATTTGGGCTCCATTGCTCCAGTTTAGGGACATAGTGGTCCATCGTATGTATGGCCGTCGGGACCCGTCACCTCTCTGACGACGTTGAAGGATTACAACGACAGATGTCAGAGGAGTTCAGAGATGTACCCTCGAACCAGAGTTAATTGGGGGAGATTCATAGCCCAGTCTGTTTGAAGGTTTAAGGATACGTTAACCATATTTTAAGGCTAAGATCAACTTAAACGGGATCGTTTAGATCCGACAAGAGAGCATGCGTGGCTCTATCGTTCCAGTTTAGGGACATTGCGGTCCATGGGTAGTTTGAGGACATTGCGGTCCATGGGTAGTTTGAGGACATTGCGGTCCATGGGTAGTTTAAAGACATTGCGGTCCATTCTTAGTTTTAAGACATCTCGGTCAAGGTTAAGGACGTCGTAGTCCGTGGGTTTAAGGACCCCACAGTCCATTGTTAGTTTTAAGACATCTCGGTCAAGGTTAAGGACGTCGTAGTCCATGGGTTTAAGGACCCCACAGTCCATTGTTAGTTTTAAGACATCTCGGTCAAGGTTAAGGACGTCGTAGTCCATGGGTTTAAGGACCCCACAGTCCATTGTTAGTTTTAAGACATCTCGGTCAAGGTTAAGGACGTCGTAGTCCATGGGTTTAAGGACCCCACAGTCCATATCAATATGTGGTCATCGGGACCCGTCACCTCTTTGAAGACATTGAGGGATTACAATGCCAAGTATCAAAGGAGTGAAGAGATGTACCCTGGAACCGGAGTGGATTAAATAGTCCTTGGCCCAATTTGGGATCAAGACCAATTAATTATGTCATGGGCCCATTAGCTCAGTTAATTACGAATTGAGGACTTATGGCCAGCTTGGGCTAAGTCCAATCATGTCTGGAATATTGGCTTCCTGTTGGTCCCTTGAAGGAGAGACTTTGCCTCTATCCATTTAGCCAATTGGGCCAATGCCTAGTGTTAAACACTAAAGACCAATCAGTGTTGAACACTGGGAATGAGATTGATAAGTCAGTGTTTAACACTAAAAGATAATTGGTGTTAAACACCAGCAACAAGGCTTTCGAATTAGTGTTAAACACTAAAACAGATCAGTGTTAAACACTGTCAACAGAAGTCCCAAACTAGTGTTTGAACACTAAGGTAATCAGTGTTGAACACTGCAAGTAAAGTTCTTTGCTTAGTATTGAACACTAAGACCAAACAATGTTTTAATACTGAATTCAGGGGTTTAGTGTTAAACACTAAGGCAGGAGGGGTCACGTGGCAACACGTGAGAGCGCCCTCCCTTCATTTGTTCTTCTGAGACTATTGCATCTTCTAGAGCATCACGTGCCACCACGTGACGGGCATTCAAGCGCTTTGTGTGTTAAAGCTTCTGTCAAGGGTCACGTGGGTCACGTGGGGCACTGCCTCAAAGGGGCTTTCTGTAGATCTTTTGGGGGGGTCACGTGGTGACACGTGACCCTTCTTTTCTGTAGTTGTTTTAGAATATCTGTTAATCCCTTTCAGGAATTAAATTCCTCGTAGGGTTGAACCCTGACAATAGAGGAATTAAATTCCTACTTCCTTTTGAAGATTTATATTCTGGGATAGAGTTGAACTCTGAATTTTCTGTAGGAATTAAATTCCTCATATATGTGAAGAACTGAATAGGGTTTAAACCCTAATAAAAGCTTTAAGGAATTAAACTCCCACTCTCTGTTAAAGAATTATGATTAAAGGAATTAAATTCCCGTTGTTTCAACAGAACTAAGTTCTTAACTAGGGTTAAACCCTAATTCTTTTTCATTCTGAAGGAATTAAATTCCCATAACACAGGGTCAAATCCTAATTTTATTTTAAAGGAATTAAATTCCTATAGTTCTGTGAGAATTAAATTCTCGTGCTTCCATTCCCTCTCTATGCTTTGGATCTGCATGGCAGGATCTCAACCCATTGAGAATTAAATTCTCAACTTCAAGGGGAGATGTGCGCTTTACAGATCCTCTATCAAAGAGAGAAGAAATATGTTCTTCTGTTTTACATCAGAGTTGAACTCTGTTGAGAATTAAATTCTCTTTCTTTCAAGGAGCCTTCCCTTTCTTACCTAGGGTTTTCTTTTGCAGAAGATCCAAATTCCTCAAAGTATCAAGGCTCTCTCCATTTTCTTTTCTCTGCGTGTATATCTTTTTTGTATGTCTCTTGGCTCCTATTTATAAGAGAAGCAGCCGAGTTAATTAGTTTTTGACGAATCTTCATTGAGAGATTTGATTTGCATCCATCATTCGTTTTGGACCTTTGGATTATTAGGTGAATTTTATTCACCATTGGATTTCAAATCCAGGGATTCTCCTTTGTTATTTCTGTTAGATTTGAAGGGGAAATCTTTCCAAATTCGAGATTTTCCCATAGATAGATGATATTTAATCACTTCTGAATCTTTAATTTAATCGGTTGCTTTTGGAAAGATTTGAGAGTCCTTTTCTCAGAATTTAATTCTGTTAACAAATGGGCTTTGAAAGCTGGTCACGTGCGGCCACGTGACCCTTGGTCACGTGCGGGCACGTGACCCCCTTGTAACGAGCCCTTTTCTTCTTTTGCACTCCGCCTTCTTCTGCTGCTTAGTCGTCACGTGCCACTACGTGACCCCTGGTCACGTGTGAGCACGTGACCCTCGTCTGGAGTCTTTTTCTTGATTTAACCGGAGAATGAGTCTGATGTTTTGAGCGCCACGTGCCAACACGTGACCCTGGTCACGTGGGAGCACGTGACCTCTTCTGAGGCCTTTTCCTTGATTTGATCAGGGAACCAATGTGCCTTTGCCGCTTGCTTTTAAATGTCACGTGCCGACACATGACCCTGGTCACGTGGGAGCACGTGATTCTTTCTGAAGCCCTTTTCCTCGATGTAGTTGGGAAACTGAACTTGCCTTGCCGATACTTTTAGGTGTCGCGTGCCAACACGTGACTGCTGGTCACGTATAAGCACGTGACCCTCTTCTGAAGCTTTTTCCGTAAGCTTTTCTGATTTTAAATCAGGAAACAAATGCCCCCACAGCGTTGTTCTCACGTGTCCGTACGTGAGTGCAACGCTGTCACCTTTTGTGACCGTTGGATTCCTCTAGGGATTTGGGGAGATGAAGCGTTTCCATCACCTCCTATAAAGGTTCACGTCCCTTCAGAAGAGCCTCCACTTTGCTCATCTTCCTCCTTGCAAACTTTCTTCTTTTGAGAATTTAATTCTCTTTTCCCATAGCTCAGTTCTCTGCCTTGAACCCACCCTCAGAGTTTAACTCTTTTCGAAAAGACTTTTCTCTTTGGGTAATGCTCTCGAATGAACGATGAACTCTCACATTCCTCTGGATTTTAAATCCAAAACAAGGGTTTTTACTCTTTTTTAACAAAGAACCCATTTTTCTTCGAGTTTCTTAACCAAAATACGAAACCATTTAACCTCCAACAGTAGATTTCTTAGGGTTCATATGATGATCCATGGAGTTTAACTCTGTTCACAGAAAAGGCTTTTTGGGAATTTAATTCCCTTTTCTTAATAAGGAATTTAATTCCTGCGAAGAACTCGGTTTCTTCCTATGGGGGCTCCTTAGGGTCTCCTTACCCTAGGTTGTCATTCTGTAATTAATGAAACAGGAACTTTGTAATGATGTCTTCTGTGGGAATTTAATTCCTTTGATCCTGTTGGATCTGTTGTAGAGCCCGAGACAGATCCTGTTGGGGGGAATGTGCATGGTCATCATTCTTTATTTAACGAGGGTGTTCCCTTTGTTTTATTGTAACTGTTTAGTCTCATTATTAATGAGCCGTCATCCGGATTCTGTGGGGCCCATGTGTTTTGTAGCCAATGGTCCCAGAAAACTCTGTTGTTGCTTTCTTTAACTAGTCTTCATGTTTATGCATGAATATATATTGCTGACTTTTCTTTTAACCGTCTTCCTTTATTGGATTTCAGGTGCGATGGCTTCTGTTCCACGCTTTCCCTTTTCTCGCTCGGAGGCTGCTTTTCCTCAGTCGCCATCTGATGAGGAAGCGATGGCGATGATTCGGGCCCATGACCCGAATTGCACCAACCTTCTTCAATGGGGATCTTGGTATAGTCAGATTATTCAGGGTCGCCGGAGTTTTCTTTGCGCGGTGCCGACGGAGCCCACTTTCCCATTCTTACCGATGGATCCTCCGAGGACGATTTTTGCTGTGGAAATGCCCAACTGGACTCCAACAGGGAGGCTCGAACTTTCGACGACCGGTATTCCGAACCATCCGATCCCGGCCATAGACATCTTGGGACGGCGTATCTGCCATGGTGAGGCCCACCCGTGGGGGCAAATTTATAAGATAGGGCTCACTCCTAGGCATCCTACGGGCTACCTTCTCTGGGCTCGCTACATCCTTTCTGCCCATCGTGCGCGGTTGCAGAAAGTCGGGCTTTATCAGGCCGTATACGCGTCATTATTCCATTATAAGTCCCCGCATGTCTGGTGGGTCAAGGCATTTTTAAACCAATGGAATCTTCCCACCAACACTTTCATCCTAGGAGATCGCGAGGTCTCGATCTCTCTAGCAGAATTCTATGATATTTCGGGGTTGCCAATCAGGGGTAGTTTGTATGAGGAGTTGTTGCCTCCTGACGAGTACGTTTTTGAACCCGAGCCCGCCTCGGTTGACGGCCTGTTTTCTGAGAATGCCGTTCGCCACAAGCGCTCCAGTTTAATCAAGGCGCTAGGCATCTTTGACCGATTATTCACCGAATCGGAAGAGCAGGGTGTTACTTTCAAGAGCTTCATTGCTCGTTTCCTTCGTGAGGACGCCTTATCGAAGACAGCCCCGAAGTTTGCCAACATTGGGGACCCCTTTGGGTTCGGTCCGAAGAGGTTGCCGACCACCGAATCAGATTTACCTCAGTACTACATCCCTATTATATCGCCGATATCTTTTGAATCCATTGCTGTCCCAGGCATGGACGAGGAGACGTTCTTTGTGGGGTTTGTTAGTGTTTGGCTCAGTTGGTTCGTTATCCCCATGCATCGCCGCTTCATGAGAGCCTCGGTTATCTACCCGGCCTATCGTATTGCTGAGGGGACGCGGTTGGCCATCGGCATCCCGGCCTTGGCGCACCTCTATCATGGATTGGGCACCGCAGCTAATACATCTACACCCGGCGTGGATGTAGTGAACTTTTCGCTTCATTATTTCACGTCCTGGGTCGAAATGCATGTGCTGGGGACTTTCGCTATGCATCAGAGGCCTGCCTTTTACGACGCCTATCCCTTCCCGCGACTTATGCGACTGGTGGGTGCTTCTGCTGCTGACCCGACTCAATTTGGGGCTATTCGGGTGCTGATTTCTCCTCATGCCACCGCTGGCGGGTTGGTTTTTAATGATCGGGTCTTGTCTACTCCTTCGGGTCCCGTTCAACAACTCTGGGACCAGTCGAAGGACAACGCACCTTCTTTAAAGCCCCAGGAGGCCGCGCATTTGTATACAATTAGACCGTGCTACTTGGTGTTTTGCCAGGACAGTGCAGCTCTTTTTATGAGGTACAATCCGCATCGATTCGCCCGGCAGCTCGGATACGACCAGGGCGTTCCTTTCGAGGCTTTTATAGTCGCCCCGATCCCTTCGCTCGATGCTGTTCGCGATGCCGCTCCTCATTTCATGAGGCTGAACACCGGCTCCCGTTTCATGGTCCCTGAAGCCGAGTACATGCCCCGATGTGTGGGTGCATTTACGGGCTGGTATCTTCATCGGATCAGCCCAATTATTCTTGAAGAAAGAAGGGTGCTTCTTGGTCACGACGCCCCTCCTCATGTTTCGGGAGCTAAGCTACGACCGAGGGTTCCAGTCCGCTTCCCTTTGAGGGAGATTGGCACCGCGCTCATTCCGGGAGAGTCAGGAGTAGACCTTACTCCAACAGCTGGTATGCCCTTGGGTTCTCGATCGAGGGGTAAACGGGCCCCAGTGGTAGCACTCCTGCCGGTGGCGGCACCGCCCCCTGTGGCGTCGACGATGGCGATGTCATCCTCGGTTGTGGCACCGAGCGAGAGTAACAGGGATGAGGGCGCTGAGGGCGATGTAGGCCAGCGCCGCCCTAAGGTTTCGCGAGGGAGGAAGCGGTCATCCTCAGCGACCGGCTCTGGGTCCAAACGGCGGAGGAAAGCGGCCACCACCCCGCTTGATTCTGTGGCGGAGTCTGAGCCTATCCTTGAGGACGAACCATTGGCCTTGCAGGAGTTAGACGCTGGACTTCTCTTCCCGAGTTCGGTTGATGAGGAGGCCGCACAGTTGGCTGAGGCCATACGGCGTTCAAAAGACGCGTCTCATAACGCCAAGGTTCCGAAGAAGTCTTATCCCGCTGTTATTTTTTATGAAGACCCTTCGTGGATTCGGCGGCGGTTTATCGGCCCTTTGGAGGAATGGGGGGAAAAGGCTTTGAAGCAGGCCGCTTCAGAAGACGCCGCTGATGCGCTTTCTTTATGGACCGGCGGTCATGAGTCTACCCTTGAACCCCGGCGAGCCCACCTACTTGAGAAGGAGCGGCGGCTTGAAGAAGCCATATTGAGGGCTTCTTTGCGTATAGGTATGTTGTGCTTCTTTTACAGTCTTTCCGATTATTTATGCCAGTGCATATGTATCATTATTCTTATTTGAATCGTACAGAACCTTCGACGCTGGGGGAGCTCCCTACGGGCCCATTAAAGTTGAAGCCCGCTTAAATTCTCAATGAAGCCTTGCTTGATGTGGAGGGGGCTGATGAGGCTGCTCCTCTCATAGTAGAGCCTCCAGCGGCGGTTCTTGATCAGGGAGCGCTTGCCCCTTTGGGGGAGGCTCCTTTGGAGGTCGCCGCCCCAATGACTCTTACTGAGGGCGGCTCAGAGGCTGGAAGAGAGGTAGTCGGGACTACTCTTCCTTTGTTGGAGCCTGAGGTCACGGCGGAGACCGTTGAAGCTGCTATCCCCCCGGCTCAGAATGGGAGGAGTGTTGAAGGTATCCCTCTGCGTTTTAATTTGGCAACCCCTTCGTAGTCTGAACTCTTTTATCTTTCCCAGAATTGCGCGGTTTGGCGGCCACTATCACGGATCTGTCGCCTCGACAGTCATTTCAGCGTTTATTGGAGATGGCAGCTCCGCAGGCGATTTCCCCTCAGCGTATTGTCCTTTCCTCTGGGCAGGGTTAGTGTCATTCGCCATTTTTTACCATAGCATTGTTACTATTTCGCGAAATGACGTTGATGGCTCTTATAGTTTTGGAAGCTGACGATGAGGTCGAGGTCGTTGAAGGGCCAGGGGAACCTTCAGCTTCTACTTGCATGACTGTCGGTGAGTGACATTTTATTATAGTCCCGTTCATTCTGCGTTTAAGAGTTTTACTAACATTTCCCAAATTTGAACAGCCCTGCCAGTCTCCATGGCTTTGGAATCGCGCATCGTGATGCCGCCCGGTCCTTATGCTTTGCAGGCTTCAGAACGCTTGGCCCAATTGAGCCTTGTCTCCCTATCATCTTTCGTCGAGGAGGTCCGTGCTGGTAGCGCGACCACAGCCGAAGCGTTTGCCGCTGAAGCTAACGGCTCTCTTCCTTTTCTCGCCACCTATCATAGCGAGGAGGTGGTGCAGGTCTGGGTGGAATTCTGTAGGAAGGTGGAGGCTTGTTTGTACGCTCTCGAATGTTCTCGCCTTTCCTCGGAAGCCGTGGCTGCAAAAGTGGAGTTGCGGGGTCTGATAGCACGATGTGCGGCCAACATGACATCGTGCGAGAAGAGGCTTGGCCGCAAGTTCTCGGAGAGGGAGCTGGCTTCTAAGACGCTGAGCGAGCTTCATGCCAACCTCGCAGCCAAGGCCAACAAAGCATATGAACTCTGGCGGGTGCTTCAGGAGTCCATAAAAGAGGTGGTGGCTCTCGATAAAGCTGCCACGTTCACTCGTGAGAGGGTCGAGGCTCATAAAGCCACCGAGAAAGAGCTCGAAGCTCGGCTTGCTTCGTATCAGGCTCAGCAAGCTCAGGCGGAGGCTCGTCTTCTGGAGATCTTGCGTCATGAAGCCGTGGCTCAGCAACAGAACGATGAGCTGGTAAAATTATTGCACCGCCCGCCGGCTTGAGGACTTGTATCTTTTCTCCCTTTTTTTTTGTACATACTCATGGATAAGAGTATCTTTCTTTTTGTTTCTTTCATGAATTGTACTTTGTATCCATTTTGGCTTATGAATAAAAGATACATTTTTTTCTTCTCACTGGTGTGTCCCTTTTTTATTGAATGTATTCTGCGGATATTCTATCTTGATCTCTTTGCAGGACAGCGATGGCTTAGGATTCAGGGTTAGGATCTGCTTCCTAAGGCTTTTGCATTTTATGAGCCACGAGGGTCTCATAAAGAGTTTTTCTCCCTATAGGTCGTGAGGATCCCATAGGTGTAAGTTCTTCTTAAAAATCGTGAGGATTATTAAGCGGGTTTTCCCTTGAGAGTCGTAAGGATCTTACAAGAGAGTTTTTCTTCCTTACAGGTCGTGAGGACTTGTAAGTGCTGGATGTGGTCACCCTTGTCCGTGTTTTACGGAGTCAGGGGTTTCTCCAGGTATTGTAGTTTAAAGACGTCGCGGTCAAGGTTAAGGACCTCATAGTCCGTGGATTTAAGGACTCGACAGTCCGATGTTAGTTTTAAGACATCACGGTCAAGGTTAAGGACCTCATAGTCCGTGGATTTAGGGACTCCACAGTCCGATGTTAGTTTTAAGACATCACGGTCAAGGTTAAGGACCTCATAGTCCGTGGATTTAGGGACTCCACAGTCCGATGTTTGGTTGCAGGGACCCGTCACCTCTTTGAAGACGTTGAGGAATTACAACGCCAGGTATCAAAGGAGTGAAGAGATGTACCCTTAAACCAAGGCAGAATCTGTAGGGAATCGGGGTGGTTGATCGTTAGTTTTAAGACATCACGGTCGAGGTTAAGGACATCATAGTCCGTGGATTTTAAGGACTCCACGGTCCGGTATTTGCTCTGGATGCTTCACACGGGTTCACTGCCGTGCTTGGCAAGGACCAGGCTCCGCTCTGGGCGTTTTCCGCGGGGTCAAAGAGTGACGTTATCCGCGTTCCACGTAACCAGGAATTTTGCACTAGATGCTTCACACGGGTTCACTGCCGTGCTCAGCGAGGACTAGGCTCCGCTCTGGATGCTTCACACGGGTTCACTGCCGTGCTCTGCGAGGACCGGGATCCGCTCTGGACGTTTTCCACGGGGTCAAAGAGTGACGTTATCCGTGTTCCACGTAACCAGGAATTTTGCACTAGATGCTTCACACGGGTTCACTGCCGTGCTCGGCGAGGACTAGGCTCCGCTCTGGATGCTTCACACGGGTTCACTGCCGTGCTCTGCGAGGACCAGGATCCGCTCTGGACGTTTTCCACGGGGTCAAAGAGTGACGTTATCCGCGTTCCACGTAACCAGGAATTTTGCACTAGATGCTTCACACGGGTTCACTGCCGTGCTCGGCGAGGACTAGGCTCCGCTCTGGATGCTTCACACGGGTTCACTGCCGTGCTCTGCGAGGACCAGGATCCGCTCCGGACGTTTTCCACGAGGTCAAAGAGTGACGTTACCCGCGTTCCACGTAACCAGGAATTTTGCACTAGATGCTTCACACGGGTTCACTGCCGTGCTCGGCGAGGACTAGGCTCCGCTCTGGATGCTTCACACGGGTTCACTGCTGTGCTCTGCGAGGACCAGGATCCGCTCTGGACGTTTTCCACGGGGTTAAAGAGTAACGTTATCCGCGTTCCACGTAACCAGGAATTTTGCACTAGATGCTTCACACGGGTTCACTGCCGTGCTCGGCGAGGACTAGGCTCCGCTCTGGATGCTTCACACGGGTTCACTGCCGTGCTCTGCGAGGACCAGGATCCGCTCTGGACGTTTTCCACGGGGTTAAAGAGTAACGTTATCCGCGTTCCACGTAACCAGGAATTTTGCACTAGATGCTTCACACGGGTTCACTGCCGTGCTCGGCGAGGACTAGGCTCCGCTCTGGATGCTTCACACGGGTTCACTGCCGTGCTCTGCGAGGACCAGGATCCGCTCTGGACGTTTTCCACGAGGTTAAAGAATAACGTTATCCGCGTTCCACGTAACCAGGAATTTTGCTGATTGTATCCGCATTTCACGGGATGGAGGTTTGACTGTTGGCGATATGTATACCACCGAGCCATGGAAGTGGGAGTTGCCGATGTTCCGCTTAGCTTGAAGTTGTGTCCGTCGTTACGAGACGAATGTTGGGGTGATCTCTAGGTCGCTTGTGGCCCGTCGAGATTTAGCTTCTTTCTTTGGTGAAACCTGGGGGGGAGGTATGTTCCCTTTTTGTTTACGCCCCTTTTTTTTTATATTTTATTTCTTTTTCCGCGATGCTCTATCATTTCAGCTTTTATATCGCGGAGGTCGCGATTGCCCCATCATTTCGGCTATTCTTCTCGGTGCCCAATCATTTCGGCTATTTATTTATTCTCTACTCGCTGCTTTTTATTGCGAGTTGCCCCATCATTTCGGCTATTCTTCATGCATACATTTTTACTTGCTGCTTTTTATTGCAAGTTGCCTCATCATTTCGGCTATTCTTCATGCATACATTTTTACTTGCTGCTTTTTATTGCAAGTTGCCCCATCATTTCGGCTATTTTGTAGGCATGTGTGGCTTGCTAGCTTTTTCGCCGCAAGCTTGGATTTTAGACACCGATTTCGACATCAGCATCGCTACAACTGGAATGTTGCCGGGAGCGAATCATCATTTGCCTTTGTCGATGTTGAACAAAGGTGGCTCAGCAAACAGGGTTAAGGGTCCTGTCGACCAAGGCTTTTGACTTCATGAGCCGTAAGGTTTCACAAAGGTATTTCTCCCTACAAGTCGTGAGGATCTTGCAGGTGTATTTTCTCCTTAGGGATCGTGAGGATTCCTAAGTGTGTGTTCCTCTGTAAGTCGTAAGGATCCTACAAGAGGGCTTTCTCCTTATGGGTCGAGAGGACCTACAAGGGTTGGACTTTGCTGGGGAAATGTTTATTCGCGCCCATGGATTGTATACAAGGGTCAGTATGAGCCGCTTGTAGGGCAATATCGAAGGTTGTGGAGGATTTGCTTAAGAACAGGTTTAGGTTTCTGTAACTTAAGACTTTCAAATCTTATGAGCCATGAGGGTCCCATAAGAGAGTTCTCCTTACGAGTCGTGAGGATCTCGTAAGTGTATTTTCTCATTAGGAATCGTGAGGGTCCCTAAGTGTGTTGCTCCTTTGTGAGTCGTAAGGATCTCACGCAGGTGATTTCTCCTTACAAGGTCGAGAGGACCCTATAAGTGTCTTTTAACGAGGTTGCGCCCTTTCGGGTTTTCACAAACACTCGCCGGTAGTCCTGTTGTTTTTACTCACGGAGCCCTTTCGGGTTTTCATCCGTGCCCATTTTGCTTGTGGACACACCGTTTTTTTTTATTCTTTTCCTCTCTTTTTTTTTCGTCAGCCTAAGGATGCTGCGGTAGTAGTTTAGGGACGTTTCGGTCCGTCGTTAGTTTAAGGACATTTCGGTCCATCGATAGTTTAAGGACGTTTCGGTCCATCGTTAGTTTAAGGACGTTTCGGTCCGTCGTTAGGGGAAGGACGGCTGCTGCTTGTAAAGTCTGAGCTTAGGAAGATAGCGAGTGGACATAGTCGTCGTCATCTATCATTGACCCAGGCTGTGGCTCATTAAGCATAGTATTTCTTTAAGAAGCGGCCGTTTATTGGCCTGAAAGGCCTTTCACCGTGCATGTCCATGAGTAGATAGGCTCCACCCTGGTAGACCTTGTCTATGATGTACGGGCCTTCATAGTTTGGCTCAAATTTTCCCCGCTTGGCACGATTGGAGATCATAGGTCTTTTGACCACTAGTACGAGTTCGCTTTGGTGGAATGTCCTCGGCCTGGTCAATCTTTCGTACGAGCGCGTCATCTTTGCTTTGTAGGCTTCTAGATGTTGTTGCGCTATGAGCCGGGTTTCATCGAGGGCATCAAGCTCCTCAAGCCGAAGGTGAGCATTTTCTTCGTCCGTCAGCTCGTGGTGGACTGCCACTCGTAGAGAAGGTAACTCTATCTCGAGGGGGAGCACTGCTTCCGTCCCAAATACCAACGCGTACGGCGTTGTGTTCGTGGCCGTCTTGAATGTAGTTCGATAAGCCCAAAGGGCTTCTTGCAGCCTCTCGTGCCAGTCTCTCTTATTCCGGGAAACGGTCTTTTTTATGATCTTCGTCAAGGTCTTATTGAAGGCCTCGGCCAGACCGTTGGCTCGTGGGTTGTAAACTGAAGAATATCTCCAGTCTATATTGTGCTGCTGCGCGAAGCGGCTAATCTTATGGCTTCGGTAGGCTGGCCCATTATCGGAGATAATCCGCCGTGGGGTTCCAAACCGATAGATGACGTGCGTCTTGAAGAAATGGAGGATATTCTCCATCTTCACTTCCCTCAGTGGTACTGCTTCTGCCCATTTGGAGAAGTAATCAGTTGTCGCCAGGATAAAACGATGTCCCCGGGACGACGCTGGCTCGATGGGGCCGACTATGTCAGTCCCCCACATTTCGAATGGCCAGCTAGCCACCGTTGGGTGTAGTGGATTCGGATGTTGGTGGATAAAGTCTCCATGAATCTGGCACGAGTGGCATTGCTTCGCATACTCGAGGCAGTCCTGGATCATCGTGGGCCAGTAGTAACCCATCCGTTTAATTTTTAACTTCATCTTTGGGCCTGCTTGGTGAGAACCGCAAAGTCCGTCGTGAACTTCCTGAATGACTCTTTCTGTTTCGTCAGGTCCTAAGCATCTCAGCCATAGAGAATCAAACGATCTCTTGTATAGAGTATCGTTGACGAAAGCGAAAGATAGAGCTCGTTTCATGAGCTGATGTCTTGAGGACGCTTCTTTGGGCATTCGGTGGGACTTAAAGTAATCTATGAAGACTTCCCTCCAGTCCTCAGCCTTCTCACGGTCTTTTATTTGTAGGGCCGTCTGCTCAGTCGCCCCCTCTTCTTTATATAATTCCGGAGGTATTTCTGCCGGGGCGAGCACTCGACGGCTTTGTACCACGATTCTTACATCATCGAGGTTTTCGTCCGCCAGCTCTTTAGCAAGTTTGGCCAACGCGTCTGCTTTGCTGTTTTCCGCACGCGGTATGTTCTCCAAAGTATAGGAGGGAATTTGGGTCAGTAGTTGTTGCACCTTTTCGCCGTACTTCACCAACTCCGGTTTGCACGTTTGGTAGTCACCATTTACTTGACTAACGACCAGTTGAGAATCCCCGTATATAAGGAGGTCTTCAATTCCCAGGTCGATAGCGATTTCGAGGCCTGCTATCAGAGCTTCGTATTCAGCTTCATTGTTTGTCCCCGGCTCTGTTAAGGAGAAGGCGAAGCGCATTATCCCTCCTTGTGGAGTTGCAAAGACGAGGCCTATCCCCGATTTGATCATTGGGATACCTTGTTTCTGTTTCTTTACGGAGGACGCTCCATCGAAATAAAGTTCCCATCGGGTGCTACCGCCGCCAATCACATCAAATGCATGCTTGTCCGGCAAATCACAGTTCAGAGGAGAATCGGCCGGTATCGGGTGCTCAGCGAGGAAATCGGCAATGACCTGGCCTTTCACTGCCTTGAGAGGTTGATACGTTATTGAGAACTCCATCAAGAGCAGGGCCCATTTAGCGAGTCGTCCCGTCAGTATGGCTTTTGACATCAAGTATTTAAGGGGATCCACCTTTGAAATGAGACGGACTTCATGCGCCAACGCATAGTGCCTGAGCTTTGTTATCGCGAAGATTAACGCCAAGCAATGTTTTTCAATGGGAGAGTAGTTGCTTTCTGCCCCCAGTAGAACTCGACTTAAGTAGTAGAGTGCCCTCTCTTTCCCCTGATCGTTCTCTTGTGCCCATAATGCGCCCAAGGAACCTTCAAGGGCGGTCGTATAAAGAATGAGGGGTTTTCCCTTGACCGGCGCAGCCAACACCGGAGGGTTTTGCAGGTACTGCTTGATCTCGTCTAGTGCACCTTGGCATTTGTGATCCCAAACGAATGGAGTTCCCTTTTTCATCAGGTGGCTGTAATGACGGCATTTGCCTGAAAGATTGGCGATAAATCGCCGGATGTATGCGAGCTTCCCTTGGAGAGACCGCAACTGTTTGAGGGTTCTTGGCGGAGGCATTTCCATGATCGCTTTAATCTTTGACGGATCTATTTCAATACCTCGGTGTCGAACGATGAATCCCAGGAATTTGCCCGAGGAGACTCCAAACGCGCATTTGAGGGGATTCATTTTCAAATTATATTGCCGAAGGCGTTGAAATACAGTCTCCAGATGCTTTAAATGATCTTCGTATGACATGCTCTTTACTACGAGGTCATCGATATAGCACTCGACGATGTCATGTATGAGGTCGTCGAAGATCTTTGTCATGGCCCTTTGATAGGTAGCGCCAGCGTTCTTTAAACCAAAGGGCATAACCCTGTAGCAGAATATATCCAAAGGGGTCCGAAAAGCGGTGTGCTTCTGGTCTTCGGGATGCATCTTTATCTGATTGTATCCTGACGAACCGTCCATAAAGGAGAAAACCTCGTGAGTGGACGTGTTATCTATCATTAGCTCGGTTACTGGTACTGGGAAATCGTCCTTTGGACAGGATTTATTGAGATCCCTGAAATCCACGCATATGCGTACCGTCTCATTCTTCTTCATTACCGGGACGATATTGGCGATCCAATCGGGATATTGGACTTCTTGGATAAATCCAGAATCGATCAGCTTCTTGACTTCGGCGTTGATGCTCATTTCAAGCTCAAGTCGCATCCTTCTCGGCGCCTGCTTGACTGGCTTGATATCCGGGGATATCGCCAATCTATGCACAACAATTTCTGGATCTAGTCCTGGCATCTCGGAGTAGTTCCACGCAAAGCAGTCTTTATGCCATAGAAGCACGTTCTTTAACGCAGCCACCCTTTCTTCAGATAGCAGCTCGCTGACAAATGTCGGTCGCGGGTCATCTGCCGATCCCAACTCAATCTTCTTGAGGTTATCTGCAGTAGTATGTATACCATCTTCCAGTTCTTTCGGAGCTGGCGGAAATTCTGAGATCACCTCATCATTGTTGTTCTCAAAGCACCAGGGAAGGTCATCCATGTTCTCGGGCTCTTCTTTCAATAACGTAATCATATAACAGGTGCGAATCCGCTCCCAGGACCGAGGTGGATCCGGTTCTGCTCTTGTGGCCTTGGGTTCGTGCTTTTGTGGCGGCGTTACCCTCCATCCGTTGGATAAAGCGAATCTGCCCATTTGGTACTGGTCCTCGACCCAGTTCTTGAAGGTGAAGCAGTCTTCGATAGGGTGTCCTATGGCTCGGTGATAAGAGCAATAGCTCGGATGAGAAGCCTTGTTAACTTGCTCAGGGTGTCTAGGCCCTGGAAGCGCGATCATTTGATGTTTTAAAGCTAGCTTGAGTAACCTCTCCGTCTTGTCTCGGGGGAAGGAGTACGCTCGACTCATCTTCTTCATGAGGGACAAATCGGAGCCGTGCAATACTCGATCACGTAACCCTCTAATCCTGCGTCGTTGTTGTCGGCTCCTCTTTCCGCTTCTTGATTTATTTTCGTCTCTGCGTCGGGCCTTTCGTACAACGGGTTGACGAGGATGAGCATCTTTGTCTTTTGCAGCCTGTTGAAATAGACGTTGCGTCTTGGCCTTCTCGTAGATGGCCATCTCGCGGTTGTGGTCTTCCCGAGCTTTCTGACCCACTTTCCTGATAGGCTTGTCCATTCGTTCTTCAAACGACGGACTCGACACTTCAATCACGGGGTCTAGTTTTGATGAAGGGTTGGCGTCTCCTAACAGAGCGTCCTCTTCTTCATCAAAGGTATATATAGCGTAGCTGCTGTGGGCCCGTCCCCATTTTCCGGTTCTCGCGTATCCAAGCCCAAGTGTTTCCATTTTCCCGTTGGACAATTTGCGTTGAGTCCCGGGGACATCCCAAATCTTGTTGTAGAACCGAGCCTGCCGAACAGTCTGTTTTAAGGGTACTCCTTGGCGCTTCAATAGATTCTTTAATCCATTTGTATAGTATCTGGGCAGACGGATGGGTTGGAGCCTGTCGAGTGTAGCATCCGCGCCATGCCAGATCTCTTTCTCTATTTTCGACTCTGAGGATCGGTAGAATAGGATCACCTTCTCACCCCTTTGCCTGGGAGGGACGTAAAATGTTTGCAGGTCCTGCACATTGTGAGCTTGAAGCGTGTCGAGATCCTTGTAGTGTTCTCGCGGTACTATGGTGATTTGAAAACTATGGTCATCGCCAGGGGGTGCTTGTATTGACAGCCGATTGGAGAACACGGCATTAACTTCATCTTCTGAATCACTTCCGAAGACCAACATGGGGGCGGGCGTCCCCAGGTTGTTGCGTTGAGATGGCCCTGCATAAACTATCCCTTCCTCTTCTTCGGTATCGCTCCCGAAAACAGGGATGGTGGCGGCGGTTTTGTTCTCCGGGTTGCGACACCTTTCTGTATCCTCGAAATCTGGCAAAAAGTACTTCGCATCTTCGTATTTGCGGACTTCGTTCACGGAAAATGGGTTTAATTCTCCTGTTACGGTATACTCGAAACCATCCTTAAAGTACTTCATACACTGATGTTGTGTAGAAGGGATGATATTGTACTCGTGTAGCCAAGGACGACCGAGCAAGGCGTTGTAGCAGGTCTTGGCCTCAATGACATGGAATTTGATGTCTGTGACGAGAAGTCCAAAGCGTAATGTTAGTATCACAGATCCGAGAGTCCGTGACGATTGTGAATCGAAACCGGAGATAGTAATTTTGTCACGAGCGAGGTGTTGCACACTCATGCAGATTTCCTTCAACACCCGAACATTAAGGAGATTGACGGAGGATCTATTATCCACCAGGATCTTGCGTATCTTGATATCATGGCAGTATCCAGAGACATATAGGGGACGGTTGTGGTCGCACGTCCCGAGAAGGAGGTCTTCGTCACCGAAAGTGATGTCGGCCGTATGCACTTCCTCCAGTTCATCCTTCATCCTTTCAGTGGCGAGGAAGGCTTGGAATTGCTCAGGTTTGTAACACCTTAATTAGTGAGTCTCGTGCTTCTTTTGATAATAGGAGGGCATCGAGAATGCTAAGCTGAGAAGGTAGCTTCCTTAGGTGCGCGAGGATGTTATAGTCCACCTTACCCTTCCTAGGAGGGTCTTTGGCAGCCAGCTCTCTCATGACTTGGTCATCTAAAGTGATATCTTCAGTGACCTTTTCCTTTCCCTTATCTTTTCTACTCACGGGCCCGAGATTCTTTTCTGGGAGTGTGCGATTGCGCAGCTGAATGTTCTCGCAGGCCTCCGATTTCTCCTCTTTCCCTAAAACGGCTTCTTTAAAGAGAGGGCCCAGAGCCATTTCTTCATCAGAGTCGCTCCCAAAGGTGAGAACTTGTGACCCCTCGGCGTGAGCCATATAACAGTTGCCAGTAGTTCTGTTGTGCCCATCGACAGTACTTCTTCGCTCCCGACGGATCTTGCGTTTCATGCGCTTAACATGTTGCCGACGAGCAACATATCCTTGCCACCATATCTTAAAGGCGTCGCACTCCTCCGTGGGGTGTGAGATTTTCCGATGATATGCGCAATAATCAGGGTGCCTCTCCACCCCATCGTGCGTGTTTCCTTCCGAGGGTGGTAGCTTCATTCCCATTGACATGGCTTTGGCAAACCTTTTCCTCGTCTTGAATATCTTCTTGTCTACTTCGGATGCCTTTCGCTCTGGCAGGGGTAGTTCAACTCTTTCGTTCAGTCGCCCGCCTTTGGTTCCTTCTGACGTTGCCATCTCACGCTCCTGATCCGCTTTACTCTTTAGACGAATCTCGTCTAGAAAGGCATTGATCATTTCACTTGTTGGCCACACACGCTCTGGTTCAGGCTCTGCCTCCAGCTTCTTAGTGCCAGGAGTTTTCCCATCATCGGCAAACGAGTGGGAGATTACGTTACAACTCGCCACATATCCTTCGGATTCATCCGACAAGCTCTCTCCATCATCTTTCTCTTGAAAGATGTGGTTGAGGAACTCTTGCAGTGTGACAGGAGTTCGCGCCTTTTGATTGTATTCTTCCAGCGCGTCGATTTGCTTCTGCAAGTTCGTGTGCTCGTTTCCAAGCTTCACGGGCTTCTTGGATTTCTTCTTTTTCTTCGAAGATTTTGACGGTTGGGCGTGAGTATTTGGGCCCTTATCGTGAGTCTTCGTAGTTGGGCGGGGCTTCGCCATTTCTCCGATAATCTGAGGTTCAAGAGGGTCCTTCCATTCGATCGCAGGGCACGCATGAAGGTCTCTCAGCATTCTTTTGGTTTTAGTTGATAGCACGACCTCCCATGGAGCTTCTTCAATAAAGGAGCAGGTTGCCCCCGGTGTATCTGCTTTCTTAGGAGTATGCGGCAGTGGTGGGTTTACCTTCCACTTTTCGGACAGTGCAAACTTCCCCTGGAGGTATTGATCTTCAATCCATCCTTTGAAGACGAAGCAATCCTCAATCGGATGACTTACCGTTTGATGGTAAGGGCAATAGTTAGGGTTATTCACCTCAGTGGGTTGTGGCGGCCGCCTTGGATTTGTAGGTTTATAAGTCTGTTACGTATTGCCAGCTCGAATAACCGTTTCGTCTTGTCTCGTGGGAACGAGTAGGGACGCTTCATCTTCTCATTATAATACCGGCGTCTTTCTTCCAGTTGATCTGCCAGTTTCGGGGCGTTAGGTTGCTGTTGGGCATTCGCGACGAAGGTTGCTCTTCCTTTACCCTTGTCATTCCGAGGTTCTGATTTCGGGGGAGGTGGTCTATGACCCATCTGGTCCATCTGAGCCAACTTGTCGATTAAAGCCTGGAATGTGGTCGGCTTAAAGAACATCATAAACTGGGAGATAGTTGCGTGGGGGTCTAGGGTTCCCACGAACATGCCCACTGCGGGTGCCTCCTCAATGCGTTGCTCGCATCTCGACCACAAATTCCGTCAGCGTATAGCATACTGGACCCAGGTTTCGCCTGGTTTTACCCTGGCGTTAATCAATGCAGTTATTGGGGTGCGTTCGCTGGCACTTGCGAATCGCTGAGTGAATAACAACTCCATTTCAGCGAACGTTTTGATAGAATCGTTCGGGAGTTCCGAATACCATTCGAACGCTGTTTCTGATAAGCTGCCCACGAACTGGCGAAGCAACAGTTTATCATCACCGCCGGTGTTACCGCAGAGGGCCCGGAACTGGGCAACATGTTGATGGGGATTGACGGTCCCCTTATACACGTGGAATTTTGGTATCGTATAGCTTGGCGGGTATTTGATTTGGTCGTACCAGCTTGGATACGGCCGCCCCGTTTTTATGACTTGACCAGCTGCCTCAGTCGCATGATGAACCCGGATTTGCCGGGCTATGTAGTCAACCAAGTCAGCCTTAGAGATTGCCTCCTCCTTGGCCGTTGAGAGGGCTGGTGGTGGATTTGACGTTTCTCCTCGGTCGTCTTCAAGAACGATTGGGGGATCCTCGGCGGGTAAGTCCTGTTGGATCATCATTCCTATCATATCTTGGAAGAGAAGGCCCATACGTTGTATGTTGGCTGCCTGTTCGGCAGCCTCTTTGTCTTTCTTCTCCAGTATCCGGCGAAGGAATTCAGCGTCGGTTTCTTCCTCCTGGCGTGCGTCTGAGGACGTTTCTGGGCTTTCTTTTGGCCCGGTAAGTGCGGCCATAGCATTCATCATTTCTTGGAGCTTTTGCTGTTGCTCCTGGGCTTTCATCACGGATCGGGTTAGCGGTCCGTAGCCCGTAGAAGTGCGGCTTTCCTCCTTTCCAGAAGCCATATAAATAGTGTGCACCACCATGCCCCCAGACCTCGGGCGTCTAGGCTCAGTGCTTTTAGCCGTCGTTGCAGGCTGGGGGGTCTTCTCTGGCCTCCTCCTTTTATGAGCCATGGAGGTTGAGGGGGGTGTTGAGGTGGGCGTCCAGACAGCCTTTTGGGGTCTAGCCTGGTGACCAGCTTCCGGTTGGATTTTCAGCTTCTTGTGCTGGCGGGAAAAGTTTGGATCGATGATCGAGTCTCGGGCCTGCCGCCAAACCTTATAGATTTTGGAAGACAGCCGTTGAGGGGATCGGGGCTGTTCTGATTTTATTTCCACAACCTTTTTTAATGGGGGAGGAGACCTCTTTAGCACTGCAGTAGGAGAATTCCTTCGCACCTTATTTAGCATCTCGAAGCTGTTCCCAGTTGGAACAGCAGCATTAACTTCTGCCATCGGGGCTGATGGAGTCAACCCGGAGGGGGAGTTGCCCCCAGCCTTCCTTACTCGGCGCCAATGGCGACGTCGAGCGTGTCGAGCGGACGGCGTTGGGTCAGCGGTAAGAATGGTTTCGTCTTGCCTCCTACGTGGGTGGAGGGTCGTTGCTGGTGTTAGCCTGTCAAAGACCGACGTCCTTTGGATAGCAGGAGCGGGAGCTGGAGCCGTCAATCTTGTAAAGACCGACTTTATGGCAGGGGAAGTCGCTTTGATGTCTTCAGGAGCAGGACCGGTCACTTTCATAGAAGCAGCCTTCTCTGAGATTGTAGGCCCCATGATGAGTTCGCAGGATTTCTGGCCCAATCTAGAGAAGACCGAGGCGTTGACGTTGGGCGACTCGTTGAGAGGAGCCGCGGCAGGGGTAAGACGATCAAAGACCGACTTCTTGAGAGCTTCCTTTGTCAGCACCGGCGCTGCGAAGCTTGTTGGTTGGAGTATAGTCCCAAAGAACAATCCGGTAGTGGCCTGAGTCACCTGGTCCACCGGCATTGTGAATAACGAAGCAGCTTGGGGTCCGTAGGCTATACCTCCTGGCGAGGCAAAGCGTTGGTCGCAATTGCATTCTGAGCGGTTGGAGGATTTCGCAGAAGTAGAAGCCATCGATCCTTTGCTTTCTGCAATAAGCAAGACGCCAATTCTTAGTATCTTGAAACCCAAGGGCAACCATTAGCGAACCGCGATTGGTTCGCGAGTCATGACACACGAAATGTGGAGTGGAAAGAGGAAAAGGTCCCACCGGGCGTGCCAGAATCTGTTCCCCTCCGAATGGCGGCCGAGACATGGCGTCTCGCCTGAGATTCGGGGCAGATGCTAATTGGTGCTATCCGTCCACCTCTCCGAAGATGCCAAGTTGATTTATGGCACCATGTATCGAAGGTTTAAACGGATGCGGCCGATGTAGCAGACTTCGTCAGATTCCCCCTCGTTTGAGGGGTTTTTGATTGTGGGGACGCTTTTCCCTGTAGGCGCAAGCCCCTGCAGTTAATTACGCTACCGCATCGCGGCAACAACTTTCTCCTTCTCCAGATGGTCACTTCGTGTCGTGTGTGTTTATTTTATGTTTTGTTGCCCGTGGATTGTTTACGGAGACCGAGTTATGTCATCGCCCGTAGGGCGTGGACTAGCCCAAATCCGTATTATCTTAGATTTGGATTTGGGGGTTTGGTTTGAGAATACGTTAGCCATACTTGAGGCTAAGATCAACTCAAACGTTTGTTAAGGATACGTTAGTCTAACTTGAGACTAAGATCAACTTAACGGGATCGTTTAGATCCGACAAAAGAGCATTTGGGCTCCGTTGTTCCAGTTTAGGGACATAGTGGTCCATCGTATGTATGGCCGTCGGGACCCGTCACCTCTCTGACGACGTTGAAGGATTACGACAGATGTCAGAGGAGTTCAGAGATGTACCCTCGAACCAGAGTTAATTGGGGGAGATTCATAGCCCAGTCTGTTTGAAGGTTTAAGGATACGTTAGCCATATTTTAAGGCTAAAATCAACTTAAACGGGATCGTTTAGATCCGACAAGAGAGCATGCGTGGCTCTATCGTTCCAGTTTAGGGACATTGCGGTCCATGGGTAGTTTGAGGACATTGCGGTCCATGGATAGTTTAAGGACATTGCGGTCCATGGGTAGTTTAAAGACATTGCGGTCCATTGTTAGTTTTAAGACATCTCGGTCAAGGTTAAGGACGTCGTAGTCCATGGGTTTAAGGACCCCACAGTCCATTGTTAGTTTTAAGACATCTCGGTCAAGGTTAAGGATGTCGTAGTCCATGGGTTTAAGGACCCCACAGTCCATTGTTAGTTTTAAGACATCTCGGTCAAGGTTAAGGACGTCGTAGTCCATGGGTTTAAGGACCCCACAGTCCATATCAATATATGGTCATCGGGACCCGTCACCTCTTTGAAGACATTGAGGGATTACAATACCAAGTATCAAAGGAGTGAAGAGATGTACCCTGGAACCGGAGTGGATTAAATAGTCCTTGGCCCAATTTGGGATCAAGACCAATTAATTATGTCATGAGCCCATTAGCTCAGTTAATTACGAATTGAGGACTTATGGCCAGCTTGGGCTAAGTCCAATCATGTCTGGAATATTGGCTTCCTGTTGGTCCCTTGAAGGAGAGACTTTGCCTCTATCCATTTAGCCAATTGGGCCAATGCCTAGTGTTAAACACTAAAGACCAATCAGTGTTGAACACTGGGAATGAGATTGATAAGTCAGTGTTTAACACTAAAAGATAATTGGTGTTAAACACCAGCAACAAGGCTTTCGAATTAGTGTTAAACACTAAAACAGATCAGTGTTAAACACTGTCAACAGAAGTCCCAAACTAGTGTTTGAACACTAAGGTAATCAGTGTTGAACACTGCAAGTAAAGTTCTTTGCTTAGTATTGAACACTAAGACCAAACAATGTTTTAATACTGAATTCAGGGGTTTAGTGTTAAACACTAAGGCAGGAGGGGTCACGTGGCAACACGTGAGAGCGCCCTCCCTTCATTTGTTCTTCTGAGACTATTGCATCTTCTAGAGCATCACGTGCCACCACGTGACGGGCATTCAAGTGCTTTGTGTGTTAAAGCTTCTGTCAAGGGTCACGTGGGTCACGTGGGGCACTGCCTCAAAGGGGCTTTCTGTAGATCTTTTGGGGATGATAAAGTAAGTTCGTTGTCCACTTTCTACTTGTTCTCGGACCTTTTGTAGCTTGGCATCATTTACTTGAGCTGCCTTGATCTGATTTATAAGAGTGGACTGGACTTGTAAGTTCATAAAAAATGAAGCGTTACCTGGCCAAACTACTTCAATCCCCAATCTATGCAGTTCTTGCTGTAGCTTCCACTGAGCGGTGAGATTCATTGCTAATGGCTGGCGACTAAGGGCATCAGGAACTACATTCACCTTCTCAGGATGATACTGTAGCTTGATTTCGAAATCTGCCATGAGTTCTAGACATCTTCTCTGCCGCATGTTGAGTTCTTTCTGAGTAAATACATACTTCAGACTCTCATGGTCAGTGTATATATCCACTCGTTCTCCCAAAAGACAGTGGCGCCAAATCTTGAGTGCGAAGATGACGGCTGCCAATTCCAGATCATCTGTTAGATAGTTGCGCTCATGAACCTTTAGTTGTCTTGATGCAAAAGCCACAACTTTTTTTTATGCCGGTGTAGAACACATCCTAATCCTTTACCGGACACATCACAATGCACATCGAATCCGCCAGATTGATCCGGTATTACAAGGATAGGAGCAGAGGTTAATCTCGACTTGAGTTCTACAAAAACCTTCTCACATGCTTCTGACCACACAAATGCTTCGTCTTTACGTGTGAGCTTGGTCAGGCATGCTGCGATCTTTGAGAATCCTTCAATGAATCGTCGGTAGTATCCTGCTAAGCCCAAGAAACTTCTTATATCTTTCATTGTCTTTGGTGTCGGCCACTCGCTGACACCTTAGCTGGATCCACAGAGATTCCTTCTCCTGAAACAACATGTCCGAGAAATCCGACTTGATCTAGCCAAAATTCACACTTGCTGTACTTGGCGTAGAGCTGGTGTTGTCGTAATATCTCTGGGACAATCCGTAAGTGCTCGGTGTGTTCTTTCTGATTATTTGAATACACCAGGATGTCGTCGAAGATAACAACAAACATGTGTAAGTACTCTCGGAAAACTTGGTTTATCAGGTTCATAAAGATGGAAGGTGCATTAGTCACTCTAAATGGCATTACGAGCTATTCATAATGACCATAACGAGTCCTAAACGCCGTCTTCGAAATGTCGGACTCTTGATCTTCACCTGATGGTAACTCGAACGAAGATCTAGCTTGAAAAGACATAAGATCCACTTAACTGATCGAAAAAGGCATCGACGCGCGGTAGTGGATACTTGTTCTTAATTGTCGTTTAGAGCTTGATAATCCACACACATCCTGTAGGAACCTTCCTTCTTCTTCACAAGTAACACCGGAGATCCCCAACTTGAAGTACTTGGTCGGATCCAACCTTTCTTCAGTAGTTCGTCCAACTGAATACGGATCCCCTTCAATCCCTCTGGACTTAACCGGTATGGAGCTTTTATTACAGGTTATGCACCAGATTGTAAATCAATACTAAACTCAAGAGCTCGATTGGGAGGAAAACCTGATTTGTCTTCAGGGAACACATTCTCGAACTCTCAAACTACCTCAGGTTTTTCTTCCTCGGCTGGTAGAGGGAACACTTCTTCATTTTTCGGTTTAGTACGGTAGCTTCCTGGCTCCAAGGTTCTATCTCCACTTTTGAAATAAAAGACTGAGTGATCTGGTATCCCAAATACTACCCTCCTTTGACGGTAGTCAATAGTAGTATAGAATACTCCCAGCTAATCCATTCTCAACACAACATCGAAATTTGGTATGTCCTGTACTTTGAAATTTGCGTAGAATTCTCGACCGCAAACTACAACCAGACACTGATCATACCCCAATTTGCCTTCAAGGCTCCATTCCCAGAACTGACATTCCAGCTTGAAATGAGTGGCTTCACGGGAATCGCGTGCGTTCTCATGAATCGTTGTGACATGAAGCAGTATGAAGCTTCAGTGTCGAAAAGTGCGAGTGCAGGAAGGATGGCTACTAGTATAGTACCTAAGTTGTGTGGGGTTAAGTTTAGATATAGGAAAAGTATAACGATGCACAAGAATTGAAAGATTGAAAGGATGGGGGATTTTACCGGTGATGACTTGTCATGTGGCTTCGTCCTCTTCGACCGTCATAGTAAAAGCATGTCGTATCGGTACATTCCTTCTCGTCGGAGGTACATTCCTCTGCCATTGAGGCATGTTTTTCTGTGTCTGGTGAAATTTACGATGAGGCTGTGCAGGTGGTCCACGTGGAGCTGGTGCAGGAAGAGCTAGGCGGGATGCAGGAGCCTGAATGGCTGGCCTTTGCGAAGCTGTAATTGAGGGTCTGGGTCATGGTGTTGTGTTAATACTGAAAGTATGACTTGGCACCTCTACTAGGTTTATATGAGCATCAAGTATGCAATTTTAAGATTTTAGAGTGCTAATTATACTAAACAAGAATCGAAGAGAATTAGGGTTTAATGGTAAGCAAGCAATGTTCTATACTAAGTGTAAAGAGTCTACAACTTTTATAGTCTATTCCTTCACTTCTAAAACTCCAAGTTGAAGTCCATAGAACTCTTCTTAAGGCTCCACTTGAAGAAAGGATCGAGCTTGTTTGTTGTCTTCACACGGATGATGATCCACCTTGAAGTCTCTCTCACTCAAGCTCACACTTTACTAATCAAGGTATTAGTGAAGTTAACAACCTAAACTAATTAGCTTGATTAGTGTAGGTTAATGAAATAGGAGATTTGCTCACTAAAAATATTTTTCTCTTTTTCTTTTATTTTACCTCAAGAAAAATAGTGAGGAGATGAATAAGATGATGACGATGAACTTGGATGAATGAGAGTCAACCATGAACTAAAAAGATAAGATGAGATGAAGATAAATATCTATGAATCAAACAAAAGAAAAAGAGATGAGTCATGGCTTCTAAAAACTTCTACAAAACATGACTCATTATTCTTTTTCTTTAATTCATAAATCAAATCTTTATTTTCTCATCTTTCTTCATGTGTGATTCTCATACATCCTAGTTCTCTGTATCATCAACCATGATACAATTTATATATATATATATATATATTAACTAATATTAAATATTAGCCGGTTATATGTAATATAACCGAATAATTGAATCAAAACATTTGATTCAATCAAAACATTAAATCAACACTTGATTCAATTATTCGGTTATATCACATATAACTGGCTAATATTTAATATTATATATATATATATCAAATTATTAAATCAACACTTGATTCAATAATCCGGTTATATCATATATATCCTGGCTAATATAAAATATATTAACATATATATAAATCAAATCATTGAATCAACTCTTGATTCAATAATCCGGTTATATTATATATAACCCGGCTGATATCAAATATCGCTAGATTAGAATACGGTATCATATACATGTATTTAATCAAGCTCTCGCACATATCTCCATATATGCCCTACTTCGTTTCGCTTGAGCTAGGAAACCTCTATGTGGGACTCTAAAGACTCGTCAATACGCCAGCAGTAGGTAATGATCACATCAGATATCCACAAGCTGTCAGCGGTACTAGCTGGACGTAACGGCGACCCAGGTATTGAACGAATAGAAGATCAACAAGCAAACTTGTCCAAACTCCAGTAAAGCCTATAAGCAACACTTATCATACAGTCCGGTCTCTTCGTCTGATATGTCTCATATCGAGTCTAGGGGTGGAATCGTCAAACCCCACTAACTTGATAAGTCATGCCGATGTGTGGCCTATAACCTTTCAAGAAACTACTAATAACACTTATCAGTAAATCTCATCAGTCCTGTCAGGGACTTGCTGTTATAGCCAATCGAGCATGGCGCAACATCAACTCCCAATACCGAGAGAGACGAAACCCCTCCTATCGCTCACAGCCTCCATGTAACTCGGGATTGTACCCAAAATCCACCTGTTTGCACGACTCCTTTGAGCCGTGGTAGGGAGGAAATCAAGGCACGGTGGGAACCACACAAGGCACTATGACGATCTTGGTTCTACAGACTAACCTGTACAAGTGTCACCAGAGAACTGCTATGTGACGATAGGTATGGTACCATTTAGGAGTTCTCGGCGAGTCTTGTTCGGTGTACCATTCTCCAATGAGCACATGTGTACAATCTTTGATGTCAAACACCAATAGTTATAGGATCAACATCGTCCTATACGGGGTCAAGAAACATACACACCAGTCTACTCTGAAATATTGATGCACTGTATCGATACTCCCTCGATTAGGAACTGTTAAAGGATGTGCTTATGGACTACATAAGACCCACTAGTATGATCTACATCATAGTCCCGGTAGTCAAGCAAACATCCTAAAGGCTTTATCAACATGTATCAAAGAGACAGTAAACTAAAACAAGTGTACATGTTAAGATAAAGAGCAGCCAGATAGCATACTATCATGTCGAGTAAGAAAGTCCTCTATATATATGTCCAAGCATTCATTATAATATACAATAATGGTCTCTGGGGCATACATATTCCTAACAATCTCCTACTTGCACTAAGACCAGTTGTTGTAGTATCGCATACCCAACATCCCAAAAAGTCTCTCAAACTGCATCTGGGGGAGGGCCTTCATGAGTGGATCCGACATGTTTTCCTTCGTGTCTACTCTCCTAACATCGATCTCCCGGCGATCAACTATCTCCCGGATTAGATGATATCGCCTCAGAATATGTCTGGATCGTTGATGGGACCGGGGTTCCTTGGCAAAAGCCACAGCTCCATTGTTATCACAATACAAAAGTATTGTATTCTCAATGGATGGAACCACACCAAGTTAAGCAATGAACTTCTTCATCCAGACAGCCTCTTTAGCAGCATCGTTGGCAGCGATGTATTCAGCCTCCATCGTCAAGTCTGCTACGGTATCTTGCTTGGAACTCTTCCAACATATCGCCCCTCCATTAAGGGTGAAGGGAAAACCCGAGACAGACTTTTTGTCATCCTTATCACTCTGGAAGCTCGAATCGGTAAAGAACTCCACTTGGAGTTCTCCGTTACCATACACCAAAAACATCTCTTTAGTCCTTCTCAAGTACTTAAGAATGTTCTTCACAGCTATCCAATGTTTCTCCCCTGGGTCTGATTGATACCTACTTACCACACTAAGTGCGTAAGCTACATCTGGTCGGGTGCATAACATCGCGTACATGATAGACCAAACTGCAGAAGCATAAGGTATCACATTCATGCGAGCCCTCTCCAAATCAGTCTTGGGAGACGTCTTTTTGGAGAGAGTGATTCTTGAAAAAGCGGGTAAATTACCACGCTTAGAATCTTCCATACTAAATCTCTTTAGTATGGTGTTTATGTACCTTGATTGGAACAATCCCAACATCCTTTTAGATCTATGTCTATAGATCTTTATCCCCAGAATGTATGAGGTATCACCCAGATCTTTCATGGAGAACTTTTGTGATAGGAATAGTTTGACCGAGTGCAGCATAGGAACATCATTTACTATCAAGAGTATGTCATCCATGTACAATACGAGGAATACGATCTTACTCTCTACTACCTTTTTATATATACATGGTTTATCTACGTTTTTGATGATGTCAAACTCTTTGACTGCTATATCAAAACAGATGTTCTAGCTCCGCGATGCCTGCTTTAATCCGTAAATTGATTTAAAAAGCTTGCACACCTTTCCGCTGCTCCCATTGTCTACGAACCCCTCTGGTTGTGTCATATACACGCTCTCTTCTAATCACCATTTAGAAAAGCGGTCTTGACGTCCATCTGCCAGATTTCATAGTCATGGTATGCAGCAATGACAAGTAGGATCCTTATGGACTTGAGCATAGCTACCGGAGAAAAGGTTTCATCGTAGTCGATACCTGGTCGTTGACGAAAATCTTTTGCTACAAATCTAGCTTTGAAGGTCTCAATCTTTCCATCTACACCAATTTTCTTCTTAAAAATTCACTTGCTCCCAATAGGGTTTACCCCTTCAGAATCAACTTCCAAAGTCCATACTTTGTTGGTGTACATGGATTCCATCTCAGATCGCATAGCATCCACCCATTTCACAGAGTCCCCACTTGTGATGGCCAGCTCAAAACTAGTTGGGTCATTATCTTCCATGATGCAATTCTCTCTCCCACCGTCTATAAGAAAACCATAGTATCTCTTAGGTGGATGAGAAACCCTATTAGATCTGTGGAGTGGCTGAGATTCATCGGAGACTATTGAATCCTCCGGTTATACCAAATCTTCAGTTATAATTTGTGTATCTGAAACTTCTTCCAGCTCTAAATCATCACCACTAATTTCTTTTACAAGAAATTCCTTTTCTAAAAAGGTGGCGTGTTGAGCAACAAACACCTTTTGTTCCTCACTGTGGTAGAATAGATATCCATGTGAATTCTTTGGATATCCCACAAACTTGCAAAGAACTGATCGTGTTTCGAGTTTGTCCGGATTCTGATTTTGAACATAGGCCCGACAACCCTATATCTTAACTCGTTTAAGATATGGTCTTTTTCCACTCCATATCTTGTATGGTATTTTAGGCACAGATTTTGATGGAACTTGATTCAATAGGTATGTAGCTGCCTCAAATGCATAACTCCAAAAAGAAATAGGTAACTCGGCAGTACTAATCATAGAGCGTACCATATCTAATAGGATGCGATTCCTCCGCTCCAATACACCGTTGTGTTGTGGTGTATATGGAGGAGTAAGCTGAGAGAGAATCTCATTCTCTTTTAGATAATCTCGGAATTTCTTGCTTAAGTATTCACCTTCTCGATCAGATCAAAGAATTTTAATACTTTTACCCGTCTGCTTCTCTACTTCGCTCTTATATTCTTTGAATTTCTTAAAAGGTTCAGATTTGTGTTTCAAGGAACACATGTCCAAATCTGGAGAGATCATCAGTGAATGTAATGAAATACGAGGAACCATTCCTGGCATGTGTAGACATAGGACCTCATACATCACTATATATCAGTCCCAAGAGTTCAGTAGCTCTTTCTCCGTATCCCGTAAACGGAGTTTTGGTCATCTTTCCTTTAAGACATGACAGACAAGTTTCATAAGATGTAAATTCGAACGGATTCAAATATCCATTTTTATACAACTTAGCTAGTCTAGTCGCATTGATATGACTAAGTCTACAATGCCACAAGAAGGCTTCGTTCATTTCTGAACTTTTCATTTTGTGTGTGTTTTGTATATTTAGAACTGTATTTTGATTTAGAACGTATATCCCATTGCACAACATACCAAACCCAATCAACACTTGATTTAGGAAAATGTTCATAACATTTTTCTCTAATACAAAGTTATATCCTTCTTTATCTAATAAAAAAACAGATATTATATTGCACATCATCGACGATACGAAATAACAGTCGTTCAAAATCAATGTATTACCACTTGGTAATATTAGGTGATATTCGCCGACAGTTTCGGCAGCAACAATTGCTCCATTCCCTACTCTGAGAGACATATCACCCTTTTCCAGTTCTATACTTTTCTTTAACCCTTGTAATATATTACAAATGTGGGATCCTGATCCGGTATCTAATACCCAGGACGTAGAGCAGACTGAGAAATAGTTCTCAATAACTAAAACACCCGAAGAAGATATATCAGAATGATCTTTCTTCATTCGGGTTGCGTGGAAATCCTGTATTCCCCTATCCCTTGCCCAGACTCATGATTGTTGTCATAAGATAGGACGGGACCAACATTTCCCAGCCCAGTATAATAAGCGGGTTCGATCAATACATCCATATTATTATCTTGATTAAGGCATGACATGGTCGCTACCTGGAGAGAGAGAGAAGAAAACACTTTAGCGTGCTCTCTTGCAAGATTAGATTGGTTATTATCTTATCTAATCAGGATGACTCCCGTTGTTTTTATCAAATCTTTCTTCAAACCCTAAAAAGTAAGATTAGCCGGGATTAATTACACCCTATAAGTTCGATAATCGATCAGCTAGGCATGTATTGGTACTCCGAGGGAGTCTCCCCGTGCTTTCGCATGAAACTAATTAAATAATCTCGTTTCCGCGGGGGCATAACCCCGTTAACACCTTTCTTAGACACCGACTGGATTAACTAATTGTAAAGTGGAAAACTCTCCCAGGAATAACACTTACTCGTAGTGGGTATCGGGATCCAACTATCACATAGAAGGTATACAATCTCATTGCAAATTTCAACACTTGAAATTCCTAAAATATGTTTTTACCCCATGCGGTTTATGACCTTGACAAGGTCAACAAACCATAAACCGCAAGTCAAGTTCAACCCGTCATTTCGTGATTGAATTACACCCACCCGCACGACCCTTGACAAGGTCAACAAGGTTGTACGACTACCCTAACCAATCGCATCAACATGCAGCAGAAAAGCACTAATCAGCTACCGAACATTGCGCCTTGACAAGGTAAACAAACGTAGCACGAATACTAAATAGTACCTATCTGAAATGACGGAGGGCTACGGCTGGTTTTGAAGAAAACCTTTAACGAAATGAACTTGATTTCGTTGTAGAATCTAGTGATTTGAAAAAGGAGTGGTTTAAGCTCCGCTTTAAAAATCGAGTAGTTTTCAAAATAAACCGAGTGGGTTGTAGTATATGCTGGTTTTGCTAAAGATCATTCCCGGTGAAGGGATCTAGGCTCTTTCCTCATCGAATGAGGTGCTGGATATTCTTAATTGAATACCGCTATGCAAAGCAAGAACTAGAGCTACATTTTTGAAAAATTTGATTCTACAACATATTTTAGGTTTCTTTTCTTTTCATTAATTTTATTAATGACGTCCCATCATTTATGTTTCCTAAACGTCACAGAAGAAGCGAAAATAAAACACACATATATGCCATCCGCATTCGCCACAGGGACCCGGGTCTTCACCGTAAGGTTACTTAACTTATGACAGGACGGGGTCAAGACTAGCGCGGATGCAAAACATGTATAGTGTCTACTAGTATATCATATATATAAGTAGTATTCGTCTCAGGCAGTTATATGATCATATCACATCACAGAAACAGCAGAAGTAGATATATGAAATATAGGATATATTAGGAGGTCCGTGTTTTAAAATAAGCCAGTAACGAAAAACACGGATTCCACGGTCATGATGAATAGCCAAGTTTGGTGTTTGAAACTTCGATCGAACACTTAAACGTCGTCTAGACTTCGCCTAAGTCTCTAGCCTTGCTCTGATACCATGAAAGCATGACTTAGCACCTCTACTAGGTTTATATGAGCATCAAGTATGGAATTTTAAAATTTTAGAGTGCTAATTATACTAAACAAGAATCGAACTAGAGGATTAGGGTTTAGTAGTAAGCAAGCAATGTTCTATACTAAGTGTAAAGAGTCTACAACCTTTGTAGTCTAGTCCTTCACTTATAAAACTCCAAGTTGAAGTCCATAGAACTCTTCTTAAGGCTCCACTTGAAGAAAGGATCGAGCTTGTTTGTTGTCTTCACACGGATGATGATCCACCTTGAAGTCTCTCTCACTCAAGCTCACACTTCACTAATCAAGGTATTAGTGAAGCTAACAACCTAAACTAATTGGCTGGATTAGTATAGGTTGATAAATTAGGAGATTTGCTCACTAAAAATAATTTTCTCTTTTTCTTTTTTTACCTCAAGAAAAATATTGAGGAGATGAAGAAGATGATGACGATGAACTTGAATGAATGTGAGAGTCAACCATGAACTGATAAGATAAGATGAGATGAAGATAAATATTTATGAATCAAACAAAAGAAAAAGAGACGAGTCAAAGCTTCTAAAAACTTCTACAAACCATGACTCGTTATTCTTTTTGTTTAATTCATAAATCAAACCTTTATCTTCTCATCTTTCTTCATATGATTCTCATACATCCTAGTTCTATGTATCATGATACAATTTATATATATATATATATATGAAGAGAAGAAAATCTTAAGTGAGCTTAATATTAGTTAATATATATATCAAATATACATATATATATATATATATTATATTATTAAATCAACACTTCATTCAATAATCCGGTTATATCATATATAACTGACTAATATCATATGTGTGTGTGTATCAAAATATTAAATCAACACTTGATTCAATTATCCGGTTATATCACATATAACCGGCTAATATTTAATATTAGTTAATATATATATATATATATATATCAAATTATTAAATCAATACTTGATTCAATAATCCGGTTATATCATATATAACCTGGCTAATATAAAATATATTAACATATATATAAATCAAATCATTGAATCAACACTTGATTCAATAATCCGGTTATATCATATATAACCTGGCTGATATCAAATATCGCTAGATTAGAATACGGTATCATATACACGTATTTAATCAAGCTCCCGCACATATCTCCATATGTACCCTAGTTCGTTTCGCTTGAGCTAGGAAACCTTTATATGGGACTCTAAAAACTAGTCAATACACCAGCAGTAGGTAATGATCACATCAAATATCCACAATTCGTCAGCGGTACTAGCTGGACGTAACGGCTACCCAGATATTGAACGAATAGAAGATCAACGAGCAAACTTGTCCAAACTCCCGTAAAGCCTATAATCAACACTTACCGTACAGTCCGGTATCTTCGTCTGATATGTTGCATATCGAGTCTGGGGGGTAGAATCGTCAGACCCCATTAACTTGATAAGTCATGCCGATGTGTGGCCTATAACCTTTCGAGAAACCGCTGATAACTCTTATCGGTAAATCTTATCAGCCCTGGCCTGGTACTTACTGTTATAGCCAATCGAGCATAGCGCAACATCAACTCCCAATACCGGGAGAGACAAAACCCCTACTATCGCTCACTGCCTCCATGTGACTCGGGACTGTACCCAAAATCTACATGTTTTCACGACTCCTTTGAGCCGTGGTAGGGAGGAAATCAAAGCACAGTGGGAACCACACAAGACACTATGACGATCTTGGGTCTACATACTAATATGTACAAGTGTCACCAGAGAACTGCTGTCTGACGATAGGTATGGTACCATCTAGGAGTTTTCGGCGAGTCATGTTCGGTGTACCCATTCTCCAATGAGCACCTGTGTAAAATCTTGATATCAAACACCAATGGTTATGGGATCAACCATCGTCCTATACAGGGTCAAGAAACGTACACGCTAGTCTACTCTGAAATATCGATGCCCTGTCTCGATACTCTCTCAACTAGGAACTGTTAAAAGATATACTTATGGACTACACAAGCCCTACTAGTATGATCTACATCATAGTCCTAGTAGTCGAGCCAACATTCTAAGGGCTTTATCAACATGTATTAAAGAAACAGTAAACTAAAACATGTGTACATGTTAAGATAAAGAGCAACCAGGTAGCACACTATCATGTCGAGCAAGAAGTTCCTCTATATATATATCCAAGCATCCACTATAATATACAATAATGGCCTCTAGGGCATACATATTCCTAACAAATACAATATGGGCATGCTCCGATAGTGTGAGTAGATGCGCCACAAATCAAACACAGGCCATTTGCACGCCTGGAGTCCTTCGCCAAGTGTCCAGTTCTCTTGCAGTAGAAACAGAAATCTGGACTGGACCGGTTAAACGATCCTCCTGGCCTCTTAGGTGTAAAATTCGGCCTAGAATAGGCTCCTCCTGTCATCTGTGTAGTAGGGCGTTTGATTCCGACTGTTTAGGGCTTACCCTTGTTTTTGACCACAGCTTCATAACGACATGCTGCCTTCAGGGCGAGTTCATGAGTTGGATAGTCGCATGTGGCTAAAGCTGCCTGAATCTCCGGGTCTAAGCTCTGTTGGAATCGTCTAGCCCGAATCTTATCGATTGGGATCAAGTGTGCTGCGAACCTAATAAGATGTTGTTGTCAGGATAGCGATGTGTTTTACTGAACGGAATTTTGTTACGAATTATTTACATGCTAAGCATGATGAATTCAGCATCATATCCATCCACTGATTTTACCCACATGGAGCCTTGTTGCAGGTGGATGAACTGTTGTTCCATCTAAAAGCGAGCAATCTCCGGGAAAAACTTCGCATCGAACAGATCGCGGAACGTTTTCCACTCTATTGGTTGTGTGAGATGAATTTTCTCGGCCTTCCACCAGACTCTTGCATTGTCGGTGAGCTGGAGCTTGACCACACGAACCTAAGCTATTTCTGGTACCTACACTGCGGCATGGTCTTCCTCGATACTTTGGGCTCATTCTTCAGCTTCAAGAGGATTCTCTTTCTCAGAAAAGTTCTTTGGATGCAACACATGAAATTGCTTCATTCCAGGTGCTTCAGCTTCGGGACGGTTCATAAGGATAGCAGTCTGCTGCTGCTGACCCTCCAGAAGACTTTTGATGGCTTCTAAAAGCACCGTCTGTTCATTGATTGGAGCAGCAACAGTAGTGGGAGGTGGTAAGGTAGGTGGTGATGTGTTGCCATTGACGTTGGTACTGGTGTTATTGGGAGAATCCATCACCTTGATAGAAAAGGAAAAGTTATGATATATTCAAGAAATTTGAAATGCAAGGAATGTATAGTTGCTGATTCTTATAATTCATATGATATATTGTTTAAGACTTCATGCAGCACTGACCTACATGGGCCGCTAACAAAACCCGTCACGCCCCGCTTTCCAGTATATGGAAACGGTGACGTGGCAAGCCCACAGCGTATTTAATACGTTAAGCGTAATTAAGCAATATAACAATGAGCAAGAATGACAAGAGTAATAAAATGAAACGAAAATTTTATTTATATTCAACTTTACATACAACCATCTAAAAATAAAAAAAATACAATAAATAAAGCAAATGCCTAAACAATGGCATACAGAAAGTAAGTGCAGGCTGGAAAGAGCTACTAGTCTAGCTGAGCAGCAAGCTGGTCCAAGTCCTTCGGGCTCGGCTCTATCTCCTCAGAGTCTGGTCCTCTTGACGAACATTCCAAAGAAAGAAACAGAAAGAATGTCGACAGCGAACTAACGCTCGGTAAATCCCAAAACAAATAAGAGAAGATAGTATGTAATGTGAATAGAAACTAATTGAACAGTGGATAGGTAAAGTTGTATATGATCATTCACAGGTATAAGATAGCTATTCTAATGTGGTTATTTGTAGTTTGATAAAGAAGGTATTCATGTATACGAGAGGAGTCCATCTTACCCCGTGGACTATAGTAACATCTAGTACAAGGCCCCGTCATAACCCATGGGATAACGGCACGTGAGTTCATGTAGGTGTCTTTTAAGTGACCTCTCGTGTCACGATATACGTTCCGTACCAATCTACCCCTTTATCCCCGCGTATTGTATTGTATAAATTAAGATTAGAGGTCTTGGCCGAATTCATGGATATAAAATGTACAGGTTCATGTTCAAGATGTAATCATATATTCAGGTATTCATGTCAAGTTCATGTTAAGTTATAACCATGGTTCGGTCAAGTCGAGTCAAGTGTGCAAACTTGAGTTTGATGTTTGAATTCGAGTATTCACGTTCATGATCAAGTATTCAAGTTCGTATTTGATTTTGGATTCTGGTTTGAGTTTGAATTTAAGTTGAAGTTAGAATTATGAAAAGGACTTTGTTCTTGCAATATCTTAAGTTCGGAAGTAATCGGCAACTACTGTAAATGGACGGCAGGATTTATGTATTTTTTTAAGACAATTACCATTTGATAACTCTGTTAAGTTGTCTAGCCTGAATAGACAAGCACTCACTTTCTCCGGCTCCCTGGGGCTCAAGAGAAATGATACCGCTTAAACCTATATTAATTTATAGTCCTTAAAATATTGTTTTGCATATCTCGAGGGAGTTATATGAAAAATACTTTAATATAGTTTAAAAATAAATCTCGAGAGTGATTTATAATAGTTATGGTTTTCATGAACATGTAATTTAATTTAAAGATATTTTGGTGATGAAATTTAGCCTTTTTAAAAGTTTGTGGTATTTTATTGAAAACTAGCTCTTTTGGTAACTTGATGGTACTTTTACAAAAATTCTAATCTTTCATTTTTTTTAAAATATAGTTTCATAGTTTTTTTTATTGGAAATACGGATTATAGATTTATATAATTTTTTCCAAAATTTAGTTTTGTTTAGAAAAGTCGTATTTCTTAAAAATCGTATTTTTATTTCCTTCGAAACCGAATACTCCGTGAGTAGTTCTGCATCTCGCTCTACTATCCCAAGAATGTGTGATAATTCGCACCATCCATTAGCGGGTCCCCTAACGAGGGTTGTAGAGACGTAATTGCCAAGAATTACAAAAATACCGAATAAAATAAACTCGTTTAGAAAAGATGTGGTATTTTAATGAAAAAATTATTCTTTAAATTAGTCATATATTTAGAGTACCGTGCTATGGAACCATAGTGTGCGTGTGGGGTAGGTCGTTACCCCGTAAAGTTTTCCTAAATGTATTTAACAATTATTGAAAATGAGGGTCATACTAAAGTTCATAGTATTTTAATGAAAAGTTCGTTATATGATAGTTTCACATGAAAGTTTTGTCTAAATTCAAAGCTAAGAGATTGTAAGCAAGGTTACAAGTAATGTGAGAAAGTTATTTTGACCTATTTTGTTTTAGGAAGGGGAGTACAAAGGTTAAAGAAATATGTATCGGAGATAACTCCACTTTACCGACATGTTTTTAAAATAAAGGATTTGAGATGAAAGAAAAGAGAGAAGAGAGACTTACTCGCTGTGTAGCGTTGAAAAAAGGTTAAAGAAAAGAGAGGTATTCCCGTGGCGTCGCGGAAGCTCCGGAAACGGTTTTGATATTCGATGGAAAAAGCTTGGTTCCTAACTCCACTTGCACTTAAGAACTTTTTTGGATGATTTTGATAGAAATTTTCAGAATGGAGGAGAGCTAGGGTGTGGGATGGTATTTATAATGAAGAATTAGGGTTTGGAAATTAAAAATGTGGATTAAAAAGATTTAAATGGTGTTAAATGGTGGATTGAAGAGTCTCTGTTTGATTGCAGGAAAATCAAACAGTGGAGGGAAGTTGAGGAGAGTTGAAAAGACGAGTGTGCAAAGCACGGAGGGATTTGGGCTCCATCGAACAGTCGGCGCCGACCATATCGAGGAAACGGATGGTCGGGATTTGTTGATCCGTCTCGAGATTTGTGCCACGTGTCAAGTTAGGTGTGTACACCTCATTGCGCCTATTTGATTTTTCTGAAACATTTCGTTTCCCCGTGTATTGCATGTGCAACTCTTGAGCTTCCGAAAAATTTAAAAAGAAGAATCTAAAAAAATAATTTGGTCTAATGGGATTCGAACGCACATGCTATGTCACAGCAGTATAGAGGCTTTACCAGTGAGTTACAAGTTGTTTCTTGTTTTTATTAAACAAAAATAACTTTTAACTCTTACACAGGCTGAAATACCATTTTCTGTATAATAACAAGAATTCCTTTACAGTGATTTCAGAGTCGTTACACAAATCTATATGGGGTGCGCATCCAAGGTTAAGGCATTCTCTGTCGTGACGAAATTTCATATCTTTCAAGAAATTAGGATGAAAGAGGACTCGTTGGTTATTGGGACACGCCATCTCTCTGAAGACGCTGAGGAATTACAATGCCATACATCAAAGGTATGGAAGGATGTACCTTTGAACCAAATTCCGTTTATGAGGGAAAAGAACTTGTTGGAAAATGGCTTCTTGGCAAACTCATATTTTATCTAAGAGTCGTTAGTGTTATATGAGAATAAGATCAATTTAGATGATATGGGTTAAGAATCGTTAATCTTGTTTTGGATTAAGATTAACTTGAACATTTAGCTAAGGGCTATTAGTCATATTTGGGGACTACGGTCAATTTAGATATTATGAGCATATGAGCTTAGTTTGATTTAAAATCAAAGGAGCTTAAAACTTTGCCAATTTTGGGATTTCTATATAAAAATCTTTGTCGGTGGTACTTTAGATCAAAATTAATTAGGATTGGATAGCCGTCTACCGATCGACATTAATTAAGTAATCATAAAATTAACAACTCAAAGGAAGAATGCCCAACACTAACATACAACAACTAAGTTTTCGTATATGAATCATTACATAGTGAAGCCCAGAGTTGGCAGTTGGATACATTGTGGAGAACTGCCAACTCAGAAAGATGAGGATTCTAATGGAATGAAATGGAGGAAAGTGACATTTCTTTATTTTATTAATAGAGAAGATCTCTCTCTATCTCTCTCAAATTTGTTGATACATGTTGGGCTCGTGAGTGGTTTTGACATATGAGACGCAGAGATAAAGGCTCTGCACAAAACGTTATCCAAGTGTGTGTAAGAGAGAGAAAGTATATAATGTAATGAGAGAGAGAGAGAGATGACAAGTGCATGTAACTCATTTATATGTTACTAGGGAGTCCTTGACTTGCCACATCTTAGGATTTACCATTTGAGTGTGAGAGTGGAGGGAAATTGTTCCTTTAAATAGTATCATACAAAACTCTAGCCATACTTTAGCTAAACTTTTTGTCATCAAAATGGTCAAAAATTCAACCACATATCCATCATATTTCCGTTGGTGGCGTCCGATATGTTCGTTCTTCATGATATTTAATATAATTATATATTTTCTTGCAAAAGGTTCTATCGTCAAAAAAACGTTTCCTCTTCTTGTATATTTTTTAGGAATAATTTCGAATTTATTTATGGTAATGGTGTTTTAATAAATTAGATACTTTAGACAATGATTTTCACTTCAATTTTTACAATATACATGATAAAATACTCTCTACTTGCTTAGCTTATAACCGTATTATAAAGTATCTACCTATATGGTTTCCACATATATATGTACGCCTCAAGGTTGATTGAATAATATGGATATTTGCTTGCAAATATGTCACTAAGGCATTTTGATAAATCCATAAAAAAATATAGGCCAAAGCCCAAATAATACTTCTAGTATATAAAGCAATGGGCTCAACTTAATTTCTACTATGGGCTAAAGCCCAAATATATTTCTTGCTTATAAAGCAATGGGCTCAACTTAATTTCTATTATGGACTAGCCCATACTTTCTTGTGGGCCAAACGAGACGCTGTCTACAATCATCATCTATGTATTTGGTTTGTTTGTTTTTTGATGCGACCCTCTTCCAAAAGAGCTAGTGACCTCTTCTTTAGATGGAAAAGTTTTACCACTCACTATTATCCTTTGCTATCATTTGCTTCTTATTAAACGAGGTCGGCTATTGCACAAAACTCAATAACTACCGGTAAAGTTTTATGACCGTGTGTCAATTTGATATTAAGCTTTATTTGAAGTAAGATCAAGTAACTGGCTGAAAATTCTAAAAAGGCTTGTCGTAAAGATAATTGCAGCTAATATTATTATAGCTTTCTCTTTTTGCCAAACCAACCAGCAAAGTGAGTATTCAAAAAGAAGAAAAAACCGAATATTTGATACATTAAAAGGCTATTCAACTTCAATCCCAATTAGGTTCTACAACTTTTGAAAGAAACCAATGTTCATATAACAAAGCAACTTCCTCCCTCTGTCTCAAGTAAGGGCACTTTTGGGAGCAAGGAAGTGAACATGGAATGTTGGAAAGTAAATAGACTTTCTGACTTTATTTGTTTGGGGATATAAAAGTGAAGTTGAAAATTATTTTCTTACTTTCCTTCCCATCATCATTTTTCTAATTTCATTTTCCCTCCTGAAGCTAAGAAAGTGTTGAAAAACTACGAGTCTTTTTTCTATTTTATTTTAACTTTTCATTCATGTTACATGACTTCCTACTTTCTATCTTTCCAACCAAACAATCTAACTCCGGCTTTTTCTCACTTTCAATTTTCTACTCTCTCATCACTTTGTTACATGCCACTTTATTATTATTTTCTTATTACTTTCCTGCCGCCCAACATGTCCTGAATGGCATAGTGCAAAGTTTTAAAGTCACATCCTCAAATTGTGTTAGCTTTTACAAATAGCTGCAGGTATACAGTGTCATTCAAACTTCAAAGCCCTTACCAAAACACAAAGATACCGGATAGATATAAATGAGAATATCAATGCATTCCATTCAATTATTTGATGGATCCATGCCAAAGGCATTGAAGTGACCCTTTTCACTAAAATGACCATATGATGATGGGTACCCTATGATGATAAGACTAGTGGTAAAACTTAGTCACCACCTCATGAGTACTAGGAAGTCTATCTTGCCCTCTAAAGGCCACAATGCAGTATTGCAGATGCGTGGGTCATGCCTCACGAGTAGAATATATTCCACCGTGTGTAAAGCAGTTATCTAAGATGGTATCTATCGACAGAAATAAAATTATAGGATTGTAATTAAAAAATTGATCTTATTGACTCTATTTGTTATTCAAACTCTTGAAATCGCTCATGTTATTCTTAATGTTTTTTTCCGTCCGTGTTGGTATCTCAATAATTTTCAATAATTTTCTTAATCCTTTTGTTGGGTGAATAAGTAGCTGAGCAATTTGGCAAAAAAAAAAGTGTAGTGGTTTGCATGAGAAATGGGATGATGGCCTTGCAAGCAGTAGGCATAGAGCCAAGCTATCACAATCCAAAAACCCTAGCTAGGGTTTTAAACCCCAGAAATATGCCCATGTGGGAAGCAATAATTCATGCATCTATAGACTTGTGTGTGGAATCCATCCTACATATATTGCCAATAAATTAAAAGCAGAAGGTGTGGAAATTTTTGCTATAATTAAATCAAGAGAGAAATATATTAGATTGATGCATTTTACTTCTTATAGGATTAGTTATAGATTAATGCATTTGTTATAAACTGGAATTAAAGATAAAACTTTAGTGAAGTAAAATAATGCTGTTTATAGTAAAATTTGAGAAAAATAGACATCATGCATGCATCTTTTAATGTGTGTTATAATTATTAACCTCAGAGAACTATAGCTGCTTCATGTAGCTGACATGGAACCCCAATAATTTGAGCAAGAAGCCTGTGAGGGTAGGCATCTTTTATATGTATTTCATAATTTATGGATTTCAATGAAACATCATACAAGAATTTTGTTTATATATACTGGCCATCTTCATTGAGATTCCGTCTGTTTCTCTACTCAATAGATACACAAATTAGATCCCTAAACAACCAGATATTTATGTTATACGACCAATCAAGCATGCATGTCCTTTGGATTAATATAAGACGGAGGACAGATTCATGAATAATAAAAAGTGCGCGTAGCATTATCTAAAATCATCAAGTATATATGAATGTGTCAAAAATCATAATAAGATAGCAAGGCATTATTTTTCTATCTTTTTAGAGCCTATCCATCTCATCATCCAAAACATCACAAAAGATAATTAAGCGGAACGAGCTTCAAATAACCGTGAGCTCCATTATCAATCTTTTGGATAGTGAGCCAAATGAACTAAATTAATTCTGATTGATTAATTAGGAAAGTTTTTTTTTCTTATAAAAAAAAAGACACAATGGAAGAAAATATGCAAGAATTTAAAGCATGAATTCCATAGTGAAGTCAAGTGATACCAAAGGTATTCATCGTATGTGTAATGCAAAAATGAAAATAAAATACATGGCACATAGCAACAGCAATTAATACTCCCTTTTAATATAAATATCACTACTCTCATCCCAAATTACACCAATGAAACACTAAATGTCCAGTAACAAACATGAATAAACATCGTAAGACTTGGGGGGGAAAATTATACAACTTGAATTACAAAGTCTTACAAAGTTGACATAGCTCAGGAGGAATAGACAAGAAGTGGAAGCAAGAAACACGCGAGAAGAAGATACCAAGCGAGAGAGCAGAAACGAAGATAACAACCGAAAAGCGAGGGCTTACGAGATCCGGTAAAGGTCTTACAAGGTCAAGAAAACAAAATACATAAAAAGAACACGAAGAATCTAATTAACACAAGAGAAATGTGTAGAAAAGCTCATTTGGGATAGCACCGTTTTATGACTAGTTGCATAGACTAGCCAATGCCAGCAAAAGCTTTCCTTTGTTTCTTGCATATGCGCCGAATGCCTTGGTACTAGTTGCTCTAAAGAAAAATGCCATGAGAGCATGCATTAGGGCAATGAGAGAGAGAGAGAGAGAGAGAGATGGCTGTGGCTTGAGAGAGAGAGAGAGAGAGAGAGATGGATGGCTAGCTGTGGCTTTATTGAGACTATCTGAAGTCTCAACCACTTGCAGGGAGAGGATTAAGTGGAAAGGGCCTGCAAAATGCAGAGAAATGTTTAATTGAAGGGAGAGGAGAAGGGAGAAGACAAAAGGAAGAGAACGGGAATGATATGATAAAGGAAGACAACTCCTTTCTAAGTTTCCACATGGGTATCATTACCCTGCAATTTGCATGCACATGAAACAAAAGAAGAGTTTTTCTATTTAAAAAAAAAGAGAGAGAGAAAGGAAGAAGCCAACAAAAAAAGTTTTATCTAATAAAAATTTAAAAATAAATAAGAGAAATGTAGTGGGAAAAAATCTTTAATGGTGAAAAACTAGATTTTCTATTCCGCAAACCAGTTTTATTTTTATGTAACCACGGTCGGTCGCAACACAGCGTTTGAAGAAGGAGAGGGGCATCTCCTGGGTTTTAAATGGGTAGGATACACCAATTGTTTTTCGCCGTGTTGCCCACCGTTAAGCAGCTGTGAGCATAGTCAGAAATTCGTCGTTCGGGAATAATTCGGCGAGGTCGAAAATTCGGATTCGGAGAACTATTCGGAAAAAATCGGAAGGTATTCGGGAAAAATTCGGTAAGTGTTCGGGAAATGTTCGGAAAGGATTTCGAGCAATAAATTAATATATGAGACGCTAGGTTTTGATTTTGTGAATTATTTGCTGTTTTTTGAATTATTCGCTGTTTTTTCACATAATTCGGGAATAATTCGCGAATTATTCGGGAATAATTCGCGAATTATTCGGCCAGTTCGGCAATGGCGATTAATTCGGAGATTAATTCGTTTGATCAAAAATTCGCGAATTATTCACGAATTCGACGAATAATTCGCGAATTATGTGACTATGGCTGTGAGTAATTGCTCCTACATTTATTCCTTCTCCAAATATATCACAACTAGTTTGTATACGCTGTTAAATCTTAAAAATTATCTAATGGAGGTCCTTTTCAAGTCTCCGTCAGATGTTGTCTTTCGTTGATCTCCCGGTGGATTTTGGTGGTGATCTTCTGTTGCGTGTGGATCTCAATAGGTTTTGGTGAGATTGGTGATTTGAGGAGTTTAGCGCCGAGTACCTGCAAAGAATTTCCGGGGTGGTTTGATACCACCGAGGACCCTCCGACGATCAAGTTAGTGCTAGATCCGAGCAGAGTAACGGCTAAGTGGAATCAAAAATGGCTTACTTAACCCCTCTGTGATGGGGGTTTATATAGCGGTGATGCCACGCAGCAGCAGGCGCGAGAATCTCGCCAGCAGTTACGCTCCCGACGTCACGCCCGCATAGAGAGCGGATCGCCCATTAATGGGGATCGCGGAGGCGTGGAACGTGGGATGTTGCTGGCGGAGAATCCGCGCATGACGAGATTCGCGGAGCGGCGGTTACGCCTGTGAGCGGTGGAGCTGGTCGGAGGGACCGAGGAAGACGGTCTCGGCTGGGGAGCTCGGAACCGAGCAAGAGGGTTGAGGAATCTTGGTCCTGTGGCAGCCCGGGGCGAGCTGAGGGGCCGAGGAGGCAAATTTGCAGGGGGGCCGTGGAGGGCCAGCTTGTGCTTGCAGGTCGAATACAAGGGTGGCCTGGTCGGTCTCTATGGGCCCTTCCTTCCGGGTCTTGGGACATGTCATCAGCCACGTGTCCTGATCTCGTATCGCCAATATTGAGCATCATCATTAGCCCCCCACTCTTGTCCCGACCAGCTAGCATGTCGGGTCGGGAGTGGACTGCCAGGCCTCCCGAGGTGAGCTCCTTCCTAAGGCTTTGTCGGGACGAGTCATCGGCCTGTCAGTTGTCTTTTCTGCTAGCAAATCAGGGAGAGATCTCAGCATTTAAAGAAGGTGCGCCGGTTTGTGCACTCTGCCACTGAAGCGACGGTTCATGCGTCAAGCGTCGATTGGCCGACGCGACGTACGCAGGCATGTGACGTCTGATGGGATGCAGTCCAGCGCAGGATCGACACGTGGAGCGATCGGAGCCGTTGGACGCGAGGAGTCGTTTCGGCGGGAGATGACGGGCGTCGTTGGATGAGGCCGCTTGCAGCAATAAACAGGGGTGGGGCCCGTCCTTGGGCCCCTACTCCTTCATATTTCCCTCTTCTAAGTCCTGGTTGCTCGGCGCTCGTCTTCTTTCTCCCGCTTTCGGCTCCCAAAGATTCCTTTTTTCAAGGTTAGAAGTCTTCCTTTGCAGAGTCAGTAGATGTTGTAGAAGTAGGTTCTAAAGACCCTTTAGTTGTGTCCGAGTCCCCCCGGGGAGCAGGGGTCGGATCCTCTCCCCGGAATCGTGCGGCGGGGGCAACCCCTAGGGAGGAGGAGGCAGATGCGGCCCCCGGCTCCTCGTGTTGGGTGAGGCATGAGGATGAGCTCGCCAATGCTCGGGCTCGCTTCCACATCCCCTCGTGTTATACGCTCCGACTGGCCAAGGAAGGAGAGAGGGCGGATCAAGTACGGGGAAGGGAAATCGCCCTGTATTTGGAAGTTTTTTGGGGCGGAATGCGCCTGCCCTTCTCTCCCGAGGTCGTCGCCGCGCTGAATTTTTTCGGTCTGGCCCCCGGCCAGTTAGTGCTAAACTCGTGGAGGATCCTTCTCGGGATCTTGATCCGCCTGAAGTTACAGGCGGTTCCCTTCAGCCTCTCCCTTCTCGATTCTTCTCTCGTCTTCAAAAGTCACCCTGATGGTCGAGCAGGCGACCCGAGATGGGTCTATCTCTCTTTCAGAGAGCGGCCGGGGGGCGCTGCCGGGACCAGGGTCGTGGCCTTGCCCTTTTCTATTCATGATTGGAAGAAGAAATTTTTCTTCATTTCCCCTCCCGAGGGCGAGGACTGGCCCATGCCAACCAAGTGGTCGAGGGAGAAATGCTTGCCGGGGAACCAGTCCAATGACCCTGCCGCGGTGAGAGTGGCGTCGTGGGAGCCCTTCCCCTGACCTGACGTGGTGCTGTCTGAGAAGGTCCTGAGCTGGGTCAGGCTCAGCCCCGTTGAGTTCGTCGGTAAGTTAGGCTAGCTTTTTGGCTTGTGTTTTACTCGTGTTGCTGACTTGTTGGGTATTTGCTTTTTGCAGGATCCATGGACTTCAACTCGCTTAAAGCCTCTATGTGCCAGCCGAGGAAGGTTATGAAGGCTGGGGGCACCAGCTCTTCTCACGCGAAGCCCGCCCCCGCTCCTACTGCTCCGGTGATGGCGTCCCGTGAGCGTTCGGGGGTGGATCCCGCCCCGGGTACCAGCAGAGTGTCGGGCCGGAAGCGGGCCCTGGTTCTGGAGGACCCGGACTCGGAGGAGGAGGTCAGCTCTCCCTCGGAGCCCCTCAAGAGGAGTTCCCAGAGACCTTCCCGAGGTCGGTCCTCGCCGATCGTGGTGGAGGAAGGGGGCCTCCGGTTCGCGGTGCCATCGGGGCTATCCGTTGCGGATAGCCTTCTGCATGAGATAGAGGCCTCGGCCGGGGGTAGAGTTCCCGGGGGGACCTTCAGGGCTCAGCTGGCGTCCATCGCCCAAGAGTTCGTGCAGGTAAGTGTTTGGTTCATTGTGAGATTCGGTGCCTCCTTCGTCTTTCTGATCTCTTTTGTATCTCCCAAGTTCTCCAGCACGTTCCCTCGCCTTGCGTACGGAAGCTGAGGTGGTAGCCCCGGCGCTGGAGGCTGCGGGCCAGCTCGCCTCGCTGGAAGAGAGCTCCAGGCGAGAGCTGGAGGCGGTGACGACGAGGGTTGCCGCCTTAGAAGGCGAGGTGGAGGCCGTGAAACGGGAGGTAGCCCGGCACCGCGAGGCTGCCGTAATTGCCGAGGCCAAGCTCGGGGATGCCCAGGTGCTTGCCGGCAACCTGAAGAGGACGGTGAAGACTCTCCGGAAGGAGCTTGGGGCGGCGGCCGAGACGGCCAAGTCGGCCGAACTGAAGACGGTGGAGAGCTTTAAGAAGTCGAAGGACTTCTATGATGACCTGGCCGTAGCTACGACCCACATCTGGCACGACGCCCTCGATGCCGTTAAGGCCCGGATGCCGGAGTTTGCCGACGGAGATATCCGGGCCGAGTTCCCCCTCGCGGATGCCGATGAGCAGCGGGAAGAGGTTCATGGCGAGGAAACCGCTGAGGACCCCGCGCGTCATGTGGTGGATGTCGATGACCTCGAGGTCGCTCCTGGCCCCGAGGTCTAGAGCCTCCGTCTTCCTCCTTTTTTTCTTTGTTTTTGGAATTTTGTAAGGCTGGGGAGCCCCCAAAAATACCATTTGTAAAGCCTTTGTCTTTGGTAGTAATAAAAATTTTCTTTGGTTTCATCGAATCGCGCTCTACCATCTGTTTGTGAAGAATGCTCGTAAGATATCTCTGCTTGCACCGTTGTGTTTTCATGTCAGGTTGGCCATCTGTCTAGCGATCGTCCGTCAAGTTGATTTCGATCACTTGCCGACGAGCATGCCAAGCGCTGCCGAGGAGGTATCCCCATGGGCCCCGAAGTCGAGGGGAGATCGTTTAGACCTGGATAGACTTGGTGCCCCTCACTGGGGTCTCGGATCCTCTGCGGGTGACGGGCAGAGCGCTGTTCGCCGTATTTGTGCCGAGCGTGAGTGGGAGGCTGCCCGGTGACCCTATGGGGGGTACCATCTTTTGACTTCTGGCAATGCGAGCATCGACCACCAGCCGGGGATGACCGAGCAGGGTAGCTGCTCGGTTGCCTCTTGCGAGGGCATTGATCCTTCAGGACGGGGATTGAGCGGGGTTACCGCCCAGCGCCTCTTGGCGAGGACTTCGGTCCTTAGCGCGGGAGGGGCTGTAGGAAGCCTGCCAAGGACCCTTAGCCGGGCAGGTTTTCTTCCCGGTGCCTCTTGGCGAGGGCTTTTGTCCTGACGGATAGCCGAGCGAAGGATCCTCAGGCTCGACTGCCTCTGGGAGGGCTTTATGATCCCTGGCGTTGCGGTAGGGAAGCTGCCCGTCAGGGATGACCGAGCAGGGTATGTTCCCCTCCGAACGGCGGTCGAGACGTTAGGACGTCTGTGCCTGAGGTTCGGGGCAGATGCTATTTGGGTTTGATCCGTCCACCTCTCCGAAGATGCCAAGTTGATTTATGGCACCTTGTATCGGAGGTTTAGACGGATGCGGCCGATGTAGCAGACTTCGTCAGATTCCCCCTCAGGGTGAGCGGTTTTTTGATTGTGGGGACGCTCTTCCCTGCAGGCGCAAGCCCCTGTAGTTAATCACGCTACCGCGTCGCAGTAACAACTTTCTCCTTCTCCAGAATTTCACTTCGTGTCGTGTGTGTTTGTTCTATTTGTGGTTGCCCGTGGATTGTATACGGAGACTGAGTGATGCCGTCACCCGTAGGACGTGTTTTAGTCCAAATCCGTATTTAGTTAGATTTGGGTTTGGTGTTTTTAGTTTAAGGATGCATTAGTCGCGTTGCGGCTAAGATCAACTTAAACGTTCGTCAAGGATACGTTAGTCCTGTTTTAGACTAAGATCGACTTGACGTAGTGATTGATTTAATTATCTGGCCGTCGGGACTCGTCACCTCTCTAACGTTGTTGAGGGATTACAACGACAGGCGTCAGAGGAGTTCAGAGATGTACCCTTGAACCAAAGTTGATTCGGAGTTTTATTGTTTATTTAAAGATCTAAGGACACATTAACCGTATTTGGGGCTAAGATCAACTTAGACGGGACCGTTTAGATCCGGCAAAAGAGCGTTCGAGCTCGATTGCGCTAGTTTAAGGACATGGTGGTCCATCGCCAGTTTTAGGGACGTGGTGGTCCATTATTAGTTTAGGGACGTTTCGGTCCGTCGCCAGTTTAAGGACGTAGTGGTCCATCGCCAGTTTAAGGACGTAGTGGTCCGATATTAGTTTAGGGACGTTTCGGTCCGATATTAGTTTAGGGACGTTTCGGTCCGATATTAGTTTGTGGTTGTTGGGACCCGTCACCTCTTTGACGTCGTTGAGGAATTACAACGATGGATGTCAAAGGAGTTCGGAGATGTACCCTCAAACCGGACGTGAATTGATTTAGGAGAGCCATTTTGCTCAGTCAATTTAATTTAAGGACTTATGGCCACGATTGGGCTAAGTCCAGTTCAACACTTTATTTGCATTGCTTTTTTCTTATTTATGCTCTACAAAAGATATAGAGTATCAGTTTATTTTGGGCTCTGCCCATTTGCAAAGTATCTACTTTATTTGGGCTTTGCCCCTTTTAAAATGCATAGCATTCTGAATATTTTGTTTGGGCTCTGCCCATTTATAAATGATGCAAAGCATCTGTTCTGGTTTGGGCTCTGCCCCTTAAAATAATGCATTTGCGCTTTATTAAGCCTGTTAGGCCTTCTCTTAATTAGGCTTGGCCCTTTTTAATGCATCTGCGCTTTGCGCTAAGTAATGAGCGCAAGTTCATATGGTGATGACACGTGTCGTGCTCTGATGAGCGCAAGCGCACTAGCGCAGTGCGATGCGCTGTTGCGCTGCTGACACGTGGCGCGCTCTCAGCGAGTTGCGCCAATTCCAGAGAGCAAAGCTCTATCTTAAGGGCGCTTAGCGCAAGTGGTTTTATAGCCGACACGTGGCGCTCTCTTAAGAGCGCAACGGCGCAACTTGGAAGTGCAAAGCACTAAGAATCTTTTAGATTCAAGAAGGGAAGTGCAAAGCACTGTTTAAGTTCTTGATCTAAATTAGATCAAAGAAAAATAAATTTCTTCTTTATTCGAAGAATCAGAGGTTCATAAAAGTGCAAAGCACTATTCTTTTATTCTTTTATTATTTTTTTATTGTTTTTTTTAAAAAAAACGAAGGTTCACAAGAAGTGCAAAGCACTGTTTTCTTTTTTATATAAAGATCATTGATCTTATATTTTTTTTTTAGACTAATGGTCTATTAGAAGGAATTTCTTCTAATCCATGAAGGTTCTTTACCTTTTTTTTTTGAAATCTTCAGAGCTATCTCTGTTTAAAGTTCTTGAGTTCTCAAGAAAAATGTTGATGCCTTTGAATGAGGTCTGGGGTCCTATTTATAGTGCCTATAAATTTATTGAATTTGTTAACAAGATCTTTTTTGAATGATTTCGGGAATTTTCCACCGCTGGATCTTTGATCCAAAGGCAGAAGAAAATCTTCTGGTTTTGGAAAGAACAGAAAAGATTTCATAAAATCTTAATTTAGTTTGGCGCAGATGCCCCAGCGCATGACACGTGTTGCGCAGCGCAGAGCGCAGCGCAAGTGCGCTAGCGCGTTTGCGCTGACACGTGTCGCGCAGCGCAGAGCGCAGCGCAACTGCGCTAGCGCGTCTGCGCAGACATGTGTCGGCAGTGCAGAGCGCAGCGCAACTGCGCTAGCGCATCTGCGCTGACACGTGTCACGCGCGCAGAGCGCAGCGCAGCTGAAGCGTTGCTTCCTTTAAACAGAGCTTTGCTCTGATTGGGTGCGCTTTCTGGGGCGCTGCGCTGACGTATTAGCGCAAGACACGCGGCGCGTTGCGCCCGCGATTTGAAGCTATGCTTCAAAATTTGAATTTTGAATTCAAACATAGCTTTGCTCTGATTGGGCGAAACAAATGCCCCCCCACCGTTGCGCTCACGTGGCGCACACGTGAGTGCAACGGTGGCAACCCCCCCTGACCGTTGGATCAAGGGGGAATCTCAAGAGGCGCAAGCGCCTTATAAATAGAGCCCATGGCCCTCTGAAACTCTCCACCATTTTTCTAAATTTAGATTTTCAGAGCTCTGCTCTTGCTTAAGAACTTCAGAGCTTTGCTCTTACTTTCAGAACTTTAGAGCTTTGCTCTCATTTCCCAAAGTCTTTTAGAAAACTTTAGGTAATGTTTAATTTAAAACCAAGTTAAATTTATTTAAGTCAATTTTAACCCACAGAGCTTTGCTCTCATAGATCTTTTGATCTAAAGAAATTCCCTTTGGGGTTTCATCCACAGAGCTTTGCTCTCACAAATTCATAGATCTACAGAGATCTTGTTCATGGGTTCTAACCCATGAACAGAGCTTTGCTCTTGAATTAAATGTAGATCTTTTAGACTTAAAAAGATGAAGAATTCTTTTTCTGTAAGCTTTTATGGATCCTTTGTCAGGATTCCAGAAATTTTAATTTTAAATTTCTTTTTTCGAAACTTTCTCTTTGGTGGGGTATTATAGAGCTAAGCTCTTTTTTAAGGAATTTTATTCTTTTGAGACCAGAACTTGACATGTGTCATTCTGTGATAGAGCTTTGCTCTAAAAGAGGAGATTTTCTCCTTGTCTCTAGTGATTCTTTCCCCCCCCCCTTTTTTATTATGGGAATGTTCCCTCCCAGGGGCCAACTGACAATCTCATCCAATGATGAGTTTGTCTTATTGATTGACGTATTGTCATTTAGATTTCATGGGTCCCTCTTTGGTCCCCTACTCACTACACTGTGGTGCGGTGTAATTAATTAATTTTGATTTTAATTTTAATTAATGCATTTTCTTCTTTCAATGCCAAACGTTGGGATTACAACACTAACGGCTACCTTGCTCTTTCGCAGCGATCATGTCTGAAGGCACTTCATTCCCGTTCGTCCGCTCGGAGGAGGGGTTTCCAGAGGCGCCCTTGGACCGTGAAGCCCTAACCATGATAAGAGAGTATGACCCTGAGTACAAAAAACTCCACCTTTGGGGATCCTGGTATAACCAGATTATAATGGGTCGACGCAGCTTCACCTGTGCGGTGCCGTCAGAACCTATCACGGCAATTCACTATGCCAACCCACCTCCAGTGCAGTATGCCGTGGAGATGATAGACTGGACCACGAACAACTTTCTTCATCCTGCTATGGACACGGTTCCGGTTCAGCGTCCTATGGTTTTGGATATCCTAGGACGCCGTATTTGTCAAGGGGAAGCACGGCCCTGGGGGCAATCATATAACCTTGGTTTGATTCCCCGTCACCCGATTGGCTATCTGCCGTGGGCCCGGTACATCCTGTCGACGAGGAAGTCGCAGTTGATAAGGCTAGGACTGTACACCGCAGTCTACGTCTCTCTTTTCCAATATCCTACGCTCCCCACCTGGTGGTTCAAGGCTTTCTTGGAGCAATGGAATATTCCCACCAACACTTTCCTTGCCATGGATCGGGAAGTGTCTATTTCTTTGGAAGAATTCGCAGAGGTATCTGGCCTACCGGTCATGGGGGAACACTATGAAGAGCTGCTCCCGACAGATGAGTACATCTTCGGTGCCAAGCCAATGTTAAGGGGGATTACGCCGGAAAATGCCGTTCAACACCAATTCCCTAGCCTGATCAAGGTGTTGAATATCTACGAGTCCCTCTTCATCGAACACGGGAGCCGAGGAGTTAATTTTGAGGACTTCATTGCTCGCTTCCTCCATCCGAGCGTTATTTCGCCAGGAGCCTTCAAATCTGCCATCCTGGATGATCCTTTTGGCCTAGGTTTGGACAACCTGCCGATGAAGGAGATAGACCAAAAGGCTTTCTTCCTCCCAGACTTCCCTACTATATCTTTCGCGGAAATTGCAGCCCCTGGGATGGATGAGGAGGCCTTTTTCTTAGGATTTCTCGGGCTGTGGCTGAGTTGGTTCGCGATCCCAATGCATTCTCATCGCATGCGGCCCTCTGTCTTTTATCCAGCCCACCGCATGGTCATCGGGATAAAGGTGGCCGTGGGGATTGCCGGCCTGGCGCACCTATATCATGGCCTCAGCCGAGCAGCAGATGCTAACGAGCCCGGGGTACTGCACGTGGTCTTCCCGATGTATTACTTTGCATCGTGGCTCGAGCTACACACGGCGGGTGTCTTCGGTATGCATAAAAGGCCCTCATTCTTTGACAAGTGCGGTTTTCCTCGCATTTTACAGTTGATTGGCTCATCAATCGTGACCCCTTCACCACGGGACGCCAGAGCTTTACTGCTTCGCCCTCACACCGTTGGAGTTGGGATGTCCTTTATTGATAAGGTATTAACCATTGGAAAAGCGTCCACCACTGCAGTGCGACTACTACAGGACTCCTTCAAAGATGGCGTTTCAGTGTTAACAGCCCGGGAGATCCTTCATTTGTATTCTATTAGACCGGGTTTCCTAGTCTTCAGGCAGGGCGGTGCAGCGATCTTTATGAGATATAACCCATTGTTTTGCTCGACAACTAAGTTACGATCAAGGGATACCCTTAGAAGCTTTCTTACTGGAACCTGCTGTAAATGAAGAAGGGATGGAGAACGCGTTACACCATTTCATGCGCCTGAACACGGGTTCTCGTTTTTTCGTTAGCACGCCGGCCTGTGTTCCACGACTCCTTAATGTATATAAAGAGTGGTACAATCACGCGACGGGGGCTGTTATAAAGGAAGAGAGGCGAGTGCTGATTGACCGTAAAGAAGTACCCCCCGGTACCAATCGTAACGCTCCCTTAGCGCCAAGGCTCCTGGTGGTTCCTCCTCTAAAAGATACTAGGGGCAGACCCTCACGTGCGCCAAGCCCTCTACGTGAGTTGCCGCTCCCTGATATCGCAGACGCACCTCCCGCACCCCGCGCTCAGGTGGAAACAATGGTTGTACCCTCGCCGGAGTCTGGCGTGGGTGCGGACATCGGGACTCGTCGTCCCAAAGTGGCTGCTAAGCGGAAGTCGATCCCTCGCGGGCCCAGGGTCGGAGGGCAAAAGAAAAAGAAGTCGCTCCTCGCCGCGGACGTTGTGTTCGGTCAGGAACCCCATGCTCCCTACTCCGAAGGTCTGCTCGAATATGGGACTAACGCAGGATTATTGATGCCACCGCCAGACGATACAGACTTGGGCGCTGCTCTCAGAGCTTCGGCATGGTTGGTGAAACGTGACGCGTGGCTGGCTAAGCTTGCGCAATCAGGTAACTACTGGTCGCCTTTTCTTTATTGTAACATATCCTCTTCATTATTTTTGACTTACGCTTTTCTTTCTTTTCTTTCAATAGGCGTCACTGATGAAGAAGCCATTGCTGCTTCTCTGAAGACTTTTCAGGAGGAGGAACGTCTCAGAGCATCTATGGGCCTTAGTAAGTTTCGACTCATCGAATTTTTCATTTTCCTTGCGTTATGGTCAATCTAACCTTTCCATTTTAATTACAGGAACCTCGATGCCGCTCCCTCCTAGCGGCGCAGATGTTCTACCAGCGGCCGATGTTCCTGTTTCCTCTGGGACACCGCAGGAGGCTCATCTTGAAAAGCCGATGAGAGATGCCTTAAAGGCTCTGGAGGCCTCCCTGAATGAAGATGATGATGCCTTGAGGGAGGCTTCACAGAGGTCCCTCATAACCGCTCGGGAGGAGAGAAAGCGGTTGAGGCGTGAGGCGAAGGCGCGCAGAGCTGCCTTGGCCATGGGAGCAGGACCCAGCACCGCCCCTCGAGCTGATACTCCCTCCGAAGAGGCCCCTGTCGTCCTATCCACTGCCCGCAGAGAGGTGGCGCGAGCAGTTCGGAGCGCAAACGGCAAATCCGCTTCAGGTAATATTTCTCTCAGAGTTTTTGTTATAAGGATTTTAATGTCATTGGTCCTTATATCTCTTATCTTTGCAGGGCCAAGTCTGATCGAGGGAGAGGCGGAAGCCGCCGATCCTAGGGGAACGGAGGAGGCTATGCCTGCCGAACTCGAGCTGACAGTGGGTAATATTGTTGAGGCCATGGAGCCTGGAGTGGAGGTCGAGGGGCCTACCGCCGAGAAGGTCATTGATGCCGAACCTGAAGCGGGGGCAGATAATATGATCATTATAGCTGAGTCTAGGGTGGTGGCGGCTGAGACGCTCGAGGTCGGCGGTCCCCTGGCGACGGTAAACGATACAACCGCAGCTACTGAACCTGAGAGAGTAATGGGTGAGGCGGCCGTGATTCCCGAGGACGAGCCAACCGCTCCCTCCCTGGAATCTGGTAATACACCAATCATAGCCCTTCCCGTCTATGGCCCTACGCCGTCCCCAGGTCTTGCTAGCACGACGACGGTCCCTATCGAGTCGGGTGACGAGGCCACGGGCGGTGGTTTCATGTCAATAGAGGAGGGAGTCGCCTCCGTTTCGGCCGGGAGCTCCTCAGGTAAACCCCAAGTGACTGCCTTTCTTAACTTTACAATCTTTTCTGACAAGTTCAGTTTTTCGTAATGCAGGTGCAGCTAGTGCCGATGCCCCACTGCTTGAAGGAGCGCCTTCAACGACTGCCTTGGCGGTGGTCACCTCTCAACCCTCTCTTATTCCTTCGAAGATGTTGGAAGGTATGGGTTTATAACTTATTAATCCTATCTTTCAGATATACAGTTTATGTACTGAAGTCACACTGTTGTATCTTTCAGGAGTACTTTTTGATCATCTCTATCAAGTGTTGCTCCCACACTTCTCCTTCCCATCTGAATTCGCCTCCCCGTCTGGTGGCGCTGGTGAGTACTGTTCCCGATTGGTAGCTTTGTCTTTTTAGCGGTAGAATTATTTCCAACTCTCTCTTGTTTCGACTGCAGCATTACAAATCGAAGGGGGAGCAGGAAGATCGGCTGCGCCACCAGCCCTTTCGGACTTGCCACCTGTCTCCACTGGTATAGTAAACTATTTTATCAATGACTTCCTTCATATCTATTGAATCATCAACTAATCGCATTTCGTCTTTTTTTTTTTTAGCCGTCGTTCCAGTCTCGGTGCCTTTCGAGTCTCGCTTTATAATACCGGGCGGCCCTTCCCAGCGACGTCCGTCCTCAAAAGGTGCCGCGAATAGTTTGCGCATGTTGAGCGACTACATTGAGGAACTCGACATCGAGGCTCCTGTATCTGCTGAGGACTTCGCCACGACGGTTAACCCGATGTTGGTGATATTTGCCACCTTCCATGACGAGGGTATTGTTGCCTCTTGGGTTAACTATTGTCGGGAGATCGAGGCTCGCCTTCATCAGTTGGAGTCAATGCGCCTGTCCCCCGAGACTTTGGCCTTGAGCACTCATCGGGGAGCATGGCTCGAGCAAAGCGCTTCTCATTTCCGTCATCTGGAATAAGAAGTGGCTTTGAGGCTGAAGGAGTGCCAAGATTCTTCGAGCAGAACTGCTCGTTTGCGTGCCGAAGTTGAGGCGAACGCTGCTGAGGTAAAGACCGTCTTCGAGGGTCTTCTGGAGCGCATGTCGAATGGGCTGAGACTAAAGCGGGCACTTGATGTCGCCGAGCATGACACTCCAGGCCGTGAAGCTGCTTTTCAAGCCGTCAGGGATCAGCTTGCATCCGTCGCACAGCAACGGGCCCAGGTGGAGGCGGAGTTGGCAGTCGCATCCAATCGGGAAAAGGCATGGAAGGAAGTGTACGAACAACTGATAGAGCTACTTAAGACGCTTCCTCCCCAATAGCTGCCTTTGTATCAATGTATTTGTAAAAATTTTCTTTTCTGAGTAACATGTATCCTTTCTTCGCTCTTTTGTATGATTCGCCATGTATTTGATTGAGGTCGATGAATAAAGATACACACTTTCTTTTGCAATATCTTGTATGTTCTTTAGTTTTCTGCCTTTACATCATGATGTTGTCGATGAACCTGATTGGCATACAACTTAATTTCTCCAAGAGATAGCGATGGCTTAGGCCGCAGGTTCAGATCTGCTGCCTAAGACTTTTCAATTCTATGAGCCGTGAGGGTCTCATAGAGATTTTTCTCCCTACGGATCGAGAGGATCTCATAGGTGGATTTTCTCCTTAGGAATCGTGAGGATTCCTAAGTGTGGTTTTCTCTTATAAGTCGTAAGGATCCTATAAGAGAATTTTCCCTCTTACGAGTCGAGAGGATTCGTAAGCGGTTGTTCCCCTCCTTGTTGAAAAATCGGCTTCGGAGAGTGAGACCCGTGAATAGTATGCAAGAGACCAGTTTGGATTGACTTGCAGGGCCCCATTGTTCAGGAAGCAGGTTTTTGAATCCTTACTGCCCGAGATGTGAGTCAAAGAAGCTCTCGTCACGGAGTGTTTGTATCCGTGAGTTGAGAAGTTTTGCGAGGGATTATTTGTTTCCCAAGCGCCAAGGATTATTTGTGTCCTTGGGGTTTGAAACGAGTCGATGGTTCCCACGGAGGCGCTGGTGGCTCTGCGAGTCGACGCGGATCAGAAGGCTCTCGTCAAGGAGTGTTTGTATCCGTGAGTTGAGAAGTTTTGCGAGGGATTATTTGTTTCCCGAGCGCCAAGGATTATTTGTGTCCTTGGGGTTTGAAACGAGTCGATGGTTCCCACGGAGGCGCTGGTGGCTCTGCGAGTCGACGCGGATCAGAAGGCTCTCGTCAAGGAGTGTTTGTATCCGTGAGTTGAGAAGTTTTGCGAGGGATTATTTGTTTCCCAAGCGCCAAGGATTATTTGTGTCCTTGGGGTTTGAAACGAGTCGATGGTTCCCACGGAGGCGCTGGTGGCTCTGCGAGTCGACGCGGATCAGAAGGCTCTCGTCAAGGAGTGTTTGTATCCGTGAGTTGAGAAGTTTTGCGAGGGATTATTTGTTTCCCAAGCGCCAAGGATTATTTGTGTCCTTGGGGTTTGAAACGAGTCGATGGTTCCCACGGAGGCGCTGGTGGCTCTGCGAGTCGACGCGGATCAGAAGGCTCTCGTCAAGGAGTGTTTGTATCCGTGAGTTGAGAAGTTTTGCGAGGGATTATTTGTTTCCCAAGCACCGAGGATTATTTGTGTCCTTGGGGCTTGAAACGAGTCGATGGTTCCCACGGATGCGCTGGTGGCTCTGCGAGTCGACGCGGATCAGAAGGCTCTCGTCATTTGACGGAATCCTGGGGAAGTATGGTTCCTTTTTTGTTTGCGCCCTTGGATTGTATACAGGGATCGATGTGATCTTAACTGTAGGGCCGAAGTTTTATCATTTCTTCTTTTTATCTTATTTTATTTCCGCGATGCTCTATCATTTCAGCTTTTATATCGCGAAGGTCGCGATTGCCCAATCATTTCGGCTATTTTTCGCGGTGCCCAATCATTTCGGCTATTTTGCATGCATACATTTTACTTGCTGCTTTTTATTGCAAGTTGCCGTATCATTTCGGCTATTTCGTATGCATGTGCGGCCTACTGGCTTTTCGCCGTAAACCTGAAATTGGACACCGATTTTGGCATCAGCACCGCTGCAACTGGGATATTACCAGGAGCGAATCATCATTTGCCTTTGTCGATGACGAACAAAGGTGGCTCAGCAAACAGGGTTAAGGGTCCTGTCGACCAAGGCTTTTGACTTTATGAGCCGTAAGGGTCTCACAAAGGTATTTCTCCCTACAAGTCGTGAGGATCTTGCAGGTGTATTTTCTCCTTAGGGATCGTGAGGATTCCTAAGCGTGTGTTCCTCTGTAAGTCGTAAGGATCCTACAAGAGGGCTTTCTCCTTATGGGTCGAGAGGACCTACAAGGGCTGCTCATTATATGGACATATCCCTAGTCACGGGTGGGACTTTGCTGGGGAAATGTTTATTCGCGCCCGTGGATTGTATACAAGGGTCAATATTGGACCACTTGTAGGGCAATATTGGAAGTTTGTGGGGGTTTGCTTCAGCCCAGGTTTAGGTCTCTGTGACTTAAGACTTTCAAATCCTATGAGCCGTGAGGGTCCCATAAGAGAGTTCTCCTTACGAGTCGTGAGGATCTCGCAAGTGTATTTTCTCCTTAGGAATCGTGGGGATTTCTAAGTGTGTTGTTCCCTTGTAAGTCATAAGGATCTCACGCGGGTGGTTTCTCCTTATAGGGTCGAGAGGACTCCATAAGGGTTCTTTAACGAAGTTGCGCCCTTTCGGGTTTTCACACACATTCGCCGGTAGTCCTGCTGTTTTTACTCACGGAGCCCTTTCGGGTTTTCATCCGTGCCCATTTTGCTTATGGACTTACCGTTTTTTTTTTATATTTTTTTTTTATTTTTACTCATCTCGTTAGCCTAAGGATGCTGTGGTAGTAGTTTAAAGACGTTTCGGTCTGCTATTAGTTTAAGGACATTTCGGTCCATCACGGAGAAGGCCAGCTACTGCTTATAAAGTTCTAGCTTAGAAAGATAGCGAGCGGACATAGTCGTCATCATCCATCATTGACCTAGGCTGTGACTCATTAAGCGTAATATTTCTTTAGGAAGCGACCGTTTATCGACCTGAAAGGCCTTTCACCGTGCATGTCCATGAGTAGATAGGCCCCACCCTGGTAGACCTTATCAATGATGTACGGTCCTTCATAGTTTGGCTCAAACTTTCCCCGCTTAGCGCGATTGGGGATCATAGGCCTTTTGACCACTAGCACGAGTTCGCCTTGGTGGAATGTCCTCGGCCGGCTCAATCTTTCATATGAGCGCGTCATCTTTGCTTTATAAGCCTCCAGATTTTGTTGTGCTAGAAGCCGGATTTCATCAAGGGCGTCAAGCTCTTCAAAACGAAGGTGAGCATTTTCTTCGTCAGTCAGCTCGTAGTGGACTGCCACTCGTAGAGAGGGTAATTCTATCTCGAGAGGGAGTACTGCTTCGGTGCCGAACACCAACGCATACGGCGTTGTGTTCGTGGCCGTCTTGAACGTAGTCCGATACGCCCAAAGAGCCTCTTGCAATCTTTCGTGCCAATCTTTCTTATTTCGTGACACTGTTTTCTTCATGATCTTCGTCAAGGTCTTATTGAAGGCCTCAGCCAGACCGTTAGCTCGCGGATTATAAACTGAGGAATATCTCCAGTCTATATTATGCTGCTGTGCGAAGCGGCTAATTTTATGACTTCGGTAGGCTGGCCCATTATCAGAGATGATCCTTCTCGGGGTTCCAAACCGGTATATGACATGTGTTTTGAAGAAATGGAGGATGTTCTCCGTCTTCACTTCCCTCAACGGTACCGCCTCTGCCCATTTGGAGAAGTAATCATTCGTCGCCAAGATGAAACGATGTCCCTTGGACGATGCTGGTTCGATGGGGCCGACTATGTCAGTTCCCCACATTTCGAATGGCCAACTAGCCACTGTTGGATGCAGTGGATTGGGGTGCTGATGGATGAAGTCCCCATGAATTTGGCATGAGTGACATTGCTTCGCGTATTCCAGGCAATCCTGCATCATCGTGGGCCAGTAGTAGCCCATCCGTTTTATCTTCAACTTCATCTTAGGGCCTGCTTGGTGGGAACCGCAGAGTCCATCGTGAACTTCTTGGATGACCCTTCTCGCTTCGTCAGGTCCTAGGCATCTCAGCCACAGAGAATCGAATGACCTCTTGTATAGAGTATCGTTGACGAAGGCGAAAGACAGAGCTCGTTTCACGAGCTGATGTCTTATGGACGCTTCTTCAGGCATTCGGTGGAACTTGAAGTAATCTATGAAGACTTCTCTCCAGTCTTCGGTCTTCTCATGATCTTTTATTTGTAGGGTCGCCTGCCCAGTTGCTCCTTTTTCTTTATATGATTCCGGAGATATTTCTGCTACGGAGAGTATTCGACGGCTTTGTACCACGATTCTAACGTCATCGAGGTTCTCGTCAGCCAATTCTTTAGCAAGTTTGGCCAGCGCGTCTGCTTTGCTGTTTTCCGCACGCGGTATACTTTCCAACGTGTAGGAGGGAATTTGGGTTAGCAGTTGCTGCACTTTTTCACCGTATTTCACCAATTCCGGCTTGCACGTTTGTTAATCGCCGTTCACTTGGCTGACGACCAGTTGGGAGTCCCCATATATGAGGAGGCTTTCAATTCCCATATCAATGGCGATCTCGAGGCCTGCTATCAAAGCTTCATATTCAGCCTCATTATTCGTCCTCGGCTCCGTTAAGGAGAAGGCGAATCGCATTATTCCTCCTTGTGGAGTCACAAAGATGAGTCCTACCCCTGATTTGATTATTGGCGTATTTTGTTTGTGCTTTTTCATGGAAGATGCTCCATCGAAATAAAGCTCCCACCGGGTATCACCACTGTCGATTGCGTCAAACGCATGTCTGTCTGGCAAATCGCAATTTAAAGGAGAATCGGCAGGTATGGGATGCTCAGCAAGGAAGTCGGCGATGGCCTGGCCTTTTACTGCCCTGAGAGGTTGATATGTTATCGAAAATTCCATCAAGAGCAGGGCCCATTTAGCGAGTCACCCTGTCAATATGGCTTTTGACATTAGATATTTAAGAGGGTCCACTTTTGAAATAAGACGGACCTCGTGAGCCAACGCATAGTGCCTAAGCTTTGTTATTGCGAAGATCAATGCCAGGCAGTGTTTTTCAATGGGGGAGTAGTTGCTTTCCGCCCCCAGCAGAACTCGACTTAAGTAGTAGAGTGCTCTTTCTTTCCCTTGATCGTTCTCTTGCGCCCATAATGCGCCTAAGGAACCTTCGAGGGCGGTTGTATAAAGAATGAGAGGCTTCCCCTTAACCGGAGCAGCCAACACTGGCGGGTTCTGCAGGTATTGCTTGATCTCATCCAGTGCGCCTTGGCATTTTTGATCCCAAACGAATGGGGTTCCCTTCTTCATCAGGTGGCTATAAGGACGGCACTTTCCTGAAAGGTTGGCTATAAATCGCCGTATGTATGCGAGTTTCCCTTGGAGAGACCGAAGCTGTTTGAGAGTCCTCGGCGGAGGCATTTCCATGATCGCTTTAATCTTTGACGGATCTATTTCAATACCTCGGTGTCGAACAACGAATCCCAGGAATTTGCCCGAGGAAACCCCGAACGCACATTTAAGAGGGTTCATCTTCAAGTTGTATTGCCGAAGGCGTTGAAATACGGTCTTCAAATGCTCGAGATGTTCTTCGTATGATTTACTTTTAACTACGAGATCGTCGATATAGCATTCAACGATTTCGTGTATAAGGTCGTCGAAGATCTTTGTCATGGCCCTCTGATAAGTAGCACCGGCGTTCTTCAGACCGAAGGGCATCACTTTATAACAAAATATACCAAGAGGAGTCCTGAAGGCTGTGTGCTTCCGGTCTTCTGGATGCATTTTTATTTGATTATACCCTGACGAGCCGTCCATGAAGGAGAAAACCTCATGAGTAGATGTATTGTCTATCATCAGTTCAGTGACTGGCACTGGGAAATCATCCTTCGGGCAAGCTTTATTAAGATCCCGGAAGTCTACGCATATGCGCACTGTCCCATTTTTCTTCATCACTGGGACGATGTTGGCGATCCATTCAGGGTATTGAACCTCCTGGATGAAGCCAGAGTCGATTAACTTTTTGACTTCGGTATTTATGCTCATCTCAAGCTCGAGTCGCATCCTTCTCGGCGCCTGTTTGACTGGCTTGATGTTCGGGGATATTGCTAGTCTATGTACAGCAACTTCTGGATCTAGTTCCGGCATCTCGGAATAGTTCCATGCGAAGCAATCTTTATGCTGTACAAGGACGTCTTTTAATGCAGCCACCCTCTCTTCAGACAGCAGCTCGCTGACGAACGTCGGTCGCGGATCATTTACCGTCCCCAACTCGATTTTCTTGAGGTTATCTGCGGTGGTATGTATTCCATCTTTCAGCTCTTTCGGTGCTGGGGGAAATTCTGAGATTACTTCATCACTGCTGTTTTCGAGGCACCAAGGGAGGCTGTCCAGGTTCTCGGACTCTTCTTTCAATGTTGTTATCATACGACAGGTGTGAATTTTCTGCCAATCCCAATGTGGAACTGGTTTTTCTTTCGCGGCTTCGGGCTCGTGCTTCTGTGGTGGTGCTACCCTCCAGTTATCAGACAACGCGAATTTGCCAAGCTGATATTGATCTTCAACCCAATTCTTGAAGGTGAAGCAATCTTCAAGAGGGTGTCCCATTGCTCGATGGTAAAAGCAATAATTTGAGTTGAACACCTCGCCTGCGTGCTCGGGGTGCTTGGACTCTGGCAACGTAAGCATTTGATGTTTTAGAGCGAGGTCGAATATTTTCCTTGTTTTGTTCCGAGGAAATGAGTATGCTCGACCCATTTTCTTCCTGAGGGCTAAGTCAATAACGCTCGATTCTCGGATACGTGGTTTCTTAGCTCTGCTTTATGGTTGTCGAGCACCTTTTCCGCCCTTTGACTCATTTTTGCCTCCGCGTCGAGCCCTTTTTGTATCAGGTTGACATGGGACAGCATCTTCGTTCTTTACTGCCTGTTGAAGGAGACGCTGTGTCTTGGCTTTCTCATAGATTGCCATTTCACGATCGTGATCATCTCGGGCTTTTTGACTCGCATCCCTTATAAGTTTGCTCATCTGGTCTTCAGACGATGGACTGGGCGGTTTTGTATCAGGAACTTTTGCTGGTTCAGGATTAGCATCCTCCCATTGAGCGTCCGCCTCTTCATCGAAGTCATACATGGCATAACAGCTGTTTACTAGCTCCCGCTTCTTTGGCCGGATGTACCCAAGCCCTTTGGTTTCTACTCTCCCGTTAGGCAGTTTGCATTGGGTCCCGGGAATGTTCCAGACCTTGTCATAGAATTTGGCTTTTCTAATGGTCTGTGTGAGGGACATCCCCTGGCGTTTCAGCAGTTTCTTCAAACCTTCGGTATAATATCTGGGAAGACGGATAGGCTGAAGCCTGTCGAGCATGGGATCCGCGCCATGCCAAATTTCTTTTTTCACCTTGTTTTCTTCATAACGGTAGAATAGGATTGCCTTCTCGCCTTTTCGTCCGGGAGGGATATAGAATGTTTGCAATTCTTCTATGCTGTTGGTGTCGAGTGCATCCAGTTCTTTGTAATGTTCAAGCGGCACCATGGTTATCTGCAGACTCCGATTTTCATCAGCGGGAATCCGTATTGAAGGCCGAGCGGGGAATACAGCGTGAACTTCATCCTCTGAATCACTGCCGAAGATCAATGAAGGGACGGATGGTCCTGGCCTGGTGGATTGGGCTGGACCTGAATAAATTATACCCTCCTCCTCCTCGGTGTCACTGCCGAATACAGGGATGGTTGCGTTGGTTTTGTTCTCCGGTTTGTGGCACCTTTCCGTGTCTTCGAAACTCGGTAAGAAGTATTTGGCATCTTCATACTTGCGAACTTCATTCACGGAAAACGGATTCAACTCTCCCGCCACAGTGTACTCGAGGCCATCCCTAGAATACTTCATGCACTGATGCTGTGTAGAAGGGATGATATTGTACTCGTGTAGCCATGGTCGTCCGAGCAGAGCATTGTAGCACGTCTTGGCGTCTATAACATGGAATTTGATGTCTGTGACGAGCAACCCGAAGCGTAGCGTCAATATCACAGATCCAAGAGTCTTTGAGGATTGGGAGTCGAAACCGGAGATAGTGATTTTGTCTCGGGCGAGGTGTTGGACACTCATGCAAATCTCCTTTAATACTCGCACATTGAGTAAATTGACAGACGATCCGTTATCGACCAAGATTTTACCTATCTTTATGTCATGGCAATATCCTGAGACATAAAGGGGGCGATTGTGTTCACACGTCCCGAGGAGAAGGTCTTCATCACCAAAAGCAACGTCGGCTGTGTGCACTTCTTCTAATTCGTCTTTCATCTTTTCTTCGGCTAAGAAGGCTTGGAACTGGTCCGGATCTTGTAGCGCCTTAATCAAAGAGTCTCTCGCCTCCTTTGATAGTAACAAGGCATCAAGGACGCTGAGCTGAGAGGGCAGTTTCCTCAGATGTGCCAGAACGTTGTAATCCACCTTACTTCTCTTCGGCGGGTTTTTGGCGTTTAGCTCTTCCAGAACTTGGTCATCTAAGACGATGTCTTCTGAGACCTTTTCTTTCCCTTTATCTTTTCTATTCGAGGGTCCGAGGTTCTTTTCAGGCAGTGTCCGATTCCGCAGCCGGATATTTTCGCAAACCACTGGTTCCTCTTCTTTTTCCGAAGTTGACTCTTTAAAGAGAGGGGCAAGTTCTAGTTCCTCATCAGAGTCGCTCCCAAATGTAGGCACTTGTGACCCGGTAGTGTTAACCATGTGACAATTGCCGGCAGTTCTCTCAAGCTCCTTAGTCGTGTTTCTTTGCTCCCGACGAATTTTACGCTTTTCCCGTTTAAAGCGTTGTTGATTAGCGACGTATCCTTGCCACCATCTATCGAAAGCCTTGCATTCTTGAGTGGGATGCGAGACCTTCTGATGATATAAGCAATAAGAGGGGTGCATTTTTGCTTCACCAGTAATTTCTTCTTCGGAGGATGGTAGCTTCATGCCCATTGATATGGCCTTAGCAAACTTCTTTCTCATCTTGAATTGGCTTTTGTCGGTAGCGGAGGTGTTTAGCTCCACCGGGATCGTCTCATCTCCTTCATCAAGTCGCTGGCGCTTGGCCCTTTCAAATATAGCCGTCTCGCGCTCCCGATCAGCTTTGCTTTTCAATCGAGCTTCATTAAGAAACGCGCCAATCATTTCAACTGATGATCCTGGGGCTCTTGATTCGGCATTTGCCCCCAGCGTTTCAGTGCCAGAAGTCCCTTCATCGTCCGTGATCGAATGGGAGATCATATGACAGCTCGCCACATATTCCTCGGATTCATCCGATGAACTTTCTCCCTCATCTTCTTTTTGGAAGACATGATCAAGGAAATCTTGGAGCATAATGGGAGTCCGTGCCTTTTGGTTGTACTCATCCAGTGCGTCGATTTGTTTTTGTAAGTCCGTGCGCTTGTCGCCAGGCTTCACGGGCTTCTTAGATTTCTTCTTCTTCCTTTTCGAAGATTTTGACGGCTGGTTATGAACGCTTGAACTACCACTATCGGTCTTCGGAGTCGGTCATGGCTTCAACATCCCCTCAATAACCTGCGGCTCTAAGGGGTTCTTCCACTTGACCGCTGGACAGGTCTGAAGATCATTTAGCATTCTCCTCGTTTTGGCTGATAATACAACCTCCCAAGGAGCTTCTTCAATGACGGAGCATGTTGCCCCCGGCGTATTTGTCCCTTTACAGGTGTGGGGTTGCGGGGGATTCACCTTCCATTTGTCGGATAGCGCAAATTTGCCTTGGCGGTATTGGTTTTCAAGCCAATTTTTGAAAACGTAACAGTCTTCGATCGGATGTCCTAGCACTCGATGATAAGGGCAGTAATTAGGCTCGTTGACGTCACTTGGTTGCGACGGGCGTTTTGGATCTGGCAGATTTATGAGCCTGTTGCGCAATGCCAGCTCGAATAGCCTTCTGGTTTTATCACGGGGGAAGGAGTAAGCACGTCCCATCCTGTCCTCAAGGGGTACGTATGGGCGCGTATTGTTTGGACGAGCAACCGGCTTCGAGTCATTCGGTTGTTGTTGGGCATTAGCGACGATGATCGCTTTTCCCTTTCCTTTATCGTTTCGGGAGTCCGGCTTCAGGAGAGGGGGTTTATGGCCCATCTGGTCCATCTGCGCCAATTTGTCGATCAAAGCCTGGAAGGAAGTCGGCTTGAAGAACATCATAAACTGTGAAATGGTTGCTTGTGGATCAAGGGTTCCAACAAACATTCCCACCGCAGGGGCTTCTTCTATGCGCTGTTCACACTTAGACCATAGATTACGCCACCGTATAGCGTACTGGACCCACGTCTCGCCGGGCTTTACCCTGGCGTTAATCAGCGCCGTCATCGGAGTACGCTCACTGGCACTTGCAAAGCGTTGGGTGAAGAGCAGCTCCATCTCCGCAAAGGTTTTAATAGAGTCGTTGGGGAGCTCGGAATACCACTCGAACGCCGTATCTTATAGGCTTCCAACGAACTGGCGAAGCAGAAGCTTGTCGTCGCCGCCGATGTTACCGCAAAGCGCCCTGAACTGGGCGACATGTTGATGGGGATTGCCGGTCCCTTTGTAGACATGAAACTTGGGAATTGTATAACCCGGCGGGTATTTGATTTGGTCATACCAACCTGGATACGGTTGCCCCGTTTTTACAACGTGGCCGGCTGCTTCGGCCGCGTGATGAAACTTTATTTGCTGGGCTATATATTCGTCCAGATCAGTTTTAGAAATTGTATTCTCTCTAGCCGTTGATAGAACGGGCTGAGGGTTTGATGTTTCTCCCTTATCATCCCCAAGGACAATCGGGGGTTCTTCAGTTGGGGGATCTGGTTGTATCATCATCCCTATCATGTCCTGGAAGAGGAGGCCCATACGCTGTATATTGGCTGCTTGTTCAGCAGCCTCTTTGTCTCTCTTTTCCAGTACTCGGCGGAGGAACTCAGCGTCGGTCTCTTCCTCTTGGCGTTCATCTAAGGACGTCTCAGGATTCTCTTTTGGCCCCGTGAGTGCAGCCATTGTAGTCATCATCTCCTGGAGCTTTTGTTGCTGCTCCTGAGACTTGGTCACTGACCGGGTAAGCGGTCGGTGACCCGTAGAAGTACGACTTTCTTCCTTCCCCGAAGCCATAGAGACCGTATGAACTGTTATGCCCCCTGACTTGGGGCGTTTAGGTTCACCGCTTTTAAACTTTGTCAGTGTTACGGGAGCTTTTTCTGGCCTCTTCCTTTTATGGACCTTTGAGGTTGAAGGAGCCGTTGAAGCGGGCATTCTAGCATTTGTTGCCCCCTGCTGTTTAATGGGGCGGTTCTTGTCTTTTTCCACCTTTGCCCTTTTCTGGCGACGGAAGTGGTCTGAGTCAATCACGGAGTCTTGAACCCTCCGCCAAACTTTATAAATTTTTGACGACAGCCGTTGAGGGGGCTGTTCCTGTTTCGTCTCCGGAGCTTTTTCCATGGGTGGAGGAGACCTTTTCAATGTAGCAAGCGGGGAGTTCCTTCTCACCTTCCTCAGCAATTCAAAGCTGTTCCCAGTTGGAACAGCAGCGTTGACCTCCACCACTGGAGCAGGTGGGGTTAGCCCTGAGGGGGAGCTGCCCCCTGCTTTCCTTACTCGTTGCCAATGGCGACGTCGCGCACGACGGGCCGTTGGGACTGGCTCGGAAGTCGAGATGGTTTCTTGCTGCCCCCTGTTTGAGTGTGGGGTAACTGCCGATGTCAGCCTATCGAAGACTGACGCTTTTTGACCAGCTGAGGGAGAAATGGGAACCGTCAATCTTGTGAAGACCGACTCTCTGATGGGAGAAGCCGCTTTAACGACTTCCAAAGCAGCGGCCGTTGCCCTCTTTGGGACAGCCACTTCATAGTTCTGACCTAGCCTGATGAAAACGAAGGCTGTCGGCTTAGTAGCGGGTGACCCGTTGACAGGGGTCGTGGCAGCAGTGAGCCAGTCGAACACCGACTTCTTGTTCGCTTCCGGTACGGATATCGACACAGAGAGGCTTGCAGGTGGGATCATGGTCCCGAAAAACAGGCCAGTGGTGGCTTGGGTCACCTGATCTACCGGCAGAGTCAGGAAGGAAGCCACTTGGGGCCCATATATTACACCTCTCGGTGAGGTGGAGTGTCCGTTGCAGTGGCATTTCAAGCAGTTGGTGCAGTTGGTGGCCATCGAATCTTGAATTCTGCGCCAGGTAAAAGACCCAATGTTAGCAACTTGAAATCCGAGGACAACCATTTAACAAACCGCGATTGGTTCGCGAAGACGACACACGAAGTGTGGAGTGGAAAGAGGAAAAGGTCCCACCGGGCGTGCCAGAATCTGTTCCCCTCCGAACGGCGGCCGAGACGTTAGGACGTCTGTGCCTGAGGTTCGGGGCAGATGCTATTTGGGTTTGATCCGTCCACCTCTCCGAAGATGCCAAGTTGATTTATGGCACCTTGTATCGGAGGTTTAGACGGATGCGGCCGATGTAGCAGACTTCGTCAGATTCCCCCTCAGGGTGAGGGGTTTTTTTGATTGTGGGGACGCTCTTCCCTGCAGGCGCAAGCCCCTGCAGTTAATTACGCTACCGCGTCACGGTAACAACTTTCTCCTTCTCCAGAATTTCACTTCGTGTCGTGTGTGTTTGTTCTATTTGTGGTTGCCCGTGGATTGTATACGGAGACTGAGTGATGCCGTCACCCGTAGGACATGTTTTAGTCCAAATCCGTATTTAGTTAGATTTGGGTTTGGTATTTTTAGTTTAAGGATGCATTAGTCGCGTTGCGGCTAAGATCAACTTAAACGTTCGTCAAGGATACGTTAGTACTGTTTTAGACTAAGATCGACTTGACGTAGTGATTGATTTAATTATCTGGCCGTCGGGACTCGTCACCTCTCTAACGTCGTTGAGGGATTACAACGACAGGCGTCAGAGGAGTTCAGAGATGTACCCTTGAACCAAAGTTGATTCGGAGTTTTATTGTTTATTTAAAGATCTAAGGACACATTAACCGTATTTGGGGCTAAGATCAACTTAGATGGGACCGTTTAGATCCGGCAAAAGAGCGTTCGGGCTCGATTGCGCTAGTTTAAGGACATGGCGGTCCATCGCCAGTTTTAGGGACGTGGTGGTCCATTATTAGTTTAGGGACGTTTCGGTCCGTCGCCAGTTTAAGGACGTAGTGGTCCGATATTAGTTTAGGGACGTCTCGGTCCGATATTAGTTTAGGGACGTTTCGGTCCATTATTAGTTTAAGGACGTTTCGGTCCGATATTAGTTTAGAGACATTTCGGTCCAATATTAGTTTAAGGACGTTTCGGTCCGATATTAGTTTAGGGACATTTCGGTCCAATATTAGTTTGTGGTTGTTGGGACCCGTCACCTCTTTGACGTCGTTGAGGAATTACAACGATGGATGTCAAAGGAGTTCGGAGATGTACCCTCAAACCGGACGTGAATTGATTTAGGAGAGCCATTTTGCTCAGTCAATTTAATTTAAGGACTTATGGCCACGATTGGGCTAAATCCAGTTCAACACTTTATTTGCATTGCTTTTTTCTTATTTATGCTCTACAAAAGATATAGAGTATCAGTTTATTTTAGGCTCTGCCCATTTGCAAAGTATCTACTTTGTTTGGGCTTTGCCCCTTTTAAAATGCATAGCATTCTGAATATTTTGTTTGGGCTCTGCCCATTTATAAATGATACAAAGCATCTGTTCTGGTTTGGGCTCTGCCCCTTAAAATAATGCATTTGCGCTTTATTAAGCCTGTTAGGCCTTCTCTTAATTGGGCTTGGCCCTTTTTAATGCATCTGCGCTTTGCGCTAAGTAATGAGCGCAAGTTCATATGGTGATGACACGTGTCGTGCTCTGATGAGCGCAAGCGCACTAGCGCAGTGCGATGCGCTGTTGCGCTGCGCTATTGCGCTGCTGACACGTGGCACGCTCTCAGCGAGTTGCGCCAATTCCAGAGAGCAAAGCTCTATCTTAAGGGCGCTTAGCGCAAGTGGTTTTATAGCCGACACGTGGCGCTCTCTTAAGAGCGCAACGGCGCAACTTGGAAGTGCAAAGCACTAAGAATCTTTTAGATTCAAGAAGGGAAGTGCAAAGCACTGTTTAAGTTCTTGATCTAAATTAGATCAAAGAAAAATAAATTTCTTCTTTATTCGAAGAACCAGAGGTTCATAAAAGTGCAAAGCACTATTCTTTTATTCTTTTATTATTTTTTTTATTGTTTTTTTAAAAAAAAACGAAGGTTCACAAGAAGTGCAAAGCACTGTTTTCTTTTTTATATAAAGATCATTGATCTTATATTTTTTTTTAGACTAATGGTCTATTAGAAGGAATTTCTTCTAATCCATGAAGGTTCTTTATCTTTTTTTTTTGAAATCTTCAGAGCTCTCTCTGTTTAAAGTTCTTGAGTTCTCAAGAAAAATGTTGATGCCTTTGAATGAGGTCTGGGGTCCTATTTATAGTGCCCATAAATTTGTTGAATTTGTTAACAAGATCTTTTTTGAATGATTTCGGGATTTTTCCACCGCTGGATCTTTGATCCAAAGGCAGAAGAAAATCTTCTGGTTTTGGAAAGAACAGAAAAGATTTCATAAAATCTTAATTTAGTTTGGCGCAGATGCCCCAGCGCATGACACGTGTCGCGCAGCGCAGAGCGCAGCGCAAGTGCGCTAGCGCGTCTGCGCTGACACGTGTCGCGCAGCGCAGAGCGCAGCGCAAGTGCGCTAGCTCGTCTGCGCTGACACGTGTCGCGCAGCGCAGAGCGCAGCGCAGCTGAAGCGTTGCTTCCTTTAAACAGAGCTTTGCTCTGATTGGGTGCGCTTTCTGGGGCGCTGCGCTGACGTATTAGCGCAAGACACGCGGCGCGTTGCGCCCGCGATTTGAAGCTATGCTTCAAAATTTGAATTTTGAATTCAAACAGAGCTTTGCTCTGATTGGGCGAAACAGGGTAGCTGCTCAGTTGCCTCTTGCGAGGACTTTGATCCTTAGCGTTGGAGGGGCTGTAAGAAGCCCACTAAGGATAACCGGGCAGTGAAGCTGCGCGGTTTCCTCTTGGCGAGGGCTTTGACCTCTGGCGTCATGGGTAGGCAACTACCAGCCTGGGATGAACGAGCGGGGCAGCCGCTCGGGTGCCTCTTGTGAGGGCTTCGATCCCTGGCGTCGTGGGTAGGGAGCTACCAGCCGGAGTTAACCGAGCAGGACAGCCGCTCGGTTGCCTCTTGAGAGGGCTTTGATCCTTCAGGACGGGGACCGAGCGGGGTTACCGCCCAGTACCTCTTGGCGAGGACTTTGATCCCTGTCGGTTGTGGTAGGAAGCTACCAGCCGGGGATAACCGAGCAAGGACCCGACTGCCTCTGGGAGGACTTTGGTCATTGGCGCGGGAGGGGCTGTAAGAAGCCTACCAAGGACCCTTGGCCGGGTAGTGTTACTGCCCGGTGCCTCTTGGCGAGGGCTTTTGTCCTGAAGGATAGCCGAGCGAGGGATCCTCGGGCTCGACTGCCTCTGGGAGGGCTTTTTGATCCCAGGCGTTGTGGTAGGGAAGCTACCCGCCAGGGATTGCCGAGCAGGGAAGCTGTTGAGCTGCCTCTAAGGAGGACTTTCTGGTCCCTGGCATTGCGGTAGGGAAGCTACCCGCCAGGGATAGCCGAGCAGGGCAGCTGCTCGGCTGATTCTTCATGAGGATTCGCCCGACCATCTAGTCGCAGGTATGGGGAACAGGAACTGTCGCGGCGATCACGCGCGCAGCATGCGCATTGAATACGGGGGGAAGCGAAGTGCCAGGGTCACGTCGTTTCAATTCCGCTAGGGAAGGCTCGTTGATCGCCACATGGCAGCGAATTTTTGGGGCGAAGGCGGGCGACTGTTGAGTTCTGTTGGGGTGCATCGGGCTATATAAGGCTGAAGGAGCACTGGTCCTTCTTTTCTTCGTAAACAGATCGTTGAGGATGCAAGACTTCCCCTTTACTATCCCCGGTATCATCCATTTCGAAGACGTATACCTCTATGACCAGAACTGCAGCGAGGACACGGTGCAGTTGGTCTACGGGAGCATCGAAGACCACTTCGGCCGGCTGCTCCCCAAACGCTCCTCCCTGCTGCAGCTGCTAATGTACTCTATCTGGAGGGCGTCGCCGGGGCTTTACAACCCCCTGTCCGAGCAGCTCTATGACAAGGCCGTGGGCAAGCTGCGGTCTCTGAGGCGCTTCGGCCTGATCTCCGCGAACCGGCTGGCTCGCTCAGAGGCGCTCGTCCGCGAGTGCTATGAGCTGAGGCTCGGGATCAGCGCGCAGGGGGAACCGGGGGCAGAGGTTAGACCTCGCGATTCCCCGATCGGCGGAGATCTTTACCGAGTATCACGAGCAGTGCTCTCTGCACCCCCTTCCCCCACTGTTGTAATTTCCTTTTCCTTTTTGCGTGTATGGCTGAGGAGCCCATAATACCTTTTGAATAAACAAGGTTTTTCCTTCTTTTTCGCAATGTTCCATTGATCTTTATTAAATTAACAACAGACCCTATGAAGAGTTTACATTGCCCTAAAAGAAAGGTACAGGCTAGTAGATGATTTTATTGGCTCGGCCTGAGCTCCCTGGAGGACTGTTGGCCTCCTTGCTTGGCACAGGGTACGGGGCTCCCTGAGTTCCGTGCTGGCCGTCCGCCGAAACGAGCATGATGTGACCGGTGGTCAGGTCAGTGGGAGGGCGATGCTGCTCCTGCTCACGGTCGGCCTGCCGTTTGTCCCTCAAGTATGCGGCAAGGTGTCCCGATCGGATGAGCTCTTCGATGTAGTCCCTGAGTTGCTTGCAATCCTCCGTGGCGTGGCCCAGTGTCCGGTGGAAAGCGCAGTAAGGGCCCCGGGTTCGCTTCGCGGCCTGACACGGGATCGGAGGGAACTTGAAGAACCCCTCGTTCTGGCCCTCCTCTAGCAATACTACAAGGGAGACGTTGAGGGGGGTATACTCCTGGAACTTCGGGTGATAGGGCTGCTGACGCTCCGGCCTCTCCTCCCGAGCCCTCTTCTTCTGGTCGGATCGTTCTGCTCGAGGGAGTTTCGTGTTCACCTCGGATTCCAGTTGAACCTCGCGCTCGGTCCACGCCTTGACCTCGGCCATGGTCTTAGGTTACGCCAACGCAAAAGAGCGTAACCACTCCTTGTGCCTCAGACCAGATCTGAACGCCGTGATGACGGTCTCGTCCCTGTGCTCGGGGACCTCAAGGAGGGCGTTGTAGAAGTGGGTGATGTAGGCCTTGAACGTCTCCTTACCCCCACTCTTAACCGTGAAGAGGTAGTCGACCATGCGCTTCTGCCGACGGTTCCCAACGAAATGGCCGAGGAACTGAGTAGCCAGCTCATAGAAGGTCGAGAGAGCGGGGCTCGAACCCCCGGAACCATTCCCAACCTGCGCGGATAAGGGTGGCCAGGAAAGCCCTGCACTGGACGGCATCAGAGTGGTCCTGGAAGCTCATCCCCGTGGTGAAAGCGTCCAAATGGTCCTTCGGGTCGGTTTTCCCGTCGAACAGAGAGACCTTTGGGGGCTTATTGGGCGAGGAGACGTGGACGGCGAGCAATTCCTCGGTGAACGGATTTGTGAGCGAATCGGAGGCGTACTTAGCCCCGTCGCTCGAGAGGTGAGCTTCCCGGCGTATGCCCTCGATCTTCTTCTCGAGGGCGTCGAGTCGACCGTGGTATCCTGAGGAATCGGCACTTTGGGATCCCTGGCCTCCGCTGCGGGTGACCTACGTCTGGGAGCGGACCTGGTTCCTCTCGATGAGGTGCCTCAGATCCCTGGGCGAGGTGGCTCTCGAGCCGCCGATGTGAACCCCTTCTATGCGGACCCACTGAGGGGGGTGGTGTCGACCATACCTGTGGACAGACGAGGTGACTGACATCTCCTCCGGGGGATAAGGGTCGTGAGGAGGCTCGGGGAGAGGCGTTCTGGCGGCGGACCTTGGTGTGGAGCCGTGGGGTGCCCAGCGGACCTCAGGGAGTACTGGCGCGAGAGCTCTATGGCCAAGAGTCGTAGCCTGCTGGTGGTCAGCCGTCCCGACGGGGGCAGAGCCTTCTGGAAGCGGTGGAGCGGCGATCTGGGGCCCAGGCCCGGCCGCTTGGACGTGGACGAGTGCCTCCACGAGGGACTGTAGCCGATCTATCCGGCTGGCGAGGGCGTTATGATGGTCGCTGGAGGAGGCTCATCTACGCCTTCGGTGGGTGGAAGGCGGCGGCTGGTACCAGGATCTTCTGGATGGTTGCTCGCCATGCGGACGGAGATCGGAAGGCCAAATTTGTTTTGTGGAGTTTGCTTTCCCACAGACGGCGCCAACTGATGGAGGTTCTTTTCAGGTCTCCGTCAGATGTTGTCTTCCGTTGATCTCCCGGTGGATTTTGGTGGTGATATTCTGTTGCGTGTGGATCTCAATGGGTTTTGGTGAGATTGGTGATTTGAGGAGTTTAGCGCCAAGTACCTGCAAAGAAGTCCCGGGGTGGTTTGGTACCACCGAGGACCCTACGACGATCAAGTTAGTGCTAGATCCGAGCAGAGTAACGGCTAAGTGGAATCAAAAATGGCTTACTTGACCCCTCTGTGATGGGTGTTTATATAGCGGTGATGGAACGCAGCAGCAGGCGCGAGAATTTCGCCAGCAGTTATGCTCCCGACGTCACGCCCGCGTAGAGAGCGGATCGTCCATTAATGGGGATCGCGGAGGCGTGGAACATGGGATATTGCTGGCGGAGAATCCGCGCATGGCGAGATTCGCGGAGCGGGGGTTACGCCTGTGAGCGGTAGAGCTGGTCGGAGGGGCCGAGGAAGACGGCCTCGGCTGGGGAGCTCGGAACCGAACAAGAGGGTTGAGGAATCTTGGTCCTGTGGCAGCCCGGGGCGAGCTGAGGGGCCGAGGAGACAAATTTGCAGGGGGGCCCATGGAGGGCCAGCTTGTGCTTGCAGGTCGGGTACAAGGGTGGCATGGTCGGTCTCTGTGGGCCCTTCTTTCCGGGTCTTGGGACATGTCATCAGCCACGTGTCCTGATCTCGTATCGCCAATATTGAGCATCATCATTATCACATACACTATAAATATCAAATTTATTGTAACGATTGACTCTTGAACATATATCTATTTATAGTACTCCTAAAAGTATATTGGAGATGTTTTCACGGTTTTTCATACCAACTAATTATTCATACCAAAAAATTATTCATACCCCTATAACCCTGATCTCCCCTTCATATTCAAATCCAGTATTGACGCGGGTTGAATCGCGTCAAGATGTTATATTCCGTTGATCTGCTGCTGGCGATGATGGACGGCCGAGATTTGAGTTGGAGGTTGACTCCTGAAGTGTGTGGATCTCAATGGGTTTGAGGTTGTTGGGGCCGAGCTACCTGCAAGGAAGTCCCGGGATGGTTGTACCACCGAGGACACTCCGACGATCAAGTTAAATAGGAAATCCGAGCAGAGTAACGGCCTAGTGAGTGGAAAATGACTTACTTGAACCATCTGAAGGAGGGATTTATATAGCGGTGGCGACAGGCAAGAAGGTGCGAGAATCACGCCGGCCGTTACGCCCTCAACGTCACACCCGCGTGATGGGCGGGATCTCCCATTAATGGCGAGACAAGCTCGTTAATGGGGATCGTGATGGTGTGGAATGCGGGATCGTGGGCAGCGGATATCTCGCGCATGGCAAGATTCACGGAGGCGAGGCGAAAGCACCTGCGAATGATGTCGTCGGTCGGTTGAAAGGACCGAGGAAGATGAGCTCGGCGGGGTCTTGGGACCGAGCGGAGGACCGAGCTATCTTGGTTCTGTGGTAGCCCGAAGGCGAGCTGAGAGGACCGAGGAGGCCAAATGTGCAGGAGGCTCGGAGGTGAGCCAGCGGTTGTCTATAGGACGGGCATAGGAATGGTCTGGTCGCCACTGCAGGTTATTTCTTGCACGCTTTGGGACACGTCATTTGCCATGTGTCATGATCTGGGAGATCAACGATATCGAGCATCATCATTAGCCCCCCACTCTCATCCCGACATGTTCACGGGTCGGGTTGAGGGTGGTCTGCCGGGTTACCCGAGGCTAGCTCCTCGTCGTAGATATCGTGAGCGTGTGTTCCCGGGAAATCAACTGTATCTTCTTGGTGACGTCAGTGCATCAGGGGCCAGATCTCGCATTAAAGAGGATGCGCCAGATCGTGCGTACGATCACCGAAGTGACAGCCCACGTGTCGGGCGCTGGTTGGCTGACGCGACGTGCCGCAGACTTCTGGCGTCTGATGGGATACGGCCAATGCGCGTACGATAGGTGGAGAGATCGTGGCCGTCGAATGCATTGAACCATTTCGGCGGAAGATGATTGTCGCCGTAGGATGTGTATGCCGACAGCTATAAATAGAGGTGGGGTCCACATCAAGGCCCATACCTCTACAAATTTTTCTCGTCCTGAGTCTCGTTAGATTGGTGCTCTCCTCTTTAGGTCGGATCTCTGCGTTTCCCCTTCCGAGGACCCCACCCATCCTCTTGATCAGGTTAGATGTCTTCTTCTGAAAAGTTTGTAGAAATAGATCGGGTAGGGTCTAGGGAGCCCCCTGTAGATTCTTCTTCTTCTGCTTCTTCCTCCACTGAGTCGGAGTCTTCCTGGGAAGTTAGGGTCAGATCTTCTTCTCAGGATCGCGAGATGGGGGCGGTTCCCAGAGCGGAGGTCGTGGATGCCCCTGGTGTGTCATCCTCGGTGAGGTATGAGGACGAGCTTGCCACCGCTCGGGCTCGTTTCCATATTCCTCCCGGCTATAAGCTACGTTTGGCCGAGGAAAGAGAAAGGGCGGATCATGTACGGGGTAAAGAGATTGCCTTGTACCTGGAAGCCTTTTGGGCCGGAATGCGCCTGCCTTTCTCACCCGAGATTCTTAGAGTGCTGAACCATTTCGAGATAGCCCCGAACCAGCTAGTGCCGAACTCATGGAGGATTCTCCTTGGGTTCTTGGTCCTCCTGAAGTTGCAGTCGATCCCTTTCAAACTGTCCACCCTTACCTCTTCTCTCATTTACAAAATCCACCCTGGCACTCGCGCGGGTGACCCGAGGTGGGTATACCTCTCGTTTAGGAAGAAGCAGGGAAGTGCTCCCGGATTGGGGGTCGTCGTCGTGCTTTCTTCCATCCATGATTGGAAGATGAAGTTTTTCTTTGTTGGGCCGCCCGAGGGTGAGGACTGGCCCGTGCTCACCCAGTGGTCTAGGGATAGGTGTCGACGAGAGGGCCAATCGAGTAGCGCTGAAAGTGGCGGAGTGGGAGCCCATTCCTCGATCCGACGTGATGCTTTCTGAGCAAGCCCTGAGTTGGGCTGGGCTCAGCCCCGCCCTGTTCGCGGGTAAGTTAGGAGTTTGCAGGCGATCTGTTAGACTTGCGTTTATTTTACTTTTACTCGTGTTGCTAACTCCATTGTACCTTGTCTTGTGTAGAACCCATGGACGCGAGAAAACTTAGAGCGGCCATGCGCGAGCCAAAGAAGGGATCGAAGGCTGGAAGTGCCAGCTCTTCCCGTCCGACATCGGCCCTGGCTCCCCCGGCAGCCGCCCCACCCCGGCATTCGAGTGCGGGCCGTGCCCTGGAGCCCAGCCAGGCGCCGAGCCGAAAGCGGGTTCGGGAACAGGAGGTCGAGGATTCGGAGATGGAGACCGGCTCCCCGGCGTCGTCTCTCAAGCGGTTCCCCCGGACGGTTCCGCGGACCCCGGCCTCCACGATCTTGGTGGACGAGGGGAACCTCCGCTTTGAGGTGCCCTCGGGGCTCTCCGTTGCTGACAGCTTGCTGACGGACATAGAGAGGTCGGCCAGAGGCAAGGTTCCTCGGGGGACCCTAAGGGCGCAGATGGCGGCGATCGCCCAAGAGGCCGTGTATATTAGTGCTCGCACCTTACTTGATTTTTCTCTCAGCGTCTTACCATTCGTAAGATTTGATGCCTCCCTTTTCTTTCTGACCCCCCTATGATTTCTTCAGGTCCTCCAGCACGTCGCTCTCGTCGTCCAGATAGAGGACGAGGAAATTACCCCGACGATGCGAGCCGCGGGCGAGCTCTCCTCGCTGGAGGAGAGCTCGAAGTTGGAGCTGAAGGCGGCGATGGCGAGGGGTCGCCGTCCTAGAGGGCGAGGTGGCGGCCGGGAAGCAGGAGGTTGCGGCCGGGAAGCAGGAGGTCGCCAGGTACCACGAGGCTGCCCAGGTCGCCGAGGCCAAGCTTCAGACTCTATGTTGCTCGTCGGCACCCTGAAAAAGTCGGCGGGCGCCCTTCGGAAGGAGCTGGAGGCGGCGGTAGAGGGGACGAAGCGGGCCGAGCTCAGGGCGGCGAAGGCGGTGGAGAATTACAAAATGTCGGACCATTTTTACGTCGACCTAGCCGCATCCACTACCCTCATCTGACACGAAGCCCTCGACGCCGTTAAGGCTCGGATGCCGGAGTTTCCCGATGAAGAGCTCCGGAATGAATATCCTCGCGGGGACGATGCGCAGGGGGATGCCTATGGGAGCACTGCCGGGGAAGGGACTCCCATCGAGGGCAGCGCCGAGGCTCCTGTGATGGGCGCAGCCCCAGTCGTGGTGGACGTTGAACTCCCCGGGGTTGCGCCCGGCCCTGAGGCCTAAAGCCCCTCGTCTTCTTGTTTCTTTTCTTTTGTTGCATCGGGAATTTTGTAGGCCTCCGGGCAATTTGTAAGGATGGGGAGCCCACAATACCCTTGTAAAAATTTTGGCTTTGTGAACAAAAACTTTTTGCAGTGGTATTTGCGTGTGTATTTTCCTTTGTCGGTAAACACTTGTATTTGTACAGTTCAGCCTTCACGTCGGGTCAGTTCTTCGTCTGGCGATCGCACGTCGAGTTGAATTCGACAATTTTCCAAGTGTGCAAAGATCGGTGAAGGGTCGGTATCTCCATGGCCCCGAAGTCGAGATTTGGATCGCTTAGACGTGGATGGCCTCATGGCGAGGGCTTGGGCCGAGGCGTCGGCGGTTAGTAACACCAGTTACGGATGACCGAGCATGGTAGATGCTCGGTTTCCTCTTGGCGAGGGCTTAGGTATCTGGCTTTGTGGGGTAGTGAACGACATCCATCATAACCAAGCATGGTAGCTGCTCGGTTGCCTCTTGGTGAGGGCTTCGATCGTTAGCGCTGGAAAGGCCGTAAGAGGTGGCTAAGGATGGACCGAGAAGTGAAGCTGCTCAGTGGCCTCTTAGCGAGGGCTTCGATCCCTGACGTTGTAGGGTAGGAAACTACCAGTCAGGGATAACCGAGCAAGGTCGGGCCCGATTGCCTCTTGATGAGGGCTTTTGATCTTTAGCGCGGGAGGGACCGTAAGAGACCTACTAAGGACGGGTCGTGCAGGGTTACTGCCCGGTGCCTCTTGGCGAGGGCTTTAATCTCTGGCGTTGTGGGGTAGGAAACTACCAGCCAGAGATAACCGAGCAAGGGCGGGCCCGGTTGCCTCTTGATGAGGGCTTTTAATCCATAGCGCGGGAGGGGCTATAAGAGGCCTACTAAGGACGGGCCGAGCAGGGTTACTGTCCGGTGCCTCTTAGCGAGGGCTTTGATCCTTAAGAACGGGCCGAGCAGGGTTACTGCCCGGTGCCTCTTGGCGAGGGCTTTGATCTTTGGCGTTGTGGGGTAGGAAACTACCAGCCAGGGATAACCGAGCAAGGACAGGCCCAGTTGCCTCTTGATGAGGGCTTTTGATCCTTAGCGTGGGAGGGGCCGTAAGAGGCCTACTGAGTGTTGGATATAGTGCCCTCAAAGTCAATTATTGGATCACAGGTACGTGATTGCAATGATTGAGGAGGACCTATACCGGTAGCACAGTCTTACTCAAGATGATAGTATGCTATCTGGTTTGCCTTTATCAGTCGTGTATAGGTTCAGGTGACTGATCACTATTACACGTTGATAGAGCCCTTAGGATCTTGCTTGACTACCAACAGTATGATGGCGATCATATACGTGAGAGTTGGGTAGTCTATAAGCACATCCTTAAAAGTGGTCCCTAGTCGTGGGAGTTTCGAGACAGGGCATCGATACTCCGGAGTAGACTAGTGTATACAGTCGAGACCCCGACGAGGGGCGGTGGCCGGTCTCACAAGCCACTGGTGTCAGTTGAATCACCTAAGATGTATACAGGTGCTCATTGGGTTATGAGTACACCGGACAGGACTTGCCGGGAATGTGCTAGTTGGTATTTATACCTAGCGTCAGATAGCAGTTCCCTGGTGACATGTGTACAGGTTAGTTCATCGACCTGAGGTCGTCATTTTTCTCGTGTGAGTTCCCACTGTACTTTGATTTCTACCCTACCACGGCTCAAAGGATTCGTGCAAACAGGTCTTTTTTGGGTACAGTCTCGAGCCACATGGAAGCAAGTGAGCGGATCGGTAGGAGATTCGTCTCTCCCGGTATTGGGGGTGAGATCGCGCTGTGTCTAGGAGAGCCATTACACAAAGCCCTCGGCCGAGGCAGGAGATTTATTGGTAGGTACTCCAGTAGTATCTCAGGGTGTTCTGGGCTACACTCCGACACGACTTATACCGCTATTGGGGGTCTGACGTTACCAGCCCCCTAGGATCGATATGTGATACTCATAGACGAACGAACCGGACTGTATGTATATTGTCACTGTTAGGCTCAGTAGGGTTCCAGGATGAGTTCGCTCATCGGCTTCCCTTGAGGTCAGTACATGGGCATCCGTTACGCACAGCTAGTACCGCTGACGGCTTGTGGTTAAACCCACTGCCAGGGTACTGATGAATCATTAGAGTGCCCCACAGATAGTTTCCCAAGTTCGGGTGAAACGTTGTAGAGGCCATATGGTTTTATGGCAGGGTTCGGAAAATGCACGTGCGTTTACGCACGTGTCATATTTCGGGCAGATAATACTGGTGGGCTTTGGCTTAAGCCGGATCCATGTATTATACTGTGTAGATATAATATCTTTGTCTCGGTTGCATTTTTATTCGGTCGTAATACAAATGCGGGTATGTTTATACTGTTACGGGGCTATCCTGAAATTCGTTTCTGGATCGCTTTTCGAAGTTGCCAGTTTTCTATCACCCGTCTTAAACATTCGGTTTAATGCGGAATTATCTTTTCTTCATGAGAGTGAGTCATGAGTGGAAGCTTCTTGATATGGTGACTAGGTTTAGTGAGTCATTCATTGTATTAATGGTTTTGATGAAGTGTATTAGTGAGTCACCCTTTTCCATTAATGTGTTTTGTTCTTGCTAAGATATTTCTTCTTGATCTTTTATCTTATGGTCACCTCCCTTGCTCCTACACTCACCCCTCCTCTCATTTATATTGGCCGGCCATTCTTATGGAGCAATATGGTTGTTGAAAAAAAGATTATGGAATTTGGTTCATGAAATTTGATATGCTCATTTCTCATTATTCCATTAAAAAGGCAACTTCATTAACCGTCCATCCATGGTTTTGGATGAAGCGAGACAAAGTGTTCTACTCATTCTCTACATCAATCTTGGACATGTCGGCTAGCAAACTTCATATCCGAGTTGCCTCGGTTCAGAGGCGGAAGCCCGTTTAAAGATCCGTAGATGTGGTGCCACCTCGACGAGGAGCCAGGAGATCGGAGCAGCCGCAACGGAGCGTAGGATGATGGTTAAAGACCGAAGGACTCGAATCGTTCGGTATAACCTTTCTACCCACTTTGTAGTTTGTTAGTTTAGCGTTAATGGCAGATCCGGGTTATAGTATGCGATAGCGCCAGTTATAAAAGTTTTTGTTTCGCATTTGGCGTCTGAAAGACGGCCGGGGCGCTACTGTAGACTTACATGGTATCAGAGCCACGCCATTAAGCTTTACTAACTTGTTCTAACGCGTTTAAAATATCGATCGAACGAAATTTCCGAAACCGCATTTTTCATGTTAAAGTTTCTGTCGAATTTTTAAACAAGTCTAAAAATCATTTTGAGCATTTCAGAAAATCGTGCAGGCTTTTTTAAGAATTCTGGTGAAATTTGGTTCAGTGACTCCACAGTACTGCCGTGGAACCGCCGCACAAACCAAGGTTTGGCCGCGGTTCCGTCGCAGGTTTGGAGCATCAGAGGCCATTTTTCTAGAGTAACCTCCTGCATAGAAAATTGTAGTTTCTGGAATATTTCTTTTAGGCCCAGATTTTGTTACTGTACTGCAGATGTACGTGGGGCCCACTTCGGGAAGTTTTGTCGATCGAAATTTTAAACTTGTTAGTTTACAGTACTTATATTATATCTCCGACCGTGAATATCATTCGAGCGGTAAATTGCGTCTAATTGCTATAGCTCTTTTAGACGGGTTTGCGAACGTGACATTCGCGTTGATGTTCTGTGTTGTGCTGTGATGTTGCGGATTTGTCGTGGTGGATAGCAGTGTGAAATGGTAGTGCAGTTTGGATTTATTTGTACATTTGATATTGCGGGGCGAGCGTCCAACATGTGGACTGCCGTCACTGCCTGTTTGTATAATATTCTTTTGGGGCACGACCGGGCTGAGGTCGATGTACCCGTTGTACATATTTTTCATTTCTGTACTAGGTTTTACCCCACGACGGAGTGCACGGATAGCCGGGTTCTGTAGGGCAACGGGTCCGCATCTCATGGCTTTGAGAGGCAGAGGGGCCTCACTCTAGAATTGACAGACTATTCGCCGCACTCGTAGGGGATACAGGTTGACCCAAGGAAGGGGTGCTCAAGTTACCGGATTCCGTGAAGTGCTGGGTGGTCCATTCACTTTGATGTAAGGGGCTGCCTCGCTTCAGGTTTTGGCGGGTAACTTGCCGCACCCGTAGGGGTATAGGTTTCATTGCACAGGCTATCCACACGACCAGGGGAACATCGGGTTTCAGCAGCGGCTCTGTGAAACCCGGGGATCCCAGATTATCTGTATTTTTCTGTGATGCTTATTACTTTTCTGTAATATAGCATATTATCATGCCTGTAGCGATTATTGTATATTGGTATATATACTAGTAGATGTTGTATATGTTTTGCACCCGCGCTAGTTCAGTCCCCGCTCTGTCGTTAGTTAAGTAACCTAACGGGTAATGACGGGACCCAGTGACGAATCCGGATGGCATATACGTACATTTTATTTTCGTTCTTTTCTGGTGTGATTAATTGATGGGACTGCGTTGATTCTGATCAATGCAAAGGAAAAGAAACCTGTTTGGATGTTGTTGAAACAGTTTTAAAAAGTGTTATTACAAGGACATTTTCTTTTGTTTTGTATAGTGGTATTCAGTTGGAATATCATGCACCTCATTCGACGAGGCAAGGGCCGAGATCCCTTCATCGGGAGTGACTCCTTGGGCAGAAGTTTGCGTCAGGGTAATAACTTTACTATAGTCGATTACATGTTGCTTTGCATCACGGTATTCAGTTGGAATATCCTGCACCTCATTCCATGAGGAAAGAGCCGAGATCCCTTCACCGGGAGTGACCTCTTTAGCAAAGGTTTTCGCCACTATATTTTAATAAAGGGCTATCAGGTTCCTTCAGCGAGATCAAGTTCATTACGTTAAAGGTTTTTCGCCAAAAACCAGCCGTAGCCCTCTGTCGTTTCATATGAATGGTCAGTAATATTCAAGCTATGTTGGTTTGGCCCTTATTCAAGACATAATGATTGGTAGTTGCTGGGGTGTTCACATGTTGCATAGATAGATGCGTTGGTTTAGGACAGTCGTATTACTTTGTTGGCCCTTAGTCAAGAGTATGTACGGGTGGGTTCAAATTAACAAGAAAATGATGGGAAGAACTTGACATGCGACTTATGATGGGTTGGCCCTTAGTCACGATCATAAGAGCATGGGGCAAAAATCACATCGGGAGTTTCTAAAGAAACTGAAACTTGCCAGGCATGCACATACCTTCTGGAGTGTGATAACGTGAGTGGATTCCGTCATGTTATCATGCGATGAGAGTTGGATCCCGATTCCCACTGATGAGTTAGTTTACTCTTCGGGTGATCCCGATTGATTCTTCTTTCAGGTTTGTATGAGAATTTGACAGTACAGTGGGAGGTTTCCTGATTAGATAAAGTGATAACCATTCTGATCTAGGTTAGAGTGCACGCAGAGTGTTTCTTTTCTCTCTCTCTTTGGCAGCGACCTTTGACCGACCCTAGACTATGACTCAGTGGCCAAGTTGACCGAACCTTCTTAAAATATTGGCTTTTGGATTGTCCTGGTTGCATAAGTCATTGCCGCTCCTTCTTTTACCCTTTGGATTTCTCAGAACACCTCGTATCACTACGAACATCTACTTCCATTGGATAGATCCATCGTATGGTTATATACGAACTCGAAAGGACTTCTTCGAGGATGGATCCAGGTTCAGGAGAAATAGAATTGGTTTATTCAGTTGTCTTTTATCATCACCTTCTCTCAGGTTGCGAGGGCTCCTTGGTTTAGGAGAGTACACCTATTACGCTTATTGGATAGTCTTCTTCCAAACCATAGGCAGGTGCCAAAAGGTAGGGAATGAAGAAAACCAATTAGCCTAAGTAGGGTGTACAGAAGGTAATAACTAAAGACAAAATAAAGGGATTAGAAAGAGGGCAAAGTAAATTACGACTGCTATCATTCACAACCAAACCGCGTACTTCATCGCCACTCCTACTTCACCTTTGCTTTTTTCCCCAGTTCGGGAGAAATAGAATAAGGTATTATTCAGTTGCCTTTTATCATCACCTTCTTCTCTCAGGTTGCGATTACTCCTTGGTTTAGGAGAGTACACCTATTATGCTTACTGGATAGTCTTCTTCCAAACCATAGGCTGGTGCCGAATGGTAGGGAAGGAAGAAAACCACTTAGCCTAACGATGGTGTACAGAAGGTAACGACTAAAAACAAATAAAGGGATTTGGAGAGATGGCAAAGAAATATACGGTTACAGTCATGAATTGGATTATGGAAGAGGCATTACTAAGAATACCAGGATACCCCTACGAAACATTTTCATGTTTCAGTTACACTGTGCATTGTTAAAAGGAAAACTGATTTCCCGATTAGATACTTACTCCAGGGTATGTATTTACCAGGTATGATTCTCACATCTGTATGGTTTTATAGATGATGGGTGGGAGTAAGTTATTGGGAATATGGTGATCATCCTCATTATATCGGGATTCGTTGTAATTGGTGATATTTAAGGAAATCGCCTGGGTTTTTGCCAGACGGCAAGTATTTGGTTTTGAGTATCCGTTGTTGTGCACCAATTTCAAAATGATATATCTGTACGTTTATTTTTATAAAGTGAGATATAACTTTTTGATATTATGTCCGTGATATTTACCTATATCAGTTGACGATTGAGTAAGGAGCATTGAACAGCGGAGTAGTTCTTAACCATAAGTACAGTTTTCAACCTACAATGCACAGGTTTTGAGATATTCAACTCAGCGGACTCATACAGAGTATTGTATGTTGTCCAGTGTCCATCAGGACAAAGGGGTTGGTCCTCATACTATGTTCTGTATACTTGTGACTTCTCTAGTTTTTAGACAAGTGTTTCGTAGAAATACAAGGTCTAAGTTTTGAGAAGTTATAGGTATAAGAATAAAGTAGAGAACCAGATGTCGCAAGTATCGGGATTCTTCAAAGAGATCGAAGATGTAGATACTTATGATTGGTATTCAGTTGATAGTAATGGTTTTGAGAAACTTATTTCTCTTTCAGGTTACTCATAACTGGATGCATTCCTAAGTTGAGTAATGCTGATCAGGCCTCTCTCCATTTAGTTGATATGCACTGGAGAAAGCTGCATGATTAGAATCTGGTTCCAATTAAATAAATACCAAAGTTTCTATATTGGATATAGAATGGTTCATATCTTAACGATGTTAAGGTACGGGAAGTTGTCCGGCTTATGCTTAAAACCAGACTCTGGATAACTCAGGGCACGTTTCTGTAATGGCAGTTTGCGGGTTGGCCCTGGCTATGACGAGGGTTGACTTTCTACTGTTCCCCTCCGAAAGACGGCGCAGACTTTTCGTTTGTTGCCTGAGGTTCGGGGCAGATGCTCTTTGGTTTTATCCATCTACCTCTCCGAGGATGCCAAGTTGATTTATGGCACCGTGTATCAGAGGTTTAGACGGATGCGGCCGATGTAGCAGACTTCGTCAGATTTCCCCTTAGGGTGAGGGGTTTTTTTATTGTGGGGACGCTCTTCCCTGCAGGCGCAAGCCCCTGCAGTTAATTACGCTACCGCATCGCGGTAATAACTTTCTTCTTCTCCGGAATTTCACTTCGTGTCGTGTGTGTTTGTTTTGTTTGTGGTTGCCCGTGGATTGTATACGGAGATTGAGTAATGCCGTCGCTCGTAGGACGTGGATTAGTCCAAATCCGTATTTGCTTAGATTTGGGTTTTTGGTGTTTTTAGTTTAAGGATGCATTAGTCGCGTTGCGTCTAAGATCAACTTAAACGTTCGTTAAGGATACGTTAGTCCTGTTTTAGACTAAGATCAACTTGACGTAGTGATTAATTTAATGTATGACCATCGGGACTCGTCACCTCTCTGACGTCGTTGAAGGATTACAACGACATGTATCAGAGGAGCTCGGAGATGTACCCTCGAACCAGAGTTGATTGGGAGTTTTATAATCCATTTGAATGTTTAAGGATACGTTAGCCATGTTTGGGGCTAAGATCAACTTAAACGGGACCGTTTAGATCCGGCAAAAGAGTGTTTGGAGACTCTATTGTTCCAGTTTAGGGACGTGGTGGTCCATATTCCAGTTTAAGGATGTGCTGGTCCATCGCCAGTTTAGGGACGTGGTGGTCTATTTTCCAGTTTAGGGACGTGGTGGTCCTTGTTCCAGTTTAGGGACGTGGTGGTCCTTGTTCCAGTTTAGGGACGTGGTGGTCCATCATTAGTTTAAGGACGTTTCGGTCCAATATTAGTTTAAGGACGTTTCGGTCCAATTATTAGTTTAGGGACGTTTCGGTCCGATTATTAGTTTAGGGACGTTTCGGTCCAATATTAGTTTAGGGACGTTTCGGTCCGATTATTAGTTTAGGGACGTTTCGGTCCAATATTAGTTTAGGGACGTTTCGGTCCACGAGTTTAAGGACCCCGCAGTCCATATGGATGTGTGGTCGTTGGGACCCGTCGCCTCTCCGACGTCGTTGAAGGATTACAACGATAGATGTCAGAGGAGTTCGGAGATGTACCCTCAAACCGGAGATAAATTGGTTTAGGAGAGCAATTTTGCTCAGTCGATTTAATTTGAGGACTTACGGCCAAAATTGGGTTAAGTCCAGTTGAGAATATTCAACATTTTTCTTGATATTTGGCCTGTTAGGCCTGTGCTAGGGCTTTGCCCATATTTAATAATGCACTGCATTCTATTCTGGCCTGCTAGGCTTTTGATTTGGGCTCTGTCCCTTTATTTATGATGCAGAGCATCTATTTTAGTTTGGGCTCTGCACCTTCTTAAAACAATGCATTGCATTTTATTAGACCTGTTAGGCCTTCTTTAATTGGGCTTGGCCCCTTTTATAACCAAGGCAGTACATTCGTCTGGCGCTTTGCGCCGAGTAATGAGCGCAAGCTCATATGGTGATGACACGTATCATGCTCTGGTGAGCGCAAGCGCACTAGCGCAGTGCGCTGCGCTAGCGCGCTGCGCTAGCGCGCTGCGCTGTTGCGCTGCTGACACGTGGCGCGCTCTCAGCGAGTTGCGCCAATTCCAGAGAGCAAAGCTCTATCTTAAGAGCGCTTAGCGCAAGTGGTTCTATAGCTGACACGTGGCGCTCTCTTAAGAGCGCAACGGCGCAGTTTGGAAGTGCAAAGCACTAAGAATCTTTTAGATTCAAGAACCGAAGTGCAAAGCACTATTTAATTTCTTGATCTAAATTAGATCAAAGAAAAATAAATTTTTCTTTTGTTTGAAGAACCAGAGGTTCATAAAAGTGCCAAGCACTATTTTTTTTTTATTGTTTTAAAGAACCAGAGGTTCACAAGAAGTGCAAAGCACTGTTTATTATGTAAAGATCATTGATCTTGTTTTTAGACCAATGATCTATTAGAAGGAATTTCTTCTAATTCATGAAGGTTCTTTACCTTTTTCTTGAAATCTTCTCAGAGTTCTCTCTGTTTAAAGTTCTTGAGTTTTCAAGAAAATGTTCATGCCTTTGAATTGAGGCCTAAGGTCCTTTTTATAGTGCCCATAAATTAGTTAAATTTGTTAAAGAGATCATTCTCTGAGTGATTTGGGGAATTTTCCCCACCGTTGGATCTTTGATCTAGGGGCTTCTGCTTTGCAGAAGAAAATCTTCTTGTTTTAACAAGAACAGAAAAGATTTCTTAAAATCTTAATTTAGTTTGGCGCAGATGCCCCAGCGCGTGACACGTGTCGCACAGCGCAGCGCATCTGCGCTGACACGTGTCGCGCAGCGCAGAGCGCAGCACAGCTGCGCTGACACGTGTCGCGCAGCGCAGAGCGCAGCGCAACTGAAGCGTTGCTTCATAAAAAAATAGAGCTCTGCTCTGATTGGGCGCGCCTTCTTGGGCGTTGCGCTGACGTATTAGCGCCTGACGCGTGGCGCGTTGCACCCGAGACTTGAAGCGTTGCTTCAAAATTTTGAATTTTGAATTTGAACAGAGCTTTGCTCTGATTGGGCGAAACAAATGCCCCCCCCACCGTTGCGCTCACGTGGCGCACACGTGAGTGCAGCGGTGGCAAGCCCTTAACCGTTAGATCAAGAGGCGAGCTCAAGGGGCGCAAGCGCCTTATAAATAGGGCCTCTGACCCTTAGAAAATCTCACCATTTTTCTAGATTTTGATTTTCAGAGCTTTGCTCTTGCTTAAAACTCCAGAGCTTTGCTCTCGTTTCCAGAACTTTAGAGCTTTGCTCTCATTTTCCAAGTTAGAAAATTTTAGGTAAACTTAATCTTAGACTAAATATTTTAATTAACTATTAGAGCTTTGCTCTTACAGATCTTTCGATCTAAAGAGATCCCCATTGGGGTTTCATAAACAGAGCTTTGCTCTAAAAAAAAGACTTATAGATCTACAGAGATCTTGTTCATGGGTTCTAACCCATGAACAGAGCTTTGCTCTTGAATCAAATGTAGATCTTTTAGATCTGAAAAACAAAGAACTTTTTTGTAAGTTTTCATGGATTTTTCAAGATTCCAGAAATTTTAATTTTAAAATTATTTTCAAAATTTTCTTTTTGATGGAATATTACAGAGCTAAGCTCCTTTTTAAAGAATTTTATTCTTTTGAGGCCAGAATTTGACAAGTGTCATTCTGTGACAGAGCTTTGCTCTGAAAGAGGAGATTTTCTGCTTGTCTCTACGGATTCTTCCCCCCCTTTTTTTTAAATGGGAATGTTCCCCCGGGGACCAACTGACAATCTCATCCAATGATGAGTTTGTCTTATTAACTGGCGCATTGTCATTTAGATTTTGTGGGTCCCTCTTTGGTCTTCTACTCACTGCACTATGGTGCGGTGTAATTAATTAATTTTGATTTTAATTTAATGAATGCATTTTCTTCTTTCAATGCCAAATGTTGGGATTACAACACTAACGGCTAAATTGTTCTTTTGCAGCGATCATGTCTGAAGACACTTCATTCCCGTTCGTCCGCTCGGAGGAGGGATTTCCCGAGGCGCCCTTGGACCGTGAAGCCCTAACCATGATTAGAGAGTACGACCCGGAGTACAAGAAACTCCACCTTTGGGGGTCTTGGTATAACCAAATTATTATGGGCCGACGGAGCTTCACCTGCGCGGTACCGTTAGAACCTATCACGGCAATTCACTACGCTAACCCACCTCCAGTGCAGTATGCCGTGGAGATGATAGACTGGACCGCGAACAGCTTTCTTCATCCCGCTATGGATGCGGTTCCGGTTCAGCGTCCTATGGTTTTGGATATCCTAGGACGCCGTATCTGTCAAGGGGAAGCACGGCCCTGGGGGCAATCATATAACCTTGGTTTGATTCCCCGTCACCCGATTGGCTATCTGCCGTGGGCCCGGTACATCCTGTCGACGAGGAAGTCGCAGTTGATAAGACTAGGACTGTACACCGCAGTCTACGTCTCTCTCTTCCAATATCCTACGCTCCCTACCTGGTGGTTCAAGGCTTTCTTGGAGCAATGGAATATTCCCACCCACACTTTCCTTGTCATGGATCGGGAAGTGTCTATTTCTTTGGAGGAATTCGCGGAGGTATCCGGCCTACCGGTCATGGGGGAACATTATGAAGAGCTGCTCCCGACAGATGAGTACATCTTCGGTGCTAAGCCGATGTTAAGGGGGATTACGCCGGAAAATGCCGTTCAACACCAATTCCCGAGCCTGATCAAGGTGTTGAACATCTACGAGTCCCTCTTCATCGAACACGGGAGCCGAGGAGTTAATTTTGAGGACTTCATTGCTCGCTTCCTCCGTCCGAGCGTTATTTCGCCAGGAGCCGTCAAATCTACCATCCTGGATGATCCTTTTGGCCTAGGTTTGGATAACCTGCCGACGAAGGAGATATACCAAAAGGCTTTCTTCCTCCCAGACTTCCCTACTATATCTTTCGCGGAAATTGCGGCCCCTGGGATGGATGAGGAGGCCTTTTTCTTAGGATTTCTCGGGCTGTGGCTGAATTGGTTCGCGATCCCAATGCATTCTCATCGCATGCGGCCCTCTGTCTTTTATCCAGCCCACCGCATGGTCATCGGGGTAAAGGTGGCCGTGGGGATTGCCGGCCTGGCGCACCTATATCATGGCCTCAGCCGAGCAGCGGATGCCAACGAGCCCGGGGTACTGCACGTGGTCTTCCCGATGCATTACTTTGCATCGTGGCTCGAGCTACACACGGAGGGTGTCTTCGGTATGCATAAAAGGCCTTCATTCTTTGACAAGTGCGGTTTTCCTCACATTTTACAGCTGATTGGCTCATCAATCGTGACCCCTTCACCACGGGACGCCAGAGGTTTACTGCTTCGCCCTCACACCGTTGGAGTCGGGATGTCCTTTATTGATAAGGTATTAACCATTGGAAAAGCGTCCACCACTGCGGTGCGACCACTACAGGACTCCTTCAAGGATGGAGTTTCAGTGTTAACAGTCCGGGAGATCCTTCATTTGTATTCTATTAGACCGGGTTTCCTAGTCTTCAGGCAGGGCGGTGCAGCAGTCTTTATGAGATATAACCCGCATCGTTTTGCCCGACAACTGGGTTACGATCAAGGGGTAGCCTTAGAAGCTTTCTTACTGGAACCTGCTGTAAATGAAGAAGGGATGGAGAACGCGTTACACCACTTCATGCGCCTGAACACGGGTTCTCATTTTTTCATTAGCACGCCGGCCTGTGCTCCACGACTCCTTAATGTATATAAAGAGTGGTACAATCATGCGACGGGGGCTGTTATAAAGGAAGAGAGGCGAGTGTTGATCGACCGTAAAGAAGTAACCCCCGGTACCAATCGTAACGCTCCCTTAGCGCCAAGGATCCTGGTGGTTCCTCCTCTAAAAGATGCTGGGGGCAGACCATCACGTGCGCAAAGCCCTCCACGTGAGCTGCCGCTCCCTGATATCACAGACGCACCTCCCACACCCTGTGCTCTAGTGGAGGCAGTGGTTGTACCCTCGCCGGAGTCTGGCGCGGGTGCGGACATCGGGACCCATCGTCCCAAAGTGGCTGCTAAGCGGAAGTCGATCCCCCGCGAGCCTAGGGTCGGGGGTCAAAAGAAAAAGAAGTCGCTCTTCACTGTGGATGTCGTGTTCGGCCAGGAACCCCATGCTCCTCATGCTGAAGGTCTGCTCGAATATGGGACTAACGCAGGGTTGGTGATGCCGCCGCCGGACGATACAAACTTGGAAGCTGCTCTCAGAGCTTCGGCATGGCTGGTGAAGCGTGACGCGTGGCTAGCTAAGCTTGTTCAATCAGGTAACTACTAGTCGCCTTTTCTTTATTGCAACATATCCTCTTCATTACTTTTAACTTACGCTTTTCTTTCTTTTCTTTCAACAGGCGTCACTGATGAAGAAGCCATTGCTGCTTCTCTGAAGACTTTTCAGGAGGAGGAACGTCGCAGGGCATCTATGGGCCTTAGTAAGTTTCGACTCATCAAGTTTTTCGTTTTCCCTGTGTTATGGTCGATCTAACCTTTCCCTTTTAATTACAGGAACCTCAATGTCGTTCCCTCCTAGCGACGCAGATGTCCTACCAGCTGCCGACGTTCCTGCTTCTTCTGGGCCACCGCAGGAGGTTCGTCTTGAAGCGCCGATGAGAGATGCCTTAAAGGCTCTGGAGGCATCCCTGAATGAAGATGATGATGCCTTGAAGGAGGCGTCACAGAGGTCCCTCATGACCGCTCGGGAGGAGAGGAAGCGGTTGAGGCGTGAGGCGAAGGCACGCGGGGGGCTGCCTTGGCTATGGGAGCGGGCCCCAGCACCGCCCCTCGAGCTGACACTCCCTCCGAAGAGGCCTCTATCGCCCTATCCACTGCCCGTAGAGAGGTGGCGCGAGCAGTTCGGAGCGCAAACGGTAAATCCGCTTCAGGTAATATTTCTCTCAGAGTTTTTGTTATAAGGATTTTAATGTCATTGGTCCTTATATCTCTTATTTTTGCAGGGCTAAGTCCGATCGGGGGAGAGGCGGAAGCCGTCGATCCTAGGGGAACGGAGGAGGCGATGCCTGCCGAACTCGAGCCGACAGTGGGTAATATCGTTGAGGCCATGGAGCCTGAAGTGGAGGTCGAGGGGCCTACCGCCGAGAAGGTCATTGATGCCGAACCTGAAGCGGTGGCAGATGATATGATCATTATAACTGAGTCCAGGATGGTGGCGGCTGAGGCGCTCGAGGTCGGCGGTCCCTTGGCGACGGTAGACGATACAACTGCAGCTACTGAACCTGAGAGAGTAGTGGGTGAGGTGGCCATGATTCCCGAGGACGAGCCAACCGCTCCCTCTCTGGAATCTGGCAATACTCCAATCATAGCCCTTCCCATCTATGGCCCTCCGTCGTCCCCAGGTCTTGCTAGCACGACGACGGTCCCCATCGAGTCGGGTGACGAGGCCACGGGCGGTGGTCTCATGTCGGTAGAGGAGGGAGTCGCCTCCGTTTCAGCCGGGAGCTCCTCAGGTAAACCCTAAGTGGCTGCTTTTCTTTACTTTACAACTTTTTCTAACAAGTTCACCTTTTCGTAATGCAGGTGCAGCTAGTGCCGATGCCCCACTGCTCGAGGGAGCGCCTTCAACGACTGCTTTGGCGGTGGTCACCTCTCAACCTTCTCTCATACCCTCGAAGATGTTGGAAGGTATGTGTTTACGATTTATTAATCTTGTTTTCCAGACATATAATTCGTGTACTAAAGTCACACTGTTGTGTTTTCAGGAATGCTTTTTGATCATGTATATCAGATGTTGCTCCCACACTTTTCCTTCCCATCTGAGCTTGCTCTTCCTCTGGTGGCGTTGGTGAGTATGATTTCCGTTGACATCCCTCCTCTTTTTTTATTGATGGAATTACCTCTAACCTCTTTTTCTCATCCCAACTGCAGTGCTACAGATTGAAGGAAGGGATAAAAGATCAGCTGCGCCACCAGCCCTTCCGACCTTGCCACCTGTCTCAACTGCTACAATGACCATCATATTGGTAACTTTCCTCTCTTTATTTTCCGTACTGTTATCTGATCGCATCCTGTTTCTTTTTAGCTGTCGTTCTGGCTTCGGCGCCCTTCGAGCCTCGCATTACAATGCCGGCGGGTCCTTATCTGAGGAGTCTGTCTTCAAAAGGCGCCGCGAATAGTCTGCGCATGTTGAGTGACTACGTCGAGGAACTCGACGTTGAAACTCCTACATCCGCCGCAGACTTCGCTATGGTGGTTAACCCGATGCTAGCAATACTCGTGAACTTTCATGATGAGGGCATCATTGCATCCTGGGTTAACCATTGTAAGGAGATCGAGGGTCGCCTATATCAGTTGGAGTCGCTGCGTCCCGCTCCCGAGACCTTGGCTGCCAGTAATCAAAGAACAGCGTGGATTGAGCAGAGCGCTCCTTACTTCCGCCATCTCGAACAAGAAGTCATTTCAAGGCGTAAGGAGCGTGGTGAGACTTCGAGCAAGTCTGCTCAACTGCATGCTCGGGTGGAGGCCAATGCCGCACGGCTGAAGGTTATCTTTGAGGGCCTCCTGCAATGCCTCTCCGAAGGGTTATCATTGAGGCAAAAACTTGACGTTGTCGAGCGAGCTACAGTCAGCCAGGAAGCAGCCCAGAAGGTGGCAGAGGAGCAACTTTCATCCTTCTTGCAGCAGTGGGCTCAGGTGGAGGCGGAGGTGGCCGCGGCTGTCACTCGAGAGGAAGCGCTGAAGGAAGTGCGAGAGCAACTTGTGAACTTACTAAAGACACTTCCTCCTCAGTAGCTATCCATTTTTGTATCGTTCGTTCTTATAGATAAAAGAATGTATATGTATATATTTTTTTATCCTTTGACATAATGTATCCTGTATCCGATCAAGTTTATGAATAAAAGATACACCTTTTTTTTTGTAATGTGTCATTTCCTGGTCTTTTCCTTCTTTTATTAGCAGCATATCACCTTAGCGAACATGGTTGACGGATAGTAGGGTACGCATCTTGACTTTCCTAAGAATCAGCGATGGCTTAGGCCACAGGTTCAGATCTGCTGCCTAAGACTTTTCAATTCCATGAGCCGTGAGGGTCTCGTAGAGATTTTTCTCCCTACGGATCGAGAGGATCTCATAGGTGGTTTTTCTCCTTAGGAATCGTGAGGATTCCTAAGTGTGGTTTCCTCTTATAAGTCGTAAGGATCCTATAAGAGAATTTTCCCTCTTAAGAGTCGAGAGGATTTGTAAGCGGTTGTTTCCCTCCTTGTCGAAAATCGACTTCGGAGAGTGAGACCCGTGAATAGTATGCAAGAGACCATTTTGGATTGACTTACAGGGCCCCATTGCTCAAAAAGCAAGTTTTTCAATCTTTATTGTCTGAGACTTCTTCTTACAAATTGAGACATAAGTTCAATTTGTTGAAGAAATCCCTTTTCTGAAAGGTTTGGCGGGATTTCCCCCACCGTCGGATCTTTGATCCAAGGGCTTCTGTTTTACAGAAGATAATCTTCTTGTTTTAACAATAACAGAAAAGATTTCTTCAGAACCTTAATTTTTGTTTAGCGCAAATGCTCCAGGGTATGACGCGTGTCGTACAGCGCACAGTGCAGCGCAACTGCGCTAGCACATCTGCGCCGACACGTGTCACGCAGCGCACGGCGCATACGCCGCTGAAGCGTTGCGCTGTTTTGGGCGTTGCGCTGATGCGTCTGCGTCAGATACATGGCGTATTGCGTAGCGCAAATAATCTGAAGCGTCGCTTCATTAAATTAATTTTCAAGACAGAGCTTTGCTCTGATTTGGGGAAGACGAAGCGTTGCTTCATCTCCCACCTCGGAATTTGAACAGAAGTTCGCTCCGATTAGGGTAAACTGCCGTGACAATTCTTGGAAGTTGAAGAGGCACTTGATGCCTATAAATAGGACCTTTGGTCCCCCCAGATACTTATCATCTTTCATATTTCTATTTTCGAAGACTTCAGAGCCTTGTCCTTGCCTTCAAGAACTCCGGTGCCTTACTCCTCCCCTTTTTTTTTAAGTTTTTAGGAAAACTTTAGGTAAAATCAATTCTTAGATTAATCTTAACCAGCAGAGCTTTCATCTAGGGGACTTTATTCTTGAACATAGTTTCACTCTCTGGGAATTTAGTCCTCTATGTATATGATTGCTTTTCTATTGCTGATCTTCCTGTAATATTTCCTCCAGGCATAATGGCGGCGGTGCATCTATACAGTTTGCACGAGTTCATCACCTACGACGATATCTGCGCTCAGGGTCGTCAACAAAACCAGGAGTTTACAGACGCTGAATGTGCAGAAGTTATGGGTCGTCTGAACGCAAGCGGTGGTTGGTTGTTGCCTCGTCGTTCGGCCCTTTTGAGAGTCGTGTTGGGAGCCATATGGAGAGCACTTCCGGGTCTTCATGAGGCCTTACCGCTCAACGCGCTGGATGATGCCGAAGACAAGGTGCATTCAGTGCACCTGACAGGGCTGATCTCAAAGAAACGACGGAACAGCCTTATTAACATCCTACACCAAGTCTTCCAGCAGACGACGATAGTTGCTGCTTATCAAAGGCCAGGAGGGCTCGCCGATGATCTCGATACAGAGGAGCGCGAAAGACTGCGCATAAGAATAATTAGAAAGGCCAGAAGAACTCTGGATGGCCTTACTTTTGATTTCCTCAATCCGTGCCCCGGATCTGAGGTTATACCGTTGTAATAATTTGAATAATGTTTCTTATTCATTATTCTTATGCTTATAAAAAATTTTAGCGGTATGAATGGAAACCCTCCCCCTTTCTATTTCGGCTTGTCTTATTTCTTGTCCTGAGTCTTCTGTCCATGCATAAATAAACGCGTCACGCATGCCAGATCAAATGTAAACCGGATGTTCTTTCTGTTATCTTCTTTCTTTTGATGTCAGCAGGCTGTCTTAATAACCATGGTTGATGGATGTCTAAAACGAGTATTCTGACTTCCTCAGGAAATAGCGATGGCTTAGGCCGCAGGTTCAGGTCTACTGCCTAAGACTTTTCAATTCTATGAGCCGTGAGGGTCTCATAGAGGCTTTTTTCCCTACGGATCGAGAGGATCTCATAGATGGATTTTCTCCTTAGGAATCGTGAGGATTCCTAAGTGTGGTTTTCTCTTATAAGTCGTAAGGATCTTATAAGAGAATTTTCCCTCTTACGAGTCGAGAGGATTCGTAAGTGGTTGTTTCCCTCCTCGTCGAAATTCGACTTCGGAGAGTGAGACCCGTGAATGGTATGCAAGAGACCAGTTTGGATTGACTTGCAAGGCCTCATTGCTCAAAAAGCAAGCTTTTCAATCCTTGCTGTCTGAGACTTCTTCTTACAAATTGAGACGAATCGGGGATCTGTCTGCAGTTGTAGCGGAACAGTTGACATGAGTTAAGAAGCTCTCGTCACGGAGTGTTTGTATCCGTGAGTCGAGGAGTTTGCTAGGGATTATTTGTTTCCCAAGCGCCAAGGAGTATTTGTTTCCTTGGGGTTTGAAACGAGTCGAGGGTTCCCATAGAGGCTCTGGTGGCTCTGCGGGTCGACGCGGATCAGGAAGCTCTCGTCAAGGAGTGTTTGTATCCGTGAGTCGAGAAGTTTGCTATGGATTATTTATTTCCCAGGCGCCAAGGATTATCTATTTCCTTGGGGTTTGAAACGAGTCGAGGGTTCCCACGGGGGCTCTGGTGGCTCTGCGGGTCGACGCGGATCAGGAAGCTCTCGTCAAGGAGTGTTTGTATCCGTGAGTCGAGGAGTTTGCTAGGGATTATTTATTTCCCAAGCGCCAAGGATTATTTGTTTCCTTGGGTTTGAAACGAGTCGAGGGTTCCCACTGGGGCTCTGGTGGCTCTGCGGGTCGACGCGGATCGGGAAGCTCTCGTCAAGGAGTGTTTGTATCCGTGAGTCGAGGAGTTTGCTAGGGATTATTTGTTTCCCAAGCGCCAAGGATTATTTGTTTCCTTGGGTTTGAAACGAGTCGAGGGTTCCCACGGGGGCTCTGGTGGCTCTGCGGGTCGACGCGGATCAGGAAGCTCTCTTCAAGGAGTGTTTGTATCCGTGAGTCGAGGAATTTGCTGGGATTATTTGTTTCCCAAGCGCCAAGGATTATTTGTTTCCTTGGGGTTTGAAACGAGTCGAGGGTTCCCACGGGGGCTCTGGTGGCTCTGCGGGTCGACGCGGATCAGGAAGCTCTCGTCAAGGAGTGTTTGTATCCGTGAGTCGAGGGATTGGCTGAAGACACTGGTTTCTTCGGAGTTGGAATGAACCGTCGAGGTTTGGCTTCGTCTTCTGGCTGAGCCTGTTGGGAAGGTATGGTTCCCTCTTTGTTTACGCCCTTGGATTGTATACAGGGATCGATGTGATCTTGACTGTAGGGCCAAAGTTTTATCATCATTTTTTTTGTTTTATTTTCGCGATGCTCTATCATTTCAGCTTTTATATCGCGAAGGTCGCGATTGCCCAATCATTTCGGCTATTTTTCGCGGTGCCCAATCATTTCGGCTATTTATTTTATTCTCGTTCGCTGCTTTTTATTGCGAGTTGCCCAATCATTTCGGCTATTTTGCATGCATACATTTTTACTTGCTGCTTTTTATTGCAAGTTGCCCCATCATTTCGGCTATTTCGTATGCATGTGCAGCCTACTGGTTTTTCGCCGTAAACCTGGAATCAGACGCCGATTTCGGCATCAGCACCGCTACAACTGGGATATTGCCAGGAGCGAATCATCATTTGCCTCTGTTGATGTCGAACAAAGGTGGCTTAGCGACCAGGGTTAAGGTCCTGTCGACTAAGGCTTTTGACTTCATGAGCCGCAAGGGTCTCACAAAGGTATTTCTTCCTACAAGTCGTGAGGATCTTGTAGGTGCATTTTCTCTTTAAGAATCGTGAGGATTCCTAAGTGTATGTTCCTCTGTAAGTCGTAAGGATCCTACAAGAGGGTTTTCTCCTTGTAAGTCGAGAGGACTTATAAAGGTTGTTCATCATGCGAACATATCCTCAGTCTCGGATGAGACTTGATTAAAGAAATGTTTATTCGCGCCCGTGGATTGTATACAAGGGTCAGTATTGAGCCACTTGTAGGGCAATATCGGAAGTTGTGGGGGTTGGTTAAGCACGGGTTTGGGTCTCTGTAACTTAAGACTTTCAACTCTTATGAGCCGTGAGGGTCCCATAAGAGAGTTCTCCTTACAAGTCGTGAGGATCTCGCAAGTGTATTTTCTCCTTAGGAATCGTGGGGATCCCTAAGTGTGTTGCTCCCTTGTGAGTCGTAAGGATCTCACGTAGGTGGTTTCTCCTTACGAGGTCGAGAGGACCCCATAAGTGTCCTTTAACGAGGTTGCGCCCTTTCAGGTTTTCACAAACACTCGCCGGTAGTCCTGCTGTTTTTACTCACGGAGCCCTTTCGGGTTTTCATCCGTGCCCATTTTGCTTATGGACATACCATTTTTATTTATTTATTTATTTATTTATTTATTTATTTAATTTTCTTTTCCTCCTTCTTTTTTATTCATCTCGTCAGCCTAAGGATGCTGCGGTAGTAGTTTTAAGGACGTTTCGGTCCGCTATTAGTTTAAGGACGTTTCGGTCCATCACTTGAGAAGGCTGGCTACTGCTGATAGAGTTTGAGCTTAGGAAGATAGCGAGCGGACATAGTCGTCGTCATCTACCATTGACCTAGGCTGTGGCTCATTAAGCATAGTATTTCTTTAGGAAGCGACCGTTTATCGGCCTGAAAGGCCTTTCACCGTGCATGTCCATGAGTAGATAGGCCCCACCCTGGTAGACCTTATCTATGATGTATGGGCCTTCATAGTTTGGCTGGAATTTTCCTCGCTTTGCGCGATTGGGGATCATAGGCCTTTTGACCACTAACACAAGTTCGCCTTGGCGGAATGTCCTCGGCCGGCTCAATCTTTCTTATGAGCGCGTCATCTTTGCTTTATAAGCTTCCAGATTTTGCTGTGCTATGAGCCGGGTTTCATCAAGAGCGTCAAGCTCTTCAAACCGGAGGTGAGCGTTTTCTTTATCCGTCAGCTCGTAGTGAATTGCCACTCGCAAAGAGGGTAATTCTATTTCAAGGGGTAGTACCGCTTCCGTGCCGAATACTAACGCGTAGGGTGTCGTGTTCGTGGCCGTCTTGAACGTGGTTCGATACGCCCAAAGAGCCTCTTGCAACCTCTCATGCCAGTCCCTCTTGTTTCGGGACACCGTTTTCTTTATAATTTTCGTCAAGGTCTTGTTGAAGGCCTCGGCGAGACCGTTAGCCCGCGGATTATAAACTGAGGAATATCTCCAGTCTATAGTGTGCTGCTGTGCGAAGCGGCTAATTTTATGACTTCGGTAGGCTGACCCATTATCAGAGATGATCCTTCTCGGGGTTCCAAACCGGTATATGACATGCGTTTTGAAGAAGTGGAGGATATTTTCCGTCTTCACCTCTCTTAACGGTACTGCTTCTGCCCATTTAGAGAAGTAGTCAGTCGTCGCCAAGATGAAACGATGTCCCCTAGAGGATGCCGGTTTGATAGGGCCAACTATGTCAGTTCCCCACATTTCGAATGGCCAGCTAGCCACCGTTGGATGTAGTGGATTTGGGTGCTGGTGGATGAAGTCCCCATGGATCTGACACGGGTGACATTGCTTCGCGTATTCCAGGCAATCCTGTATCATCGCGGGCCAGTAGTAGCCCATCCGTTTTATCTTCAACTTCATCTTAGGGCCTGCTTGGTGGGAACCGCAGAGTCCGTCGTGAACTTCTTGGACGACCCTTCTCGCTTCGTCAGGTCCTAAGCCTCTCAGCCACAGAGAATCGAATGACCTCTTGTATAGAGTATCGTTAACGAAGGCGAAAGACAGAGCTCGTTTCACGAGCTGATGTCTTATGGACGCTTCTTCAGGCATTCGGTGGAACTTGAAGTAATCTATGAAGACTTCTCTCCAGTCCTCGGTATTTTCCCAATCTTTTATTTGCAGGGTTGTCTCCTCGTTCGCTCCTTTTTCTTCAGATGATTCCGGAGATACTTCTGCTGGGGCAAGCACTCGACGGCTTTGTACCACGATTCTAACATCATCGAGGTTCTCGTCAGCCAGTTCTTTAGCAAGTTTGGCTAGTGCGTCCGCTTTGCTGTTTTCCGCGTGCGGTATGCTCTCCAAGGTATAGGAGGGAATTTGGGTTAGCAGTTGTTGCACTTTTTCACCGTATTTTACCAATTCCGGTTTGCATGTTTGGTAATCGCCGTTCACTTGACTGACGACTAGCTGGGAGTCCCCATATATGAGGTGGTCTTCAATTCCCATGTCAATGGCGATCTCGAGGCCTGCTATCAAAGCTTCATATTCAGCTTCATTATTCGTTCTCGGCTCTGTTAAGGAGAAGGCGAAGCACATTATTCCTCCTTGTGGGGTCACAAAGATGAGTCCTACCCCCGATTTGATCATTGGCGTACTTTGTTTGTGCTTTTCCATGGAAGATGCTCCATCGAAATAAAGCTCCCAACGGGTATCACCACTGTCGATTGCGTCAAACGCATGTCTGTCTGGCAAATCGCAATTTAGAGGAGAATCGGCAGGTATGGGATGCTCAGCAAGGAAGTCGGCGATGGCCTGGCCTTTCACTGCCCTGAGAGGTTGATATGTTATCGAAAATTCCATCAAGAGCAGGGCCCATTTAGCGAGTCGCCCTGTCAATATGGCTTTTGACATTATATATTTGAGAGGGTCCACTTTTGAAATAAGACGGACTTCATGCGCCAACGCATAGTGCCTGAGCTTTGTTATCGCAAAGATCAACGCCAGGCAGTGTTTTTCAATGGGGGAGTAGTTGCTTTCTGCCCCCAGCAGAACTCGACTTAAGTAGTAGAGTGCTCTTTCTTTCCCTTGATCGTTCTCTTGTGCCCATAATGCGCCTAAAGAACCTTCGAGGACGGTTGTATAAAGAATGAGAGGCTTCCCCTTAACCGGAGCAGCCAACACCGGCGGGTTCTGCAGGTATTGCTTGATCTCGTCCAGTGCGCTTTGGAATTTTTGATCCCAAACGAATGGGGTTCCCTTCTTCATCAGGTGACTGTAAGGACGGCACTTTCCTGAAAGGTTAGCTATAAATCGCCGTATGTATGCGAGCTTCCCTTGGAGAGACCGCAGCTGTTTGAGAGTCCTCGGCGGAGGCATTCCATGATCGCTTTAATCTTTGACGGATCTATTTCAATACCTCGGTGTCGAACAACGAATCCCAGGAATTTGCCCGAGGAAATCCCGAACGCACATTTAAGAGGATTCATCTTCAAGTTGTATTGCCGAAGGCGTTGAAATACAGTCTTCAGATGCTCGAGATGTTCCTCGTATGATTTGCTTTTAACCACGAGATCGTCGATATAGCATTCAACGATTTCGTGTATAAGGTCATCGAAGATCTTTGTCATGGCCCTTTGATAAGTGGCACCGGCATTCTTTAAACCGAAGGGCATCACCTTGTAGCAGAATATACCCAGAGGAGTCCTGAAAGCGGTATGCTTCTGGTCTTCGGGATGCATCTTTATCTGGTTATACCCCGAAGAGCCGTCCATGAAGGAGAAAACCTCATGAGTGGATGTATTGTCTATCATCAGTTCGGTGACTGGCACTGGGAAATCATCCTTTGGGCAAGCTTTATTAAGATCCCGAAAGTCTACATATATGCGCACCGTCCCATTTTTCTTCATCACCGGGACGATGTTGGCGATCCATTCAGGGTATTGAACTTCCTGGATGAAACCAGAGTCGATTAACATTTTGACCTCAGCGTTGATGCTCATTTCAAGCTCGAGCCGCATTCTTCTCGGCGCCTGTTTGACTGGCTTGATGTCCGGGGATATCGCCAATTTGTGTACAGCAATTTCTGGATCTAGTCCCGGCATTTCGGAATAGTTCCATGCGAAGCAATCTTTATGCTGTACGAAGACGTCCTTTAACGCAGCCACCCTCTCTTCAGACAGCAGCTCGCTGACAAATGTCGGTCGCGGATCGTTTACCGTCCCCAACTCAATTTTCTTGAGGTTATCTGCAGTTGTATGTATTCCATCCTCCAGTTCTTTCGGAGCTGGGGGAAATTCTGAGATCACCCCATCATTGCTGTTTTCGAAACACCAGGGAAGGCTGTTCATGTCCTTGGACTCTTCTTTTAATATCGTTATCACGTGACAAGGGCGAATTTTCTGCCAATCCCAATGCGGAGTTGGTTCTGTTCTTGTGTTTTCGGGTTCGTGCTTTTGTGGCGGCGCTACCCTCCAATTGTCAGACAACGTGAATTTACCAAGCTGATACTGGTCCTCAACCCAATTCTTAAAGGTGAAGCAATCTTCAAGCGGATGCCCTACTACTCGATGGTAAGAGCAATAATTTGGGTTGGAGACTTCGCCTGCTTGCTCAGGGTGTTTAGACTCTGGCAGTGTAAGCATTTGATGTCTTAGAGCAAGATCAAGTATTTTCCTTGTTTTGTTCCGAGGGAATGAGTATGCTCGACCCATTTTCTTCATGAGGGCTAGGTCAATAACGCTCGACTCTCGGATGCGTGGTTTCTTAGCTCTGCTGTGTGGTTGTTGAGCGCCTTTTTTGCCTTTCGACTTGTTTTTGCTTTCGTGTCGAACCTTTTTTGTAGCAGGTTGACAAGGAGCGGCATTTTCATCCTTCACGGCTTGTTGGAGAAGGCGTTGCGTCTTGGCTTTCTCATAGATGGCCGTCTCGCGGTTGTGATCATCTCGGGCTTTTTGACCAGCTTCCCTTATAAGCCTGTCCATTTTTTCTTCAAATGATGGACCGGGCAAATTTTCATCGGGAACTTTTATTGGCTTAGGATTAGCGTCCTCCCATTGAGCGTCCGCTTCTTCATCGAAGTCATACATGACGTAATAGCTGTTTACTAGCTCTCGTTTCTTTGACCGGATGTACCCAAGCCCTTTTATTTCCATTCTCCCGTTAGGCAGTTTGCGTTGAGTCCCGGGAACATTCCAGACCTTATCATAGAATTTGGCCTTTCTAACGGTCTGTGTGAAGGATATCCCCTGGCGTTTCAGCAGTTTCTTCAAACCTTCGGTATAGTATCTGGGAAGACGGATAGGCTGAAGCCTGTCGAGCGTGGGATCCGCGCCGTGCCAAACTTCTTTTTCCACCTTGTTTTCTTCAGAACGGTAGAATAGGATTGCCTTCTCGCCTTTTCGTCCGGGAGGGATATAAAATGTCTGCAATTCTTCCACACTGTTGGTGTCGAGTGCATCCAGTTCTTTGTAATGTTCAAGCGGCACCATGGTTATCTGCAGACTTCGCTCTTCTTCAGCAGAAGCCCGTATTGAAAGCCGAGCAGGGAATACAGCATGAACTTCATCCTCTGAATCGCTACCGAAGATCAATGAAGGAACGGATGGCCCCAGCTTGGTGTATTGGGACGGACCCGAATAAGTTATATCCTCTTCCTCCTCGGTATCGCTGCCGAAGACAGGGATGGTGGCGTTAGTTTTGTTCTCAGGCTTGTGACATCTTTCCGTGTCTTCGAAACTCGGCAAGAAGTATTTGGCATCTTCATACTTACGAACTTCATTCACGGAAAACGGATTCAATTCTCCTGCCACAGTGTACTCGAGACCATCCTTACAATATTTCATACACTGATGTTGTGTAGAAGGGATGATATTGTACTCGTGTAACCATGGTCGACCGAGCAGAGCATTGTAGCACATCTTGGCATCTATGACATGGAATTTAATGTCTGTGACGAGTAGCCCGAAGCGTAACGTCAATATCACAGATCCAAGAGTTTTTTATGATTGGGAGTCGAAACCGGAGATGGTGATCTTGTCCCGGGCGAGGTGTTGGACGCTCATGCAAATTTCCTTTAACACCCGCACATTGAGTAAATTAACAGATGATCCGTTATCGACCAAGATTTTACCTATCTTTATGTCATGGCAGTATCCTGAGACATAAAGGGGACGATTGTGTTCGCACGTCCCGAGGAGAAGGTCTTCATCGCCGAAAGCAACGTCGGCCGTGTGCACCTCTTCCAATTCATCCTTCATCTTTTGTTCGGCCAGGAAGGCTTGGAACTGGTCCGGATCTTGTAGGGCCTTAATCAAAGAATCCCTTGCCTCTTTTGATAGTAATAGGGCATCGAGAATACTGAGTTGTGAGGGTAGCTTTCTCAGATGCGCCAAGATATTGTAATCCACTTTATTCCTCTTTGGCGGGTTCTTGGCGGTTAACTCTTCCGCAACTCGGTCATCCAAGGCGATGTCTTCAGAGACCTTCTCTTTCCCCTTGTCTCTCTTGTTTAAGGGTCCGAGATTCTTTTCAGGTAGCGTCCGATTGCGTAGCTGTATATTCTCGCAAACCTTCGGTCCTTCTTCTTTCCCCGATGTGGATTCTTTGAAGAGGGTGCCAAGCTCTAACTCCTCTTCAGAATCGCTCCCAAATATAGGCACTTGTGATCCTCCGGCGTCAATCATGCAACAACCACCGGTAGTTTTACCAAGCACTTTGATCGTTCTGCCCTGCTTTCGGCGAGCTTTGCATCTTTCCCGTTTAAATTGTTGCCGGTGAGTAACATATCCTTGCCACCACTTATCGAAAGCTTTACACTCTTTAGTGGGATGCGACACCTTTTGATGGTACAAGCAATAGGAGGGGTGCATTTCCGATTCACCGGTGATGTTTCCTTCAGAGGTTGGTAGCTTCATGCCCATTGATATGGCCTTAGCGAACCTTTTCCTCATCTTGAATTGGCTTTTGTCAACGGCGGAGGCATTTCGCTCCAGCGGGATTATCTCACCTCTTTCATCAAGTCGTCGGCGTTTGGCCCTTTCAAATATAGCCATTTCGTGTTCTCGATCAGCTTTACTTTTTAGTCGAGCTTCGTCAAGGAACGCTTCAATCATTTCGACTGATAGCTCCGGAATTCTTGATTCGGTATCTGCCCCCAGCATTTTAGTGCCAGAAGCCTCTTCATCGTTCGTGATCGAATGGGAGATCATATGACAGCTCGCCACATTTTCCTCGGATTCATCTGATGAACTTTCTCCTTCATCTTCCTCTTAAAAGACGTGATTGAGGAACTCTTGGAGCGTGATGGGAGTCCGCGCCTTTTGGTTATATTCTTCCAGCGCGTCAATTTGCTTTTGCAAGTCCGTGCGCTTATCGCTAGGCTCTACGGGCTTCTTGGACTTCTTCTTCTTTTTCGAAGACTTTGACGACTGGCCGCTAGTGCTTGAATTCCTTGAACCCCCATCATTGGCCTTTGAAGTTGGACGTGGCTTCAACATCCCCTCAACGACCTGCGATTCTAATGGGTTCTTCCACTTGATCGCTGGACACGTTCGAAGATCATTTAGCATTCTTCTCGTTTTGGCTGATAATACAACCTCCCAAGGAGCTTCTTCAATGACGGAGCATGTTGCCCCCGGCGTATTTGTCCCCTTAGTGGTGTGGGGCTGCGGAGGATTCACCTTCCATTTGTCAGATAACGCGAACTTGCCCTGTCGGTACTGGTTTTCAAGCCAATTTTTGAAAACGTAACAGTCTTCGATCGGATGTCCTAGCACTCGATGATAAGGGCAGTAATTAGGCTCGTTGACGTCACTTGGTTGCAACGGGCGTTTTGGATCTGGCAGATTTATGAGTCTGTTGCGCAACGCCAGCTCGAATAGCCTCCTCGTTTTATCGTGGGGGAAGGAATAAGAACGTCCCATCCTATCCTCAAGGGGTACGTACGGGCGCGTATTGTTTGGACGAGCAACCGGCTTCGAGTCGCTCGGTTGTTGTTGAGCATTAGCGACAACGATCGCTTTTCCCTTTCCTTTGTCATTTCAGGAATCTGGCTTTGGGAGAGGGGGTTTATGGCCCATCTGGTCCATCTGCGCTAGTTTTTCAATCAAAGCCTGGAAGGAAGTCGGCTTGAAGAACATCATAAACTGTGAAATGGTTGCATGTGGATCAAGGGTTCCAACAAACATTCCCACCGCAGGGGCTTCTTCTATGCGCTGTTCATACTTCGATCATAGATTACGCCACCGTATAGCGTACTGAACCCATGTCTCACCGGGTTTTACCCTAGCGCTAATCAGTGCCGTCATCGGGGTACGTTCACTGGCACTTGCAAAACGTTGGGTAAACAGCAGCTCCATTTCCGCGAAGGTTTTAATAGAATCATTAGGGAGTTCAGAGTACCACTCGAACGCCGTATCTGATAGACTTCCAACGAACTGGCAGAGCAAGAGCTTGTCATCACCGCCGGTGTTACCGCAAAGCGCCCTGAACTGGGCAACATGCTGATGGGGATTGCCGGTCCCCTTGTAGACATGGAACTTGGGAATTGTGTAACCCGGCGGGTACTTGATTTGGTCATACCAGCCCGGATATGGCCGCCCCGTTTTTACGACATGGCCGGCTGCCTCGGCCGCATGATGAACCCTTATTTGTTGGGCTATGTATTCGTCCAGATCAGTTTTAGAGATTGTATCCTCTTTAGCCGTTGATAGAACGGGCTGAGGGTTTGATGTCTCTCCCCTATCATCTCCAAGGAAGATCGGGGGTTCTTCAGTCGGGGGATCTTGTTGTATCATCATCCCTATCATGTCCTGGAAGAGGAGGCCCATACGTTGTATGTTGGTCGCTTGTTCAGCAGCCTCTTTGTCCTTCTTTTCCAATATTCGGCGAAGGAACTCGGCGTCAGTCTCTTCCTCTTGGCGCTCATCTAAGGACGCTTCAGGGTTTTCTTTTGGCTCTGTAAGTGCGGCCATGGCATTCATCATCTCCTGGAGCTTTTGTTGCTGCTCCTGAGCCTTGGTCACTGATCGGGTGAGCGGTCGGTGACCCGTAGAAGTGCGGCTTTCTTCCTTTCCAGAAGCCATATAAACCGTATGAACTGTTATGCCCCCTGACTTAGGGCGTTTGGGTTCACCGCTTTTAAACTTTGCCAGTGTCTCGGGAGCTTTCTCTGGCCTTTTTCTTTTGTGGACCATTGAGGTTGAAGGAGCCGTTGCAGTGGGCATCCTAGCAATTGTTGCCCTCTGCTGTTTAATGGGGCGGTTTTTGTCCTTTTCCACCTTTGCTTTTTTCTGGCGATGAAGGTGGTCTGGGTCAATCACGGAGTCTTGAACCCTCCGCCAAACTTTATAAATTTTTTACAACAGCCGTTGAGGGGGCTGTTCCTGCTTTGTCTCCGGAGCTTTCTCCATAGGCGGAGGAGATCTTTTCAATGTAGCGGTTGGAGAGTTCTTTCTCACCTTCCTCAGCAATTCAAAGCTGTTCCCAGTTGGAACAGCAGCGTTGACCTCCACCACTGGAGCAGGTGGAGTTAGCCCTGAGGGGGAGTTGTCCCCTGCCTTCCTCACTCGTTGCCAATGTCGACGTCGAGCACGACGAGCCATTGAGATCGGCTCAGCGATAGAGATAGCTTCTTTTTGCCCCCTGTCTGAATGAGGTGCCGCCGGTGTTAACCTCTTAAAGACTGAGGTCGTCTTTTGAGGGGTGTATTCAACCTGTCGAAGACGGATCCTCGAGCAGGGGCAGGAGCAGGAATCATCAGTCTTGAAAAGACCGACTCTTTGGCGGGAGAAGCCGCCTTAACGACTTCCGGAACAGCGGCCGTTGCCCTCTTTGGGACAGCCAATTTAGAGTTCCGATCCAGCCTGGTGAAGACAGAGGCTGTCGATTTGGTAGCGGACGACCCGTTGACAGGGGTCGTGGTAGCAGTGAGCCGGTCGAACACCGACTTCTTTTTCGCTTCCGGTGCGGATATCGGCATAGAGAAGCTTGTAGGTGGGACCATGGTCCCGAAAAACAGGCCGGTGGTGGCCTGGGTCACCTGTTCTACCGGCAGAGCGAGGAAAGAGGCCGCTTGGGGCCCATATGTTACACCTCTCGTTGAGGTGAAGCGTCCATTGCAGTGGTGCTTCGCGCATTTGGTGCAGTTAGAATCCATGGATACTTGAGTTCTGCGCCAGACAAAAGACCAAATCTTAGCAACTTGAAATCCGAAGGCAACCATTTAACAAACCGCGACTGGTTCGTGAAGACGACACACGAAGCGTGGAGTGGAAAGAGGAAAAGGTCCCACCGGGCGTGCCAGAATCTGTTCCCCTCCGAAAGACGGCGCAGACTTTTCGTCCGTGCCTGAGGTTCGGGGCAGATGCTCTTTGGTTTTATCCATCTACCTCTCCGAGGATGCCAAGTTGATTTATGGCACCGTGTATCAGAGGTTTAGACGGATGCGGCCGATGTAGCAGACTTCGTCAGATTCCCCCTCAGGGTGAGGGGTTTTTGATTGTGGAGACGCTCTTCCCTGCAGGCGCAAGCCCCTGCATTTAATTACGCTACCGCATCGCGGTAACAAGTTTCTCCTTCTCCGGAATTTCACTTCGTGTCGTGTGTGTTTGTTTTGTTTGTGGTTGCCCGTGGATTGTATACGGAGACTGAGTAATGTCGTCGCCCGTAGGACGTGGATTAGTCCAAATCCGTATTTGCTTAGATTTGGGTTTGGTGTTTTTAGTTTAAGGATGCATTAGTCGCGTTGCGTCTAAGATCAACTTAAACGTTCGTTAAGGATACGTTAGTCCTGTTTTAGACTAAGATCAACTTGACGTAGTGATTAATTTAATGTATGGCCATCGGGACTCGTCACCTCTCTGACGTCGTTGAAGGATTACAAAGACATGTATCAGAGGAGCTCGGAGATGTACCCTCGAACCAGAGTTGATTGGGAGTTTTACAAATCCATTTGAATGTTTAAGGATATGTTAGCCGTGTTTGGGACTAAGATCAACTTAAACGGGACCGTTTAGATCCGGCAAAAGAGCGTTTGGAGACTCTATTGTTCCAGTTTAGGGACGTGGTGGTCCATATTCCAGTTTAAGGATGTGCTGGTCCATCGCCAGTTTAGGGACGTGGTGGTCCATGTTCCGGTTTAGGGACGTGGTGGTCTATTTTCCAGTTTAGGGACGTGGTGGTCTATTTTCCAGTTTAGGGACGTGGTGGTCCATGTTCCAGTTTAGAAACGTTTCGGTCCGATATTAGTTTAAGGACGTTTCGGTCCGATATTAGTTTAAGGACGTTTCGGTCCAATTATTAGTTTAGGGACGTTTCGGTCCAATATTAGTTTAGGGACGTTTCGGTCCAATATTAGTTTAAGGACGTTTCGGTCCGATTATTAGTTTAGGGACGTTTCGGTCCGATTATTAGTTTAGGGACGTTTCGGTCCAATATTAGTTTAGGGACGTTTCGGTCCACGAGTTTAAGGACCCCGCAGTCCATATGGATGTGTGGTCGTTGGGACCCGTCGCCTCTCCGACGTCGTTGAAGGATTACAACGATAGATGTCAGAGGAGTTCGGAGATGTACCCTCGAACCGGAGATAAATTGGTTTAGGAGAGAAATTTTGCTCAGTCAATTTAATTTGAGGACTTACGGCCAAAATTGGGTTAAGTCCAGTTGAGAATATTCAACATTTTTCTTGATCTTTGGCCTGTTAGGCCTGTGCTAGGGCTTTGCCCATATTTAATAATGCACTGCATTCTATTCTGGCCTGCTAGGCTTTTGATTTGGGCTCTGTCCCTTTATTTATGATGCAGAGTATCTATTTTAGTTTGGGCTCTGCCCCTTCTTAAAACAATGCATTGCATTTTATTAGACATGTTAGGCCTTCTTTAATTGGGCTTGGCCCCTTTTATAACCAAGGCAGTACATTCGTCTGGCGCTTTGCGCCGAGTAATGAGCGCAAGCTCATATGGTGATGACACGTGTCATGCTCTGGTGAGCGCAAGCACACTAGCGCAGTGCGCTGCGCTGGCGTGCTGCGCTGGCGCGCTGCGCTGTTGCGCTGCTGACACGTGGCGCGCTCTCAGCGAGTTGCGCCAATTCCAGAGAGCAAAGCTCTATCTTAAGAGCGCTTAGCGCAAGTGGTTCTATAGCTGACACGTGGCGCTCTCTTAAGAGCGCAACGGCGCAGTTTGGAAGTGCAAAGCACTAAGAATCTTTTAGATTCAAGAACCGAAGTGCAAAGCACTATTTAATTTCTTGATCTAAATTAGATCAAAGAAAAATAAATTTTTCTTTTGTTTGAAGAACCAGAGGTTCATAAAAATGCCAAGCACTATTTTTTTTTTTGTTTTAAAGAACCAGAGGTTCACAAGAAGTGCAAAGCACTGTTTATTATGTAAAGATCATTGATCTTGTTTTTAGACCAATGATCTATTAGAAGGAATTTCTTCTAATTCATGAAGGTTCTTTACCTTTTTCTTGAAATCTTCTCAGAGTTCTCTCTGTTTAAAGTTCTTTAGTTTTCAAGAAAATGTTCATGCCTTTGAATTGAGGCCTAAGGTCCTTTTTATAGTGCCCACAAATTAGTTAAATTTGTTAAAGAGATCATTCTCTGAGTGATTTGGGGAATTTTCCCCACCGTTGGATCTTTGATCTAGGGGCTTCTGCTTTGCAGAAGAAAATCTTCTTGTTTTAACAAGAACAGAAAAGATTTCTTAAAATCTTAATTTAGTTTGGCGCAGATGCCCCAGCGCGTGACACGTGTCGCGCAGCGCACAGCGCAGCGCAACTGCGCTAGGGTATCTGCGCTGACACGTGTCGCGCAGCGCAGAGCGCAGCGCAACTGCGCTGACACGTGTCGCGCAGCGCAGAGCGCAGCGCAACTGAAGCGTTGCTTCATAAAAAAATAGAGCTCTGCTCTGATTGGGCGCGCCTTCTTGGGCGTTGCGCTGACGTATTAGCGCCTGACGCGTGGCGCGTTGCGCCCGAGACTTGAAGCGTTGCTTCAAAATTTTGAATTTTGAATTTGAACAGAGCTTTGCTCTGATTGGGCGAAACATCTACCATCTGGAAGATCAATGGTGATATTGTTCTTGACTCGCCACAGTTTTAGTAAAATGGATTTTTTCAGAAAACAGTAATGGGAGTATAGTAGAACTGGAAGTGATTCCAGAACCGCAAACGATTACGGAAAATTTAATAGGACCTAAAGATTCAATCATGTTTGACATTCCATTAGCCACCCCGCAGATATGGTGGGGAACCTCAGGCACCCGAGGGGTACTCCGGTAGCCTCAAGGACGGTGACAGGGAGGTTCTTGCTTACCCAGACTTGACACTACTGTTGTTCCAGGCTATGAGACCCGGCAGGAGGTTAAGTATAGCGTCGTTCTAAACTAGATTTAGAAGTGCACGTATATATTATTCTGTCAGAGAGTTGTTGTGGTCAGTGGGAGCTGCGGAAGCATAGTGAGCAAGAAGCTTATGTCTATTTATAGACTAGAGCAGATATAGCGAAGATAGATCATCTATTTTTTGATGTGATAGTCATGGGTTTGACTTCATCAGAATAGGGATGGATCTGTTAAGAAGGAAGTAGGGTGTGATGTCCTAGTATTTGGATGACATACACAGAGTAGGAAGTAAAATTCCTATACTATGATCGGTTGTACTGTGGTCGTCACACAGTTGTTTCTGCACAAAGGATATGGATATAATATCAGACATTCTGATTACTAGATATATGGTTTTAGATCTAGGTTTGGGTAGTTTCCCAATGTGGGTACTTTGACAGTATTCTAAAAGTATTTGGAATAGATGACTCCTGGCATGGTGGTGTACCTGCAGATGATGGAGTCACCCTCTCTAAAGGTGTCTTACAGACTAAAGGGGAGAGGAATGTGCATGATTGGCAGATCACTTGCTTAGGTAATTGAGTCAATCGTAAGATGTCAAGTACCACACCAGATGTTGTTTTTGCACTAGATGCGATAAGTTTATATTAATCCAATCCTGAAGAAACATAAGGAAGCAGTTTTAGAACATAAGTGCATGTTCTAGGGATTTGATGACGGCAGCCTCCTTCGGGAGACGGTTATCATTCCTGGCTTCAAAGGTGACATGGATAACAGAGTGATTGTCGGAGTTATAGTTTTCCCTCTGACAAAGGGGGCGGTATTATGGACAGGTGGTCCAAAAGGATACTGTGGGAGGCATCGTGCTGGACACTGATTATTTTCAGTTAACTATACAGTCTAAGAAGTTTGGATTTGGAGTTCATTTATGAACTAGGTCTCATCAGATATCCAGACATACTCTAAGACAGGTATTACTCAATTCGGGAGATGGCTTTCTCTGCGAACTTGAGATTAAGAGAGACATAGAAAGAAACATCAGGGCGGATCCACTCATTGAGGCTATTTCTCGAACACAAGAGTTTTACAAACGGGCTTTGTGAAACTGATTAGTAGAAGAGTTGGGTGTTCGGTATAACACGGGCTGTGAGTATGCGACATCGCAATAATTAGCCTTAAGTGCAAGTGGGAGATTGTTGGATATAGTGCCCTCAAAGTCAATTATTGGATCGCAAGTACGTGATTGCAATGATTGAGGAGGACCTATACTGGTAGCACAGTCTTACTCAAGATGATAGTATGCTATCTGGTTTGCCTTTATCAGTCGTGTATAGGTTCAGGTGACTGATTACTATTACACGTTGATAGAGCCCTTAGGATCTTGCTTGACTACCAACAGTATGATGGCGATCATATACGTGAGAGTTGGGTAGTCTATAAGCACATCCTTAAAAGTGGTCCCTAGTCGTGGGAGTTTCGAGACAGGGCATCGATACTCCGGAGTAGACTAGTGTATACAGTCGAGACCCCGACAAGGGGCGGTGGCCGGTCTCACAAGCCACTGGTGTCAGTTGGATCACCTAAGATGTATGCAAGTGCTCATTGGGTTATGAGTACACCGGACAGGACTCGCCGGGAACCTGCTAGTTGGTATTTATACCTAGCGTCAGGTAGCAGTTCCTTGGTGACATGTGTACAGGTTAGTTCATCGACCTGAGGTCGTCATTTATCTCGTGTGAATTCCCACTGTGCTTTGATTTCTACCCTACCACGGCTCAAAGGAGTCGTGCAAACAGGTCTTTTTTGGGTACAGTCCCGAGCCACATGGAGGCAAGTGAGCGGATCGGCAGGGGATTCGTCTCTCCCGGTATTGGGGGTGAGATCGCGCTGTGTCTAGGAGAGCCATTACACAAAGTCCTCGGCCGAGGCAGGAGATTTACTGGTAGGTACTCCAGTAGTATCTCAGGGTGTTCTGGGCTACACTCCGACACGACTTATACCGCTATTGGGGGTCTGACGTTACCAGCCCCCTAAGACCGATATGCGATACTCATAGACGAACGGACCGGGCTGTATGTATATTGTCACTGTTAGGCTCAGTAGGTTTCCAGGATGAGTTCTCTCATCGGCTTCCCTTGAGGTCAGTACATGGGCAGCCGTTACGCACAGCTAGTGCCGCTGACGGCTTGTGGTTAAACCCACTGCCATGGTACTGATGAGTCATTAGAGTCCCCCACAGATAGTTTCCCAAGTTCGGACGAAACGTTGTAGAGGCCGTATGGTTTTATGGCAGGGTTCGGAAAATGCACGTGCGTTTACGCACGTGTCATATTTCGGGCAGATAATACTGGTGGGCTTTGGCTTAAGCCGGATCCATGTATTATACTGTGTAGATATAATATCTTTTTCTCGGTTGCATTTTTATTCGGTCGTAATACAAATGCGGGTATGTTTATACTGTTACGGGGCTATCCTGAAATTCGTTTCGGGATCGCTTTTCGAAGTTGCCAGTTTTCTATCACCCGTCTTAAACATTCGGTTTAATGCGGAATTATCTTTTCTTCATGAGAGTGAGTCATGAGTGGAAGCTTCTTGATATGGTGACTAGGTTTAGTGAGTCATTCATTGTATTAATGGTTTTGATGAGGTGTATTAGTGAGTCACCCTTTTCCATTAATGTGTTTTGTTCTTGCTAAGATATTTCTTCTTGATCTTTTATCTTATGGTCACCTCCCTTGCTCCTACACTCACCCCTCCTCTCATTTATATTGGCCGGCCATTCTTATGGAGCAATATGGTTGTTGAAAAAATGATTATGGAATTTGGTTCATGAAATTTGATGTGCTCATTTCTCATTATTCCATTAAAAATGCAACTTCATTAACCGTTCATCCATGGTTTTGGATGAAGCGAGACAAAGTGTTCTACTCATTCTCTACATCAATCTTGGACATGTCGGCTAGCAAACTTCATGTCCGAGTTGCCTCGGTTCAGAGGCGGGAGCCCGTTTAAAGATCCGTAGATGTGGTGCCACCTCGACGAGGAGCCAGGAGATCGGAGCAGCCGCAACGGAGCGCGGGATGATGGTTAAAGACCGAAGGACTCGGATCGTTCGGTATAGCCTTTCTACCCACTTTGTAGTTTGTTAGTTTAGCGTTAATGGCAGATCCGGGTTATAGTATGCGATAGCGCCAGTTATAAAAGTTTTTGTTCCGCATTTGGCGTCTGAAAGACGGCCGGGGCGCTACCGTAGACTTACACTGAGGACGGGCCGAGCAGGGTTACTGCCCGGTGCCTCTTGGCGAGGGATTTGATCCTTAAGGACGGGCCGAGCAGGGTTACTGCCCGGTGCCTCTTGGCAAGGGCTTTTGATCCCTAGCGTCGTGGGGTAGGGAACTACCATCCAGGGATAGCCGAGCAGGGTAGCCGCTCTGCTGCCTCTTGGTGAGGGCTTTGATCCCTGGCGTCGTGGGGGAGGGAACTACCACACAGGGATAGCCGAGCAGGGTAGTCGCTCGGCTGCCTCTTGGTGAGGGGTTTTAAACCCTGGCGTTGTGGGGTAGGGAGCTACCGGCCAGGGATAACCGAGCAGGTTTGTCGCTCGGCTGCCTCTTGGTGAGGGCTTTGATCCCTGGCGTTGTGGGGGTAGGGAGCCACCTGCCAGGGATAACCGAGCATGGTAGCCGCTCGGCTGCCTCTTGATGAGGGCTTCGAACCCTGGCGTTATGGGGTAAGGAGCTACCAGCCAGGGATAACCGAGCAGGGTAGCCACTCGGCTGCCTCTTGATGATGGCTTCGATCCTTAGCGCGGGAGGGGCCGTAAGAGGCCTGCTAAGGATGGTCTGAGCAGTGAAGCCGCCTAGACGATTCTGGAGGTTCTGTCTGACCTTCCCGGTGTAAGTATGGGGAATAGGGACAGTCGCAGGCAATACGTGTATCGAACGCGTGGGGGAGGTGAAGCGCCGGAGCCGCGTCATTTCGATTTCACCAAGAAAGGCTCGAGGTGTGCCGCGTGGCGGTACAGCTGTAGGTGAAAAGGGCGACTGTTGGATTTTCGAGGGCGAAGCGGGCTATAAAGCGGAGGGGGCGTTGATCACTCCTTTCTTCAAACCCAAAACGTAAGAATTGAGGACTTCCCTTTCACGATCCCCGACATCGTAAATTTCGAAGACGTGTACCTCTATGATCAGTACTGCACCGAGGACATGGTGCAGCTAGTGATTGGCCGCATTGAGAATCATTTCGGCCGACTGCTTCCCCGGCACTCCCCCCTGCTCCAGCTGTTGATGTACTCCATCTGGAGGGCGTCGCCGGGGCTCTACAGCCCTTTGTCCGAGCAGCTGAGGGACGAGGCGGTTGGTAAGCTAAGGTCCTTGCGGCGCTTCGTCCTGATCTCCGCTGGTCGGCGGGATCGTTCGGTGGCGATCATCCTTGAGTGCTATCAATTGAGGCATCACGCCGGCATTTGTGGGCGGCATCAAAGGCAAATGGCTGAAGCGGTGAGGGCTCGGTTGGCGGAAATATGCTCGGAGTACCATGAGCAGTGTTTCCTGCGCCCTCTCCCCTCGCTATTGTAATTTTTCTTTTTTGGTGTACGGCTGAGGAGCCTATAATACCCTTTGAATAAGCAAACTCTTCTTTTTGCAATATTTTATTGATCTCTCCTTATTATATAAATATAAAGATCTTGAGAAAGTTTACATTGCCTTAGTAAAAGAAGTACAAGCTAGTAGATGTTCTTTTTATTTGCGCAGCTTGAGCCCCTCGGATGTCTGTTGGCCTCCGCGACCGGCACGCGGTGTTGAGCCTCATAGGTATCCGACATACCCTCCGCTGACATGACCATGATTTGGCCGATTTTCAACTCGACTGGAGGGGGACGCTGCTCCTGCTCACGGTCAGCTTGCCGCTTGTCCCGCAAGTACGCTGCAAGGTGTCCCGAACGAATGAGCTCCTCGATGTAGTCTCGAAGCTGCTTACAGCTCTCCGTGGAGTGGCCTAACGATCTGTGAAAACCGCAGTAGAGGCCCCGAATACGCTTTGCCGCCATGCGCAAGATCGGGGGGAGCTTGAAGAACCTCTCGCCCTTGGCCTCCTCAAGTAGTACCGTCTGGGAGACGTTGAGCGGGGTGTACTCCTGAAACCTCGGGGAGTAGGTCTTTGGCCGCTCAAGTCTCTTTCTCTCTTCCCTCGCCCTTTTCTTCTGGTCAGTTTGTTCTGCCCCGGGGAGATTTGCGTTCACCTCGGAATCGAGATGGATTTCGCGCTCGGTCCAGGCCTTTACCTCGACCATGGTCTTAGGTTGCGCTAATGCAAAGGAGCGTAACCACTCCTTGTGCCTAAGACCAGACCTCAGGGCTGTGATGACTGTCTCGTCCCGATGTTCGGGGACCCCGAGAAGGGCATTGTAGAAGCGGGTGATGTACGCTTTGAACGTTTCTTTGTCCCCGCTCTTGATCGTGAAGAGATGGTCGACGGTCCGTTTCTGCCGTTTATTCCTGACGAAATGGCCGAGGAATTGGGTGGCCAGCTCGTCGAAGGTTGAGGTCAAGCGTGGCGCGAGTCTACGGAACCAGTCTCGTCCAGAGCGGATGAGAGTGGCCGGGAAAGCTCGGCATTGGGCGGCGTCAGAGTTGTCTTGGAAGCTCATCCCGGCCGTGAACGCGTCCAGATGGTCCTTCGGGTCTGACTTCCCGTCGAAGAGCGAGACCTTAGGGGGCTTATTCCGGGAGGAGACATGGACGGCGAGAAGCTCCTTGGTGAAGGGCTTTGCGAGAGAGTCGGTGGCGTATTTAGCCACGTCGCTTGAGTGGCGACCTTCTCGATGCATGCCCTCGATCTTCTTTTCGAGGGCGTCGAGTCGGCCATGGTACCCCGACGATTCGGCACTTTCCGATCATTGGCCCCTACCGTTGGAGACTTGCGTTTGGCCACGGCCTCGCTTCCTTTCAATGAGGTTTCTTAGGTCACTCAGCGAGGTAGTCTGCCGTGGCGAGTCCCGTCCGTACGACCCCATCGAGGGAGGGGATGTCGGTCTTGCCTGGGAGCAGGCGAGCTGACCGACATCTCCTCGTGAGGGACATGAGCGCGTAGGGGCATGGGGCGAGGCACTCGGGCGACAGACCTCGGTGTTGAACTGTGGGGGGCCCAGCGGGTCGTAGAATATATTGGCTCGGGTGATCTGCGGCCGTGGGAGGTAGCGAGGCGGTGGTCGGCAGTGCCGACGCGAGCAGAGTCTTCTCTCCCTCTGTAGGGGTCCCGTTCCCGAGGTGGGGGAGCGGCGACCTGGGGAGCTTGCCCCACCGTTTTGACACGGACGCGAGTCGATCTATCCGGACGGCTAGGGCGTTGATGGCGTTCGGGGGAGGAGATTCGTCCGCGCCTCCGTTGCGGAAGAGGCGGCGGCTAGTGCTTAGATCGTCGTGGTGACCGCTCGCCATTGGGTTGAGATCGAAAGATGAACTTTGTCTTAGTGGAATCAAGAGTTTCCACAGACGGCGCCAGCTGACTCGGGTTGAATCGCGTCAAGATGTTACCTTCCATGGATCTGCTGTTGGCGATGATAGACGGCCGTGGTTTGATTTGGAGGTTGACTCCTGAAGTGTGTGGATCTCAATGGGTTTGAGGTTGTTGGGGACGAGCTGTTGGAGATAGTGCCCTCAGAGTCAATTATTGGATCACAGGCACGTGATTGCAATGATTGATGGAGGACCTATCCCGATAGGACAGTCTTACTCAAGATGATAGTATACTATCTGGTTTATCTTTATCATCGTGTACTGCTTTAGGTGACCTTACAGGTCACTATTGCGCGTTGATAGAGCCCCTAGGATTCTTGCTTGACTGCCAGCAGTATGAGGGCGATCATATACGTGGGAGCCGGGGTCTATAAGCACATCCTTAAAAGGTCCCTAGTCATGGGAGTTTCGAGACAGGGCATCGATACTCCAGAGTAGACTAGTGTATACAGTCGAGACCCCGACGAGGGGCGGTGGCCGGTCTCACAAGCCACTGGTGTCAGTTGGTTCACCTAAGATGTATACAGGTGCTCATTGGGTTATGAGTACACCGGACAGGACTCACCGGGAATATGCTAGTTGGTCTTATACCTGACGTCAGATAGCAGTTCCCTGGTGACATGTATACAGGTTAGTTCATCGACCTGAGATCGTCATTTGTCTCGTGTGAGTTCCCACTGTACTTTGATTACTACCCTACCACGCTCAAAAGAGACGTGCAAACAGGTTTTAGTTGGGTACAGTCCCGAGCCATATGGAGGCAGTGAGCGGATCTGCATGGGTTCGTCTCTCCCGGTATTGGGGGTGAGGTCGCGCTGTGTCTAGGAGAGCCATTACACGAAGTCCTTGGCCAAGGCAGGAGATTTACTGGTAGGTATTCCAGTAGTATCTCAGGGTGTTCTGGGCTACACTCCGACACGACTTGTACCGTTTTTGGGGGTCTGACTTTTACCAACCCCCTAGGCCCGCCATGCGATGCTCATAAACGAACGGACCGGACTGTACAGATATTGTCACTGACAGGCTCAGTAGGGTGTCAGGATGAGTTCGCTCATCGACGTCCCTTTTGGTCAATACCTGGTAGCCCGTTACGTATGGCTAATACCTCTGACGTGATAGTGGTTAAATCCACAGCCAAAGTATTGACGAGTCTTTAGAGTCCCCCACGGACCGTTTTCTCAAGTTTCGGGCGAAACGCTGTAGAGGCCGAATGGAGATATGGCAGGGTTCGATCAGATACGTGCGGTATTGCACGGATCATGATTTGACGGATAATACTAGTAGGCTTTGGTTTAAGCGGGATCCTAGCATTGTATAGTGTAGATTTTGTCTTATTGCATTTGTATTCAGTGGGAATACAAATGCGGGTATGTATATACAGTCGCGGGGTTTTCCTGTAATTTATTACGGGATCGGTTTTCTGAAGTTGCCAGTTTGCATTCCGTTTCAGCCAGTTTTCCTTTCTTCCTTTCGTTGGCTGATTATTGATGGAGGGGCTAATTTGCATATTTGCAAATTAGCAGTTGTGGAGGGTTTATTTGTGATATGAGAGATTATGATAATCTTAGCATCATTAGATTCTTTTCTTGTGCTCATGGCTAGCATTAAATGTGATGAGAGTTGATTAGATTTAAACAAGACTTTGATGTGATCTTTAATTCTTGTTATCATCCAATTTCTTCCCTTGCTTTTTGGACACACATTTTTTCCTCCCATGATGAGGAAGGGGCCGACCACTTTAGGGAGAGGAGAGAGGGTTCATATTTGATGAGGGAAAATATTCATCACACATTTTTTGCTTGCTACAAAAATTCCATACATTACTCCAAAGTTCATTCTCTCCTCCATCATCAAAGGCAACTTCAACCCCATTGAGACAATGGTTTCTACACTTCATCTACAGCATCCTTGGGCACGTCGACTCACCAACTTCGTGCCCGAGTTGCCTCGGTCCAGAGGTGGGAGCACGTAAAAGAACCCGGCGATGTGGTGCCCGTTCCGACGAGGAGATGAAAACCGGAGGTTCCGCGAGGAGATCGGAGTGGAGGCCGAAGACCGAAGGACACAGATCGCTCGGTATAGCTTCCTACCTATTCTCTTGTTTGCTAGAGTTAGGTTAATGGCCCGATCCGGGATTTTAGTGCACGGTGGTGCCGGTTTCTACTTTTTAGAAAAGTTTCGTTTCCGCATTCCGGCGTCGGATTGACGGCCGGGGCGCCACCGTGCACTTACACGAGCTACCTGCAAGGAATTCCCGGGATGGTTGTACCGCCGAAGACCCTTCGACGATCAAGTTAGACAGGAAATCCGAGCAGAGTAACGGCCTAGTGAGTGGAAAATGACTTACTTGAACCGTCTGAAGGAGGGGTTTATATAGCGGTGGCAGCAGGCAGGCAGGTGCGAGAATCATGCCGGCCGTTACGCCCCCGACGTCACGCCCGCGTGATGGACGGGATCTCCCATTAATGGCGAGACAGGCTCTTTAATGGGGATCGTGAAGACGTGGAACGCGGGATTGTGGGCAGCGGATATCTCGCGCATGGCGATATTCGCGGAGGCGGGGCGGAAGCACCTGCGAATGATGTCGTCGGTAAGTCGAAGGGACCGAGGAAGATGAGCTCGGCGGGGGCTCGGGACCGAGCGGAAGGCCGAGCTATCTTAGTTCTGTGGTAGCCCGGAGGCGAGCTGAAAGGGCCGAGGAGGCCAAATGTTCAGGAGGCTCGGAGGTGAGCCAGCGGTTGTCTGTAGGACGGGCATAGGAGTGGTCTGGTCGGCCCAGAAGGTCGGCCATGTCCATGGGCCGCAGACCCGGGTGTTCCTCCGACGTGTTGTCCTTGGTCCTTCCTTGCGGGCTTCGGGACACGTCATCAGCCACGTGTCACGATCTGGGAGATCACCGATATCGAGCATCATCAAGTATCATATCTAATTTTTAATATATATTTAGCATCTATTATTAAAAAATTCTTTTCATATCTTTTTAAAGCTTTTATCATAATTTGCTAATTTAGCATCTATTATTAAAAAAATATTTTCACATAAAAAAAGTTTTTATCATAATTTTCTAATTTAAGTTTTATGGAAATCAATTTTTTAAATCTTTTTTTATATACATTTAGCACTATGTAGTATTTGAAAAATATTTCATGCCAAAATTATATTTGGATATTATAAAAAATGATTTGATTTTATATCACAAATTTGGTTTTCATAAAACTTAAATTAGTAAAGTATGAAAAAAAAATTAAAAAGATATGACCTAAAAGTAAATTTTGAAAATTAATTAATATATATAGACTCTCTCTATGGTATATGAAAAATATTTTATGCCAAAATTATATTTGGATTTTATAAAAATAGTTGATTTGGTCAAATTTTTATAGCCATCCTAAAAGAGAATTAAAAAAAATAGTTAATATATAGAAAGAGAATTATGATAAAGGCTTTTAAAAATATATATGAAAAGATTTTTTTAATAAAAGATACTAAATATATATCTTTTAAAAATATTTAAAAAATGATTTTCATAAAATTTTAATTAGCAAACTATGATAAAAACTTTTTAAAAGAAAGGATATTGACTAAAAGTAAATTTTAAAATTTAGTTAGTATGTTTAGAGGCACTCTATAGTATATGAAAAGGGTTTTATGCCAAAATTATATTTGAATTTTATAAATAAAAAAAAGTTGAATTGGTTTTATATCAATGCCTAATATATGTATATATATAGAGAGAGAGAGATTAATGGAGGAAAGAGGCCATAGGAGGGGATTTCCTCCTATGGCGTGGAAAAAATACAACCTCCGCCATTTTTTCCGATGATCGGCACCCATCATCATCATCGTTATCATCTAAGATGTGCGTACACCAAATTTCATGTGATTCCACAATCTTTTCACCGTTGATTTAGTGGGTTCAAAATTAACGGTTTACGGACAATAGAACTTTTTACATTGCTAAATCTACGGTGAAAAGGTTGTGGAATCACATGAAATTTGGTGTACGCACATCTTAGATGATAACGATGAAGATGATGGGGGCCGATCGTCGGAAAAAATGGCGGAGGTTGTATTTTTTCCACGCCATAGGAGGAAATCCCCTCCTATAGCCTCTTTTCTCCATTATTCTCAAATATATATATAATTGTACTAGTGTAGCACGCGCAAAAATTGAAGTAATAGAATACACATTAAAATCCCGATCTCTCAATCACATTAAAATCCGGTTGAGAATTGAGAACAGAGTGTTAGAATCAATGGACGATTTGAGGAGACAGGCGAGCAAGAGCAGAGATCGAGTTGTTAAGCAGCAGCAGATAGTAAAGATCCCCCTTTCTTTTATCTACGGTTTCAATAAATTTAGAAAATTCGCAATAAGTTTATAAGAAGTTAAATAATACTTAACAAATTTTAAAGTTATACCAAAATAAGAGTATGCATCATAAAAAATTAATTAAGTTAATTCAGTTTTATATAGATATATAAATTACATAATTTCTCGTGCGTACATGTGCCAAAGTCCAGTAATTATTATATGTGTTTGTTTATATGTGGATTTCTATAATCTTAAGATCGGTACATGTATTATTTACTCCATAAGTAGCATACTCAGCTATTACACACATGCGAGTGACACTATAGCCTAATGATAAAGCATCTTTGCAACCAGGCAAAAGGCCTGAGGTTCGAATCCTGCTCGCATCAGTATCGCGTCTATTATTCTCACACATATGATCAGTATATAGATTATTTAAAGCTACACAAGGATTAAGAAATTGGTTTAATTTAATACCGCTCAGGACCATAATGAAATTTATAATATAAAGTTTAGCGAACTTATGGGAAAATGAAGCGTGTGGACACGCGTGCAAAAGAGCTCGGTCTTTCAAGTTCAAGGGGGTCAAAAGCAGTTATTTTATTTTGGGCCCCACCATTTGCCAAATTTACGTTTAAAGGCCCCATAAATAATGTGACAATTAAGATGCTGTTCCTGCGATTCATTTTATTTATTATGCTAGTAAATGTATAGGAATATGCATCGTTTGGATGAGCATATTTGAATAAGCCAAGGTCAAGAGCCACTTCGTCCAATCATAGTCATAATCAAGAAATATATTTACCTATGAGGAATAGCTCAGTTCTTATGACATTTAGGGCTGTACACCATCGGTTTGGATTTGTTGCCCGTCCGAACATGCCTGTATTTGACCGGTACAAAAGCTATTCGAAATCCGCCCGCATTTGACGAGTACAAAATCCGAACCCGTCCGCATAAGAATAGGGTGGGTTTTTAGATCTTATAAAACCCGCACAAGCCCGAGCCTATAACCCCGCAACCCGACCCGTCTAAAACTAACACGAACCCGTCCGTTTACTAGAAATATGAGCCATAGAAAGATTAAAAGCCTATACCTATATAAATTCATATGCCATGATTTTTTTCTTCTTATTTTCTCACTTTATTTTTCCACCGCTTTTTTGTTCCTTCGATTCTCTATTTTATTTTGTACTGTCATGATAATTCTGATTAATAATATTTGTTTTATCTTACAACTTTGAATATTGTACGGTTGTTTCGGACATGTTTAAATTTGCAGTTGAGACTCTATAAAATTTGTTTTTCTTTTATAGTTTATATGTAATAAATGATAGGTTTAATATGTGAAACTTGTCTCAATCCGTGGTAACCCGCCCGAATTAGGGAAATCCGAGCCTGAGCCCGAAATATCTGTTGTGTCAGGGTTCTGGTTTATGTACCTATTATAGCGGGCGGGTTTAATGTGGATGGAAACTCTGCCCGCCCTAGCGGGTTCGGGTTTCTTTTTGGTCCAAAACCCGCTCAACCCGACCCGCGCACAGCCGTAATGGCATTTCTTCTTCTGGGAGGGAGAGTGCAGGTTTGATCTCCAGGAGAGAAAATGGCCACGGTTTAACGCTTCTGGGGAAAATTCATGGACTTCCTGGTGCGCTCGTGTGCTGTGTGCGTGTTGTGTTGTTTGTTATGGCTGTTAGACTTATGGGCCAGTTCAGAAAAAAATCCAATAAATAAGTTATTGTTAGGCTTACAGGCCAGTTAATAAAATCCAAGAAATATATTTAATGTATGAATTACTGAGCTTAGGCCCAATTGGCTTGTGATTTGGGCCCATTAGATTGTATGGATTAAGCCCGCTAAACAAAATGAAAGTTTTTAAATTAAAAATGCAACAGCTTGGTTTAAGCCTATTTTTCTTATTGGTTATCTTAACACTTCTAATGGGACAGAGATTATATAAAACCCACGTTTTTGATATCCTCTTTCACCATGAAGAGATTCCAAATAACATCCGAAAAATGAAAGGAAAAAAAAAACATAATTTACTCGGTCCTAGTTTTGAGTAATTTTATGAAAAAAAACTGATATTGTGGAATCGAAAGAGTCGAATACAGATGTGAGCAAGTGATACAATTAGCTATAGGAACCAGTAGGAAAAGTTGTAGAGTTAATTCCATAGAAGTATAGTTTAAACCACTCAATTCTCTAAATTGGAGCTGATATTAAATCAGATTTCCAACAAATTTCTATTAGATCTTGATTATTATTTTTTAATTTATTTGTTATTATGTACATTCTTATGTTGAAGGATATGTATTGGTGCTGATATTAACTCAGATTTCCAACAAATTTCTATTAGATCTTCATAATTATTTTTTAATTTGTTTGTTATTATGTACATTCTTATCTTGACAAATTTCTAGGTTTTACAAGGTAAGACTATGTATTGGTGCTGATATTAACTCGGAATTCTGACAAATTTCTATGGATCATGATTTAGTGGAACAAAAATGTTTTTTTTTTTTATTGTACAAAACATTGTCACCTGCTGTAACTGGTTTAAGAATTTGCACTTATTGACAGAGATATTTGTCGCGTCCCGATTGATCACATTCGTGGTAAAACAAATCTACAACTTAAAAATTTCATAACATTCACATACGGTGTCAGAATTAACCCAAACTCGGTTCATTGGATTCATATTGAAATTCTCTTTCAAATGAACACCAATTTGACATATTTTGGATCCAGTCCATATCTAAAGGCCTCATTTAGAAAGTTCCGTTCAGTCAACAGAAAGTTCCACTTGGTAAATAAAAAATCCTACTTAGAAGAACAAATAGTACCACCTGGAGAAATTCTCAATGAAAATTCATTTTAAATTGGTAGATCAATAGTTCCATTTGGTAGATCAATAGTTCTACTTACAAAGTTTATAGTTCCACCTAAAATCTTTTTAGTCCCACTTGAAAACATTAAAACAATTAAACTAAATATATGATTGCATAAATTTAAAAGTGCTGTGATTTTACCGAAAGAAATTATGTATTTTTTAACTGAAAGCTATAATACCCATTAACTTAAACACTTGATATGTTAATACCGTAGATCGCATCCGTACGTTTATAATTTTGTTTCTGTTCATAATTTTTTTAATATAATAATTTGAATTTAATAATTATAACGGCTAAATTCTCAAGATTCGAGTACAAAAATTCAATTTCAACCTTATGGATATGTTTGAAAATACATAAATATAGGTTACATATAAAAAATTATCTGATTTGAAGGTCATTTGTTTCTTGATCATAAACTCACAAAATTAATGCATAAAGAAAAAATAATCTTAAAAGCTTATGATCGAGACCCAGATGAACTTCAAAAAATTTGAATTTTTTAATTTAGGCTATTTTATCACCATATATCAAATCGGTACAGTTCAAATTAAAAATAAAAATACATATTTATGACTCATAGTTCAACCTTGATTGGTTAGATAACATGTAAAACTATTAAGGCTGCCAGTTAAGATTGAACTGTGAGTCCTATATAAGTATTTAAAAAAAATCAACCGTGCTGATTTGATATATGGTGATAAAATAGCCTAAATAGAAAATTCAAATTTTTTAAAGTTCATCTGGATCTCGATCATAAGCTTCTAAGATTATTTTTTCTTTGTGCATTAATTTTGTGAGTTTATGACCTTCAAATCAGATAATTTTTTTTACGTAACCTATTTATATATTATAAAACATATCCGTAAAGTTGAAATTGAATTTTTGTACTCGGATCTTGAGAATTTAGCCGTTATAATAATTAAATTTAAATAATTATAATAAAAATTTTACGAACAAAAACAAAATTACAACCGTACGGATGCGATCTACGATGTTAACATAGCATACACAAAAAAAATCAAATAATTTGAAGACTATTTGTTGCTTGATCATAAACTCACAAAATTAAGAACAATTCATCTTAAAAGTTTATGATCGAGGCTCAGTTAAACTTCAAATAATTTGAATTTTTATTTAGGCTATTTTATCGTCATATATTAAATCGGTACGGCTGGTATTTTTAAAAAAATACCTATATAGGACTCACAGTTCAACCTTAACTGGTGTACAACAGCTTTAATAGTTTTACATGTTATCTAACCAATCAAGGTTGAACCGTGAGTCATAAATATGCATTTTTCTTTTTAATTTAAACCGTACCGATTTGATATATGGCGATAAAACAGCCTAAATAAAAAATTTTAAATTTTTTGAAGTTCATCGGGGTCTCGATCATAAGTTTTTAAGATTATTTTTTCTTTATGCATTAATTTTGTGAGTTTATGATCAAGAAATAAATGACCTTCAAATCAGGTAATTAGTGTTACGTAACCTATTTATGTATTGTAAAATATATCCGTAGGTTGAAATTGAATTTTTGTACTCAATCTTGAGAATTTAGCCGTTATAATTATTAAATTCAAATAATTATAATAAAAAATTTACGAACAAAAACAAAATTACCACCGTACAGATGAGATCTACGATATTAATATAGCTTACATGGAACAAATCGAATAATTTGAAGACCATTTGTTTCTTGATCATAAATTAACAAAATTAACGCACAAAGAAAAATTCATCTTAAAAGCATGTGATCGAGGTCTAGATAAACTTCAAAAAAATTGAATTTTTTAATTTAAGCCATTTTATCGTCATATATAAAATCGGTACGATTGAATTTTTTAAAAAATGCATATATAGGACTCACAGTTCAACCTTAATTGGTGCATAGCAGCCTTATTAGTTTTATATGTTATCTAACCAATCAAGGTTGAGCCGTGAGTTATAAATATGTATTTTTCTTTTTAATTTGAACTGTACCGATTTGATATATGGTGGTAAAATAGTCTAAATAAAAAATTCAAAATTTTTGATGTTCATTTGGGCCTCCTTCATAAGCTTCTAAAATTATTTTTTCTTTGTGTATTAATTTTGTGAGTTTATGATCAAGAAACAAATGGCTTTCAAATCAGATAATTTTTGGTACGTAACCTATTTATGTATTGTCAAACATATCTGTAATGTTGAAATTTAATTTTTGTACTCGGATCTTGAGAATTTAGCCGTTATAATTATTAAATTCAAATACTTATATTAAAAAATTTACGGAAAAAACAAAATTTCTTATTTTTATATAGGAATATATATTTAAAATTTAAAAACATAGCTGAAAAGATATTTTATTTGATAAGGTAATACTTGGAAAGAGAAGATTTTTCTTGGAAAGATAGAATATTATTTAAAATTTTAAAATATTAAAAAGTTAGCGTAGGTTTCTAAAATTACAATAAACTCTGAAGAACTTTTCCTATTTTTAATAACTTTTTTTCGAAAAAAGAGGCCATCATGTTAGATACACCGTAGATTGTAAATTTTGTGGGGCTCAATTGAGTTAGTATTATAATATTAGAGATTATAGATGCCCAATAAGATGTATCGCCAAAAGCATAATTAATTAGCAAAATACATGATAGTTTCATAAATAGATAATCTCAGATTTTTTGTTAAAAAATCACAACTAATTAGAGAACATTATCAAACTTATTAGAAGTCAAGAATTTTTAGTTGGCGATTAACTATTCAAAAGTAAAAAAAACAAAAATGGAAATGTTCGAATATTTTCTTACGGTTTCAAGAAAAGAAAGTCTGAATTTTGTCATTTTTAATTGCCATCATTTACCTAATCAGATAAAAAATGTCAAATAAAAGAATGATTTTCTGATTATTAATATGGGAATAAATGGTAATTTTTGCGAGTAATTTAGGAAAATAATACATGGTGGTTAAATTTAAAAAGGCATGAAATTACAATCTATATATTGTCAACATATTCAGTTATCAAAAATATCAAAGCAAATGGGATTGAGGAATAATTTTTCAAGAGAATTTTATTGGACCAAATTAGAAAAGAAAAAATAAAGAGATGGGAAAGAAAATAGATCAGAGAATAAACATGCACATCATCTCTTCTAATTCTGGATCGTTTTTCTTTTGCCTTTTTTGTTAAAGAGAAAGATGATGTGTTCATTTGCCATGTTCTCTACCGTTATTATTTCTTGGAGGAAAATTTAGCTTTTGCTTTAGAAACCAAAAAATTATATAAAATCCTAAAAGGTCATTTGAAATTTGAATTTTGGTCTTTTGAACTTTCGAAAAAAATCATTTGCATGGGAAAAGGGAAGCAGATAGATATTTTTATTTATTTATTTATTTTGGGCCGAGGTGGATAACCTAGCATCTCAACTTTACTTCTAGGGTTTTTGTTCTTTTTTTAGTTTTTCCTTCCCAAAAAATAACACAATGCCACATCACAATCTTAGAGTTTGGGTTATAATAATAGAGATTATAACTTTCGGTTAAAAAAATACTTAATTTACTTCGGCAAAATCCCAACACTTTTAAATTTATGCAACCATATATTTAGCCTAATTGTTGTAACGTTTTTAGGTGGGACTAAAAATTTCTTAGTTGGAACTATAAAATTTGCAAGTGAAACTATTAATCTACCAAGTGGAACTATTGATTTACCAATTTAGAATGAATTTTCATCGAGAATTTCTTCGGGTGTATTATTTGTTCTTCTAAGTGGGATTTTTTGTTTACTAAGTGAGACTTTCTGTTAACTAAACGAGACTTTCTAAATGAGACCTTTTGATGTAGTCTGGATATAAAATATGTCAAATTGGTGCTCATTTGAAAGAGAGTTTCAATACGAATCCAATGAACCAAGTTTGAATTAATTCTAACATCGTATGTGAAAGTTATAAAATTTTTAAGTTGGCGATTTGTTTTACCACAAATTGGATCAATCGGGACGCGACACATGTCTCTTTCAACAAGAATGTTTGCATCTTTACAACCGGTCATTTTACTTTACAACTGGTCATTTCCATCTGAAAATACTGACTGTCGGATTTAAGATGGATGAACCACATAATTTACAAATTTTACTTTTAAGCTATTTTGTTCCACTGAATCATGACGCAATTTCTATTAGATCTTGATAATTATTTTTTAATTTGTTTGTTATCATGTACATTCTTTTGTTGAAAAAGGGAGATTTCATAAACCCATCCAAAGTGAACCTTCAAGACTTGCTATGTGCTTCCTCATGAACTAGAAAACCTGTGCTCTCTAGAGTCAGAATTGCTGATTTAATAATTTCTTCTTGTCTTTCCACAGTAAAGTATATTATGAACATTTGATGATTTTATTTGTTGACTTGACTTGTGAAGATTTAAGTATCGCATTGTGCACCTTTTTTCTTCATCTTCCCCTCAGAATTAGCATCTATTGCTCAGTTATTTCTTACAAAGCAAATGGATGACTTATATAGTATATCACGCAATTGGCCGACATGTATTATAAGTTAGGGGCTAGAATATAGTCCTTATCAGCACTAATTTTTGCAGGTGTGCTGCACATGAATGTATAGCAGGATTTATGGTTAAAATTAATTCCCTCCTGTGTGATTTAAAAATTGTGACTCTAAAATAAATTCTTGAGGTGCCTCTAAATAGAATGGATGACATACATACTGTTGGCCTAGATCTGTTTTTTTCTTCTTTCTTTTTGTTTTGGGGGGAAGGGAGTGTCACGATCCGGAAGTGGCACATGACCGGCACTTGAATCACGTGAAGTCTATATGATCCCACCGTAACCCAAGTAAGCTGAAAGCCCAAAAATCTAAACCTTTTTAGAAAAATAATGAAGGTGAAGTTTTGAAATGAAGGTATAATGAAATCAAGTTTTTCTTCAAAAGTATAAGTAATGTTATATGAAAATACATGTGAGTTGAATACTATTTTGAAGACATTTTCGTCATTTGAAATTTGGGCAGTACCTTCTTTATAAAATTTGATACAAAACCAATGCATAACAACAATAATATAGGCATCCCCAAATGGGAGCTAGCTCTTCGCCAATTGGCGGAATCACAACCACACAAATAAAAATATACGACGCCTCAAGACGAAGATCAATCATAGAAAAGAAAATAAAGAAAACCAAAGTATCATCAAACCCAAAAATAAAGAATAAAAACATATCCATAACTCTAAGTCCAAAAGAATTTATAAATATGTGGTTTCTAAGTCTGGAAAATATACAAAGTCTGGTTGATGGGGCTTTTAACTAGATACAACCGAATAAATATATACAAATGGTGGTCACAATCCAATGTGTACCCCACCTACCAATGCAAATCACCCAGAAGAAAGCTTTGTGCCAGCAAGCCGCTATTGAATCCGTGCGGTCAATCCTGCAAGAAAACTGTGACACAACGGGGGCGAGTTGCCAACTCGGAAGTAGAAGATATCATCATGTAGAAATCAAATGTATGACGATCTCCTTGGTCATACAGTAATATAATAATATAATAATATCGAGTAGTAACAAGGGTGATTGTGTAAATATAAATATAATAATACTAATATAATCATGCCGTGTCATAATATGGTACCATGTCATCTGTATCATATATGTGTATATATGTATCGTCCAACGTGTGTCCATCAACGACACATCAAATCATCATAAAAACCTAAGTGCCCAGTATCGACACTCGAAAACATCATAAAACTCGTGTCCAATATTGACACGTAAACCCTCACATCTCAGGCGCCGTCTCATCGGATCGGCCCTCATATCCATCCGTCTCAATCGCTTCGGTCGGTATTCTCCAGATATCCGTCGAGTCCAGTACTATCACCGGTAGGTAATGTTCTCTGCCGGGCTCAACATCTCTCTATACGATCTTCTTGCCTCGGGATACCGTACCGGGTCCACCATGTAACCATAGACGGTGCCTCCTTTCTCCTCGAATCGGGTATACACATAACTCAGAACCGAGAAAACTCATGTTGGACGCCACACATCATATCAAGAGAAACCGCGTTTTAAAACAATCATAAGTTTTCAAAATGTATCCGCGGTTTCTCAAATACAGAAATCTCATGAAAACCGAAATCTCATAAATATGAAACAATATGTCACGCCCCGCTTCCCAGAGTACGGGTAAGGAGACACGACGAGGCCCGCGATATATTTACTCAGAAGTAAACACGTTAAGCGTAAATAAACAATATAATAAATGTACACAATAAATGACAAAAGATATAAATCAACAACTTTTTATTGATTCATTCTTTACAACACACTGGAAAGTAAATACAATACTGGAAAGCAATGCCTAAATAATGGCATGAACTGAAAGTAAAAGTATATACAAGTGAACTAGAGCTCTGAGTCCTCAATGAACTGCTCCAAATCGTTCTGGCCGGGCTCGATCTCCAGAGAGTCAGGTCCTCCTGATAACATTCCAAAGAAAGAAGGGAAAATGAATGTCGTCAGCGAACAATCGCTCGGTAAGTCCCAAAAGATAAAGAAGAATAGACAGATAATAGAACCGGTAAAGTATATATAGTTATGTTTGTTATGTTAACGTAGTTGTTTGTAGTTTGGTACAGAACGTGCCAGTATATACGAGAGGAGTCCAACTTACTCCGTGGACTAAGGTATATAGAGTACAAGGCCACGTCAAAACCTACGGGACAACGGCAACGGATGTTCAAGTTAAGTGTATTATAATGACCAGTATCGTACCACTTTTAACACATTCCGTATCAGTCTACCCTTTAAAATCCCGTAATGCATATTGTATTGATTGTATTGATTTGTTGTATAAGACTTGCCGAAACAATGGTATAAATTGTTCATGTAAACGAATAAGGATATAAACGGATAGTCATGTAGTCAAGTCAATATATATCCATGGTTCGGTCCAGTCGAGTCATGTTGATATTTGATAGTATTTTGATATTCATGTTCAAGTTCCAGTATATATGGATTCATGTTGTATTAGAGTTTTATTTGAATTGTATTCATGTATGGTTGATATTTAGATTAAACCGAGACTCTGTCTGAGTCAGACACTTAATCAGAATTGGATTTCTGAATTAGGTTTTGGAGTTATTGGTAACTGCTGCACATGGACGGCAGGATTTGCGACTTTTTCCAAGCCAATTACCGTTGATAATCCCGTTTTAGTTTTCTACCTTAAATAGGCAAGCACCCACTTTCTACGGCTCCCTGAGGCTCAAGAGAATTGGTCCCGCTTAAACTTATATTTACTAGGGTCCTTATTGTAATTTAATATAACTTGAGAGGGTTTTATGAAAAATAGTTTTTAGTTTACTTTCAAAATAAAGCTCAAGTATTTATTTATCGTATTTAGGGTTTTCATGGATGTAACTTTTAAAAGTGAGGCATTCTAGTGAATAAATACCTAGTTTTAATAACATATGGTATTTTTGTGTAAATTTGACTTGTTTGGATTCTTGATGGTATTTTCATGAAACTTGTGATTCTTTTCTTTTGTTTGGAAAAATTGTGGAATTTATTATATATTTAAAATAGATGATTTGATAATATTTATATATATTTATAAAAATAAAATTTATTTATTAATAGAAAATCACGTTATTCTTAAAAATTGCATTAAAAATTCCAATGAGATCGGATGCTCCGTGAGGAGCTCAGCATCTCGCTCTACTAGTTTCGAGATTGTGCGATAACCCGCACCATCCCTATCAGGTTTCCCAAAATGGGTTGTAGAGGCTTAATTGCAAGGAATGCAAATAATACAAATTTAAAGAATGCGGTTTTGAATAGTTTATGGTATTTTAATGTAACAGTAGTATTTGTCCCAAAAATATTATTAAAAGAAAATCGTGCTATATCATGATGCGTGTTGTGAGAGGTAGGTCATTACCTCGTGAGATTTTCCTAAAGGTAGTACAAGAAAATATGATAAAAGATGTCGTATGTAAAGTTTGTGGTATTTAAACGTAAAAGTGCAATAAAAGTTACGTAGCATGGTATTTTAATATGAAACTTGTTCTCAAAGTTTATTTTAAGATTATTAAACAAGATACAATGATTTGGTCAATTGGTTATTAAGAAAGATGGTGTTTTTAACAAATGTAGAATTGGATGTCGGAATAACTTCACTTCCGATGAAAGAGAACCTTTTAAGTTAAGAAGAAAGAAGAAAAGAGGGAACTTACGAGTTGGAATGGGAGAGGGAAGGTATAGGAAGAATTTGAGAGTTTCGTGGAGTTGCGGGATCGCTGGAACTTGACCTTGGGCTAACTCCACTTGTACATTTCTTTGACTTGATTTTTTTTTGAGAATTTTGATAATGGATTTCAGAATGGAGAGAGCTAGGATGTGATGTTGTATTTATAGGAGAAATTAGGGTTTTGAGGATTGAAGAAAGGAATTAAAAATGCATTTAAACTTGGATTAATGCTCATTTTTAATTCTCTGTTTAATTTCAGGAAAAACAAACAGAAGAGGAGTAGTGGGGTAGGCCAAACGACTAGGGTTCAAAATATTAGAGCATTCCCGACGGTTGGACCCGGCGGCGCTGGCCCTTATGCTGATCTCGCCGGTCGTTTGGTTGAGGTGGGGTGTGGGATTCTTGCCACGTGTCGGGGTCTGTCCATATAACATTTCCACATGTTTGTTTTCAGTGACTTTTCATTTTTACGTGTATTGCACGTGTAAACTTTTGGGCTTCCAAAAAATTTAAAAGAAAAATCATTAAAAATAATGTGTGGCTGATGGGATTCGAACACAGGGGTTATGTCACAGCAGCGCAAGGCTTTACCAATGAGCTACAAGTACTTTCTTATTGTTTTTCAAACAAAATAATACTTAAAATATACTCAGGTTTGCAAATACTCCATTAAGTACATTAACTTTAAAAATTTTGTAGATTAAAACAGAGTCGTTGCACAATAATGAAACAATGAGTACAGACACAGAACAAATCCGTAATGCATAACCAGTGTGTTTATATGAGCATGGCATCTAACTAGGTAAGAAAATGCGATAACTGAACTAGTACGTGTGATATGGGTACTAAACAATAACTAAAAAGCTACAGGTTACTAGGTTATATGGTGAGGTAACGATTTCTAATGTGTACGTGGTATAGTAATTACCGATGATGAGTGTGTGAGCCGGCGAGTATGTGTACGTGCAATATGCGCATCATCGAAAATAGTGCATGTGTCCTAGGTGGCAATGTCATATAAGATACGAAAAAGAACGTGGTATGTATACCTCAAAATGAGAATAATACGAGTATAGAAGAAAAAAGAAATTTGTAAACGCAACAATATAAAATACATATCTACATATGAGCCATACAGTTATAGTTTAAAATAGTACGAATCGTTGTTTTTAGAAAAATAGGGGCTACGGTTTTTTTTGAAGAAAAAGATACTATTTGAAAATCCATAGCCTCCCTAAAGATTGTCATTTAAAAATGCATAACGATTCGTTAGTTTTGAAAATAGGTATGACTTTAATTATATCCTAATATCTACTTAAGTGATTAGAAAACAATAATTTTCCGAGTCGATACATCCATAAGTCGGCGATCCAGCCTCATAGTATCACGTACGGTATAATCCATCATATGACATCATCAAGTCAAGAATGCGGATCAATCGTCAGGTATATCATATCACATACGGTATAATCTATCGTACGATATCAAGTCAAGAAGGATCAATCGTCATGTATATCATATCACATACGGTATAATCCATCATACGATATCATCAAGTCAAGAATGCGAATCAATCGTCATGTATATCATATCTGGTACGGTATAATCTATCGTACGATATCATCAATCAGAAGTATGGATCTATGGTCACATACATCTTATCATCTTATCTAGTCACTTATCGTCATATGTCATATCATCTCGTATCGTATTATGAACATATATATCGCCTAATCTTTATATAATATAATATATCATATCGTATCATGACATTTCATCTCATATCATATAACATACCTTCGTGACATCGTGTCCGATCATATTGACTCATATCGTTTTAACATGTCATATTCTCATCTCGTGATGTTATATCGAAATTATCCTCAAACTTACATGTATATATATATACGTATATATATACACACATACATACATATATCTGTGTGTAACAACATATATACCAATGGCTCGAGACTAAGAGAATAAGAACTAAGGATATTTCTCCCTGCGAGTATACTTACTATAGCCTATAGTCTTCTAGAACCCTATTAGCTAAGTATACATATCTAATATTTATATATATAACTATATACCTAATATCCTAACACTACGGTTGCGGGGGTGCTATACGCCATCCGCCCTACTTCCCCGTAGATATATATCTACTCAGCTACTATCCTCGCTCTAGCCGAAGTCGATAAACGTCTTGCTCTTCTTCGTCGTCCCAGAAGTTCACGCACATGTACCTACAAGTCAAAACACATCGTGTCGAGATCACCCTCAACTTTTGAAAACCGATACGGCAAGAGAAGTGTACATAGGTTAGAACCTATGGTCTACGTATGCAAGAACAGCCAAACAACCTTCCGGCGTTGACGTACGAACGTCAAACGATCGAGTCAAAACTCAAATATCAAAATTCAAGTTTTCAAAAGTCGGAAAATATCGATAGAAAACAAGTAAAATGACTCCAAATTCTATCTAAGGTGAAATTAAACTTTTTTGCATATAGGGTAGGCTAGTTATCTAATGAGTGAGCTACAGACCAAGTTTCAGACCTTAACTCCAAAATTGGACGGAAAATTATGGCCAAATTGAATAAAACGACGGCCAAAAGTTGAGGGATTGGGCTCGGGTTTCTAGGATAGTTTTCTAGTGATATGCATATCTCACTGTATCTGCTAATAAATTTTCAGAGTTCTAGAGTTATTCCAGATTCCATTTGAATATCAAAAGTCAATGAAAAACCAATGTCGGAAAATTCTGAACTCAAGTTTGGCATTTCTAAACTCACTTAGACCATGGATTCTATCATTAAAAGGCCAGTTGTCACTCTCTACTCTCTACTATAAAACTACTACTCATTTAAACCACCAAAGATCACCCTACAATTTTTCCAAGTTCGCTAAACATAACTTGTTTAACTCTAAACTAATATAGGAGGTTAGGAAACTTAAGCACTTAACTAAAAGTGAGAGGATTATCTTAAAAGAGCAACCCAAGAAAATTCTAAGATGGTCCAATGAGCTCAAGACTAGAAATTGATCCAATCATAATGCTTGTAGTGAGCTTAGGAATAATTTTTGTGAAGTTTGTGTAAGGTTTTGGTGGAGTTTTGATGGTGTTGTATGATGGTAGTGAGGGTGGAGGTAGATGAAGGAGAAGATGAAGGAGGGAATGAAAAATGATGAAGGAAAAGAAGAAGGAAAGATGGTTGCAGAACCTTCCCTCTCTTCCTCCCATGCTCTTGTTCCCCGCCGAAAGACGCGGGAAGACGCGATAGACGTCTCACCTGGATTTCGGGGCAGATGCTAATTGGTGCTATCCGTCCATATCTCCGAAGATACCAAGTTGATTTATGGCACCATGTATCGAAGGTTTAAACGGATGCGGCCGATGTAGCAGACTTCGTCAGATTCCCCCTGGTTTGAGGGGTTTTTGATTGTGGGGACGCTCTTCCCTGCAGGCGCAAGCCCCTGCAGTTAATTACGCTACCGCATCGCGGTAACAATTTTCACTTTCTCCAGATGGTCACTTCGTGTCGTGGGTGTTTGTTTTGTTTGTGGTTGCCCGTGGATTGTATACGGAGACTAATTTATGTTGTCGCCCGTAGGGCGTGGATTAGTCCAAATCCGTATCTTCTTAGATTTGGGTTTGGGGGTTGGTTTAAGGATACGTTAGCCTCATTTGGGACTAAGATCAACTTAAACGTATGTTAAGGATACGTTAACCTAATTTTTAGACTAAGATCAACTTAATGGGATCGTTTAGATCCAACAAGAGAGCAATTGGGCTCTATTGCTTAGTTTAGGGACATTGCGGTCGATTAGTTTAAGGATATTAAGGTCCATTGTTAGTTTAAAGACGTCTCGGTCCGAGGTTAAGGACGTCTTAGTCCGTGAGTTTAAAGACATCACGGTCAAGGTTAAGAGCATCATAGTCCGTGAGTTTAAAGACATCACAGTCAAGGTTAAGGACGTCATAGTCCATGAGTTCAAAGACCTCACAGTCCATGAAATGTATGGTTGTCGGGACCCGTCACCTCTCTGAAGACGTTGAAGGATTACAATGACAGATATTAGAGGAGTAAAGAGATGTACCCTCGAACCGGTGTGAGTTGGTTGAAAGATCTGCAGTCCAATTTGGAACTAAGATCTATTAAATATTCATGAGCAGATGGGCTCAATTGAATATAAGTTGAGGACTTATGGCCAATATTGGGCTAAGTCTAATAAATATTTAACATTTTTTTATTCTGGCTATTGAGCCTTTATTTGGGCTTGGCCCTTCTGACAATATTTTTGTCTTTTATTGAATGCTGAGCATTCACCAGAGCTCTGGACTTATTAAAGAACAATTTATGTTCTGTCGGCGCAACACGTGGTGCGCTAGGCGCTTTGCGCCAATTAAAGAGCGCAGTGCGCTTCTACCACATGGCGCACATGCAAAGGACACGTGTCGCACTCAGCGCTAAGCGCTAGATGATGAACGCATGATGCCAGTTTATGAGCGCTAGTCCATAAGCGCATTGCGCTTTCAATTTAGTAGCGCACACGTGAGTGACACGTGGTGTGTTTGGCGCTGAGCGCCAGCTCATGAGCGCAGTGCGCTATTTCAGAAGCGCAAAGCGCATACGTGGTTGACACGTGGCGCATTTGGCGCTGAGCGCCGGTCCAGAGAGCCCAAAAACGCAGTTCAAGAGCGCAAGGCGCATCTGATCAATTTTATGATCTGAGAACAAATTTATGTTCTTTTTAAAAGAGACTTTGTCTCAAGATTTAAGAACAACAGTTCTTATTTTGCAGGAGAGATTTTCAATCTCTTATTTTGATGAAAGGCTTTGCCTTTATAGATCCATGATCTGTGAGAAGAAATATGTTCTTCTTTTATTTTATGATGAGATCTTTTTGATCTCTTTTGTGAAAGAATTCCTCTTTTTAATTATGAGATGATTTCATCTCTTTATTCATCACCATTCTTTTTACCTTGAAGAAAAAATCTTCTTTTGCTGAGAGCTATGCTTCTCTTCCTCTGAATTTTTCAAAGTTTAGGGGGGATCTATATCAGACTTGAAATCTTAGGGCCTTTTTATAGGGCAAGCTGATTTGTTGAATCAGTTAAAGAGATCTTTCTCTAATTGATTTGGGGATGTTTCCCCACCATTGGATCTTTGATCCTAGGTCTTCTGTTTTACAGAAGGCAATCTTCTTGTTTTTAACAAGATTGAAAAAATCTTTCCGTAACAGAATTTAATTCTGATTAATTAATGATTTATCATTATTATTAGATCTTTTGATTTAACGGTGGGGAGTTTTTTAATTCCAGCGCTAGCGCATCCGTGCTTTGCACGTGGTGCGTTGCTCAGAGTGCAGCGCAATTTGCGCTAGTGCACCTGTGTTTGACACGTGGTGCGCTGCTTAGAGCGCTGCGCGCCCTGCGCTAGCGCACCCGTTTTTGACACGTGGCGCGAAGCGCGCCTAGCGCTAGCGCACACATGGTGCGCTGCCTAGGGCGCAGCGCACTTGGCGCTGCATCTGAAGCGTTGCTTCAATTTTGAAATTTGAATTTCAAACAGAGCTTTGCTCTGATTGGGGGAAACAACTCTCTTGTCCCCTCCCCCTCTCATATATTATTATTTTCTTTTTCTTTTGAAAAAAAAACAAAAGAAACACAAACCATGCAAAGAAATATAATACAATGTGTCATAGCACATTAAACATGGTTAACAAAATGGATTTGACTTAATGCATAATTAGTAAACTACTAATCAAGTTTAATATAAACTTGTATGTAAATAATTGTATACTAATTTATAAAATGCCCAAATCAATCAAATGCTTTCATAATTAATAATTCATATTAATATTCCAATTATTTTCCAAATTATATGTATATAATTATATCATTCCATTAAAACTAATTTCCATACTTTTATAATATTCTTAAAATTTATTATTTTATTATTTAAATTCTAAAAATAATATTTTATGTTTTCTGAAATGTTACTGGGAGGGAGGGAAGGACTTGAGCTTAAAAGAGAGAATTGATTGAGAGATCTTTCTTATCTATTAAAAGTAATTTATGAGAAATACTTTTTCTATCCATACGGTAGAATTCACGCCATTTACAGGAACTCTTATTGGCTATAAAGTGGGGTAGTCCTATGTAGTGGATATCATGCTCATTTTTTACCCAACGAGAATCCATGTTGTCTACATGGACTCTACCATCTTGGTAAGAAAAGTATTTTTCTTAATTTATTTATAAAGGAGACCATCACTTTAGGGTCGGATTCAGGAATTTCGGTTAGTGAGGGCAAAAAAAATGTTTTATTAAAAATTATTATACAATTTTGAAGGAGCACAAACTTTATAATACATTGGGATTTTTTTATAGTATAAAGACACTCTGAAACCCACATCACAAAAGTAAAATATTAAATTAAATTTAGCAAGCAATAGAAAAAATTTATATTAGAAAGACATTTTGAAATCCACGCCAAAAAAATAAAGCATAATATTAAATTTAGTAAGCAATGAGATTAGAACCCAAGATCTTCTCCATTGAAGTAAACCAACTTACCATCTAAGCTAGACTCCTCTATTGATTTATTTTAGCATGCATCTATATATATATATATATATATATATATATATATATATATATATATATATATATATATATATATATATATATATATATATATGATACTTGTTTGTGGTGTTTATTTATTTATTTATTCTCTTTTTAGTGTATTTTTTTGGGGGTGGGGGGTGGGGGTGTTCTGTGCAATTAGCCCTCTTTCTAGCGTATATCGCTTTATAGGTGGCAGCTTATACCTAACAGTTTTGTTTCTGTCACAGCAAGAGAACCGGAAAAACTATAGTTGGGATTGCACATCACGTCTCTTTTACACGACCATATGGACTCTTTGATGTCGCTGCTGTTACACCGGTCAATTCATTGACACTTTTCCCCTATGTGGATAGCATTTGTGATAAGCTAGATTTCATAGGTATAAACTATTACGGACATGTCAGCATGGCTTCGGCACTCATATGATCATATCTGAAGAAATAATAGGGTAAAACGAATTTACTCGCAATTCCAGTGAGGCTAAACCGACTTGTTTGTTACTAACAGGAAGTGATCTCTGGGCCTGGATTGAAGCTTGTGGAGAATGATGAATACAGTGAATCTGGACGTGGTATTTATACTGATGGTTTATTTGGCATGTTGCATCAATTTAATGAAAGATGCAAGAACCTGAAAGTGCCCTTCATTATTACCGAAAATGGAGTTAGCGATGAAACCGGCATAATTCGGTGTCCATACTTGCTGGAGCATTTGTTAGCTGTTTATGCAGCCATTTTAACGGTTTTAACCCTGACCTGATTATTACTTTTAGGGTTAGATGCACACAAAAAACCTGTATTTTGCACTGAATACACTTGTACCCCCTTAAGTGATTTATTAGAGCAGACAGCCTCTCTGCTCACTGACTAAACACTCAAATTTATCTCTAAACAACACAAAAAATTGTCTAACATAACTCTAGAACTTGTTTATGTTGTTTAGAGTAGAATTTAAATGATATTTAGGGTTTTGGTTGATGAATAGAGGGGGTGTATCAGTTGAGGGGGTCTAAGTGCTAAACGAGCTAAACCATAGGGGCATTTTGTGCAATTAGGCTAACACAGCAGTTCTTCCACAACCCCTCAGGTGGGACTTTGGACCATGTGAAAAGGACTCTTGTAGAAACTTTCGCTTGTAAAGGCAGAATAAACATGGAAATAAATATATTTTAAATGGACAATGATGAGGTTTAAACCCTGGACCTCTTGGAACGTGGTATGCTCTGATTCCATGTCAAGGACCACTTTACCCAATAGCATAAGTTGTCGGGTTGTGGAATAACAATGTATACACGCTAGCACAATACTTAACAAAACCTAATATGGCTACATTGGAAGATGGCAGGCAAATCTTATACTTGCATCATAGAAAGTTAAAATGTAATTTATTATTATTCTAGATTTTTATCATGTTTCTCGTGTTCTATGGCAAATGATTCTATGTTTAGTGTTTTTTTCTTTACTGTAAGAGAAGAACTCATAGGAGTCTGTCCCATGAAATTTATCAAAAAATTCAGAAAAAGTACAAAAAATAGTGTATCAATTTACAGCTTCCATAACAGCTACAATGCGCATACATGCGCACACCGGTATCATTCTAGATGTTTAGTTGACCTTGAGCTCTATCCTATATAAGTGCTTTGACAGTTTGTGGGGTTCAGGAAATTTGGAAGCCAAGTTGGCTGTGAAAAATAAAAGCAAGGAATTTTGGGAGCATTGCACAAAATGAATTTCTTATATTGTCATGGTTGAGGTTGTGACAATGGAACCCTTCAAAATTTCGTCTGTAAGGATTATGGCATTAATGCTAAGCAATCTGTTCTATACTTTGACAAAAATGGACACATGTATGCAGGTAACTATGCAGATGTTAAATGCCATAGGTTCTAAAAACTGCAACATTCAATTTTCACAAAATATAAGAATTTATGCTTACAAGTGATGCTGTTTACTTTTTCTTTTTCTGGGAGGAATATGGACAAAGGCCAATAGTGAACTTAGACAATAAAACATTTCATCAAATGTATGTAATGAGAAATGTTACATATTAGTGTTTTGTGCATTAAGCTTCTCCAAATATTGTAACCCATAAAAAAGACTAAATTAAAAAAAATTCAAAACATGCCGAAGAAGCTTCAACCATCTGCAACAAGGCATAATGTCCGCAGAAACTCTCCTCTTCAAAGCACTTGTACAAAATTTCAATACAATATTAATTATATTCAGGACTGCCAAAAAAGAAGATTTTTTTTAATCAATTGAACAATATGACATTTCTTTCAACGCAGATACACCAACAAAATACGACGACAACCATTTAAGTGATTCTATTTACTGAGAGAAACAATTAATATTATACACCCTTTCTATTTTCTGGATACTTGAACTCCATTATTTACAGGAGGTCTAGATGAACCGATACAAAGACCTTACGTCCTAAGAGACTGGCTATTCGGCCATTATGAAAGAAGATAAAAAAAATCTCCTTGAAAATGTCCTGAAATGAAAGAAATTGAGTTGAACACATTGTTTTCTCTTCTTTTGTTAGGGGAAGAGAAAGAGGATAACTTTTCAGGTTTGAGTTATTTCTGTTACTTTTATAGGATCAGCGAAATCTTTCCCTACTCATGCATCATGTAAAAGGTAAACAGAGCTGCTAATGCTTTTGATTCCTCCAAGCCATCGCCTTTCTGCCCTATCACTTACCACATCAAAGATCATAAAAAGAGAGACATTCCTTTTCTGTTCCTTTTTATCATATATGAATGATCATCACATCCTAAATTGTTCTAGATTATTGTTTAACTTTAATATCAATAACACAAATATTTATAATATTTTTGCTAAAGTTGAATGGCAGTTCAAGGTTCTCCAAATTGACCACAGATTAAATACCAGCCAAAACAGTAATATGAATAATAAATACATAAATAAATAAAATTATATTGAATTAACTACTATCAATGTTTGCTGAAACAAATTCTACCTTTTGGAGGGAAGCTTATGAGAACTTTCTATACACATGTTGCTCACCCCTCAGCTCAATTGTCACATGACTCTCCTCCACACAATCAACACTCATGAAAACTGTCTCCTTACCTCATTCCTTTTACTAACCCTTCTCTTCTCTTTGAACTTCATTTATCTGGAATAAGACGAGCTCACCAATGAGTCTCTCTATTCTCTCTTCTGCTCTCATCTTCATCGCGCTCTTCTCTCTCTCTTCTTCCAAAAACACTAGTGCCTCATCACAGGAGTTTGATAGAGTGTTTAGTCTCCCAGGGCAGCCGAAAAGCCCAGCCATATCGCAATTCTCAGGTTATATAACAGTGAACAAAGAGAGAGGGAGAGCTCTCTTCTACTGGTTCTTTGAAGCACAATCACAGCCTTCAAGAAGACCTCTGCTCCTTTGGCTCAATGGAGGTTGGTTGGTTATTCATTTATATTTCTAATTTCTATTTGAAATAAAGAAGAATCGGACCTTTTTAAGTTTGTGGCTCTTTTTTGCTTGATTTTCAGGTCCTGGTTGTTCATCTATAGGCTATGGAGCAGCTGTTGAGCTTGGTCCTCTTAGAGTAAAAAGATATGGAACAGGACTTGAGTTCAATGAATATGCATGGAACAAAGGTATTGAAAATTCCTTTATTACTTTCAATTCTTAATTACCGTATTTTGCTTTAACTTTCTTCTTCTTCTTCTTTTTTTTGGGGGGGGGGGGGGGGGGACCAGAAGCAAATTTGCTGTTTTTGGAGTCTCCAGTTGGAGTTGGATTCTCATACACCAATACATCTTCTGATTTGAGATTCTTAGAAGATCGATTTGTCGGTAACTAGTCTTGTTGAGTGGAATTATCTATAACACTAATGTTGATACATACGAAACTGCATTAATTTATGTATATCTAATTTTTCATTTTGGTGGAAATAATTTACGCAGCTGAGGATTCATACAACTTCCTTGTGAATTGGTTGAAAAGATTTCCGCAGTATCAAGCCGATGATTTTTATATAGCAGGAGAGAGTTATGCTGGTAAGTGAATAGTTCTAGACATTGCTTAATTAATTTGGCATGTAGTTTTGACTTTTGAGTAGCACCATAGAGAAAATTTATGAATATCAATATGCCACGAGTTGAAAAGGTTATCAGAAATTTTGTAAAAAGGTACCTTTTGCGGATTATGAATTAGCCATAACTTCAATTTAAAATGAAAGACAAGGTAGCAAAAGGATATCAAAGTGCATGAGCCTAAACTCTGCGATTTTCTTCAGTTTTATTCTTTTTCTCTTCTTGCAGGTCACTATGTTCCACAACTAGCTGAGTTCATATATGAACGCAACAATGCTAGACAAGAGAACCCATTTATCAATCTCAAAGGGTTTATTGTAAGCTTCCATTAAACTTGATTCATTGGTCCTCTTCCATTAACCCAACACATTTAAATTTAAGCATAATAGAACAGAATTCAAAAACTCATTCGGAGAAAGTATTTATTATGCACCGAGTTGAGATTTAGAATTTGGTAAATTACAGGTTGGCAATCCTGAAACCGATGATTACTACGACACAAAAGGAGTGGTTGAATACGCATGGAGCCACACCGTGATATCTGACCAATTATATGGACATGTTAAAAAAGTTTGCAACTTCAAGCTCTTCAACTGGACAACTGAATGTAACATTGCAATGAGCACTGTTTTTCATGAATACAGCAAGATCGATATCTACAACATTTATGTGCCTAAATGCAACTCCGCTCAAAAGGCGTCATCAAACGCTGCAGAGGTAAGTTATATTACATTTTGACAAAATTAAATTATGCATCGACTGAGAGGAAAATTGTTAATGTAAATTGTAGAAGAGTTTATTGAGGAGGATGAGAATTTTCGCGGGTTATGATCCTTGCTTCTCTGATTACGTGGAGGAATACTTCAACAGAGATGATGTGAAGAGAGCATTCCATGCTAATGCTACAGGAAAAACCAATGGGAGATGGCGAGTTTGCAAGTAAGTTTAGAGTTTATAACCCCCCCCCCCCCCCCCCACCCAAAATAAGAGTCTACATGTAATGCAAGTAAGCTGTTCCATTGTCTTTGTTTGCAGTGATTCTATATTGAATACATACAAGTTCAATGTGTTTTCTGCTCTTCCTGTATATTCCAAGCTCATCAAAGTTGGGTTAAAGATATGGCTCTACAGGTTTGCTCCATTATCCATATCTTTTCTGCATGCCTGTACTTTTCATTTCAGTTCTGTCACCAGAACAATGATTATCAAATTAGAATTTGAACATAGAGGTTGGGAAAAAATTCTCCTTTTTTCTTGCATAAAAAAACAATGGCATGCTCCAAAAAACCAAGGAGAAAGAGGAGTGTAGGGAGGCACTCCTAGATGCCATAAACCTTTCTTTTGACTCGTAATCTGCACATTTCAATGTTATTAGTGATTTCTAGGATTACATTTGAATAGAGCCTAAACCCACCGTTGCCGGTCCCAAGTACGGATGAGAAAGGGTGTCACATTCTATGACATGAACCATAATAAGAATATCGTTGGGACGTCCTCGAGTCAGCAACGCGCGACATCGGATCCCGAGTGTAGTGTTAAGTATGCAAGGACTTCTAGGTCGTCGTCCGGAAGCGGCACGCTATATCGGACCTCGGGTGTAGTGACAAATACGCAAGGGTTTTATAGGATCCGTTTAGTTTCTTGAAACATAGACTCCCTTACGGATTGACTAACAGAATTAGCGGAGGTGATGATTAAGAGAAGAGTTGGTATTACGTGTTTGTAAGAAATTAAGTGAGTAGGTGAAAATGATAGAGTCATAGAGCCTTGGAGTTATAAGTTTTGGTATACCGATAGAGATAAAAATCGTAATGAGGTAGGCGTAATCACATATAGACGGTTGCTTAAGGATGTAGTTAAGATTAGAAGAAAATGTGATAGAATTTTACCGGTTAAGCTTATTCTAGACAGGGAGATCCTTAATATTATTAGTGCTTATGCACCACAGATTGGTCTTGATGATACTAGTAAGCGTCTATTCTGAAAGGATTTAGACGAGATGGTACAAAAGATACCTAGTGGAGAGAAGTTATTTATTGGTGGTAATCTCAATGGACATATAGGTACTAATCATAGTGGGTTTGATACTATCTATGAAGGTTTTGGTTTTGGACAAAAGAATGAAGCCGGTAGCTCGATTCTAGATTTTGCTTTGTCTTATGACTTGATCTAAGCAAACACATGATTTAGGAAAAGAGAGTCTCATCTTATCACCTTTAGAAGCGGATCAAGTGCAAGTCAAATAGACTTTTTTCTGACGAGAAAGATATATAGAGGTTGTTGCATCTACTGTAAGGTAGTACCAGATGAGAGTGTAACCACCCAGCATAGACTTTTAGTTCTAGATTTTCGCTTGAGAAGAGAATCTAGGAAGATTAGACGTAAGATAGAACCTAGAATTAAGTGGTGGTGACTGAAGAAAGGTAACCAAAAGACTTTTATAGATCATGTAGTTTAAGAGACGGATTAGCAGTATGAACATGATTCAGACAGAATATGGAACAAGATGGTTAGTTGTATCAAGAGAGTAGATAGAGATCTACTTGGTGAGTCGAAGATGGTGATCCACCATCTAAGAACACATCATGGCGGAATGAAGAAATAAATGCTCCTATTAAAATCAAGAGAGATTCTTATAAAAATTTGAAGAAAAATAGAGATGTGGAGAAATTTAAGAAATATAAAATTGCTAAAATGGAAATTAAGAAAACTGTTTGGGAAGCTAAAACTAAGGTATATAAGGAGGTGTACGAGAAGTTAGACACTAAGGAGGCTGAAAATGATATATACTGGATTACTCGGATGCGGGAAAAAAAGACCAGAGACTTATATGAAGTGAAGTATGTCAAAGATGAAGATCAGAAGGTTTTAGTTCAAGATAAGGATATCAAGAAAAGGTGGAGAGATTATTTTGACAAATTGTTTAATGAGAGCTTTACTAAGAATTTGGATGACATTCAATCTGAAGATATAAACCGTGATTTCATGCGTAAAATAAGAATACCAGAGGTTAAAGAGGCTTTGAAGAGAATGAGATCAAGAAAAACGGTTGGTCCAGACAGGATTCCTATCGAGATTTGGAGATACTTAGGAGAAATATGTGTTAAATAGCCGACAGATCTGTTTAATAAAATTTGGCAGACCAAAAAGATACTAAATGAGTGGAGGAAAAATACTATTGTGAACAAGGGTGACGTTCAAAATTGCTCAAACTACCGTAGAATAAAACTTATGTATCACACCATGAAAATTTGGGAGAGAGTGATACATGCTAAGCAAGGATGTTAAGATAACAGAGAGTTAGTTCGGGTTCATGCTTGGACGATCAACAACAGAGGCTAATCATTTGCTTCGTCAACTTGTTGAGCGTTTTCAAGAGAGAGAAAAAATTTGCATATGATATTTATTGATTTAAAGAAAGCGTACGATAAGGTATCTAGAGAGGTATTATGGGGGGACAATGATAAAGAAGGGGGTCCTCGTCAAGTATATTGACATTATCAAGGATATGTACGATGGAGTGGTGGCAAATGTCAGAATTTACGGCGGCCTAACGAGTGATTTTCCGATTACAATTGGCTTATATCAAGGATCTACATTAAGTCCATTCCTGTCTACTATCGTGATGGATGAGCTTACTAGAACTATCCAAGATGAGATACCTTTGTGTATGCTATTCGCTGATGATATTGTTCTAGTAAAAGACGAAACCATGGGTTAATACCAAATTGGAGTTATAGAGGCAAATGTTGGAATCTCGGGAGTTTAGATTGAGCATGTTCAAGACAACATATATGCATTGCAAATTTAGCAAATAGAGAAGTCGAGACAATATTTGTATAACACTGGAAGGAAAAGAGATATCACCGAGCGATCAGTTTAGATATCTAGGTTGTATCATCCAAAAGGCTGCGGAGATCGATAGTGATGTTAATCAAAGAATCCAAACTGGTTGGTTGAAATGGAGAACTGCAACAGGGATTTTATGAGATCGTAACTTTCCGTTAAGGTTGAAAGAGAAGTTTTATCGGAGCGCTATTCGGCCTGACTTATTATATGGTACAGAATGCTGGGCTCTTAAGAAGCCCCATACACAGAAGATGCACATAGCGGAGATGTGAATGCTTCGTTGGATATGTGGTAACACTAGAAAAGATAAGATGTGAAATAAGAATATTTGTGCAAAAGTTGATGTAGCACCTGTGGAGGAGAAGATGCGAGAAAATCGGCTTAAGATGGTTTGGTTATGTGCGACGTAGACCTATGGAAGCACCGGTTCGACGAATGGATACTATCGATATTGGAAATGTTAAAAAGGCGAAAGGAAGACCGAAGAAAATATGGATGGAGGTGATACGAAAAGATATGGTTGCCAAAGGCCTTAATGAAAGTATATTGTTTGATAGGGGTGAGTAGAGACAGAGGATTCATGTGCTGGATCCAGCGTGATTCTCATGTTGGTTCATGTGGCCTACCCCATATGCTTAGGATAAAAGGCTCAGTAGTTGTTGTACATTTGATAGAGCCTAAATTCTCACCCTTATTATTGACTACCTATTTTAAGTTTATTCTTTTCTGTAAGATAACCCTGTTTTGTTAAGAAGCAAATGGTTAAGACTAAAGCTTAGGATAAAATTGGTGGGCATCACATGTCCTTTTCTAAACCGTGTCAAAGATTTTACTTTACCTTATGGAGATGTGGTTAATTTAATTTTGTTATCTAGAGCTGAACATAATTTCATAAGGTAAATATATAAGCTTCTTACAAATTTTCTACCGGTTTAAAAGAATTTGCATGAACCTGTGTCATTTAAGTACTGCCATGGAAGCCTTTCATAGTTTTCTTGATCAGAAATTTGAAACCTAATCAGGGTTGCCGTACCAATGAGCAGCAGCTCAGTTGGTATGAGCACTTCCTTTCTTGGGGAGAGTGCGGTTCGAACCTCAGGAACCTCAAGAGGGGAAGTAGCTACAAATTAACGCTTTTTGGGTAAATTCATGGGTACCATGGATGGGTGAGTGGGATGGGTGTGGGTGTGGTGTGCGTGGGTATGTTGTGTGTTAAGGCTAACAGGCTAGTGCAAAAATAAAATTCAGGGTTGCCGTCTAGGTGCCTCATACGGAGCATGTCTTCACTTGTTTTTTTGATGTGGAGAAGTTTACATGATAATGACTTTTCGGTTGCACTTAGTACAAAATGGAAGATTACCGGGAATCCTCGCATTCCCAGAAATGGGATGACCGTGCAATCTAATTTCAAGGAATCTTACATTAACGTGCTCGGCATACTTTAATCATTTCCGGTAATATATGTATGTGCAACCGTCGAACAGGGGAGGGCTGGTGTAACATTTTGAAAATTATTAATATTATTTTAGAATTTAAATAATAATATTACGAGTTTTATGGAAATGATGATAAGTATGGATTTGGGATTTTGTATAAGTATATACAATTACTTATTTTTGGTATTATAAACAAAATTAGTATGTTACCATTTTCATGAAAATGTTGGGATTTATTATGGTTGGGAATTACTTTGGTATTTTTGTTTACGGAAAAGATATGGGAATTAAGTGATATTGATAGATTATTAGAGAGAGAGCGCCCATACTCCATACCATACCCCCACATCCTCTCTCCTCATCCTATCATTTTCTCATTTCATTCTCTCTCCTCATGAAATATCTCCCTTCTCTCGCAAAATATCTCTAACTCCCTTCATCAAAACCATCTCTTGTGCCAAGGACTTCAAGTAGAGCCACTTGGATACTTCAAGTGGAGTTCTCATCAACCTCAACCTTCTTGAAGCTTCATTCAAAGCTTGGGTTTTCTCTTTTGCCCATCCAATTAGGTAAAGATCACTCTTTAATTCAAGTTCAAGTTTTTTAAAGATATGGTCATGGAAAATTATAGTTTTTACTTTAAAATGGTATTTTTATTAGTTAAACTCTTTCAAATGTGATTGTTTAAGTGATCCACTAGTTGTGATGGATCTATTATGGTTTGCTTGGTGATTACACCCTTTTTTGAAAAGTATAGGGTGTTTTGGTGTAAAGGAGTTTGATTTTAAGGTTTCAAGATTTTTCCAAGTTATTCAAATTTTGATTCAGCAGAATCCTTATAAAGACGTCTAGACCCCAAAACTTCAGACGTCCGCCTTTAAACTGTTGTTCTTAATTTTTGTTCAGCAGACGTTTGAGCTCAAAGCTATAAACGTTTGTCTCGAAGTTGCTGGTTTCATTTTATTTCTTGGTCAGACGTCTGGCAGTTTGATCTTCAGACGTTTGCCATTTATTTGGGATCTTGAGCAGCAAAGGACAGACGCCTGCCTTTGTGTTCTTCAGACGTCTGTTCCTAAGTACTTGGTTGGATTTTGATTTGTGGTCAGACGTCTTCCTTGTGCTGGTTCAGACGTCTACCGTGTATATTTCTTGGTTGTTTTGCTATTTTATTTGATGTTTCATTTTCTGCCCTTTTCGACTAATTTCTACGTGTTTAGGATCGATTGCGGGAACTTCCAAGATGGAGAAAAGGAAGGGCAAGACGGTCGTGAGTTTTGACTAGCTTGAGAGGTGCTTCTATGAGTAGATTTATATCTACGGGGGAGTCGGGTGGGTGGCGCATAGCACTCCCGAAACTAATTCATCGAAATACTTATTAAATAGTATAATTGTAACTCGTATATTTAGTTTATAACTCGTAACACATACACCTAGTCTATAATGTTATGTTTGAAAACGTATATACTTAATCCGTATACTAAGTTTATAACTATAAATTAGTTTATAGTTTGTAAGTCGTATACTTAGTTCGTAAGCTATATACTTAATCTATAATTCATAACTACTAGGCTATATATATGTACGCGACCAGATGTCCGTACTATATAAATTATATGTGTTTGTGTACGCGACTAGAGGTCCGTACTGATATTGATTGGATGATTAGTTGACATCGTACGAGGAAGATTCCGTATTTGATGTGATGATGATAGATTGCCGAATATGGTATATATTTATTTGACTCGTGGAGTCTTACTATAAATCCCAATTGGGATATTATGACAATACTGGATTATACTCATTTTAAACTAATGATTTGTTTCTTATTTTAAAACTATAACACCGAGGATGCTACCAATTTCAAATGAATATCTATTTTTAAAAGTATCACCACCTCCTTATTTCCAAATAACGTTTCGTTCTATTTTAAACTAAATAATCATACTGTTAGTAAGTATTTGTTTATGTATAACGCTCGTTCACGTTACATTTCCTTTGCTCGTTCACGTTACGTTTTCTTTACTCGTTGTGCCTTAGTTTCTTACATGATGCATTGTGCTCTTTATATGTTCGCGCTTCGATTATTTTATTAAGTTACGCTACGTTTATATTATTCGTTCTTATATGCTTCGTATATTTAGTTTACGATTCCATGACTTGTATGAACACCTATAGAATATTGCATAATTACCAATAATTGTGATGTGGCACAATCATATATTTACATGCTACACTAACACATCATTGGTACTGTCATGAAACCGTAGGAGTGTCATGCTCAATAGTGTTCTAGTTATATTCATGTTGATGTCGTTATATGAATGCGATTGATTGATATATCCGTATATTTAATCGTCAACCGAAGGAAGATACATGATGCATTGTTGGTAATTATGATATTGATGACTCCGATAGGAATCGAGAGCTATTCTTGTATGAATACACTTGATAGAACACTTGCATAATTACTGATGATTGCCATACTGCACGAGTGCATACATGCATGCTACATCACACATCATTAGTATTGCCATGACACGGTAGAAACTGCCATGCTTGTTCGTGTTTTAGATATCCATGCTAGTATGCAGGATACTTATCATGGTTTTGATATACGAATACCATTGCCATGAATATTCATATATGATTGTTCCCAATTGTGACAAAGATGAATTATGGATTATGTTCTTATGAACTTGATATTTTCCATGGATTTGAGAAGTTGCAGCATGATTTTATAAAACTTTGCGTATGTTTGAAAAATGCGGTTTTCTCTTGATCGATGATATGTACACCATGAGATTTCTTGGTATTTATGATTGAAGATTATGCGAAATCAAGGAAGGGGGCAGAAAACTGATTTCAGGATACATGGTGGACCCGGTACGATAACCTAAAGCCAGGAAGTCCATGAGGATAGATACGGGGAGCCTAGCGAGGTTGATCGATACCGATGATTGTATGGAGCAGGCGGATATTCGGAGGATACCAACCGGTGTATTATGATGAGATAGAGATGAGGGCTAGTTCGGGGGACAATGCTTCATGAGATTGAGATTTCGAGTGTCGATGATGGGCACTCATTTGATGATGATGAGATTTCGAGTGTCGGGATGGACACTCATTTGATGATGATGTTATGGATGATGTATTTCCATAGTTGCGCGATCCGTTATGATGCGCTGATATTAATATTGTTGTATATACATGTTATTACATATTATGTTATATTATATGTTATGACCTGTTGGTAGATCGTTGTTCATACGATTTCTATCTTGTGATATCTTTCTACTCATGAGTTGGTAATCCATCCCCGTTGTGCCTTAGTTTCTTATAGGACCGACCGCTTAGATTAGAAGCGGCTTGCTGGCATATTTTCTTCTTTGGGTGATTGCTTTTGATAGGTGGGTTGTTTAGTTATATCGTAACCGTCTCTTTTATAATATTTACTCTTGGATCTAGTTAAAAACTCCATCAACCACTTGTATATCGGTAACCTAGACACGAGACTTAGATGTATATTGTTTTGGATGTTGTACTCGGATGGAGTCGACTTGTTATTGATTATATAGTGTTTATGGTTTTCCGATTGCTATTCTTTGCCTTGGGTGTCGTATATTATTGTGTGGTTGTGTCTCTGCTGTGTGGGCATGAGCTAGATCCTGTGCGAGGAAGCTTATTTATATATTTATGCATTGTACAAGGCTTTCTTTAAAATTTACAAAGGATGTGCTATCCGATTTTTAAACGACGAAAATGTTCAATCAAACTTTATTTATACTTTTAAATAAACAATATTTCAAACCAAACTTGATTTCATTTTAATAAAGTCTTTTTTAAAACTTCACATCCACTATTTCTTTTACAAGTGGTTTAGATTCCTAGTTTTTGGCTTACTTAGTTTACGGTAGGGTCCTATAGACTTTACGTGATTCAAGTGCCGGTCACATGCTATTTCTGTGACAAAGTTGGTATCAGAGTACTTTACCATTGTTTAGTCTAGGTTTAACTATGTGGGATCTAGGTTATAACGTTTTCGAAACATAGGCCTAACCTTGTGGAACTTAGACTTGATTTTGGGGGTATTAGACCCGAACTTCGTTTTCCTTTGTTAAGTTTAGGTTTGATCATGTGGAGTCTAGGGTACGATCTTTTGAGACATAGGCTTAACCTCGTGGAACTTATACTTGACATTGGGGGTTTTAAACCCGACCTTTCGATTCGTAGGTTGTCCTTGGTATGATAGAGGAGGTAGCTTAAGTAGAGTTACGTAGCATATCTATGTTTCGCGGCATACTTATGATACGATAATCCGTCTAAGTAACCTTAGAATATATCTTGAGATCCTTATTTCTATTTGTTCTAGTTGTTATCCTCATCGATTCTTGTTTTCTTGTTCTAGTTACTATGATTACGCGAGCCGAGAGGGCTGCGGCGAGAGACGAAGTTAGGGCAGGTTCGTCTGAGACGAGAACTGACCATAGTGGTATCCCAGTGACAGGAATAGATTGATCATTCATTTTCTGATAGGATTTCTCATTTTGAGGCGAGTGTTCAGGATCTGCACCAGATGGTCAGGTCATTGCTTGAGGCCAGCCGGACTCGGAGGCCTGATGTTGTAAAGCCTGCTCCTGAGATCATTATGCTGCCTACTGTACCGACAATCGTACCAAACATTGATAGGATTATCGATGTATCACTTCCAGAGTTCATGAAGCTAAAGCCACTAGTGTTTACGGGTATGCATGTTGCAGAGGATTCTCAGTTATTCCTGGATAAGATGGATAGGATATTTCATTCGTTGAGATGATTCGAGACTATACCACTAGAGTTGGCCAGCTTTTGTTTGGAGGGACTTGCTCAGACCTGGTGTGAGTCGATCGAGAGAGGCTGAGCAGTGGGTTTTCCTCTGATGACGTGGGACGAGTTCATGAAGGTCTTCCTAACCAGATTTCTTCCACATAGCATTGGAAATGTCCGAGCTCGTAGTTTCGAGTCTTTGTGTAAGATTCCAGACATGACCGTAGCCGAGTATGATTTGCAGTGCATGCAGTTATTACGATATGCTCCCTACTTGGTTGATACTGAAGAGAAGTGGACTAACAGATTCGTACGTCTCGATGCACAGTTGTTTCTCTCCGTTGGTGTCGGGACCCGGTTCTTGCTCATGGAACAAAGTGTCATACGTAACAAAGTGCAACGCCAAGTGTCATGCCAAGGGGGTGGGGACTACCTCTTGAATCTGTGGGGGGCACCTTTTGAGTCCGTAAGACCCACTATAGAACAATAAGGAATTTTCGGAATACATTTCGAAAGAGGACAGATCCGGAACTATAAATGAAATGATACAACTCCTGAAACACAAAAGCGCCTTTTAAGTGAACCGGCACTACAGGAGCTTGAGAACTCCGTAGTTAAGCGCGCTCGAGTCAGGGAAGTTCTGGGATGGGTGACCTCCTAGGAAGTAGTCCCTGGTTGGATTCGGTTTGTTCCGAAGGACAAAACTGTGCGGTTTCGACCAGAGAGGACAATACCGTCTGTGTTGGGGATGGATCGTGACAAAATGGTATCAGAGCTGGTCTCTCAATAGTAGATCTGTTGTTCGAGGACGAATCATTGTTCAAAGGCGGGGAGGATGTCAGGACCCGGTTCTTGCTCACGGAACAAAGTGTCACGCCAAGTGTCATAACAAGAGGGCGGGGCCACCTCTTGAGTCCGTTAGGACACACTGTAGAACAATAGGGAATTTTCGGAACACATTCTGAAAGAGGGCTGATCCGGAACTATAAATGAAATGATCCCACTCCTATAACACAGAGCCGCCTTTTAAGTGAACCGACACTATAAGAGCTTGAGAATTCCGTATTTAAGCGTGCTCGAGCCAGGGAAGTTCTGGGACGGATGACCTCCTGGGATGTGGCCCCTGGTCGGATCCGGTTTGCTTCGAAAGACAAAACTGTGCGGTTTCGGCCAGAACGGACAATATCGTCTGTGTTGGGGGTGGGTCGTGACAGTTGGTGCCTAACATTTTTGTATTTATGCAAAGGCTTTAGATGCGGCCATGCTTATGGAGGAACGACTTGATGAGATTGCAGCTGTTCCGGAACTGAAGCGGGTTCTTTTTAATATGCCAGTTTCGGGCAGTTCGGCAGAGAGGGTACAGATGGAGGCCGTCGTGGGTTCTTTTCGGGATTCGGTAGTGGTAGAAATTGTACCTAAAGCCAGTTGTATGGTGCGTACCCAGAGGCCACCGTTGACGTGTTACATTTGCGAGAGGCCGGGTCATTTGGCTAGAATGTATCCTGAGAGGCGTCAGAGCGAGACTGTTGGTTGACCGAGAGGCCGCGGATTTGGTGGTCCTGTGCAGAAAGGACGAGGACTCAGAAGTAGAGGACATCAGACCATGGGCAGAAGGCAAGTGGGAGTCTTTGTTCTGCCAGCTTTGGGTGCTCAGGCACCTACCAACGTTGAAGGAGGTATAGTTCAATGTCAGTTGTTTTAGATTTGTGTTTTGGTGATCCGGGTATCACACTTTCGATGTTGAAGAAGGAATATTTCGATGCCGGTTGTTTGACTTATGCGTTTTGATGATTTGAGTGTTACATATATGTTTTCGTGCACATTCGATTCACTTGATGTTTTCGTGCACGCTCGATGCACTTGATGTCGTTTTCGTGCACATCCGTTGCACTTGATTTATGATTTCGTGCACATCCGTTGCACTCGATTTAGGTTTTCATGCACACCCGTCGCGATCGATTTAGGTTTTCGTGCACACCCGTTGCACATGGTTTGGTTTTTGTGCACACCCGTTGAGATTGATTTCGTTTTCATGCATCACATTTTGGATGAGATATATTATTATGTTTTATAGTAGCCGAACATGACTGGTCCAAGAGACAATACCTGAAATATTATTTTCATATATCGATATTTATTAAAGAGGTTTTCAAAGAAGGTATGGTTTCACTATTTTCCTATGTGTCTATGATCGACACAAGAATCTTTCAAATGAATACCTTTATTTTCAAAATGCGAGATGTACATCTTAAACGAAATGCTTATCTTTTTCACAAATCAATGTCCACTACCTGTGCCATGATACACATCATACGACTATTTTGAAAGGATTTTTCATACATACATATTTCGGCTACTTTATATGATTTCAGATGGATGCGTGAAATATATATATATATATATATATATATATATATATATATATTATATATATATTATATGTATTATATTGAAAAAATAAACGATGTCCAAGATGATCGAACCTATATTTACTGAAAAAATAAACGATGCCCAAAGGGCTCAAACCCATAATCATATGCTTTAGAACTTCATGCACACACCAGTGAGCCATTTCTGCTTTTTGCAGTAAGTTATAGAATATATTTTATATATAAACAACTTATTGACCGTGCTTATCCATATCAATAACGCGGATCCAGATGAGGCGGCCGCCTCGCCTCTATATAGATCCGCCCCAGAGACAGAGAGAGAGAGAGAGAGAGAGAGAGAGAGCCCATACCCTACACCATACCCCCACACCCTCTCTCCTCATCCTTTCATTATTCTCATTCCATTCTCTCTCCTCACAAAACATCTCCCTTCTCTCTCAAAATATCACTAACTCCCTTCATCAAAACCATCTCTTGTGCCAAGATCTTCAAGTAGAGCCACTTAGATACTTCAAGTAGAGTCCCCATCAATCTCAACCTTCTTGAAGCTTCGTTCAAAGCTTGGATCTCCTCTTTTACCCATCTAACTATGTAAAGATCCCTCTTTAATTCAAGTTCTTCAAGTTTTTTAAAGATATGACCATGGAAAAGTTTAGTTTTTACTTAAAAGTGTTATTTTTATGGGTTAAACTCTTTCAAATGTGATTGTTTAAGTGATCCACTAGTTGTGATGGATCTATTATGATTTGCTTGGTGATTACACCCTATTTAAGGAAATAGAGGGTCTTTTGGTGCAAAGGAATTGATTTTAAGGTTTCAAGATTTTTCTAAGTTTTTCAAATTTCGATTCAGCAGAATCCTTATGCAGACTTCCGGAACCCAAAGTTTCAGACGCCTGCCTTTAAACTGTTGTTCTTGATTTTTGTTCAGCGGATGTCTGAGCTCAAAGTTACAAACGTTTGTCTGGAAGTTGCTGGTTTCATTTGATATCTTGGTCATACGTCTGACAGTTTGAACTTCAGACGTCTGGCATTGATTTAGGATCTTGGGCAGCAACGGACAGACATCTGCCTTTGTGTTCTTGAGATGTCTGGGACTTCTTCAGACGTCTGTTCCCAAGTGCCTGGTTAGATTTTGATTTGTGGCCAGACGTCTGTCTTGTACTGGATCAGACGTCTGCCATGTATATTTCTTGGCTGTTTTAGTATTCTGTTTGATGTTTCGTTTTCTGCCATTCTCGACTAATCTCTACGTGTTTAGGATCGATTGCGGGGACTTTCAAGACGGGCACAAGGAAGGGCAAGGCGGTCGTGAGCTTCGACTAGCTCGAGAGACGCTTCGGTGAGTAGATTTATATTTACGGGAGAAGTCGGGTGGATGCCGTATAGATCTCCCAAAACTAATTCATCGGAATACTTATTAGATAGTATAATTGTAACCCGTATACTTTAACACATACACCTAGTCTATAATGTTATGTTAGTAAACATATATACTTAATCCGTATACTTAGTTTATAACTATAAATTAGTTTATAGTTAGTAAGTCGTATACTTAGTTCGTAAGCTTTGTACTCAATCTATAATTCATAACTAGTAGTCTATATATATGTGTGTATGTATGCGTGATTATTATGTGCCGTACGCGGCTAGATGTCTGTGCTATATAAGCTATATGTGTTTGCGTACGCGACTAAAGGTCCGTACTGATATTGATTGGATGATTTGTTGACATCGTATGAGGGAGATTCCGTACTTGATGTGATGAGAATAGATTGCCGAATACGGTATATGTTTATTCAACTCGTGAAGTCTTACTATAAATCCCGATTGGGATATTATGATGATGCTAGATCATACTCATTTTAAACTAACAATTCGTTTCTTATTTTAAAACTATAATGCCAAGGATGCTGCTAATTTCAAATGAATATCTATTTTTAAAAGCATTGCAACCTTCTTATTTCCAAACAACGTTTCGTTCTATTTTAAACTAAATTATCGTATTATTGATAAGTATTTGTTTATGTGTAACGCTTGAACGTTATGTTTCCTTTACTCGTTATACGTTCACACTTCGATTATTTTATTAAGTTATGCTACGTTTATATTATTCGTTCTTATATACTTTGTATATTTAGTTTACAATTCCACGACTTGTATGAACACTTATAGAACACTGCACAATTACCAATGATTGACATGTGGCACAATCACGGACTTGCATGCCACACAAACACATCATTAATACTTCCATGACACCGTAGGATTGCCATGCTCAATAGCATTCTAATTATATCCATGTTGATATCGTTATATGAATATGATTGATTGATATATCCGTGCATTTAATTGTTAGCTGAAGAAAGACACATGATTCATTGTTGATAATTATGATATTGATGACTCCGATGGGAATTGAGAGCTATTCTTATATGAATACACTTGATAGAACACTTGTACAATTACTAATAATTTCCATGTTGCACGAGTATTGACGCGCATGCTACGCTACACATCATTAGTATTGTCATGACACAATAGAAATTGCCATACTTGGTCGTGTTTTAGATATCCATGGTAGTATGCAGGATACTTATCATGATTTTGATATACGAATACCCTTGCCATGAATATTTGTATATGATTGTTGCCAATTGTGGCAAAGATGAATTATGGATTGTGTTTTTATGAACTTGATGTTTTCTATGGATTTGAGAAGCCGCGGCATGATTTTATAAAACATTACGTATGATTGAAAAAATGTGGTTCTCTTTTGAATTGATGATATGTTCATCATGAGATTTCTTGGTATTTATGATTGATGATTATCCAAAATCGGGAGAGGGGGCAGAAAACCGATCTCAGGATACATGGTGGACCCGGTACGATAACCCAGGGGCAGGAAGTCCGTGAGGATAGATACAGAGAGCCTAGCGAGGTTGATTGATACCAGTGATTGTATGGAGTACGTCGGATATCCGGAGGATACCGCCCAGTGTATTATGATGAGATAGAGATGAGGGCTAGTCCAGAGAATAGTGCCTCACGAGATTGAGATTTCGAATGTCGATGATGGACACTCATTTAATAATGTTGATGAGATTTCGAGTGTCGGTGATGGACACTTATTTGATGATGATGATGTTATGGATGATATATTTCCATAGTTGCGCGATCCGTTATGATGCGCTGATATTAATATTGTTGTATATATATGTTATCACATATTATGTCATATTATATGTTATGACATATAGGTAGGTCGTTATTCATACGATTTCTACTTTGTGATGTCTTTCTATTCATGAGTTGGCAACTCACCCCGTTGTGCCTTAGTTTCTTACAGGACCAATCGCTCTGATTAGAAGCGGCTTATGACACATTTTCTTCTTCGGGTGATTGCTTTTGATAGATGGGTTACATAGTTGTATCGTAATCGCCTCTTGTATATTATTTACTCCTGGATCTAGTTAAAAACTCTAACGATCACGTGTATATCGGTAACCTAGACACGAGACTTAGATGTATATTGTTTTGGATGTTGTACTCGGATGGAGTCGACTTGTTATTGATTATATAGTGTTTATGGTTTTCCGATCGTTATTCTTCGTTTTGGGCATCGTATATTATTGCATGGTTGTGTCTCTGCCGTGTGGGTTTGAGTTAGATCCCGTGCGTGTGGCGAAGCTTATTTATATATTTATGCATTGTAAGAGTTTTAAAAAAAAATTACAAAGGAGGTGCTGTCTAATTTTTAAACGACAATATTTTCAATCAAACTTTATTTATACTTTTAAATAAACAATATTTCAAACCAAACTTGATTTCATTTTAATAAAGTATCTTTCAAAACTTCACCTTCGCTGTTTCTTTTACAAATGATTTAGATTCCTGATTCTTGGCTTACTTGGTTTACGGTGGGGTTTTATAGAGTTCACGTGATTTAAGTGTCGGTCACGTCCCATTTCCGGGTCATGACGGCCGGTGGATAGCGACGAGGCTGGCGACGAACAGCCATTTGGCGGTGGGCCGGCGTCAGACGACCTATAGGTGGCATGCCGGCGAGCGACCGACAATGGGCGGGGGGTGGCATGTGAGAAACTACGGCCGACCGGTGGTAAACGTCCGATCGGCGGTGGACCGTCCGGTGAATGATCGGCGATGACCGGAGGCCGGCGGCGGCGAACGTCCGATCGACGGCCGGTCGGCCGATGAACGATGGTGATGCCCGGAGGCCGGCCGGCAGCGGACGGCTGATCGACGGCTGGCCGGATGGCGGACGGCTGATGATTGACGGCGGTGCCGGCCGGCTGGTGGCGAGAAAGACCGGCGGCAGATGGTTATGGCTCATTTCATGTTATGCGGGAATATTTCGTGGTAATTTAGAATAGACACAAGTTTTAAAGAAATAGGATTGCCATGAATTAGGGTCATTTGATTACCATGGTAATTCTATATTTCCGGAAATATGTGTTACGCCCCGACTAGCATGGTAATATTTGATGGTAATCTAGATGAGAATACCACCCAGAATACCACCTACCAAGCGCACCCTTGAATTCACTGAATATGTCCCCTGACCAATTATCTTTTTAAGAGTTCAAAATTAAAACCACACACAAGAGTTGAAGAAGAAATAACAAAAGAGATGGAGATGGGAAGGAAAACAACAAGCACTGGTCACAACATCACCCCCTCCGCCACCCCCCACCCACACACCCACCCACTCCACCACCACTCCCTCCAATAGCTGTCATGGGAATCTCTTGTAAGAGAGTCATGTGAAGAAACACTCACGCTTTGTTTGTTTTTTGTTTGGTGGTGTGTTAGTGGAGACACAGATGGCAGAGTCCCAGTGATTGGCTCAAGATACTGTGTGGAATCCTTGGGCCTTTCCCTAAAGTCCCAGTGGCAGACTTGGTACCATGACAAGCAGGTTTCTGTTCCAAACTCCAATCAAAACAATTTCTTGAGTATTTCTTGTATACCATCGATCTATACTTTTAAAGTCAGAAAGTGTTTTTAACAATCTTAGCCATTACTTCGAAGTTTTGGTGTATACAATGGTAGGGACCTTACGATGACGTTAAATCACCTATAGGTTTATATGCATTCGGATGCACATATAGAAGGGATGTTATAGCAGCTTTGTTCGAAAAAGCTTAGATTTCAGCATGCAAAAGGGTGTTTGAGTTCCAGAGACTTCGAAAACATTTTCTTAACTCTGGCCATTACTTTAGAGTTTTGGTTAATTCAATGGTAGGGACTTTTAAGTTCGCGTTTGATCACCTGAGCTCAAATTTAGTCAGATGCTCGGATAGAAGAGATTTTATAATTAAAAAAAAAGTACCATTGCTTAAAATAAAATAAAAAACTATATTTTAGCTTGTAAAAAGAATTAAAAACTTTCAATCTGTATGGAAGTGTTGAGAGGAAAAATTATTTCCCTCAGGCTCATCCTAAGTTTAGGTCATGCCATGATGCTACTGTTTATGCGTTCCATTGGATCTCATTATATCTGTCGTTGAACATGCATACGAGTATATAAAGTATTTTGCTGCCAAAACTTTGTTCGATTTTGCGAATGACTGATGATGTGAGACTTTTTTGTCTTTTGCATGCAGGTTGGGGGTAGGTTTGTGGAGTACCAAGGTTTGACAATGGTGACAATTAGAGGGGCTGGTCATCTTGTTCCTCTCAACAAGCCCCAAGAGGCACTTGTGCTCATCAACTCCTTTCTCATGGGCCAACATATGCCATTATTGTAGGACAAAATTAAATGGTGCCCCAAATTGTTCATGATTGCTATATTGATAGGAAAAATGTTAGGTCTGCTACCTATTTTCCAATTGTAATAGATGTGTTGTTATTTGCAAATATGGGATACAAAAATGGAAATTATTGTGGGTAATAAGTCAGAAATTTTGAGGACTTTGAGGAAGGAAGAGCTTGCTATATATTGACTTGTATTTCTTATGTCAAACTGTATGCAAATGTACAGGTCTGGACATTGCTTTGCGTTTTGTTAGAGTATAAAAGGAAAGTATTTGATAGCTTTTATGATGATGATCAACTTATCATGAAGTTTTAAAAGAAAAATACCGTTTTTCTTAATTCTCAATACAACCTTAAAGTTTTGACATGGTAACAAAAGATATGGTAGATTAAGTGGTGAACATTTCACAATAAAAGGCCCAGTTGGTCGAAGTTATTCAGGATGGGCATCGACCCAATAAAAGGCCCAGTTGGTCCAAGTTACTTTGGGTGGGCTTGAAGTTTATTTGGTGAGGCTTATTTTCATGCTCAACCCTAAATTTCTTTTTCAAAATAGAACAAGTAGAATGATGAGATGAAGTACTCTGAACTTTCATCGCATTTGATCGGAGATAGAGTGCATATTTAGGTTATAAGAAAAAAACTGCCAGTTTTGGTTTTGTCTTGAGTACAGAATGGGTTAAAACATCCTTCTTCTTCTGATATGTTTAGTCGCTTCGAGGTATATGAGATCGGATAAGTGCTTGAAAACTTTTGGTTTACTTGATTTTTCAATAGGGACATGCTGCTGAATATTTTTTACTGGTATTGCAATGTTGGATGGTATTTGTTAGGTTTGATGAGAATACATGTTTAGAGGCTTTATGGAGCCGAACTAAAAGTGATCGAGATAGTTACCTCTAAAATCCCCTACGGTTGTTGACCTAGTCAGCAATTTGACGACAACTTTGATCAAATTGATGCTAATCGTAGAGGTGTTATGGTGCTGGTAAAACAGTGGATGGGTTATAATTAAGTCTACTAATTGTTAAGCACGTGTGATACACATGATAGATAAAAGAACATGGAATTATAAAGGGAAAATATATAAAATAATTAATATAAAATAATTTTTTATTTGGCACTGGCACGTAAGCATACAATACACACAACACATCAATACACACATCATGCACAAACGCACAACACACACCTCGGGGCTTACCAATTTGCTTCAAAAGCGTTAAATTGTGGACACTTCACTCACTGGCCCCCCAACTCGGGAAGTGCCATATCAACTGACCTATTGCTCATTGACATTATTGAACGAGGAATGTATGATTAAGATGATACATGCCGGACAGCAAGTCATCATTGACCGTTCCAACATCTTTGAAGGGGCATGACCGTCACCCATTTTCATCTCATCGGAGCTCATTCGTTTGATCACCGCATGTCCTTGAAGCCCCATCTCGAGTTTGATCATGGTCTCGATATTGGTTATCACTGTATCATCAAAGATCAACGTCAAGTTTTCCATCTCCCGAGATCATGTTAGATTCGCTACAATGGGTTGCGCGGACGTGTGAGAAGAAATTCACAGTTTCCCATGTTAATTAATCTTGTAAATACCTTAATAGGGCCACGAGTGACCGCAAACCCATTATCTATGTCCAATAGGGACAAAAACAGAGGGGGTGGGCCCCTGAGTTTGGGCAGGTCCCAACCGCATTAGTCGCTAACACAGCCAAGGTGTCACCTAAGATGGTACAGATTTCGGTAGACTTTTGTCCTGTAAATAAAGCATTTCTCTCCGACATTAAGGGCCTGTTTGGTTGCAAGATTATGAAATTTGTATACCAAAATAGTACGGTTTAAAATTTCTGGATTTGGTAATTTGTTATTTGGTTGGTTTTGGATTTTTAGTATTGGATTTATAGATTCTTGTAATCTTTGTTTGTTTGGTGAAAATAAAGTGGAATTTGGATTTAAGAATTGTAGAGAGAGATAGGTAGAGAGAGAATTATTAAATAAATAAAGTATACGGGTCCCATCTAAAAGTATAATGAATAGTGTCAAATTTTTGAAAATCCTTAAAAAAATTTAGGATTCAGGAATCCTTGTTTTGTGGTGGCCCCCATAAAAAACAAAGGAATTCTAGAAATCCAAATCCATCAACCAAACATAAAATTATGGAATTCTAGGATTCCACAATCAAAATCCATACTAATCCGGCAACCAAACAGGCCCTAAATTCTTGGATAATACTAGTGGGATTTGGTTTAAGCCAGATCCTAGTATTATATTCTTAGATTATTTTCATCTCTTTGTGTTAGTGATATATGCCCTAGAGGCCATTATTGTATAGTACTAGTTTGTATATTACATTTTAGAAGCTTGAGATATACACGGATTTTATGACAGTCTTGCTCAATATGGTAGTATGATACCTGGTTTTTTCTATATTAATATGTGTATATGTTTCTTTTAGCGTATCGCTAATATATATTGGTAGAGCCCTTAGGATGTTTGCTTGACTACCAGCGTTGTGATGGCAGTCACACTAGTGGGGGCTGGGTAGTCTATAAGCACATCCTTATACAGGTCCCTAGTTGTAGGATTATCGAGACAGGGTATCGATACTCCAGAACAGACTAGTGTATATGCTTCTCATCCCAGCAGCGGAGATGGTCTGTCCCACAGTCATTAGTACGTCGTACTGGAGATAACATACAGGTGCTCATTAGGTTATAAGTTACACTGGACGGACTCATGGGGAACCGTTGGTTGGTACTATACCTATCGTCAGGAAGCATTTCCCAGTTGACATGAGTACAGCGTAGTCCGTTGACTTAACACTGCTATTTCGCCTCAAGTGTGTTCCCACCGTTCTTAGATTACTACCCTACCACGGCTCTGATGAGTCATGCAAACAGGTAGTAGTTGGGTGCAGTCCCGAAGCACTTGGAGGCAGTGGCGATTAGATATGATTCGTTTCTCCCGATATTGGGGGTTGATGTCGCGCTGTGTTCGAAAAGCCATTACACAAAGTCCCTGACCAGGGCAAGTGAGATTTACTGGTAGGTACTCCAGTAGTTTCTCAGGGTGTTTTTGGGCTCTACTCCTTTACGACTTATTGCGCTATTAGGGGTCTGACGGCTACCGCCCCCTAGGCCCGATATGCGATACTCTTAGACGAACAGACCGGACTGTACGGAGATTGTCATAGATAGGCTCAGTAGGAGTTTGGATGAGTTTGCTCATCGGCCTTCCTATCGACTGATACCTGGGTAGCCGTTACATGCAGCTAGTACCGCTGACATGCTTATGGTTAAACCCACTGCTAGCGTACTGTCGAGTCTTTAGAGTCCCACACAGAGGGTTTCCCTGCTTCGGCCGAAATGATGTAGAGGTCGTATGGTTTTACGACAGGATTCGAACATATACGTGTACTTGTGCACATATGATGTTCAGGCGGATAATACTAGTGGGCTTTGGTTTAAACCAGATACTAGTATTAGATTATTGGATTAGTTTCGTCTCTTTGTATTCGTGTTTTTTGGAATACGGATATGGGTATGTATATACGTTGAGGGGTATTCTTGTAATTTACTCAAGAATTCTTCTAGAAGAATACACCTCATTACTTGTATTACCATTTAGGTTAAATGGTTAATGAGGTGGAGGTATGGGGTGTGGATTATCATTTAATGAGACATGGCTACTTTGTGACTCATGGGGTGACTCATCTTGTGACTATTGAAGCATGCTTGATATTTTCATTGTGAATTATTGGTATGCTTCATTCATCACAAGACTTAGCCATCTTCATTTCATTATTATCTTCAACACTCTCTCTCCTCCAAGCTCTCTTCTTCTTCCTCAACCCTAAAAATCTTATGTGCTGAGAAACCTAGGGTACTTTGAGACAAATCAATCCATCATCATTCTCTACATCATCTAGGCTATCTAGTTTAGCGAACTAGGTACCCTAGTTACCTCGGTATTGAAGTTGGAGCTCGAACTATAGACTCTCGGGTGAATCATCTTTGACTCGAGGAGGCCGACCAAGCAAGCGCGATCCGTACACTTCGAGGAGGTTAAGACGAAGAGGAGGAGAACAAGAAGACCCGAAGGACTTGATACTAGGAGGTATAACTTTCTTCCAAGTAGTTAAACCTCATAGTAGTTTAGCTAGTTAGGATTTCGTATCAATTCTGGAGTTTAGTCGGTGTTACGAAGCCCGTAAAAATTGTTTTTTGCGTATTCCGCCTTTTCGTGAACCCGTGAGGTGCGTGACATCGACTTACAGTGGTATCAAAGCCTACTAAACCTTAACTAGCTAGTTAGCAAGTAGTTAGAATTTTGATCGTCGAAAAAACCCGAAAACATAATATCAAAACCCAAGCTTGCTGTCGTTTTTAAAATATGGTCTAAAAATTATTTCAGAGGCCTTAAAATTACAAGCAGGGAATTCTAAGAACACACAAGAAAAACGAGCCATTAACTCGCCAAGACGATCGCGGAAGCGCGGCGAAACGGTGTGTTTCGCGGCGGTTCCGCGGCCGCGTCGAGGATGAGTTGACTCGATTTTCTTCTGTGGTTCTTATTTGTGGTGTTGTGATTTCTGGTATATTTGGTTTCTACCCAGTATTGTTTATGTACTGGTTTGTACATGTGGTAGACACGGAAAATATGTTTCGATCGAAATTCTAAAGTTCTTGGCTATCAGGTTTTCTGTGTTTGGATATATATGTTCGTAAACTTCCGCTAATTGCTATACGTCGATTAGTTGGGGATTTCACATATCTGTGATGTTGGTTTGTGTATTTGGAATATTGGATCGTCGTGGATGAATAGCCGGGGGATGTGAGAAGAGAGTTTTCTTTCTTTCATTTATGTAATTTTGTAAAGTGATGTAATATTATTTTGCGGGGCACATCTGGGTTAAGGTTGTAGCCACCGTTGTATTATTTCATTTACTGTTTTTGCTCCTAGGATAGACCCAAGGTGGGGTGCACAAACTACCGGGTTCTTGAAGTGCCGAGTTGCCTACTCATTTTACTAAGGGAAGTTGCTTCACTTCGGGAATTTGGCGGGTAGTTTGCCGCACCCGTAGCGGTCTAGGGTGGGGTTTGGCTATTCATCACGACCGCGGAATCAGTCTTTCGTTATAGCTTAAACGAAACGCGGAATTCCTTGAATATCCATTATGTTCATCTGTAATTTGGAATGCCTATTATTGCGTGAGACGAATATATATATATATATATATATATATATATATATATATATATATATATTAGATGTTGCTTATGTTTTGCACCCGCGCTAGTCCAACCCCCGCTCTGCCGTTAGTTAAGTAACCTAACGGTGAATGACGGGGCCCCGTGGCGAATGCGGATAGCATAAGCATACGTTGCATTTTCGTTTCTTTCTGCAATGATAGAATTAAATGATGGGACAACATTAATTGATTAATGCAAAGAAAACAAACCAAAGCTGAATCGTTGGAACAGTTTCAAAACCACTCGGTTTTCTTCAAAAAGCAAACTTTTAAATGCGGAGCTTAAACCACTCCTTTAAAAGCGATCATGGTTCCTTCGACTAAATCAAGTTCATTACGTTAACGGTTTCGCCAAAACCAGTCGTAGCCCTCCGTCATTTCAGATGGGTATTCAGTAGTATTCAAGCTATGTATTTTGACCTTTGCCAAGGCATAGTGATTGGTAGCTGCTGGGTATTCATCTGTAGTATAGATAGATGCGTTGGTTTGGGACAGTTGTACTACTATTTTGGCCTTCGTCAAGGGTATGTACGGGTGGGTTCAAATTAACCTGGACAATGACGGGTAGAACTTGACTTGCGACTTATGATATATTGGCCTTCGTCAAGGTCATAAGAGCTTGGGGAAAAATCCACATCAGGAGTTTCTAAGGAAATTGAAACTTTCTAGTGTCGCATACCATTTGGAGTATGATGATTTTGGTAGAATTCCTTCAAGGTTGTCACACGATGATATTTGTATCCTGATCCTACTGTGAGTATCCGCTACTCCTTGGGAGATTTTTCACTAAACAATCAATGCTATAAACCAAGCAGGTGTCTAGAACGGTGTTAGAGGGGCTATGTCTCCACGGAAAAGATGTTATATAATTAAGGAATTTCGCAAAAGCGTTGGAAAACCTCTCTCGAAATACCAACACTATCATGGCCGAAAGGTTAAGCAAGTATTGTAAGAGTGAGATTAATCCTGACTAATTCTTCCTTTATGGTTTGAGGAAGGATTCGAGAAACAGTGGGAGCCATCATGTTTAGATAAACTAATAACCAATCTAAATTTGCAAGAGCATCATGCTGAGTGTTTCCTCCTCTCTCTTGACTGCAGCGACGAAAATGACCGGGCTTAAGTTACCGCTAGATAATAAATTGACTGGGCCAAACTATTATGATTAGCTAAGGAATGTCCAGAAGGCCATTACCTATGACAAGCTGGGCTACCTTCTTACTACTAAAGCCCCCGTCGTCCCAGGTCTATATTCCACCGTCACGGATGTTGATATCCGTAAGACATGGGAAAAAGACAGTGCGAGAGCCAAGTGCCTTGTGTAAGCCTCAATGGATTATGAACACCAGAGGCAGCACGAGAAGATGTACTTTGCTTCCATCTTCCTCCATACCAAAGTTTTATATGGAGAGCAATCTCGTATCGCAAGATATGAGACATTGAAGAAATTAATTCAAGTGAGGTTGGCTGTCAGGTCATCTATAGGGGACCACGTCCTTATGATGATTAGCTATATTGAACAGCTCACGGACCATGGGACCATATTGGAGAACGAGTTATGTATTGACTTGATTTTATAGTCTCTCCCCTCCTCCTATGTCCAGTTTATCTTGAATTTCAACATTCAAGGGAAGGAAATTTCACTTCCAGAACTTCTCAACATGTTGAGGAGCTCAGAGGGCACCCTGCAGGAATCCAGGAAAACACCCGCTCTGCTCATTGGAGAATCTTTCTCTTCTAGATCCAAGACGAATGCCAAGGGAAAGAAGAAGAAGGCCTCCACCAAGCCGATAGGCGGTGTCAGTAAGGTAGAGGGAAATGGCAGGGCAAAAGTTTTAGGGCTAACATAGGGAAGGAGGAATGTTTCTATTGTCACGGGAAAGGGCATTGGCAGAAGGACTGCAGGGGTTGGAAAGTCAGAAATCAGGATTCGAAGCACGTTATGGCTTCGGCTTCGGGTGTGTTTATGATTGAAAACTGTCTGTCAATTAACTCTACTTTCTGGGTACTAGATACTAGATCAGGATCTCATATTTGTAATTCATTACAGGCTCTGAGAAACCGTATAATTATCAAGGCAGGTGATATGATCTCGGTATTGCTAACGGAATGAGCGTGGACGCTGTATCCATGGGGGATATCACCTAGGATTGACAATTGGGCAGATTTTGCGTAACTGTTTGTATGTACCTAGTCTGGCTTATAATATCATTTATGTATCTTTACTTTCTAAAGAAGGTTATGATTTTACATTTGTAAGCGATGTGGTCCACATCCACCTTAATCAAGCATTAATTGGGTCAGGTACACTAGATAGCGGTATATCTGCAGATCGTATTTCAATGCCTTCGGCAATACAACTTGAAAATAACCCTCTCAAATACGCATTCGGGGTGTCCTCAGGTAAATTCCTAGACTCATTGTCCGACAACCGAGGGCATCGAGATAGATCCGTCAAAGATCAAAGCAATTATGGAGATGCCCCCGCCAAGGACTCTCAAGCAATTGCGGTCTCTCCAAGGAAAGCTCGCGTATATCGGCGATTTATAGCCAATCTTTCAGGCAAGTGCCTTCTTACAGCCACCTGATGAAGAAGGGAACCCCTTTCTTCTGGGATCACAAATGCCAAAGTGCGCTGGACGAAATCAAGCAATATCTGCAGAACCCACCAGTGCTGGCCGGCTCCGGTCAAGGGAAAACCTCTCATTCTTTATACAACAGCCCTCGAAGGTTCTTTAGGCGTATTATAGGCACAAGAGAATGACCAAGGGAAGGAGAGAGCCCTCTACTATTGAGTCAAGTTCTCCTGGGGCAGAAAGCAATTATTCTCCCATCGAAAATACTGCCTGGCGTTTATCTTCGCGTTACGAAACTCCGGCACTATGCGTTGGCGCATGAAGTCCGTCTCATATCGAAAGTGGATCCTCTCAAGTATTTGATGTCTAAGGCCCATATTGACGGGACGACTCACTAAATGGGCCTTGCTCTTGATGGAGTTCTCAATAACTTATCAGCCTCTTAAGGCAGTGAAAGGCTAGGCCATCGCCGACTTCCTCGCTGAGCATCCGATACCGGCCGATTCTCCTTGAATGCGAACCGCCAGACGAACATGCGTTTGATGCGATCGACAGTGGTAGTACCCGGTGGGAACTTTATTTTGACATGCGAAGTGTGGCGTAGAAAGAGGAAAAGGTCCCACCGGGCGTGCCAGAATCTGTTCGCCTCCGAATCACGGAGACGCGACCACGCAGGTCCGTCTTGCCTGAAATTCGGGGCAGATGCTAATTGGTGCTATCCGTCCACCTCTCCGAAGATACAAGTTGATTTATCACACCATATATCGAAGGTTTAAACGGATGCGGCCGATGTAGCAGACTTCGTCAGATTCCCCCTCGTTTGAGGGGTTTTTGATTGTGGGGACGCTCTTCCCTGCAGGCGCAAGCCCCTGCAGTTAATTATGCTACCGCATCGCGTTAACAACTTTCTCCTTCTCCATATGGTCATTTCGTGTCGTGGGTGTTTGTTTTGTGTTCGGTTGCCCGTAGATTGTATACGGAGACTAAGTTATGCTATCGCCCGTAGGACGTGGATTAGTCCAAATCCGTATCTTTCTTAGATTTGGGTTTGGGGGGGTTGTGTTTAAGGATACATTAACATTAGCCTTATTTGAGGCTAAGATCAACTTAAACATTTGTTAAGGACATGTTCGTCTAATTTTAGACTAAGATCAACTTAACGGGATCGTTTAGATCCAACAAGGGAGCAATTGGGCTCTATTGTTTAGTTTAGTGATATTGCGGTCGATAATTAGTTTAAGGATATCACGGTCCATTGTTAGTTTTAAGACATCGCGGTCAAGGTTAAGGACATCATAGTCCGTGAGTTTAAGGACCTCACAGTCCCGGTGTTAGTTTTAAGACATCACGGTCGAGGTTAAGGACATCATAGTCCGTGAGTTTAAGGACCTCACAGTCCGATGTTAGTTTTAAGACATCACGGTCGAGGTTAAGGACATCATAGTCCGTGGATTTAAGGACTCCACAGTCCGATGCTAGTTTTGAGACATCACGGTCGAGATTAAGGACATCATAGTCCGTAGATTTAAGGACTCCACGGTCCGTCGTTAGTTTTAAGACATCACGGTCGAGATTAAGGACATCATAGTCTGTGGATTTAAGGACTCCACAGTCCGATGTTAGTTTTAAGACATCACGGTCGAGGTTAAGGACATCATCGTCCGTGAGTTTAAGGACCTCACAGTCCGTAGTAATGTGTGGTTGTCGGGACCCGTTACCTCTCTGACGACGTTGAGGGATTACAACGACAGATATCAGAGGAGTAACAAGATGTACCCTCGAACCGTGTATAAATTGATTGGAAGAGCAGATGAGCTCAGTTCAATTTAAGTGAGAACTTATGGCCAGAATTGGGCTAAGTTCAGTTAAAAATGTTTAACATTTTATTTTTCTTCTGCCTGTTAGGCCTTTGTTTGGGCTCTGCCCTTTTAATAATGCCAAGCATTGGGTTCTGACATTTCTTGTCTTATACTGATTGCACAACATTTATCAGAACAAAGTACGTTTTGACAGCGCGCCATGTGGCGCACTAGGCGCTTTGCGCCAGTCAAGAGCGCATTACGCTTCTGTCGGTTAGCGCACACGAGAAGGACACGTGTCGCTTAGCGCCAAGCACTAATTTGTTAGCGCACTGCGCTTTTAATTTATGAGCGCGCTGCGCTAGTTTATGGGTGCGCCAGTGAGTGACATGTGGCGCGCTTGGCGCTGAGCGCCAACCCAAGAGCGCAGTGCGCTGTTTTCAAGAGCGCAAAGCGCAGACCGTGTCTATGGTTGACACGTGGCATGTTTTGGCGCTGAGCGCTAGTCCAAGGAGCGCAAAGGCGCAGTTCATGAGTGCAAAGCACTGTCTAATAGCGCAAAGCACATTTTGATCAATTTTAAGATCAAAGAACAAACTTATGTTCTTCTTAAAGGAGGCTTTGCTTCAAAATTCAAGAACAAAGTTCTTATTCTTATAAAAGGCTCTGCCTTTATAGATCAGAAGATCTGTGAAGTAGAAATACTTCTTTTTATATTTTTATGATCTTGATCTTTTCTTTTTAATCAAAGACCTTGGTCTTTTATAGATCTAAGGTCTTTTTAGAAGACGTTTCTTCTTTTTACGAGATGATTTCATCTCTGTTGTTCAAGGATTAATTCTCTTAAAGATGAAGAAATGCTCTTCTTTTTTTTTCTAAAGGCTTGCCTTTCTTTCTCTTTGAGTTTTTCTCAAAGTTTGCAGAGGTTTTTTTTTCTATCTGAGACTTGAAGTCTTGAGGCCTTTATATAGGGCTAATTGATTTGTTAAATCAGTTAAAGAGACATTTCTCTGATTGATTTGGGAATATTTCCCACCGTTGGATTTTTGATCCTAAGGCTCCTGTTTGACAGAAGATAATCTTCTTGTTTTAATAAGATTGAGAAATCTTTCCATGCAGAATTTGTTCTGTTTTTGGTAATTCATTATTTACCATTGGATCATTGATCCAGCGGTGCTTAAAGCACAATCTTGTTGTTTGGAAAGATTTTGAGAAATCTTTCCTTAACAGAATTTATTTCTGGTTAATTAATAATTTATCATTATTATTAGATCCTTTGATCTAAATGTGGGAATTTTAATTCCAGCGCTGGCGCACCTATGTTGGACACGTGGCGCGCAGCGCAGAGCGCAGCACAACTGCGCTAGCGCACCCGTATTTGACACGTGGCGCGCAGCGCGTAGAGCGCTAGATCTGAAGCGTTGCTTCAGCAGAGCGCTGGATCTGAAGCGTTGCTTCAGCAGAACGCTGGATCTGAAGCGTTGTAACCGCCCCCATGCTGGATCAGAGGTGTCTTTTCACCTTCCTTTTTAAGTCAAACTTATATTCCCGAGAATCTTTCATTTCCCAATCTTGGAAATAGTTCCATTATGCACAAAATTTTCTGTGCTTCGTCTTTATAACTCGAAGCAAAGCTTCTTCCTTTTCTCATCTCCACAGAACTTTCTCAACTATGGCTTGTAACCGCCCCCATGCTCGTAGACAGCCGTGGGAAGTGCCCATTGAGGACATTGTTCCTCGGTTTGCTGCGCGCTTGGTGGATCCTTCTCTCACGGATACTGAGTGTGATGCGGTGAAGTATGAACTTGTGATCCATAAGGGGTCCCCTCTTCCAATGGGATCCATCTGGCTCCGGATGATTCTTCTTGCTGTGCTCGATGACATTTCCCCTCACCCAGCGGAGATGACCCTGGCGATGATCGATGCGGCTGAAGACAAGCTCGAGTGTTTCCATGAGGCGTGCCTGATTACTCAGGCTCTGAAAGACTGCTCGGTTCACTTGTTAAGCCAGATAAGAGCCCGGCGGGCTATCATGTATGCTTTTGCGGATGAACACGGCGCCAATCGGTGGGGAGCCACTCCTCATGAAAATCGCTGTTTTGATGTGCTGGAGAAGGCGGCGAGGGAGTTAGAAAATTTTGTTTATTGTTTTGTTCACCCTTGTGCCACTGATCCCTTGTTTGGTGATCTTTTTTAAATGTAATAACAATAATAATAAAAAGATGCTTTAATTTAGTGTTTTATTATCCGTTAAGTGTTCTCTTGTTTTTAATTCTTTGTTATTCCTCTGTAAGATGTTTATGCGCTGCATAATTTAATTTGCTATAATCATGAAGCTTTGCTTCGCTTTCCAATCTTGGAAACAGAGCTTTGCTCTAATTTGGGGGGCGCAGCGCAATTGCGCTAGCGCTAGCACCATTCGTGTTTTGACACGTGGCGCGCAGCGCGCCTAGCGCTAGCGCACTCGCGCTCGACACGTGGCACGCAGCACAGAGCGCAGCGCGACTGCGCTAGCGCACCAGTGTCAGACACGTGGCGAGAAGCGCAACGCGCAGCGCAACAGTGTCAGATACGTGGCGAGCAGCGCAACAGTGTCAGATACGTGGCGAGCAGCGCAACGCGCAGCGCAACTGCGCCAGCGCACCTATGTTAGACACGTGGCACGCAGCACAGAGCGCAGGATTTGAAGCGTTGCTTCAATTTTTGACTCTTAAATTTCTAAACAGAGCTTTGCTCTGATTGGGGGAAGTAGAAGCGTCGCTTCATTTCCAGCCTTGGAATTTGAACAGAGCTTTGCTCTGATTGGGGGAAGCAGAAGCGTCGCTTCACTTCCAGTCTTGGAATTTGAACAGAGTTTTGCTCTGATTAGGGGAAACAGGGCCTCTCCGTTTCTCTCCTCTTTGGCCCTGGATCTTCCCAAGATGGGATTTTTGAAGATGGGTCTCCTTCTTCTTCCTCTTGGTTGACCGGATCTTGGCGAAAGGGGGTGAGATTTAAAATTCTCCCCCTTTTAAGATCTGATGGAAGATCTGAGCTCCCCTTTGTGGGTTTTGTGGTGAAAAACTATTTAATTTTGGAAAAGGAAGAGTAAAACTCTTGATTTAATTGAAAATGGGAAGAAGGTTTAAAACCTTAAGGAATGAGAAGGAGACACAAAAACCCTAGATTTTCAAGGGAATGAAAAGTTCTTTTTGTTATTTCATTATCATGTTGTCTTATATAAGCTTACAAATTTATATGTAGCCCATTGAGCTTTACAAAATGGCATTTTGCCTATCCCATGCCTCATGTGCTCATTTCTTTTGCACATGAGCCATTGGCTTTACAAAAATTTGGCTTTATGCCCATTCATGAATAAAAAAATTACATTAAAATTATTTATTACATGATTTTTTATTTCGGCATGGAGGAGGCCGGCCGTGGGGCTCGACTTGGGCATGGGCCCACTTGCTTGGGCTTGGGCCCGCTTACTTGGGGTTGACCTTGACTTTGACCCGGTCAGCTGGGGTGCAAATTTTGACCCCAACAAAGTGCCCCCATCAATAAATGTACACCATACATGTGGGTCGTGTACATGAAATTGATGGATCTTCTTTCATGTGGAGGCGACTTGATTTGGTTCCCGCTTTGTAGGAAGCTGGTACTGCCCTTTTTACGACATGGACGGTCGACGCTTGATGCGTCTCCGAGATGGAGTGTCCGTGTTAGACGTTTCCCTGGAACGGAGTGATTCGGTTCCCGCTTTGTGGGAAGCTGGCACTGCCCTTTTTACGATATAGACGGTCGACGCTTGACGCGTCTCCGAGACGGAGTGTCCATGGTAGACGTTTCCCCGGCACGGAGTGATTTGGTTCCCAATTTGTGGGAAGCCGGCATTGCCCTTTTTACGACATGGACGGTCGACGCTTGATGCGTCTCCGAGACGGAGTGTCCGTGGTAGACGTTTCCCCGGCATGGAGTGATTCGGTTCCCGCTTTGTGGGAAGCTGGCACTGCCCTTTTTACGACATGGACGGTCGACGCTTGACGCGTCTCCAAGACGGAGTGTCTGTGGTAGACGTTTCCCCGGCACGGAGTGATTTGGTTCCCGCTTTGTGGGAAGCTGGCACTGCACTTTTTACGACATAGACGGTCGACGCTTGACGCGTCTCCGAGACGGAGTGTCCGTAGTAGACGTTTTCCCGGAGCGGAGTGATTCGGTTCCCAATTTGTAGGAAGCTGGCACTGCCCTTTTTACGACATGGACGGTCGAGGCTTGACGCGTCTCCGAGACGGAGTGTCCGTGGTAGACGTTTCCCCAGCACGGAGTGATTTGGTTACCGCTTTGTGGGAAGCTAGCACTGCCCTTTTTACGAAATGGATGGTCGACGCTTGACGCGTCTCCGAGACTGAGTGTCCGTGGTAGACGTTTCCCCGGCACGGTGTGATTCGGTTCCCTCATTGTGGGAAGCTGGCACTGCCCTTTTTACGACATGGACGGTCGACGCTTGACGCTTCTCTGACACGGAGTGTCCGTGGTAGACATTTCCCCGACACAGGGTGATTCGGTTCCCGCTTTGTGGGAAGCTGGCACTGCCCTTTTTACGACATGGACGGTCGACGGCATGAAGTGTCTGTTCCCCTCCGAAAGATGGAGCGGAGACGCGATGGACGTCTAGCCTGAATCTCAGGGCAGATGCTAATTGGTGCTATCCATCCACCTCTCCGAAGATGCCAAGTTGATTTATGACACCATGTATCGAAGGTTTAAACGGATGCGGCCGATATAGCAGACTTCATCAGATTCCCCCTCGTTTGAGGGGTTTTTGATTATGGGGACGCTCTTCCCTGCAGGCGCAAGCCCCTGCAGTTAATTACGCTACCGCATCGCGGTAACAACTTTCTCCTTCTCCAGATGGTCACTTCGTGTCGTGGGCGTTTGTTTTGTTTGTGGTTGCCCGTGGATTGTATACGGAGACTAATTTACGTTGTCGCCCGTAGGACGTGGATTAGTCCAAATCCGTATCTTTTTAAATTTGGGTTTGGGGTTGGGTTTAAGGATACATTAGCCTCATTTGAGATTAAGATCAACTTAAACGTGTGTTAAGGATACGTTAGTCTAATTTCTAGACTAAGATTGACTTAACAGGATCATTTAGATCCAACAAGAGAGCATTTGGGCTCCATTGTTTAGTTTAGGGACATTTCGGTCGATTTCCAGTTTAGGGACATGGTGGTCCATCATAGACCGTGGAATGTATGGCTGTCGGGACCCATCGCCTCTCTGAAGACGTTGAAGAATTACAACGACAAATATCAGAGGAGTTCAGAGATGTACCTTTGAACCAATGTTGGTTGGGAGATCTATAGTCCAATTTGGGACTAAAGTCTGTTTGAAGGTTTATGAACATATGGGCTCAGTTGATATGAGTTGAACATGTTATTGTTCTTGGCCATTGAGCCTTTACTTGGGCTCTGCCCTTTTAATAATGCATAGCATTTATCAGGAGCAAAATACTGGTCTGATAGTACGCCACGTGGCTTGTCAGGCGCTTTGCGCCAATCAAAGAGCGCATTGCGCTAGCGCATGCGAAGACGACACGTGTCACGTTCAACGCTGAGCGCAAGTCTGTTAGCGCACTGCGCTTTATGAGTGCGCTGCGCCAGTGAGTGACACGTGGCGCGCTCTGGCGCAGTGCGCCGGTCTAAGAGCGCAGTGCGCTATTTTTAGAAGCGTAAAGCCTAAACCGTTCTGTGGTTGACACGTGGCGCGTTCTGGCGCAGTGCGCCAGTCCAAGGGGCGCAAAGGCGCAATTTAAGAGTGCAAGGCACTGTCTAATAGCGCAGAGCGCAGCTTGATCAATTTAAGATCAAAGAACAAGTTTTTTCGTTCTTCAAAAGAGGCATTGCCTCAAGATCCAAGAACCAAGGTTCTTATTCTCATCAAAAGGCTGTGCCTTTATAGATCAAATGATCTATGAATGAAGTAAATTACTTCTTTTTAATCTTTTATAATTAGATCTTTTTGATCTTTTTTCTTTTTATTGAAGATCTTGATCTTGTTCTTAGTTCTTTAATCTTTTTAGAAGATGGTTCTTCTTTTTGTGAGATGTTTTCATCTATGTTCTTCAAGAATTAAATTCTTTACCTTTAAAGATGAAGAAAATGATCTTCTTTCTTCAAAAGTTTGCCTTTATTTCTATTTGAGTTTTTTCTCAAAGTTTGCAGAGGGTTCTCTTTTTTTTTTTTTCCGTTTTGAGACTTGAAGTCTAGAGGCCTTTATATAGGGTCAATTGATTTGTTAAATCAGTTGAAGAGATCTTTCTCTGATTGATTCGGGGACATTTCCCCACCGTTGGATCTTTGATCCTAGGGTTTCTGTTTTACAGAAGGCAATCTTCTTGTTTTTAACAAGATTGGAAAGATCTTTCCAGAACAGAATTTTAATTCTGATTAATTAATAATTTATTATTATTATTATTAGATCTTTTGATCTAACGGTGGGGGATTCTTTTAATTCCAGCGATGGCGCACCTACGTTTGATACGTGGCGCGCAGCGCAACTGCGCTGGCGCGCCTGTGTTTGACACGTGGCGCGCAGCGCGGAGCGCAGCGCAACTGCGCTGGCGCGCCTATGTTTGACACGTGGCGCGCATCGTAACTATGCTGGCGTGCCTGTGTTTGACACATGGCGCGCAGAGCGCAGCGCAAGAGATCTGAAGCGTTGCTTCAATTTTTTAAAATTTGAATTTTGAAATAGAGCTTTGCTCTGATTGGGGGTGCGCTGCCTAATGCGCAGCGCTCCTAGCGCTGGCGTGTCTACTTTTGACACGTGGCGCGCAGCGCGCAGCGTGCAGAATCTGAAGCGTTGCTTCAATTTTTATTTTAGATTTTTAATACAGAGCTTTGCTCTTATTAGGAAAAGGAAGCGTCGCTTCATTTCAAATCTTGGAATTTGAACAGAGCTTTGCTCTGATTGGGGAAACAAATGCCCCCCCACCGTTGCACTTACGTGGCCCAAGCGTGAGTGCAGCGGTGGTTGGATCAACTTTTTGAAAGTTGAAACGGCTCTGCATGCCTATAAATAGGACCTTTGGTCTCTTAGATGATTCCCGTCTTCTTTCTTGATAATCTTCTCTTATTCAGAGCGTTGCTCTTCAATTTAAGGACTTTTCAAGAGTAAAAGTCTGTCAAAACTTAGGTAAAGTTTAAAAACTTTCAATAAACTAGGGTTTTGCTCATTAACAGAGCTTTGCTCTTCATAGATCTTTGATCTAAAGAGAACCCCTTTAGGGTTCCATTAATAGAGCTTTGCCCTCTAAAAGGTTTTTATTTATAATTTCTTAATTCATTAATGGAGCTTTGCTCCTTTCAAATCATATAGGAGAACTCTTAAGAGTTTTTCATGGATCTTGAAGATTAAAAATGGAATTTTATTTTTGATGAATTATATCATCTTCAAGGCTCTCAGTGTTCTTGGGGAATTTCTTTAAATTCCCCTCATAATTGATTTTGACAGGTGTCACTCCTGTCTACGGAGCATTGCTCCCGAGGAGTTTAACTCCCTGTGCCTGTTTTTCCTCATTGCTAATCTTCCAATGATGTTTCTTTCAGGCACTATGGCTGTTCATTTATACAGTCTGAACGAGTTCATTACTTATGAGGATATCCGCGTACAGGGCCGTCACCAAAACTAAGAGTTTACAGATGCCCAGTGTGCGGAGATTATGGGTCGTCTGTATGCACGCGTTGGTTGGTTGCTTCCTCGCCGTTCTGCTCTCTTGAAAGTCGTACTGGGAGCAATTTGGAGAGCACTTCCAGGGTTTCACGAGGCCATGCCGCTTAATGCGCTGGATGATGCCGAAAACAAGGTGCATTCAGTGTACCTGTCGGGGCTGATCTCGAAGAAACGGTGAGATAGCCTCATTGACATTCTGCATCAAATTTTTCAATAGACGACGATAATTGCTGCTTATCAAAGGATGGGGGGGCCTTGCCGAAGATCTTGACATGCGTGAGCGCGAGAGGATGCATACGAGAATGATCAGAAAGGCCAAAAAGACTCTAGATGGCCATACTTTCGAATTCCTTAATCCATGCCCTGGATCTGAGGTTTTGCCATTGTAAACATTTCAATAATGCTGCTTTTGTTAATTGTCTTCATTGATGTAAGAATTTTCCGAGTATGAATGACAAATCTTTTGCCTCCTTCCTTTTATTTTCTGCTTTGTTATTGGCATATTCCTTAAGTAAGCGTAGCCTGTAGGTGATATAGAACATTCCGTCTTGAATACTTCGAGGAGTAGTGATGGCTTAGGAAGCAGGTTCAGATCTGCTACCTAAGGCTTTTCAACTTCATGAGCCGTGAGGGTCTCATAAAGACTTTTCTCACTACGAGTCGAGAGGATCTCGTAGGTGTATTTTCCCCTTAGGGGTCGTGAGGACTCCTAAGTGCGTTTTCTCTTGAGAGTCGTAAGGATCTCACTAGAGAATTTTCCCTCTTACAAGTCGAGAGGACTCGTAAGTGGTTGTTTCCCTCCTTGTCGATGTTCGACTTCGGAGAGTGTGGCCTGCAGATAGTCTATCTTGACCTCCTTGTAGGGCACCGATGGCTTAGGAAACAGGGTTAGGATCTGCCACCTAAGACTTTTCAAATTTATGAGCAGTGAGGGTCTCATAAAGACTTTTCTCCCTACGAGTCGAGAGGATCTCGTAGGTGTATTTTCTCCTTAGGGGTCGTGAGGACTCCTAAGTGTGTTTTCTCTTGAGAGTCGTAAGGATCTCACAAGAGAATTTTCTCCCTTACAAGTCGAGAGGACTCATAAGTGATTGTTTCCCTCCTTGTCGAGATTCAACTTTGGAGAGTGTGGTCCGTGAATAGTATGCAAGAGTCCGTTTTGGACCGATTTGCAGGGCCCCAGTGCTTAGGAAATAGGTTTTTTAATCCCCGCTGCCTAAGGCTTTTCCTCACGAGTCGAGACGAATCGAGCATTTCTCGCAAGAATATCCTAACGTCACAGTTAACCTCTGCTCTTTACGACAGAGGTCCGTTAGGGTCTGTGGTACTAGGGTTTTTTCCGTTGTACCGTCGTGTTGGCTGATGTATTCCTCGATAGGCAACCTTGCTGTTCGAGTAGCCTTGCGACTGTCATGTCTCTGATCCCTTCGGGGGCTGGACAAGACATCTTCAAGCAATCCTCCTAGGCAGTTTGACCGTCGGAAGAGTAAGCGTTAGGAATTTTGCCATGCCGCTTTTTACTTGAGGTTAGGCTCATTTTGAAGAGCCCCGATGAGTCATAACCACTCCGCGCTGGTGTGGGATAATCTCCGATAGTCTTTCAGGTTTTATATAAGTTGCTGTCAAGACCCTGAAGCTAGGAATTTGGCCTTTGCTTCGCTTTTCTGGCATTGCGTCTGCTGTATTGAGACGAATGTCGCGGTTGTCTCTAGGTTGCTGGTGAACCTTCGAGGTTTGGAACTAAGGATTTTGCCGTGGCTCCGTTGTTTGATTGTCGCGTCTGAATCCTACTGGAGGAAGAATGCTGTGGTGACGTCTCGTCTGCTGTATCGAGACGAACGTCGAGATGGTGACCACTCCGCGCTGGTGTGAGATGATCTCCGATGGTCTTTCAGGTTTTATATGAGTTGCCGTTAAGACCCTGAAGCTAGGAATTTTTCCTTCGCTTCGTTTGCTTTATCATGTCCGAATCCTATTGGAGGAAGGACGCTGTAGTGACATATCGTTTGCTGTATCGAGGCAAACGTTGAGGTGGTGACCACTCCACGCTGGTGTGAGATAATCTCCGATGGTCTTTCAGGTTTTATATGAGTTGCCGTTAAGACCCTGAAGCTAGGAATTTTGCCTTCGCTTTATTTGCTTTGGCGTGTCCGAATCCTGTTGGAGGAAGGACGCTGTACTGACTTATCGTCTGCTGTATCGAGACGAATGTCGCAGTTGTCTCTAGGTTGCTGGTGAACCGTCGAGGTTTGTAACTAGGGATTTTGCTGTGGCTCCTTTTGGTGATGTTGCGTCTGCTGTATCGAGACGAATGCTGAGGTGGAGTTGGGATTTTGCCGTCACTCCGCTTTGTTTTGACGTTGCGTCTGCATCCTGCTGGATTGCGAAGGAACGCCGTTGTTGACATTGCATCTGTTGTAACGAGATGAATGCTGAGGTGGAGTTGGGATTTTGTCATCACTCCGCTTTGTTTTGACATTGCGTCTGCATCCTGCTGGATTGCGAAGGAACGCCGTTGTTGATATTGCGTCTGTTGTAACGAGACGAATGCTGAGATGGAGTTGGGATTTTGTCATCACTCCGCTTTGTGATATTGTGTCTGGGTCCTGCTGGAATGAGGAGGAACGCTGTTGTGGGTCTCCAGGCTGTAGATGTGGCTGTTGAGACTTGGCTCTCTATCTGATGGAGCCTGGTGGGATGATATGGTTCCCTTTTTGTTTGTGCCCCTGGATTGTATACAAGGATCGATGTGATCTCACCTGTAGGGAAAAAGTTTCATTTCATATGTATATTTTTTTGTTTTCTTTCCGCGATGCTCTATCATTTCAGCTTTTCATATTGCGCAAGTCACGATTGCCCAATCAATTCGGCTATTTTTCGCGGTGCTCAATCATTTCGGCTATTTATTTTATTTTTACTCCCTGCTTTTTATAGCGTGTTGCCCAATCATTTCGGCTATTTTATATGCATTTTTGGCTCACTGATTTTTTATCGCGAGTGTGGAACTTGAAATCTGGTGCCAATCTTAGCATCAGCATCGCTGCGACTGGAATATTGTCAGGAGCGAATCATCATTTTCCATGAAAGGACTTGGAATTTGATACCGATTTAGGCATCAGCATCGCTACAACTGGGATATTACCAGGAGCGAATCATCATTTGCCTCTATCGATGTCGAACAAAGGTGGCTTAGCAAACAGGGTTAGGATCCCGTCGACTAAGGCTTTTGACTTCATGAGCCGTAAGGGTCTCATAAAGGTATTTCTCCTTACGAGTCGTGAGGATCTCGTAGGTGCGTTTTCTTCTTAGGAATCGTGAGGATTCCTAAGCGTGTGTTCTCTTATAAGTCGTAAGGATCTTACAAGAGTGGTTTCTCCTTATAAGTCGAGAGGACTTACAAGTGTTTGTTCACCGTGTGAGCATATCCCTAGTCGCTGGTAGGACTCTGTTAGGGAAATGTTCATTCGTGCCCGTGGATTGTATACAAGCGTCAATATTGAACCGCTTGTAGGGCAGTATCGGAGGTTGTAGGGGCTGCTTAAGAACAGGTTCAGGTCTCTGTAGCTTAAGACTTTCAAATCTTATGAGCCGTGAGGGTCTCATAAGAGGATTCTCCTTACGAGTCATGATGATCTCTCAAGTGTAATTTCTCCTTAGGATTCGTGGGGATCCCTAAGTATGTTGCTCCCTTGTGAGTCGTAAGGATCTCACGCAGGTGGTTTCTCCTTACAAAGTCGAGAGGACCTTGCAAGTGTCTTTTAGCGAGATTGCGCCCTTTCAGGTTTTCACAAAACTCACCGGTAGCCCTGCTGTTTTTACTCACGGAGCCCTTTCAGGTTTTCATCCGTGCCATTTTGCTTATAGACATACCGTTTTTTTAACGAGGTTGCGCCCTTTCGGGTTTTCGCAAGACTCGTGGTAACCCTGCTGTTTTTACTCACGGAGCCCTTTCGGGTTTTCATCCGTGCCCATTTTGCTTGTGGACTTACCCCCTTTTTTTACCACGCCAGCCTGAGGATGCCGCGGGTTGATAGTAGTTTAACAACGTTTCGGTCATTTGCGAGTTTTCAGACATTGCGGTCCATCGTTAGTTTAGGGGCGTTTCGGTCCGACGCCAATTTTAGGACATAGTGGTCCACCGTCGCCGTATTTGAGGCGAATATCTAGTTTACTGACTTTTCGGTCTATAGCCAGTTTTAGGACATAGTGGTCCATTGTTGCCGTATTTGAGGCGAATTTCTAGTTTACGGACTTTTCGGTCCATTGTTGCTGTATTTGAGGCGAATCTCTAGTTTACTGACTTTTCGGTCTATGGGGCTTTCTCTATGAATGAGCACGATACCCCCGACATATCCATCTTTTTCGGAGCATGCGGTTGTGACGGGCTCACCTTCCAATTTTCGGACAGCGCGAACTTGCCCTGTTAGTATTGGTCTTCAACCCAGTTTTTGAAGACGTAGCAGTTTTCGATCGGATGGCCCAATACTTGGTGGTAAGAGCAGTAATTAGGATTGGTTACATCATTCAGGAGGAGCTAGTGTTTCGGCTCCGGTAAAGTGATAAGCCTGCTGCGCACTGCAAGTTCGAACAGTCTCCTTGTTTCATTCCGGGGAAATGAGTAAGAACGTTTCAACTTCTCATAGAGGGGTTGCCGCTTGTTGTTTTGACGAACAACCGGTCTAGGGCCACTCGATTGTTGTTGAGCGTTGGCGACGAAGGCCGTTTTTCCCTTCCCTTTATCCTTTTTGTTCAATCTCTTGTTTGCGGGTCTGATATTCTTTCCGGGTAGCGTGCAATTGCACAGCCGAATGTTCTCGTAGCTCCTCAATTCTTTCGTTTCAGAGGTGGATTCCTTGAAGAGAGGACCGAGGGCTACTTTTTTGTCGGAGTCGCTCCCGAAGGTGAGAACTCGCGATTCCCCGGGATCAACCCTATGACAATTGCCGGCAATTCTTTTACGCTCATCTGTCACATTTTTCCGTTGTCTACGAGCTTCACGTTTTGTCCTGTTGAAGTGTTGTCTGTGAGCGACATATCCTTGCCATCAACACTTAAAGGAGTTGCACTTTTCAGTAGGATGTGCGATCTTTTGATTATATAAGCAAAAGTTAGGATGTAAGTCCACTTCATCAAGACGTATACCACCGGGAGAATTTTCTCTGAAAGAGGGCAGTCTCATCCCCATCAATATGGCTTTGGCGAATCGTTTCCTTGTCTTGATTCTTCTTTCATTTGCGGCGGATGTACTTTGATCTGGTGGGAGTGTTTCGACCCTTTTGTCCAGTCGCCGGCATTTGGCCTTTTCAAATATGGCCATCTCACGCTCCCGATCGGCTTTACTTTTCAGATGAATTTCATTCAGGAAGGCGTCGATCATTTCGTCTGACGGCCATAGAGGTTCTGGTTCAGGACCTCCCCCCTGTCTCTTGGTGCAAGGAGCTCCTTTATCGTCTATTGACGAGTGAGAGATAACATAGCAGCTTGCTACATAATCCTCAGGTTCATCCGACGAATCTTTGTCATCATCTCCGTCCTCAAGGACGTAGCTGAGGAATTCTCGGAGTGTGACTGGGGTCTGCGCCTTCTGATTATATTCTTCCAGTGCGTCAATATGTTTTTGCAGATCCGTGCGCTTGTCCTCCAACTTCACGGGCTTTTGGGTCTTCTCCTTCTTCTTCGAAGACTTTGACGGCTGGGTACGTGAGCTTTGGCTATCACCACCAATCTTTGGAGTTGGGCGCGGCTTCAGCATTCCTTCGACGATCTGGGGTTTCGGCGGATTCTTCCACTTGATCGCCGGACATGTCTGGAGATCATTCAGCATCCTTTTCATCTTAGCTGAAAGAACGTCCTCCCATGGGGCTTCCCTTATGAATGAGCACGATGCCCCCGACATGTCCACCTTTTTAGGGGCGTGAAGTTGTGGTGGGTTGACCTTCCAGTTTTCAGACAGCACGAACTTGCCCTGTTGATATTGGTCCTCAATCCAGCTTTTGAAGACGAAGCAATCTTCGATTGGGTGGCTTACTGCTTGGTGGTAAGGGCAGATATTAGGGTTGTTGACATCGTCTGGCTGCAACGGATGTTTTGGACCCGGCAGATTGATGAGTCTGTTGCGCACTGCCAGCTCGAACAGTCTCCTCGTTTTATCTTGGGGAAATGAGTAAGGGCGTCCTAGTCTCTCCTTGAGGATGGGCGTGGACACACGTTGTTTTGGCGAACAACTAGCTTTAAGTTGCTCGACCGTTGTTGAGTATTGGCGACAAAAGTTGCTTTTCCTTTCCCCTTTTCATTCCGAGGATCCGTCTTTGAAAGAGATGGTCTATGACCCATCTGATCCATTTGGGCCAACTTGTCAATCAAGGCCTGGAAAGTAGTTGGCTTGAAGAACATCATGAATTGCGAGATGGTCGCTTGAGGGTCAAGAGTACCCACGAACATGCCCACTGCCGGCGCTTCTTCGATGCGTTGTTCGCATTTCGACCATAAGTTTCGCCACCGTATTGCGTATTGAACACATGTTTCGCCCGGCCTTGCCCTGGCGTTGATCAATACGGTGATCGGAGTGCGTTTACTAGCGCTTGCGAATCTTTGTGTAAACAGTAGCTCCATCTCTGCGAATGTTTTGACAGAGTCGTTAGGCAGCTCCGAATACCATTCGAAGGCCGTTTCTGCTAAGCTGCCGACGAATTGGCGAAGCAACAGTTTGTCGTCGCCTTCAGTGTTGCCACATAAAGCCCTGAACTGGGCAACATGCTGGTGGGGATTTCCTGTCCCTTTATATACATGAAATTTAGGGATGGTATATCCCGGCGGATACCTTATTTGGTCATACCAGCCCGGATAGGGTCGTCCGGTCTTGACAATTTGGCCACCCGCTTCATTCGCCTGGTGAGCTCGTATTTGCTGAGCTATATATTCATCCAGTGCGGCCTTGGAAATGGTTTCCTCCTTGGCTGCTAAAAGAGCCGGAGGAAGGTTCGATGTCTCCCCTCTATCGTCTTCAATAATGATCGGAGGGTCTTCGGCTGGAGGATCCGGCTGTAACATCATTCCTACCATGTCTTGGAAGAGAAGCGTCTTTTTTTTTATGTTGGCAGCTTGTTCCGCTGCCTCTTTGTCCTTCTTTTCGAGGACTCTGCGTAGGAAGTCAGCATCGGTTTCTTGTTCGTGACGCTGCTCTGATGATGCCTCCGGGCTTTTTTTTGGCCCGGTAAGTGCGGCCATTGTAGTCAGCATCTCTTGAAGCTTCTGCTGTTGCTCCTTGGATTTTGTCACGGATCGGGTGAGCGGTCGGTGACCCGTCGAAGCGCGGCTATCCTCTTTCCCGGACACCATGTAAACAGTATGGACCGTTATGCCCCCAGACTTGGGGTGTTTGGACTCAGCGTCTTTGCGATCTGCCGTAGTTACAGGAGCTTTCTCTGGCCTCCTTCTCCTTTGAGCAGTTGGCGTTGAGGGAACCGTTGCAGCGGGCACCCATGTAGTTGTCGTCCTTTGTGGATTGCTAGGACGGTTTTCTTCCTGCTGAACCTTCAGCTTTTTCTGTTGGCGAGGATAGTCTTGATCAATCACCGACTCCTGGACCCGTCTCCAGACTTTGTAAGCTTTGGAGGACAGTCGTTGAGAGGGCTGCTCCGGCTTTGTTTCTGTAATATTCTCTATCGGTTGAGGAGATCTCTTAAGCACGGCAGTAGGAGAGTTCCTGCGCACCTTGTTTAGTAATTCAAAGCTGTTCCCGGTTGGAACAGCAGCATTGACTTCCACCGTTGGGGCTGGTGGAGTTAAACCAGAGGGGGAGTTGCCCTCAGCCTTTCTTAGCCGGCGCCAATGGTGACGTCGAGCGTGTCGAGCCGATGGCGTTGGTTCGGTGATGGGGATATCTTTGTCATGCCCCCTGTTCTGATGAGAGTCTGTTGTTGGCGTTAGTCTGTCAAAGACAAATGCTCCCTGAGAGGGAACGACCAATCTTGAGAAGGCTGATTTTCGTGCAGGGGAAATGGCCTTGGTTATTTCACGCGGAGTGGGAGTTGAAACAGACAGTCTTGTGAAGACCGACCCCTTAGCCGGAGAAGCCGCCTTGGTGACTTCAGGAGTAGGATAGCTATCCGCTTCGGGATAATGCCTTCTGGTATTGCGGGCTTCTTCATGAGTCCACTTGAGCTTTGGCCCTGTTTGCTGAAAACAGAGGCATTGGACTTGGACGAACCGTTGAGAGGGGCCGCGGTAGTTGTAGGCTGATCAAAGACCGACTACTTTGGAGCTTCTTGCGACGACATTGGGACATTGAAGCTCGTCGGTGGGAGTATGGTCCCGAAGAACAGCCCAGTGGTGGCCTGAGTCACTTGTTCCACCGGCATAGCGAAGATGGAGGCCGCTTGAGGCCCGTAGGTCACTCCTCCGGCGAGGATGGAGTGGGAGTTGTTGCAATGAGTGCAGTTTGAAGCCATCGATCTTCTATTTTCTGCACAGAGCAAGACACCAAATCTAAGTACCTTGAATCCACAGGCAACCATAGCAAACCTCGATTCGTTCGCGAACACGACGCACGAAGTGTGGAGTGGAAAGAGGAAAAGGTCCCACCGGGTGTGCCAGAATCTGTTCCCCTCCGAAAGACGGGGCGGAGACGCGATGGACGTCTAGCCTGAATCTCGGGGCAGATGCTAATTGGTGCTATCCATCCACCTCTCCGAAGATGCCAAGTTGATTTATGGTACCATGTATCGAAGATTTAAATGGATGCGACCGATGTAGCATACTTCATCAGATTCCCCCTCGTTTAAGGGGTTTTTGATTGTGGGGACGCTCTTCCCTGCAGGCGCAAGCCCCTGCAGTTAATTACGCTACCGCATCGCGGTAACAACTTTCTCCTTCTCCAGATGGTCACTTCGTGTCGTGGGTGTTTGTTTTGTTTGTGGTTGCCCGTGGATTGTATACGGAGACTAATTTACGTTGTCGCCCGTAGGACGTGGATTAGTCCAATTCCGTATCTTTTTAGATTTGGGTTTGGGGGTTGGGTTTAAGGATACGTTAGCCTCATTTAAGACTAAGATCAACTTAAACGTGTGTTAAGGATACGTTAGCCTAATTTCTAGACTAAGATCGATTTAACAAGATCATTTAGATCCAACAAGAGAGCATTTGGGCTCCATTGTTTAGTTTAGGGATATTTCGGTCGATTTCCAGTTTAGGGACATGGTGGTCCATCATAGTCCGTGGAATGTATGGCTGTTGGGACCCATCGCCTCTCCAAAGACGTTGAAGGATTACAACGACAAATATCAGAGGAGTTCAGAGATGTACCCTTGAACCAATGTTGGTTGGGAGATCTATAGTCCAATTTGGGACTAAAGTCTGTTTGAAGGTTTATGAACATATGGGCTCAGTTGATATGAGTTGAACATGTTATTGTTCTTGGCCATTGAGCCTTTATTTAGGCTCTGCCCTTTTAATAATGCATAGCATTTATCAGGAGCAAAATAGTGGTCTGATAGTGCGCCACGTGGCTTGTCAGGAACTTTACGCCAATCAAAGAGCGCATTGCGCTAGTGCATGCGAAGGTGACACGTGTCACGCTCAGCGCTGAGCGCAAGTCGGTTAGCGCACTGCGCTTTATGAGTGCGCTGCGCCAGTGGGTGACACGTGGCGCGCTCTGGCGCAGTAAGCCGGTCCAAGAGCGCAGTGCGCTATTTTTTGAAGCGTAAAGCCCAAACTGTTCCGTGGTTGACACGTGGCGCATTCTGGCGCAGTGCGCCAGTCCAAGGGACGCAAATACGCAATTTAAGAGTGCAAGGCACTGGCCAATAGCGCAGAGCGCAGCTTGATCAATTTAAGATCAAAGAACAAGTTTTTTTCATTCTTCAAAAGAGGCATTGCCTCAAGATCCAAGAACTAAGGTTCTTATTCTCATCAAAAGGCTGTGCCTTTATAGATCAAATGATCTGTGAATGAAGTAAATTACTTCTTTTTAATCTTTTATAATTAGATCTTTTTGATCTTTTTTCTTTTTATTGAAGATCTTGATCATGTTCTTAGATCTTTGATCTTTTTAGAAGATGGTTCTTCTTTTTGTGAGATGTTTTCATCTCTGTTCTTCAAGAATTAAATTCTTTACCTTTAAAGATGAAGAAAATGATCTTCTTTCTTCAAAAGCTTTCCTTTCTTTCTGTTTGAGTTTTTTCTCAAAGTTTGCAGAGGGTTCTCTCTTTTTTTTTTTCTGTTTTGAGACTTGAAGTCTAGGGGCCTTTATATAGGGCCAATTGATTTGTTAAATCAGTTGAAGAGATCTTTCTCTGATTGATTCGGGGACATTTCCCCACCGTTGGATCTTTGATCCTAGGGCTTCTGTTTTACAGAAGGCAATCTTCTTGTTTTTAACAAGATTGGAAAGATCTTTCCAGAACAGAATTTTAATTCTGATTAATTAATAATTTATTATTATTATTAGATCTTTTGATCTAACGATGGGGGATTCTTTTAATTCCAGCGCTGGCGCACTTGATGCTGGCGCACCTACGTTTGACACGTGGCGCGCAGCGCAGAGCGCAGCGCACTTGATGCTGGCGCACCTACGTTTGACACGTGGCGCGCAGCGCAACTGCGCTGGCACGCCTGTGTTTGACACGTGGCGCGCAGCGCAGAGCGCAGCGCAACTGCACTGGCGCGTCTGTGTTTGACACATGGCGCGCAGAGCGCAGCGCAAGAGATCTGAAACGTTACTTCAATTTTTTAAAATTTGAATTTTGAAATAGAGCTTTGCTCTGATTGGGGGTGCGCTGCCTAGGGCGCAGCGCTCCTGACGCTGGCGTGTCTGCTTTTGACACGTGGCGCGTAGCACGCAGAATCTGAAGCGTTACTTCAATTTTTATTTTAGATTTTTAATACAGAGCTTTGCTCTTATTGGGAAAAGGAAGCGTCGCTTCATTTCAAATCTTGGAATTTGAACAGAGCTTTGCTCTGATTGGGGAAACAATATCGCTGGTTGATTCCGAGTCGAAGCATAATTCTGACAGGGAAGGCAAATACACCGAGGCGAAGCATGATTTCGACACGGGGTACACTTTGAGACGAAGTATGATTCCGACGCAGAGCTTGCTGGTTGACTTGATTCCGCGATGGAGCATAATTCCAACGGAGAGGTCACTGGCTGATTTCGAGCCGAAGCATAATTCCGACAGGGAAGGCAGATACACCGAGACGAAGCATGATTTCGACACGGGGTACATTCTGAGACGAAGCATGATTCCGACGCAGAACTGGTTGGTTGACTTGATTCCACGATGGAGCATAATTATGACGGGGAGATCACTGGTTGACCTGATTCCGAGGCGGAGCATAATTCCGACAGGGAGGTCATTGCTGCCCTTTTTACGACTTGGACGGTCGGCGCTGGATTTGACTTGCTGATTTGAGGTGATTTGGGTTGACATCGGTATCGCTACACTAGAATATGGTACCAGAAGCGAATCGTCATTTGCCATGAGAGGATTATGGGGTTTTGGTTTTGGTTTGGCATCTGCATTGCTGCACTGGAATAATGCCAGGAGCAAATCATCATTTGCCCTAGGAGGATTTGTGAATTGGTTTTTGGGTTGGCATCAGCGCCGCTACACTGGAATATGGTACCGGGAGCGAATCATCATTTGCCTTTGCTTATTGGGAAACGAGGGCTTAGGGGACAAGTTTAGATCCCTATCACCTAAGGCTTTTCAATTTTATGGGCCGTAAGCGTCCTATAAAAGCATTTTCTCCCTATGAGTCGTAAGGATCCCGTAGGTGCATTTTCTCCTTAGGAGTCGTGAGGACCCCCAAGTGTGTTTTTCTTTAGTGAGTCGTAAGGATCCCACGAAGGCGTTTTCTTACGAGTCGTAAGGATCTCGCAAGTTTTGTTCTCCTCATGCATCGTGAGGACACATGAGTGGATTTCCCTCGTTCCCAGCTTAATGACTTAGGGATCATCTGTTTCTAATTTAACAACTTAGAGATCATCTGTTCCCAGTTTAAAGACTTAGGGGTCTATTGTGCCCAGTTTAACGACTTAGAGGTCATCTGTTCCGAGTTTAACGACTTAAAGCTCATCTGTGCCCAGTTTAATGACTTAGAGGTCATCTGTTCCCAGTTTAAAGATTTACGAGTCTATTGGATCAGAAGTTTGGAATTTGGGGCAAGGGTCGGCATCAGCGTTGCTAACACTGAAGCACAGGTGCCAGGAGCAATTCATCATTTACCTTTCCCTGTTGGGGAGTGATGGCTTAGTAGACAGGTTTAGGTCCCTATCACCTAAGACTTTTCAATTTTATGAGCCGTAAGGGTCCCATAAAAGCATCTTCTCCCTTCGAGTCAAAAGGATCTCGTAGGTGTATTTTCTCCTTAGGAATCGTGAGGACTCCCAAGTGTGTTTTCCTTTGTGAGTCATAAGGATCCCACGAAGGTGTTTTCTTACGAGTCGAGAGGATCTCGTAAGTTTGTTCCCCTTATGTATCGCGAGGACACATGAGTGGGTCTTCCCAATGGAGTATAATTCCAAGGGCGGAGACCGGCCGCATGACTGGTGATTGCGGTGGGGTATGGGTGTGATGAGAATTATTTGAGCCCGTGGATTGTATACGGTAGCCAGTTCGGGGACCACCCGTAGGGCTGGGAGAATTTTAGGAAATTGGATTTTGGTTGGCGTCTGCATCGCTGCACTGGAATATGGTAACAAGAGCGACTCATCATTCACCGTTTGGAATTTAGGGATTTAGGATTGGGTTGGCGTCTGCATCGCTGCACTGGAATATGGTTTCAGTCGCGACTCATCATTCGCCATTGGGAATTTGAGTTTTGGACGGCGTCTGCATCACTGCACTGGAATATGGTACCAGGAGCGACTTATCATTCGCCATTTTTTCTTCTTCTTTTTTTCTTTTTTGTTCTCTTTTTTTTTACTGCGATTGCTCTATCATTTCAGCTTTTCTTATCGCGAAGGTCGCGATTGCCCTATCATTTCGGCTATTTATTCGCGGTTGCCCTATTATTTCGGATTTATTTTCATCTTTATTTTTACTCGCTGATTTTTATTGCGAGTTGCTCCATCATTTCGGCTTTTTTTTTTCCTTTTTTTTGTTTAATTTACATATTTTTACATCCCCAGTTTAATGACTTAGAGGTCAATTGTTCCCAATTTAATGACGTGGTGGTCGGCTGTTTCCAGTTTAACGATGTGGTGGTCAGCTGTTTGCTTATCCCAGCTTCTCGAACTTTGATCTTGGCAAAGCTGTGTTGATGACCATAGCTCTGTGGCTAGTCGATACATCTGACGACTGTGAGGCTTTCCCAAGTTTGTATTGGTTCTCCACCCAATCTTTAAAAACATAGAAGTCTTCAATGGTATGACTCACCATTTAATAATATGGGCAGTATATAGGATTGCCGGTCATGTTCATTTCATGTGGCCTCTTTGGAATTGGCAGTTGCAGACCGTTGTTCAAGGCATCCATGAATATTTTGCAGACTTTATCCCTCCTGAAGGAGTATACCTTCTTCTTTCTCTCCATTAGAATATGTGCCTTTACTGATGCTGGTCCTTGAGGCCGATCCTGTTTCCCTCAATCAGAGCAAAGCTCTGTTCAAAATTTCAAAATTTGAAATGAAGGAGCGCTTCATAGCAGCGCAAAGTGCGCTGCACTCTAAGCCACGTGATGCGCTGGCGCTAAGAACGCTGCACTCTAAGCGGCGCACCACGTGCAAAGCACGTGAACGCTAGCGCTAAGTGCGCTGCACTCTAAGCAGCGCACCACGTGCAAAACACGTGAGCGCCAGTGATAGAACAAAATGTTCTCGGCCCTTGGATCAAAGATCCAACGAACATGATTAAAAATCATCAATTGACCAGAATAAAATTCTGTTAAGGAAACATTCCTCAGAATCTTTCCAAACAAGAAAGATTATGCTCTGAAAATTATAGCACCGTTGCATCAATGATCCAATGGTGATTAAAAACCACCAAGATACAGATTAAATTCTGTATGGGGAAAGATTTTCTCAATCTTGTTAAAAACAAGAAGATTGTCTTCTGTAAAACAGAAGCCCTTGGATTAAAGATCCAATGGGGGAAACATCCCAAATCAATTAGAGAAAAGATCTCCTTAACCGATTGAACAAATCAGCCTTCACTATATAGAAGCCCCAAGACTTCAATTCTCATATAGAGGAACCCCCCGTAAACTTTGAGAAATTTCAAAGACAAAGAGTAAGCTCTCAGAAGAAGAAGATTTTATTCAAGGTAAAAAAAGGACAGAGAGATGAAATCATCTCATATAAGAAGAAGAATTTACTTCTTTTTCTTCAGATCATATATCTATAAGACCAAGGTCTTTCACAAAAAGAGATCAAAGTATCTCATCATAAAAAATAAGGGGAAGAACTTAATCTTCTTCAGATCATAGATCTATCAGACAGATTGTCTTTCAGAGATCATAATATCTCATTAAAAAAGGGGGGAAAATAATTCAATTCTCTAAGGATCATAGATCCATAAAGGCAGAGCCTTTCACCAAAAACATAAGAGATTAAAACATTTCCTATAAAAAAATAAAAACTTTGTTCTTAGATCCATGAGACAAAATCTCTTATAGAGAAAATTTAATTCTCAGTTAGCAAAGCTGTCTAAAAAGAGCCTTAGCGCTCCAATTAAGAAGAGCGCCTCAGCGCTCCAAATCTAGCGCATAGCGCTGCAGAGCCTTAGCGCTCCAAGCTTAAACAGAAGCGCATTGCACTCATTGACTGGCGCTCAACGCCAAGCGCACACGTGAGGAGAGCGCGCCACGTGCTCCTCACGTGTGCGCTACTGCGCTTTTTGAACTGGCGCTCAATGCCAAGCGCGCCACGTGCTCCTCACGTGTGCGCTACTACGCTCTTTGAACTGACGCTCATCGCCAAGCGCGCCACGTGCTCCCCATGTATGCGCTACCTAAACAGAAGCACTTTGCGCTCTTTGAACAGGCGTTCAACGCCAAATGCGCCACGTGCTCCTTACGTGTGCGCTACTTCACAATAAGCGCATTGCGCTCATTGACCGGCGCTCAACGCCAAGCGCGCCACGTGCTCCTCACGTGTGCGCTAAAAGAACATAAATTGTTCTATAAATAAAGCCCAGAGCCATAATGAATGCCCAGCATTCAATAAAAGACAAAAAGATTGTCAAAGCCCAAACCAATGCTCAGCATTGTTAAATGTTTAACATTTTAACTAAATGGGCCGAGCCCAAAGTGATCACAGAACCTTAATTCAGATTAATTGAGCCTATATGCTCATAAATCTTTGATCTTAGTCTCAAATTGGACTACAGATCTCCCAACCAATACTGGTTTGAGGGTACATTTCTTCACTCCTCTGATATTTATCGTTCTAATCCTTCAACGTCTTCAGAGAGGTGACGGGTCCCGACAACCAAACATTCCACGGACTGTGGGGTCCTTAAACTCATGGACTATGATGTCCTTAAACTTTATAGACTATGATGTCTTTAAAGTTTACAGACTGTGATGTCTTTAAACTCTACGGACTATGATGTCCTTAAACTTCTGGACCGCAATGTCCCTAAACTAAACAATAGAGCCCAAATGCTCTTTTGTTGGATCTAAATGATCCTGTTAAGTAGATCTTAGTCTAAAATTAGACTATCGTATCCTTAACAAATGGTTAAGTTGATCTTAGTCTAAAATTAGACTAACGTATCCTTAACAAATGTTTAAGTTGATCTTAGTCTCAAATGAGACTAACGCATCCTTAAACCCAACCCCAAACCCAAATCTAAGAAAATACGGATTTGGACTAATCCACGCCCTACGGGCGATAACATAAATTAGTCTCCGTATACAATCCACGGGCAACCAAAAACAAAACAAACACACACGACACGAAGTGACCATCTGGAGAAGGAGAAAGTGGTTACCGCGATGCGGTAGCGTAATTAACTGCAGGGGTTTGCGCCTGCAGGGAAGAGCGTCCCCACAATAAAAAACCCCCCTCAATGAGGGGGAATCTGACGAATTCTGCTACATCGGCCGCATCCGTTAAAACCTTCGATACATGGTGCCATAAATCAACTTGGCATCTTCGGAGAGGTGGACGGATAGCACCAAATCGCATCTACCTCCGAAATTCAGGCCGGACGTCCCAACGTCCCGGTCGCGTCTTTCGGCGGATAACAGATTCTGGCACGCCCGGTGGGACCTTTTCCTCTTTCCACTCCACACTTCGTGTGTCGTGTTTCGCGAACAAATCGCGGTTTGACATGGTTTCCTTTAGATGTAAAGTACTAAGATTTAGTATCTTGCTCTGTGCAGAAAAACAGAAGATCAATGGCTTCAAACTGTACTAACTGCAACTGCAACTCTCACTCCGTCCTGTCCAGAGGAGTGACTTACGAGCCCCAAGCGGCCTCCATCTTCGCCATGCCAGTGGAACAGGTGACTCAGGCCACCACTAGACTATTATTCATGACCATGCTCCCGCCAACGAGCTTCAGCGCTTATATACCATCGCAAGAAGCTCCGAAGAAGTCGTTCTTTGATCGGCTTGCAACTACTGCGGCCCCTCTCAACGGGTCGCCCAAATCCAGTGCCTCGGTTTTCAATAGACTGGGCCAAAACTCTAACGGGCCCATGAAGAATCCCGCAATACCACAATGTGTTATCCCTAAGCGGATAGCCATTCCTGCTCTTGAAGTCGTCAAAGCGGCTTCTCCTGCTAAGGGGTCGGTCTTCATAAGACTAGCCGTTCCAACTCCCACTCCAGGTGAAGTAACCAAGGCCACTTCCTCTGCACAAAAATCGGCCTTTTCAAGATTGTCCATCCCCTCTCAACGGGCGTCGATCTTCGACAGGCTAACGACGAAAACAACCCTTCATCAGAGCGGGGGTCATGAAGAAGCTCATCTAACAACAGAGGTGATACCGTCTACTCGACATGCTCGACGTCGCCACTGGCGCCGAGCGAGGAAAGCTGGGGCAATTCCCCTTCTGGATTGACTCCACTATTCCCTCATAAAATACGAGGAAAAACCCCAATGGGGCATCATGTGCGCACACGTGATCGGGGGTCACGTGCCGACACGTGATGGCTTCCTGAGGGCTCTGAAATGATAAGAATTGAATCCTAATCAAATGGGGTCACGTGCCCGCACGTGATAGGCCTTTAAGCTCACTGAAGTATAATAAAACAATAAGAAAACCCCCAATGGGGCATCATATACCCACACGTGACCAAGGGTCATGTGCTGACACGTGATAAGTTCCCGAGTTCTGTAAAATAACAGAATTAAATTCTGGTTGAATGCTTAATCCGTGGGTCACGTGCCGCCACGTGATGGGGTCTTAAAAACTCTCTGAGTTAAAGGAAAGAAAACCCTAAACGGGGCATCATGTGCCCACACGTGACAGGGGGTCACGTGCCAACACGTGATGGGTTCCTAAAGATCTCTGAACTAATAGAATTAAATTCTAATTAAATGGTCAATCAATGGGGTCACGTGCTAACACATGATAGGCTCATAAACCTTCTGAACTAATAGAATTAAATTCTAATTAAAGGAAATCAAAAACCCTAATTGGAAAAATATTTCTCTAGATCTTTCCAAACAAAAAGATTGCGCTCTGTAAAGTGGAGCACCGTTGGATTAAAAATTCAATGGTGATTAAAAATCACCAATTTATAGAAAGATTCTATACAAGGAAAGATTTTCCTAAAATCTGTCAGGAACAACAAACAAAATATCTTTTGGATTAAAAATCCAATGGTGAATAAAATTCACTGAGTGATCTAAAAGATCATGTTGGTTATAAAATCAATCAAGATCTTTCAATGAAAGATTAACTAAACAAACTGATTCTTTTCTTTCTCCTATAAATAGGAGCCAAGAAGAGAAAAAAGGAAGAGATACAATAACAGAGAGAAAAAAGAAGAGAATTTAATTTTCCAGAGAGAAAGAATATTTCTTCAGAAAAAAGAAAGAAACCCTAGGTAAGAGAGAGAAAGAGATCATTCTATAAGTTTCCACAAAATAAAAAGAGAATTTAATTCTCAAACTAAGAGTTTAACTCTTCTGAATAAGAACTTAGTTCTTTCTTTGGTTGAAAATCTATAGAAGCAGATCTCCCCATAAGTTGAGAATTTAATTCTCATCGGGGAGATTATGCCATACAGATCCAAAACTTAGAGGGAGAAGTGAGTTTAAAGAATTTAATTCTTCCAAATACATAGGAATTTAATTCCTCTAAATAAAATTAGGGTTTAACCCTGCAAAAGAATTTAATTCTTCCAAATACATAGGAATTTAATTCCTCCAAATAAAATTAGGGTTTAATCCTATAAAAGAATTTAATTCTCAAAAAAAGGGATCTAACTCTCCATGCACGTAAAAGAAATCAGTACCCGACCTGATCACGTGTGCCCACGTGACTCCCCTCCTCAGTGATCAAAAGAGAACGAATGAAATTGGGTCACGTGCTCCCACGTGACCCTTGAACAAACTCCGCCAAATAAAAAAGGAAGAATAGATTTTGGGCGCCCTCACGTGTCCCCACGTGACCCTTAACAAATCCTGTTAATATCTAGTGCATGAATACCTATCACGTGCCCACACGTGATGGCCATGAAGACTAAATGTGTTTAACACTTATTTGAATATTCTTAGAATAAAATAAGGGAAGCTTGACCCAATCCTAGGACGCCTTACGTGTCCTCACGTGAGCGCTTCATTTTTTGTGTTTAACACTATTTTAAGCACCGCATCCTTAGTGTTTTACACTATTTTATGTGCATCACGTGGGGACACGTGATCGCCAAATATGTGCTAGTGTTTAACACTATATTCGAACCAGTCTTAGCTCATATTAGCTAAGTCTTCTAGAGGTAAGACTCCCCTTTGACTGAACCTCAAATACACCCTTGTCTTCCAAGATTGATCATCTTATATATCATATGAGTACTCAATAAAAGACAAAATATGGTCAGAACCTAGACCCATGTTTAGCATTGCTAAATAATGGGGGGGCTGAGCCCAGACAAATGTTCAACGGTCCAAACAAAGGTCCAACATTTTAAACCTAATTGGACTTAGCCCAAGATGGCCATAAGTCCTCAATTCAGATTTAACTGAGCCCATGTGCTCATAATCTAATTAATTGTTCTAAGTCCCAAATTGGACTACAGATTTCCCAATCAACATTGGTTCAAGGGTACATCTCTTCACTCCTTTGATATTTATCGTTGTAATCCTTCAACGTCTTCAAAGAGGTGACGGGTCCCGATAACCATTCATTCCATGGACTGTGGGGTCCTTAAACTCATGGACTATGATGTCCTTAAACTTTATAGACCATGAAGTCTTTAAACTACGGACTGTGGGGTCCTTAAGCCCATGGACTATGATGTCCTTAACCTCAGACTGTGGGGTCCTTAAGCCCATGGACTATGATGTCCTTAACCTCGGACTGTGGGGTCCTTAAGCTCATGGACTATGATGTCCTTAACCTTTACAGACTATGATGTCTTTAAACTGGACCGTAATGTTCTTAAAATAACATTACACCGTAATGTCCTTAGACTAACAATGGACTGCAATGTTCCTAAACTAAACAATAGAGCCCAAATGCTCTCTTGTTGGATCTAAACGATCCTGTTAAGTTGATTTTAGTCTAAAATTAGACTAATGTATCCTTAACAAACGTTTAAGTCGATCTTAGTCTCAAATGAGACTAACGTATCCTTAAACACAACCCAACCCCAAATCTGAGAAGATACGGATTTGGACTAATACACGCCCTAAGGGCGACAACATAAATTAGTCTCCGTATACAATCCACGGGCAACCAAAAACAAAACAAACACACACGACACGAAGTGACCATCTGGAGAAGAAGAAAGTGGTTACCGCGATGCGGTAGCGTAATTAACTGCAGGGGCTTGCGCTTGCAGGGAAGAGCGTCCCCACAATCAAAAACCCCTCAACGAGGGGGAATCTGACGAAGTCTGCTATATCGGCCGCATCCGTTTAAACCTTCGATACATGGTGTCATAAATCAACTTGGCATTTTCGGAGAGGTAGACGGATAGCACCAAATAGCATCTGCCCTCGAAGTTCAGGCCCTGACGTCCCAACGTCCCGGTCGCGTCTTTCGGTGGAGAACAGATTATGGCATGCCCGTTGGGACCTTTTCCTCTTTCCACTCCACACTTCGTGTGTCGTGTTCGCGAATGAATCACGGTTTGATATGGTTGCCCTTGGGTTCGAGGTACTAAGATTTGGTTTTGTCCCGTGCAGAAAGAAAAGAACATCAATGGCCTCCAACTGCTCCAACTGTAACCCCCGTTCCGCCTTATCTGGAGGTGTAACCTACGGGCCCCAAGCGGCCCCCCTTTTCACAATGCCGGTAGAACAAGTGACCCAAGCCACCACTGGGCTATTCTTCGGGACCATGCTCCCACCGATGAGCTTCAACGCCCATGTACCATTGCAAGAAGCTCAGAAGAAGTCAGTCTTTGATCGACTTACCACTACCACGGCCCCTCTTAACGGGTCTCCCAAACCAAGCCCCTCAGTTTTCAGCAGACTGGGCCAAAGCTCCGATGGGCCCGTGAAGAAGCCCATAATACCAGAAGGTGTTATCCCGAAGCGGATAGCCATCCCTACTCCTAAAGTCACCAAGGCGGCTTCTCCGGCTAAAGGGTCGGTCTTCACAAGACTGGCCGTTTTAGCTCCCACGCCGGGTGAAGTAACCAAGGTCGTTTCCCCTACACGAAAATCGGCTTTTTCAAAATTGTCCATTCCCTCTCAGCGAGCATCTGTCTTTGACAGGCCGGCGCCAATAGCAGACTCTCATCACAACAGGGGGCATGGAAAAGCTGATCCAACAGCGGAGGTAATCCCGGCCGCACGACATGCTCGACGTTGCCACTAGCACCGAGTGAGGAAAGCTGGGGGCAATTCCCCTTCTGGACTAAATCCGCCAGCTCCAATGGTGGAAGTTGATGTTGCTGTTCCAATTGGGAACAGCTTTGAACCACTTAGGGGGTCCGCAATAACTCTCCGACTGCTGTGCTGAAAAGGTCTCCTCCACCTATGGAGAATGCCCCAAAGGCGAAGCTGGAGCAGCCCCCTCAGCGGCTGTCCTCTAAAATCTATAAAGTATGGCGACAGGTCCAGGACTCCATGGTAGATCGAAACTATCCTTGCCGACAGAAAAAGATGAGGCTTCGGTAAGAAGTGGATCACCCTGTCAAACCACAGAAAGTGACGACTACTTGGGTGCCCACTGTAATGGCACCCTCAACTTCGACCGCCCACAAAAGAAGGAGGCCGAAGAAGATCCCTGCGTCTTTGTCAAATCATAAAGACACTGAATCTAAATGCCCCAAGTCCAAGGGCATGGTGGTGCACACCATCTATATGGCATCCAGAAAAGAGGATAGCCGTATCTCCACAGGTCATCGACCGCTTACGCGATCAGTGACTAAGGCTCAGAAGCAACAACAACAAAAGCTCTAAGAGATGTTAACAGCTATGGCCGCACTCACAGGATCGAAAGAAAGCCCGGAGACATCCTCGGAGCAGCGCCGTGAGTAGGAAACTGATGTCGAATTCCTTCGGAGAATGTTTGAGAAGAAGGACAAAGAGGCCGCGGAACAAGCGGCCAATATAAAACAAATGGCCCTTCTATTCTAAGGTATGGTGGGCATGATGATCCAGCCGGACCCTCCAGCCGAAGATCATCCAGTAATAATTGAAGATGATAGAGGAGAGACATCAAATCCTCTGCCGGCTCTGTCAGCAGCCAAGGAGGATACCATCTCTAAAGCCACCCTCGATGATTATATAGCTCAACAAATGCGAGCTCATCAAGCGAATGAAGCGGCTGGACAAGTCGTCAGAACTGGACGGCCTTATCTGGGTTGGTACGATCAAATAAAGTACCCGCCAGGTTATACGATTCCCAAATTCCATGTATACAAGGGGACATGCAATCTCCGTCAACATGTCGCTCAGTTCAGGGCTCTCTGCGGCGACACTGGAGGGGATGATAAGCTACTGCTTCGCCAATTCGTCGGCAGCTTGGCGGAGACGGCGTTCGAATGGTATTCAGAGCTTCCCAATGATTCCGTCAAAACTTTTACGGAGATGGAGTTGCTATTCACCCAGCGTTTCGCAAGTGCTAGCGAACACACCCCAATCACGGCATTGATCAATGCCAGGGTGAAGCCAGGCAAAACGTGGGTGCAGTACGCGATACAGTGGCAGAATCTATGGTCGAAGTGCGAGCAGCGCATTGAAGAAGAGCCTGCGATAGGCATGCTCGTGGGTACTCTCGACCCTCAGGCAACCATTTCACAATTCATAATGTTTTTCAAGCCAACCACTTTCCAGGCCTTGATTGACAAGATAGCCCAGATAGATCAGATGAGTCATAAACCATCTTCTTTGAAATTAAAGCCTCGAAACGAAAAGGGGACGGGGAAAGCGACCTTCGTCGCCAATGCTCAACAGCAGCCCAGTGGCCCAAAACTAACTGATCGCCAAGACGAGAAACGACGATTCTTTAATGAAAAAAAGAAGCGCCCTTATTCGTTTCCCCGGGATAAAACGAGAAGATTGTTCGAGCTAGCGGTGCGCAACAGGCTCATCAACTTGCCGGATCCAAAATGCCCATTGCAACCCGGTGAGGCTAATAATCCCAATTATTGCCCCTACCACCAAGCGATAGGCCATCCAATCGAAGATTGCTTCGTCTTCAAAGGGTGGATCGAGAACCAATACCAACAGGGAAAATTCGCACTGTCCGAAAATTAGAAAGTAAACCCGCCCCAGCCGCACGCTCTAAAAAAGGCGGACACACCGGGGGCATCATGCTCATTTATAGAAGAAGTTCCCTAGAAGGTCGCTCTTTCAGCCAAAATGAAAAGAATGCTGAAGGATCTCCAAGCATGCCCAGCGATCAGGTGGAAAAATCAGCTAGAACCCGAGATCATCGAGGGAATGCTGAAGCCGCACCCGATGCCAAAAATTGATAGCAATAATCAAAACGCTCAGGCCCAGCAGTCAAAGTCTTCGAAGAAAAAGAAGAAGAACAAAAAGCACGTGAAGCCTGATGACAAGCGCACAGACCTGCAAAAACATATTGACGCGCTGTAAGAATATAACCAGAAGGCGTGGACCCCGGTCACACTCCAAGAATTTCTCAGCCACGTCCTTGAGGACGGAGATGATGACAATGGAGAAGACTCGTCAGATGAACCTGAAAATTATGTGGCAAGCTGCCATGTGATTTCTCACTCGTTGATCAACGGTGAAGAAGCTATGGACGCAGAGAAACTGGGGGCAGATCCCGAATCGGAGCTCTTAGGACCGTCAGACGAGATGATTGATGCATTCCTGAACGAAGCTCTTCTAAAAAGCAAAGCTGATCGAGAGCGCGAAATGGACATATTTGAAAAAGCCAAACGCCGGCGACTGGACGAAAGGGTTAAACACTCCAACCAGATAGGAGCACTTCGGCTGCCAGCAAAAGCAGGTTCAAGACAAGGAAAAGGTTCGCCAAATCCATATCGATGGGAATGAAGCTGCCACCCTCCAAAGGAAACATTTCTGATGAGATACACCTTAATGAAGAGGATGTGCATCTTGATTACTGTTTATATCATCAAAGGATTGCGCACCCCACTGAAGAGTGTAATGCCTTTAAAAATTGGTGTCAAGGGTATGTCGCTCACAGGCAACACTTCAAGAGGATGAAGCGTGAAGCTCGTCGACAGCGGAAAAATCCGACGGACAAACGTGGAAGAGCTGCCGGCAACTGTCACATGGTTGATAGTAGTGGATCGCAAGTTCTCACCTTCGGGAGCGATTCGGAAGAAGAAATGGCCCTCGGCCCTCTCTTCAAAGATTCCACCTCAAGAAAAGAGGAAGAACCGAAGAGCTGCGAGAACAAACAGCTGCGCAATTGCACATTACCTGAAAAGAATCTCGGACCCGTAAATAAGGGGTCGAACAAAAAGGATAAGGGAAAAGAAAAGGTCCTTAAGGATATCACCCTCGATGACCAAGCCGTCGAAGAGCTGACAGCCAAGGATCCGCCCAAGAAAAATAAGGTGGATTACAACGATCTGGCACACCTGAGGAAGATACCCTCACAACTAAGCATTCTCGACGCCCTTATGCTATCTAAAAAGGCGAGAGATTCTTTGATCAAGGAACTACAAGAGCCCGAACAGTTCCAAGCTTTCCTCGCCGAAGAAAAGATGAAGGACGAGCTGGAAGAAGTGCACACAGCCGATCACCTTCGGCGATGAAGATCTCTTCCTCGGGACGTGCGAGCATAACCGTCCCTTTTATGTCTCCGGATGCTGTCATGATATTAAGATAGGAAAGATCTTGGTAGACAATGGGTCCTCCGTCAATCTCCTCAATGTAAGAGTGTTGAAGGAAATCTGCATGAGCGTTCAGCACCTTGCTCGTGATAAAATCACCATCTCCGGGTTTAACTCCCAGTCATCACGGATGCTCGGGTCTGTGATATTGACGTTACGCTTTGGACTGCTCGTCATGGACATCAAATTTCATGTCATTGACGCTAAGACATGTTACAATGCTTTACTCGGCAGGCCTTGGTTACACGAGTACAACATCATCCCTTCTACACAACATCAGTGTATGAAGTATTTCAAGGATGGTCTCGAGTATACTGTGACAGGAGAACTAAACCCATTCTCCATGAATGATGTCCGAAAGTACGAAGATGCAAAATACTTCTTACCAGATTTCGAAGACATGGAAAGATGCCATAAACCGAAGAACGAAGCTATCACCATTATTCCAGTCTTCGGGAGTGACACTGAGGAGGAAGAAGAAATAGTTTATTCAGGGCCGCCCCAATTCAACAAGCCAGGACCGTCTACCCCTATTCTGGTCTTCGGCAGCGACTCGGAAGATGAGGTCAATAACGTATTTTCTGTTTGGCCATCAATACAAGCCTTCGCTGGCGATGATCAGAGTTTGCAAATTGCCATGGTTCCGCAAGAGCATTACAAAGAGCTTGACGTGCTTGGTACCTATAGTGTGCAGGAACTGCAAACATTCTACGTCCCTCCCAGACGAAGAGATAAAAAGGCGATCCTCTTTTATCAATCCACGGAAACCAAAGTGGAGAAAGAAGTCTAGCATGGTGCCGATTCGACACTTAACAGGCTCCAGCCCATCCGACTGCCCATATACTACACAGAAGGATTAAAAAGGCCGTTGAGACGCCAAGGCGTACCCTTCAAATAGACTGCTCGACAAGCTCAGTTCTACAACAGGATCTGGGACGTCCCTGAAACTCTGCGAAAATTGCCCAACGGGTGAATGGAAACGATCGGGCTTGGATATGTTCAATCCAAGTAACGGGAACGATTCCATGGCTGCTACGTTATATATGACTTTGATGAAGAAGGAGATGTTCTGTTAAAAGACGCTAACCCTGAACCAAAACGAGGTCCCGCCATGAAAATGCCAAGTCCGTCGTTTGAAGAACAGATGGACAAGCTAATAAGGGAAGCGGGCCAAAAGGTCCGGGATGATCATAGCCGTGAAATGGCCATCTACAAGAAAACCAGAACGCAGCGCCTCCTTCAGCAGGCTACGGAAAATGACGATGCTCTTCGTCGCCAGCCCGTCATACAAAAGACCCGATGCAGAGGCAAAAATAAACCAAAGAACGGAAAAAACGTTCGACAACGGCAAAGTGGGTCTAAGAAGCCACGCGATCAAGAATCAAGCAGCCGGGATCCATCTCTTATAAAGAAGATGGGTCGAGCATACTCTTTTCCCCAAGATAAAACAAGGAAGATATTCGACCTCGTCGTAAAACATCGGATGATTACGCTACAGGAGTCCAAGCACCCCGAGCAAGTAGACAAGGTCTCTCACCCAGACTATTGCTCCTATCACCGAGCAATAGGGCATCCTCTCGAAGACTGCTTCACCTTCAAGAACTGGGTTGAGGACCAATATCAACTCGACAGATTCGCTCTATCCAACAGTTGGAGGGTAAGTCCACTACGGATGCATGAATCAAAAGCCACTTATGCGATGAGAGTAGAACCAGATCAACATCGGTCTTGGAAACGATCTCGTACCTGTCACGCGATAACGCTGTCAGAAGAAGAACCCGAGAATATGGATGACCTTTCTTGGTGCTTTGAAAGCAATGAAGATGAGTTGATCTCAGAATTTCCACCAGCGCCAAAAGAACTGGAAGATGGGATACATACTACTGTAGATGAGCTAAGAAAAATCGACTTGGGAATGGCAAACGACCCCCGGCCGACGTTCTTCAGTGAACTGTTGTCTGAAGAAAAGGTGGCTACGCTCAAAGACGTGCTCATGGAGTATAAAGACCGTTTCACATGGAACTATTCCGAAATGCCCGGATTAGACCCATAAATAGCCGTCCACATATTGGCGATATCTCCGGACGTCAAGAAGATCAAACAAGCACCAAGAAGAATGCGGCTCGAGCTCAAGATGAGCATCAACGCCGAGGTCAAGAAGCTAATCGAGTCCGGCTTCATCCAAGAAGTTCAATACCCTGACTGGATTGCCAACATCATCCCAGTGATGAAGAAAAATGGGACAGTGCGCATATGTGTGGACTTTCGGGATCTCAACAAAGCTTGCCCAAAGGACGACTTTCCAGTACCGGTCACTGAGCTGATGATAGATAATACGTCCACTCACGAAGTTTTCTCCTTCATGGATGGCTCATCAGGATACAATTAGATAAAGATGCATCCCGAGGACCAGAAGCATACCGCTTTCCGGACCCCTTTAGGCATATTCTGCTACAAGGTGATGCCCTTCGGTCTGAAGAACGCCGGTGCCACCTATCAGAGGGCCATGACGAAGATTTTCGATGACCTCATACATGAAATCGTCGAATGCTATATCGACGACCTCGTAGTTAAAAGCAAATCATATGAGGAACATTTAGAGCATCTGAAGATCGTGTTTCAGCGCCTTCGGAAATACAACATGAAGATGAACCCTCTCAAATGCGCGTTTGGAGTTTCCTCGGGCAAGTTCCTAGGATTCGTCGTCCGACACCGAGGCATCGAGATAGACCCGTCGAAGATCAAGGCGGTCATGGAAATGCCTCCGCCAAGAACTCTCAAGCAACTGCGGTCTCTCCAAGGAAAGCTCGCGTATATCCGGCGATTTATAGCCAATATCTTCGGCAAGTGCCGTGCTTACAGTCACCTAATGAATAAGGGAACCCCGTTCGTCTGGGATTGCAAATGCCAAAGCGCACTAGACGAAATCAAGCAATACCTACAGAATCCGCCAGTACTGGCCACTCCCGTTAAAGGAAAACCTCTCGTCCTGTACACAACAGCCCTCGAAGGTTCCTTAGGCGCGCTGTGGGCACAAGAGAACGACCAAGGGAAGGAGAGAGCCCTTTACTATTTGAGTCGAGTTCTCCTGGGGGCAGAAAACAACTACTCTCCCATCGAAAAACACTGCCTGGCGTTGAACTTCGCTATAACGAAGCTCAGACACTATACGTTAGCACATGAGGTCCACCTCATATCAAAAGTGGATCCTCTCAAATACATGATGTCAAAAGCCATACTAACAGGACGGCTCGCTAAATGGGCCCTACTCTTGATGGATTTCTCGATAACTTATCGTCCTCTCAAGGCAGTGAAAGGCCAGGCCATCGCCGACATCCTCGTTGAGCATCCGATACCTGCCGACTCTCTCTTGAACTGTGAATTACTAGACGAGCACGCGTTTGACACGATCGACGGGGAGAGAAGAGAGAATGATACCCGGTGGGAACTCTACTTCGATGGAGCATCATCCATGAAGAAGCGCAAACAAAGCACCCCCATAATCAAATCAGGAGTAGGCCTCATCTTCGTGACTCCACAAGGAGGGATAATGCGCTTTGCCTTCTCTTTAACAGAGCCGAGGACGAACAACGAAACCGAATATGAAGCTTTGATAGCAGGTCTTGAGATCGCTATCGACATGGGAATCGAAAACCTCCTTATATACGGAGGCTCCCAGCTGGTCGTTAGTCAAGTAAATGGCGACTATCAAACGTGCAAACCAGAGTTGGTGAAGTACGGTGAGAGAGTGCAACAACTGCTGACTCGAATCCCTTCCTATGCCGTGGAAAGCATACCGCGTGCGGAAAATAGCAAGGCTGATGCATTATCCAAGCTCTCTAAAGAACTGGCCGATGAGAACCTCGATGACGTGAGGATCGTTGTGCAAAGCCATCGGGTTCTTGCACCGGCATAAATATCTCCGGGGTCGTCCGAAGAAAAGGGAGCTATCGAGCAAACGGCCCTACAAATATAAGACCAGGAAAAGGCTAAGGATTGGAGAGAAGTCATTATAGACTACTTCAAATCCCATCGAACGCCTGAAGATGCGTCCTCAAGACATCATCTCATGAAACGAGCTCTATCTTTTGCCTTCGTCAATGATACTCTGTATAAGAGATCATTTGATTCTCTGTAGCTAAGATGCCTGGGACCTGAAGAGGCAAGGAGAGTCGTCCAAGAAACTCACGACGGTCTCTGCGGTTCTCACCAAGCCGGGCCGAAGATGAAACTGAAGATCAAATGAATGGGCTACTATTGGCCCACGATGATCCAAGATTGCCTCAAATACGCGAAGCAGTGCCACTCATGCCAGATTCACGGGGACTTCATCCACCAGCATTCAAATCCGCTACATCCAACGGTGGCTAGTTGGCCATTCAAAATATGGGGAACTGACATAATCGGCCTCATCGAACCAGTATCGTCCAGAGGACATCGGTTCATACTGGCAACAACCGATTGCTTCTCCAAGTGGGCAGAAGCAGTACCACTAAGAGAAGTGAAGGCGGAGAATATCCTCGATTTCTTCAAGACACACGTCATCTATCGGTTCGGCACTCCGCGACGAATTATCTCCGATAACAGGCCAGCCTATAGAAGTCACAAAGTCATCCGCTTTGCACAACAACATAATATAGAATGGAGATACTCTTCAGTCTATAATCCCCGAGCTAACGGTCTAGCTGAGGCTTTCAACAAGACCTTGACGAAGATCGTGAAAAATACGGTGTCTAGAAATAAGAAAGACTGGCACGAGAGACTGCATGAAGCTCTCTAGGCGTATCGAACTACATTCAAAACGGCTACAAACACAACGCCGTATGCATTGGTATTTGGCACAGAAGAGGTACTCCCCCTCGAGATAGAGTTACCCTCTCTACGAGTGTCGGTTCACTACTAGCTAACAAACGAAGAAAATGCTCACCTTCGGCTTGAGGAGCTCGATACCCTTGATGAAACCCGGCTCATGGCGCAACAAAACCTGGAGGCTTATAAAGCAAAGATGACGCGCTCATACGAAAGATTGACTAGGCCGAGAACATTCCGCCAAGGCGAACTCGTGCTAGTGGTCAAAAGACCTATGATCCCTAATCGTGCCAAACGAGGGAAATTCGAGCCGAACTATGAAGGCCCGTACATCATAGACAAAGTTTACCAGGGTGGAGCCTATCTACTCATAGACATGCATGGCAAAAGACCCTTCAGGCCAATAAACGGTCGATTCGTGAAAAAATACTACGCCTGACGAGTCACGGCCTAGGTCAACGATGGATGACGACGCCTATGTCCGCTCGCCATCTTCCTAAGCCCAAACTCTATAAGTAGTAGCCGGCACACGGACCGAAACATCCTTAAACTAATGATGGACCACTATGTCCTAAAACTGGCTATTGGCCGAGACGTCTATAAACTACTACGGACCGCAGCATCCTAAGGATGACACAAAAAAATAATAAAAAAAATAAAAAAAAGAATAAGAAAACGGTATGTCCATAAGCGAGATGGGCACGGATGAAAACCCGAAAAAGCTCCATGAGTAAAAACAGCAGGGCTACCGGCGAGTTTTGTGAAAACCCGAAAGGGCGCAATCTCGTTAAAAGACACTTGCAAGGCCCCTCGACCTTATGAGGAGAAAATACCTGCGTGAGATCCTTACGACTCACAAAGGAGCAACACACTTAGGGATCCCCACGATTCCTAAGAAGAAATTACACTTACGAGATCCTCACGACTCGTAAGGAGAATTCCTCTTTGAGACCCTCACGGCTCATAGGATACAAAAGTCTTAAGCTACAGAGATCTGAACATGTTCTTAAGCCATCACAATCTCTAATGCTGCCCTACAAGCGGTTCAATATTGACCCTTGTATACAATCCACGGGCACGAATAAACATTTCCCTAACAAAGTCCCACCAGTGACTAGGGATACACTCGTGCAGTGAACAACCCTTGTAAGTTCTCTCGACTTATAAGGAGAAAACACTCTTATAAGATCCTTAGGACTTATAAGAGACTATACACTTGGGAATCCTCACGATTCTTAAGGAGAAAATGCACTTACGAGATCCTCACGACTCGTAGGGAGAAATACTTTTATGAGACCCTTACGGCTTATGAAGTCAAAAGCCTTAGTCGACAGGATCTTAACCCTGTTTGCTAAGCCACCTTTGTTCGACATCGACAGAGGCAAATGATGATTCGCTCCTGGAAATATCCCAGTTGTAGCAATGCTGATACCTAAATCGGTATCAAATCCCAAACTCGCAGCGAAAAGTCAGCGAGCCACAAATGCATATGAAATAGCCGAAATGATTGGGCAACTCGCAATAAAAAAACAACGAGCAAAACGTAAAATAGCCGAAATAATTGGGCACCGCAAAAAATAGCCGAAATGATTAGGCAATCACGACTTTCACGATATAAAAGCTGAAATGATAGAGCGTCGCGGAAAGAAAAATATATAAAATGAAACTTTTGCCCTACATGTGAGATCACATCGATCCCTGTATACAATCCAGGGGCACAAACAGAGAGGGAATCATACCTTCCCACCAGGCTCCATCAGAAAGAGAGCCAAGTCTCGACGGCCGCATCTACGGCCTAGATACCCACAACAGCGTTCCTCCTCATTCCAGCAGGATTCAGACGCGACAATCAACCTTGGAGTCATGGCAAAGTTCCTTTTCCAAACCTCGACGGTTCACAGACAACCGAGAGAGCACCTCCTGGTCCCGTAGAACACGGCTAATGTCAACCTAACCCTGTGGGAAACGCCCAGAGCAAATCCTGGTCCCGTAAAACACGGCTAATGTCATTCCTGACCCCGTGGGAAACGCCCAGAGAAAATCCTGATCCCGTAGAACACGGCTAATGTCAATCCTGACCCGTGGGAAATGCCCAGAGCAAATCCTGGTCCCGTAGAACACGGCTAATGTCAATCCTGACCCGTGGGAAACATCCAGAGCAAATCCTGGTCCCGTGGAACACGGCTAAAGTCAATCCTGACCCTGTGGGAAACGTCCATAGCACCTCCTAGCCCCGTAGAACACGGTTAATGTCAATCCTGACCCCGTGGGAAATGTCCAGAGCACCTCCTGGCCCCGTAGAACACGGCTAATGTCAATCCTGACCCCGTGAGAAATGTCCAGAGCACCTCCTGGCCCGTAGAACACGGTTAATGTCAATCCTGACCCCGTGGGAAAAGTCCAGAGCACATTCTGGTCCCGTAGAACACGGCTAATGTCAATCCTAACTCCGTGGGAAACGTACAGAGCAACTCCTGACTCAATGAAATACGGATAAAGTCAACCCCTGATCCCGTGAAATGCGGATAAGGTCAACCCCTGACCCCGTGAAATGCGGATAATGTCAACCCCGACCCCGTGAAATGCGGATAAAGTCAACCCCTGACTCCGTGAAATGCGGATAAAGTCAACCTCGACTTCCCCGTCAAAGCAATTCTTTGATTCGGGAGCAAGTCAACTCATCAATCACTTAGGGTCCTCTCGACTTGTAAAGAGAAAATTCTCTTGTGAGATCCTTACGACTCTCAAGAGAAAACGCACTTAGGAATCCTCACGATTCCTAAGGAGAAAATACACCTACGAGATCCTCTCGACCAGTAGGGAGAAAATTCTTTATGAGACCCTCACGGCTCATAAAGTTGAAAAGTCTTAGGTGGTAGATCCTAACCCTGTCTCCCAAGCCATCGTTGCCTCGTAGAGAGGTCAGGGTAGATTTTCTACGGGCCACACTCTCCGATAAGAAAGGAAACAACCACTTACGAGTCCTCTCGACTCGTAATCAAGAAAAACTCTCTTGTGAGATTCTTACAACTCTCAAGAGAAAATATGCTTAAGAATCTTCACAGTTCTTAAGGAGAAAATACACTTACGAGATCTTCACGACTCGTAAGGAGAAATACCTCTATGAGACCCTCACGACTCATAAAGTTGGAAAGCCTTAGGAGGCAGATCTGAACCTGACTCCTAAGCCATCGCTGTCCTATAAGGAGATCAAAATAGATTATCTACAAAATGCGTTTACTAAAATGGACACACTACCATGAAGCAAAATATGTCTTTTATTCATGAATCGAAATGAATACAAGGTACAATTTATGAAAGAATAAAAAAAATACACTCGTTCAGGAGTATGTACAAAAAAAAGACATACATTGTCTTCAAGCCGGCGGACGATTTAATAGAGTCGTCGGTTCATCCTTCTTCCGCCGGGCCTCGGCTTCATAATTTGTTATCGCTACAAGAAGAGCCTCCGCTTGAGACTGTTGGGCCTGGTACGAGGCAAGCCGACTTTCAAGCTCCTGTTCGGTGGCTTTATGGGCTTCAACTATCTCGCGGGTAAAAATGATGGCTTTATCAATAGCTACCACCTCCCTGATAGCTTCTTGAAGCACCCGGCAGATTTCATATGCATGAGTGGGCCCTGCACCGTTCGATACATCCTTGCAGACTTGATCTCAGGTTTAAGATGTCGGAAGGAAGCCGGATGCGTTCAAACCCGTGTGGGCAGACCTCCACTCGATGCCAATCCTCAATCCAAAACACGCACAAACTATTTCTCTTTCTGGCAACAAGGAAAGTCTTCGAAATTCCCAGGGTCAAGTATAACACTCATGTACTCAGGAGGGATGCACGTGCGAATATATGATGAAAAGAAAAATTCAGTAGAAAAGTATTCAACAGCCAATGATAAAAGGGATACATTGATTTAAATATACTACGCTACAGGGAAAAGGTCACCCAACAAAGGATCGGTGATACAAGGGTTAACAAAACAAAAAACAAAATTCTCCAGCTCCCTCTCTACCTTCTCCAACACATCGAAGCAACGGTTTTCGTGATGAGTTGCTCCTCACAGATTTGCGCCATGCTCATCGGCAAAAGCAGACATGACAGCCCGCCGAGCTCTTATCTGACCCAGTAGATGGATCGAGCAATCCTTCAGAGCCCGAGTAATTAAGCGTGCCTCATAGAAACACTCGATCTTGTCCTCCGCCGTATCGAGGGTTGCTAGGGTCATCTCTGCCGGATGAGGAGGAATATCGGCGAGTACGGACGAAAAGATCATCCGTAGCCAAATGGAACCCATAGGAAGGGAAGAACCCCTACGAATTGAGAGTTTGTACATCACCGCGTCGCATTCAGCATCGGTGAGAAGAGGATCCACTAGCCGCGCAGTAAAACGAGGAATCATCTCCTCGATGGGCACCTCCCATGGTTGTCGACGAGCGTGGGGGCGGTTGCAAGCCATAACACTTGATCAGTTTCTCAAAGATGATCACCTTAAGGTCTAAATGGGTTTTCTTTGAAGAGAGAAAGAAAGACACGTCTTCAGTTTATAAAGGAGAGCATTCAATGCTATGCATAGGAAATGTTGTGCATGGTGGAACTATTCCCAAGGACTGGAAAAAGAGGAGAACGTTGGAAATGAAAAAAGTGACTCGTTGAAATCAGTGCAAGGAGAAGAAACGACCCATCAAGCAGTGCCTCACGCGCCAAACACGTGAGCACCAACAACAGCGTGACAGAGCCTAATAAAGAACGCATGTAAATATAAAAAGGGAGAAGATGAAGGAGTGGAGGCACTGCTGAAGAGACCCCTGCATTTATAGGATATGATGGGAAACGGTTCATCTACCCCCATCCCTAGGCAAATCCAACGGCCACAAAAAATACAGCGTTGCACTCACTTGCAAACACGTGAGAACAACGCTGTGGGGGCATTTGTTCCCTCATAAAATACAAAGAAAAACCCCAATGGGGCATCACGTGTGCACACGTGATCGGGGGTCACGTGCCGACATGTGATGGCTTCCTGAGGGCTCTGAAATGATAAGAATTGAATCCTAATCAAATGGGGTCACGTGACCACACGTAATAGGCCTTTAAGCCCACTGAAGTATAATAAAACAGCAAGAAAACCCCCAATAGGGCATCACATGCCCACACGTGACCAAGGGTCACACGCTGACACGTGATAAGTTCCCGAGTTCTTTAAAATAACAGAATTAAATTCTGGTTGAATGCTTAATCCGTGGGTCACGTGCCGCCACGTGATGGGGTCTTAAAAACTCTCTGAATTAAAGGAAAGAAAACCCTAAACGGGGCATCACGTGCCCACACGTGATAGGGGGTCACGTGCCAACATGTGATGGGTTCCTAAAGATCTCTGAACTAATAAAATTAAATTCTAATAAAATGGTCAATCAATGGGGTCACATGCTAACACGTGATAGGCTTTTAAACCTTCTGAACTAATCGAATTAAATTCTAATTAAAGGAAATCAAAAACCCTAATTGGAAAAATATTTCCCTAGATCTTTCCAAACAAAAAGATTACACTCTATAAAGTGGAGCACCGTTGGATTAAAAATCCAATGGTGATTAAAAATCACCAATTTATAGAAAAATTCTATACAAGGAAAGATTTTCCTAAAATCTGTCAGGAACAACAAACAAAATATCTTTTGGATTAAAAATCCAATGGTGAATAAAATTCACTGAGTGATCTAAAAGATCATGTTGGTTATAAAATCAATCAAAATCTTTCAATGAAAGATTGACTCAACAAACTGATTCTTTTCTTTCTCCTATAAATAGGAGCCAAGAAGAGGAAAAAGGATGAGATACAACAACAGAGAGAAAAAAGAAGAGAATTTAATTCTATAGAGAGAAAGAATATTTCTTCAGAAAAAAGAAAGAAACCCTAGGTAAGATAGAGAAAGAGGTCATTCTATAAGTTCCCACAAAACAAAAAGAGAATTTAATTCTTAAACTAAGAGTTTAACTCTTCTGAATAAGAACTTAGTTCTTCCTTTGGTTGAAGATCTGCAGAAGCAGATCTCCCCATAAGTTGAGAATTTAATTTTTATCGGGGAGATTATGCCATACAGATCCAAAACTTAGAGAGGGAATTGAGTTTAAAGAATTTAATTCTTCCAAATACATAGGAATTTAATTCCACTAAATAAAATTAGGGTTTAACCCTGCAAAAGAAATTAATTCTTCCAAATATATAGGAATTTAATTCCTCCAAATAAAATTAGGGTTTAACCCTATAAAAGAATTTAATTATCAAAAAAGGGATCTAACTCTCCATGCACGTAAAAGAAATCAGTACCCGCCCAGATCACGTGTGCCCACGTGACTCCCCTCCTCAGTAATCAAATGAGAATGAATGAAATTAGGTCACGTGCTCCCACGTGACCCTTGAACAAACTCCTCAAAATAAGAAGGGAAGAATAGATTTTGGGCGCCCTCACGTGTCCCCACGTGACCCCTAACAAATCCTGTTAATATCCAGTGCATGAATACCTATCACGTGCCCACACGTGATGGCCATGAAGCCTAAATGTGTTTAATACTTATTTGAATATTCTGAGAATAAAATAAGGGAAGCTTGACCCAATCCTAGGGCGCCTCACGTGTCCTCACGTGAGCGCTTCATTTTTTTGTGTTTAACACTATTTTAAGCACCGCATCCTTAGTGTTTAACACTATTTTATGTGCATCACGTGGGAACACGTGATCGCCAAATATGTGCTAGTGTTTAACACTATATTCGAACCAGTCTTAGTCCATATTAGCTAAGTCTTCCAGAGGCCAGACTACCCTTTGACTGAACCTCAAATACACCCTTTTCTTCCAAGATTGATCATCTCATGAGTGCTCAGCACTCAATAAAAGACAAAATATGGTCAAAACCCAGACCTATGTTTAGCATTGCTAAATAATGGAGGGGCTGAGCCCAGACAAATGTTCAACAGTCTAAACAAAGGTCCAACATTTTAAACCTAATTGGACTTAGCCCAAGTTGGCCATAAGTCCTCAATTCAGATTTAACTGAGCCCATGTGCTCATAATCCAATTAATTGATCTTAGTCCCAAATTGGACTACAGATTTCCCAATCAACATTGGTTCAAGGTTATATCTCTTCACTCCTTTGATATTTGTCGTTGTAATCCTTCAACGTCTTCAGAGAGGTGACGGGTCCCGATAACCAATCATTCCATGGACTGTGGGGTCCTTAAACTCATGGACTATTATGTCCTTAAACTTTATAGACTATGACGTCTTTAAACTACGGACTGTGGTGTCCTTAAGCCCATGGACTATGATGTTCTTAACCTCGGACTGTGGGGTCCTTAAGCCCATGGACTATGATGTCCTTAACCTCGGACTGTGGGGTCCTTAAGCTCATAGACTATGATGTCCTTAATCTTTATAGACTATGATGTCTTTAAACTGGACCGTAATGTTCTTTAACTAACATTAGACCGTAATGTCTTTAAACTAACAATGGACCGCAATGTCCCTAAACTAAACAATAGAGCCCAAATGCTCTTTTGTCGGATCTAAATGATCCCGTTAAGTTGATCTTAGTCTAAAATTAGACTAACATATCCTTAACAAACGTTTAAGTCGATCTTAGTCTCAAATGAGACTAACGTATCCTTAAACCCAACCCCAAACCCAAATCTAAGAAGATAAGGGTTTAGGCTAATCTATGCCCTACGGGCGACAACATAAATTAGTCTCCGTATACAATCTACGGGTAACCAAAAACAAAACAAACATACATGACACGAAGTGACCATCTGGAGAAGGAGAAAGTGGTTACCACGATGCGGTAAAGTAATTAACTGCAGGGGCTTGCGCCTGTAGGGAAGAGTGTCCCCACAATCAAAAACCCCTCAAAAAGGGGGAATCTGACCAAGTCTGCTACATCGGCCGCATCCGTTTAAACCTTCGATACATGGTGTCATAAATCAACTTGGCATCTTCGGAGAGTAGACAGATAGCACTAAATAGCATCTGCCCTCGAAGTTCAGGCCCTGACGTCCCAACATCCCGGTCGCGTCTTTCGGCGGAGAACATCCGCCAGCTCCAATGGTGGAAGTCGTCGCTGCTGTTCCAACTGGGAACAACTTTGAACCACTAAGGAGGGTGCGTAAGAACTCTCCGAAGGCCGTACTCAAAAAATCTCCTTCACCTGTGGAGAATGCCACAAAGGCGAAGCTTGCACAGCCCCCTCAGCGGCTGGCCTCTAAAATTTACAAGGTCTGGCGTCAAGTCCAAAACTCGGTGATTGATCAAGATTACTCCCGCCGATCGAAGAAGATAAAGGTTCGGCAAGAGAAGGACCACTCTGTCGTACCACAGAAGGTGTCGTCTATCTGGGTACCCGCTGCAACGGCCCCCTCAACTTCACCAGCCCACAGAAAGAGAAGGCCGGAGAAAATCCTCGTGTCTACGATAAATGTCAAGGGCACTGAGCCTAAACACCCTAAGTCTAGGGGCATGGTGGTGCATACCGTCTATATGGCATCTGGAAAGGAGGATAGCCGTATCTCCACAGGTCATCGACCGCTTACGCGATCAGTGACTAAGGCTCAAGAGTAACAACAACAAAAGCTCCAAGAGATGTTAACAGCCATGGCCGCACTCACGGGACCAAAAGCAAGCCCAGAGACGTCCTCAAAACAGCGTCGTGAGCAGGAAACTGATGCCGAATTCCTTCGGAGAATGCTTGAGAAAAAGGACAAAGAGGCCGCGGAACAAGCGGCCAACATAAAACAAATGTCCCTTCTATTCTAAGATATGGTGGGCCTGATGATCCAGCTGGACCCTCCAGCCGAAGATCCTCCAGTAATAATTGAAGATGATAGAGGAGAGACATCAAATCCTCTGCCGGTTCTGTCAGCAGCCAAGGAGGAGACCATCTCCAAATCCACGCTTGATGATTATATAGCTCAACAAATACAAGCGAATGAAGCAGCTGACCAAGTCGTCAGAACTGGACGGCCCTATCCGGGTTGGTACGATCAAATAAAGTACCCGCCAGGATACACGATTCCTAAATTCCATGTGTACAAGGGGACATGCAATCCCCATCAACATGTCGCTCAGTTCAGGGCTCTCTGCGACAACACTAGAGAGGATGATAAGTTACTGCTTCGCCAATTCGTCGGCAGCTTGGCGGAGACGGCGTTCAAATGGTACTCAGAGCTTCCCAACGATTCCGTCAAAACTTTTACGGAGATGGAATTGTTGTTCACCCAACATTTCGCAAGTGCTAGTGAACGCACCCCAATCACAGCATTAATTAACGCCAGAGTAAAGCCAGGCGAAACATGGGTGCAGTACGCGATACGGTGGAGGAATCTATGGTCAAAGTGCATGCAACACATCGAAGAAGCTCCTGCAGTTGGCATGTTCGTAGGGACTCTCGACCCTCAGGCGATCATTTCACAATTCATGATGTTTTTCAAGCCGACCACCTTCCAGGCCTTGATCGACAAGCTGGCCCAAATAGACCAGATGGTTCATAGACCATCCTCCTCAAAGAAGGATCCTCGGAATGAGAAGGGGAAAGGGGAAAGGGAAAACAACCTTCGTCGCCAATGCTCAACAACAACCGAGTGACCCGAGACCGGTTGTTCGCCAAAGCAACAAGCGGCAATCCCTCGATGAGAAGTTGAAACGTCCTTACTCGTTTCCCCGGGATAAAACAAGAAGACCGTTCGAACTAGCAGTGCGCAACGGGCTCATCACTCTACCGGAGCCGAGACACCCACTACAACTGAACGATGTCAACGATCCCAATTACTGCCTCTACCACCGAGTATTGGGCCATCCGATTGAAAATTGCTATGTTTTCAAAAATTGGGTCGAAGACCAGTATCAACAGGGCAAGTTCGCACTGTCTGAAAACTAGAAGGTGAACCCGCCATAACCATATGCTCCGAAAAAGATGGACATGCCGGGAGCATCATGCTCATTTATAGAGGAAGCTCCATGGGAAGTCGTTCTTTCGGCAAAAACTAAAAGAATGCTGAAAGATCTTCAAATATGTCCGGCAATCAGATGGAAGAGCCCGCTAGAGCCGGAGATCATCGAGGGGATGCTGAAACCACGCCCAACATTGGGAGTTAATAACGATGGGTAAAACACCCAAGCCCAGCCGTCAAAGTCTTCGAAGAAAAAGAAGAAGACCAAAAAGCCCACGCAGTTTGAGGAATGTTGGGACCCGGTTCTTGCTCACGGAACAAAGTGCCACATAGAACAAAGTGCCACGCCAAGTGTCATGTTTAAGTGGGTAGGGGCCGCCTCTTGAATCTGTGGGGGCCACCTCTTGAGTCCGTGGGACCCACTGTAGAACAATGGGGAATCTTCGGAATACATTCCGAAAGAGGGCAGATCTGTATTATAAATAGAATGATACCACTCTTCAATACAGAGGCGCCTTTTAAGTGAACCGGCACTACAGGAGCTTGAGAACTCCGTAGTTAAGCGTGCTCGAGCCAGAGAAGTTCTGGGATGGGTGACCTCCTGGGAAGTGACTCTTGGTCGGGTCCGGTTCTTCCCGAAGGACAAAACCGTGCGGCTTTGGCCAGAGCGGACAATACTCTCTGTATTGGGGGTGAGGGCGTGACAGAATAGTATCAGAGCCGGTCCTTTAAGTCTATAGTTCGAGGACGAACCATTGTTCAAAGGTGGGGAGAATGTCGGACCCGGTTCTTGCTTACGGAACAAAGTGCCACATGGAATAAAGTGCCACGCCAAGTGTCATGTTTAAGTGGGCAGGGGCCACCTCTTGAGTCCGTGGGACCCACTGTTGAACAATGGGGAATCTTCGGAATACATTTCGAAAGAGGGCAGATCTGCATTATAAATGGAATGATACCACTCTTCAATACAGAGGCGCCTTTTAAGTGAACCGGCACTACAGGAGCTTGAGAACTCCATAGTTAAGCGTGCTCGAGCCAGGGAAGTTCTGGGATGAGTGACCTCCTAGAAAGTGGCCCTTGGTCGGGTCCGGTTCGTCTCGAAGGACAAAACCGTACGGCTTTGGCCAGAGCCGACAATACTCTCTGTATTAGGGGTGGGGGCATGACAGAGGACAAGCGCACGGATCTGCAAAAGTATATTGACGCGCTGGAGAAATATAACCAGAAGGCGCGAACCCCGGTCATACTCCAAGAGTTTCTCAACCACATCCTTGAAGATGGAGATAATGACAATGATGAGGGAGAAGACTCGTCAGATGAACCTGAAAATTATATGCTCCTGATGCAGAGAAACTGGGGGCAGATCTCAAACAGGAACTCCTAAAACCGTCAGACGAGATGATTGACGTATTCCTAAATGAAGCTCTTCAGAAAAGCAAAGCTGACAGAGAGCGGGAAATGGCCATATACGAAAGGGCCAGACGTCGGCGTCAAGTTAAAGAAGCTCCGGTGACGGGAAGCTATAGAATACCCTAATCGGATCGAAGCATCCTCATCGCCAGCAAAAGCAAGCTTAAAGCAAGGAAACGATTCGCTAGGGCCCTGTCAATAGGAATGAAGTTGCTCTCTTTCAAAGGAAATTCTCCTGGCGGCATACATCTTGATGAAGCTGATGTTACATACTAACTTCTGCTTATACCATCAGAGGATTGCACACCCTACCAAAGAGTGCATAGCCTTTAAAAACTGGTGGCAGGGATATGCTGCCCACCGACAACACGTTCAACGAGTGAAGCGTAAGGCTCGTCGGGAACAGAGAAGCATGACAGATGAGCGTAAAAGAACTACCGACAACTGTCACATAGTTGGCACCAAGGGATCGCAAGTTATCACCTTTGGAAGCGACTCTGACGAAGAAATAGCCCTCAACCCTCTCTTCAAAGAATCCCCTTCCGACACAAAAGATACGAAGACTTGCGGGGAAATCTAGCTACGTCAACCCTCTCTTCAATACTCTATGCATTGGGGGTGGGGGCGTGACAGAGGACAAGCGCATGGATCTGCAAAAGTATATTGACGCGCTGGAGAAATATAGCCCTCAACCCTCTCTTCAAAGAATCCCCCTCCGACACAAAAGATACGAAGACTTGCGGGGACATCTAGCTGCGTAATCGTACGTTTCCCAGAGAAAATCACCGGACCCACGAGCAAGTGACCGAAATGTCGTTAAACTAATACAAACCTGCGGCGTCCCCAGGCTGATGTGGTAAAAAACCAAAAAAAAACGGTACGTCCACAAGCGAGATGGGCATGAATGAAAACCCGAAAGGGCTCCGTGAGTAAGAACAGCAGGACTACCGGCGAGTTTGTGAAAACCCGAAAGGGCGCAATTTCGTTAAAAGACACTTACAAGATCCTCACGACCTTGCAAGGAGAAAATACCTGCAAGAGATCCTTACGACTCACAAAGGAGCGACACACTTAGGGATCCCTACGATTCTTGAGGAGAAGTTACACTTACGAGATCCTCACGACTCGTAAGGAGAATTCCCTTTTGAGACCCTCATGGCTCATAGGATTCAAAAGCCTTAAGCTACAGGGATCTGAACCTATTCTAAAGCCATCACAATCCCACAGATTGCCCTACAAGCGGTTCAATGCTGACCCTTGTATAAAATCCAGGGGCACGAATAAACATCTCCCAAACAAAGTGTTAGGGTCAAAATTTGCACCCCGGTTGACCAAGTCAAAGTCAAGGTCAACCCCAAGCCAGGTGGGCCCAAGCCTAGGTCAAGCGGGCCCATGCCCAAGTCGAGCCCGCGGCCAGCCTCCCTCATGCCAAAATAAAAATCATGTAATAAATAATTTTGATGTAATTTTTTATGCATGAATGTAAGAAAAATGGGCATCAAGCCAAATTTTTGTAAAGCCCATGGCGTATGTGCAAAAGAAATAAGCACATGAGGCGTGAGATGGGCAAAATGACATTTTTGTAAAGCCCAAGGGGCTATATGCAAATATGTAAGCCTATATAAGGCAGCATGATGATGAATAAAGCATATACATTTCATTCCTCTCAAAAAGGTTAGGGTTTTTGTGCCTCCTTCTCCTTCCTCAAGGTTCTAAACCTTCTTCTTCTTTAAGAATTAAATCAAAAGTTTAACTCTTCTTTTTCCAAAACTAAATAGTTTTTCACCACAAAACCCATAAAGGGGAACTCAGATCTTCCATCAGATCTTAGAAAGGATAGATTTTTAAAATCTCATACTTCTTGATCTTCAAGATCCAGCCAAAAGAGGAGGAAGAAGGAGACCCATCTCCTAAAAATCCCACATTGGGAAGACCCAGAGCTCAAGGGAGAATCCCGTTTCAGCATCTCCAAAAAATATCTTAGGAGTTTAACTCCCCTCTAATTTCTCTTTCGGGAGTTTAAATCCCATTTCTGGGGCTAAAAGCCCCTTTTCCTCGTCGGCGCCCGAGCGCCTAGCGCTCAAGCGCCCAGCGCCCACGCGCCTAAGCACACTGCACTCAAGCGCACAGTGCCCACGTGTCGGACACGTGGCGCGCTAGCGCTTATGCGCACAACGCCCAAGCGCCCAGTGCCCACGTGTCGGACACGTGGTGTGCTCGCGTGCTAGGCACGTAAGGCGCTGGCCCCACGCGTCCTTTGGGCACTTTTCCCCTTATATATATATACATGGATATATATATATATATATATATATATATATATACACACATGTATATATAAATACACACACATGCTCCACACTAAATATACCTCCCCCGTTAGAAAAAATTTCTAACGGGGCGCTGCCCTAAAGGGGGCTGCTAGCCCCCTTGACCCCCAGCCTACTATCCGGGTAGCGGGACCCCCGTAAAAACTCTGCGGGGCCCCCGATATATCCAAAACCCCTTCAAAACACAACACACATACACTGTATATTGAGTTCGCATGACCTGTTTGACCCGTTAATCGGAGGTTCTCTCGCTCCAAATGCGAGGGGTAATTAACGGCAGCTTAGTCCGCAGCTGCCGGAGATTCGGATCCCCACAATCAATAAACCCCAGCCTACCCTAGGCAGGGGGAATCTATAATGCGCCTGACCAGCGCGCGCGTATTCCCATCTCAATGGGGTGACGAAAAACACCCTACAGATTCTGGCACGCCCGGTGGGACTTATCTCTCCTCCCATATTTCTGGTTAAACGTTCATGCGAACTCAATCAATATACAGATCTATATTTCTACTAAAATAATGCTCTTTCATGCAGGTCTTCAAGCAATCACTTTTCAACAATGTCTTCAAGGACGATCTCAGCTCTCAGCATGGCTCCCATCGCCTACATGATGAAGATGGACGCCATGTCGGTCCTCCCGGCCAGTCTCGGGCGACAATGGGAAGAGCCGCTGCTACCATTCGGCTCTATTCTATTCATGCCCGCTAACACCATCTCTGCTCCTCAAGCCCCGGTGATGGATAAACTGGCCTCTAAAGGTAAGAGGCCAAATGTGGTGGTCTCGAAAGCGCCCCAACCCAAACGCAAGTCGGTATTTGAACGAATTTCCTTTACTCTAGCTGGGGGCAAGGTTATCAACACCAGCAAAGCAATAAGGTATCTCGAGCAAGCTCCAGCGTTGCCATCGACCACCACGTCGTTAAACTGGGAACAGTCGACCTCTAAGTCGTTAAACTGGGAATGTAAGAATTTGTAAATAAACAAAAAAATGTGTAAATAAAAAGCAGAAAAGAAAATCCGAAATGATGGGGCAACTCGTAATAAAAATCAGCGAGTAAAATAAAGATGAAAAATAAAGCCGAAATGATAGGACAACCGTGAATAAAAGCCGAAATGATAGGGCAATCACGACCTTCGCGATAAGAAAAGCTGAAATGATAGAGCAATCGCGGTAAAACAAAAAAAACCCAAACTCTCAAACGGCGAATGATGAGTCGCTCCTGGTACCATATTCCAGTACAGCGATGCAGACGCCAACCAAAATCCGATTTTCCAAAAATTCTCCCAGCCCTACGTTTGGTACCCAAGTTGATTACCGTATACAATCCACAGGCTCAAATAATTCTCATCATACCCATATCCCACTGCAATCACCAGTCCAGCGGCCGGTCACCACCCTCGGAATTATGCTCCATTTTGGAAGACCCACTCATGTGTCCTCACGATACATGAGGAGAAAATCTCCGCGTGAGATCCTTACGACTCACAAAGGAAAAACACACTTGGGGGTCCTCACGACTCCTAAGGAGAAAATGCACCTACGGGATCCTTACGACTCGTAGGGAGAAAATGCTTTTATGGGACCCTTACGGCCCATAAAATTGAAAAGCCTCAGGTGATAGGGATCTAAACCTGTCTTCTAAGCCATTGATTCCCAACAGGCAATGGCGAATGATAAGTCGCTCCTGGTACCATATTCCAGTGCAGCGATGTAGACGCCAACCAAATTCCAAATCCCATACCCCAAGTGGCGAATGATGAGTCGCTCCTGGTGCCATATTCCAATGCAGCGATGCAGACGCCAACCAAATTCCAAATCTCATACCCAAACGGTGAATGATGAGTCGCTTCTGGTACCATATTCCAGTGCAGCGATGCAGACGCCAACCAAATTCCAAATCTTATACCCAACGACGAATTATGAGTCGCTCCTGGTACCATATTCCAGTGCAGCGGTGCAGACGCCAACAAAGTCCCGAAATTGTTCCGGCCCTACGGTCTGGATCATACATCCTGCAAAACCGTATACAATCCACGGACGTAAAACAATCCCAATCTCTCCCAAGTTCTACCGGTGAGACCACATTCAAAGTCCAAAAAAAAATTGAAAAAAATAAAAAAATAAAAAAATGGTATGTCCACAAGCAAAATGGGCACGGATGAAAACCCGAAAGGGCTCCGTGAGTAAAAACAGCAGGACTGCCGGCGAGTTTGTGAAAACCCGAAAGGGCGCAAACTCATAAAAAAGAGATGAAATGCACTCGCAAAGTCCTCTCGACTTTGTGAGGAGAAAATTCCCTCGTGAGATCCTTACGACTCACAAAGGAGCAACACACTTAGGTGTCCCCACGACTCCTAAGGAGAAAATACACCTACGAGATCCTTTCGACTCGTAGGGAGAAAATGATTTTATGGGACTCTTACGGCTCATAAAATTGAAAAGCCTTAGGTGTTAGGGATCTAAACCTTCCTCCTAAGCCATCAATTCCTAAATCCTCTTGGGGCAAATGATGAGTTGCTCCTGGTATTATTCCAGTGCAGCAATGCAGATGCCAAACCAAAACCAAATCCCCAAATCCTTTCATGACAGATGATGATTCGCTTCTGGTACCATATTCCAGTGTAGCGATGCTGATGTCAACCCAAATCAAATCAAGTCAACAAGCTCTGCGTCGGAATTATGCTTCGTCTCAGAATGTGCACCCCGCGTCGAAATTATGCTTCGCCTCGGCGTATCTGCCTTCCCTGTCGGAATTATGCTTCGGCTCGGAATAAACCAACGACTTCCCCGTCGGAATTAAGGTCCGTCTCGGAATCAAGTCGACCAACAAACTCTGCGCCGGAATCATGCTTCGTCTCAAAGTGTACCCCATGTCGAAATCATGCTTCGCTTCGGTGTATCTGCTTTCCCTGTCGGAATCATGCTTCGCCTTGAGATATCTACCTTCCCTGCCGGAATTATGCTCTGCCTCGGAATCAAATCAACCAACCATCTCTGCGTCGGAATCATGCTTCGTCTCAGAGTGTACCCCGCGTCAAAATCAATCTTCGCCTCGGTGTACCTGCTTTCCCTGTCGGAATTATGCTTCGGCTCGGAATCAACCAACGACCTCCCCGTCGGAATTAAGGTCCGCATAGGAATCAAGTCGAATAACAAGCTCTGCGTAGAAATCATGCTTCGTCTTAGAATATACCCCGTGTCGAAATCATGCTTCGCCTCGGAGTATCTGCTTTTCCTGTTGGAATTATGCTTCGCCTTGCAATCAACCTCTGCATTGAAATTATGCTTCGGTCAGAATGTATGCCACTCTTCGGAATTATGCTTCGACCCCTTTGGAATCATGCCATGCTCCGACCCTTTGGAATCATGCTCCGCTCATCGGAATTATGCTCCGATCCCTGGAACGATGCTCCGCTCTTCGGAATGATGCTCCGATCCTCGGAATTATGCTCCAATCCTCGGAATTATGCTCTGACCCATGGAATCATGCTCTGCTCTTCGGAATGATGCTCCGACCCTTGGAGTCATGCTCCGCTCTTCGAAATGATGCTCCGATCCTCGGAATTATGCTCCGACTCTTCGGAATGATACTCCGACTCTGGAATTATGCTCCACAAATCGGAATGATGCTCCGATCCCCGGGAACCATGCTACCCGAGGGATGCTCCGCCCCCGGAATGATGTTCCACCTCGAAGTCCAGCTTCAAGATCCATCAATTTCATGCACACAACTCAAATGTGCGGTGTGCATTTATTGTTGGGGGCACTTTGTTGGGGTCAAAATTTTCATCTCGGTTGACCAAGTCAAAGTCAAGGTCAACCCCAAGCCAGGTGGGCCCAAGCCCAGGTCAAGCGGGCCCATGCCCAAGTCGAGCCCGCGGCCAGCCTCCCCCATGCCAAAATAAAAATCATGTAATAAATAATTTTGATGTAATTTTTTATGCATGAATGTAAGAAAAATGGGCATCAAGCCAAATTTTTGTAAAGCCCATGGCTTATATGCAAAAGAAATAAGCATATGAGGCGTGGGATGGGCAAAATGCCATTTTTGTAAAGCCCAAGGGGCTATATACAAATATGTAAGCCTATATAAGGTAACATGATAATGAATAAAGCATATACTTTTCATTCCTCTAAAAAAGGTTAGGGTTTTTGTGCATCCTTCTCCTTCCTCAAGGTTCTAAACCTTCTTCTTCTTTAAGAATTAAATCAAGAGTTTAATTCTTACTTTTCCAAAACTAAATAGTTTTTCACCACAAAACCCACAAAGGGGAACTCAGATCTTCCATCAGATCTTAGAAAGGATAGATTTTTAAAATCTCATACTTCTTGATCTTCAAGATCCAGTCAAAAGAGGAGGAAGAAGGAAACCCATCTTCTAAAATCCCACTTTGGGAAGATCCAGAGCTCAAGGGAGAAGCCCATTTCAGCATCTCCAAAAAACATCTTAGGAGTTGAACTCCCCTCTAATTTCTCTTTCGGGAGTTTAAATCCCATTTCTGGGACTAAAAGCCCATTTTCCTCGTCGGCGCCCAAGCCCCCGAGCGCCTAGCGCTCAAGTGCCTAGTGCCCACGTGTTGGAAACGTGGTGCGCTAGAGTTTAAGCGCACAGCGCCTAAGCACACTGCGCTCAAGCGCACAGCACCTAAGCTCACTGCGCTCAAGCGCACAGCGCCCACGTGTCGGACACAGCGCTCAAGCGCACAGCGCTCAAGCGCCCAGCGCCCACGTGTCGGACACATGAAGCGCCCGCGCTCAAGCGCCCAGCGCTCAAGCGCCCAGCGCTCGTGTGCTAGGCACGTGAGGCACTGGCCCCACGCGTCCTTTGAGCGCTTTTCCCCTTACACACACACACACACACATACACACACATGCTCCACACTAAATATACCTCCCCCGTTAGAAAAAAATTCTACCGGGACGCTGCCCCGCAATGGGGCCGCTAGCCCCCTTGACCCCCATCCCGCTATCCGGGTAGCGGGAGCCCCGTAAAAACTCTGCGGGGCCCTCGATATATCCAAACCCCCTTCAAAACACAACACGCATACACTGCACATTGAGTTCGCATGACCTGTTTGACCCGTTAATCGGAGGTTCTCTCGCTCCAAAGGAGAGGGGTAATTAACGGCAGCTTAGTCCGCGGCTGCCGGAGATTCGGATCCCCACAATCAATAAACCCCAGCCTACCCTAGGCAGGGGGAATCTGTAATGCGCCTGACCAGCGCGCACGTATTCCCATCTCAATGGGGTGATGAAAAATACCCTACAGATTCTGGCACGCCCGGTGGGACTTATCTCTCCTCCCATATTTCTGGTTAAACGTCCCACCCGCGACTAGGGATATGCTCATACGGTGAACGGCCCTTGTAAGTCCTCTCGACTTATAAGGAGAAAACACTCTTGTAAGATTCTTACGACTTATAAGCATAGTCACATAATTCGCGAATTATTCGGCGAATTTGCGAATAATTCACGAATTATGTGACTGCCGATTAACTCTGCGAATTATTCGCCATCACCGAACGCACCGAATTATTCGCGAATAATTCCCGAATTATTTGCGAATTATTCAAAAAAAGTGAATTATTCAAAAAACAGCAAATAATTCACGAAATCAAAATCTAGCGTCTCATATATTAATTTTATATTAATTTTTTGCTCGAAATCCTTCCCGAACATTTCCCGAACACTTACCGAATCTTTCCCGAATACCTGCCGATTTTTCCGAATAGTTCTTCGAATCCGAATTTTCGACCTCGCCGAATTATTGCCGAATCACGAATTTGTGACTATGCTTATAAAAGAACATACACTTAAGAATCGTCACGATTTTAAGGAGAAAACGCACTTACGAGATCCTCACGACTCGTAGGGAGAATATCTTTATGAGACCCTTACGGCTCATGAAGTCAAAAGCCTTAGTCGACAGGATCTTAACCCTGTTTGCTAAGCCACTTTTGTTCGAACCGACAAAGGCAAATGATGATTCGCTCATGGCAATATCCTAGTTGTAGCGATACTGATGCCTAAATTGGTATCAGATCCTAAATCCCATACTCACGAGAAAAATCAGCGAGCCAAAAATGCATATGAAATAGCCAAAATGATGGGGGCAACTTGCAACAAAATCAGCAAGTAAAAATATATGCATACAAAAATATCCGAAATGATTGGGCAACTCACAATAAAAAGCAGCGAGTAAAAACAAAAAAATAGCCGAAATGATTGGGCACCGCGAAAAATAGCCGAAATGATCGGGCAATCGCGAACTTCGCGATATAAAAGCTGAAATGATAGAGCATCGCGGAAGTAAAAAAATGAAAGAATAAAACTTTTGCCCTACAGGTGAGTCCATACTAACCCATGTATACAATCCATGGGCATAAACAAAAAGGGGACCACACTTCCCCACTAGACCTTGTCAAAGGGAGAGTCAGATCTTGACGGCAACATCTGCATCCCAGAAGAACAACAACGGTGTTCCTCCTCATTCCAGCAGGATTCGGACGCGACGTCAACAAAGTGGAGCCACGACAAAGTCCTAGTTCCAAGACTCTACGGTCCACAGACAAGCTAGAGTCAACCAATGACCTCCCCGCCGGATCAACACTTTGTCTCGGAAACAAGTCAACCGACCCCAGGGAAATCATTGTCCTTGGCAAAAACCTCGATTCAGGGAAATCAGCGTCCTTGACGAGAGCATCTCGATTCGCATCTCGATTCGCATCAACCCGCAGAGAAATCAGTGTCTTTGCAGGAATACCTCGATTCGTCTCAACTCCGAGAAAATCAGCGTCTTTGGCAAAAACCTCGATTTAGGAAAATATGCGTCCTTGACGAGAGCATCTCGATTCGTGTCGACCCGCAGAGAAATCGGTGTCTTTGCAGGAATACCTCGATTCGTCTCAACTCCGAGGAAATCAGTGTCCTTGGCAAAAACCTCGATTCAGGGAAATCAACGTCCTTGACGAGAGCATCTCGATTCGCGTCAACCCGCAGAGAAATCAATGTCTTTGCAGGAATAGCTCGATTCGTTTCAACTCCGAGGAAATCAGCGTCCTTGGAAAAAACCTCGATTCAGGAAAATCAGCGTCCTTGACGAGAGCATCTCAATTAGCGTCGACCCACAGAGAAATCAGTGTCTTTGCAGGAATACCTCGATTCGTATCAAGTCCAAGGAAATCAGCATCCTTGGCAAAAACCTCGATTCAAGAAAATCAGCGTTCTTGACAAGAGCATCTCGATTCGCGTCGACCCACAGAGAAATCAGTGTCTTTGCAGGAATACCTAGATTCGTCTCAACTCTGAGGAAATCAGCGTCCTTGGCAAAAACCTCGATTTAGGGAAATCAGCGTCCTTGACGAGAGCATCTCGATTCGCGTTAACCCGCAGAGAAATCAGTGTTTCTGCAGGAATATACGACGTCAGCAAAACGGAGCCATGGCAGAGTCCCTAGTTCCAAGTCTCGACGGCCACATCTACAGCCTGGATACCCACAACGGCGTTCCTTCTCGTTCCGACCAGAAGCAGATACGACGTCAATAAATGGAGCCATGGCAGAGTCCCTAGTTCCAAGTCTCGACGGTCACATCTACAGCATGGAGACCCACAATAGTGTTCCTCCTAATTCCGGCAGGATTTGGACGCGACAATCAATCTCGGAGCTATGGCAACGTCCTAGTTCCAAATCTCGACGGTTCACAAACACCCTAGAGACTACCTCGACTCTCGTCTCGTTACAGCAGACGCAGTGTCAACAACGGCGACGTCAACAAGCGATCCCGACACAAAGCAATGGAGCCATGGCAAAGTCCCTAGTTCCAGGTCCCGACGGTTCACCAATAACCTAGGGACCACCTCGACGTTCATCTCGATACAGCAGACGCGATGTCACCCCAGTATTCTTCCCCCAACAGGATGTAGATGCGACACCAACAACGGAGCCACGGCAAAGTCCCTAGTTCCAGATCCCGAAGGTTCACCAACAACCTAGAGACCACCTCGATGTTCGTCTCAATACAACAGACGCGACGTCACCCCAGCGTTCTTCCCCCAACAGGATGCAGACGCGACACAAAACAACGGAGCCATGGCAAAGTCCCTAGCTCCAAGTCTCGACGGTTCACCAACAACCTAGAGACAAACCATGACATTCGTCTCGATACAGCAGACGCAATGCCATCAAACGAAGCGAAGGCAATATTCCTAGCTTCAGGGTCTTGACAGCAACTCATATAAAACCTGAAAGACTATCGGAGATCATCCCACACTAGCGTGGAGTGGTTATGACTCATCAGGGCTCCCAAACTGAGCCTAACCTCAAGTAAAAAGCGGCATGGAAAAATTCCTACCGCTTGCTCTTCTGACGGTCAAATTGCCAAAGAAGATTACTTGAAGACGTCTTGTCCAGCCCCCAAAAGGATCAGAGACACGACAGTCGCAAGGCTACTCGAACAGCAAGATTGCCTATCGAGGAATACATCAGCTAACGCGACGGTACGACGGGCAAAACCCTAGTACCACAGACCCTAACGGACCTCTGTCGTAAAGAGCAGGGGTTAACTGTGAAGTTAAGACATCCTTGCGAGAACTTCTCGATTCGTCTCGACTCGTAGAGAAAAGCCTTAGGCAATGGGGATAAGGACCTGTTTCCTAAGCAATGGGGCCCTGCAAGTCGGTCCAAAATGGACTCTTGCACACCATTCACGGACCACACTCTCCAAAGTCGAATCTCGACAAGGAGGGAAACAACCACTTACGAGTCCTCTCGACTTGTAAGAGGGAAAATTCTCTTGTGGGATCCTTACGAATCTCAAGAAAAAGCACACTTAGGAATCCTCACAATTCCTAAGGAGAAAATACACCTACGAGATCCTCTCAACTCGTAGGGAGAAAAATCTTTATGAGACCCTTATGGCTCATAAAGTTGAAAAGTCTTAGGCAGCAAACCAGAACCTGCTTCCTAAGCCATCGCTACCCTACAGGGAGGATAAGATGAAATGTTCTTTACTATCTACAGGCCACACTTTTCAGAGTAACATACCAACAATACAGCGAAGAGAAGAAAGCAACAGTGGGAGATAAAAAAATGTGTATCTTTTATTCATGAATTCAATTGAGTACAAGACGAATCATATAAAAGAATAAAAAATGGATACATGTTATTCAAAGATTACAAGTGTTCAATATATACAAAAACAGCTACTGAGAAGGAGGCATTTTTAATAAATCAGCTAGCTGCTCGCGCACTCCTCTCAACTCCTTCTCATGATCGGCCGCCGCGGCCAGCTTCGCTTCAATTCGAGCCCGTTGCTGCAAGCACGATGAAACATTCTCATCGATTTCCCGTTGGCCAGATTCGCGATTCTGCGTAACCCGCTCAATGAAGTCGAGCTTCCGCCTCAATGCCAGCCCGTCCGAAATGCATCGCTGCAAATTGTTAAAAACGGCTCTCAGTTGCGCGACATTCGCTTCAACTTGGGCGCACAGCCGGGCAGATTCACCTGAAGCCTCCTCGCGTTCCTTCCACCTCAAGGTCGCTTTTTGTTCGAAATAGCGAAGGAAAATTGGCACTTTGCTCAACCCACGCAGCCCGCTGGGAGTTCAGAGCCAGAATCTCGGGAGCAGGACGCCTAAACTCAAGCTCATGCAGGAAAGCCTCAATCTTCTTTCAGTGGTTAACCCAAGACTCAACGACGCCTTCGTTATGGAAGTTCACAAGCATCACCAACATTGGATTAATCTCGGCAGCGAAATCTGCAGCGAATGTAGGGGCCTCCGCGTCAAGCTCCTCTATGTATTCGCTCAACATACGCAGGCTTGTCACAACGCATTTTGAAGATGGACATCTAGAAAAGGGCCCTGCCGGTATTATGATGCGAGACTCGAACGGAGCTGGAGCTGGTGCGACCACTGTAAAACAAATCATAGTCAAATGTCGGCTCAAGAGATAAAGAAAATGCACGAACAATAGAGTCTACCATACCGGCTACGACAGGGGGCAGAGTTAGGAGTACTGGTGGCATGACGATTCCCTCGTCCCCTTCTTCAATTTATAGTGTTGCAATCAATTCAAAATTAACAACGGTCGGGTCGCCCATCTAAGAAAGGAAAGGACGTCGGTTTAAAAGCTATATTCACTGGCACCAACAGGCAGAGTAACTTCCGACTGGAAGGACAAGTGCGGGTTCAACACTTGATACAGATGATCAAAGAGAACTCCTGCAAGGTTACGATGATACATGGTCGATACACGAAAGATGATATCCTCGATTTAAATTAATCGCAAACCCATACCTTCCAGCATTTGAGAGGATATAAGAGGAGGCGAAGGGGAAGCGACCACCAGAGCGGCAGCTGGTGGTGCTTCTTCAGGTGGCACAACCTCAGCTCTCACCACACCTACATTCGAAAGGAACAAAATGTCATCAGAAGGGATTGCAAAACAAAAATAATGCAGCGACCTAAGACTTACCAAACAGGTCATCAGCCAGAACTGTGACGGAAGCATCACCAAGCATCATGACTTCTTCGATCTCATTCGGGGGATGGTTTCGCCGCCCATGGCTTCGTCCCCTAACTCCACGAGAGCCGTCGTGACACTCGCAATGCTAGGCGATGGCAGGGAACCGCAGATAGAAAGAGCGGCAATTGGAGCAGTCCCAGACTCTTGAGAAAGAATAGCCGCTTTGGGCTCGGTGGTTGCCGTCATCTCACCTGCCACCTCCTCACCAGGACTTGTCCCTGCAGGGTAGGATATATGAGAATCTGAAGATCAAACTCTGACAAAAGGACCCAGTGTTACGTTACCTTGGGACGACTTTTCAGTTGCTTCCCGAGCCGCGTGTACCGCCTGTCAATGAGCGGTAGACAGGGCGGCCGGAGCACCCTCTGAAGAAGCAGGGACAGGGGAAGCAGTGCTTGAGCCTGCACTACAGCCAAGGCGGCGTTACGTTCTCTTACTGCATGCCTCCTGCGCTTCCTTTCTGCCTGAGCAGTGAGAGCCGATCTTCTTAAGACTTCCGCCAAGGAGACGTTATCGTCCGAGCCAGGAGCTACCTCTGGAGCCGTTATGGCGTCCGTCATCGGCTGTTTAAGCGAAGCTTCTTTCGGCGATATTGAGGGAGTTGGGACTTCGGCAAATGGCCCTGGAAGCGTCACAGCGCCACCTTGCATGATCGGAACTGCACTTGGGATAACCTGAGTCGAGCTAGTCCCTGCAATAAGATAAAAAAGGGGGGTCAGACTACCCATGAAGAAAAAGGGAATGAGGGCACAATAAGCCAAAATATACCAATGCCCAAGGAAGCGCGAAGCCTTTCCTCCTCTTAAGAAGACTTGAGAGAAGCCGCGAGAGCCTCTTCAGTGGAGATGCCTGTTAAAGAAGAAATGTCAGTCAAAGCATGATAATAAAAACGTAACAGCGTAAAGATACAACTGAAGTCTACCTGGCAGTGCAAGGGTGATCAGTCCTGCTTTGTTGCTAGCTAGTCGCTCGGAAGCTGCAATGGCAGCCTCTAGGTCGGTATCATCCGGCACCACAAATAAACCCTCGTTAGTCCCGTATTCACTTATGCCCTCGCTGTAAGGAGCATGAGGCTCCTGGCCAAATACAACGTCTGCAGAGAGTATTGACTTCTTTATCTTCTGCGAGCGAGTGTCGATAGCCGCCAGCACAAGCTTACGCTTGGTGGGCACCTTTGGACGACGAGTCCCGATCTCCGCACCCAAGCCGGACTCAGGAGACGCCGCAGCTACCACTTCGACGGAAGCATGGGGTAGCGGCAGCTCAGGCATCACACGTGATACCACAACCGCAGCAACCTCTCTCAAAGGAGGACGAACGACGTCCGTTGCTTCAAAGGAATAGCTGGATTACCCGCAGGGGCTGCACCCTTATGATCAAGCAACAACTTCTTTTCCTCCCTAATAACGGCTCCCATCGAATGTTGATACCACGATACATAGACGTTCAAGATTCGCGGGACGCAACTAGGCTCACTGATAAAGAAACTGGAGCCGGTGTTTAACCGCATAAAATGGTGCAATGCATTTCGAATGCCTTCTTCTGTGGCAGCTGGCTCAACTAGAAAGGCTTCGAGCGGGACACCCTGATTATAACTTGATTGCTGGGCGAAACGGTGGAGGTTATATCTTATTAATAAAGCCGAGTCGTTCTGCCTGAACACCAAGTAGCCCGGCCTGATCGAATATAAATGGAGAATCTCCCGAGCTTTCAAGGTAGAAGCTCCGTCCTTAAAGGTTTCCCGCAGCGGCTGCACCGCCTTGGTGGATTCCTTGCTGATATTCATGACCTTATCAACAAAGTTCATGCCGTCACCAACTGTACGCGGGCGAAGAATCACACCCCGAGCCTCTCGCTGACTTGGCTCTACAGTGGAAGCATCGACCAGCCTCATGATCCGTGGAAAATTGCAAGTTTCATAGAAATGGGGCCGCTTGTGCATTCCAAAAGCACCGAGAACAAGAAGCCCGAGCCATGAAGTAAAATAATGCATCGGGAAGTTCACGAGCTGCACCCCCGGTTGAGTAGTGTCGGCCGCTAAGCTAAGGTTGTGATACAAATGAGCCAGCCCGGCAATCCCAACAGCAACCTGTCTTCCTTCAACCATCTGATGAGCTGGGTAGAAGACAGACGACCTCATGTAGCGAAGGTGCATAGAAAGCGCGAACCAGCTTAACCACAAATCGAGGAACCCTAGAAAGAACGCTTCTTCATCGATGTCCTGAGCGGCGATTTCTGAAAAGGGGACGACCGCGACGTTTGGAAGGAAGAAACCCTTTTGATCGGCTTCCGTTATTGGCCGGCTATCCAAGCCAAAACCGAAAGGATCATCAAGTTTTGCAAACCTTTCACCTTGTTGCGATAAAGCTTCTGGGTCGAGAAAACGGGCGATGAAGTCCGCAAAGCTAACCCCATGGCTTCCAGATTCAAGAAATAGGCCCTCGTAAATGTTTGGCACCCTAATCAAGCTGGGGAATCGGTGCTGAATGGCATTCTCTGGGGTTAGACCCGTCATTACCAGTCGGGTAGCGAAAATATACTCGTCAGGGGGCAAGATCTCCTCATAATGCTCCCCTCTGACAAGCAAGCCGGAGATATCCGCAAACTCCTCCAAAGAGATAGAAACTTCCCAATCTAGCATAAGAAAGGTGTGAGTTGGAACGTTCCATTGTTCCAAAAAGGTTTTGACCTACCATGCTGGAGGTGTGGAATACTAGAACAGAGAAGCATAGATTGCGGGGTACAACCCGAGCCTCAGCAGCTCTGACTTCTTTGCCGATAAGATGTATCGGGCCCACTACAGATATCCAGCTGAGTGACGGGAAGTCAAGCCTATGTTGTATGACTGTCCCCAAGGGCGAGACTCACCCTGACATATACGCCGACCTAGAATGTCCAAAGCCATCGGCGGTTGTACAGGTATTGCAGCCATAGAGGGCTGAATGCAACCCTCTGAAGTCCAATTAACCACCTCCACGGCATAGTTCACCGGGGGTACTCAGCATAATGAATCGACGAGATAGGCTCCGAAGGCGTCGCGCAAGAGAAGCTGCGCCGACCCATGATGATCTGGCTGTACCATGTTCCCCATAAATGGAGATTCTTCCGCTCTGGGTCATGATCCTTGATCAGTACGATAACTTCTCGGTCTACTGGCACTGTAGGGAACCCGCTTTCTGAATGGATAAAGGGAAACGAAGTATCGAAAGACATGGTACCTGCGCGAAAGAGAACAAAGTTAGCCGTCAATGCTACAAGTCAAGTTCGGTAAATAACTGAGGCTCTCATGAAATGACGGTGCATGGGAATGGCGAACCAACTGAGCCAAACACTGATGAATCCCACGAAGAAAGTCTCATCATCTATACCAGGAGCTGCGATCGACTCGAAAGACACGGCCGGCATGATGGGAATGTAGAACTGCGGCAGGTCCTCTTCTTTAGTCGGCCGCTTATTTGCACCAAACCCAAAGGGGTCGTTGATATTCGCGAACTTCGGAGCCTTCTTTGACAGGACATCTTCGCGAAGGAAGTAGGCGATAAAGCTTTTAAAAGTGACGCCTTGCTCCTCTGACTCTGCAAATAGCTTCTCAAAAATACTCAGGGTCTTGATCAAACTTGAGCGCTTTTGGCGGACGGCATTCTCGGTCGACAAGCCATCAAGCACGGCTGGCTCGGTTTCGAAGACATACTCATCGGGAGGCAGTAATTCTTCATAAAGTGTCCCCCTGGCCGGCAACCCTGAGATTTCGCAAAATTCTTCTAGAGAAATTGAAACTTCGCGATCCCCTAGAAGGAAGGTGTTGGTGGGAAGATTCTATTGGTTTAAGAAGGCCTTAACCCACCAGACATGGGGAGACCGATAATGGAAGAGAGACGCATATACCGCCTGATAGAGTCCGACCCTCTGCAGTCACGCACGATGGGCGGACAGGATATAACGGGCCCAGAGAAGGTAACCCGTGGGATGTCGAGGGGTAAGCCCTATCTTGTAAATCTGTCCCTATGGCTGGGCTTCGCCCTGGCAAATGCGGCGCTCTAAAATGTCTATAGCCGGTACCGGATGGTTCGGAATACCAGTTGTTGAAGGCTCAAGCCGTCTCATAGGGGTCCAATTCAGCATCTCCACAGCAAAGGAGGTCCGTGGAGGATCTATCGGTAGAAATGGACAGGTAGGCTCTGTCGGTACCTCGCAAAGGAAACTGCGGCGACCGCGGATGATGTGACCATACCAGATCCCCCATAAAAGTAGATTGGTGAAATTCGGGTCATGAGCCCTGATCATCGCCATCACCTCTTCGTTAGACGGTGACTGAAGAAAGGCAGCCTCCGAGCGGGTAAAAGGGAAGTATGGAAGAGAAGTTATTGTGCCTGAAATAAAAGAAGGGGAAACTGTTAAGCGAAGTCAACACGTGTGTATATATATATATATATATATATATATATATATATATATGTTTATAAATGTATAAATAAAAAAAACAGTGGAAGAAAGCGACAAAGGACTTATTTTATGGGACCATTGGTTACAAAACATAAGAGCCCCACAAAATCAAGATGGCGGCTTACTAATGATGAGGCAAAGTAATCATTATGAGAACAAAAGGAAGATTCTCAATAAATGATCAGTGGATTTCAAATGACTCTGCACATTCCCGCAGAAAAGAAATCCATCTTGGACTCTGCAATAATCAAGCAGAACAAGGAAATTAAATTTCCAGAGAACCCTACTGCCAATTTTTTTCCTTTGTTGCAAAGAACAACTCAGAAAGAAAAATCCCAAGAGATCTTCTTAAGAACTAAGTTCTTTAGAGGAATTAAATTCCTTTTGAACAAGGGAATTAAATTCCCAGAAATATTTTTCAGAGCCAAAGCTCTTTGAAATGGAATTAAATTCCAAAGAAAAGACAAGCATCGCCATCGACCCCTGAAGATCAGAGAAGCCCTAAGAGATTTATTGTTTAAAGATTGAGTAGTTTTCTTTTTAAAGAACTTTAAAAAACGGGTTCTTGTTAAAGGGAAAAAATCCTTGGTATGGATTTAAAATCCAACGAGGATTTCTACAAAAAGTTCTTCAACCGTTCAAGATTCTCACCCGAAAAGAGGAAATCTTTGTTGACAGAGTTAAACTCTGGAAATATTTTGAAGCAGAGAACTAAGATCTGGGAATGAGAATTAAATTCTCAGAAGAAAAACAAGAAGAAGATGGAAAAAGTGGAGGCGCTTCTGAAGGGACTCCTCCATTTATAGGATGTGATTGGAAACGTTTCATCTACCCCCTTCCCTAGGCAGATCCAACGGCTACAAAAGGTGACAGCGTTGCACTCACGTGCAAACATGTGAGAACAATGTTGTGGGGGCATTTGTTCCCTCATAAAATATCAGGAAAGACCCCAATGGGGCATCATGTGTTCACACGTGACCATGGGTCACGTGTAGACACGTGATGGGCTCTTAAGCCCTCCAAAATAATGAAAAGAATTAAATTCTAACCAAATAAGAGTCACCGCTTCACACGCGATAAGTCTTTAAACCCCCTAGAAAGAATTAAAAATAAAGTAAAATAGCCAGGAAATACTACAATGGGGTATCACGTGCTCATACGTGACCAAGGGTTACGTGTTGACACGTGATAGGTTCTTGCGATCTCTGCTTTATAGAATTAAACTCTGGTCAAACAAAAATATAACAAAATATCAGGAAATACCCCAATGGGGTATCACGTGACCAAGGGTCACATGCTGACACGTGATGGTTTCCTAGGACTCTGTTATTATAAAAGTAAAATTCTAATCAAGTAAGCAATTAGGGGGAGTCACGCCCACACGTGACGAACCTTTAAAGAAACCACTGAAGGAATTAAAAGGCATGATAAAACGGCAAAGAAAGATCCTGACGAGGCATCACGTGTCTACACGTGACCAAGGGTCACGTGCTGACACGTGATGATTCCTTAACTCTTTAAAGAAGCAGAATTTAATTCTGTTTAAAATGTTAATCAAGGGGGTCACATGTCAACACGTGATGGGATCCTAAGCTCTCTAAATTGATAGAATTAAATTCTAATCAAACGATCCATTAATGGAGTCACGTGCCCACACGTGATGGACCTTTAAGCCCACTGAAAAGGAATAATAAAGTATAATGAAACACTAAAGAAAAACCCCAATGGGGCATCACGTGCTCACACGTGACCAAGGGTCACGTGCTCACACGTGATGATTCCTTAGTTCTGCTAAAAGGCAGAATTAAATTCTGAATAAAAGAGGGTCACGTGTCAACACGTGACAAGTCCTTAATTGATAGGATCAAATTCTATTTCAATGATCGAACATTGGGATCACATGCCAACACATGATGGGCTTTAAAAAACCTTCTGAGTTAATAGAATTAAATTCTAATTAAGGGAAATCGAAGACCCTAACTGGGTAAGTATTTCTTTAAATCTTTCCAAACAAAAGAGGATTATGCTCTGTAAAGTAGAGCACCGTTGGATTAAAAATCCAATGGTGATTAAAAATCACCAATTTATGGAAAGATCTTATACAAGGGAAGATTTCCCTGAAAATCACCAAGAATAACAAACAGAATATCTTTTGGATTAAATATCCAATGGTGAATAAAATTCACTGAGTGATCTAAAAGATCATGTTGGTTACAAAAACAACTAAAATCTTTTAATGAATGATTCACAAAACAAATTGATTCTTTTCTTTCTCCTATAAATAGGAGCCAAGAAGAGAAAAGGAGGGGTCTCTTTTTGGCAGGGGACTTTGATTTTCTAAAGAAAAACAACAACAGAGAGAAAAGAGAGGAGAATTTAATTCTCAAGAGAGAAAAGAAGTTCCTTTCAGAAAAAGAGAAACCCTAGGCGAGAAAGGGGAAAGAGATCTAAGCTCCATAAAATAAAAGAGAATTTAATTCTTAATTTAAGAGTTTAACTCTTCTGAACAAGAACTTAGTTCTTCTTTTGGTTGAAGATCTGCAGAAGCAAATCTCCCCACAGGTTGAGAATTCAATTCTCATCGGGGAGATTCTGCCATGCAGATCCAAAAACTTAGAAAGAGAATTTAAGTTTAAAGAATTTAATTCCCCCAAATTCATAGGAATTTAATTCCTCCAAACAGAACTAGGGTTTAACCCTATATGAGAATTTAATTCTCCTAAATTCATAGGAATTTAATTCCTCTAAAAGAACAAAACTAGGGTTTAACTCTATTTGAGAATTCAATTCTCCCAAATTCATAGGAATTTAATTCCTCAAAACAGAACTAGGGTTTAACCCTACATGAGAATTTAATTCTCTCAGATAAGAATTTAAATCTTGCACATACAAAGGAATTTAATTCCTCCAAAACAGAATTAGGGTTTAACCCTACAGAGAATTTAATTCTTAAAATAAGAGACTAAAAGCTCTCCATGCATGTAAAGAACTTGGTCACGTGGTAACACGTGACCCCTATCCTCAAAGATCAGAAAAGAGAAAACAAGACGAGGTCACGTGCCCCCACATGACCCAATAACGGACCCCTCAAAATAAGAAGGAATTAGCCCAGAGGCAATGCCTCGCGTGCTCCCACGTGACCTTCAAAACAAAAAGAATAAAGCCAAAGGCAAAATCGATTTTGGACGCCCTCACGTGACCCCACGTGACCCCTAATAAACACTTTAATAAATCAGTGCATGGGTACCCATCATTTGCCCACACATGATGGCCTGAAGACTTAAAGTGTTTAACACTTATATTCTGGGAATGAAATAAACAGAGGCAAGGCCCAATCTTTAGGCGCCTCACGTGACCCCACGTGAGCGCTCCAGTCTTAGTGTTTAACACTATATTTTATGCATCACGTGGGAGTACTTGATAGCCAAATATGCTTTAGTGTTTAACACTATTTTCAAACCATTCTTAGCCCAGATCAGCTAAGTTTTCCAAAGACAAGATCTCTCCTTTAATTGAACCCCAACCACATTCTTCCAAACTTGATCATTTCATATGACATTCAAAATAAAATCCCAGAGCCATGATGAATGGTCAGAGCCCAGTAAGAGATAAAATATGGTCAGAACCCCAAACCTCTATTTAAGCATTGCTAAATAATGAGGGGCTGAACCCAAACAAATGTTCAATAGGCCAACAAAGGGCCAACATTTCAAACTTAATTGGATTTAGCCCAAATTGGCCATAAGTCCTCAATTCAGAATTAACTGAGCCCGCGTGCTCATAATCTAATTAATTGATCTTAGTTCCAAATTGGACTACAGATCTCCCAATCAAATTTGGTTTAAGGGTACATCTCTGAACTCTTTTGATATTTGTCGTTGTAATCCTTCAACGTCTTCAGAGAGGTGACGGGCCCCGACAACCATACACTCCATAGACTATGACGTCTTTAAACCGGACTGTGGAGTCCTTAAGCCCATGGACTGTGATGTCCTTAACCTTGACCGAGATGTCTTTAAACTAACAATGTACCACTATGTCCTTAAACTGGTATTGGACCACCATGTCCTTAAACTGGTAATCGACCGCAATGTCCCTAAATTAAACAATAAAGCCCAAATGCTCTTTTGTTGGATCTAAACGGTCCCGTTAAGTTGATCTTAGTCTGAAATGAGACTAACGTATCATTAACAAACGTTTAAGTTGATCTTAGTATCAAATGAGACTAACGTATCTTTAAACCCAACCCCAAACCCAAATCTAAGAAAATACGAATTTGGACTAATCCACGTCCTACGGGCGACAACATAAATTAGTCTCCGTACACAATCCACGGGCAACCAAAAACAAAACAAACTCACACGCCACGAAGTGACCATCTGGAGAAGGAGAAAGTGTAGGTGCATGGCGGCGCCCTGGCCGTCAATCCGACGCCGGAATGCGGAAGCGGTGATAAACTTTAATTTTGCGAACTTAGCAAACCGGCACCACCGCGCACTAAACACCCGGATCGGGCCATTAAACTAGTTCTAGCTAACTACAAGATGGGGAAGAGATATACCGAGTGATCCGAGTCCTCCGGTCTTCTCGTCGTCGTCCCGATCTCCTGCGGAAACTCCGGTCGTCGCCTCCTTGCCGGAAGGGCTCCACATCGCCTGCATCTTTTACGGGCTCCCACCTCAATACCGAGGCAACTCGGCACGAAGCTGGCAAGTCGATGTGCCTAAGATTTGCTGTAGAAAGTAGTGAAGAGGCTATGTCTCATATGGGGGTTTTGTTGCCATTGGATGATGGCGGAATCAAGAACTTTGGAGAGAGGTAGAGAATTTAGCAAGGATGCAAAATGAGATGTGAATCATTCCTCATGAAAAATGAATCTCTCATTCTCTTTTTTCAAAGTGGCCGGCCCCCCTTTTTCATCTCAAAAAATGGTGGAGGAAAAGAATACAAATCATGAAGGGAGGTGAGTGTAGTAAAAGGGGAGGGTGACCACATCCAAAAGGTATGATAACAATCTCACATCAAACTCTAATCAACTCTAATCACCATTAATGCAAATCAAGTGATGTAAAAAGAATATAATGATGATGGTCATATCATAATCCCTCAAATGCAAATGACCCCCTCTACAAATACTAATTTGCACAATTGCAAATTAGTCCCTCCATCGGAAAAGTCCGGCCGGGAAAGAACAAAGGAAAACCGGCCGAAACGGAATGCTAACTGGCAACCTCAGAAAACTGGTCCCATAATAAATTACAGGAAAACCCCGATACTGTGCATACACACCCGCATCTGTATTCCGTCCGGATACAGATGTAATGAGACAAAATCTACACAGTACTATACTAGGATCCGGCTTAAACCAAAGCCGGCTAGTAATATCCATCTGATCCTGATCCGTGCAATACCGCACGTATCTGATCAAACCCTGCCATATATCCATACGGTGTCTAGTACTAACCGTCCGATCCTGATCCGTGCAATACCGCACGTATCTGATCGGACCCTGCCATATCTCCATACGGCCTCTACAGCGTTTCGCCCGAAAGCTTGAGTAACTGAAAGTGTGGTGGACTCTAAAGACTCGTCAATACTATGGCTGTGGATTTAACCACTAGCACGTCAGAGGTATAAGCCAATACGTGACGGGCCACCAGCTATTGACCAAAAGGGACGTCGATAAGCGAACTCATCCTGACACCCTACCGAGCCTGTCAGTGACAATATCCGTACAGTCCGGTCCGTTCGTCTATGAGTATCGCATGACGGGCCTAGGGGGTTGGTAAAAGTCAGACCCCCAAAAGCGGTACAAGTCGTGTCGGAGTGTAGCCCAGAACACCCTGAGATACTACTGGAATACCTACCAGTAAATCTCCTGCCTTGGCCAAGGACTTCGTGTAATGGCTCTCCTAGACACAGCGCGAACTCACCCCCAATACCGGGAGAGACGAACCCCTGAAGATCCGCTCACTGCCTCCATGTGGCTCGGGACTGTACCCAACTAAAACCTGTTTGCACGACTCCTTTGAGCCATGGTAGGGTAGTAATCAAAGCACAGTGGGAACTCACACGAGACAAATGATGATCCCCAGGTCGATGAACTAACCTGTACACATGTCACCTGGGAACTGCTATCTGACGTCAGGTATAAGACCAACTAGCATGTTCCCGGCGAGTCCTGTCCGGTGTACTCATAACCCAATGAGCACCTGTATACATCTTAGGTGAACCAACTGACACCAGTGGCTTGTGAGACCGGCCACCGTCCCTCGTCGGGGTCTCGACTGTTTACACTAGTCTACTCTGGAGAATCGATGCCCTGTCTCGAAACTCCCACAACTAGGGACCTTTTAAGGATGTGCTTATAGACTCCAGCTCTCACTTATATGATCGCCCTCATACTGCTGGCAGTCAAGCAAGAATCCTAGGGGCTCTATCAACGTGCAATAGCGACCTGTCAGGTCACCTAAAGCAGTACACGATGATAAAGGTAAACCAGATAGCATACTATCATCTCGAGTAAGACTGTCCTACCGGGATAGGTCCTCCCTCAATCATTGCAATCACGCGCCTGTGATCCAATAATTGACTCTGAGGGCACTATCTCCAACAATCTCCCACTTGCACTCAAGGCTAATTATTGCGATATCGCATACCCACAGCCCGTGTGATACCGAACACCCAACTCCTCTACTTTTCAGTCTCACAAAACTCGTTTGCAAAACTTTTGCGTTCGAGGAATAGCCTTAGTGAGTGGATCCGCCTTGATGTCTCCTTCTATGTCTCTCTATATCTCAAGTTCGTGGAGAAACCCATCTCCCGAAATGAGCAATACCTGTCTTAGAATGTCTGGATGTCTGATGGGACCTAGCTCGTAAATGAACTCCAAATCCAAACTTCTTAAACTGTATCGTCAACTGAACTTAATCAGTATCCTACGCCATGCCTCCCTCAGTATCTGCCTGGATCACCTGTCCAGAATACTGCCCCTCGTCAGAGGGAAAACTATAACTCTGACAATCACCCTATCGTCCATGTCACCTTGGAAGCCTGGAAATGATAACTGTCTCCTTAATGAGGCTGTCGTTATCATTTCCCTAGAACATCTACTTATGTTCTAAAGTTGCTCCCGACTGTTTCTCCAGGATTGGATCAATATCAACTTATTATGTCTAGTGCAAGAACAACATCTGGTGTGGTACTTGACATCTCATGATTGACTCAATTGCCTAAGCAAGTGATCTGCCAATCATGCACATCCCTCTCTACTTTAGTCTATAAGACACCTTTAGAGAGGGTGACTCCATCACCTGCAGGTACACTACCGTGCCAGGAGTCGTTCATTCTAAATACTCTTAGAATGCTGTCAAAGTACCCTGATTGGGAAACTACCCAAATCTAGATCTAAAACCATAGATCTAGTAACCAGTATGTCTGATATAATGTCCAAGTCCTATGTGGAGAAACCACTGTGTGACGACCAAAGTATAACCGATCGTAGTATAGGAATATCACTTCCTACTTTGTGTATGTCATCCAAAACCCGGATATCACACCCTACTACCTTCTCAACAGATCCATCCCCTATTCTGATGACGTCAAACCTATGACTGTCACATCAGAAATAGATGATCTATCTCCGCTATATCTGCTTTAGTCTATAAATAGATATAAGCCTGATGTCCACCAATGCTTCCGCTGCTCCCACTGACTACGACAACCCTCTGGTAGAGTCATATAGACGTGCACTTCTAAAGCTAGTTTAGAACGACGCTATACTCATCCTCCCACCGGGTCTCGCAGCCTGGAACAACAGTAATGGCAAGTGTGGGTAAACAAGAACCTCCCTGCCACCGTCCTTGAGGCTACCGGAGTACCTCTCGGGTGCCTGAGGTTACCCATCGTATCTGCGGAGTGGTCAATGGAATGTCAATCCAGATTGAATCTTTAGGTTCCTTATCAAATCTTCAGTAATCGTTTGTGGTTCTGGAATCACTTCCAGTTCTACCATACTCCCACTACTGTTTTTCTGAAAAAATCCATTTTTAATAAAACTGTGGCGAGTCAAGAACAATATTACTATTGATCTTCCAGATGGTAGAAAGTCGACTCTCGTCATAGCCTGGGTCAACCCACAAACGGCCATTACAGAAACGTGCCTTGAGTTATCCAGAGTCTGGTTTTAAGCATAAACCGGACAACTCCCCGTACCTTAACATCGTTAAGATATGAACTGTTCTATATCCAATATAGAAACAGAGGCACTGATTTAATTGAACCAGATTCAAAACATGCAGCTATCTCCAGTGCATGTCAACTAAATGGAGAGAGGCCGATCAGCGTTACTCAACTTAGGAATGCTTCCAATTATGAGTAACCTGAAAGAGAAGCAATTTCTCTTTATCATTACTATCAACTGAATACCATACACAAGTATCTACATCTTCGATCACTTTGAAGAATCCCGATACTTGCTATACCTGGTTCTCTACTCTATTCAAATACCTATAACTTCTCAAAATTCGGACCCTGTGTTTCCACGAAACACTTGTCTAAAAACTAGAGAAGTCATAAGTAAACCGAATATAGTATGAGGACCAACCCCTCTGTCCTGATGGACCTTGGACAACATACAATACTCTGTATAAGTCCCTTGAGTCTGATAACTCATTCACTGTGTGTCGTAGGTTGAAAACTGTACTTATGGTTAAGAAGAATTACACCGCTGTTTAATGCTCCTTACCTAACCATCCACTGATATAGGTAAATGTCATCGACATAATATCAAAAGGTATATCTCACTCTATGAAAATAGACGTACAGATATATCAATTTGAAATTGGTGCATAACAGCGGATATTCAAAACCAAATATTTGCCGACCGGCAAACAACCCAGGTGGCTTCCTCAAATATCACCAATTACAACGAATCCCGATATAATGAGGATGGTCACCTAATTCCCAATAACTTACTCCCACTCATCATCTGTAAAACCATACAGATGTGACAATCATACCTGGTAAATACATACCCTGGAGCAAGTGTCTAATCGGAAAATCAGTTTTCATTTAACAGTACACAGTGAAACTGAAACATTGAAATGTTTCGATGGGGTATCCGAGTATTCTTAGTAATGCCTCTTCCATTATCCAGATTCACAACTATAACCGTATAATTCTTTGCCATTTCTCCAAATCTCTTTATATGTCTTTAGTCATTACCTTCTGTACACCCCTTTAGGCCAATTGGTTTTCTTCCTTCCCTACTGTTCGGCACCAGCCTATGGTTTGGAAGAAGACTATCCAATAAGCATAATGGGTGTACTGTCCTAATCCCAGGAGCACTCGCAATGCGAGAGAAGGTGAAGATAAAAGACAACCGAATAAACCTTATTACTATTTCTCCTGGACCAGAATCCATCCCCGAACTGGAACAAGTTCCTTTCGAGTTCGTATATAACCATACGATGGAGTATCCAATAAACTGTGGATCTTCGTAGTGATACGGAGTGTCCTGGAGAAATACAAAGGTGATTTAGGATTGGCGAAGAAATACTTGGTTTGGTCGTGAATAGTAGTCGCATTTTACTTTGCCCTCTTACTAATCCCTTGCTTTGTCTGAACTTAATACCTTCTGCACACCATCGTTATGCTAATTGGTTTTCTTCATTCCCTACCGTTCGGCACCAGCCTAAAGTTTGGAAGAAGACTATCCAATTTGCGTAATAGGTGTACTATCTCCTAAACCAAGGAGTACTCACAACTTGAGAGAAGGTAAAAGGAAAGACAACTGAATAATCCTATCCGTTTTCTCCAGAACCGGAAACCATCCTCGAATTCCTTCGAGTTCGTATCTAACCATACGATGGTTTTGTCCAATGGAAGTGGACGTTCGTAGTAATACGGGGTGTCCTGGAGAAAAGGGTAAAAGTAGGAGTGGCAATGAGGTCTGCAACTCTGACAATCCAAAAGCCAGTGTTAAGAAGGTTCGGTCAACTTGGTCACTGAGTCATAGTCTAGGGTTGGGTCAATGGTCGCTGCCAAAGAGAGAGAGAAAAGAAACACTCAGCGTGCACTCTAACCTAGATCAGAATGGTTACCAATTTATCTAATCAGGAAACCTCCCACTGTACCTCAAATTCTCCTCCAAACCTGAAAGAAGAATTAGTCGGGGTCACCCGAGGAGTAAACCAACTCATCAGTGGGAATCGGGATCCAACTATCATCGCATGATAACGTGACAGAATCCGCTCACGCTATCACACTCCAGAAGGTATGCGCATATCTGGCAAGTTTCAGTTCTTTTGAAACTCCCGATGTGGATTTTTGCCCCATGCTCTTATGACCTTGACTTTGGCCAACATATCATAATTCACATGTCAAGTTCTACCCGTCATTCTCCAGGTTAATTTGAACCCACCCGTACCTACCATTGACTTTGGCCAAAATGGCAGTACGGCTGTCCCAAACCAACGCATCTATCTATGCTGCATATGAATACCCAACAGCTACCAAACACTGTGTCTTGACTTTGGCCAACATACACAGCTTGATTACTATTGACTATCCATATGAAACGACGGAGGGCTACGAATGGTTTCTGGCGAAAACCTTTAACGTAATGAACTTGATATCGTTGAAGGAATGGATAGCTTTTTAGAAAATATAGTGACGAAAACCTTTACTAAAGAGGTCACTCCCGGTGAAGGGATCTCGGCTCTTTCCCCGTAGAATGGGGTGCAGGATATTCCAAATGAATACCACGATGCAAAGCAAAAGTAATCGGCTATAGTGAAGTTAATGCCCTGACGAAAACTTCTGTCCAAGGGGCCACTCCCGGTGAAGGGATCTCGGCCCTTGCCTCGTCGACTGAGGAGCAGGATATTCCAAATGAATACCACGATGCAAAACAAAAGTGAACGTCCTTGCAATAACAGCTTTTTGAAAAAAGTTCCAACAACATTAGAATAGGTTTGTTTTAACTTGCATTGATCCGAATCAACGCAGTCCCATCAATTGATCACACCACAAAGAACGAAAATATACTGATGTACGTATATGCCATCCGCATTCGCCACTGGGTCCCATCATTACCCGTTAGGTTAGCTAACTAACGACAGAGCGGGGACTGGACTAGCGCGGATGCAAAACATATACAACATCTACTAATATATATACCAATATATTATATTCGCTCAAGGCGTGATAAAATGCAACATCACAGAAATGTACAGCATCACAGAACAATACAGATATCTGGGATCCCCGGGTTTCACAGAGCCACTACTGAAACCCGACGTTCCCCTGGTCGTGTGGATAGCCTGTGCAATGAAATCCTAGACTCCTACGGGCGCGGCAAGTTACCCGCCAAAACCTGAAGCGAAGCAGCCCCCTTCAGCAACGTGAATGGACCACCCGGCACTTCACGGAATCCGGTAACTTGGGCACCCCTCCTGGGTCAACCTGTACCCCCTACGAGTGCGGCGAATAGCCCGCCAATTCCGGGGTGAAGCCCCCTCCTTCTCAATGCCATGAGATGCGGGCTTGTTGCCCTCTAGAACCCGGCTATCCGCGCACCCCTCCGCGGGATAATCCTAGTACAGAAAGTAAAATATACATACAACGGGTACATCGACCGCAACCTGGCCGTGCCCCAAAATAATAATACAAACAGGCAGTGACGACAGTCCACATGTCGGACGCTCGCCCCGCAAAATCAAATGTACATAATACAAAAGAAACTGTACTAGCATTGTATCCAGGCTATCCTCCACGACCGATCCGCAACATCACAGCAAAATCACAGAACATCAACGTGAAAGTCACGTTCGCAAATCCGTCTAACCGGGCTATAGCAGTCAGACTGGATTTACCGATCAAGTGACATTCACGGTCGCAGATATAATATAAATACTGTGAAATAATGTGTTTAAAATATCCGATCGATAAAAAATTAACAAGTGGGCCCCCAAGCAATACTGTAGCACTCACAGAAATTCTGGGCCGAAGTTTAATATTCCAAAACCCCTATTTTCAGCCCACAAGCCCACTGCAAAAAAATGATGACATGAACCCACATTCCTGCGGCGGAACCGCGGCCAAAGAGGGGTTATGGCCGCGGTTCCACGGTCGTACGGAGGGATCGGGTCATCAAATTTTTCCAGTGTTCTTAGAACTCCATGCACATCATTCTGAGACAACCTGAAAAATTTTTGGACTCCAAAAAATTTCGACAGAAACTGATAGTACTAGAAAACGCGGTTTCGGGATTTTGTTCGATTGGAAACGTAAAACACATTAGGCAAAGCTAGACTAAGTTAATGGTGAGGCTCTGATACCACTGTAAGTGCACGGCGGCGCCCCGACCGTCAATCCGACGCCGGAATGCGGAAGCGGTGATAAACTTTAATTTTGCGAACTTAGCAAACCGGCACCACCGCGCACTAAACACCCGGATCGGGCCATTAAACTAGTTCTAGCTAACTACAAGATGGGGAAGAGATATACCGAGTGGTCCGAGTCCTCCGGTCTTCTCGTCGTCATCCCGATCTCCTGCGGAAACTCCGGTCGTCGCCTCCTTGCCGGAAGGGCACCACATCGCCTGCATCTTTTACGGGCTCCCACCTCAATACCGAGGCAACTCGGGCACGAAGCTGGCAAGTCGACGTGCCCAAGATTTGCTGTAGAAAGTAGTGAAGAGGCTATGTCTCATATGGGGTTTTGTTGCCATTGGATGATGGAGGAATCAAGAACTTTGGAGAGAGGTGGAGAATTTAGCAAGGATGCAAAATGAGATGTGAATCATTCCTCATGAAAAATGAATCTCTCATTCTCTTTTTTCAAAGTGGCCGGCCCCCCTTTTTCATCTCACAAAATGGTGGAGGAAAAGAATACAAATCATGAAGGGAGGTGAGTGTAGTAAAAGGGGGAGGGTGACCACATCCAAAAGGTAGGATAACAATCTCACATCAAACTCTAATCAACTCTAATCACCATTAATGCAAATCAAGTGATGTAAAAAGAATATAATGATGATGGTCATATCATAATCCCTCAAATGCAAATGACCCTCTCCACAAATACCAATTTGCACAATTGCAAATTAGTCCCTCCATCGGAAAAGTCCGGCCGGGAAAGAACAAAGGAAAACCGGCCGAAACGGAATGCTAACTGGCAACCTCAGAAAACTGGTCCCGTAATAAATTACAGGAAAACCCCGATATTGTGCATACACACCCGCATCTGTATTCCGTCCGGATACAAATGTAATGAGACAAAATCTACACAGTACTATACTAGGATCCGGCTTAAACCAAAGCCGGCTAGTAATATCCGTCCGATCCTGATCCGTGCAATACCGCACGTATCTGATCGAACCCTGCCATATATCCATACGGTCTCTAGTACTAACCGTCCGATCCTGATCCGTGCAATACCGCACGTATCTGATCGGAGCCTGCCATATCTCCATACGGCCTCTACAGCGTTTCGCCCGAAAGCTTGAGTAACTGAAAGTGTGGTGGACTCTAAAGACTCGTCAATACTATGGCTGTGGATTTAACCACTATCACGTCAGAGGTATAAGCCAATACGTGACGGGCCACCAGCTATTGACCAAAAGGGACGTCGATGAGCGAACTCATCCTGACACCCTACCGAGCCTGTCAGTGACAATATCCGTACAGTCCGGTCCGTTCATCTATGAGTATCGCATGGCGGGCCTAGGGGGTTGGTAAAAGTCAGACCCCCAAAAGCGGTACAAGTCGTGTCGGAGTGTAGCCCAGAACACCCTGAGATACTACTGGAATACCTACCAGTAAATCTCATGCCTTGGCCAAGGACTTCGTGTAATGGCTCTCCTAGACACAGCGCGAACTCACCCCCAATACCGGGAGAGACGAACCCCTGAAGATCCGCTCACTGCCTCCATATGGCTCGGGACTGTACCCAAGTAAAACCTGTTTGCACGACTCCTTTGAGCCGTGGTAAGGTAGTAATCAAAGCACAGTGGGAACTCACACGAGACAAATGACGATCCCCAGGTCGATGAACTAACCTGTACACATGTCACCTGGGAACTGCTATCTGACGTCAGGTATAAGACCAACTAGCATGTTCCCGGCGAGTCCTGTCCGGTGTACTCATAACCCAATGAGCACCTGTATACATCTTAGGTGAACCAACTGACACCAGTGGCTTGTGAGACCGGCCACCGCCCCTCGTCGGGGTCTCGACTGTATACACTAGTCTACTCTGGAGAATCGATGCCCTGTCTCGAAATTCCCACGACTAGGGACCTTTTAAGGATGTGCTTATAGACTCCAGCTCTCACTTATATGATCGCCCTCATACTGCTGGCAGTCAAGCAAGAATCCTAGGGGCTCTATCAACGTGCAATAGCGACATGTCAGGTCACCTAAAGCAGTACACGATGATAAAGGTAAACCAGATAGCATATTATCATCTCGAGTAAGACTGTCCTACCGGGATAGGTCCTCCCTCAATCATTGCAATCACGCGCCTGTGATCCAATAATTGACTCTGAGGGCACTATCTCCAACAGAAAGTGGTTACCGCTATGCGGTAGCGTGATTAACTGCAAGGGCTTGCGCCTGCAGGGAAGAGCGTCCCCACAATAAAAAAACCCTCAAAGAGGGGGAATCTGACGAAGTCTGCTACATCGGCCGCATCCGTTTAAACCTTCGATACATGGTGCCATAAATCAACTTGGCATCTTCGGAGAGGTGGACGGATAGCACCAATTAGCATCCGCCATCGAAATTCAGGCCCCGACGTGCCAACGTCTCGGTCGTGTCTTTCGGCGGAGATCAGATTCTGGCACGCCCGGTGGGACCGTTTCCTCTTTCCACTCCACACTTCGTGTGTCGTGTTCGCGAACGAATTGCGGTTTGATATGGTTGCTCTTGGATTCGAGGTACTAAGATTTGGTGTATTGCTCCGTGCAGAAAACGAAAGATCAATGGCGTCTACTTGCACGAAGTGTTCCGGCTGCAACTGCAACTCACGTTCCGCCTCATCTGGAGGTTTAGCTTACGGGCCCCAGGCGGCCTCCCTGTTCACAATGCCGGTGGACCAAGTGACTCAGGCCACCACTGGTCTATTCTTCGGGACCATGCTCCCGCCGATGAGTTTCAACGCCGCAGTACCATCACAAGAAGCTCTCAAGAAGTCGGTCTTCGATCGGCTTGCTACTACTGCGGCCCCTCTCAACGGGTCGCCTAATTCCACTGCCTCAGTTTTTAGCAGACTAGGCCAGAGCTCCAACGGGCCCATGAAGAAGCCCGCGATGCCAGAAAGGTTATTCCGAAGAGGATAACCATCCCTGCTCCTGAAGTCGTCAAGGCGGCTTCTCATACCAAAGATTCGGTCTTCACGAGACTGACTATTTCAGCTCCTGCTTCAGGCGAAATCATCAAGGTTGCTTCCCCTACTCAGAAGTCTGCTTTTGATAGGTTGGCCGTCCCCGCTCAACGGACGTCGATCTTCAAGAGGCTGATACCGGCAGCGCCTGATCAGAACAGGAGGCATGACGAAGTCACCCCTAAAGCTGAAACAATCCCAACGGCTCGACAAGCTCGACGTCACCACTGGCGCCGAGTAAGGAAGGCTGGGGGCAACTCCCCCTCTGGGCTAACTCCACCAGCCCCAACTGTGGAAGTCAATGCTGCTGTTCCAACTGGGAACTGCTTCGAGCTGCTTAATAGGGTGCGCAGGAATTCACCCACCGCCGTACTGAAAAGATCTCCTCCACCCATGGAGAATGTTACAGAAACGAAGCCGGAGTAGTCCCCTCAGTGGCTGTCCTCAAAATTTACAAAGTCTGGCGACAGGATCAGGACTCAGTAATTGATCAAGATTACTCTCGCCGACAGAAAAAGGAAAAGGTTCAGCAGGAAGAGAACCGTCATGTCAAGCCACGAAAGACTATAGCTACTTGGGTGCCCACTGCAACGGCCCCATCGACTTCAACTGCTCAAAAGAGAAGGAGGCCAGAGAAAGCCCCTATGAACGTGGAAAACCGTAGAAGCGCTGAATCTAAACGCCCCAAGTCTGGGGGCATGATAGTGCATACTGTTTATATGGCTTCCGGAAAAGAGGAAAGCCATGCCTCTACAGGTCATCGATCGCTTACCCGATCGATAACAAAGGCCCAGGAACAACAGCAGCAGAAACTTCAGGAGATGCTGACTGTAATGGCCGCACTCACTGGGCCAAAAGAAAATCCAGAAACCTCGGAGCAGCGTCGGGAATAAGAAACTAATACCGAGTTCCTTCGAAGAATGCTCGAGAGGAAAGAAAAAGAGGCTATAGAGCAGGCGCCCAATATAAAACGAATGGCTTTGTTGTTCCAAGACATGGCTGGGATGATGTTACAGCCGGAACCTCCAGCTGAAGACCCCCCGATAATCATCGAAGACGACAGAGGGGAGACGTCGAACTCTCCTCTGGCTCTTTCAACAGCCAAAGAGGAAACCATTTCCAAGGCCGCTCTGGACGACTACATTGCTCAGCAAATACGAGCTCACCAAGCGAATGAAGTGTCCGGCCAAGTTGTTAAAACTGGGCGACCATATCTAGGCTGGTATGACCAAATAAAGTACCCGCCGGGATATACGATCCCTAAATTTCATGTATACAAAGGGATGGGCAATCCCCACCATCATGTCGCCCAGTTCAGGGCTCTATGTGGCAACACCGGAGGTGATGATAAATTGCTACTTCGCCAATTCGTCGGCAGCTTGTCAGAGACGGCGTTCGAATGGTACTCTGAACTCCCGAACGACTCGGTCAAGACATTTGCAGAGATGGAGCTGCTGTTTACCCAACGTTTCGCAAGCGCTAGTGAACGCATCCTGATCACCGCATTGATTAACGCCAGGGTGAAGCCAGGCGAGAGTGGCGAAATTTATGGTCAAAATGTGAGCAGCGCATCGAGGAAGCGCCGGCAGATGGCATGTTCGTGGGCACTCTGGATCCTCAGGCAACCATCTCTCAATTTATGATGTTCTTCAAACCACGTTCCAATCCTTTATTGGTGTTTACCCCAATCAGAGAAAAGCTCTGTTCAAATTCCAAGGCGGGAAACGAAGCAACGCTTCTATTTCCCCCAATCAAAGCAAAGCTCAGTTTAAAATTCAAATTTTTAAAGGAAGCAACGCTTCAGCTGATTTGCGCTCTGCGCTGCGCGACACGTGGCAGCGCGGTTGTGCTAGCGCGGTTGCGCTGCGCGACACGTGGCAGCGCAGTTGCGCTAGCGCGGTTGCGCTGCGCTCTGCGCTGCGCGACACGTGGCAGCGCAATTGCGCTGCGCTCTGCGCTTTGTGACACGTGTCAAGCGCAGGTGCGCTTGTGCCAACTGTGCCAGCACTAAAACATAATTAAAATTCTAAAAGAGGAGCTTTCTGATCTTGTTAAAATAAGAAGATTATCTTCTGTAAAACAGAAGCCCTTGGATCAAAGATCTAACGGTGGGGAAAAATCCCTAAATCACTTAGAGAAAGATCTCTTTAACTAATTTAACGAATCTATTGGCACTATAAAAAGACCCCTAGACTCCAAATTGAGAGGAGAGGATAGACACAGAGAAAAAAATATTCAGAACTCCTCTAGAAAATTTTGAGAAGAGCTCAGAGAAAGAAAAAAAGTTAAAACCTTTGAATAAAAAGAAGAATTTTCTTTTATAAAGATCAACGATCAAAGAACAGATCGAGATCTTCAATTAAAAAGGAAAAAAGATTATAAAAAAAAAGATCCAATCACAAAAAGATAAAAAGAAGTATTACTTCACAGATCATTTGATCTACAAAGGCATTGCCTTTTGATGAACCATTGGTTCTGGAATCTTAAAAGATTCTTTTCTTTAATCCAAAATTGAATCAAGAGATTTAACAGTGCTCTGCACTTGTAAATCTGCACTGTTGCGCTCTTGGGTTGGCGCAAGCCACTAGAGAGCGCCACGTGTCGGCCCAAAAACAAACTGCGCTATGCGCTTCCAAAACAGAGCACTGCCCTCTTAAATTGGCGCAAGTTATCAGAGTGTGCCACGTGTCAGCAGCGCGCTAGCGCAGCGCACTGCGCTAACAGACTTGCGCTCACCAGAGCATGACACGTGTCACCCCCACATGAGTTTGCGCCTTGCGCTCCTCAATTGGCGCAAAACGCCTGACAAGCCACGTGGGGTACTGTCAGAATATTAAATGCATTGCATTATTAAAAGGGCAGAGCCCAATAAAAGATCTATCAGACTAAGATAAAAAATGCTTTGCATTATTAAAGAAGGGACAGAGCCCAATTAAAAGGCCTAACAGGCCTAATAAAAATGCAATGCATTATTAAAAAGGGGTAGAGTCCAAATAAAGGTCTAACAGACCAACTTAGATGCGGTGCATCATTTCAAAAAAGGGGCAGAGCCCAATTAAAGGCCTAACAGGCCAACCACAAATAAAAATGTTGAACATTCTCAACCGGACTTAGCCCAATTCTGGCCGTAAGTCCTCAAATTAAATTGACCGAGCATGACTGCTCCCTTAAATCAATTTACATCCGGTTCAAGGGTACATCTCTGAACTCCTATAACATCCGTCGTTGTAATCCTTCAACGTCATCAGAGAGGTGACGGGTCCCGACAACCATACATTGCTACGGACTTAAGCGTCCTTAAACCAACTCATGGACTTAAGCGTCCTTAAACCTATGGACTTAAGCGTCCTTAAACCAACTCATAGACTTAAGCGTCCTTAAACTCATGGACTTAAGCGTCCTTAAACCTATGGACTTAAGCGTCCTTAAACCAACTCATGGACTTAAGCGTCCTTAAACTCACGGACTTAAGCGTCCTTAATCCTATGGACTTAAGCGTCCTTAAACTCATGTACTTAAGCGTCCTTAAACCAACTCATGGACTTAAGCATCATTAAACCTATGGACATAAGCGTCCTTAAATCAACTCATGGACTTAAGCGTCCTTAAACTCATGGACTTAAGCGTCCTTAAACCAACTCATGGACTTAAGCGTCCTTAAACTCATGGACTTAAGCGTCCTTAAACCTATGGACTTAAGCATCCTTAAACCAACTCATGGACTTAAGCGTCCTTAAACTCATGGACTTAAGCGTCGTTAAACCTATGGACTTAAGCGTCCTTAAACCAACTCACGGACTTAAGCGTCCTTAAACTCACGGACTTAAGCGTCCTTAAACCAGTGGACCACCATGTCCCTAAACTGGAACAATAGAGCCCCCAACTGCTCTTTTGTCGAATCTAAACGATCCCGTTTAAGTTGATCTTAGCCTCAAATATGGTTAACGTATCCTTAAACCTTCAAACAGACTTTAGTCCCAAATTGGACTACAGATCCCCCAATTAACTTCGGTTCAAGGGTACATCTCTGAACTCCTCTGACACCTGTCGTTGTAATCCTTCAACGTCGTCAGAGAGGTGATGGGTCCCGACAGCCATACATGCAATGGACCATTATGTCCCTAAACTGGAACAATCGAGCCCCCAAATGCTCTTTTGTCCGATCTAAACGATCCCGTTAAGTTGATCTTAGTCCCAAATTAGACCAGCGTATCCTTAACAAACGTTTAAGTTGATCTTAGTCTCAAATATGGCTAACGCATACTTAAACCAAAACCTCAAACCCAAATCTAAGAAAATACGGATTTGGACTAATCGACGTCCTACGGGCGACGACATAAATTAGTCTCCGTATACAATCCACGGGCAACCACAAAAAAAAACAAACACCCACGACACGAAGTGAAATTCTGGAGAAGGAGAAAGTTGTTACCGCGATGTGGTAGCGTAATTAACTGCAGGGGCTTGCGCCTGCAGGGAAGAGCGTCCCCACAATCAAAAACTCCTCAAGCGAGGGGGAATCTGACGAAGTCTGCTACATCGGCCGCATCCGTCCAAACCTCCGATACACGGTGCCATAAATCAACTTGGCATCTTCAGAGAGGTGGACGGATAAAACCAAATAGCATCTGCCCCGAATCTCAGGCAAGATGAACCTACGTGGTCACGTCTCTGTATTCGGCGGTAAACAGATTCTGGCACGCCCGGTGGGAGCTCTTCCTCTTTCCACTCCACACTTCGTGTGTCGTGTTCGCGAACGAATCGCGGTTTGCTGTGGTTGCCTTTGGATTCGAGGTACTTAGATTTGGTGTCTTGCTCTGTGCAAAAAACAGAAGATCGATAGCTTCAAACCGCATTGCCTGCAACTGCAACCCTCGCTCCGTCCTTGCTGGAGGAGTGACTTATGGGCCCCAAGCGGCCTCCCTTTTCAAGATGCCAGTGGAGCAAGTAACTCAAGCCACCACTGGATTATTCTTCGGGACCATGCTCCCACCGTTGAGCTTCAATGCCAAAATGACGCTGTAAGAAGCCCCAAAGAAGTCGATCTTTGATCGACTTACCACTGCCACGTCCCCTCTCAATGGGTCGCCCAACTTCAATACTTCAGTTTTCAAAAGACTGGGCCAGAACACCTACAAGCCCGCGATACCCGAAGTTGCCATCCCAAAGCGGATAACCATCCCGGCTCAAGCGGACGAGATCATTGGAAAGGCTCATCCTTCTAAGAAGTCAGTTTTTACAAGGCTGGCCATTTTGGTTGTTGCTCCAGGCGAGGTCCTCAAAGCTGCTTCCCCTGCCCAAAGGTCTGTCTTTGACAGATTAGACATTGCTTCTCAACGGGTGTCAGTCTTCGACAGGCTAGCACCAATAACAGTCTCTCCTTAAAGCAGGGGCACGACGAAGTCACCCTTATAACTGAAACAACTCCATCCGCAAGACACGCTCGATGTCGTCACTGGCGCCGAGTACGGAAGGCTGAGGGCAGCTCTCCCTCTGGATTATCTCCACCAGCTCTAAAGGTGGGAATCGATGCTGCTGTTCCGACAGAGAACAGCTTTGAACTGCTCAACGAGGTGCGCAGAAACTCTCCTACTGCAGTATTGAAAAGATCTCCTACACCTGTGGATAATGCCCCAAAGGTGAAGTTGGAACAGCCCCCTCAACGGCTGTCCTCTAAAATTTACAAGGTCTGGCGTCAAGTCCAAGACTCCGTAGTGGATCAAGACTATCTCCGCCGACAAAAAAAGATGAAGGTTCGGCAGGAGAAGGACTACTATGTCAAACCAGAAAAAGCAGCAGCTACTTGGGTGCCCACTACAACGGCTCCCTCAACTTCTACCACTCACAAAAGAAGGAAGTCGGAGAAGATCCCTGTGTCTTTGGCAAATCGCAAAGATGCCGAGACCAAACGTCCCAAGACTGGGGGCATAACTGTCCATACTGTTTATATGGCATCCGGGAAAGAGGATAGTCGCGCTTTGATGGGCCACCGACCGCTCACCCGATTCGTGACAAAAGCCCAGGAGCAGCAACAGAAGCTCCAAGAAATGATGACTGCGATGGCCGCACTCACAGGGCCGAAAGAAAGCCCAGAACCATCCTCGGCTCAACGCCAGGAGCAAGAAACCGACGCCGAATTCCTTCGCAGGATACTGGAAAAGAAGGACAACGAGGCTGCAGAACAAGCAGCCAATATAAAACGAATGACCCTTCTATTCCAAGATATGGTGGGCATGATGATCCAGCCGGATCCCCCAGCCGAAGATCCTACAGTAGTAATTGAAGATGATAGTAGAGAGACATCAAATCCTCTGCCGGCTCTATCAACAGCCAAGGAGGAAACTATCTCCAAGGCTGCCCTGGATGACTATATAGCTCAGCAAATACAAGCTCATCAGGCGAATGAAGCGGCTGGCCAAATTGTCAATACTGGACGACCTTATCCGAGCTGGTATGACCAAATCAGTTACCCGTCGGGATATACAATCCCTAAATTCCATGTATATAAAGGGACGGGGAATCCACATCAGCATGTCGCTCAATTCAGAGCTTTGTGCGGCAACACCGGGGGCGATGACAAACTATTGCTTCGCCAATTCATCGCCAGCTTGGCAGAAACGGCCTTTGGATGGTATTCGGAACTACCTAACGACTCTGTCAAAACATTTGCGGAGATGGAGCTACTGTTTACACAAAGATTCGCAAGCGCTAGCGAGCGCACCCCAATAATAGCACTGATTAACGCCAGGGTGAAGCCAGGCGAAACGTGGGTCCAGTACGCTATTTGATGGCGGAATCTGTGGTCGAAATGCGAATAGCGAATCGAAGAAGCGCCGGCGGTGGGCATGTTCGTAGGCACTCTTGACCCTCAAGCGGCCATCTCCCAGTTCATGATATTCTTCAAGCCGACCACTTTTCAGGCTTTGATTGACAAGCTGGCCCAAATGGACCAGATCCAAAGACAGAGCCTTGGAATGAAAAGGGCAAGGGAAAAACAACCTTCATCGCCAACGCTCAACAACAGCCAAGCAACTTAAAGCCGGTTGTTCGCCAAAACAACGTGCGTCCACGCCCATCCCTCGAGGAGAGACTGGGACGTTCTTACTCGTTTCCTCATAATAAAACGAGGAAACTGTTCGAGCTGGCAGTGCACAACAGACTCATCAATCTGCCGAGTCCAAACATCCGTTGCAGCCAGGCGATGTCAACGATCCTAATTACTGCCCCTACCATCGAGCAGTAAGTCATCCAATCGAAAATTGCTTCATCTTCAAAAACTGGGTTGAAGACCAATACCAACAGGGCGAGTTCGCATTGTCCGAAAACTGGAAGGTGAGCCCGCCACGGCCACATGCTCCGAGAAAGATGGATATGCCGGGGGCATCATGCTCATTCATAGGGAAAGCCCCATAGACCGAAACGTCGTTAAACTAACGATGGACCACTATATCCTAAAACTGGCTGAAGACCGAAACGTCGTTAAACTAACGATGGATCGCAATGTCCTAAAACTTGCAAATGACCGAAACGTCTTTAAACTACTACCGCGGCATCCTCAGGCTGACGTGATAAAAAATATATATATATAAAATAAATAAATAAAAATAAAAAAGGTATGCCCATAAGAAAAATGGGCACGGATGAAAACCCGAAAGGGCTCCGTGAGTAAAAACAGCAGGGCTACCGGCGAGTGTTCGTGAAAACCCGAAAGGGCACGACCTCGTTGAAAAAAAGAATAAAAAAAATACAATAAAATAAAAATAAAATAAAAAAGGTATGTCCATAAGCAAAATGGGCATGAATGAAAACCCGAAAGGGCTCCGTGAGTAGAAACAGAAGGGCTACCGCCGAGTGTTTGTGAAAACCCGAAAAGGCGCAAACTCGTTAAAAGACACTTACATGGTCCTCTCGACCTTGTAAGGAGAAACCACCCGCGTGAGATCCTTACAACTCACAAGGGAGCAACACACTTAGGGATCCTCACGATTCCTAAGGAGAAATTACACTTGCGAGATCCTCATGACTCGTAAGGAGAACTCTCTTATGGGACCCTCACGGCTCATAAGATTTGAAAGTCTTAAGTTACAGAGACCTGAACATGTTCTTAAGTAACTCCCACAACCTTCGATATTGCCCTACAAGCGGTCATACTGACCCTTGTATACAATCCACGGGTGTGAATAAACATTTCCCTAACCAAGTCCCACCCATGGCTAGGGGTATGTCCATATGGTGAACAACCCTTGTAAGTCCTCTCGACTTATAAGGAGAAAACCCTTTAGTAAGATCCTTACAACTTACAGGGAAATATACACTTAGGAATCCTCACGATTCCTAAGGAGAAAACACACCTACAAGATCCTCACGACTTGTAGGAAGAAATATCTTTATGAGACCCTTACGGCTCATGAAATCAAAAGCCTTAGTCGACAGGATCCTAACCCTGTTCGCTAAGCCACCTTTGTTCAACGTCGACAGAGGCAAATGATGATTCGCTCCTGGCAATATCCCAGTTGTAGCGATGCTGATGCCTAAACCGGTATCAAATTCCAAGTCCTTTCATGGCAAATGATGATTCGCTCCTGGCAATATTCCAGTTGTAGCGATACTGATGCTGAGATTGGCGTCAGATTCCAAGTTCCACACTCGCGATAAAAAATAAATAAATAAATAAATCAGCGAGCCATACATGCATACGAAATATCCGAAATGATGGGGCATCTTGCAATAAAAATCAGCAAGTAAAAATACATGCATACGAAATAACCGAAATGATGGGGCAACTTGCAATAAAAATCAGCAAGTAAAAATACATGCATACGAAATAGCCGAAATGATGGGGCAACTTGCAATAAAAATCAGCAAGTAAAAATGTATGCATGCGAAATAGTCGAAATGATTGGGCAACTCGCAATAAAAAGCAGCGAGTAAAAATAAAATAAATAGCCGAAATGATTGGGCAACTCGCAATAAAAAGCAGCGAGTGAAAATAAAATAAAAGAGCCGAAATGATTGGGCACCGCGAAAAATAGCCGACATGATTGGGCAATCACGACATTCGCGATATAAAAGCTGAAATGATAGAGCATCGCGGAAATAAAATAATAAAAAAAAAGAATGAAATTTTTGCCCTACAGGCGATATCACAGCAATCCTTGTATACAATCCAGGGGCGTAAACAAAGAAGGAAACACATCTTTCCTCCCCATGCTCCATCAGGAAACGGTGCAAAGTCTTGACGGTAACTCATATAAAACCTGAAAGACAATCGGAGATCATCTTGAACCAGTGCGGAGTGGTCACCACCTTGACGTTCGTCTCGATACAGCAGACGAGATGTCACCCCAGCGTTCTTCCTCTAACAGGATTCAGACGCGACAAAGCAAACAAAGAAAAGGCCAAATTCCTAGCTTCAGGGTCTTGACGGCAAGTCATATAAAACCTGAAAGACCACCAGAGATCATCTCACCTGGAGAGATCACCACCTCAACGTTCGTCTCGATACAGCAGACGAGATGTCACCCTAGCGTTCTTCCTCCAACAGGATTCAGACGCGACAAAGCAAACAAAGAAAAGGCCAAATTTCTAGCTTCAGGGTCTTGACGGCAACTCATACAAAGCCTGAAAGACAATCAGAGATCATCCCACAGCAGCGCGGAGTGGTTGCCTCCTCAACATTCGCCTCGATACAGCAGACGAGATGTCACCCCAGCGTTCTTCCTCCAACAGGATTCGGACGTGACAAAGCAAACGAAGCGAAGGCCAAATTCCTAGCTTCAGGGTCTTAACGGCAAGTCATATAAAGCCTGAAAGACAATCGGAGATCATCTCGCACCAATGTGGAGTGGTCACCATCTCGACGTTCGTCTCGATACAGCAGACGCAACACCACTGAAAGGAGCCACGGCGAAATCCCCAGTTCGAAATCTCGACGGTTCACCAGCAACCTAGAGACAACCGCGATATTCGTCTCGATACAGCAGACGCAATGCCAGCAAACGAAGCAAAGGCCAAATTCCTAGCTTCAAGGTATTAACGGCAAGTCATATAAAACCTGAAAGACAATCGGAGATCATCTCGCACCAGTGTGGAGTGGTCACCACCTCGACGTTCGTCTCGATACAGCAGACGCAACACCACCAAAAGGAGCCACGGCGAAATCCCCAGTTCCAAACCTCGACGGTTCACCAGCAACCTAGAGACAACCGCGACATTCGCCTCGATACAGCAGACGCAATGCAAGCAAACGAAGCAAAGGCCAAATTCCTAGTTTCAGGGTCTTGACGGCAAGTCATATAAAGCCTGAAAGACTATCGGAGATCATCCCACACCAGCGCGGAGTGGTTATGACTCATCGGGGATCTCCAAAATGAGCCTAACCTCAAGTAAAAAGCGGCATGGAAAAATTCCTAAAGCTTGCTCTTTCGACGATCAAACTGCCTAGGAGGATTGCTTGAAGACGTCTTGTCCAGCCCCCGAAGGGATCAGAGACACGGCAGTCGCAGGGCTACTCGAACAGCACGATTGCCTATCGAGGGATACATCAGCCAATGCGACGGTACGACGGCCAAAACCCTAAGTACCACAGACCCTAACGGACCTCTGTCGTAAAGAGCAGAGGTTAACTGTGACGTTAGGATATTCTTGCGAAAACTGCTCGATTCGTCTCGACTCGTGAGGAAATTGATGTCTTTAAGAGAACTTCTCGATTCATCTCGACTCGTGAGATAAAGCCTTAGGCAGTAGGGATTAAAAAACCTGTTTCCTAAGCACTGGGACCCTGCAAGTCGGCTCAAAACGGTCTCTTTCATACTATCCACGAGTCACACTCTCCAAAGTCGAATCTCGACAAGGAGGGAAACAACCGCTTACGGGTCCTCTCGACGCGTAAGAGGGAAAATTCTCTTATAGGATCCTTACGACTTATAAGAGAAAACGCACTTATGAATCCTCACGATTCCTAAGGAGAAAATACACCTACGAGATCCTCTCGATCCGTAGGGAGAAAAGTCTTTGTGAGACCCTTACGGCTCATAAAGTTGAAAAGCCTTAGGCAGCAGTTTTGAACGTGCTTCCTAAGCCATCACTACTCCCAAGATATTCAAGACAGAACGTTCTATATCGCTTACAGGCTATGCTTGCGTAAGGAACATGCTAACAGTAACAAAGCAGAAAATAAAAGGAAGGAGGCAAAGGATTTGTCATTCATACTCGAGAAATTCATACATCAATAGAAACAATAAACAAAAACAACTTTATTGAAATGTTTACAACGGTATAACCTCGGACCCAGGACATGGATTGAAGAACTCGAAAGTAACCTTATTTAAGACTTTCCAAGCCTGGCGAACCATCCTAGTGTGCTTTCTTTCGCGAGCACGAGCGTCGGGGTCCCCACTGATGTCCTCCTCCCTCCAATAAGCAGCGAGTATGGCGGACTGTTGGAAGGCCTGGTGCAGAAGATCGACAAGATTGTCTCACCGTCTCTTCGAGATTAAGTTCATCAGGTACACCGAGTGCACCTTATCCTCGGCGGCATCCAACACCCTAAGCGGCATACCGGTACAGAATAAGGGAAGCGCTGCCAAGATGGCTCCCACGATAAACTTCAGGAGAGAGGAACGTCGGGGAAGCAGTTGACCGTTATGTGCATCGAAGCGGCTGATGATCTCGGCACACTCCACGTTTGTGAATTCTCGATTTTGAGAACGGCCGAGTCGGCGAATGTCCCCTTAAGAGATGATCTCGTCGAGATCGTACATGTGGGCGCCCATCACTCCTATAAAAGAAAATCAACAAAATTAGCAACTCTTAAGAGTTCTGCTATAAAAGGAGCAAAGCTCCATTAATGAATCAAGAAATTATAAATAAAATCCTTTCAGAAGATCAGAACTCTATTAATGGAACTCTAATAGAGTTCTCTTTAGTTCTCTCTAGATCCCTTTAGAGCAAAGCTCTGCTAAGTGAAATTCTAAATGGGTTTTCTTTAGATCAGGGATCTATTGAGTGCAAGGCTCTTAAAAATTAATTTAATCTACTTTAATTTTTTACCTAAAGATTCTTTAGAATCTGAACTCTGAAAATGCTTAAACAAGAGAGCAGGGCTCTGAACAAAATTCTTATGAAGAGATGAAAATCATCTAAGGGACCAAAGGTCCTATTTATAGGCATTGAAGTGCCGTTTCAACTTCCAAGGGATGGCGCGGCGGTTGGAATTGTGACACCGCTGCGCTCACGTTTGGGGCCACGTAAGCGCAACGGTGGGGGGCATTTGTTTACCCCAATCAGAGCAAAGCTCTGTTCAAATTCCAAGGCGGGAAACGAAGCAACGCTTCTATTTCCCCTAATCAGAGCAAAGCTCTGTTTAAAATTCAAATTTTTAAAGGAAGCAACGCTTCAGCTGATTTGCGCTCTGCGCGACACATGGCAGCGCAGTTGCGCTGCGCGACACATGGCAGTGCAGTTGTACTGCGCTCTGTGCTGCGCGACACGTGTCAAGCGCAGGTGCGCTTGTGCCAACTGTGCCGGCAACAAAACAGAATTAAAATTCTAAAAAAAGATCTTTCTGATTTTGTTAAAACAAGAAGATTATATTTTGTAAAACAGAAGCCCTTGGATCAAAGATCCAACGGTGGGGAAAAATCCCTAAATCACTCAGAGAAAGATCTCTTTAACTAATTTAACAAATCTATTGGCACTATAAAAAGGCCCCTAGACTCCAAATTGAGGGGAGAGGATAGACACAGAGAAAAAAATATTCAGAACTCCTCTAGAAAATTTTGAGAAGAGCTCAGAGAAAACAAAAGTTAAAACCTTTGAATAAAAAGAAGAATTTTCTTCTATAAAGATCAACGATCAAAGAACAGATCGAGATCTTCAATTAAAAAGGAAAAAAGATTAAAAAAAAAGATCCAATCACAAAAAGATAAAAAGAAGTATTACTTCACTGATCATTTGATCTACAAAGGCATTGCCTTTTGATGAACCATTGGTTCTGGAATCTTAAAAGATTCTTTTCTTTAATCCAAAATTGAATTAAGAGATTTAACAGTGCCCTCCACTTGTAAATCTGCACTGTTGCGCTCTTGGGTTAGCGCAAGCCACCAGAGAGCGCGAATTAGGATTGAAAGTGGGTTTGGAATGCCGGCTCACGTGTCGGCCCCAGAACAAACTGCGCTATGCGCTTCCAAAACAGAGCACCGCCCTCTTAAATTGGCGCAAGTCATCAGAGCGCGCCACGTGTCAGCAGAGCGCTAGCACAGCGCACTGGCGCAGCGCACAGCGCACTTGCGCAGCGCACTGCGCTAACAGACTTGCGCTCACCAGAGCATGACACATGTCACCCCCACATGAGTTTGCGCCTTGCGCTCCTCAATTGGTGCAAAACGCCTGACAAGCCACGTGGGGCACTGTCAGAATATTAAATGCATTGCATTATTAAAAGGGCAGAGCCCAATAAAAAGGTCTATCAGACCAAGCTAAAAAATGCTTTGCATTATTAAAGAAGGGACAGAGCCCAATTAAAAGGCCTAACAGGCCTAATAAAAATGCAATGTATTATTAAAAAGGGGCAGAGTCCAAATAAAGGTCTAACAGACCAATTTAGATGCTGTGCATCATTTCAAAAAAGGGGCAGAGCCCAATTAAAGGCCTAACAGGCCAACCATAAATAAAAATGTTGAACATTTTCAACTGGACTTAGCCTAATTCTGGCCGTGAGTCCTCAAATTAAATTGATCGAGCATGACTGCTCCCTTAAATCAATTTACATCCGGTTCAAGGGTACATCTCTGAACTCCTCTGACATCCGTCGTTGTAATCCTTCAACGTCGTCAGAGAGATGACGGGTCCCGACAACCATACATTCCTACGGACTTAAGCGTCCTTAAACCAACTCATGGACTTAAGCGTCCTTAAACCAACTCATGGACTTAAGCGTCCTTAAACCTATGGACTTAAGCGTCCTTAAACCAACTCATGGACTTAAGCGTACTTAAACTCATGGACTTAAGCGCCCTTAAACCTATGGACTTAAGCTTCCTTAAACCAACTGATGGACTTAAGTGTCCTTAAACTCATGGACTTAAGCGTCCTTAAACCTATGGACTTAAGCGTCCTTAAACCAACTCATGGACTTAAGCGTCCTTAAACCTATGGACTTAAGCGTCCTTAAACTAACTCATAGACTTAAGCGTCCTTAAACTCATGGACTTAAGCGTCCTTAAACAAACTCATGGACTTAAGCGTCCTTAAACTCATGGACTTAAGCGTCCTTAAACCAACTGTTCAGTTTATAAAACTGCAAATTTGTATTACATTTTTCCTACCATTTTCATATTAAAAAAGGACTTTATTATAATATATTATACATATGAGGGTTTATGTGTAAAAACATTATTTTCCATGTGTTAATATATTTTAATTAGTATTTGGTAGAAAAATGTATGCAAATAATATTATTGACCTAATCCTAGTAGAACAAAGTCTACTAAAATCTTATTTGAGTTGTTGTGCAGAATATTTCCAAGTTGTGCAGAATTTTCCAAGGCTAGAATCAAGCAAATCAAGTTGTTGAAGAAATCTTGCCAAATTAAGAAGCAAACTTGGTGACCAAGTCTGGAAGCAACCGAGAGAAGATTTCTTAATTCTAAAGGTGCCTTGGATTGCCAAATGTCACAATCAGAAAGCCCAAGAAAATTGACAAAGAGATCTCTCTCTTTGAGCGCGGATCCGCGGCCCTAGCCACCATTTGCCGCGGATCCGCCGCACTTCTATGGAGTTGGGAGCTAAGATTTTTTGGGGTGAATATATGCTATATTTTACCAAGTTTTCAATCTAAAGATTCTGGCTTTGCACTATAAAAGGGCACCGAGAGCCTCTTGGAAAAGTTATCAAGCCGAAGAGATCACGAAGCTCCCGACGCTCACGCATCCAGGCTGATCATCGACTATTCGACTACCTCCTTAGGAAAGATCGAGAAGCAACTAGTTGTAATCATTTTCTATGGATTAAAAGTGTAGTTTGTTTAAGTCGATTAATAAAGGTAGTTATTTTATTTAATTGTTTTTTTACATTATGTTTTCCCTCTCTTTCTTTTCATCTTCTTTTCCCAACATGCGCGAGTAATTCTCCGCTTGTTAGGGTTCGTAGGATTAGGGTAGGCTAATGGATGATGAAAATAATTAAACCCTTTTTAAGTCCTATAAAGTTTAGGAACTTTATCAAAAGAATCATTAACATCCTAATCGGGCGCGCTAGCAATTCTTTGCTAGTTCCGACCGCGGTTAGAGATTAGATTAATGATTGTTTTAGTAAAGGCTAGATATGAACGGAGTTCCGTGTCGAGATAAGGGTTAAGAGAGGGATTCCTTTTCCCTCCGGAAACCCTAATCTACACGCATCACCGTCATTCTAGTTCTAAATCTATTAATGGATAAAAAGGGTAACTTTTAATTAATCGTCCATAACTACTAAATCCTAACGAACCCTACAAGCCTTCTTATTATATTTACTATATCTTTAAAATAATCTAGATCTATATTTTACATTCTTGTTTAACATAGATCCAGAGGACGACCCGTACTCATCTCGGTCTAGCTACGTGCGACACCGTTATTGATTGCGGTTAACTACAAACACAAATTTTTGAATCAATCAAATGGCGTCGTTACCGGGGATACGTGCGTAATTTTTTATTTTTATTATTTGTGTTGAATTCTTAGACGAGCCATATCATTATTAACACAAAACTGCAAATTGCATATTTAACGATTCGTGCGTGAATTTTTGCAAGGAGATCTGGAGTCACAGAATTAAGGAGAACAGGAAACAGAGATATTTTTAGAGATCCAGAGTAGCACAGAAGGCTATACAAAAAATTTCATCAACTGTTCCTTCTTACACGCGGCGGAACCGCGGCAAAAGAACCCATTCAGCGGCGGAATCGCGGCAGGTTCGAGGAATTAGGGCTTCAATCTTCTCTGGTATATTTCTTAACTCCTTCTCTCTCTCCTCAAATCCAATAAACTATATTTTCTGCAGGATTCTTTGCAAAACTGCTCCGCTAAAAAAATCTTTTTGCAAAAAATTTGTTATTGGTTTTGTTTTGCATATTTAATACGTACTTTAAGGGGCAAAGACCAAATCAAGATTAGGTAGGGATTTCATCACCCTTCCTAAGCCCCACAAATCACAAACCGAGCATCTAGATCTACCCTTCATTAATTTAAAAAATATCTAGACCAGACTCTAAGGACTGTCGCGCTCAATAAGGACAGAGGAAGGTCGTGGGTAATCTATCATTTATCCGCATTACTTTTGTAGTGCCTAGGCAAGTGTGACAAAGGCTAGTGGTTTTTAATTAGGCCCACGACGTGGTTCCTTCCCACTTACCTGGCACTTATCTGGCTACAAGGGTAGTACGAAGGCGGTAGAGGATTTATCCTACGGCTTGTCCTTTGGAAGTCTAGGAGCGGTCTAGAGACTAGACCTAGGTAAGCTTAGTTCTAGGGTTGCTTGTGCATCTTAGGGAGATTTGTCTTGAGTCCCACTTTTTCAAAACAAGCCAATTTTAAATCACACACACGCTGCCACTTGCACTAAACCCGCTTAGTGCATGCTCGGCTGGACACGGGATCCTAGTGCCCGTCTTGTCCGCGTTCCTGCTATCGACGCCGAAGTCGGTACTTCTTCATCTTCTTTTCCCCCACCACACACCACATCAACCGTGATGGGCGGCACTCCATCAGAATATAACACCACGCTGCCACCGCCCGTAGGTGCCCAGAATCCACCGCGCATCTCTCTCCAAGAGAGATGCTATCCTATTCGTGGTCCCCTTCCTACTTGTCTATCTCTTCCACCACCTAATGGGGATAATTTCGAAATTAAACCCCACTACATCAATCTGCTGCCCAAATTTCACGGGCTTGAGTCGGAAGATGCATACGTTTTCATCACCAAATTCGAAAACGTATGCGCAATGATGGGTACTTCACAATTGACTTTAGATGCTATGCGCTTACGTCTTCTCCCATTCACACTGTGCGACTTGGCAGAAAAATGGCTTTATAATACTGCCGCACACTCTATCACTAATTGGGATGAATTCGTCGTAGCATTTCTTAAGAAGTTTTACCCAAATCATAAGACTGCACATGTGAGGAGCGAGATTAACCAGTTCACCCAGCTTCCCAATGAACCATTTTGGAAGTGCTTTGAACGTTTTAAAGATCTGCTTGTCCAATGCCCCCATCACGGAATACAAAGATGGGATTTATGTCGGATTATATATGAAGGCATTAATCCAGCGACAAAGCAGATGCTTGAAACAATGTGTCAATGCAATTTCATGTCTAAAGATGATGGTGAAGCATGGAAATATCTGGAAGACCTTGCTGAACACACGTTGCAGTGGGAAAGCGTAAGACCACCTACAACCAAGGGAGGTATTCACCAGCTCGACGTTTCCATCGCAGTAAAAACCGAAATGGCAGCGATGCAGAAGAAACTCGATTCTATTGAGAACAAACTTTCATCAGTCTCCCTAAATCAGGCCACGCTTCCCAAGACTGTCTGTGGTTGCTGTTCGGATCCTTCACACTTAACGGAAGAATGTCCTATGAATGCATCGTTTCAAGCTAATGCTGCTTTTCAGCAGCGACCTAGAAACGATCCTTATTCTTCCACATATAATCAAAGATGGAGGAATCATCATAACTTTGCTTGGAATCAAAACCAACAAAGCAATTATCAAAGACCTCCTCCACTGCAACCACAACCACAGAATCAGCCCCCTTTTCAGTCACAGAATTTCCAAAATCCGGCCAACATTTCTACACCACAAGTGGCCGGTATTGACAACTCACTTGCACAAACTTTGGATATGTTCATGAAACAATCCATGCAAAATTCGGCTGAGATGAGGTCCTCTATTGATGCCCTAATGAAAAACTCCTCCTCCCATGGTGAGAGTATTAAATCAATAGAAAACCAAATCGCACAGTTAAACGCCGCAATGAGTGCGAGAGAGAAAGGGAAACTCCCATCTCAACCCCTACCGAATCCTGGCCATTCACAAAGTCATAATGTGAATGTCGTCACTACGTTGAGATCGGGGAGAGTGCTGAACAACCAAGTGGGTGAGCAAGTTGATGATAGTGACACATTTGATACCCCTTCTTCTTCTTCTTCCCCTAACTCGTCTAGTCTTCCACCTTCGTCCGAGCCTATTCTCCGTTTTCTCCAAGGCTCAAACATTTCACCAAATCTATCTACGTCGATTCCCACTCCAATTTTGGGATCGAATCCGTCGCCACAGTCTTCTCCACAAACGTTGGACCCAAAACTTATTGATCGAGCTCCATTTCCAAACCGATTAAGGGCCAACCGACCTAACCCGCAAATGGAGAAGATTGTGGAAATGTTTAAGCAAGTTAGCGTGAATATTCTTCTTCTAGATGCTATTCAACAAGTCCCATCTTATGCAAGAATCCTTAAAGACTTGTGCACTAGGAAGAGAAAAACTCAAGTGCCTAAAAAGGTTTTCATGACGAGTAATGTTAGCACAGCTTTTACCCAACAAATACCAAAGAAACGTAAGGACCCCGACTGTCCTACAATCTCTATTTCTATTGGGGGTAAAAATATAAATCGTGCTTTACTCGATCTAGGCGCTAGCGTCAACTTGCTTCCTTATTCAGTATACGAGCAGTTAGGAATTGGAGAGTTAAAACCTGCCCATTGTACTCTCCAAATGGCTGACCGATCTATCACCAAACCTCGGGGCGAACTAGAGGATGTGTTAATTAAAGTCGAGGAATTCATATTTCCCGTGGACTTTATTGTTTTAGATATACAACCTGTGGCAAACCCACGCAATCAAATCCCGGTGATACTTGGTCGACCCTTCCTAGCAACTTCTAACGCTGTAATTAATTGTCGTAACAGTTCTATGAACTTATCCTTCGGGAAAATGACAATTGAGCTTAATATTTACAAGCTAGGAAGTCAGCCATCAGAACCTTCTGCTCAATTGTTGGATGTTTGTTCCATCCACGAGATAGCTTCGGAAAGCTGCATGGATGAGGAGCTTTGCTTTGATGTTCTCGACAACATTAATGAGACATCGTTCGATCTTGCACCACTTTACAGTGAGGATATTTTCAATGAGTCCGACCTTGAGATTGAACCCGTTGACTCGTTGCAAAAGTCAGCAGCCCTTTCCGAGTCAATATCTTATGCAAGTTTTGAACCTCTTCGGGAGTCCGAATATCATTCGCTTACCCCACCTTCTATAGTCTCTCCGCCAACTCTTGATCTCAAACCGCTACCTTCTCATCTTAAATATGCATATTTAGGAGAGAATGAGACTTTGCCAGTGATTATTTCCGCTTCTCTAGCCTTAGAGCAAGAGAATGCACTTTTGGCAGTGTTGAGATCGAATCGGGAAGTATTTGGTTGGACTATGGCTGACATCAAAGGGATTAGTCCCTTAATTGTTGAACATTACATACATCTGATGGATGAAGCCAAACCAACCCGAGACCCACAAAGACGGTTAAATCCCGTTATGAAGGAGGCGGTAAAGAAAGAAATCGTCAAGTGCCTTGATAGTGGAATAATTTACCCCATATCTGATAGTCAATGGGTAAGTCCAATTCATGTGGTCCCTAAAAAGTCTGGCATCACGGTCATCACTAACGAGGCTAATGAGTTAATCCAAACACGCACCCAAACTGGGTGGCGCGTATGTATCGATTACAGGAAACTCAATGCCGCGACGAGGAAAGATCACTTCTCTCTACCTTTCATTGACCAGATGTTGGAACGATTAGCGGGACACGAATACTACTGTTTCTTGGACGGATACTCTGGTTACAACCAGGTCCCCATCGCTGAAAAGGATCAAGATAAAACCACTTTTACTTGTCCTTTCGGAACTTTTGCTTATAGACGCATGCCCTTTGGGTTATGCAACGCTCCCGCTACATTTCAGCAGTGCATGATGGGGATATTTTCAGATATGGTGGAAAATTTTCTAGAAATTTTTATGGACGATTTCTCCATTTTTGGGGACTCCTTTGAGGACTGCCTTCGTAATCTTGGCGCTGTTCTTACCCGCTGTAAGGATAAGAACTTGACTTTGAATTGGGAAAAATATCATTTTATGGTCCAAGAAGGTATTGTACTTGGACATATAATTTCACATAAAGGCATTGAGGTTGACAGAGCTAAAATAGATGTCATTCAAAACCTCCCTCGTCCCAATTGCGTCAAAGATATACGATCTTTCCTTGGTCATGCAGGATTTTATAGGAGATTTATTAAAGACTTTAGCAAAATTGCTAGACCCTTAACCCTTCTATTGGCCAAGGACACTACTTTTCACTTCGATTCGGATTGTAAGGCTGCTTTTGAATCGCTTAAAGAATCACTCACTACAGCCCCCATTCTATCATCTCCGGATTGGAACCACCCGTTCGAGCTTATGTGTGACGCGTCAGATTTTGCTATTGGTGCTGTCTTAGGACAGCATATTGATAAGATGCCACATGTAATTTACTATGCAAGTAGGACCTTGAATGATGCACAAATAAATTACACAACTACCGAGAAAGAACTCTTGGCAGTTGTATTTGCATTGGAGAAATTCAGGCCCTACTTGATTGGCTCGCCTATTGTGGTTTACACAGATCACTCCGCCCTACGACATCTTTTATCGAAGAAGGATGCGAAGGCCAGGCTAATACGTTGGATCCTATTGTTACAAGAATTTGATCTTGTCATCAAAGACAAGAGTGGATGTGAAAACGTTGTAGCCGACCATCTTTCACGCATCACTTCTTCGCCAACTGTGACCGTGCCAATAAATGACTCATTTCCCGACGAACAGCTCTTGAATGTATCTTACGAACCTTGGTTCGTGGATATCGTGAACTATCTTGCGACGGGACTCATACCTAGCGATTGGTCGAAACAAGACAAACTTCGATTTTTATCCCAAGTAAAATATTTTTACTGGGATGAACCATATCTATTCAAGTATTGTTCCGATCAAATCATTCGCAGGTGTGTCCCTAACGATGAATTCAAGAGCGTGTTATCATTTTGTCATGATCAGGCATGCGGCGGTCATTTTGGACCTCGAAAAACGGCGGAGAAAGTTTTGCAATGTGGTTTTTATTGGCCAACATTATTTAAAGATGCATTTGAACTTTGCAAAACTTGTCCGCGATGTCAGCATTTGGGTCGGATTTCACGAAGGAATGAGATGCCGCTCCAACCTATATTGGTTGTGGAAATATTTGATGTTTGGGGTATTGATTTTATGGGCCCTTTTCCCAACTCCTTTGGGAATCTATATATCTTGTTAACGGTTGATTATGTCTCGAAATGGGTGGAAGCTATACCGTGTCGCACTAATGACAACAAAGTTGTCATTAAGTTCCTTAAAGAAAATATCTTTTCGCGATTCGGACACCCTCGCGCTATCATTAGCGACAACGGGACACATTTCTGCAATAGGTCTTTCGAGGCCTTGATGCGGAAATATTCAATCACTCACAAGCTTTCTACGCCCTATCACCCCCAAACAAGCGGGCAGGCTGAGATCTCTAATAGGCAGATCAAACAGATATTGGAGAAGACGGTTTCGAAAAACCGTAAGGATTGGTCAACCAAATTGACGGATGCTCTTTGGGCATTCCGCACTGCTTATAAGACCGATCTTGGTATGTCTCCATATCGTCTTGTGTTTGGGAAGGCATGCCACCTCCCTGTTGAGATTGAACATAAGGCAATGTGGGCTATTAAAGAGCTTAATTTTAATCTTGATCACGCAGGCAGCTATCGGAAGCTGCAATTGAATGAGCTAAGCGAACTCCGCGATGAAGCTTACGATAATGCGGTGATAATAAAGAATAGGACTAAAGTGTTCCACGATAAAAATCTTTTTAGAAAAACCTTCACATCGGGGCAACAAGTCCTTCTTTACGATTCCCGTCTCCATCTTCATCCGGGTAAGCTTAAATCTCGTTGGAAAGGACCTTTTGTGGTGCGGTATGTACACCCGCACGGAGCAGTTGAAGTCGAAAATTTGAAAAACGGTTCGATTTTTAAAGTGAATGGGCATAGATTAAAACCGTATTTTTCTGCTGACCCCGCGGAGGAGCTCCTGTTTTTGCAGGAGCCGCTTTATCAAAACTAAATTTCCTCCGCCTCACCTCCATGTTTTGATAACTTTTTCACATTTTAAGAAATGGAGGTGAGTAAAAAAAATGGATTTGATTGAATATCTGTCCGTGTCAAAGAATAAGTTTGGGGGAATTTTTCATTTAACTATTATTTTACCCCTTGTATCTCTCCCTTAGTATACAGGTCCATGTTCTCAAAAGGCTACATCAGTGAGGACACTGCTGAAAACAGCTTTGGGGGGAGGTTTGTATTCACTGAATTATCTTTGACACCGGGCATTAAAAATTTTTTTATAACAAAAGAATAGAAGGTGAAAAATTACATCCAAAAGATTGGAATAGTTTAAGAAAACCAAGAAAATTAGAAGTTTTCTTATACGAACTAGTAATAAGTAGTTATGAGCTGTTGTCCTAAGGGTTAGTAAAATAAAGGAAGTCACTAATCTGAGGATAAAAATAAGTCTGAAAAATAGTTTCTATTCTGGAAGCCAAACATTTGAATGTTGATACCCTACTATATGCACTTACACACGTCTTGAAACTTGGGATAGTAGAGGATACCTTGGAATGCTCTTGTCTAAAAGCCAAAGTATGAAGGAAATGAAAAAAAAATAATGAAGAAAATATGAAAATGGTGAAAAGAAAAAAATGAACACTGATTTTGTTATCGCCAAGGCAGCAATAAAAAAATATAGCAAGGGTGCCTCTTCACCCAGTGCCCTAAGGCCAACTGGTCTGGGAGTCACTGCTAAGCCTTAGGTGGTGCAAGACGAGGAAAATATTATCACCGAATCTGCAAGCACATGAGTAATCGATCGGTTAGTACCTCGAGAAGTATTAATGGTCGCATGAAAATGTGTGAGCAAACCTAAGTATTCATAAAATTAAAAAGTACTGAGGTAGATGGACAAGAGTATGATAGCTTGAATTGAATTCTCCGAGTGTAGGGATGTTTTTTTACACACACGTGGGGTTATATGATCAATGTTTGGATGAAAGGTAGGAATGAAGAATAAAGACGATGTTTTATTGAGGGATGATGTGATTTCTAACATTTTTTCATGACTATTAAGATAGGGCTCAGGACAACTGAAAAGCTAGTATAGTTGGAAACTCTTCTTTTCAAGGCCTTTCTTTTATGGTTCTTATTTTTATATGTAAATTTCACCATCTTTCTTTTGTTATTGGATTTTGTGGGTGTAATCCGCTGAAAACCCTCAGGAGACAACACTCCTCCTACTAAGGACACCTAGAGGTTTAACGGCTTGTTGCACGTGCTCAGTGCAATCGTGTCTGCCTACGAAAGTGTGCTTAGTTTTCTCCTTTCTTTTTCTCCTCTTAAATAAACTAGTTTGCTCAGGACGATCAAAGATAAGTTTGGGGGTATTTGTTCAGTTGATAAAACTGCAAATTTGTCTTACATTTTTCCTACCATTTTCATATTAAAAAAGGACTTTATTATAATATATTATACATATGAGGGTTTATGTGTAAAAACATTATTTTCCATGTGTTAATATATTTTAATTAGTATTTGGTAGGAAAATGTATGCAAATAATATTATTGACCTAATCCTAGTAGAACAAAGTCTACTAAAATCTTATTTGAGTTGTTGTGCAGAATATTTCCAAGTTGTGCAGAATTTTCCAAGGCTAGAATCAAGCAAATCAAGTTGTTGAAGAAATCTTGCCAAATTAAGAAGCAAACTTGGAGACCAAGTCTGGAAGCAACCGAGAGAAGATTTCTTAATTCTAAAGGTGCCTTAGATTGCCAAATGTCACAATCAGAAAGCCCAAGAAAATTGACAAAGAGATCTCTCTCTTTGAGCGCGGATCCGCGGCCCTAGCCACCATTTGCCGCGGATCCGCCGCACTTCTATGGAGTTGGGAGCTAAGATTTTTTGGGGTGAATATATGCTATATTTTACCAAGTTTTCAATCTAAAGATTCTGGCTTTGCACTATAAAAGGGCACCGAGAGCCTCTTGGAAAAGTTATCAAGCCGAAGAGATCATGAAGCTCCCGACGCTCACGCATCCAGGCTGATCATCGACTGTTCGACTACCTCCTTAGGAAAGATCGAGAAGCAACTAGTTGTAATCATTTTCTATGGATTAAAAGTGTAGTTTGTTCAAGTCGATTAATAAAGGTAGTTATTTTATTTAATTATTTTTTTTACATTATGTTTTCCCTCTCTTTGTTTTCATCTTCTTTTCCCAACATGCGCGAGTAATTCTCCGCTTGTTAGGGTTCGTAGGATTAGGGTAGGCTAATGGATGATGAAAATAATTAAACCCTTTTTAAGTCCTATAAAGTTTAGGAATTTTATCAAAAGAATCATTAACATCCTAATCGGGCGCGCTAGCAATTCTTTGCTAGTTCCGACCGCGGTTAGAGATTAGATTAATGATTGTTTTGGTAAAGACTAGATATGAACGGAGTTCCGTGTCGAGATAAGGGTTAAGAGTGGGATTCCTTTTCCCTCCGGAAACCCTAATCTACACGCATCACCGTCGTTCTAGTTCTAAATCTATTAATGGATAAAAAGGGTAACTTTTAATTAATCGTCCATAACTACTAAATCCTAACGAACCCTACAAGCCTTCTTATTATATTTACTACATCTTTAAAATAATCTAGATATATATTTTACATTCTTGTTTAACGTAGATCTAGAAACCATTCTATAAAATTCTTTATCCCTCCTCTCTTTCTCAACACATCTAAAGTAAAAGTAAAAGGTTCCACGTTTCCCAGAGGACGACCCGTACTCATCTCGGTCTAGCTATGTGCGACACCGTTATTGATTGCGGTTAACTACAAACACAAATTTTTGAATCAATCACCAACTCATGGACTTAAGCGTCCTTAAACCAACTCATGGACTTAAGCGTCCTTAAACCTATGGACTTAAGCGTCCTTAAACCAACTCATGGACTTAAGCATCCTTAAACTCATGGACTTAAGCGTCCTTAAACTTATGGACTTAAGCATCCTTAAACCAACTCACGGACTTAAGCGTCCTTAAACTCACGGACTTAAGAGTCCTTAAACTTACGGACTTAAGCGTCCTTAAACCAATGGACCACCATGTCCCTAAACTGGCAGTGGACCACCATGTCCCTAAACTGGAACAATAGAGCCCCCAAATGCTCTTTTGTCAGATCTAAACGATCCCGTTTATGTTGATCTTAGCCTCAAATATGGTTAACGTATCCTTAAACCTTCAAACAGACTTTAGTCCCAAATTGGACTACAGATCCCCCAATTAACTTCGGTTCAAGGGTACATCTCTGAACTCCTCTGACACCTGTCGTTGTAATCCTTCAACGTTGTCAGAGAGATGATGGGTCCTGATAGCCATACATGCAATGGACCACTATGTCCCTAAACTGGTACAATCGAGCCCCCAAATGCTCTTTTGTCGGATCTAAACGATCCCGTTAAGTTGATCTTAGTCCCAAATTAGACTAAAGTATCCTTACCAAACGTTTAAGTTGATCTTAGCCTCAAATATGGCTAACGCATCCTTAAACCAAAACCTCAAACCCAAATCTAAGAAAATACGGATTTGGACTAATCCACGTCCTACGGGCGACGACATAAATTAGTCTCCGTATACAATCCACGGGCAACCACAAACAAAACAAACACCCACGACACGAAGTGAAATTCTGGAGAAGGAGAAAGTTGTTACTGCGATGCGGTAGCATAATTAACTGCAGGGGCTTGCGCCTGCAGGGAAGAGCGTCCCCACAATCAAAAACCCCTCAAGCAAGGGGGAATCTGACGAAGTCTGCTACATCGGCCGCATCCGTCCAAACCTCCGATACACGGTGCCATAAATCAACTTGGCATCTTCAGAGAGGTGGACGGATAAAACTAAATAGCATCTGCCCCGAATCTCAGGCAAGATGAACCTACACGGTCGCGTCTCTGTATTCGGCGGTAAACAATTGGGAAACTAGCCCAAATGGACCATATGGGTCATAGACCATCTTCTCTAAAGCCGGAGCTGCGGAACGAAAAGGGTAAAGGGAAGGCAACATTCGTTGCGAATACTTAATAGCAGCCTAGCGCCCCGAAACTAACAGATCAACTAGAAGAGAGACGGCGATACTATAATGAGAAAATGAAGCGTCCTTATTCATTCCCTTGAGACAAAATGAAGAGATTGTTCGAGCTAGCGGTGCGCAACAGGCTCATCAATCTGCCGAATCCAAAACGACCGTTGCAACCCGGCGAAGCTAATAGTCCTAATTATTGCCCTTACCATCAAACGGTAATCCATCCAATTGAAGATTGCTTCGTCTTTAAGGGATGGATCGAGGACCAATACCAACAAGGCTAGTTTGCGCTGTCTGAGAAGTGGAAAGTAAGCCCACCACAACCGCACACTCCTAAGAAGACGGACACACCGGGGGCATCGTGCTCTTTTGTTGAAGAAGCCCCAAGGGAGGTCGTTCTTTCAGCCAAGACTAAAAGAATGCTGAAGGAGCTCCAAACATGTCCGGCGACTAAGTGGAAAAATCCACTGGAACCCGAGATCATCGAGGGAATGCTGAAGCCGTGCCCAACTCCAAAAATTGGCGGAGATAGTCAAAGTGCTTACACCCAGCTGTCAAAATCTTCGAAGAAGGAGAAGACCAAAAGGCCCGTGAAGCCTGGTGACAAGCGCACGGACCTGCAAAAACAGATTGACGCGTTGGAAGAATACAATCAAAAAACGCGGACTCCAGTCACACTCCAAGAATTTCTCGGCCACGTCCTCGAGGACGGAGATGATGACAATGGAGAAGACTCGTCGGATGAATCTGAAGATCATGTGGAAAGTTGCCATGTGATCTCTCACTAATTAATAAACGATGAAGAAGACCTGTATGCAGAAGAACTGGGGGAAAATCCTGAGCCTGAGCTTCAAGGACCATCGGACGAAGCAATTGATGCATTCTTAAATGAAGCTCTTTTGAAAAGCAAAGCTGATCGAGAGCGGGAGATAGCCATATTTGAGAAGGCTAAACGGCGGCGACTAGACGAAAGGGTTGAAACACTCCCACCAGGTTAGAGTACAGCTGCCGCAAATAAAAACAGGTTCAAGACGAGAAAAAGTTCGCCAAAGCCATATCAATGGGAATGAAGCTGCCACCCTCCGATGGAAACACTCATGATGAAGCGGATATGCGTCCTAGCTACTGCTTATATCATCGAAAGAGCGTGCACCCCACTGAAGAGTGCAACGCTTTTAAAAGATGGTGGCAAGGATATGTTGATCACCGACAACAGTTCAAGCGGATGAAACGCAAAACTCGTCGGGAGCGAAGGAATACGACCGAAGAGCGCAAAAGAACGACCAGCAGCTGTCACATGGTCGATGCTAGGGATCTCAAGTTCTCACATTCGGAAGCGATTCTGATGAAGAAATGACTCTCGCCCCTCTCTTCAAAGAATCCACCTCAGGAAATGAGGAAGAACCAAAAAACCGCGAGAATATTCAGTTGCGCAATCGTACGCTTCCTGAAAAGAATATTGGACCTGCTAATAGTGGACCGAGTAGAAAAGATAAGGGGAAAGAAAAAGTCCCTGAAGATATCGCCCTTGATGATTAAGTCGTCAAAGAGCTTGCAACCAAGGACCCACCCAAGAAAAATAAAGCGGATTACAACGTCCTGGAACACTTGAAGAAGATACCCTCGCAGCTCAGCATTCTGGACACCCTTTTGCTATCCAAGGAGGCGAGAGATTCTCTGATCAAGGCGTTACAAGAGCCCGAACAATTCCAAGCTTTCCTCGCCGAAGAAAAGATGAAAGATGAGCTGGAAGAAGTGCGCACAGCCGATATCACCTTTGGCGATGAAGATCTCCTCCTCGGGACATGCGAACACAACCGTCCCCTTTATGTCTTCGGATACTGCCATGATATTAAGATCGGTAAGATCCTGGTCGACAATGGGTCCTCAGTTAATCTCCTTAATGTAAAAGTATTGAAGGAAATCTGCATGAGCGTTCAGCACCTCGCTCATGATAAAATCACTATCTCCGGGTTTGATTCTCAATCATCAAGGACACTCGGGTCTGTGATACTAATGCTGCGCTTTGGGCTGCCAGTCACTGACATCAAGTTTCACGTCATTGATGCTAAGACCTGCTATAATGCTTTGCTCGGCCGGCCTTGGTTGCATGAGTACAACATCATCCCTTCTATGCAACATCAGTGTATGAAGTACTTTAAAGATGGTCTCGAGTATATTGTGACAGGGGAATTAAATCCATTCTCCGTGAATGAAGTCCGAAAGTACGAAAATGCAAAATACTTCTTACCAGATTTTGAAGATACGGGGTCACAAACCAAAGGACAAAGCTATCACCACTATTCCGGTCTTCGGGAGTGATACCGAGGAGGAAGAAGAAATAGTTTATTCGGGGCTGCCTCAATACAACAAGCCGGGACCGTCCACCCCTATGTTGATCTTCGGCAGTGACTCAGAAGATGATGTCAATACCGTGTTCTCTGCCCGGCCATCAATACAAACTTTTGCTGACAATGATCAGAGTTTGCAAATTGTCATGGTTCCGCAAGAGCATTATAAAGAGCTCGATGCACTTGAAACTTATAGTGTGCAAGAACTACAGAGATTCTACGTTCCCCCCAGGCGAAGAGGTGAACAGGTGATCCTCTTCTACCGATCCGGGGAAAACAAAGTGGAGAGAGAAATGTGGCACGGCGCTAAAGCTACACTTGATAGGCTCCAGCCCATCCGCTTGCCCAGATACTACACAAGTGGATTGAAAAGACTGTTGAGGCGCCAAGGCTTACCCTTCAAACAGACTGCTCGACAGGCTCAATTTTACAACAGGATCTGGAACGTTCCCGGAACTCAGCGAAAATTGCCCAACGGAAAAATGGAAACGGCCGGGCTTGGGTATATTCGATCCAAGAAACGGGAGCGAGTCCATGGCAGTTACGTCATACATGACTTCGATGAAGAAGAAAACGTTATGTTGAAAGATGCTGACCCTGAACCAAAACAAAGTCCCGCTATGAAAATACCAAGTCCGTCGTTTGAAGAACAGATGGACAAGCTGATAAGGGAAGCAGGTCAAAAGGTTCGAGACGACCATAATCGCGAAATGTCCATCTACGAGAAAGCCAGGACGCAGCGCCTCCTTCGACAGGCCATGGAGAATGACAATGCTCCTTGTCGCCAGCCCGTCATACAAAAGACCCAGCGCAGAGGCAAAAATAAACCAAAGAACGGAAAAAATGTTCGACAACAGCCAAGCGGGTCTAAGAAGCCACGCGAGCAAGAGTCGAGCAGCCGGGATCCGTCCCTTATAAAAAAGATGGGTCGAGAATATTCATTTCCCCAAGAAAAGACAAAGAAGATATTCGATCTTGTCATGAAACATCGGATGATGACACTCCCAGAATCCAAGCATCCCGAGCAAGCAGACGAGGTCTCTCACCCAGACTATTGTTCTTACCACCAAGCAATAGGGCATCCTCTCGAAGACTGCTTCACCTTCAAGAACTGGGTTGAAGACCAATATCAACAAGGCAAGTTCGCTTTATCCAGCAGCTGGAGGGTAAGCTCGCCATAGAAGCATGAACCAAAAGAGGCGTGTATAGCAAGAGTAGAACCAGATCAATATCGGTCTTGGAAACAATCTCGTACCTGCCACGTGATAACGCTGTCAGAAGAAGAGCCCAAGAATATGGATGACCTCCCCTGGTCCTTTAAAAATGATGATGGCGAGGTGATCTCAGAGTTTCCACCGGCACCAAAAGAGCTGGAAGATGGAATACAAACTACTGCAGATAATCTCAAGAAAATTGATTTGGGAACGGCAAGTGACCCTCGGCCGACATTCGTCAGTGAGCTATTGTCTGAAGAAAGGGTAGCTACGCTAAAGGACGTGCTCATGCAGCATAGAGACTGCTTCGCATGGAACTATTCCGAGATGCCGGGATTAGATCCAGAGGTTGCTGTGCACAAATTGGCAATTTCTCCGGACATAAAGCAGTCAAACAAGCGCCGAGACGAATGCGGCTCGAGCTTGAGATGAGTATCAACGCTGAGGTCAAGAAGCTAATCGACTCTGGCTTTATCCAAGAGGCTAAATATCCTGATTGGATTGCCAACATTGTCCCAGTGATGAAGAAAAATGGGACGGTGCGCATCTGCGTGGACTTTCGGGATCTCAACAAAGCTTGCCAGAAGGATGACTTTCCAGTACCGATCACCGAGCTGATGATCGACAATACGTCTACCCACGAAGTCTTCTCTTTCATGGATGGCTCATCAGGATACAATCAGATAAAGATGCATCCCGAAGACCAGAAGCATGCCGCTTTCCGGACCCCTTTGGGCATATTCTGCTACAAGGTGATACTTTTCGGTTTAAAGAATGCCGGTGCCACCTATCAGAGGGCCATGACAAAGATCTTCGATGACCTCTTACATGAAATCGTCGAATGCTATATCGACGACCTCGTAGTTAAAGCCAAATCATACGAGGGACATTTAGAGCATCTGAAGACCGTATTTCAGCGCCTTCGGAAATACAACCTGAAGATGAACCCTCTCAAATGCGCGTTTGGAATCTCCTCGGGCAAGTTCCTAGGATTCGTCGTCCCACACCGAGGCATCGAGATAGACCCGTCGAAGATCAAGGCGATCATGGAAATGCCTCCGCCAAGGACTCTCAAGCAACTGCGATCTCTCCAAGGAAAGCTCGCGTATATCCGGAGATTCATAGCCAATCTCTCCGCCAGGTGCCGTCCTTACATTCACCTAATGAAGAAAGGGACCCCTTTCGTCTGGGATCGCAAATGCCAAAGCGCACTGGACGAAATCAAGCAATACCTACAGAATCCGCCAGTATTGGCCGCTCCCGTTAAAGGAAAACCTCTTGTCCTATACACAACAGCCCTCGAAAGTTCTTTAGGCGCGCTGGGGGCACAAGAAAACGACCAAGGGAAAGAGAGAGCCCTCTACTACTTGAGTCGAGTTCTCCTGGGCGCAGAAAGCAATTACTCCCCCATCGAAAAACACTGCCTGGCGTTGATCTTCGCGATAACGAAGCTCAGACACTACGCGTTGGCATATGAGGTCCATCTCGTATCAAAAGTGGATTCCCTAAAATATTTGATTTCAAAGGCCATATTAACGGGATGTCTCACTAAATGGGCCCTGCTCTTGATGGAGTTCTCGATAACTTATCGTCCCCTCAAGGCAGTGAAAGGCCAGGCCATCGCCGACTTCCTCGCTGAGCATCTGATACCTGCCGACTCTCCCTTGAACTGCGAATTTCCAGACGAACACGCGTTTGACACGATCGACGGGGAGAGAAGGAAGAATGATACCCAGTGGGAACTCTACTTCGATGGAGCGTCCTCTATGAAGAAACACAAGCAAAATACCCCCATAATAAAATCAGGGGTAGGCCTCATTTTTGTGACCCCGCAAGGAGGGATAATGCGCTTTGCCTTCTCCTTAACAGAGCCGCGGACAAACAATGAAGCGGGGTATGAAGCTTTGATAGCAGGTCTTGAGATCGCTGTCGACATGAGAATCGAAAACCTCTTCATATATTGAGACTCCCAGCTGATCGTTAGTCAAGTAAATGGCGACTATCAAACGTGCAAGCCAGAGCTGGTGAAGTACAGTGAGAGAGTGCGGCAACTGCTGACTCAAATTCCCTCCTACACGCTGGAAAATATACCGCGTGCGGAAAACAGCAAAGCGGATGCCTTAGCCAAGCTCGCTAAAGAACTGGCCGACGAAAACCTCGATAACGTGAGGATCGTTGTGCAAAGCCGTCGGGTTCTTGCACCGGCAGAAATATCTCCGGAGTCGTCTGAAGGAAAGGGAGTGACCGAGCAAACGGACTGCAAATAAAAGACCAGGAAAAGGCTGAGGATTTGAGAGAAGTCTTTATAGACTACTTCAAATTCCGTCGAACACCCGAAGATGCATCCTCAAGGCATCAGCTCATGAAACGAGCTCTTTCTTTTGCATTCGTCAATGATACTCTGTATAAGAGATCGTTTGACTCTTTATGGCTAAGATGCCTGGGACCGGAAGAGGCAAAGAGAGTCATCCATGAAACTCACGACGGACTGTGCGGTTCTCACCAAGCCGCCCCAAAGATGAAGTTAAAGATCAAACAGATGGGTTATTATTGGCCCACGATGATCCAGGACTGTCTCGAATACACTAAGCAGTGCCACTCATGCCAGATTCATGGAGGCTTCATCCATCAACATCCAAATCCATTACATCCAACGGTGGCTAGCTGGCCATTCGAAATGTGGAGAACTGACATAATCGGCCCCATCGAACCAGCATCGTCGAGAGGACATCGGTTCATATTGGTGATGTTCATACCAGAATATTGCATTTTATACTGCCCATTCTTACGCTCGTTTGTTTATAGGTATGTACTTTTAATCCGTGTTTGCTACATATTTACAGATTACAGGTTTCCAGTCCAAATATTGCAATTCAACACTAATTCTCCACAGTTACGTCAAAATACAGAACATCTGTCACAGCAGATAAAAGCCGGGTTTCTGTCATCCGCATCCGTCTAATACCGCTTACCAGTTCAAAATGGCAGGACGAAAACAGTCGTCATTTCTGGTCAAGCGTGGGGCCCACTGAAGATATTCAAAGATGCGTGGGGCCCACTGAAGATATTCAAAGATGTGTGGGACCCGAGGGAGTTGAATTCAAAAGTGTTGAAAAGTAAAAGCCAACAATATTGACTTCTGGAACCTGAGGAAATCGTGGAAAGATATTGAAATTCTGTACATATGTAACAACACAGAAAGCCAAACCAGGAACCCACCAGAAAACACACTGCCCAACTCACCAAGATGGCCGCGCATGCGCGGCCAATAGGTGGTATTGGCCGCGCAAGCGCGGCCATGTGGGGCCCACTCCGTGTGAATTTTGGGGGGGTAGTTTGGGTACTTCCCATATGTTTGCTGGTTGCCCTAGAACTCCATTCTTCTGCCTATAAATACAACAGATCCGAGCTTAACCAAGGGAGCCATTTTTAGAGCTAGTTTTGGAGCTTTTCTTTGTTCTTCATTTTTGTAGTTTTGTTCTTCTTTCCTCTTCTTCTTCATTCTTTCTCCATGAATTTGTAGTGAGAGCTTTTGAGTGGAAAGATTAATGAAGATGAGGGCTTGTTATCTTTCTTGTTAGTTTGCTCCCCTTTGAGATTTTTGCTTTCTCTTGCTCATTCAACCTCTTCATTGAGCTTGAATGGGTAAGGGTTAGTTATTGATCTCAAGGGTCGTATTTTCTCACGGACTAGCACTTCATTTCACATGCGTTCTCTACCCTTCCCTTGATCTTGCAACCTCTTCATTGAGCTTGCAAGTTTAAGGGTTGGCTATTGATCACATGCTTGTCTTGAGTCCTAGTTCCGTATTCTTTTTATCGCTTTTTATTACTTGCAATTTATTACCTTGTCTTTTATTACTTGCAATTTTATTCATGCACTTTAATTACTTGTATCTTTTCTTTTCTTTGTTCTTTTCTTTCTGTTCTCTTTTGTTCATTTTGTGAATGTTGTAATTATTATTGTTAAGAAGAAATACGGTTTTATAAGTTAACGTTTCTTTGCCAATTCCTTTTCCCGTTATTTTCCATTTGAACTCCGCCCAAAACCATACGCAAGCGCTCCATTAGGCAACCCTACCCTGACAAGGTAACGGTGATTCCTAACCACGACCGATTGTGTTCGGTTTGGCCGGAGGCGAAAGCAAGAGACAAGAACGGAAGGACAAAGGTAAATAAGCCGGATTCCACGAATACCGCGCTTAAATCCCCTAATCCACGTTGTTGCCGATTGTCTAGCTTCAATTGGTCAAGACTCGGCTCAAAGGTTTTGAGTACGGATTTCTTAGCTTACAATCTCGTATTTTCTTAACAACTTTATACTTGCAGATAAACACATAGGTTAGATCAAACAAACATACAGATTCTTTATTGACTCGTCTAAGACAAGAAGGTAAGATAACACCATCTCCCTGTGGACCGACCCGTGCTCACCGGCTAGCTGCATAGCGACACCGTCCTGATCGCGGTTACACTTTAATTCTTTGAACATCCGACACGCCATCGGCGTGCGATCAAATGGCGCCGTTGCCGGGGAGACGGTAGCGTATTTTCTTTCTTGTTATTCGGGTTAATATTCTTTTTGTATATATATATATAAAAAAAAAGAAATATTCTTTTTGGATAATTCTTGTGGGCAAGAGTGCAGATTTTTGCGTATTTGCAAACTGCAATTGTGGGGAGCAAAGTGTACATTCAAGGTTAAGGTGATTACGAAGTACAGTGCCAAAGATCCGGGTAGTTTGACCCGCGCAAGCAAACCTTTCAAGCTTACCGGATTTGATTCAACGGGGGTTTCCTAACCCAAAACCTAAAGGTACGTACTTTACTAACACCTTCTTCTCAAATCCGACGCATCCAATATACTATTCTTTGCAGGATTCTTTGCAAGTTCGCTAGCAAACGCTAAAAATTGACTAACCCGTATTTGTTGCAGCGTCGCGCTTAAAATAAAAAAAAACGATTGTTTGATTCTTTATAGAATTTTTGAATTGCGCATTGCATACATTAATACGGACTTAAGGGCAAGCGAACCCCACAAGATACGGTAAAGGATTTCATCACCTTTTCCGTGGCCCACAAATCACGAACTTGAGCATAACGTTTACCCACACAAATTTTAAAAGAAACTAGACTTTAAGCCTTAAGGACTTCGCGCTCACTAGGAGAAGTTAACTGTGTTTAGAACCTCGCTTAACGGTATATTGTTTACGGGGTGTCTAGGAAAGTGTTAACGGCGAAACCGCCAAAAGAGAAAGGGTTATTTAATTAAGGAACTTCGCGAAAGCGTTGGAAAACCTCCCCTTATCTCTGCACTTACCTGGCCTCGTGATCAGTGTATCTTAAGCATGTTTCTCGACACAGTTTTACTTCGACAATCAAGTTCTGGAGCAGGTCTAGTTGACCTAGGTGAACCCTAGAACGATTAAGTGTGGTATTTTTGTGTCGTGATTATTTTTGTCCATATTCTTTTTTTTTGTGTATATTTCATTCTTTTGCTAACAACTAACTATAAAAAAAAAACACATTCTTTTTCCTCTCCTTTTCTCTACCTTTCTTTCATTCTCTCTCTTCATATCATGGGTACCCCACCTCGCAAAACTCTTGCCGAACTTTGGTACCCACAACCAGACATTACTTCTTACGGGTCTTGCTTTGGCCGAACATCGAACGACCCCTCCATGCCCAAAATTTCATTGAAAGATCGGATAGACGCGTCTAGGACGAACAACTGGACCCCGCAATCCACTTCGTATCAACCATTTCAAACATTCACCCCTTCTTGTGTTGATACCCCTTTTGAAAGTCCAGTTGTAACCCCGAGACCTATGTCTATTGCTGAACATATTGAACAATCTCGTAGCCGATCTTTCACTCCTTTCACCACTACAAATTCTTGGGATCAACAATTTCATTCACCTTCCTATCTAAATGTTGATCCTACTCCTGTCCAGCCATTCTATTCCTACCAATCCTACCCTACTTTTGAACCTTCCCTAGACATTGCATCAGAACCGCCAATTAGGAGTTTTCAGTATCCCAACAACTTTGAATCTTTTACTGAAACCCCTTCACAACCAATGTCTAGTCTAGAACAGTGCTTGGAAGACTTTAGGGTAGCTTCACGCCAAATGGAGGAAGTAAATGCGTCCATGGCCGCCCTCATACAATCTTATGAACCGGAAGCTAGTTTCCAGCTAGCTCCAAATTTTCCAATGTATGATGAGGCGGTAGGACAGGTTGTGAATTTGAGTGGAGAGAGTGAGATATACCCCCTTCCAAATCAAACCTACCCGTCCCAAATTGAATCCCACAACTCCTGTTTTGAATGTCTATCTAGTGTTCCCAACGATTCACCAGTTGAAGATAGAATGATTAATGAGTTGTGCGACTTTGTAGTGTTTGATTTGCCCGATTGTGAAGGGTCTCTTCCAAGTGAAACCGATCTCAAACCTTTTGACCTCTACACCTCCACTCTAGAACCTGAATTGATTGATATCCATGCTTTTGAAGAGGTGTCTGAGAAAATTGACTTTCACTTGACTGAGGATATTGACGCTGGGAACATTTTGGATGATGAACCCGTGGATTTGGCTGAGTTTGTCTCTTCAAATCATCATCCCGAGTCTTTAACTGTTTCTCCCGAACCCCATATGCGTCTTGATTTTGATGAAATTTGCATGGATAAGCTGAATTTTGAGGAGAATTTTGAGGATATTTTTGAGGATGAAACAGTTCTAGATGATGAGTCGGATTTTCCAATTCATCCTGTTCCTTTCATTGACTGTGTACACCCTCCCGAAACCTTAACCGATACCCTTCCTCAACCACTTCCCTCTATCCTTTCCATCGTTCCGACCTTGCAAGAACCCGTATCACTTTCACTTCGTATATCTGGTTTACCAAGTTCGGCGTACCCATGGTTTCTTACGAATCTTGAGGGATTTGACCCCATTTCTCGACGGGTAAATATATTAGCACAATCACTTTTCACAAATCGCTCATCACAAATTGTGCTAATCTATTTACTCCATTTGCACCCTCAAGTTCGTATTCCACTTCTTTTTCCCTTCCGCCATTCTTCTTCTTATCTACCGAGACCGCATTCCACTTCTCTCTACATACGGTCTCGTGTATTCTCCATTTTCTTCCTCTTCACCTTCTTTCACCAGCCACTGCTTCATCATGATAAGATTTTTGAATGGTTGGTGTTAACTTTTGGCCTGTGTAAGGCCTTGTATAGATTTATACTGTTCTTTCCCCCCTAATCCTGAACTTCAACGCTTAACAGTGGAAACACTGTTTTACTTAAGTTTGGGGGGGACATTTTTTGTATATCTTTTTGTTTTCCTTTTTTGTTTTGTATATAATTTGTTTTTAGGGAGCGCCGACAATTTTGACCCTCTTGGTGTAGCCTGACAGTGAGGGCACTGTCAAGTTTAAGTTTAGGGGTGTGCTCGGTAAGCTTTCTTCCTTCGCATTCATTTGTATATTTTGCATTTGCATACCTTATTTAAAAAACCCATAAAAATCGAAAATTTTTCCAAAATTATAAAAACTTTGTCGTCAAGTTAGCTAATAGGGTAACTTTGATCTTTATTCCGAAAGTTTAGTTGATATATTAGAAATAACTAAATTCTAGGCTTAGGAATTGAAAACCCTAAAAATAACCCTAATTCTGTCTGACTTTGGTAAGTATACGTTGAGTTCAGTTCTTGAGTTAAGTCAAGAAGAAGGAAAAGTATTGAAGCTTTACCGGAGGATAAGTCTGAAAAATAGTTTCTTTTCTTGAGTTCAAATTTAGAAAGTATACACCCTACAAACTGTACTTACACGCACCTTGAAACTTGGGATAGTAGAGGATACCTAAAAATACTCTTGCCTGAAAGCCTAGTATGAAAGAAAAAACGGTATTTGAAGCTAAACACCAAAAGAGCATGTTGAAAGATATGTCCGGTTTTGAAAAAGAAAAAAAAAAGAAAAAGAAAAAAAATAGAATAAAGTCAAGACCTGGAAACTGCTATTTACGCTTTAAGTTCACATATTCAGTAATCGGCCGTTAGTGCCTCAAGAAGCATTAATAGTCGCATGAAAGGTGTGTGAGAAAAACCGTCCATCCTTAATGAAAAGAAGTAGTATTAGGTATTAGGGCAAGGGTAATATAGCTTGAATTGAATTCTTAAGTGTAGGGGTGCAAATACACACACACGTAGGGGTATACAATCGATGTTTGGATAAAAGATAGAAATAAAGAATAAGACTTGTGTTTTATGTAAAGTTGATAAAAATCCCTGATTTGAGGCCTCACTTTAGAAGGAAAACTCAGGAGATCCAAGGTTAAATAGATAGGAGGTGTGAAAATTAAGGGTTGGATATTTCTAACTTAGGATGATAGAACTTCTAACGTTAATACTGAACTGTAGGAGTAGAATCGATGTTAACTTATGACACTAGCTTGACGGGATTTTGTGGGTAGTATCCGCTGAAAACCCTCAGGAGACAACACTCCTCCTACTAGGGACACCTAGAGGTTTAACGGCTTGTTGCACGCGCTCAGTGCAATCGCGTTCCCTGCGAAAGTGCGGTTATCATTTTATTTTTGTGAATAATTGGTTTTGCTCGGGACGAGCAAAAGTTAAGTTTGGGGGTATTTGTTCATACCAGAATATTGCATTTTATACCGCCCATTCTTACGCTCGTTTGTTTATAGGTAGGTACTTTTAATCCGTGTTTGCTACATATTTACAGATTACAGGTTTCCAGTCCAAATATTGCAATTCAACACTAATTCTCCACAGTTACGTCAAAATACAGAACATCTGTCACAGCAGATAAAAGCCGGGTTTCTGTCATCCGCATCCGTCTAATACCGCTTACCAGTTCAAAAGGGCAGGACGAAAACAGTCGTCATTTCTGGTCAAGCGTGGGGCCCACTGAAGATATTCAAAGATGCGTGGGGCCCACTGAAGATATTCAAAGATGTGTGGGACCCGAGGGAGTTGAATTCAAAAGTGTTGAAAAGTAAAAGCCAACAATATTGACTTCTGGAACCTGAGGAAATCGTGGAAAGATATTGAAATTCTGTACATATGTAACAACACAGAAAGCCAAACCAGGAACCCACCAGAAAACACACTGCCCAACTCACCAAGATGGCCGCGCATGCGCGGCCAATAGGTGGTATTGACCGCGCAAGCGCGGCCATGTGGGGCCCACTCCGTGTGAATTTTGGGGGGGTAGTTTGGGTACTTCCCATATGTTTGCTGGTTGCCCTAGAACTCCATTCTTCTGCCTATAAATACAACAGATCCGAGCTTAACCAAGGGAGCCATTTTTAGAGCTAGTTTTGGAGCTTTTCTTTGTTCTTCATTTTTGTAGTTTTGTTCTTCTTTCCTCTTCTTCTTCATTCTTTCTCCATGAATTTGTAGTGAGAGCTTTTGAGTGGAAAGATTAATGAAGATGAGGGCTTGTTATCTTTCTTGTTAGTTTGCTCCCCCTTGAGATTTTTGCTTTCTCTTGCTCATTCAACATCTTCATTGAGCTTGAATGGGTAAGGGTTAGTTATTGATCTCAAGGGTCGTATTTTCTCACGGACTAGCACTTCATTTCACATGCGTTCTCTACCCTTCCCTTGATCTTGCAACCTCTTCATTGAGCTTGCAAGTTTAAGGGTTGGCTATTGATCACATGCTTGTCTTGAGTCCTAGTTCCGTATTCTTTTTATCGCTTTTTATTACTTGCAATTTATTACCTTGTCTTTTATTACTTGCAATTTTATTCATGCACTTTAATTACTTGTATCTTTTCTTTTCTTTGTTCTTTTCTTTCTGTTCTCTTTTGTTCATTTTGTGAATGTTGTAATTATTATTGTTAAGAAGAAATACGGTTTTATAAGTTAACGTTTCTTTGCCAATTCCTTTTCCCGTTATTTTTCATTTGAACTCCGCCCAAAACCATACGCAAGCGCTCCGTTAGGCAACCCTACCCTGACAAAGTAACGGTGATTCCTAACCACGACCGGTTGTGTTCGGTTTGGCCGGAGGCGAAAGCAAGAGACAAGAACGGAAGGACAAGGGTAAATAAGCCGGATTCCAAGAATACCGCGCTTAAATCCCCTAATCCACGTTGTTGCCGATTGTCTAGCTTCAATTGGTCAAGACTTGGCTCAAAGGTTTTGAGTACGGATTTCTTAGCTTACAATCTCGTATTTTCTTAACAACTTTATACTTGCAGATAAACACATAGGTTAGATCAAACAAACATACAGATTCTTTATTGACTCGTCTAAGACAAGAAGGTAAGATAACACCATCTCCCTGTGGACCGACCCGTGCTCACCGGCTAGCTGCATAGCGACACCGTCCTGATCGCGGTTACACTTTAATTCTTTGAACATCCGACACGCCATCGGCGTGCGATCAGGTGACAACTGATTATTTCTCCAAATGGGCAGAAGCAGTACAGTTAAGGGAAGTAAAGACAGAGAATATCCTCTATTTCTTCAAGACGCACTTCATCTACCGGTTTGGCACTCCGTGACGGATTATCTCTGATAACGGGTCAGCCTACAGAAGCCACAAGATCAGCCGTTTCGCACAACAATATAACATAGACTGGAGATACTCTTCGGTCTACAATCCCCGAGCTAACGGTCTGGCTGAGGCTTTCAACAAGACCTTAACAAAGATCGTGAAAAAGACGGTGTCTCGAAATAAGAGGGACTGGCATGAGAGACTGCATGAAGCTCTCTGAGCGTATCGAACTACGTTCAAGACGGCCACGAACACAACACCGTACGCGTTGGTATTCGGTGCGGAGACGGTACTCCCCCTCGAGATAGAGCTACCATCTCTACGAGTGGCGGTTCATTACGAGCTAACAAATGAAGAAAATGCCCACCTTCGGCTTGAGAAGCTCGACGCCCTTGATGAAACCCGGCTCATGGCGCAACAAAATCTGGAGGCTTATAAAGCAAAGATGACGCGCTCATATGAGAGATTGACTAAGCCGAGAACATTCCGCCAAGGCGAACTCATGCTAGTGGTCAAAACACCTATGATCCCCAAACGGGGGAAATTCGAGCCGAACTATGAAGGCTCATACATCATAGACAAAGTTTATCAGGGTGGAGCTTATCTACTCATGGACATGCATAGCGAAAGGCCCTTCAGGCCAATAAATGGTCGCTTCCTGAAAAAGTACTACGCCTGACGAGTCACGGCCTAGGTCAATGATAGATGACGACGACTATGTCCGCTCGCTATCTTCCTAAGCCCAAACTCTATAAGTTGTAGCCGGCTTTCAGACCGAAACGTCCTTAAACTAACGTCGGACCGAAACGTCCTTAAACTAACGAAGGACCGCAATGTCCTAAAACTTGCAATTGACCGAGACGTCGATAAACTACTATGGACCGCAGCATCCCAAGGCTGACAAAAAAAAATATAATATAAAAAAGAAAAGAAAAGAAAAGAAAACGGTATGTCCATAAGCAAATTGGGCACGGATGAAAACCCGAAAGGGCTCCGTGAGTAAAAACAGCAGGGCTACCGACGAGTTTTGTGAAAATCGAAAAGGGCGCGAGCTCGCTAAAAAAGACACTTGCAAGGTCCTCTCGACCTTGTGAGGAGAAACCACCTGCGTGAGATCCTTACGACTTACAAGGGAACAACACACTTAGGGATCCCCACGATTCCTAAGGAGAAATTACACTTGCGAGATCCTCGCGACTCGTAAGGAGAACCCTCCTATGAGACCCTCACGGCTCATAGGATTCAAAAGCCTTAAGCAACAGGGATCTGAACCTGTTCTTAAGCAGCCATCACAACCTCCTTTCTGTCCTACAAGTGTCTCAATGCTGACCCTTGTATACAATCCACGGACGCGAATAAACATTTCCCTAACAAAGGCTTACCTGCAACTAGGGATATGTTTGCATGATGAACAACCCTTGTAAGTCCTCTCGACTTATAAAGAGAAAACTCTTTTGTGAGATCCTTACGACTCTCAAGGGAAAATACTCTTAGGAATCCTCACGATTCTTAAGAAGAAAATACACTTACGAGATCCTCACGACTCGTAGGGAGAAGTACCTCTATGAGACCCTTACGACTCATGAAGTCAAAAGCCTTAGTCGACAGGATCTTAACCCTGTTTACTAAGCCATCTTCGAACATCGACAGAGGCAAATGATGATTCGCTCCTGGCAATATCCCAGTTGTAGCGATGATGATGCCTAAATCGGTATCAAATCCCGAGCTCGCAACAAGGCAAATGCATACAGAACAGCCGAAATGATGGGGCAACTTGCGACAAAATCAGCAAGTAAAAGCGTATGCATACAAAATAGCTAAAATGATGGGGCAACTCGCAATAAAAAGCAGCGAGTAAATAAAAACAAATAGCCGAAATGATTGGGCACCGCGAAAAATAGCCGAAATGATTGGGCAATCGCGACTTTCGCGATATGAAAGCTGAAATGATAGAGTATCGCGGAAAGAAAAATATAAAATGAAACTTATGCACTACAGGTGAGATCACATCGATCCCTGTATACAATCCAGGGGCACAAACAAAGAAGGAATCACACCTTCTCTCCCCAGGCTCCATCAGAAGAAGAAGCCAAATCTCGACGGTTCACAGATAGCCTGGAGATCATCTCAACATTCGATACAACATCAAGCAAAGCGGAACCGCGGCAACTCCCAGTTCCATGACTCGGTGGTGCACAGAAGACCGATAGTCAAACCCCGACTCCGTGAAATGCGAATAAAGTCAAAATTCTTGGTTACGTGGAACGCGGCCTATGTCAATCCTGACCCCGTGGGAAACGTCCAGAGCGGATCCTGGTCCTCGCACAACATGGCAATGAACCCGTGGGAAGCATCCAGAGCGGAGCCTGGTCCTCGCAGAATACGGCTATGACCCCGTGGGAAGCATCCAGAACAAATTCCTGGTTACGTGGAACGCGGCTTATGTCAATCCTGACCCCGTGGGAAACGTCCAGAGCGGATCCTGGTCCTCGCAGAACATGGCAATGACCCCGTAGGAAGCATCCAGAGCAGAGCCTGGTCCTCGCAGAACACGGCTATGACCCCGTGGGAAGCATCCAGAGAAAATTCCTGGTCACATGGAACGCGGCTTATGTCAATCCTGACCCCGTGGGAAACGTCCAGAGCGGATCCTGGTCCTCGCAGAACACGGCAATGAACCCGTGGGAAGCATCCAGAGCGGAGCCTGGTCCTCGCAGAACACGGCTATGACCCCGTAGGAAGCATCCAGAGCAAATTCCTGGTTACGTGGAACGCGGCTTATGTCAATCCTGACCCATGGGAAACGTCCAGAGCGGATCTTGGTCCTCGCAGAACACGGCAATGACCCCGTGGGAAGCATCAAGAGCAGAGCCTGGTCCTCGCAGAACACGGCTATGACCCCGTGGGAAGCTTCCAGAGCAAATTATTGGTTACGTGGAACGCGGCTTATGTCAATCCTGACCCCGTGGGAAACGTCCAGAGCGGATCCTGGTCCTCGCAGAACACGGCAATGAACCCGTAGGAAGCATCCAGAGCGGAGCCTGGTCCTCGTAGAACACGTCTATGACCCCATGGGAAGCATCCAGAGCAAATTCCTGGTTACGTAGAACGCGGCTTATGTCAATCCTGACCCCGTGGGAAACGTCCAGAGCGGATCCTGGTCCTCGCAAAACACAACAATGAACCCATGGGAAGCATCCAGAGCGGACCCTGGTCCTCGCAGAACACAGCTATGACCCCGTGGGAAGCATTCAGAGCAAATTCCTGGTCACGTGGAACGCGGCTTATGTCAATCCTGACCCCTTGGGAAACGTCCAGAGTGGAGCCTGGTCCTCGCAGAACATGGCTATGACCCCGTGGGAAGCATCCAGAGTAAATTCCTGGTCACGTGGAACGCGGCTTATGTCAATCCTGACCCAGTGGGAAACATCCAGAGCGGATCCTGGTCCTTGCAGAACACGGCAATGAACCCGTGGAAAGCATCCAGAGTGGAGCCTGGTCCTCGCAGAACACGGCTATGACCCCGTGGGAAGCATCCAGAGCAAATCCTGGTCCCATAAAACACATTAAAGTCAATCTTGACCCCGTAGGAAATGGCCAGAACAACTCCTGACTCCGTGAAATGCGGATACTGGTAACCTCATCCATCACTTACGGGTCCTCACGACTCGTAAGGGAGCAAATTCTCTTGTGAGATCCTTACGACTCTCAAGAGAAAACACACTTAGGAATACTCACGATTCTTAAGGAGAAATTACACCTACGGGATCCTCTCAACCTGTAGGGAGAAAATTCTCTATGAGACCCTCACGGCTCATAAAGTTGAAAAGTCGTAGGTGGCAGATCTTAACCCTGACTTCTAAGCCATCGCTGACCTATAAGGAAATCAAAATAAATCATCCACAGAATGCACTTACAAGAAGAGACACACCATCATGGAGCAAAACATGTCTTTTATTAATGAATTAAAATGGATACAAAGTACAATTTATAAAAGAATTAAAAAAACACCCTCATTCAGGGGTATGTACAAGAAAAAGAGAATAAAAAAATATACAATTCTTCAAGCCGGTGGACGATTTAGTAGATTTTTTAGTTCACCCCTTTTTCGCCGGGCCTCGGCTTCATGATTTATTATCGTCAAAAGACGGGCCTCCGCTTAAGCCTGTTGGGCCTGGTATGAGGTAAGCCGGTCTTCAAGCTCTTTCTCAGTAACCTTATGAGCTTCGACCATTTCACGAGTAAACACGGCGGCCTTATCAATAGCTACCACCTCCTTGATAGCCTCTTGAAGAACTCGCCAAAGTTCATATGCTTTAGTGGTCTTGGCCGTAAGGTTGGCTTGAAGCTCCCTCGGCGCTTTGGAAGCCAGCTCCCTCTCCGAAAACTTGCAGCTGAGCCTTTTCTCACATGATATCATATTCGCCGCGCACCGCTCAATAAGCCCCTGTAGGCTCGCCTTCGCGGCCACAACCTCCGAAAGAAAGCGTGTGCATTCAAGAACATGCAAGCAAACCTCTACCTGACGAAAGAACTCGACCCATACTTGCACCAAGGTCTCACTATGGTAAGTAGCAAGAAAGGGAAGAGAACTGTTGGCTTCAGCGGCAAACGCTTCGGCCGTGATCAGACTGCCAGCGCGAAGATCCTCAATTAGGGCTGACAGGGAGTGGAGGCTTAGCTTTGCCATCTGTTCTAAGGCGCGCAGAGCATAGGGACCAGGTGGCATGGCAATGCGAGACTCCAGCATGGTGAAAACTGGCAGAGCTGTTCAAATTTGTAAACAGTCTGCGAGACTTGTAAGCAAAAAATAAATGGAACGACGTTGAGACTTTACTTACCCACAGTCATGCAAGAGGGATCTGAAGGCTCCCCAGACCCATCAAGGATCTCAATCTCGTCATCAGCTTCCAGAACTGTAGAAGACATCGATGTCATTATATAAAATAATAATAACACAGTGTGGAGAGGGCGAAATACACTGACCTTGCCCGGAAGAGAGGACGATGCGTTGAGGAGATATCGCTTGCGGAGCGGCCATCTCCAGCAGGCGCTGAAAGGACTTCCTGGGAGACAGATCAGCAATAGACACCACCAATCCGCGCAATTCTGAAAAAGACAGAAGGTTCAGATAATGGAAAGATTATTAATATAAAATATAGAAGGCTACCTTCGATACTTCTCCCATTCTGGGCTGGAGGGATAGCAGCCTCGGCAGCCTCCTCCGTGCCCCCAGGCACATCATCGGGGACGTGGGCCGGTATAACAACTTCCGAGCAAGGAGCAGTAGCTGCCACTGCAGGCTCCAGCGGAATGAAGGTAGTCTCAACTACCTGTCCCCTAATTTCCAGGGCGCCCCCAGAAAGATCCATCATATCGGCAACCAATAAGGATGCCTCTCCCTAGGGAGCAAGCGCTTGGGGAGCAGGAGTCACCAAGGGAGGCTCCATTGCAAAAGCAACGGTTGCATCGACCCCCTCCATACTGATTAGTGCTTCATCGGGATATTAGCAGAGTCTACAGTCAGAGCGTGACTCGAATTCAGACCCTCCGCCATCGCCAAAGTCCCTGCAAAGTTTGTACGAGGATAAGGATATATATATATATATATATGCATACGAGCAATACAAAATATTATAAAGAGATATATAAACATACCGATGCGCAAAGGAGCCTCTAGTATGGCTTTTTCAAGCCGGCGCTCCTTCTCAAGAAGTCGGGCCCGACGGGCTCGAGGGTAGACTCGTGACCACCAGTCCACAATGAAAGCGCGTCTTCGGCATCGGCCAAGATAGGTTGCTTGAGGGCTATCTCACCTCCTTCTTCCAAAGGACCTATGAATATCCGCCGTATCGATGGAGGATCTTCATAGAAGATGACGGTAGGATAAGGCCTCTTTGGGATCCTTACCTTCTCAGTTTCAAGCTGTGAGCGTCTTATAGCCTCAGCCAATTGTGCGGCTTCCTCGGCAGATGAACCTGGGATAAGAAGACCATCATCCGGCGCTATCATGGATATTGGTTCGTCTTGAACGATAGGCTCGGATTCTACTAAAAGATCGAGCAGACGGGTGACTGTCTTCTTCCTCCTCTTCGGCCCAGAACTAATGCCAGAAGACGCTCGCTTCTTTTCCCGTGGAGCTTTGGTACGGCGTTGACCCACTTCGCCTTCAATGTCCTCGCTTGGCGGTGCTACAAATGACGACACGACCATTGCTGACACCGCAGCCGATGACACTGCTACTGGCACCCTATTGCCCCTTGATTGAGCTCTAGTGCGCGGCGGCATGCCAGCTGTGGGAGTTAGATCCACTTTCGCCGTCCCCGGAGTAAGCACGACGATGGTATCTCTCAAAGGAGGACGAACCGCGGCACACGGTTGCGGCGGAACTCCCGTGGCTTGAATCGGAGTAGGAGCCCTATATCCGAGAAGCACCCTCCTCTCCTCGGCAATAATAGGACTGACTCGGTGGAGATACCAGCCCGTGAAAGCCCCCAAACATCAAGGAATATGATCAGTTTCAGGAATCATGAAGCGAGAACCAGTGTTCAGCCGCATGAAGTGATGAGCGGCGTCATGAACAACTTCTGGCGATGGGCTAGGCTCCACTATAAATGCCTCAAAAGGGACGCCCTGGTCATACCCGAGTTGCCGAGCAAAGCAGTGTGGGTTGTACCGCATAAAAAGGGCCACACCATTTTGGCGAAACACCAGGTAACCCGGCCTGATTGAATATAAATGCATGGCTTCCTTTGGCTTCAAGGAGGGTGCTCCCTCTTTTGACAAATCAAGGAGCTGTTGAATCGGTCCTAAAGGAGCAGAGAGGACTCGATCGTTAAACACCATCCCACCCACATTAGCATAAGGACTAAGCAGCACGCGAATAGCATCGGACTGAGTCGGGTCAGGAGCAGAAGCATCCACCAGCCGCATGAGTCGCGGAAAAGTGTAGGCGTCATAAAAGCTGGGTCTCTGATGCGCAGCAAATGCACCATAATACATGCATCTCAATCCATGACGTAAAGTAATGAAGAGAGAAATTTACCACATCTACGCCTGGGGTTGAGGTATTAGCCGCAGCACTTAAACCATGATATAGATGCGCCAGCCCCGCAATACCCACAGCTAGTCGCGTCCCCACGGCAATGCGATGAGCGGGGTAAATAACTGAGGCTCTCATGAAACGACGGTGCATGGGAATGGCGAACCAACTGAGCCAAACACTGATGAAGCCCATGAAGAAAGTCTCCTCATCCATACCAGGAGCTGCGATCGACTCGAAAGACACGGTCGGCATGATGGGAATGTAGAACTGCGGCAGGTCCTCTTCTTTAGTCGGTCGCTTATTTAAACCAAACCTAAAGGGGTCGTTGATATTCGCGAACTTCGGAGCCGTCTTTGACAGGACATCTTCGCGAAGGAAGTAGGCGATAAAGCTTTTAAAAGTGACGTCTTGCTCTTCTGACTCTGCGAATAGCTTCACGAAAATACTCAGGGTCTTGATCAAACTTGAGCACTTGTGGCGGACGGCATTCTCGGTCGACAAGCTGTCAAGCACGGCAGGCTCGGTTTCAAAGACATACTCATCGGGAGGCAGTAATTCTTCATAAAGTGTCCCCCTGGCCGGCAACCCTGAGATCTCGCGAAATTCTTCCAGAGAAATTAAAACTTCGCGATCCCCTAGAAGGAAGGTGTTGGTGGGAAGATTCCATTGATTTAAGAAGGCCTTAACCCACCAAACATGGGGAGATTGATAATGGAAGAGAGACGCATATACCACCTGATAAAGTCTGACCCTCTGCAGTCACGCACGATGGGCGGACAGGATATAACGGGCCCAGAGAAGGTAGCCCATGGGATGTCGAGGGGTAAGCCCTATCTTGTAAATCTGTCCCCATGGCTGGGCTTCGCCCTGGCAAATGATGCGCCCTAAAATGTCGATAGCCGGCACCGGATGGTTCGGAATACCAGTTGTTGAAGGCTCAAGCCGTCCCATAGGGGTCCAATTCAGCATCTCCACAGCAAAGGCGGTCCATGGAGGATCCATCGGCAGAAATGGACAGGTAGGCTCTGTCGGTACCTCGCAAAGGAAACTGAGGCGACCGCGGATGATGTGACCATACCAGGTCCCCTATAAAAGTAGATTGGTGCAATTCGGGTCATGAGCCCTGATCATCGCTATCACCTCTTCGTTAGACGGTGACTGAGGAAAGGCAGCCTCCGAGCGGGTAAAAAGGAAGTATGGAAGAGAAGTCATTGTGCCTGAAATAAAAGAAGGGGAAACTGTTAAGCAAAGTCAACACATGTATATATATATGATTATAAATGTATATATAAAAAAACAGTGGAAGAAAGCGAAAATGACTTATTTTATGGGACCATTGGTTACAAAACACAAGGGCCCCACAAAATCAAGATGGCGGCTTACTAATGATGAGGCAAAGTAATCATTATGAGAACAAAAGGAAGATTCTCAATAAATGAACAGTGGATTTCAAATGACTCTGCACATTCCCGCAGAAAAGAAATCCATCTTGGACTCTGCAAAAATCAAGCAGAATAAGGGAATTAAATTCCCAGAGAACCCTACTGCCAATTTTTTTCCTTTGTTACAAAGAACAACTCAGAAAGAAAAATCCCAAGAGATCTTCTTAAGAATTAAGTTCTTTAGAGGAATTAAATTCCTTTTGAACAAGGGAATTAAATTCCCAGAAATATTTTTCAGAGCCAAAGCTCTTTGAAATGGAATTGAATTCCAGAGAAAAGACAAGCATCGCCATCGACCCCTGAAGATCAGAGAAGCCCTAAGAGATTTATTGTTTAAAGATTAAGTAGTTTTCTTTTTAAAGAACTTAAAAAAATGGGTTCTTGTTAAAGGGAAAAAACCCTTGGTATGGATTTAAAATCCAACAAGGATTTCGACAGAAAGTTCTTCGGCCGTTCAAGATTCTCACCTGAAAAGAAGAAATCTTTGTTGACGGAGTTAAACTCTGGAAATATTTTGAAGCAAAGAACTAAGCTCTGGGAATGAGAATTAAATTCTCAGAGGAAAAACAAGCAAAGAAGAAGATGGAAAAAGTGGAGGCGCTTCTGAAGGGACTCCTGCATTTATAGGATGTGATGGGAAACGTTTCATCTACCCCTTCCCTAGGCAGATCCAACGGCTACAAAAGGTGACAGCGTTGCACTCACGTGCAAACACGTGAGAACAATACTGTGGGGGCATTTATTCCCTCATAAAATATCAGGAAAGACCCCAATGGGCATCACGTACTCACACGTGACCATGGGTCACGTGTAGACACGTGATGGGCTCTTAAGCCCTCCAAAATAATGAAAAGAATTAAATTCTAACCAAACAGGAGTCACGTGTTCACACGTGATAAGTCTTTAAACCCCCCTAGAAAGAATTAAAAATAAAGTAAAATAGCCAGGAAATACCACAATAGGGTATCACGTGCTCACACGTGACCAAGGGTCACGTGTTGACACGTGATAGGTTCCTGCGATATCTGCTTTATAGAATTAAATTCTGGTCAAACAAAAATATAACAAAATATCAGGAAATACCCCAATGGGGTATCACGTACTCACACGTGACCAAGGGTCGCGTGCTGACATGTGATGGTTTCCTGGGACTCTGTTATTATAAAAGTAAAATTCTAATCAAGTAAGCAATTAGGGGAGTCACGCCCACACGTGATGAACCTTTAAATAAACCACTGAAGGAATTAAAAGGCATGATAAAACGGCAAAGAAAGATCCCGACGAGGCATCACGTGTCTACACGTGACCAAGGGTCACGTGCTGACACGTGATGATTCCTTAACTCTTTAAAGAAGCAGAATTTAATTCTGTTTAAAATGTTAATCAAGGGGGGTCACGTGATGGGTGTTGGAGATAGTGCGCTCAGAGTCAATTATTGGATCACAGGCACGTGATTACAATGATTGAGGGAGGACCTATACCGGAAGGACAGTCTTACTCAAGATGATAGTATGCTATCTGGTTTATCTTTATCATCGTGTACTGCTTTAGGTGACCTTACAGGTCACTATTGCACGTTGATAGAGCCCCTAGAATTCTTGCTTGACTGCCAGCAGTATGAAGGCGATCATATACGTGGGAGCTGGGGTCTATAATCCCTAGACGTAGGAGTTTCGAAACAGGGCATCGATACTTCAGAGTAGACTAGTGTATACAGTCGAGACCCCGACGAGGGGCGGTGGCCGGTCTCACAAGCCACTGGTGTCAGTTGGTTCACCTAAGATGTATACAGGTGCTCATTGGGTTATGAGTACACCGGACAGGACTCGCCGGGAACATGCTAGTTGGTCTTATACCTGACGTCAGATAGAAGCTCCCTGGTGACATGTGTACAGGTTAGTTCATCGACCTGAGATCGTCATTTGTCTCGTGTGAGTTCCCACTGTGCTTTGATTACTACCCTACCATGCTCAAAGGAGACGTGCAAACAGGTTTTAGTTGGGTACAGTCCCGAGCCACATAGAGGCAGTGAGCGGATCTGCAGGGGTTCGTCTCTCCCGGTATTGGGGGTGAGGTCGCGCTGTGTCTAGGAGAGCCATTACACGAATTCCTTGGCCAAGGCAGGAGATTTACTGGTAGGTATTCCAGTAGTATCTCAGGGTGTTCTGGACTACACTCCGACACGGCTTGTACCGCTTTTGGGGGTCTGACTTTTACCAACTCCCTAGGCCCGCCATGCGATGCGCATAGACGAACGGACCGGACTGTACGGATATTGTCACTGACAGGCTCAGTAGGGTGTCAGGATGAGTTCGCTCATCGACGTCCCTTTTGGTCAATACCTGGTAGCCCGTTATGTATGGCTAATACCTCTGACGTGCTAGTGGTTAAATCCATAGCCAAAGTATTGACGAGTCTTTAGAGTCCCCCACAGACCGTTTTCTCAAGTTTCGGGCGAAACGCTGTAGAGGACGTATGGAGATATGGCAGGGTTCGATCAGATACGTGCAGTATTGCACGAATCATGATCGGACGGATAATACTAGCGGGCTTTGGTTTAAGCCGGATCCTAGTATTATACAGTGTAGATTTTGTCTCATTGCATTTGTATTCAGTGGGAATACAAATGCGGGTATGTATATACAGTCGCGGGGTTTTCCTGTAATTTATTATGGGATCGGTTTTCTGAAGTTGCCAGTTTGCATTCCGTTTCGGCCAGTTTTCCTTTGTTCCTTCGTGGCCGGATTTTTATGTTGGAGGGGCTAATTTGCAAGTTTGCAAATTGGCATTTGTGGAGGGGTTTTTGTAATTTGTGGCTTCATGATAGTTCTACCATCATGAGATTCTTTTTCCATCCATTCCTTTGCATTTATGAGATAAGAGTCGATTAGGATTTGGATTTGAAATGGTGTGACCATTTTTCTTATTATTATCATAGCATTTCCCCACTTGATTAATTCCATTCTTTTTCCCTTCTCCATGGGAGTTTTGGCCGGCCACACTTGTGAGGAGAGGATTTTCATTTTTATGAGGGAAAAATCTTCATCTCATTCTATGCTTGAAAAATGATAGCTCCATTCCTTTTCAAAGATCATTTCTTCACCTCCATCAAAGGCAACTTCATAACCCCAAAGAGACAAGTGCACCTACACTTCATCTACAGCATTTCTTGGACACGTCGACTCGCCAACTTCATGCCCGAATTGCCTCAGTCCAGAGGTGGGAGCCCGTAAAAGAACCCGACGATGTGGTGCCCGTTCTGACGAGGAGCTGAAGACCGAAGATTCCGCGAGGAGATCGGGACGACGACGAGAAGACCGAAGGACACGAATCGCTCGGTATATCTCTCTACCCCTTCTCTAGTTTGCTAGGATTAGGTTAATGGCCCGATCCGGGATTTTTTTGTGTGGTGGTGCCGGTTTCCAAGTTCTAGAAAAGTTTCGTTTCCGCATTCCGGCGTCGGATTGACGGCCGGAGCGCCGCCGTGACGGTCGGGACGCCGCCGTGCACTTACAATGGGATCCTAAGCTCTCTAAATTGATAGAATTAAATTCTAATCAAACAATCAATTAATAGAGTCACGTGCCCACACGTGATGGACCTTTAAGCCCACTGAAAAGGATTAATAAAGTATAATGAAACACTAAGGAAAAGCCCCAATGGGGCATCACGTGCTCACATGTGACCAAGCACGTGATGTTCCTTAGTTCTGCTAAAAGGCAGAATCAAATTCTGAATAAAAGAGGGTCACGTGTCAACACGTGACAAGTCCTTAATTGATAGGGTCAAATTCTATTTCAATGATCGAACATTGGGATCACATGCCAACACATGATGGGCTTTAAAAAACCTTCTAAGTTAATAGAATTAAATTCTAATTAAGGGAAATCGAAGACCCTAACTGGGAAAGTATTTCTTTAAATCTTTCCAAACAAAAGAGGATTATGCTCTGTAAAGTAGAGCACCGTTGGATTAAAAATCCAATGGTGATTAAAAATCACCAATTTATAGAAAGATCTTATACAAGGGAAGATTTTCCTGAAATTCACCAAGAATAACAAACAGAATATCTTTTGGATTAAAAATCTAATAGTGAATAAAATTCACTGAGTGATCTAAAAGATCATGTTGGTTACAAAACCAACTAAAATCTTTCAATGAAAGATTCATAAAACAAATTAATTCTTTTCTTTCTCCTATAAATAGGAGCCAAGAAGAGAAGAGGAGGGATCTCTTTTTGGCAGGGAATTTTGATTTTCTAAAGAAAAACAACAACCGAGAGAAATGAGAGGAGAATTTAATTCTCAAGAGAGACAAGAAGTTCCTTTCAGAAAAAAAAGAAACCCTAGGTGAGAAAGGGGAAAGAGATCTAAGATCCATAAAATAAAAGAGAATTTAATTCTCAATTTAAGAGTTTAACTCTTCTGAACAAGAACTTAATTCTTCCTTTGGTTGAAGATCTGCAGAAGCAAATCTCCCCACAGGTTGAGAATTTAATTCTCATCGGGGAGATTCTGCCATGCAGATCCAAAAACTTAGAGGGAGAATTTAAGTTTAAGGAATTTAATTCCCCTAAATTCATAGGAATTTAATTCTTCCAAACAGAACTAGGGTTTAACCCTATTTGAGAATTCAATTCTCACAAATTCAAAGGAATTTAATTCCTTAAAACAGAACTAGGGTTTAACCCTGCATGAGAATTTAATTCTCCCAGATAAGAATTTAATTCTTCCACATACAAAGGAATTTAATTCCTCCAAAACAGAATTAGGGTTTAACCCTACAGAGAATTTAATTCTTAAAACAAGAGACTAAAAGCTCTCCATGCATATAAAGAACTTGGTCACGTGGTAACAGGTGACCCCTATCCTCAAAGATCAGAAAAGAGCAAACAAGACGAGGTCACATGCCCCCACGTGACCCATTAACGGACCCCTCAAAATAAGAAGGAATTAGCCCAGAGGCAATGCCTCACGTGCTCCCACGTGACCTTCAAAACAAAGGGAATAAAGCCAAAGGCAGAATCGATTTTGGGCGCCCTCACGTGACCCCATGTGACCTCTAATAAACACTTCAATAAATCAGTGCATGGGTACCCATCACGTTCCCACACGTGATGGCCTGAAGACTTAAAGTGTTTAACACTTATATTCTGGGAATAAAATAAACAGAGGCAAGGCCCAATCTTTAGGCGCCTCACGTGACCCCACGTGAGCGCTCCAGTCTTAGTGTTTAACACTATATTTTTATGCATCACGTGGGAGCACGTGATAGCCAAATATGCTTTAGTGTTTAACACTAATTTCAAACCAGCCTTAGCCCAGATCAGCTAAGTTTTCTAAAGACAAGATCTCTTCTTTAATTGAACCCTAACCACATTCTTCCAAACTTGATCATTTCATATGACATTCAAAATAAAATCCCAGAGCCATGATGAATGGTCAGTGCCCAGCAAGAGATAAAATATGGTCAGAACCCCAAACCCCTGTTTAAGCATTGCTAAATAATGAGGGGCTGAACCCAGAAAAATGTTCAATAGGCCAACAAAGGGCCAACATTTCAAACTTAATTGGACTTAGCCCAAATTGGCCATAAGTCCTCTATTTAGATTTAACTGAGCCCACGTGCTCATAATCTAATTAATTGATCTTAGTTCCAAATTGGACTACAGATCTCCCAATCAACTTTGGTTCAAGGGTACATCTCTGAACTCCTTTGATATTTGTTGTTGTCATCCTTCAACGTCTTCAGAGAGGTGACGGGTCCCGACAACCATACACTCCATAGACTATGATGTCTTTAAACTGTACTGTGGGGTCCTTAAGCCCATGGACTGTGATGTCCTTAACCTTGACCGAGGTGTCTTTAAACTAACAATGGACCACTATGTCCTTAAACTGGTATTGGACCACCATGTCCTTAAACTGGTAATCGACCGCAATGTCCCTAAACTAAACAATAGAGCCCAAATGCTCTTTTGTTGGATCTAAACGGTCCCGTAAAGTTGATCTTAGTCTGAAATGAAACTAACGTATCCTTAACAAACGTTTAAGTGTATCTTAGTCTCAAATAAGACTAACGAATCCTTAAACCCAACCCCCAAACCCAAATCTAAGAAAATACGGATTTGGACTAATCCACGTCCTACGGGCAACAACATAAATTAGTCTCCGTACAAAATCCACGGGCAACCAAAAACAAAACAAACACACACGACACGAAGTGACCATCTGGAGAAGGAGAAAGTGGTTACCGCGATGCGGTAGCGTAATTAACTACTGAGGCTTGCGCCTGCAGGGAAAAGCGTCCCCACAATAAAAAAAACCTCAAATGAGGGGGAATCTGACGAAGTCTGCTATATCGGCCGCATCTGTTTAAACCTTCAATACATGGTTCCATAAATCAACTTGGCATCTTTGGAGAGGAGGACGGATAGCACCAATTAGCATCTGCAATCGAAATTCAGGCCCCGACATCTCAACGTCCCAGTCGCTTCTTTCGGCGGAGAACATGGCAGATGTTTGAGACAATCAGGTTCCCGAAGGACTTCGGTCTCCATTCGTATGATATCGGCGGTCGCAGCTTGACTGTTTGCTAACACGCCTTTAGACAGTTCTATCTCTCCTGCCTTGTATCGCTTTTTGTCACGCCCCGCTTCCCGGTATACGGCGAAGGGGACGCGACGAGGTCCGCTATGTATATACTCAGAAGTACATACACTAAGCGTACCTAAGCAATATAAAATAAATACACAAGAGACAAGATATAAAAAGAACAGCAACTTTTATTTATTAACATTCTTTGTACAATGCATGAAAAGGAAATACAACTGAAATAAAAAGATGCCTAAACAGTGGCATAACAGGAAATTAAAAGTACAGAGAGGAAAAGTGTACAATAAAACTAAAGTGCTGGATTTTGGGCAAACTGCTCCAAGTCTTCTGCAGATGGCTCGATCTCTGCCGGGTCCGAATCACCTAACGACATTCAAAGAAAAAAGAAATAGAATGTCGTCAGCGAACAAGTCGCTCGGTAAGTCTCAAAGGTAAGAGGAGAAAAGACAGAGAGTAAGATAGAGAGAGAGTAGCTTTTATAGTTGTATTATATTTTTTTAGCGTTAAGCTGTTGTTATAGTAAGTTCAAGGGTAAATGTCAACTAATCTCAAGAGTGTTCTTAAACCCAACAGACCACAGTCCAGGGGTAGGGAACCACGGGCCCGAATCAAATGTTAGTAACGGGACTTCGACCGTCGCCGAAGTATTCCAAACTCAACAGGCTACAGTCCAGGAGCATGGAAACACGGGCCCTCATGATTGCTTGCTTGTGTTAGTAGACATGGATTCATGATCTAGGGGGACTCTTGAGATTATGTTGGATTCACGAATGAACTACCCCAATACCCCGTGTAGTTATGTTATTGTTAGTATTGTATTGCATTGTATTGTCTTGTAAATTGAATTGTGTAATTGGATGACTGACCAAAACCATGATATCAGTAAACGGATGTAACTGCATAATCATGTAAATGGAATAACTAGAGAACCATGTAAGTGGAATATATATCCATGGTTAGGTTCAGTCAAATTGTATAGATTGATAATTGGATTCATGGATTCATATGCTCATATTGAATTGGAATCTTGTAGGTTATAGATTGACTTGAATCATATTCAAGTCAGATTAATCAGACTCAAATCCGAGTCAGACAATCAGAAATGTGAATCGAAATCTTATAATTGCTAGGGTCCTTAAGGTAATTTATAAAACTTGAGGGGGTGTTATGTAAAAATACTTTTATATACTTTTCAAAATACGTCTCAAGTATTTATTGTTCGTCTGTAGAGTTGTAATGAGGGTGGATTTTATATTGTGATATTTCTAGTGAAAATATCCTAGTTTTATAAATAAGGGTATTTATCTGTAATGTTGATTATTTGAAGTTCATGGTATTTTAGTAAAAAAATTATTCTTGTGATTCTTTTAGAAAAAGGTGGAAAATTTATATTATAATAAAATAGATATTTAAATGATAAATATACATATGTTTATACAAAAATAATTTTAATAAATATTTTATATTCCAAAAATCTCATTTTCTTAAGATGTCGTATTTTTAAACCTTTCGAGTCCGTATGCTCCTTGCGGAGGTCTGAATCTCGCACTACTAAGCCCGAAGGTGCGCGATAAACTGCACAATCCCGAACGGGTTCCCCAAAAATGGGTTGTAGCGGCGCTTTGCAAAGATTGTAAAATACTAATCCTTTAGAAAACGGCTTTATAAAGTAAAAGGTATTTATTTGCAAAGTGTAATTTTCCGTATTTTAGATTCTAGGGTTTCCTAAGCCAATTAGCATATTTCTAAATGGTCTAAATGACAAGTCGTTAGAAACCTCAAATCGCCTCTTCACCGCCAGTTGTGGCCAGGTAAGTACAAAAGAGGAAGGAGGGATCCGCTCACGAATCGTGAGACGGGCCTTTTAAAGTTACCTTTGCTCACTTGCCTAGCCTATGAAATTCCACATTGCTCACCCCGGTTCTTACGGGGAGGCGGAAACGGCGAAAAACAATTTTTGGCGCAAAGGCAACATGGACTAAAACACGGATCTTTGCTAAACTATGAACTAGCAAACTACTAGAAGTGTTATCTACTATGCCATAGAAGTTATACCTCACGATACCGGTCCTTCGGACCTTCATTCCGCTGTCCCGCTCGTCCATCTAAGCTCTAAGGATCGATCCGGATCTTGGTCACCTCCGCGGCCTCCTTGAGTCGAAGACGATCCACCCGAGAGTTGTACACTGAGCTCCACCTCGAGCCGAGGCAACTAAGACAAGAAGATCGCTAGTCTTGATGTCCTAGGTTGTGTAGAAGAGGTTGATGGCAGTGTTTGTCTATGTGGATTCTTTTTCTCTCAACACATGAGATCAAAAGAATTTTTCAAGAGGAGGAAGATGAAGGAGAACAAGTAACCATGGAGCTCTTTCTTTCTTCTCACTTGCAAGAGAGAGAATGAGAATGAGAAAAATGAATTATCAACAAAAGAAAAAGGGCACCATGGTTGCAATAATACTAAACATCATCATTACTAATCCTATCATGATAAAGTTGATGGCTACATTGACCTGACCATTTTCATAATCCTAAAAGAAAAATAAAACCAAAGAAGAGTGTAGACCTCTCATGAAGGTCAAGGTCAACTTTAGTCAACGGGTCAACAAAGTCAAGAGTGGTCAAGGTGGTCAAATGGTCAAAGCAATTAGCCATCACAAAATTATCACTGAAAAGATTAGTAAGTAATGTCCGCGGCTCATAATGGTTTTGACCGAACGAATTGCCAAAACCCTAATGAGTCCGCCTCAAAATGGTTTTGACCGAATCAACTGTCAAAACCCTAATGAGCCTGCCACATAACGGTTTTGGCCGAATCAACTGCCAAAACCCTAATGAGGCACCTCCTCCTTCTTCGCTCCGCAAAACTGTGCATACACACCCGCATCCGCATTCCGTAGAATGCGAATGCACAGAATACAAGACAAATCCATCCGTGCAATACTAGGATCCGGCTTAAACCAAAGCCCACTAGTATTGCCTGCCCGAACAGCATGCGCACACAAGTGCACGTAAGTGATCGTACCCCTGCCGTAAAACCATACGGCCTCTACACATTTCGCTCAGTGCAAGGAAACTCTCTGTGTGGGACTCTAAAGACTCGACACTACGCTGGCAGTGGGTTTAACCACAGACCGCAAGTGGCACTAGCTGTAGGTAACAGTCCCCAGGTAGATGTCGATAAGAAGGTCGATGAGATAAAACCCATCCAAACTCCTACTGAGCCTGTATGTGACAATCTCCGTACAGTCCGTTCCGTTCGTCTGAGAACATCGCATGGCGGGCCTAGGGGTGGTAAACGTTAGTCCTCTAATAGCGGTACAAGTCGTGTCAGAGTGTAGCCCAGAACACCCTGAGATAACACTGGAAACCTACCAGTATATCTCGCTTGCCCTGGCCAGGGACTACTCGTGTAATGGCTCTCCTAGACACAGCGCGATTTCAACCCCCAATACCGGGAGAGACGAATCCTGTCTAACCGTCACTGCCTCCAAGTGCTTCGGGACTGCACCCAACTACTACCTGTTTGCACGACTCCTTTGAGCCGTGGTAGGGTAGTAATCTAAGTACAGTAGGAACACACTCGAGGCGAAGTGACAGTGTCAAGTCAGCGGACTAAGCTGTACTCATGTCACCTGGGAACTGATAACTGACGATAGGTATAATACCAACCAACAGTTCCCGACGAGTCATGTCAAGTGTACTCGTAACCTAACGAGCACCCGCATACTATCTCCAGTACGACGTACTGATGGCTGTGGGACAGACCATCTCCCCTGCTGGGATGAGAAGCACATATGCTAGTCTACTCTGGAGTATCGATGCCCTGTCTCGATAGTCCTACGACTAGAGACCTGTATAAGGATGTGCTTATAGATTACCCAGCCCCCACAAGTGTGGCTGCCATCACAACACTGGTAATCAAGCAAAGATCCTAAGGGCTCTACTAATATGTATAAGCGATATGCTAAAAGAAACACATGCACATATTGAAGTAGATACAAACCAAGTAGCATACTACCATTTTGAGAAAGATTGTCTATACAACTGTGAATATCCCAAGCTTCCATCAAGTAATATACAAACTAGTATGATACAGTAACGGCCTCTAGGGTATATACACTAACAATCTCCCACTTGCACTAAGGCCATGTACTGGCGTATCGAAGACCTGTCATCTCAATCAGCCGCTCGAACTCAGTCTGGGGTAGGGCCTTCATGAGTGGATCTGCAGTGTTATTCTCCAAATCTACTCTCTTCACCTCGATCTCCCGGCGATCTACGATCTCCCTGATCAGGTGGTACCGCCTCAAAATGTGCCTGAATTTCTGATGGGACCTGGGTTCCTTCGCTAAAGCTATAGCGCCGTTGTTGTCGCAATACAGCGGTATTGGATCAATAATGGTAGGAACCACCTGAAGCTCCGTGAGGAACTTCTTCATCCAGACAGCTTCCTTTGCGGCATCGCAAGCAGCTATGTACTCCGCTTCCATAGTTGAGTCAGCAACGGTCTCCTGCTTGGAACTCTTCCAGCAAACCGCCCCTCCATTGAGGGTAAAGACATAACCCGACATGGACTTGGAGTCATCCTTGTCACTCTGGAAGCTGGAGTCAGTAAAGGCCTCGATCTGGAGGTCTTTTCCGCCATACACCAAGAACATCTCTTTAGTCCTTCTCAGGTACTTGAGAATGTTCTTTACCGCTATCCAGTGTTTCTCCCCTGGGTCCGAATGATACCGGCTTACAACGCTCAATGCGTATGCTACATCTGGTCTGGTACATAACATCGCATACATTATAGAGCCTACCGCAGAAGCGTAGGGTATAATAGACATGCAATCCCTTTCCAAATCAGTCTTGGGAGACATCTCTTTGGAGAGGGTGATCCCGTGACAAGCCGGTAAATTACCGCGTTTGGAATCTTCCATACTGAATCTTTTCAGTATGGTGTCAATATACCTGGACTGTGAGAGTCCCCGCATCTTCTTAGATCTATCACGATAGATCTGGATCCCCAGAATGTAGTTGGCATCGCCCAGGTCCTTCATGGAGAACCTCTGTGACAAGAATCCTTTGACTGACTGTAGCATAGGAATATCATTTCCTATTAGAAGAATGTCATCCACGTACAAGACGAGGAATACTACAGTTCTCCCTACAATCTTACTGTAAATGCATGGTTCATCTGGGTTTTTGATAAAGTCGAATTCTTTGACAGTATCATCGAAGCAGATGTTCCAACTCCGCGATACCTGCTTCAGTCCATAGATGGACTTGAGCAACTTGCACACTTTACCGCTGCTCCCACTCTGAATGAATCCCTCCGGCTGATCCATATAGACGCACCCTTCTAAATTTCCATTTAGGAAAGCCGTCTTTACGTCCATCTGCCAGATTTCATAATCGTGGAAAGCAACAATGGCAAGAAGGATCCGAATGGATTTGATCATAGCCACTGGAGAAAAGGCCTCGTCATAGTCCAAACCAGGTCTTTGACGAAAACCCTTTGCAACAAGTCTAGCTTTATAGGTTTCCACCTGCCCATCTACACCAATCTTCTTTCTGAAGATCCATTTGCAGCCTACGGGTTTTACACCTTCTGGAGCAAAGTCCAAAGTCCAAACTTTGTTGGTGTACATGGACTCCATCTCGGTCCACATTGCATCCAGCCATTTTACCGAGTCACCGCTCTGAATGGCTTGCTGGAAGCTAGTAGGCTCACCATAGTCAATGGTGCAATCCTCTCTATCCCCGTCTATGAGAAAACCGTAGTATCTCTCAGACGGATGAGACTGTCTACTACTTCTGCGGAGTGGCGCTGGTATGTCCGGTTCTCCTGAACCTTCTGGTTCTACCAAGGTTTCAGTAATAGCTTGTGGTTCTGGTATTTCTTCCAGCTCAATTGCGCTCCCACTTATCTGATTTTCTAAAAATTCAGTTTCCAAGAAGTGGGCATGCTGAGAAACAAAAACCTTTTGTTCCTCTGCGGAATAGAAAAGATACCCCCTGGAGTTCTTTGGGTATCCCACAAACTTACACAGTACTGAGCGTGCCTCGAGCTTGTCCGCATGCTGCTTTTTTACAAAAGCTGGACATCCTCATGTCTAAAGATACTTAAGACAGGGTTTCTTCGCACTCCACATCTGATATGGGGTGGTAGGCACAGTCTTGGTTGGAGCCTTGTTCAAGAGATATGCAGCTGTTTCTAGTGCATAACCCCAGAAAGATCGCGGCAACTCAACCTTACTCATCATGGAACGAACCATATCCAATAGGGTTCGATTCCTCCTTTCCGATACACCATTGTGTTATGGTGTGTATGGAGGAGTACGCTGAGAGAGAATTCCATTCTCTTTTAAGTATTCCAGAAACTCGGCACTCAAGTATTCACCACCTCGATCAGATATCAGTGTCTTTATACTTTTGCCTGTTTGTTTTTCAACTTCATTCTTGTATTCTCGAAATTTCTCAAAGGCATCGGATTTGTGCTTCATGAGGAAGACATGTCCATACCTAGAGAAATCATCTGTGAAAGTAATGAAGTATGAATAACCAGTTCGCGCATGTGTAGACATTGGACCACACACGTCACTGTGTATGAGTCCCAAGAGCTCGCTTGCTCTTTCTCTGTATCCAGTGAACGGAGTCTTTGTCATCTTTCCCATGAGACAAGATTCATAAGTGGCATAAGACTGATACTCGAACGGATTCAAGTATCCCTCTTTATGTAACTTTTTTAACCGTGTCTCATTAATGTGACCCAGTCTACAATGCCATAAGAAAGCCTGATTTGTTTCCAGAGACTTTCTTTTAAGTGTGTTCTGGACACTGAAGATTTGAGTTTGATTCAATACGTATATCCCGTTTTCTAATGTACCTGACCCAATCAGAACTTGATTTAGGTGGATGTTGACCACATCGCTTACAAAAGTAAAATCATACCCTTCCTTAGAAAGTAAGGATACAGATATGATATTACAAGTCGCACCTGGTACATAAAAACAGTTACGCAGAATCAATATCTGCCCAGTTGTCAGTCCAAGATGATATTCCCCTACGGATTCAGCATACATGCTCATTCCGTTAGCAACCCTGAGAGTCATATCACCTATCTTGATAACCCTACAGTTTCTCAGAGCCTTTAACGAATTACAGATGTGAGATCCTGATCCGGTATCCAATACCCAGGAAGTAGGGTTAACTGATATACAGTTCTCTATTACAAACACACCCGAAGCCGAAGCCACAACAAGCTTCGAATTCTGGCTACTGGCTTTGATAGCCCTGCAATCCTTCTGCCCATGTTCATTCCTGTAACAATAGGAACGTCCCTCTTTTACTACATCCATTCCCGAAACTTTTGCCCTTCCCTTTCTTTCTACTTCCCTGGTTTCCTTCAGGGTAGAAGGTAGAGACTGTAGAATCAAGTCAGCATCTGACCCGTTCTTCAACGTGGTCTTCAGGTCCGTGAGCTCAAAATAGCTGGTCTCTGTAAGGACGTTGCCCCCTACAGAAGACCCGATAGCCAACCTCGCTGGAAGCAATTCGTTCGAGATCTCATATCTTGCGATACGAGATTGCTCTCCATATAAAACTTTGTTATGGAGGAAGATAGAAACTAAGTCCATCTTCTCGTGCTGCCTCTGGTATGCACCATCAACTGAGGCTAACACGAGGCACTTGGCTTTCGCACAGTCTTTTTCCGATGTCTTGCGGATATGAATATCCGTGACAGGGGAACCTGGACCTGAGACGGTAGGGGTTGGATCAGTCAAGAGGTGTCCCAGCTTGTCATGGGCAATGGACATCTGGACAGACCTTTGCCAGTCATAACAGTCAGATTCAGTCATTTTATTATCTAGATGTAACCTAGGTGCGGTCACTGGGTCGCTGCAATTAAGAGAGAGAGAAGAAAACACTTAGCATGATGCTCTTGCAAGTTTAGATTAGTTTTTAATTTATCTAAACAGGATGGCTCCCACTGTCTCTCGAATCCCTTCTCAAACCATAAAGGAAGAATTAGTCGGGATCAATCTCACCATACAATACTTGCTTAACCGTTCAGCCAGGCCAGTGTCGGTACTTAGAGAGAGGTTTTCCAACGCTTTCGCAAAGTTCCTTAATTAAGTAACCTCTTTTCCTGTGGGCGTAGCCCCGCTAACACCTTTCTAGACACCTACTTGGTTTATAGCATTGATCGTTAAGTGAGAAAGTTCCCGAGGAGTAGTATATACTCACAGTAGGATCGGGATCCAAATATCATCGTGTGATAAAACTGAAGGAATCCTACCAGAATCATCACACTCCAAATGGTATGCAGCACTAGCAAGTTTCAGTTTCTTTAGAAACTCCCGATGTGGATTTTTGCCCCATGCTCTTATGACCTTGACGAAGGTCAACAAATCATAAGTCATATGTCAAGTTCTACCCGTCATTGTCCAGGTTAATTTGAACCCACCCGTACATACCCTTGACGAAGGTCAACAAGGTAATACGACTGTCTCAAACCAACGCATCTATCTATGCTACATATGAACACCCAACAGTTACCAATCACTATACCTTGACGAAGGTCAACAAACATAGCTTGAATACTATTGAATATTCATACGAAATGGCGAAGGGCTACGAATGGTTTTGGCGAAACCGTGAACGTAGTGAACTTGATATAATCGATGGAACGAGATAGCTTTTAAAAGGAGTGGTTCAAGCTCCACGTTTAAAAGTTGGTTTTGAAAAGAACCGAGTGGTTTTGAAAGTGTTCCAACGACTTTTACTTGGTTTATTTTCTTGCATTAATTTTAATGCGTCCCATCATTTAATCCTACCATTGCAGAAAACAGCGAAAATATGACGTACGCTTATGCCATCCGCATTGGCCACGGGGTCCCGTCATCACCCGTTAGGTTACTTAACTAACGACAGAGCGGGGGCTGAACTAGCGCGGATGCAAAACATAAGCAACGCCTAAATAGATATCATATATAGATATATACATTCGTCAGATACAATGATAGCCATTCCAGATCACAGATGAACGCTTTGGATATACTAGGAATCTGCAATTCGTTCGAGCCTGCAACGAAAAGCGGATTACACGGTCGCGATGAATAGCCAATACCCTACCCTAGACCCCTACGGGTGCGGCAAACTACCCGCCAAGTAACCGAAGCGAAGCAACCTCCCTCAACAACGTGAGTAGGCCACTCGTCACTTCGAGATACCCGGTAGTTTGTGCACCCCACCATGGGTCTATCCTAGGAGCAAAAACAGTAAAAAGAAATTATACAATGGCGGCTACAACCTCATCCCGGATGTGCGGCCATACAAATAATATTACATCAATTTACAAATTTTACATGAATGAAAGAAAAAGAAAAAGAAACTCTCATCTCACATCCACCCGGCTATTCATCCGCGACAATCCAACGAGTTCATATCCACAAACCATCAACATTACAGATCACGGATATATATAACCCCCACTAATCGACGTATAGCGATTAGCAGACGTTCAATACATATATAACATCACAGATAATATCCATTAGCCAAAGTCTATGGAATATCGATCAAAATACGGATTTGTAACCACCCCAAAAACAAATTTGTTCTCTGGAAAATCTGGGTAGAAACAAACTATATTAAAAATCCCAAAACCTCCAACAAAGTACATTACACCAAACTCGGTCCACGGCCGAGTCAACTCGACCGCGGATCCGCAGCAAGAAGCATGTTCTTGCTGCGGAACCGCGGCGCTTTGACCGGTTCAGTGGATCATTTTTGGTGGGTGTCTTTAGAAAATCCTGAGCCGATTTTTCATGTATGTCAAATAATTTTTTGAGCAGTATAAAAAATCGACAGAAAGTTGATTTTTCCCGGACGTGTTTTGTGATTTTTTTTTCCGATCGATATTCTAAATACTTTGCTAACTGGCTAGTTTATGTTTAGCTAAGCTCTGATACCACTGTAAGTCCACGTTGCTCACCCCGGTTCTTACGGGGAGGCGGAAACGGCGAAAAACAATTTTTGGCGCAAAGGCAACATGGACTAAAACACGGATCTTTGCTAAACTATGAACTAGCAAACTACTAGAGGCATTATCTACTATGCCATAGAAGTTATACCTCACGATACCGGTCCTTCGGGTCTTCATTCCGCTGTCCCGCTCGTCCATCCAAGCTCCGATGATCGATCCGGATCTTGGTCACCTCCGCGGCCTCCTTGAGTCGAAGATGATCCACCCGAGAGTTGTACACCGAGCTCCACCTTGAGCCGAGGCAACTAGGACAAGAAGATCGCTAGTCTTGATGTCCTAGGTTGTGTAGAAGAGGTTGATGGGAGTGTTTGTCTATGTGGATTCTTTTTCTCTCAACACATGAGATCAAAAGAATTTTTCAAGAGGAGGAAGATGAAGGAGAACAAGTAACCATGGAGCTCTTTCTTTCTTCTCACTTGCAAGAGAGAGAATGAGAATGAGAAAAATGAATTATCAACAAAAGAAAAAAGGCACCATGGTTGCAATAATACTAAATATCGTCATTACTAATCCTATCATGATAAAGTTGATGGCTACATTGACATGACCATTTTCATAATCCTAAAAGAAAAAGAAAACCAAAGAAGAGTGTAGACCTCTCATGAAGGTCAAGGTCAACTTTGGTCAACGGGTCAACAAAGTCAAGAGTGGTCAAGGTGGTCAAATGGTCAAAGCAATTAACCATCACAAAATTATCACTGAAAAGATTAGTAAGTAATGTCCGCAGCTCATAATGGTTTTGACCAACGAATTGCCAAAACCCTAATGAGTCCGCCTCAAAATGGTTTTGACCGAATCAACTGTCAAAACCCTAATGAGCCTGCCACATAACGGTTTTGGCCGAATCAACTGCCAAAACCCTAATGAGGCACCTCCTCCTTCTTCGCTCCGCAAAACTGTGCATACACACCCGCATCCGCATTCCGTAGAATGCGAATGCACAGAAGACAAGACAAATCCATCCGTGCAATACTAGGATCTGGCTTAAACCAAAGCCCACTAGTATTGCCTGCCCGAACAGCATGCGCACACAAGTGCACGTAAGTGATCGTACCCCTGCCGTAAAACCATACGGCCTCTACACGTTTCGCTCAGTGCAGGGAAACTCTCTGTGTAAGACTCTAAAGACTCGACACTATACTGGCAGTGGGTTTAACCACAGACCGCAAGCGGCACTAGCTGTACGTAACGGTCCCCAGGTAGATGTCGATAAGAAGGCCGATGAGATAAAACCCATCCGAACTCCTACTGAGCCTGTATGTGACAATCTCCGTACAGTCCAGTCCGTTCGTCTGAGAACATCGCATGGCGGGCCTAGAGGGTGGTAAACGTCAGTCCGCTAATAGTGGTACAAGTCGTGTCGGAGTGTAGCCCAGAACACCCTGAGATAACACTGGAAACCTACCAGTATATCACGCTTGCCATGGCCAGGGACTACTCGTGTAATGGATCTCCTAGACACAGCATGATGTCAACCCCCAATACCGGGAAAGACGAATCCTGTCTAACCGTCACTGCCTCCAAGTGCTTCGGAACTGCACCCAACTACTACCTGTTTGCACGACTCCTTTGAGCCGTGGTAGGGTAGTAATCTAAGTACAGTGGGAACACACTCGAGGCGAAGTGACAGTGTCAAGTCAGCGGACTAAGCTGTACTCATGTCACCTGGGAACTGATAACTGACGATAGGTATAATACCAACCAACAGTTCCCGATGAGTCCTGTCAAGTGTACTCGTAACCTAACGAGCACCCGCATACTATCTCCAGTACGACGTACTGATGGCTGTGGGACAGACCATCTCCCATGCTGGGATGAGAAGTGCATACACTAGTCTACTTCAGAGTATCGATACCCTGTCTCGATAGTCCTACGACTAGGGACCTGTATAAGGATGTGCTTATAGATTACCTAGCCCCCACAAATGTGACTGCCATCATAATGCTGGTAATCAAGCAAAGATTCTAAAGGCTCTACTAATATGTATAAGCGATATGCTAAAAGAAACACATGCACATATTGAAGTAGATACAAACCAAGTAGCATACTACCATTTTGAGCAAGATTGTCTATACAACTGTGAATAGCCCAAGCTTCCATCAAGTAATATACAAACTAGTATGATACAATAATGGCCTCTAGGGCATATACACTAACAGCCTAGACACCACAAGGTCAGGTTTAGATAAACGATCGATGTCCACAACTTATCGTGTTTTCCTAATAAGAGGTATTTATTTAAAAGTGTTTCAAAGCTTAAAACTTTTAGAAATGATTTTATTAAGAATATGGTATTTAAATGAAAGTATTGTTTTATCGTATATTTAGTTTTCGATGATATCGTTTAGGGTTGTATTTGCGTGTGTGTGGAGGTAGGTCATTACCTCGTGCTCTACTTTAAATATATAACAAAGTTAAGGGGTCAAATGTGAAATCGAAATATTGTGGTATTAAAGTGAAAAATACGATAAATTGGAAAGGCTATCATTTCATGTGATGAAATTTATTCAAATTGATTGTTAAATGTTTAATAGTCAACATAAAGATATTTAGGCATGAATGTATTGGTGAGAAGTAAAATTTTATAGAAAACCGAATCGGAAATCGGATTTGTTCCGATTCCGTTGGGTTTTGTAGTTTCGTATTTTAGAGAATAAGAAAGGGAGATAGAATGGGACTTACGAGTTTCGATTAAGCAAAGGAGTGAAGGGGGACTAGAGAGGTTGCCGAGGCGTTGCTTCATCGCCGGTTGTTCCTAAAAACGTCGCCGGAATTTCCGCCGGAATTTCGTCGGAGCTTCGCCGCGAACTTGTTTTCAAAGTACACAACTCTTGAGAAGATTTTGAGAAAGTGAGCTTAGGGTTTTGGGATGAGAGGATAGAGGGTAGGGGTGTATTTATAGGGTAGGCTAGGGGTAGGGTAGGTGAAGAGTTTTTGATTAAAAAAATGTAAAAATATATGAAAATGTATTAAAAATTGTAGTAAATGGGGTATATTAAACTCTCGGGAACCGATCCATTAATTTAGAGTGTGCAGGGGGGTTAGGAATATGAAAAGACAGAAATTTTGTGTTGACACCTCGCCGGAATCGGCAACTCCGGCCGGTGGCGGAGGCCGAGTCGGCCGGTCCGCCGGCCGAGTTGGCCGATCCGGGCCGAGTTCGTCGGTCGGAAGGTGGGGGTCTCGTGGGGTAGGCACTGATGCTTTTAGTTTTTCAAGTGTAGTTCAAAATTTGGGAGTTATGGTGTGTGGATTGTTGGGCTTCTAAAGAATTTTAAACAAAATAAATACAAAAATAATGTGGGACATGGGATTTGAACTCTGGTGGCTTGGTTCAGCAATGCAAGGTATTACCAATGAGCTACAAGCTCTTTCTTGTAATTATGGTGTGAAATAATTACTTAAAATGGTAACAGCAACATTAAATACCCCAAGTATACTTTAATTTTAAAACAATTTTATGTACACTAAAAATGGAGTTAAAAACAAAATAACTACTTATATATTGTGCTCAGGTTAAAATACCCCTTTATGGATTTTGAAAAAAAATTTGTATAGAAAAGTGTATAGAAAAATTAGGGTTGTTACATTCTACCCTCCTTATAAAAATTTCGTCTTCGAAATTTATAAAAGGAAAGTGTAACAAATCCAAGGAAAGTTTGGTGCAGTATGCGAAAAATAACATGGTGGTGCAAGGGTTTTAGAAATGTGAAGAATGTGTGAAGGAATGAAAGAATGCGAAGGTTTTGGTAAAATTGTAAAAGAGGTGAGGGAATTTTGGGTTAAGACAGATTCAAGATATATGATTCAAAGAATAAGAAATGATGGGATTCAAGAAACATGATTTTAAAGAATGTTTTAGTTGCTGGTTCTTGTGTTTTATATTGCTTAGGGTTCCATACAGCTCTGACCTGCATAGGCCCCCAACAAAATCTGTCACGCCCCGCTTCCCGGTATACGTCGAAGGGGATGCGACGAGGTCCGCTACGTATATACTCAGAAATACATACGCTAAGCGAATCTAAGCAATATAAAATAAATACACAAGAGACAAGATATAAAAAGAACAGCAACTTTTATTTATTAGCATTCTTTGTACAATGCATGAAAAGGAAATACAACTGAAATAAAAAGATGCCTAAACAGTGGCATAACAGGAAATGAAAAGTACAGAGAGGAAAAATATACAATGAAACTAAAGTGCTGGATCTTCGGCAAACTGGTCCAAGTCTTCTGCAGATGGCTCGATCTCTGCCGGGTCCGAATCACCTGACGACATTTAAATAAGAAAGAAATAGAATGTCGTCAGCGAACAGGTCGCTCGGTAAGTCCCGAAGGTAAGAGGAGAATAGACAGAAAGTAAGATAGAGAGAGAGTAGCTTTTACAGTTGTATTATATTGTTTTAGCGTTAAGCTGTTGTTATCGTAAGTTCAAGGGTGAATGTCAACTAATCTCAAGAGTGTTCTCAAACCCAACAGGCCACAGTCCAGGGGTAGGGAACCAGGCCCCGAATCAAATGTTAGTAACGGGACTTCGACCGTCGCCGAAGTATTCCAAACTCAACAGGCTACAGTCCAGGAGTATGGAAACACGGGCCCTCATGATTGCTTGCTTGTGTTAGTAGACATGGATTCATGATCTAGGGGGACTCTTGAGATTATGTTGGATTCATGAATGAACTACCCCAATACCCCGTGTAGTTATGTTATTGTTAGTACTGTATTGCATTGTATTGTCTTGTAAATTGAATTGTGTAATTGGATGACTGACCAAAACCATGATATCAGTAAATGGATGTAACGGCATAATCATGTAAATGGAATAACTGAAGAACCATGTAAGTGGAATGTATATCCATGGTTTGGTTCAGTCAAATTGTATAGATTGATAATTGGATTCATAGATTCATGTGCTCATATTGATTTGGAATCTTGTAGATTATACATTGACTTGAATCATATTCAAGTCAGATTAATCAGACTCAAACCCGAGTCAGACAATCAGAAATGTGAATCGAAGTCTTATAATTGCTAGGGTCCTTAAGCTAATTTATAAAACTTGAGGGGGTTTTATGTAAAAATACTTTTATATACTTTTCAAAATACGCCTCAAGTATTTATTGTTCGTCTGTAGAGTTGTAATGAGGGTGGATTTTATGTTGTGACATTTCTGGTGAAAATATCCTAATTTTATAAATAAGGGTATTTATCTGTAATATTGATTATTTGAAGTTCATGGTATTTTAGTGAAAAATTTATTCTTGTGATTTTTTTAGAAAAAGGTGAAAAATTTATATTATAATAAAATAGATATTTAAATGATAAATATACATATGTTTATATAAAAATAATTTTAATAAATATTTTATATTCCAAAAATCTCATTTTCTTAAGATGTCGTATTTTTAAACCTTTCGAGTCTGTATGCTCCTTGCGGAGGTCTGAATCTCGCACTACTAAGCCTGAGGGTGCGCGATAAACCGCACAATCCCGAACGGGTTCCCCAAAAATGGGTTGTAGCGGCGCTTTGCAAAGATTGTAAAATACTAATCCTTTAGAAAACGGTTTTATAAAGTAAAAGGTATTTATTTGCAAAGTGTAATTTTCTATATTTTAGATTTTAGGGTTTCCTAAGCCAAATAGCATATTTCTAAATGGTCTAAACGACAAGTCGTTAGAAACCTCAAATCGCCTCTTCACCGCCAATTGTAGCCAGGTAAGTACAAATGAGGAAGGAGGGATCCGCTCACAAATCGTGAGACGGGCCTTTTAAAGTTACCTTTGCTCACTTGCCTAGCCTAGACACCATAAGGTCAAGTTTAGATAAGCGATCGATGTCCACAACTTATCGTGTTTTCCTAATAAGAGGTATTTATTTAAAAGTGTTTCAAAGCTTAAAACTTTTAGAAATGATTTTATTAAGAATATGGTATTTAAATGAAAGTATTGTTTTATCGTATTTTTAGTTTTCGATGATATCATTTAGGGTTGTATTTGCGTGTGTGTGGAGGTAGGTTATTACCTCGTGCTCTACTTTAAATATATAGCAAAGTTAAGGGGTCAAATGTGAAATCGAAACATTGTGGTATTAAAGTGAAAAATACGATAAATTGGAAAGGCTATCATTTCATGTGATGAAACTTATTCAAATTGATTGTTAAATATTTAATAGTAAACATAAAGATGTTTAGGCATGAATGTATTGGTGAGAAGTAAAATTTTATAGAAAACCGAATCGGAAATCGGATTTGTTCCGATTCCGTCGGGTTTTGTAGTTTCGTATTTTAGAGAATAAGAAAGGGGGATAGAATGGGACTTACGAGTTTCGATTAAGCAAAGGAGTGAAGGGGGGACTAGAGAGGTTGCCGAGGTGTTGCTTCGTCGCCGGTTGTTCCTAAAAACATCGCCGGAATTTCCGCCGGAATTTCGTCGGAGCTTCGTCGCGAACTTGTTTTCAAAGTACACAACTCTTGAGAAGATTTTGAGAGAGTGAGCTTAGGGTTTTGGGATGAGAGGATAGAGGGTAGGGGTGTATTTATAGGATAGGCTAGGGGTAGAGTAGGTGAAGAGTTTTTGATTAAAAAATGTAAAAATATATGAAAATGTATTAAAAATTGTAGTAAATGGGGTATATTAAACTCTCAGGAACCGATCCATTAATTTAGAGTGTGCAGGAGGGTTAGGAATATGAAAAGACAGAAATTTTGTGTTGACACCTCGCCGGAATCGACAACTCCGGCCGGCGGCGGCGGCCGAGTCAGCCGGTCCGCCGGCCAAGTTGGCCGATCCGGGCCGAGGTCATCGGTCGGAAGGTGGGGGGTCTCGTGGGCTAGGCGCTGGTGCTTTTATTTTTTCTAGTGTAGTTCAAAGTTTAGGAGTTATGGTGTGTGGACTGTTGGGCTTCCAAATAATTTTAAACAAAATAAATGCAAAAATAATGTGGGGCATGGGATTTGAACTCTGGTGGCTTGGTTCAGCAATGCAAGGTATTACCAATGAGCTACAAGCTCCTTCTTGTAATTATGGTGTGAAATAATTACTTAAAGTGGTAACAGCAACATTAAATACCCCAAGTATACTTTAATTTAAAAACAATTTTATGTACACTAAAAATGGAGTTAAAAACAAAATAATTACTTATATATTGTGCTCAGGTTAAAATACCCCTTTATGGATTTTGAAAAAAAAATTGTATAGAAAAGTGTATTGAAAAATTTGGGTTGTTACACTTTTCGACCCAATCTTTGAAGACGAAACAGTCCTCAATAGCATGATCTATCACTCTGTGATAGGGGCAATATTTGGGGTCGTCGGTCATATTCGCTTCTTGCGGTCTCTTTGATTCTGGCAATTGTAGACCGTTTCTTAGTTCGTCCTTGAATATATTGTGGACTTTGTCCCTTCTGAAGGAATAGACCTTATCCAGTTTGTCTTTCAGAGGCGATTCCCCTCCCCCTCCCAACATCAGTTTTCGAGGTTGGTCGATTTTAGGTTCGCCTGCTATCCGCTTACAACGTTCGGTGTATGTATCGGAGTGACTGGAGGCTGATCGAAGCCGTTTTTCGCGAAGGCACTCCGCTCTTGGGCTGAAGGGGATATCAGTTAGCTGCCTCCGGGTATTAATCCATGGCTCATGAACCAAAATTTGATTCTGATGTAATTGCAATAGAGCGACTTGAGTCGTGAGGTCCGCCGCGACGTTTGCCAGTTCATCGACCTTAGACTGGACCTTAGCTAACTTCTCGTCCCTGTCCTGAAGCTGCCTTTGAAGCCATTGGAATAATGCTTGCTCTATAGTTCTGGATATGACAACCGGGTCATCCTTATTGCCTGAGCTCAATTCCACAGGAACCACGGGCTCCTTTAGCTTATCGGCCTGACCGAGCTCTTCATCATTTAGACCGAGCCGATGCTGGGTAGTGTCAACCATATCATCAACATGGCTGTGAAGCATAGGAGGGTTCGTTTCTTCATGTCCGACCATGTAGACAGTGTGGACTACATATCCAGCCATCTCTTTATCTTTAGCGAGGTGGCCCTGTTCATGGAACCTCATGATGTTCAGCATAGCATGGGCCCTAGCCCTTTTGTTGGCTCTGTATCTGAGCCTTTTCTGTCTTAGCTTCTCAATTTGAAGGCTTGGCGGGCATCCGTTTTCCGGGAATCCACCGTGAGTCGATTGATGGGGAGCTTAGAGAAGATACCCGATTGAGCAATTGTCAAGGGCACCGCAGGAGCTTGCTCAAGACACCTTATTGCTTTGTTGGTGTTGATGGCCTTGCCCCCGGCTAGAGCAAAGGAAAGTCGTTCAAACACCGACTTGTGTTTGGGTAGTGGTGCCTTCGAGATCACCACATTTGGCCTCTTGCCTTTCGAGGCTGGTCTGTCTGTTACCGGAGCTTGAGGAGCTGGGATGGCGTTAGCTGGCACGAACAGAATAGAGCCGAACTATAGCAGTGGCTCCTCCCATTGTTGCCCAAGACTGTCCGGGAGGACCGTCCTGGCGTCCATCTTCATCGTGTAGGAGATGGGAGCTGTGTTGAGAGCTGAGCTTGCTTTTAAAGATAGTTTGTTGCGTCCGAAGATTGCTGTCGAAAGTCGTTAATCTGCAAATAGGAACATGATTTCAGTACAGGCAATCGATATGCATATTGATTGAGTTCGCATGAACGCTTAACCCTAAATATGGGAGGAGAGATCGGTCCCACCGGGCATGCCAGAATCTGTAGGGTGTTTTTCGTCACCCTATTGAGATGGGAATACGCGCGTGCTTGTCAGGCGTACTACAGATTCCCCCTGCCCAGGGTAGGCGGAGGTTTATTGATTGTGGGTACCCGAATCTCCGGCAGCCGCAGACTTAGGTGCCGTTAATTACCCCTCGCCTTTGGAGCGAGGGAACCTCCGATTGACGGGTCAAACTGGTCATGCAAACTCAATGTGCAGTATGCGTTTTGAAGGGGTTTTGGATATATCGGGGGGGGCGCAGAGTTTTTACGGGGGTCCCGCTATCCACATAGCGGGCTGGGGGTACGAGAGGCTAGCAGCCCCTTTACGGGGTGCGGGCCAGCGCCCCGTTAGAAATTTTTTCTAACAGGGACAGTGTTGTGGAGTGTGTGTGTGTATAAAAAAAAGAAAAGAATAGCATCCAAAGGACGCATGGGTGCCAGTGCCTCACGTGCCTAGCACGCGAACGCTGGGCGCGGGCGCTGGCGCTTCACGCACCGGGCGCTTGGCGCCGGGCGCTAGGAGCCGGGCGTCCCAAGTGCCTGGCATACGGGCGCTGAGCGCCGGGCGTCCCACTGCCTGGCACACGGGCGCTGGGCGTCAGCAGGAAAAAGGACTTTGTCCCTGCACTGGGAGCTGTGCTCCCAATTTGACTTCTGAAGTTAAACTCCTAAAAAGAGATTAATTTATGGAGTTGAACTCCAACAGATCTTGAATGGAGTTAAACTCCTAGAAATCTTTAGAAATGATCAAGAGGGGCCTCTTTGTTTCTCTCCCTTTTGGCCCTGGATCTTCCCAAGATGGGTCTCCTTCTTCCTCTCGATTGACCGGATCTTGGAGAAAGGGAGTGAGATTTAAAAATCTCCCCTTTTTGAGATCTGATGGAAGATCTGAGCTTCCCTTTGTGGATTTTGTGGTGAAAAACTATTTAATTTTGGAAAAGGAAGAGTAAAACTCTTGATTTAATTGAAAATGGGAAGAAGATTTAGAACCTTGAGGAATGAGAAGGAGGCACAAAAACCCTAGATTTTCAAGAGAATGAAAAGTTCTTTTTGTTATTTCATTATCATGTTGCCTTATATAGGCTTACAAATTTATATATAGCCCCTTGGGCTTTACAAAATGGCATTTTGCCCATCCCATGGCTCATGTGCTCATTTCTTTTGTACATGAGCCATGGGCTTTACAAAAATTTGGCTTTATGCCCATTCATGCATAAAAAAATTACATTAAAATTATTTATTACATGATTGTTTATTTCGGCATGGGGGAGGCCGGCCGCGGGGCTCGACTTGGGCATGGGCCCGCTTACTTGGGGTTCACCTTGACTTTGGCCCGGTCAACTGGGGTGCAAATTTTGACCCCAACAAAGCCTTACATTCTGTTCACAACAGCCCACGAAGGTTCGTTAGGCGCGTTATGGGAACAGGAGAACGATTAGGGGAAGGAGAGGGCTCTCTACTATTTAAGTCGAGTTCTCCTGGGGCCAGAAAACAACTACTCCCCTTTCGAAAAACACTGCCTGGCGTTAATCTTCACGATAACGAAGCTTCGGCATTATGCCTTGGTGCATGAGGTCCGTCTCATATCAAAAGTGGATCCTCTCAAATATTTGATGTCAAGAGCCATAATAACGGGACGGCTCGCTAAATGGGCCCTACTCTTAATGGAATTCTCGATAACATACCGACCTCTCAAGGCAGTAAAAGGCCAGGCCATCGCCGACTTCCTCACTGAGCATCCAATACCTTCCGATTCACCCCTAAATTTCGAATTGCCAGACGAGCACACATTTGACACGATCGACAGGAAGAGAGGAGGGAGTGATACCCGATGGGAACTCTACTTCGATAGGGTATCTTCCATGAAGAAGCGAAAGCACAACTTCCCCATAATCAAATCTGGGGTAGGCCTTATCTTCGTGACTCCGCAAGGAGTGATAATGCGCTTTTCCTTTTATTTAACAGAGCCGAGGACGAACAATGAGGCAGAATATGAGGCTTTGATAGCAGGTCTTAAGATCGCTATCGACATGGGAATCGAAAACCTCCTTATATACGGAGATTCCTAGCTGGTCGTTAGCCAAGTAAATGGTGACTATCAAACGTGCAAACCAGAGTTGGTAAGGTATAGCAAAAGAGTGCAACAGTTACTAAATCAAATTCCCTCTTACGCCCTGGAAAGCATACCACAACAACAACAACAACAACTGAGCCTTTTATCCCAAGCATAAGGGGTAGGCTACATGAACCAACATGAGAATCACGCCGGGTCCAACACATGAATCCTCTGTCTCCACTCACTTCTATCGAACAATATACTTTCATTGAGTCCTTTGGCAACCATATCATTTCGTATCACCTCCATCTATGTTTTCTTCGGTCTCCCTTTTGCCCTTTTGCCATTACCCATATCGAGAGTATCTATTCGTCGAACCGGTGCTTCCATAGGTCTGCGTCGCACATGACCAAACCATCTAAGCCGGTTTTCCCGCATCTTCTCCTCCACGGGTGCTACACCAACTTTTGCACGGATATCCTCATTTCGTACCTTGTCTTTTCTAGTGTTACCGCACATCCAACGAAGCATGCGCATCTCCGCTACGTGCATCTTCTGTGTATGATGCTTCTTAGGAGCCCAGCATTCTGTACCATATAATAAGGCAGGCCGAATAGCGCTCCGATAAAACTTCCCTTTCAATTTTAACGGAAAGTTACGATCACACAAAATCCCTGTTGCGCTCCTCCATTTCAACCAACCAGCTTGGATCCTTTGATTAACATCACTATCGATCTCCCCATTCCTTTGGATGATGGAACCTAGATATCTAAACTGGTCGCTAGGTGATATCTCTTGCCCTTCCAATGTTATACCAATATGGTTTTGATTTCTCTGGCTACTAAATTTGCAGTGCATATATGCTGTCTTGGACCTGCTCAATCTGAATCCCCGAGATTCCAATGTTTGTCTCCATAATTCCAATTTGGCATTAACCCCTGCTTTCGTCTCATTTACTAGAACAATATCATCAGCGAATAGCATGCACCAAGGCACTTCATCTTGGATAGTTCTAGTAAGCTCATCCATCATGATGGTAAACAGGAAAGGACTTAATGCAGATCCTTGATGTAAACCAATAGTAATCGGAAAATCACTTGTTAAGCCACCGCAAGTTCTGACATTTGCCACTACTCCGTCGTACATATCCTTGATTATGTCAATATACTTGACGGGGACCCCCTTTTTCATCATTGTCCCCCATAATACCTCTCTAGGTACCTTGTCGTACGCTTTTTCTAAATCAATAAATATCATATGCAAATCTCTTCTCCTCTCTCGAAAGCGCTCGACAAGTTGACGAAGCAAATGAATCGCCTCCGTCGTCGATCGTCCAGGCATGAACCCAAATTGGTTCTCTGTTATCTTAATATCCTTCCTTAGCCTGTGTTCAATCACCCTCTCCCAAAGTTTCATGGTGTGACACATTAGTTTTATTCCACGGTAGTTTGAGCAACTTTGAATGTCACCCTTATTCTTGTAGATAGGTACAAGGATACTTTTCCTCCATTCATTTGGCATCTTTTTTGTCTGCCAAATCTTATTAAACAGATCTGTCAGCCATTTAACGCCTATTTCGCCTAAGCATCTCCAAATCTCGATAGGAATCCCGTCAGGACCAACCGCTTTTCTTAAACCCATTCTGTTCAAAGCTTCTTTAACCTCAGTAAGTCTTATTTTACGCATGAAATCACGATTTATATCTTGATATTGAATGACAAGTCCATCCAAATTCTTAGTAAAGCTCTCATTGAACAATTTGTCAAAATAATCTCTCCATCTTTCCCTGATATCCTCATCTCGAACTAAAACCTTCTGATTTTCATTTTTGACACACTTCACCGCACCTAAGTCTCTGGTCTTCCTTTCCCGCATTCGAGCAATCCGGTATATATCATTTGCAGCCTCTTTAGTGTCTAATTTCTCGTACACCTCCTTGTAGACCTTAGATTTAACTTCCCGAACAGCTTTCTTAACTTCCTTTTTAGCCATTTTGTACTTCTCAAATCTCTCCACATCTCTACTTTTCTTCAAATCTTTATAAGAATCCCTTTTAATTTTAATAGCAGCCTTTACATCTTCATTCCACCATGATATGTCCTTAGATGGTGGAGCACCACCTCTCGACTCACCAAGTAGATCTCTAGCTACTTTCTTGATACAACTAGCCATTTTGTTCCATGTTTTGTCCGGATCATTTTCCGACTGCCAATCCGCTTCTTGTACTACACGATCTATAAAAGCCTTTTGATTACCTTCTTTCAATCGCCACCATTTAATTTTAGGCTCTACCTTACGTCTAATTTTCCTAGGTTCTCTTCTAAATCAAAAATCTAGAACTAAAAGTCTATGTTGGGTAGTTACACTCTCACCTGGCACTACCTTACAGTCGATACAACAACCTCTATCTATTCTTCTCGTCAGAAAAAAGTCTATTTGACTAGCATTTGATCCGCTCCTAAAAGTGATAAGGTGGGACTCTCTTTTCCTAAACCAGGTGTTTGCTAAGATCAAGTCATAAGATAAAGCGAAATCTAGAATCGAGTCACCCACTTCATTCCTTTGTCCGAAACCAAAACCTCCATGGATAGTATCAAACCCACTACGACTAGTACCTACATGTCCATTAAGATCACCACCAATAAATAACTTCTCTCCACTAGGTATACTTTACACCACCTCGTCTAAATCCTCCCAGAATAGACGCTTACTAGCGTCATCAAGACCTATCTGTGGTGCATAAGCACTAATAACATTAAAGATCTCTCCACCTAGAATAAGCTTAACCAGTAAAATTCTATCACCTTTTCTCCTAATCTCAACTACATCCTCAAGCAACCGTCTATCTATGATTATACCTACCCCATTACGATTTTTATCTCTACCCGTATACCAAAGCTTATAACCCCAAGGCTCTATGACTCTACTCTTTTCACCTACCCACTTAGTTTCTTGCAAACACATAATACCAACTCTCCTCCTAATCATCACCTCCACTAATTCTATTAGTCTACCCGTAAGGGAACCTATGTTCCAGGAAGCTAGACGGATCCTATGAAACCCTTGCTTATTTGTCACTACACCCGGGATCCGATGTAGCGCGCCGTCTCTGGACGACGACCCTTGCTTATTTGTCACTACACCCGGGGTCCGATGTAGCGCGCCGTCTGTAGACGACGACCCTTGCTTATTTGTCACTACACCCGGGGTCCGATGTAGCGCGCCGTCTGTAGACGACGACCCTTGCTTATTTGTCACTACACCCGGGGTCCGATGTAGCGCGCCAGATACGGCGACCAAGCCCTTGCATATTTAACACTACACCCGGGATCCGATGTAGCGTGTCGCTGAGTAGGGGACGCCCCAACGATATTCTTGTATTGGTTCATGTCATAGAATGTGACAAAGTTTTCCGTTGGCTGTCACAAGCCTACCACAACCCTCACCCTTTCTCATCTGGACTTTGGACCGGCCACGGTGGGTTTCTTAGGGGATGCAACACGAGGACTTCCCAGGAGGTCACCCATCCTAGTACTACTCTCGCCCAAGCACGCTTAACTGCGGAGTTCTGATGGGATCCAGTGCTTTAGTGCTGGTATGGTCGCGTCCTTTATAAGGGGATGCAACACGAGGACTTCCCAGGAGGTCACCCATCCTAGTACTACTCTCGCCCAAGCACGCTTAACTGCGGAGTTCTGATGGGATCCGGTGCTTTAGTGCTGGTATGGTCGCATCCTTTAGCAAAGCGGACGCACTAGTCAAACTCGCTAAAGAACTGGCTGACAAAAACCTCGATGATGTAAGGATCATTGTACAAAGTCGTCGGGTTCTTGCACCAGTAGAAATATCTTCAGAGTCGTCTGAAGAAAAGGAAGCGACCAAGCAAACAGCCCTATAAATAGAAGACCAAGAAAGGGCTAAGGATTGGAGAGAAGTCTTATAGACTACTTCAAATCCCGTCGAACACCTGAAGATGCATCCTCAAGACATCAGCTCATAAAACGAGCTCTGTCTTTCGCTTTCATCAATGATACTCTATATAAAAGATCGTTCGACTCTCTATGGCTGAGATGCCTGGAACCGAAAGAAGCAAGAAGAGTCGTCCAAGAAACTCATGACGGACTCTGCGGTTCTCATCAAACCGGGCCAAAGATGAAGCTGAAGATCAAAAGGATGGGCTACTATTGGCCCACGATGATTTAGGACTGTCTCGAATACGCGAAGCAGTGCCACTCGTGCCAAATTCACGGGGACTTCATCCACCAGCATCCAAATCCGCTACATCCAACAATGGTGTTAATATCAGAATTTTGCATTTTTATATCGCCCATTCTTAATCACATTGCATATAAGTAGGTACTTTTGATCCATGTTTGCTAAATAGTTGCAGGTTACAGGTTCTCAGCTCTTTACAGTGAAATTCATGAAAAGTCGCAATAAATGCGGCACTACGACCAACAACAGATGAATACTGATCTCCGCTAACCATCCGTATGATACCGCCTACCAGTTCAAGGGACAAATGGAAATTCATTAGGCACTTCAATGCACAAAGCACAAGGGCAGCACAAGATCTAAGACTTCAACGCGGAGCTCAAGACAAAAGTCCATATCATTCTACACTGTTGGAAATCTGGAAGGAAATTGAAGAGATTCTGAGAAACCAAGTGAATAAAACAGAAGATATAAGCAACATGGAGAAGCCCTGAAAAGATGGCCCCATGATTCCGCCAATTGGCCGCGGAACCGCTGAACCGCGGCCGCGTTCTGCACATGTCGGTGGCAGTGTCGGTGCTTTGACTCGGCTCTCTTGGGGTAGTTTTGTAATTTCGTGTATGGATCAGAATGTAAACCTAGGGTTTTTCTATCTATAAATAGGAAAGCTCAAACCCAAATTAGTATGCCTCTTTTAATTTTTAGATCTAGAATTTAAAATTCTCTATGAAAAGTTGTAATGGGTTTTTGAGAGGTTATCAATAAAAGTAAGTTCTTTTTATTTTTTTCTCGCAATTGTTTATCGCATTTTTATTATCTGCAATTTTCATTTGTTAACTTAGTCGTAGAATTAAATCAGTGCTTTTTCTTTTGTTATCTCCTTTTCTATTTTTATTTTACAACGATGATGCTTGAGTAAGATCCTTGCCTAGGTGAGGTCTCGAATAGCTAGTTGTATAATTCTTCTTAACCTAAATTCTTTCTACCTTCTTTTGTTTTTATCTTTTTAATGGATGAGTATTTTCTCGCTTGTTAGGACAGGAAAAGGAAGGTTTGAGAGAAGGAAATCTCTCTCACTCCTTTCTTTGCCCAACACCTTAATTCGGACTCCCTTTAATTGAACCACAATCCGCTCACTACGGCACCCTATCCTACATGATAGCGGTGATTCCCTAGTTAGACCGATTGTGGTTGAATTAACCGGAGATTAGGGCTAAGAGCCATGAACGGACGGACAAGGACCAAAAGGAAGAAACTAAGCATAGAAAGCCTAGCTTATACTTATAAGTCTCTTCCTAGTCGTGCTAATCCCCGTTGTTGCCGATTACCTTAACACCGATATTAATAACTAAGGCATTGAAAGAAGTGATGAATTCCTAAAACTCGAACTAACCTAATCCTAACCCTAGCAAGCTTTTTATCATCTTTTATCTTATTAGTAGAACTTAAAAAAAATCACCAATTTTTTGGATTTAACTCATTAAAATATAAAGAAAAAGATTCCATCTCCCTGTGGATCGACCCGTACTCAACCGGCTAGCTACCAAGCGAAACTGTATTGATTGCGGTAATTAAAAATTAAGAGCATGCAAAAACATGAACAATCAAATGGCGTCGTTGCCGAGGAGACGGTAATTTCTTTCTTTGTGTAATTTCGAGTTAATTAAAAATATAAAATATTAAAAAATTAAAAAAAAAATTAAAAAAAAATCATCTTGTTATTTTTGAAAAATCTTTGTGCAAGTGTGCTGGATTGGAAGAAGGCCTGATTCAGATCTAGAGCAAACTCAGTGAACAAATTTAGAATCAGGGGATCTAAACAGAAAGAGGAGAACCAACTCAGCATAGGGAAAAAGTCAGAAGATCCAAACCAACTGTTCAAGCCGCGGAACCGCGACAGAATCAAGGGTTTGACCGCGGAACCGCGGTCAACGGGTGACGTCGACACCCAATTTTCTCTGTAAGTATCTCTTTTCTCCTTTCCTCTCCTCTGAAATCCACTGAAATCCACTGAAATATTTTTCCTGTAGGTTTCTTTGCACAGATTCTCTTTCTCCTATCCAATAAATTGTTTTTATGCAGGATTCTTTGCGCTGCAAAATAAAATTAAAAAAAATAAAAAAAATTGCAAGTGTTTTAGATTTTTGGTGTGTTACTACTTTGCATAATTAATACGGAATCTAAGGGGTTATAACACCAATTCAGATTGGGTGGGAATTTCATCACCCTTCCCAAGATCCCAAAAATCTCTAAAAGCATATGTTTCACCCTAAGCTTAATTAAAAAATATCTAGACTCGGCCAACTAAGGACTGTCATGCTCAATAGGACAGAGGAAGGTTGTGGGCATTCAATCGTTTATCTAAACTTGATTTTGTGGTACCTATGCTAGAAAGTTAGAAAGGTAATTTTAAAAGGCCCGTCTCACGGTGATTCGTGAGCGGAACCCTCCTTTCTTCATTTGTGCTTACCTGGCCACAATTGGCAGTGAAGAGACGATTTGAGGGTTATCTCGCAACTTGTCACTTTGGAACAGTTAGGAGCAGTCTAGTGAACTTAGAACACCATAGCTCTAGGTTTGATTGTGCATGTTTTAACTGTGATTGTTTGAAGTAAGTTCGTACACATTCTTGCAAAACCCTTTCTTAAACACACACACACACACACACACACACACACACACACACACACAAAATAAAAACTTTTATGAAAACTTGCCCTTTGACGCCAGAATCTCATTTCACTCACCTTTCATCCGCATTTTCTTCATTGACGTTTTCTTACCCTCACATTCTACACTTTGAATATACTAAACTCGTTTAGTGTATGTCCGATTGGACTCGGGACACTAGTGCCCGTCTAGTCCGTGTTTCGTTGGTCGCTACCGACTACGCGATTGACTCCGACGTCGAAACTCCCTCCACACCTCTTTCATCCTTACCTTTGCCGACCAACTCCGACATTGACCGAAATTCTGTTCATACATTTTCACCTTCATCTTCATCTTCTGAGATGTCAGGATTCAATCCTAACAACCCTTTACCTATCTCGGGACTGATTCCACCTCGACTGGGTGTGAATAACCAGCAACCAGCTCCTGTTGAAGCGCCACAGCGAATCGTGCTCCAGGATCGTTTCTATCCCACCCGCTCCGCACTTCCTACATGTCTTTCACTTCCGCCGGTCAATGGGGATAATTTCGAAATTAAGCCCCACTTCATCAATATGTTGCCTAAATTTCACTTACTGGAATCTGAAAATGCCTATATCTTCATCAACAAGTTCTAGAACGTCTGTACAATGATGAAGACTTCCCAACTGTCCGACGATGCTATACGGCTACGAGTTATTCCTTTCACTCTGTGTGACCTGGATGAGAAGTGGCTGTATAGTACCGCATCGCATTCCATAAACAGTTGGGATGAGTTCGTAAAAGCGTTTCTTAAAAAATTCTACCCAAATCACAAAACCGCGAGAATACGAAACGAAATTAACCAATTTTCCCAACTTCCTGCCGAACCTTTTTGGAAGTGCATTGACCGATACAAAGACTTTCTTGTTCAGTGCCCTCATCACGGTATTGAGAGATGGCAACTTTGCCAGACCTTATACGAAGGACTGAACCCAGCAACTAAGCAGTTGCTGGAAACCATTTGTCAAGGCCACTTCCTATCCAAGTCTGACGAGGAAGCTTGGCAATTTTTCGACGATCTCGCGGAGCGAACGCTTCAGTGGGAAAGCACCAGACCTAACACTTCATCTACTACTTCTTCCGGTCTGTCTAAGGGAGGTGTTCATCAACTTGATATCTCAATTGCAATGAAAGCCGAAATGGATGTGATCACACGAAAACTAGAAGCAATTGAGAGCAAATTTTCATCGCCTTCTCCTGCCCCTGCTCTTCCCCCTCGTACCATCTGCGCTTGTTGTTCAGACCCATCCCATCTGACCAAAGAGTGTCCTTACAACCCATATACTCAAGGACAGGATCAGGTCAATACTGCATTTCAGTAAAGATAAAGAAATGATCCATACTCTTCCGCTTACAATCCTGGTTGGAGGAACCACCCCAATTTCTCCTGGAATCAAAATCAGCAACAATTCCAAGGCCACAATAACTTCCAAAGGTCTCCTCCTCCTCAACAACAAGCTCAAAATCAATATCAGCAGCCTTTCCAACCCCAACCTTTTCAAAATCCGACGAACAATTTTGCACCCAATAATTCTTTTCCTCAAAACAATTTTGTTCCTCAAACAATGATAAGGTTTCCTCGCTAGAACGAAGTCTGGAGGCATTTGTAAAGCAATCGACTCAATCAAACGCCAACATCCAGTCTTCTATTCAGTCGTTGGTGCAACATACTGTTGTGCAAGGGCAAAGCATCAAAACCATTGAAGCCCAAATTGCACAACTGAATGCAGCTTTAAGCGAGCGAGAGAAAGGGAAGCTTCCATCTCATCCACTACCAAATCCTGGTCACCCACATAATTCACATGTTGCTCTTGAACAAAAAAAACCATAATGTGAGTGTCGTGACTACATTGAGATCTGGAAGGATGCTGCACAACAACGTTGGCACAAATGATGACACCCCAGCCATTTTTTCTTCTTCTTCTTCGTCTTCTGAGCCTGTTCTCCATTCTTCAAAAGGCTCTTCTTCTTCTGCTGCTCCGAACGGACCCACATCTCACTCCACGAAAACACCAGCACTGGGATCCGTTCCTGCTCCATAATCTCCTCCACAAGCATTGGATTCAACCAATTTTCAAAATGTTCCATTTCCAAACCGGTTGAGATCCAATAAACAAAATCCACAAATGGAGAAGATTGTGGAGTTATTTAAACAGGTTAACATTAACATTCCCCTCTTGGATGCAATCCAACAAGTCCCTTCTTACTCAAAAATCTTGAAGGACTTGTGTACTAAGAAGAGGAAATCTCATGTACCCAAGAAGGTTTTCTTAGCTAGTGCCGTGAGTGATGCTCTTACCCAAGCTTTACCTCAAAAACGAAAGGACCCTGGCTGTCCTACGATTTCAATAACTATTGGGGATAAGAACATCAACCGTGCACTTTTGGATCTTGGTGCCAGTGTTAACCTGCTTCCGTATTCGGTATATGAGCAACTAGGTGTAGGAGAGTTGAAACCCACACACTGTACTCTCCAAATGGCCGACCGATTTATCACCCATCTTAGGGATGAGCTAGAGGATATGTTAATAAAGGTAGGGGACTTCATATTCCCCGTTGATTTCATTGTTTTAGACACACAACTTGTAGCTAACCTCCGGAATCAAATTCCGGTGATACTAGGTCGACCATTCCTTGCGGCCTCGAATGCTGTAATTAATTGCCGAAATGGTTCGATAAACCTATCTTTTGGAAACATGACAATTGAACTCAACATTTTTATGTTGGGGAATCAGCCCTCCGAACCTAATACTCATATACTAGACGTTTGTTCGATCCAGGAGATCATCCCTGAGGACTGTGAGTTCGAGAAATTTCTGTTCAATCACAGCAATCTTGATGTCACTAGTGCGTTCCTCCTTGAATCTGATACTGCTCCTGACAGTGATTATGAGTGTTTCACTTTCTTGAACGATCTTGACTTGTCGCCACCCGAGGTTGAATCCTTTGAATTTTCGGATGAGTTAGCTGAACCATCCGACTCGGTCGCGTATACTCGTTTTAAGCCGTTGTTAGAATCCTTCGAGTTCGAGACATTTTCGCCGATCCTACCTTCAATCGTTTCACCTCCGACGCTCGAACTCAAGCCGTTGCTGTCTCACCTCAAGTATGCTTACTTAGGTGAGAACGAGACCCTACCTATCATCATCTCGGCTTCTCTAGCTTCAGAGCAAGAGAAAACCCTTCTGACGGTCTTGCAGAGCAATCAACAAGCTTTTGGCTGGACTATGGCGGACATCAAGGGGATTAGTCCCTTGATCGTTGAACATCACATTCATATGATGGATGATGCCAAGCCAGTTAGGAATCCACAAAGACGACTCAATCCAGTCATGAAGGAGGCTGTGAAAAAAGAGATCGTAAAATGTCTTGATAGTGGTATCATTTAAACTATCTCTGATAGCCAGTGGGTCAGTATTCATCTCAGAATTTTGCATTATTATATCACCCATTCTTGATCATATTTCAAATAAATAGGTGCTTTTGATCCATGTCTGCTAAATAGTTGCAGGTTACAGGTTCTCAGAACAATACAGTGAAATTCATGAAAAAAGGTTACAAAAGTGAGACTACAATCAACAAAAGATGAATCCGTATGATGCCGCCTAACAGTTCAAGGAACAAATGAAGATTGGTAAACAGTTCCATGCACAAGACATTTCAAGGGCAGCACAAGATACAAGACTTCAAAGAAAAGCTTACGGTAAAAGTCCACAAATTCTGTACTGCTGGAAATCTGGAAGAAAGTAGAAAAGATTCTGAAGAACCAAGTGAAGAAAACAGAAGTAAAAGGCAACATAAAACAACCCTGAAGAAATGAGACAGAAAACCCCCATGACGACCATGGATCCGCGGCCAAACATGGCTTTCCTCCGCGGTTCCGCGGCCGTGTTGTGCACGTGTCGGTGCAAATTGTCGGTGGGTGTCGGTGCGTTGACCCGGCTTTCTTAGGGTAGTCTTGTAATTTCATATATGGATCAGATGTAAACCATAGGGTTTCTTCTATCTATAAATAGGAAACCCTAAAGCCTAATTAGGCATGCCTCTTTTTATTTTATAGTCTAAAATTTTCATTCCATTGTAATCGTCAAGAGGTGTCAATAAAAGTAAGTGTTCTTCATTTTTATCTTGTGTTCTTCTTAATTGAATTTATTTTTCTGCAATTTTTATCTGTCTTATTTATCTGCAAGTTAATTAGTTTATTAGAAAGAAAAAAATTATAAAAATGAATTTCATCGTAACCATCCTAATGAGTGAGTAGTTCCTCACTTGTTAGGGTTAGGATTGGGTAGGTTTGAGAGATGGAAATCTCTCACTCCTTTCTTGCCCATATAATATTTTAATTAGGACTCTATTTGAATCAAACACACACCGCTCACTGCGGCACCCTATCCTACGAGATAGCGGTGATTCCCTAATTAGACCGGATGTGGTTGATTTACATAGAGGTTAGGGCTAAGAGTTGAGAAAGGACGGACAAGCACCAAAAGAAAGAAACTACATTTCTTCCTAGTCGTGCTAATCCCCTTTGTTGATTATTACCCTAACACCCAAGTTCTTAATTAGGGTAAAGAAAGCATTGAGTAGAATTCTTTTTTCAAACTAACCTAATCCTAATCCTAGCAAGACTTTTAAATCAAATTAAATTCAATCTTAGTTTTTATAAAAATCAAAACCACCATTTCTTTTGGACTTAACTCGTAAGAACTCTAAGAGATAACACGATTTCTCTGTGGACCGACCCGTACTCAACCGGCTAGCTACCAAGCGACACCGTCTTGATTGCAGTAATTATTTAATTTAAAACGCAAATGCAAAATTTCTCTCAATCAAATGACGCCGTTGCCGGGGAGACGGTAGTTATTTCTTTTTGTAATTTTGGGTTAATTAAAATTGAAAAATTGAAAAAATTAAAAAACATAAAAAAAAATCATCTTATTATATTTTGATTGGTTTTGTGCGACTTGTGCAGGAAAAGAAAGGACGGACTGATTCAGATCTGGAGCAAACTCGGGGAACAAATCCAGAAACAGAAGATCTGAACAGACAGAGGAGAATAAAAAAAGCACAGAACATTTTTTTTGGGATCTGAACCAACAACTACACCGCGGAACCGCGGCGGGAAGAGACATTTGACCGCGGATCTGCGGCGGTGTGCTGACGTCAGCAGTTTAAATTCACTGTGAGTAATTTTTGTCTTCTCTGTAAACCCCTGATCTCCACTAAAAAATTTTCCTGCAGGGTTCTTTACGCAAAAACTTTTTCTCCCTCTCCAATAAATCATTTTGTGCAGGATTCTTTGCGCCGCAAATAAAAAATTTTGGCAAGTGTTTTGGATTTTGTGTGTTAATTTTTTTGCATATTTAAAACGGACTTTTAAAGGGGAATTTCACTACCCTTCGTAAGACCCCAAAAATCACAAAAAACATATGCATCAACCATTGAGATAATTAAAAAATATCTAGACTCAGCAAATTAAGGACTGTCGCGCTCATTAGGACAGAGGAAGGTTGTGGGCATTCAGTCGTTTATCTAAACCTGACTTTGTGATGCCTAGGCTAGACAAGTGAGAAAGGTAACTTTAAAAGTCCCATCTCACGGTAATTCATGAGCGGAACCCTCCTTTCTTGGCTTGTGCTTACCTGGCCACAATTAGCGGTGGAGAGGCGATTTGAGGGATATCTCACAATTTATCGCTTTGGACCAGTTAGGAGCAGTCTAGTTGACTTAGGAGACCCTAGATCTAGGCTTGATTGTGCATGTTTAACTGTGGTTGATTGAAATCAATTCCGTACAAATCTTTGCACACAAATCATTATAAAAAAAAGAAAAGAAATTTTTACAAAAAACTTGCCATTTGTCACTAGAATTCATTTGCACCCCACCTACATTTCACAATTCCCCATCGACGTTTTCTTACCCTCACCTTTTGTTTTTTTTACTACACTACAACCCGTTAGTGTATGTCCGGTTGGACTAGGGACACTAGCGCCCGTTTAGCCCGTGTCTCGTTAGTCCCTACTGACGACGCGTTCGACTCCAAAGTCGAAATTCCCTCCACTTCTTTACCTTCATCTTCACATTCATCATCTTCTAAGGAGATGTCAGGATTCAATCCTAACAACCCCTTACCTACTTCAGGACTGATTCCACCTCAACTGGGTGCGAATAACCCACAACACCCGCTTGTTGAAGCGCACCAACGAATCGTGCTCCAGGATCTTTTCTATCACACCCGCTCCGCACTTCCTACTTGTCTTTCACTTCCACGGCCTAATGGGGATAACTTTGAAATTAAGTCCCACTTCATCAACATGTTGCTCAAATTTCACGGACTGGAATCCAAAGATGCCTATATCTTCATAAACAAATTTCAGAATGTTTGTGCAATGATGAAGACCACCCAACAGTCCGATGATGCTATAAGGCTACGAGTCATTCCCTTCACATTATGTGACCCAGCTAAAAAGTGGCTATATAGTACAGCATCGCATTCTATAAACAGTTGGGAAGAGTTTTTTAAAGCTTTTCTTAAAAAGTTTTATACACATCATAAGACTGCGAGAATTCGTAATGAAATTAATCAATTTTCCCAGCTTCCTTCCGAACCCTTTTGGAAGTGTTTCGAAAGATTCAAAGACCATCTTGTTCAGTGCCCTCATCACGGTATTGAGAAATGACAACTTTGCCAAACTTTATACGAAGGACTGAACCCAGCAACTAAGCAGTTGCTGGAAACCATTTGTCAAGGTCACTTCCTAACCAAATCGAGCGAAGAAGCTTGGCAATTTCTCGACGATCTTACTGAACAAACACTTCAGTGGGAAAGCACTAGACAGACCACTTCATCTACCTATTCCGGTCAGTCTAGGGCAGGCATTCATCAACTTGATATGTCGATTGCAATGAAGGCCGAAATGGCTGCAATCACGAAAAAACTAGAGGCAATTGAGAGCAAATTCTCATCGCCTTCTCCTGATACTGCTTTACCCACCCGCACTATATGCACTTGTTGTTCGGATCCATCACATCTTACTGAAGAGTGTCCTTACAATCCACCTGCTCAAGGAAAGGATCAAGTCAATACTGCCTTTTAGTAAAGGCAAAAAAATAATCCATACTCTTCAACTTATAATCCTGGCTGGAGGAGCCACCCAAATTTCTCCTGGAATCAAAATCAACAACAATTCTAAGGCAATAACAATTTCCAGAGGCCTCCTCCACAACAACAAGCTCATCAACAAACTCAATATCAGCAACCTTTTCAACCCCAACCTTACCAAAATCAAACGAACAATTTTACACCAAACAACTCTTTTCCTCAAAACAATTTTGTTCATCCAAATAACGATAAGGTTTCTTCGCTAGAACGTAGTCTGGATGCATTTTTAAAACAATCGACTCAATCCTCCATCAATATCCAGTCTTCCATTCAGTCTTTGGTGCAACACACTGCTTCACATGATCAAAGCATCAAAACAATTGAAGCTCAAATTGCATAACTGAATGCTGCGTTAAGCGAGCGAGAAAAGGGGAAACTTCCATCTCAACCATTGCCAAATCCCGGTCACACACAAAATGCACATGTTGCTCATGAACAACAAAATCATAATGTGAGTGTTGTGACTACGTTGAGATCTGGAAGAGTGTTGCACAATAATGTGGGCATTAATGATGACACCCCGGCCGCTGCTTCTTCATCTTCTTCATCTTCAGAGCCTGTTCTCCATTCTTCACAAGGCTCTAATTCGTTTACTACTCCGAACGGACCCACATCTCACTCCACGAAAACACCAACACTAGGATCCGTTCCAACTCCGCAATCTCCTCCACAGACATTGGACTCAACCAATTTTCAAAATGTTCCATTTCCGAACAGGTTGAGATCAAATAAACCAAGTCCACAAATGGAGAAGATTGTGGAGTTATTTAAACAGGTTAGCATTAACATTCCCCTCTTGGATGCAATCCAACAAGTCCCTTCTTACGCTAAAATCTTGAAGGACTTATGCACCAAGAAAAGGAAATCGCAGGTACCTAAGAAAGTTTTCTTGGCTAATGCAGTGAGTGATGCTTTTACCCAACATTTACCTCAAAAGCAAAAGGACCCTGGCTGTCCTGCAATTTCAATAACTATTGGGGATAAGAACATCAACCGCGCACTTTTAGATCTTGGTGCCAGTGTTAACCTGCTTCCCTATTCAGTATATGAGCAATTAGGCATTGGAGAGTTGAAACCCAGACATTGTACTCTCCAAATGGCCGACCGATCCATCACCCATCCTAGGGGTGAGTTAGAGGATGTATTGATTAAAGTAGGGGACTTCATATTCCCCATTGATTTCATTGTTATGGACACACAGCCTGTAGCTAACCCACGGAGTCAAATTCTGGTGATACTCGGTCGACCATTCCTTGCAACTTCTAATGCGGTGATCAATTGTCGAAATGGTTCGATGAACCTATCTTTTGGAAACTTGACAATTGAGCTCAACATTTTTAAGTTGGGGAATCAACCCTCCAAACCTAATGCTAATATACTTGATGTTTGCTCGATCCAAGAGATCACTCAGGAGGACTGTGAGCTCGAAAAATTTATGTTCGATCACAACAACTTTGACGCCACTAGTGCGTTCCTCCTAGAATCTGATACTGCTTTTACACCCGATAATGACTACGAGTGTTTCACTTTCATGAACGATCTTGAACCATCACCACCCGAGTTTGAATCCTTTGAATTTTCGGATGAGATAACTGAACCATCCGACTCGGTGGCTTACACTCATTTTGAGCCCCTGTTGGAATCCATCGAGTTTGAGACAACTTCACTAATTTTACCTTTAATTGTTTCCCCTCCAACACTCGAACTCAAGCATTGTCGTCACCTTAAATACGCTTACTTAGGTGAGAATGAGACCCTTCCTGTTATCATATCGGCATCTCTAGCCCCCGAGCAAGAGAAAGCCCTTTTAACGGTCTTACAAAACAATCGGTAAGCTTTTGGCTGGACTATGGCGGACATCAAGGGGATTAGTCCCCTCATTGTTGAACATCATATTCATATGATGGATGATGCCAAACCAGCCAGGGATCCACAGAGACGCCTCAACCCAATCATGAAGGAGGCTGTTAAAAAGGAGATCATAAAATGTCTTAATGGTGGTATCATTTACCCTATCTTCGATAGCCAATGGGTTAGCCCCATTCATGTTGTCCCAAAGAAATCTGGCATAACGGTCATAACTAATAAGGCGAATGAGTTAATACCTACTCGCACCCAAACTGGGTGGCAAGTATGCATTGATTATAGAAAACTCAACGCCGCGACACGGAAAGACCACTTTCCATTACCTTTTATTGACCAAATGCTAGAACGATTGGCTGGGCATGAATTTTATTGCTTTTTGGATGGCTACTCTGGCTATAATCAAATTCCCATCGCCGAAAAGGACCAAGACAAGACCACATTCACTTGTCCATTCAGTACGTTTGCTTACCGTCGCATGCCCTTAGGGTTGTGCAATGCACCCGCTACTTTTCAGCGGTGTATGATGGGAATTTTTTCAAACTTGGTTGAAAAATTCTTGGAGATCTTCATGGATGATTTCTCCATTTTTGGCGACTCCTTTAATGAGTGTTTGCTACATTTAGACACGGTCCTTAGCCGTTGTAAGGATAAGAATCTTACTCTAAATTGGGAGAAATGCCACTTTATGGTATGAGAAGGTATTGTCTTAGGACATATCATCTCGCAAAATGGCATCGAAGTAGATAAGGCCAAAATTGAAGTTATTTCCAATCTTCCTCCTCCCAAATGCGTCCGAGACATTCGAGCCTTCCTTGGCCATGCCGGTTTCTATAGACGGTTCATCATGGATTTTAGCAAGACTGCTAGACCCTTGACTCTTTTGTTGGCCAAGGACGCTACTTTTGATTTCGACTCGAGTTGTATGAAGGCGTTCGAGTCTTTGAAAAACACACTTACTTCCGCTCCCATTCTTTCGTCCCCTGACTGGACGCATCCATTTGAAATTATGTGCGATGTATCAGATTTTGCCATTAGCGCTGTCCTTGGACAACATATAGATAAGATGTCGCATGTAATTTATTACGCTAGCCGAACCTTGAACGAGGAACAATTAAATTAGACAACAACTGAGAAGGAATTCTTAGCTGTTGTGTTTGCACTAGAAAAGTTCAGGCCTTACTTAATCAGCTCTCCAGTCATCGTTTACACTGACCACTCAGCTCTTCGCCATCTTTTTGCGAAGAAAGATGCTAAATCTCGGCTTATACGTTGGATCCTCCTACTACAAGAGTTCGATCTTGTTATCAGAGATAAGAGAGGATGCGAAAACGTAGTCGCCGACTATCTTTCACGCCTTCCTTCTTTGCCAACGCTTCAATTTCCCATAAAAGATGTTTTTCCATATGAGCAGCTCTTAATTGTGTCATGCGAACCTTGATTCGCAGATATTGTAAATTATTTGGCCACCGGACTTATACCTAATGATTAGTCGAATCAGGACAGACTCCGATTCCTGTCCCAAGTAAAACATTTTTACTGGGATGAACCGTATCTCTTCAAATACTGTTCCGACCAAATCATTCGTCGGTGTGTCCCCGACAACGAGTTTAAGAGCGTGCTGTCTTTTTGCCACGATCAAGCGTGTGGCGGGCATTTTGGCTCTAAAAAGACAGCCGAAAAGATCTTGCAGTGTGGCTTCTACTGGCCACAACTTTTTAAAGACGCAAATGATTACTGCAAGACATGCTCCCGGTGCCAACACTTGGGCCGGATATCTAGGAGAAATGAAATGCCGCTCCAACCAATATTGGTTGTTGAAATTTTTGATGTTTGGGGGATAGATTTTATGGGACCGTTTCCCAATTCTTTTGCGAACGTGTATATTCTCCTCGCTGTTGACTATGCTTCAAAGTGGGTCGAGGTTGTGCCCAGCTGAACTAATGACAACAAAGTTGTCGTTAGATTTCTCAAAGAAAATATCTTTTCTCGATTTGGGCATCCCCGCGCAATTATCAGCGATAATGGATCTCATTTTTGTAATAGGACTTTCGAGTCCTTAATGCCGAAATATTCCATTACTCACAAGCTGTCAACGCCCTATCATCCCCAAACTTGTGGGCAAGCCGAGATTTCAAATCGTCAAATTAAACAGATATTGGAGAAAACGGTCTCCAAAACCGTAAAGATTGGTCGTCAAAACTTATTGATGCCCTTTGGGCATTTCGAACTGCCTATAAGACCGATCTTGGCATGTCTCCATATAGGCTTGTTTATAGAAAGGCTTGCCACCTTCCAGTTGAAATTGAGCATAGAGCATTTTGGGCAATAAAAGAGTTGAATCTATCCCTAGGAGATGCGGGCAGCAATAGAAAGCTGCAGTTGAACGAATTGAACGAGCTTCGGGATGAAGCTTACGAGAACGCAATAATCGTCAAAAACCGAACGAAGGTGTTCCACGATAAACACCTTATGCGCAAGACTTTCAAACCTGGTCAACAGATTTTACTTTACGACACTCGGTTGCATTTCCATCCCGGCAAGCTCAGATCTCGATGGAAAGGGACATTTTTAGTACGCACCGTATATCCGCACGGTGCGGTCAATTTAGAAAATTCAGAGGACGGTTCACTATTTAAAGTGAACGGACATAGACTTAAACCGTTCCTCACTGCGGACCCTTTGGAGGAGCTCCTGTTTTTGCAGGAGCCGATATACATTGACTGATCTTCCTACATCTACCCCTAAATTTCGATTATCTAGCCAAAATACTGTTTCAAACAAGTTTGGGGGAATGTATCACTTGTAATTATATAAAAACAAAATAAAAATAAAATTTTTTGAAAATAAAAAAAAAATTGGATATTTTTGTAAATTTCCAGTTTTAATAAAAATAAAATAAAATAAAAATTTTTTATTTACAAATAAATTCCTCTTTTTAAGAGGACCTTTTTACAAATAACCAAAATATACCCCCTATAATTACAAGCCGACCTCTCCTCTGCAATTACCAAACCCTAATTTCCCACTCTCTGAAAACCCTAGCCGCCGCAGCAGCCAGAGCAAGGAGATCCCATCTCACCGCCGCGGAACCGCCGCAAGTCCCTGCATTCGGCCGCGCAACCGCCGCTTCTTGTCGTCGTCTCCCTCTGATTTTTTCAGAGGAGGTTTGCACCATCTCTCCCTCTCTGTTAAATTTTTTTTTAAATCTGTGAACTCTCTGAATGGCACCAACCATGCAATTAGAACGGGATTTTTCCCAAATGTTTGCACACACAATCTTTGGGAGTTATTTTGGCGATGAAATCACAAGACGAGGTTGGAACTTTTTAATTTTTAATCATCCAAACTTCTTCGCTCTTCCAGATCTCGTCACACGATTTTATGAATGCATGGAAGACGGATGCCTTTCACAACATGGGTATCTTAGGCTTATTTGGGGTGATAGGGAAATCATAATCGATAGGGACTTCATCTATAAAGTCACCTTAATTCCTAAGCTACCTACCCATGACCAACCACTTCAATTTGAAGACTACTTACCCTTAATGGGTAATGACTGTTCGAGAGAACTTAGGAAGGGCATACAGGCTAGAACCCTCTTCGCCAATGTATTAACCGTGTGCCGTTGGGCACAAAACAACATTTTTGGCAGTTCACATAATACAACATTCTTCACACCATCGCTCCATATCGTGCACACCTTAATGACTAGGAACCCCAGATATGATATGTGCACGGTGTTGCTTAATTCGATTGGTGCGGGCAAAAGGGCTGCCAATTACCCATGCCCTATGTTGGTGACACAACTGTGTCGCCATTTCCTCCCTGTAGAGGAATTTGAGTTTTACATGCATGGAGGTATACCTATTAGGCCTCTTATCGAGGGCGTATCTACGTCTTATACCCGCCTGAATGATGTATGGTCGCGAACTGAACCGGACGAAACTGTACCCGCCAGGACACCCAGCTCCAGCTCGACCGCAAGCGAGGAAGAGCTTACCCCCGCAGAACATGCATGTTTGCTTAGGAGAGCCGTTAGGGGGATTGACAGATTGACAGGAATGGTGACCAAACTGGATCACCGTATGACTGAGATTGAGCATAGCGTGTCTACGCTGCTGGCGAGAGAGGAACGTTCCCGTTCACATTCAAGGGGACGACGAGCGCATGAGCAGTGAGGGCACTGCTTTTGGTAAGTTTGGGGGTGGAAGTGGTTTGTAAATAGTTATCATTGCATTGGATATTTTTATTTTTTGTACATATTTGTTTTTTCTTTCTTTGTATATTTAATTCCGCATTGCATCTTTATAAAAAATTATTAAAAAAATAAAAGCAAATAAAAAATTGAAAAACTTTAAAAAATTAGAAAAATTGAAATTCAATTTTGGCCATATTTGATTTAAGTTCAACATGATGGTTAAATAGTAGGGAAAAACTAGATCCTAAACTTAGTAAATTAAAAACCCTAAAAATAACCTTTCTTAAAGTTTAACTATAGAAAATATATATCCTGGCAATTTATTTAGAAATAGGCAAAATTTTGAGTTCAATTCTTGGGCTAAGTCAAAATAAGGGAAAAGTATTGAAATTTTTATTTGAAGTGTAAGTCTGAAAAATAAATTCTGAAACTTTAGTCTAAAAATATATACCCTACTACATGCACTAACACACATCTTGAAACTTGGAATAGTAGAGGATACCTTGAAATGCTCTTGTCTAAAATCCTTAGTATGAAAGAAATAAAAATAAAAATACAAGTGTGAATAAAGAGATAAAAAAATGAACATTGGTTTTGTAATTACTTAAGGCTGCATAAAAAAATATATAGCGAGGGTGATTTATTACCTAGTGCCTTAGACCAACTGGTTTGGGAGTCACTGCTAAAGCCTTAGGTATTACAAGACGAGGAATTACGCCTTAATGCGCGAACACATTTTGTAATCGGTCGTTAGTATCTCAAAAAGTATTAACGGTCGCATAAGGATGTGTGAGCAATTTAATCTAAAAATTCACCAATTAAAAATATTTTGGACGATGGACAAGAGTATGATAGCTAGAATTGAATTTCCAAGTGTATGGGTGATACATACACACACGTAGGGGTATATGATTAGGATTTGGATAAAAAATAGGAATGAAATATAGGCCTTATATCTTCAATAAAAATGATAAAAATTCCTAAGTTGAGATGGAACCTCAGAAGGATGATTCAGAAGATGCTGAAAGCTTAATAAATTTGCAGAACATATATGATCTCAAGTTAAATGATAAATGAGTGTGAAAAATTTGGGTTGATGATTTATAAGTTAGAGATACTAGAAATTCTTGCTAGAATACCTAATTGAAGAATGAAAGTCAACAGGCCAAATTGATCGGATTTTGTGGGTAGTATCCGCTGAAAACCCTTAGGAGACAACACTCCTCCTATTAGGGACACCTAGAGCTTTAACGGCTTGTTGCACGAGCTCAGTGCAATCACGATTCCCTGTGAAAGTGAGATTAGGTTTTTTCGAGAATAAATTGGTTTTGCTCGGGACGAGCAAAAGATAAGTTTGGGGGTATTTGTTCATCTCACAATTTTGTATTATTATATCACCCATTCTTGATCATATTTCAAATAAATATGTGGTTTTGATCCATATCTGCTAAATAGTTATAGGTTACAGGTTCTCAGAACTATACAGTGAAATTCATGAAAAGACGTTACAAAAGTGAGACTACAACCAACAAAAGATGAATCCGTATGATGTCGCCTAACAGTTCAAGGAACAAATGAAGATCAGTAAACAGTTCCATGCACAAGACAGTTCAAAGGCAGCACAAGATACAAGACTTCAAAGCAAAGCTTACGGTAAAAGTCCACAAATTCTGCACTGTTGAAAATCTGGAAGAAAGTAGAAAAGATTATGAAGAACCAAGTGAAGAAAACAGAAGAAAAAGGCAACATAAAACAACCCTGAAGAAATGAGACAGAGAACCCCCAAGATGGCCGCGGATTTGCAGCCAAACATGGCTTTCCGCCGCGGTTCCGCGGCCGTGCTATGCACGTGTCGGTGCAAATTGTCGGTGGGTGTCGGTGCGTTGACCCGGCTTTCTTAGGGTAGTCTTGTAATTTCATATATGGATCAGATGTAAACCCTAGGATATCTCCTATCTATAAATAGGAAACCCTAAAGCCTAATTAGGCATGCCTCTTTTTATTTTCTAGTCTAAAATTTTCATTCCATTGTAATCGTCAAGAGGTGTTAATAAAAATAAGTGTTCTCCATTTTTATCTTGTGTTCTTCTTAATTGAATTTATTTTTCTGCAATTTTTATCTGTCTTATTTATCTGCAAGTTAATTAGTTTATTAAAAAGAAGAAAAATTATAAAAATAAATTTCATCGTAACCATCCTAATGAGTGAGTAGTTCCTCACTTGTTAGGGTTAGGATTGGGTAGGTTTGAGAGATGGAAATCTCTCACTCCTTTCTTGCCCATATAATATTATAATTAGGACTCTATTTGAATCAAACACACACCGCTCACTACGGCACCCTATCCTACGAGATAGCGGTGATTCCCTAGTTAGACCGGATGTGGTTGATTTACATGGAGGTTAGGGCTAAGAGTTGAGAAAGGACGGACAAGCACCAAGAGAAAGAAACTACGTTTCTTTCTATTCGTGCTAATCCCCTTTGTTGATTATTACCCTAACACCTAAGTTTTTAATTAGGGAAAAGAAAGCATTGAGTAGAAACTAACCTAATTCTAATCCTAGCAAGACTTTTAAATCAAATTAAATTCAATCTTAGTTTTTATAAAAATCAAAACCACAATTTCTTTTGGACTTAACTCGTAAGAACTCTAAGAGATAACACGATTTCCCTGTAGACCGACCCGTACTCAACCGGCTAGCTATCAAGCGACACCGTCTTGATTGCGGTAATTCTTTAATTTAAAACGCACACGCAAAATTTCTCTCAATCAGTCAGTCCGATACATGTTGTCCCCAAAAAGTCGGGCATAACGGTCATCACCAATCAGGCGAACGAGTTGATCCCTACTCGCAGCCAAACTGGGTGGCGAGTGTGCATAGATTACAAAAAACTCAATGCCGCAACGCAGAAAGACCACTTTCCGCTATCTTTTATTGACCAAATGCTTGAACGATTGGCTGGACACGAGTACTACTGCTTTCTGGATGGCTACTCCAGCTATAACCAGATTCCCATCGCCGAAAAGGACCAAGACACAACAACATTTACTTGTCCTTTCGGTACATTTGCTTATCGTCGCATGCCCTTTGGGTTATGCAATGCACCCGCTACCTTCCAGCGGTGTATGATGGGAATTTTTTCAGACATGGTGGAAAAATTCTTGGAGATATTCATGGATGATTTCTCCATTTTCGGCGATTCCTTTGATGAGTGTTTACAGCATCTCGACGCTGTACTTACCCGGTGTAAGGATAAAAACCTAACTTTGAATTAGGAGAAGTGCCATTTCATGGTACGCGAAGGTATTGTCTTAGAACATATCATCTCGCAAAATGGCATTGAGGTGGATAAAGCTAAGATTGAGGTCATTTCCAATCTTCCTCCTCCCAAGTGCATTAGAGACATCTGAGATTTCCTTGGCCACGCCGGTTTCTATAGACGGTTTATCAAGGATTTTAGCAAAATTGCTAGATCCTTGACTCTTCTGTTGGCCAAGGACACCACATTCGATTTCAGCTCGAGCTGTGTGACTACATTTGAATCACTTAAAAGCTCACTCACTTCTGCTCCCGTACTTTCTTCTCCTGACTGGACGTATCCATTTGAGATTATGTGCGATGTGTCTGACTTCGCCATCGGTGCTGTCCTAGGGCAGCACATCAACAAAAGGCCGCACGTAATATATTATGCTAGCCGAACCCTAAACGATGCCCAGCTAAATTACACAACAACCGAGAAGGAATTCTTGGCTGTTGTGTTTGCATTAGAAAAATTCAGGCCTTACCTAATCGGCTCTCCAATCATTGTCTACACAGACCATTCTGCTCTTCGCCGTCGTTTTGCAAAGAAGGACGCAAAATCTCGGCTGATACGTTGGATTCTCTTACTCCAAGAGTTTGACCTTGTCATCAAAGACAAAAGAGGATGTGAAAACGTAGTGGCCGACCATCTTTCACGACTTCCTTCTTCGCCGACGCTTTCACTTCCAATAAACGACGTTTTTCCGGATGAACAGCTCTTGACAGTATCATGCGAACCCTGGTTTGCAGATATTGTGAATTATTTAGCAACAGGATTACTACCAAACGAGTGGTCAAGTCAGGACAGACTTCGATTCTTATCCCAAGTAATGCATTTTTACTGGGACGAACCTTATCTGTTTAAATACTGTCTCGACCAGATTATTCTTAGGTGTGTGCCTGACAATGAATTCAAGAGTGCGCTGCCATTTTGCCACGATCAAGCGTGTGGCGGGTATTTTGGCCTAAGAAAGACAGCCGAGAAGATCTTGCAGTGTGGCTTCTACTGGCCACAACTTTTTAAAGACGCACATGATTACTGCAAGACGTGCTCCCGGTGCCAACACTTGGGCCGGATATCCAGGAGAAACGAGATGCCGCTCCAACCAATCTTGGTTGTAGAGATTTTCGATGTTTGGGGGATTAATTTTACAGGGCCATTTCCCAGCTCTTTTGGGAACTTGTATATTCTTCTCGTTGTTGATTGTGTATCTAAGTGGGTCGAGGTTGTGCCCAGCCGGACTAACGACAACAAGGTTGTCGTTAGATTCCTTAAGGAAAACATTTTCTCCCGGTTTGGACACCCCCGCGCAATCATTAGCGACAATGGAACTCATTTCTGTAATAGGACTTTCGAGTCCTTGATGTGGAAATATTTCATTAATCATAAGCTGTCAATGCCCTACCACCCCTAAACATGTGGGCAAGCTGAGATTTCAAATCGGCAAATCAAACAGATTTTGGAGAAAACGGTTTTCAAAAACCATAAGGATTGGTCTTTAAAACTTACTGATGCCCTTTGGGCATTTCGAACTGCTTATAAGACCGATCTTGGCATGTCTCCTTATCGGCTTGTTTACGGAAAGGCGTGCCACCTTCCAGTGGAAATAGAGCATCGTGCATTTTGGGCTATAAAGGAGTTGAATTTATCTCTTGATAATGGGGACAGCCATTGGAAGCTGCAGTTAAACGAATTGAACGAGCTTCGGGATGAAGCTTACGAAAATGCGGTTGTCGTTAAAAACCGAACTAAGATGTTTCACGATAAACACCTTACACGAAAAGCTTTCAAACCTGGTCAACAGGTGCTTCTTTACGACACCCGGTTACATTTCCATCCCGGAAAGCTCAAATCTCGCTGAAAAGGACCATATTTTGTGCGGACTGTATATCTGCATGGTGCGGTGGATTTGGAAAATCCAGAGGACGGTTCACTATTCAAAATGAACGGACACAGGTTAAAACCGTTCCTCACCGCTGACCCATCGGAGGAGCTCATGATGTTGCAGGAGCCGGTTTATATCGACTAATCTTCCTCCGCTTACCACAAAACTTCGATTATCCAGCCATAAACAGTGGAAACACTATTTCAAATAAGTTTGGGTATATGTACCACTTGTAATTAAAAATATGTATATATATATATATAATAATAATAAATTCAAATTTTCAGGGGTATTTTTGTAAATATTTAGCTCTATTAAATAAATAAATAATAATACAATTTTTCCTTTACAAAATAAATTCCTCTTTTCAAGGGGTCTTTTGTACAAATAACCAATAACCCCTATAAAAACACCCCGACCCCTTCTCTGCATTTACAGAACCCCAAATCATCCCTCTCTAAAAACCCTAGCCGTTTCTCCATGTTCTGCAATGAGATCTCCTCAGGCCGCCGCGCTTCAGCCGCCGACGCCTGCATTCAGCCGCGCTTCCGCCGCTCCTCTGCTGCCTCTCCCTCTGAAATTTTCAGAGGAGGTTCGATCTTCTCTGCTCTTCTCTGTTAAATCTTTAGCCTTCTGCAATTTTATTTCAATGGCCCCTACACTTCAGTTTGAAAGGGATTTTTCATAATTATTCACCCATACTGTTTACGGTAGTTACTTCGGCGAAGAGATCCGAAAGCGTGGATGGAACTTTTTGTTATTTAACCATTCGAATGCATTCGCGCTTCCGGATCTAGTTGCTCGTTTCTACGAATGTATGGAGGAGGGTTGTTTTGCACAACACGGGTATATTAGACTAATGTGGGGAGATAGGGAAATTTTAATTGATAGGGACTTTATTCACGAAGTCACCTTAATACCATGACTCCCTATTCACGACTGTAAATCCACATTCTCCAGCTATAAAATTTTCCTGTATTTTTCTAATCCCGTTTGTCTCCTGATTTTTCCTCGTATTTTCGTTTGTAATTGGTTACTCGAGATTCAAGATTTAACTTAATCAAAACCCTTAAACCAACGAGCCCAAAACAAAATATATATATATATATATATATATATATATATATATATATGTATTTAAACCCTCAGCCCATTGAAATTTTCCATTGAAATTTAAAACAATTAAAACAGCCTAGCCCGTTTCCCCCTCCTCAGCCCACACAACAAACATTAAATTAAAATGAAAATTTTCCCATCCGGCCCATTCCTTTCTCAGCCCACTCTATATTTTTTTAAAAGGAAATTATTTTTGCGGGCCCGGCCCACTCCCCCGGCCTGCCTCCTCAACCAACCCGACCCGCTCTTTTATCTTCCTCCTTCCCTCTCGATACAAACCGTTCCCGCCCATTCTTTTCCCTCGTCGCACACCCACGTCGCGCTGTTACCCCACGTCGCCCGCGACCCCCGGCCACGACTCCCTCAAACCCCCGTCTCCAACTCCTCATCTCCCTCTCACTCTCCAACTCCTTCTCAAAACTCTCCAACCCCTCAAAAAAAATTCCCCCGAACCACACTCGAGCAACCCACTGCAACCTCCACCTCCGACGACAACAACCCCCCTCAGCGATCCCTCACTCCTCCTCCACCAACCTCCTCCCTCTACGACTCCACCTTCATCAACCCGAGCCCCCGCCAAGCATCCCCTGCACTCCCAAACCCACTTGCATCCAACCACAGTCACCGCTGCAACCGATGCCGACGAACCCCCCCCCCCACTTCACCTGAACCACCTCTGCGACCCTCTACATCCTCAGCATCATCCTCATCACTCCAAACCCGACCCGCCCACTGCTCCCCCTCTCTATCAAAAACCCACACCAAGTGATCACTGCGAGCTACACTGTGCACGTCGCCGGAGCGACCGCCACCGACATCGTTGACCCCATCAAGTCCCAGGCCAACCACAGAGCACCACCTCCGCTTCCAGCAAGCACTTGACGGCTCCGGGGAACTCCGACGTCAAACCCGTGTCTCGAGCCAAGCTCGCGCAAATTCGTTTCACGGCGTACTTCGCGCGTTCGTGACCCCGTTGCTGCCGTGCGACCCCGAGACGTTTCCAGGCAAGTGTTTACTTGCTTCATGCTAATATAGTTGTGTTACAAACCTAAATCATACAGTTTACAAACTTACCGATTACCGATATATATTGTGACCTATGTGTTCGATGCTAGTCTCCAATGGAAATAATTGTTTATTTTGACGGAAACTGACACTTTCTGTTGGCCCATATGGTGATAAATATCGTGTATGAATCTCGCTGGAAAATACGATTGTTAGTGACAAAAATTGATACCCCCAAATATGTCGTTAAAACTAATATTTTACTCGTATCTGAAAATGAATAAAATCACCGTAAATTACATACATACTAGAATGATGCGTTCGAGGGCTTAAATTGAAGCCGACTCGACGAACTTTAACCCTATGTAAAATTCCAATAATTTCTGTTCTATAACCGTGATGATAATTAGATCGGAATGCGACTCTGGACTGCAGTCCAGAGCGTTTCTGATTATTGTGTACTGTACCAATACCTGTGTCACTGTGTTTCCTGAAGTCGTATGTTAAGGAACTCTACAGTAGATTAAAGATAACTCTGTTAGATAAACAAAACAGGTGGTTCCATTTCGTTCCATCGCCGTTTGCTATTTTAAACTGTATTTAAAAGGGCAGAACGTATAACTGTCCAGAACAGATTCAGAAACGACACACTGAGGTTAAACTGTGTATAACTTTCAACGTACAGACGCGATTGAGGATCCGTATATTGCGTTGAATACTTTATTGAAAACCCTAGATTTCATTCAACTGTAATATCGCTAAATTCTGAGCCCAACTGGGTCCAATTCGTATCGCGAAACGGACATTCAGTTCTGAAACTGAATTTCCAGCCGCGAGCACTTAAAATGAAACAGCTATATCTTGAAAACCGGAATCCCGATTGAACTGAAACAAATTTTGATGAATTTCTGACTGAGTGTTCTATTTATCTTACTTGTATCATTTTGCTGAATTCTTAACATATTAATTTATGCAATTTATGTAAGTTAATGACATGCATGTTGATTCATAACATACAGAGCTTATTGGTAGCATACATACATATATCATACCCTTACCATATACTCAGTGTTAGTACGTGTGGACATTGCATTATCGTGCGTGATAGATGTTGGTTTAGGAGTGATGAGTATACCAATGGAAAGTGAATATTCGTGACAGTGATTGATACAGTGAACAGTGATAAAATTGTGCTATTGGTATACTTGTACACGACTAGATCAAGATCATAAATAGTGTAATCTGGGAAAAAAGGGGAAATCAAAGTGGAAAGAGCATCGTATTTAGAGGGACTGTGTTTTAGAGGATGATCATTCGAACAGTGATACTGATACATGTAGGGTAGGATCTAGCGATCCGGCTGACAGGGTTATGTCCCGGGCATGTGGGCCGTTGTCTCGGGTATGTACGAGACTCCTGTTAAACATGATCCTCCTTCCACTATGCGATTTCAAACATGACCTAGAGACCGATAGGGACACAGAACATATTCTGCATCATATAGTGACATAGTGATTACTTGCATTGTTCTTACACTAGTATTACCTCATTTACCTGTTCTATCTTATTATAATAATATTGTTGTTGCGTCGCTCTGACGACCTGAGTATGCATGCTCAGATCCCGTGGAAGGATCAGCGCAGGAGACAGATCTACCTTTCGAGTTCATGGAGATATAGTCTGGTGTACTTCCTATCTTTACTGCTTTCCATAAAAGTGATCGTGAGATTGAATTTGGTTAGTATTTGTTCTTGTTATCTGTAATTTGTGAACAATGGAATATTAATGTAATAAATTAGTGATGTGATTCCTTTACCACTGCGCTTTATTTAATGATTACCATGTAATGCTAGAAGCCGAAGTATGACTACGGCGGGATGATTCCTTGACCGTAGGAGCATGGCTGGCCTAGTCATCCCTCGTTTTCCGTATTTTGGGAAGCGGGGCGTGACAACGACCAACCCCTCCATTTTGAAGACTACCTACCTCTAATGGGAAACGACTGTTCTAGGGAGCCCCGAAAGGGTATTCAGGATCGTACACTTTTTGCGAATGTTTTAACTGTGTGCCGTTGGACATAAAATAATATTTTTGGTAGTTCGCACAAAACAACATTTTTCACACCATCCCTACATATAGTGCACACATTGATGACACGAAACCCAAGCTATGACATGTGCACTGTATTGCTTCACTCGATTGGCTCCGGCAAACGGACGGCCAATTATCCATGCCCTATGTTGGTAACACAACCGTGTAGCCATTTTCTCCCTGTTGAGGAATTTGAATTTTATATGCATGGTGGGATTCCCATTAGACCTCTTCTTGAGGGTATCTCCACGTCCTACACACGATTACATGATTTATGGTCGCGCACTGAGCCGGTCGAGGACGTGATGGCCAAGACTCCTAGCTTGAGCTCCACAGCGAGTGACGAAGAGCTTGCCCCCGCTGTGCAAGCACGCTTGATGCGACGAACCCATAGGGGGTAGAACGATTGATAGGGATGATGACCAACTTGAATCAACAAGTAACGGGTTTGGAACAGGGGATGTCTACCCTCCTAGCAAGAGAGGAACGATCCCGCTCACGATCGAGGGGACGGGGGCTGATAGAGGAGAGGCTGGGACCAGTGAGGCCGCATCTAATAGATGCCGCAGGGAGCAGTTGTTAGTGTATATGCCCTAGGGGCCATTATTGTATCATACTAGTTTGTATATTACTTAATGGAAGCTTGGAATATTCACAGTTATATAACAGTTTTGCTAAACATGGTAGTATGCTACTTGGTTTTATCTATCTTAATATGTGAGTATACGTATTGATAGAGATCTTAGGATCTTGCTTGACTACCAGCGTTGTGATGGCAGTCACACTAGTGGGGGCTGGGTAGTCTACAAGCACATCCTTTTTCAGGTCCCTTGTCGTAGGATTATCGAGACAGGGCATCGATACTCCGGAGTAGACTAGTGTGTACGCTTCTCATCCCAGTTGGGGAGATGGTCTGTCCCACAGCCATCAGTACGTCGTACTGGAGATAGTATACAGGTGCTCGTTGGGTTACGGGTACACCGGACAGGACTCGCGGGGAACTGTTGGTTGGTATTATACCTGTCGTCAGTTAACAGTTCCCAGATGACATGAATACAGCATAGTCCGCAGACTTGATACTGCTACTTCGCCTCGAGTGTGTCCCACTGTTCTTAGATTGCTACCTTACCACGGCTCAAAGGAGTCGTGCAAACAGGTAGCAGTTGGTTGCAGTCCCGAGCACTTGGAGGCAGTGGCGGTTAGACAAGATTCGTCTCTCCCGGTATTGGGAGTTGATATCGCGCTGTGTCAGAGAGCCATTACGCAAAGTCCCTGGCCAGGGCAATCGAGATTTACCGGTAGGTTCCAGTTGTTTCTCAGGGTGTAATGGGCTACGCTCCGACACGACTTATACCGCTATTAGGAGACTGACGCTTGCCGCCCCCTAGGCCCGATATGCGATAGTCTTAGACGAACAGACCGGACTGTACGGAGATTGTCACATCAGGCTCAGTAGGAGTTCGGATGGGTTTCCTCATCGGCCTTCTTTTCGACATCTACCTGGGGACCGTTATGTACAGCTAGTGCCGCTTGCAGTCTGTGGTTAAACCCACTGCCAGCGTAGTAGTCGAGTCTTTAGAGTCCCACACAGAGAGTTTCCCTGCTCCAGGCGAAACGATATAGAGGTCGTATGGTTTTACGACAAGGGTTCGGACACATACGTATGTTTACGCACGTACGACATTCGGACAGTTTTTACTAGCCGGTTTTGGTTTAAGCCAGATTCTAGTATCGGGTTATTGGATTTATACAGTCTAAAGTTTTTCCGTGTTTTCACAGATAGGAGGGGCGTTCTCGTAATTTCACGAGAAGCTTCTAGAAGGATGGTGATTTGGAGGTTTAGGTGGCATAAACATTAAATGATATTAGTGACTCATTTGTGTGATTCATCCATATCATTAATGCATCATTAAATGGTTAATGACTCATGTAGATGAATCACTCATATGAATAAATGAAGCATGATGATTAATCATTTTATTTATTTATTTTGAAAAATCATTATGCTTCATATATTCATGAGAGATCATTATCTCATTCTCATTCTCTTGCTCACATTCTCTCTCCTCAAGCTCTCTCTCTTCAAACCCCAATCCTCCCCTCTCATGTGTTGAGATCAAGAATTAGATAGACTAATTAATCCATAACCTCACTCTATATCACCTAGGTACCTTTGATTAGCAACTAAAGAAACCTAGTTACCTCAAGTTTAGAGGTGAAGCTTGGAATAGAAGCTCTCGGGTGGATCGTCTATTACGTAGAGGAGGCCGAGAAGGAGGTGGATAACGAAAAGAAGAAGGACTAGGTTCACTAAGTATAATCTCTTTTCATAGTAGTTTAGAAATCTTATGCTTGTGTTAGTTATAGTTTAGCAAAGATTCTTCCGTTAGTCGATGTTTACTCAAAGAACAAGATCGTTTTTCATATTTCCGCATCCCCGCAACTCGTGGGGTGTTGTACATCGACTTACAGTGGTATCAGAGCCTCGCTAAACAATAATTAACTCATTAGCAAAGTCGTAAGAATTTCGAACGCAAAACGAACCGGAAAAAACATCGAAATCACATAGTTTCTGTCGATTTTAAAACAGGCTCTAAAAATTTTTCAGGGACCTGCAGAATAACCTACAGAGAAATATAAGAACACTGAAAAAAATTGGGTTCATGAATCGTCCAAACAGCCGCGGATCCGTGGCCGAGTTGGAGCCGATTCAGGCCAAGTTTTTCCAGTGGCTCTTCTGTGATGTTTTTGTCTTTTCTGGAATGTTTATTTTCTGCTCAAGTCTCAGGTGCACAGAGAAGTTTTGGAGTAGAATCTGATATATTTGCTCGATCGAAATTATACGATGTTTGCTAATTTGATTATATCTGTGAACTGTTTAATGTGTTCGTAAACCTCCCCTAACTGCTTGTATGTCGGTTGGCAGGGGGTTGCACATTTCTGTAATGGATTTTACTGTTTGTGGTTATGAACTGTATTGGATTGTTGTGATGATTAGCCGGGGTTTGAGATGGGTTATTATATTCATTCATTCAATGTAATTGTAATATGTTGTAATATTATTTTGCGGGGCACATCCAGGTTGCGGTTGTAGCCACAGTTATATTATTTCATTTTACTGTTTTTGCTCCTAGGATAGACCCAAGGTGGGGTGCACAAACTACCGGGTACTTTAAAGTGTTTAGTGGCCTACTCACGTTATTGAAGGAGATCGCTTCACTTCGGGTACTTGGCGGGTAGTTTGCCATACCCGTAGGGGTCTAGGGTGGGGTAATGGCTATTCACCACATCTGTGTAATCTGTCTTTCGTTGCAGGCTCAAAAGAAACGCGGATTGCTTGCATATCCAATAATGTTCATCTGTGATCTGGAATGCCTATTATTGCGTCTGACGAATGTACAATATCTATACATGATAGATATTTAGACGTCACTTATGTTTTATACCCGCGCTAGCCCAGCCCCCGCTCCGCCGTTAGTTAAGTAACCTAACGGGTGATGACGGGACCCAGTGGCGAATGCGGAGGGCATAAGAGGACGTTGTATTTTCGTTGTTTTCTGCAATGATAGGTTAATGATGGGACGCAGTATTATTAATGTAAAGAAAATAAACCAAAGTTTAATCGTTGGAACAATTTAAAAGAAACCATTCGGTTATTTTAAAACAGAAGATATTTTTTAATTACGGAGCTTTAACCACTCCTTTTAAAAAGCTATCAGGTTCCTTCGGTTATATCAAGTTCACTACGTTCACGGTTTCGCCAAAACCATTCGTAGCCCTTCGTCATTTCATTTGGGTATTCAGTAGTATTCAAGCTATGCATTTTGACCAACGCCAAGGCATAGTGTTTGGTAGCTGCTGGGTATTCATTTGTTGAATAGATAGATGAGTTAGTTTGGGACAGTCGTATTATCATTTGGCCAACATCAGGGATATGTACGGATGGGTTCAAATTAACAAGATAATGATGGGTAGAACTTAATATGTGACTTATGACATTTTGACCAACGGCAAGGTCATAAAAGCAAACAACAACTGAGCCTTTTATCCCAAGCATATGGGGTAGGCTACATGAACCAACATGAGAATCACGCCGGGTCCAGCACATGAATCCTCTGTCTCCACTCACTTCTATCGAACAATATACTTTCATTGAGTCCTTTGGCAACCATATCGTTTCGTATCACCTCCATCCATGTTTTCTTCGGTCTCCCTTTTGCCCTTTTGCCATTACCCATATTGAGGGTATCTATTCGTCGAACCGGTGCTTCAATAGGTCCGCGTCGCACATGACCAAACCATCTAAGCCGGTTTTCCCGCATCTTCTACTCCACGGGTGCTACACCAACTTTTGCACGAATATCCTCATTTCACACCTTGTCTTTTCTAGTGTTACCGCACATCCAACGAAGCATGCGCATCTCCGCTACGTGCATCTTCTGTGTATGATGCTTCTTAGGAGCCCAGCATTCTGTACCATATAATAAGGCAGGCTGAATAGCGCTCCGATAAAACTTCCCTTTCAATTTTAACGGAAAGTTACGATCACACAAAATCCCTGTTGCACTCCTCCATTTCAACCAACCAGCTTGGATCCTTTGATTAACATCACTATCGATCTCCCCATTCCTTTGGACGATGGAACCTAGATATCTAAACTGGTCGCTCGGTGATATCTCTTGCCCTTCCAATGTTATACCAATATGGTTTTGACTTCTCTGGCTACTAAATTTGCAGTGCATATATGCTGTCTTGGACCTGCTCAATCTGAATCCCCGAGATTCCAATGTTTGTCTCCATAATTCCAATTTGGCATTAACCCCTGCTTTCGTCTCATTTACTAGAACAATATCATCAGCGAATAGCATACACCAAGGGACCTCATCTTGGATAGTTCTAGTAAGCTCATCCATCACGATGGTAAACAGGAAAGGACTTAATGCAGATCCTTGATGTAAACCAATAGTAATCGGAAAATCACTTGTTAAGCCACCGCAAGTTCTGACATTTGCCACTACTCCGTCGTACATATCCTTGATTATGTCAATATACTTGACGGGGACCCCCTTTTTCATCATTGTCCCCCATAATACCTCTCTAGGTACCTTGTCGTACGCTTTTTCTAAATCAATAAATATCATATGCAAATCTCTTCTCCTCTCTCGAAAGCGCTCGACAAGTTGACGAAGCAAATGAATCGCCTCTGTCGTCGAGCGTCCAGGCATGAACCCAAATTGGTTCTCTGTTATCTTAATATCCTTCCTTAGCCTGTGTTCAATCACTCTCTCCCAAAGTTTCATGGTGTGACACATTAGTTTTATTCCACGGTAGTTTGAGCAACTTTGAATGTCACCCTTATTCTTGTAGATAGGTACAAGGATACTTTTCCTCCATTCATTTGGTATCTTTTTTGTCTGCCAAATCTTATTAAACAGATCTGTCAGCCATTTAACGCCTATTTCGCCTAAGCATCTCCAAATCTCGATAGGAATCCCGTCAGGACCAACCGCTTTTCTTAAACCCATTCTGTTCAAAGCTTCTTTAACCTCAGTAAGTCTTATTTTACGCATGAAATCACGATTTATATCTTGAGATTGAATGACGAGTCCATCCAAATTCTTAGTAAAGCTCTCATTGAACAATTTGTCAAAATAATCTCTCCATCTTTCCCTGATATCCTCATCTCGAACTAAAACCTTCTGATTTTCATTTTTGACACACTTCACCGCACATAAGTCTCTAGTCTTCCTTTCCCGCATTCGAGCAATCCGGTATATATCATTTGCAGCCTCTTTAGTGTCTAATTTCTCGTACACCTCCTTATAGACCTTAGATTTAGCTTCCCGAACAGCTTTCTTAACTTCCTTTTTAGCCATTTTGTACTTCTCAAATCTCTCCACATCTCTACTTTTCTTCAAATCTTTATAAGAATCTCTTTTAATTTTAATAGCAGCCTTTACATCTTCATTCCACCATGATATGTCCTTAGATGGTGGAGCACCACCTCTCGACTCACCAAGTAGATCTCTAGCTACTTTCTTGATACAACTAGCCATTTTATTCCATGTTTTGTCTGGATCATCTTCCGACTGCCAATCCGCTTCTTGTACTACACGATCTATAAAAGCCTTTGATTACCTTCTTTCAATCGCCACCATTTAATTTTAGGCTCTACCTTACGTCTAATCTTCCTAGGTTCTCTTCTAAATCGAAAATCTAGAACTAAAAGTCTATGTTGAGTAGTTACACTCTCACCTGGCACTACCTTACAGTCGATACAACAAGCTCTATCTATTCTTCTCGTCAGAAAAAAGTCTATTTGACTAGCATTTGATCCGCTTCTAAAAGTGATAAGGTGGGACTCTCTTTTCCTAAACCAGGTGTTTGCTAAGATCAAGTCATAAGATAAAGCAAAATCTAGAATCGAGTCACCTACTTCATTCCTTTTTCCGAAACCAAAACCTCCATGGATAGTATCAAACCCACTACGACCAGTACCTACATGTCCATTAAGATCACCACCAAGGTCATAAGAGTATGGGGCAAAAATTAATATCGGGAATTTTTAAAGAAACTGAAATTTGCAAAGAGGTGCATACCATTTGGAGTTTGATGAATGTTGGTAAGATTCCTTCAACATTATCATACGATGATATTTGGATCCCGATCCTACTGTGAGTATATACTACTTATCAGGAGATTCGTCACTTAACGATCAATGCTATAAACCAAGTAGGTGTCAAGAAAGGTGTCAGCGGGGCAACACCCCCAGAGAAAAGAGGTTATTTAATTAAGGAACTTCGCGAAAGCGTTGGAAAAGCTCCCTCGAAATAACGACATTGGCCTGGCTGAACGGTTAAGCAAGTATTGTATAGTGAGAATAGTCCTGGCTAGTTCTTCCTTTTTGGTTTGAGGAGGGATTCGAAAAACAGTGGGAGCCATCCAGTTTAGATAAATTAAAAACCACTCTAAACTTGCAAGAGCATTATGCTAAAGTGTTTCTTCTCTCTCTCCTACTTGCAGCGACCCTGAAAATTAATGGACTTAAGTTACTTTTAGAAAAAAAATATACTGACAGGGGCCAAACTATAAAGATTGGCTGCGGAATGTCAAAATGGCTTTGACCTATGACAGATTGGGGTATGTCCTCACCACTAAGGCACCTGCAGTCCCAGGTCCCAAATCCAGTAATGCGGATAAGGAAATCCGCAAAACCTGGGAGTTAGATTGCGCGAAGGCCAAGTGCATCGTGCTTGCCTCGATGAACAATGAACATCAGAGGAAGCACGAGGATATGGATCTAGATGCCATATTTCTCCATACAAAGGAACTTAATGGAAAGCAATCTCGTATAGCAAGTTACGAGACCTCAAAGAACTTGTTTCGAGCGAGGTTGGCCGTCGGATCATCGGTAGGAGAATATGTCCTAAAGATGATAGGCTATATTGTAACAACTCCAATTTTGTATACCAAAAATTTGCTTTAAATATAGTGTATACTTGGAGTATTGATGTTGCTGGAAACAATTTAAGTATCTAATTCCTTACAATAATTACAAGAAGGAGCTTGTAGCTCATTGGTAATACCTTGCACTGCAGAACCATGCCATCAGAGTTCGAATCCCATGCCCCACATATTTTTTATATCCTTTTGTTTTAATTTTTTAGAAGTCAAACGGTCAAACAGCCATAACTCATAATTTATTGCGAATTAAAAAAATTAAAGTATACCAAAACCCCCTCCAGACCGAGCCCGACCCACCGACACCCGACTCGGCCATGACTCGGCCGAATCGGCCGGCACCGCCGGTCGGACGAGTCATCAACACGAAAAAATTTCGTGTTGACTGGGTCCTTTCACCTGCATACTCTAAATTTTTTGTACTGTTACCAATCTTCAATTAAATCCCTTTTAAGACCAAATTTAATGAATTTTTAATGATTTTTACATTTTTTAAAATATTTTTTAATCCAAACCCTAACCCTAGCCTAGCCCTATATAAAGACCCCTACCCTCTACCTTTTGCCCTCACAACTCTAAGTCCACTCTCCCAAATTCTCGAGAACTCAGTACGAAGAGTGAGAAGCGAAGCGCTGCCGAAATCGACGACGGATTCCGGCGACCGGATCAGAACCGTCGCGACGTTTTCAACGAATCGACAACCACCACGTCCATTAGCTTCCTTAGCTTGTCCAAACCGTAAGTCCCAACCCCTCTATCTCTCTTTTCTATAAGTATAAAAATACGACTTTTTGGAACCCGACGGAAATCGGACAAACCGATTTCCGATTCGGTTTTTCTATAAATTTCCACTTGTCACCTAATACATACTATCTACCCATATTCATGTTGACTATTAACCACCCATAAACCAATTTAATCAAACTTTTTCACATGAAATGATAAGTTCTTTGCAAAACCGTACTCTTTTCATAAAAATACCATGAAGTTCATTTTTCTTAGTTTAATTATTTCGCTCACTCCTAAATAGGTTTATCTTGATCACTAAACTTGTAGAACCCATTTTGAATGAAATTTCACACATAAAATGATAACGTTTTCGAATACCGTATTCTTGCGCGATAATACCTTTAAGTTTAACATAGCATGTTTTACCTTTAAACTTCACCAAAACTTAATATAAGTCACGGGGTAATGACCTATCCCTACACACACTCAATATAACCCTAATTGATAAATATCAAAAATACAGAATACGAAATTACAGGACTTTTCACTAAAATACCCTAATCTTTATAACGTTTATTGAAAGCTTTCAGTTGTAAACATTTTTAAGTAAAATCTTTTAATAAAATGAAAGCACGATTGGTCATGGATATCGATCGTTTATCTAAACTAACTTTGTGGTGTCTAGGCTAGACAAGTGAGCTTGGGTAATTTTAAAAGGCCCGTCTCACGATTCGTGAGCGGATCCCTCCTTCCTCACTTGTACTTACCTGGCCATAATTGGCGGTGAAGAGGCGATTTGAGGCTTCTAATGACTTATCGTTTAGACCTTAGAAGTAGGCTAGTTGGCTTAGAAAACCCTAACAACTAAAATACGGAAAACTAAACTCTTTTGCAAATAAATACCCTATATTTATAAAACCGTTTCCCTAAATGAAAAGTATTTATAAAACCTAAGTAAAGTGCCGCTACAACCCATTTTTGGGGAACCTGTTATGGATAGTACGGTTCATCATGCACCCGCAGGCTAGTAGTGCGAGATTCAGACCTCCGCAAGAAGCATTCGGTCTCGAAAGGTTTAAAATACGATATTTAAGGAAAATGAGATTTTTGAAAATAAAATATTCATTTAAAAATTATTCATGTGTTAATATATATATAATTATCATTTAAACACCTATTTTATTATAATATGAAATTTCCACATTTTCCTAAAAAATTACAAGATTAAAAGTTACACTAAAATACCATGAATTTCAGATAAAACAATTAATACTTTTATTAGGATATATTCACTAGAATAACACAAATAAAATTCACATTTATTATAACAATAAAGACGATTATTAAATACTTGAGGTGTATTTTGAAAACTATACAAAAGTACTTTTTACATAAAACCCCCTCAAGTTTCACAAATTACAATAAAGCCCCTAACTAATATTGAACTTCAAATTTATCTTTCTTTTAGTCTGACTCGGGTTAGAGTCTGACTAGTTTCCGACTTGAATATGATTCAAGTCAATCTATATTCTTTTATATTCCAATACAATTTGAATACATGAATCCATGAATCCAGTTAACAATATATTCATTTTGACTGAATCAAACCATGGATATTCATCCATTATCCTGATATTCCATTTACCTGATTACACAGTTGCAACATGATTACTGATATCATGGTTTTGGTCAGTCACTCAACTTACATATTCCAATACCACATTACTGTTAAAACACTACGGGGTTTAAAGAGGTAGATTGGTACGGAAGGTGTTAAAGGTGGCACGAGGTGGTCAGATTAAGACACCTAACCTGAATCCTATTGCTATTGTACCGTGGCATAACGGTTCCTTGTACTTTCCTTTTGCCCTGATCTCTAGCATATAGAGATCCCCCTCGTATACACTGGCATCCTTCTGTACCAAGCTACAAACAACAGCGTTAACTCAATATTCCATAATATTCAACAATGTAATACTTTAGAAAATACCGTTACTCTGTCATTCTCATTCTTCTTATTCTTTGGGACTTACCGAGCGACATGTTCGCTGACGACATTCTATTTCTATTTTCTTTGAATGTCGTCAGGTGCGTTGGACCAAGCTGAGATCGAGCCCACCGGTGAAGATTTGGAGCAGTTCCAGGAAGATCCAGAGCTCTAGATACTGTACCTTGTTCTTTCCAGTTTATTTCATTTCCTGTTATGCCACTGTTTAGGCATTGCTTTTCATTCCAATTGTATTTTCTTTTCCTCCATTGTAAAAAGAATGTTATTAATAAAAGTTGTTGTTATTTCTATATCATTTGTCTCTTGTGATTTACTTTATATTGCTTAGTTACGCTTAACGTATGTGCTTCTGAGTATATACGTAGCGGGCCTCGTCGCGTCCACTTCGCCGTACACTGGGAAGCGGGGCGTGACAGGTTTTGTTGGTGGCCCATGCAGGTCAGGGCTGTATGAATCCCTGTCATGCAGTCCTGGTCTGCGTGAACAACCTAAGCAATATAACACAAGAACCAGCAACTAAAACATTCTTTACAATTCATATTCTTTGAATCTTGCAAAACTCTATTCCTTGAATCTTATCATTTCATGTATTTGAATCTGTCCTAATCCAAATTTTTCTTCAGGGTTATGGATTCCCCGAACAACACCAGCACCAATGTTAACAACACCCTACCAGCACTACCTCTCACACCAGTTGTTCCGGCACCACCCACTGAGCAAACAATGCTATTCGATGCGATCCGCAGTCTTCTCGAGGGACAGCAACAACTTCTGAGCCGTCCTGATAACGATGCACCGGGAGTAAAGCAATTCAGGGCTTTGCACCCAAAGCAGTTCTCTGGTAAAGGAAGCCTTCTCGAAGCAGAAGAATGGGCACAAAGTATCGAAGACGATCTGGCAGCAGCTCAAGTGCCAGACCACGCTTGGGTCCGTGTAGCGAAGCTACAGCTCACGGATAATGCTCGCAATTGGTGGAAGGCGGAAGAAACCCGTCTAGCGCAGCCAATCGAATGGAAGACATTTCGCGAGAAGTTTGACGCGAAATATTTCCCTATGACTGCCAGGTTCGCTATGGAGCAGCAGTTTATTCATCTACAGCAGGGATCAATGTGGGAGAAATCGGTAGATGAATACGATGCTGAGTTCACTATGTTGAGCCGGTAAGATATGTCACAATAGTTCAATTTTTAAAATATCACATACTACACAGCTAACACAATCTTTAAACAGATTCGCGGCACACCTGATACCGACGGACGAGATCAGAGCCCGTCGTTTTCAGTAAGGTTTGGACACAGAGATCAAGGCTGCTTTAGCCACATGAAAGTTTTTGACTCATGAAGAAGCCCTAGAAGCTGCCCGCAGTTATGAGGCAGTCATAAAAAAGAGGCGCAGACCTCAGTCTGCAGGAGTCAAACGCCCTGCCAACCAGATGGCAGGTGGAGCCACGTCCAGACCATCTTTCATGCCGAGGCGACCCGGAGTACCAACTCATCGTCCTAGCCCAGCCTTTTGCACTTACTGCAAGAGAACTGGACATATGATGAAGGACTGTCGTCGAGCCAACCGCCTCTGCTTAGTTTGCGGTTCAGCCACTCACGATATTGGATCTTGTCCTCAAAGGCAGAACTCAGTTGCTACACCCAGGCCAGCAAATACTTATCAGCAGCAACCAGCTCTTCAGGCACCTGCTACCTGACTTGCACTGCCTGCACCACCTAGGGGACCACAAGTTGCACCACCTCCTCGACAATTCCATCAAGCTCAAAGGAACGTTCAGAGGAATGCTCCTCAGGCCAGGAGGAATGTGCCGAAGTGTCAGGCTTTCATCATGTCTGTGGAAGAAGCTGAGGCCACTGGCCAAGTCATTACTGGTAAACTTTCTTTCTCAAATTTATCTTTTAGTTTTGGTTACCTACATACTTTCCCTATACCTAAAACCTATCCCATATACCTTAGGTACAATCCTAGTAGCTTCACTACCTGCACTTGCACTGTTTGATACTGGAGCATCCCACTGCTTTATGTCGCAACGGTTTGTCCGAACCCATGCGATTCCAGTCTCACCGCTTGTATCCAGCTGGAACGTCAGTTCCGGAAATGGTGTTCTAAAGGCAACTATGGGATACAGCATGTGTCCAGTCATCGTCTGCAGTCGAGAGTTTTATGCTGACTTCAAGGTACTGGATATACTGAATTTCGATGTGGTTCTAGGAATGGACTGGCTTGGAACCTTTTATGCTACCATCGACTGTCGTCAAAGGAGGGTAGTATTTGAGATTCCAGATCATCTGGTCTTCTACTTCAAGAGTGGAGATCGCACCCTGGAGCCAAGTACTTACAAAGCGAAACCAAGGGAAGCAGTAGTTGCAGCAGCTCAGGCAGAGGAACAATCAAGACCGGAGGTAGTTCGAGAGTTCGACGATGTATTCCCTGACGATATATCAGGTTTGCCTCCCGATCGAGCTCTTGAATTCAGTATTGACTTAGTACCGGGAGCACAACCAGTAATCAAAGCACCGTATAGACTAAGTCCGGAAGGATTGAAAGAAGTTCGAACACAGTTGGACGAATTACTGGCAAAAGGATGGATTCGTCCCAGCACTTCAAGTTGGGGAGCACCTGTACTATTGGTGAAGAAGAAGGAAGGTTCATACAGAATGTGCATCGACTATAGGGCCTTGAACGAAGTTACAATAAAGAACAAATATCCACTTCCGCGCATCGACGATTTATTCGATCAGCTAAGTGGATCTTGTGTCTTCTCTAAACTAGATCTTCGTTCAGGTTATCATCAAGTGAAGGTCAAGGAAGCTGATATTCACAAAACAGCTTTCAGAACTCGCTATGGACATTACGAATTTCTAGTAATGCCATTTAGAGTGACCAATGCACCAGCAATCTTCATGAACCTTATGAACCAAGTCTTCCGGGAGTATTTAGACAGGTTCGTTGTCATTTTCATCGACGACATCCTGGTATATTCTAAGAATCGGAAAGAACATGCGGAGCACCTACGAATTGTCCTGGAAACTCTTCGACAACATAAGATTTATGCCAAATACAGCAAGTGCGAGTTTTGGCTAAAACAAGTTGGTTTCCTTGGACACATCGTATCAGGAGAAGGAATTTCTGTGGATCCAGCAAAAGTTTCAGCAGTCAGCGAATGGCCTACGCCAAAATCAGTGAAGGATATTCGGAGTTTCTTGGGTTTAGCTGGATATTACAGAAGATTCATTGAAGGCTTTTCGAAGATAGCAACCCCCCTGACCAAGCTCACACGAAAAGATGAAGAATTTGTGTGGTCAGAAGCATGCGAGCAAGCTTTCGTAGAACTCAAGTCAAGACTGACCTCTGCACCTATTCTCGTCATACCGGATCAGTCTGGAGGATTCGAAGTGCATTGCGATGCATCCGGTAAGGGATTAGGATGTGTTCTACATCAGCACGGTAAGGTTGTGGCTTATGCTTCAAGACAACTGAAGACTCATGAGCATAATTATCCGACGCATAATCTGGAGTTGGCAGCCGTCATCTTTGCTCTCAAAATTTGGCGCCACTACTTACTTAGTGAACGAGTGAACATCTACACAGATCACAAGAGTCTGAAATATGTGTTTACTCAGAAGGAGTTGAATATGCGGCAGAGAAGATGGTTAGAACTTATGGCGGACTTTGACATCAACTTGCAATATCATCCAGGAAAGGTGAACGTAGTACCTGATGCTCTTAGTCGCCAACCATTAGCAATGAATCTCACCGCCCAGTGGAAGCTTCAGCAGGACCTACATCAGATGGAGATTGAACTAGTCATGCCAGGTAATGTTTCAAATTTGATGAATCTACAAGTCCAATCAACTATTGTCAACCAGATCAAGGCAACTCAAGCCAGCGATGCTAGGTTGCAAAAGATCAGAGAACAAGTAGAGAATGGACTCAGAACAGATTTCATCATCCATGAAGACGGATCTTTGAGACACGGTAGCAGATTGTGTGTACCAAAGGGTCCTGTTCGGGAAGAGTTAATGAAAGAAGCTCATAGCTCTCCCTATTCAGTACATCCTGGAGGTACCAAAATGTACAAAGATCTACGTCAAAATTATTGGTGGCATAGAATGAAGCGTGAAGTAGCCAGAAGCGTCGCAAAATGTTTAGTGTGTCAGCAAGTAAAGGCTGAACATCACAGGACAGCTGGATTACTTCAACCGTTACCAATCCCAGAATGGAAGTGGCAGCATATCACGATGGACTTTGTAACTGCTCTTCCTCGCAGCACAAAGGGTAACGATGCGATTTGGGTCATTGTGGATCGACTCACAAAGTCGGCTCACTTCATCCCATTTCGAGTTGGCCAATCAACTGAGACATTAGCGAAGAAGTACATGGAGGAAATTGTGAGACTTCATGGAGTACCGGTCTGCATTGTCTCCAATCGTGACACCAGGTTCCGATCGCAATTTTGGCAAAGTCTGCAAGCAAGCTTGGGAACAAGTCTGAACTTCAGTACGGCTTATCATCCACAAACAGATGGTCAGTCGGAAAGAACTATTCAGATCTTGGAGGATATGCTCAGAGCATGTATGCTCGACTTCAAAGGATCGTGGGAAGATCACCTGCATCTTATGGAATTTGCGTACAACAATAGCTACCAAGCAAGCATAGGAATGGCACCTTTTGCAGCATTGTATGGAAGGAAGTGTCAATCACCATTAAGTTGGGACGACATCGGAGATAGGGAACTCCTTGGACCAGAGATGATAGTAGCGACCGTTGATGTGGTTCGTACTATCAGGGAAAGTATGCGCATAGCCCAAGATAGACAGAAACACTGGGTTGATGCGAAGAGACGACACTTGGAGTTCCAGCCAGGAGATCATGTTTTCCTGAAAATCTCTCCGAACCGCGGAGTGATCAGATTTGGAAGACGGGGGAAGTTGAGTCCAAGATACATTGGACCGCTCGACATACTCGAACGAGTCGGAGAAGTGGCATACCGATTAGCGCTCCCACCATCATTGGAAGGAGTGCATAACGTGTTCCACATATCCCAACTCAGAAGGTATGTGAGTGACTCCAGCCATGTATTTGATCATTCCGAGCTCACGATACAGCCCGATTTGTCTTGTGAGCAACAACCTGTGGAGATCCTGGACAGGAAAGTGAAGACACTTCGGAACAAAGAAGTTAATTTGGTCCGGGTAATGTGGAGGAGAGACACACCAGGAGAATCCACGTGGAAAAGGGAGGATCAGATGCGTGCAAGATATCCGCACCTATTTGTAAACTAGTCCTCAAAATAAAAGTTGTCAATTTCGAGGACGAAATTTTTGTAAGGAGAGTAGATTGTAACAACTCCAATTTTGTATACCAAAAATTTGCTTTAAATATAGTGTATACTTGGAGTATTGATATTGCTGGAAACAATTTAAGTATCTAATTCCTTACAATAATTACAAGAAGGAGCTTGTAGCTCATTGGTAATACCTTGCACTGCTGAACCAGGCCATCAGAGTTCGAATCTCATGCCCCACATATTTTTTATATCTTTTTGTTTTAATTTTTTAGAAGTCAAACGGTCAAACAGCCATAACTCACAATTTATTGCGAATTAAAAAAATTAAAGTATACCAAACCCCCCCCCCAGACCGAGCCCGACCCACCGACACCCGACTCGGCCATTACTCAGCCAAATCGGCCGGCAACTCGGCCGAGTCGTCAACACGAAAAATTTTAATGTTGACTGGGTCCTTTCACCTGCATACTCTAAATTTTTTGTACTGTTACCAATCTTCAATTAAATCCCTTTTAAGACCAAATTTAATGAATTTTTAATGATTTTTACATTTTTTAAAATATTTTTTAATCCAAACCCTAACCCTAGCCTAGCCCTATATAAAGACCCCTACCCTCTACCTTTTCCCCTCACAACTCTAAGTCCACTCTCCCAAATTCTCAAGAACTCAGTACGAAGAGCGAGAAGCGAAGCGCTGCTGAAATCGACGACGGATTCCGGCGACCGGATCAGAACCTTCGCGACGTTTTCAACGAATCGACAACCACCACGTCCATTAGCTTCCTTAGCTTGTCCAAACCGTAAGTCCCAACCCCTCTATCTCTCTTTTCTATAAGTATAAAAATACGACTTTTTGGAACCCGACGGAAATCGGACAAACCGATTTCCGATTCGGTTTTTCTATAAATTTCCACTTGTCACCTAATACATACTATCTACCCATATTCATGTTGACTATTAATCACCCATAAACCAATTTAATCAAACTTTTTCACATGAAATGATAAGTTCTTTGCAAAACCGTACTCTTTTCATAAAAATACCATGAAGTTCATTTTTCTTAGTTTAATTATTTCGCTCACTCCTAAATAGGTTTATCTTGATCACTAAACTTGTAGAACCCATTTTGAATGAAATTTCACACATAAAATGATAACGTTTTCGAATACCGTATTCTTGCGCTATAATACCTTTAAGTTTAACATAGCATGTTTTACCTTTAAACTTCACCAAAACTTAATATAAGTCACGGGGTAATGACCTACCCCTACACACACTCAATATAACCCTAATTGATTAATATCAAAAATACAGAATACGAAATTACAGGACTTTTCACTAAAATACCCTAATCTTTATAACCTTTATTGAAAGCTTTCAGTTGTAAACATTTCTAAGTAAAATCTTTTAATAAAATGAAAGCACGATTGGTCATGGACATCGATCGTTTATCTAAACTGATTTTGTGGTGTCTAGGCTAGGCAAGTGAGATTGGGTAACTTTAAAAGGCCCGTCTCACGATTCGTGAGCGGATCCCTCCCTCCTCACTTGTACTTACCTGGCCATAATTGGCGGTGAAGAGGCGATTTGAGGGTTCTAATGACTTATCGTTTAGACCTTAGAAGTAGGCTAGTTGGCTTAGGGAACCCTAACAACTAAAATACGGAAAACTAAACTCTTTTGCAAATAAATACCCTATATTTATAAAACCGTTTCCCTAAATGAAAAGTATTTATAAAACCTAAGCAAAGTGCCGCTACAACCCACTTTTGGGAAACATGTTAGGGATAGTACGGTTCATCGTGCACCCGCAGGCTAGTAGTGCGAGATTCAGACCTCCGCAAGGAGCATTCGGTCTCGAAAGGTTTAAAATACAATATTTAAGGAAAATGAGATTTTTGAAAATAAAATATTCATTTAAAAATTATTCATGTGTTAATATATATATAATTATCATTTAAACACCTATTTTATTATAATATGAAATTTCCACATTTTCCTAAAAAATTACAAGATTAAAAGTTACACTAAAATACCATGAATTTCAGATAAAACAATTAATACTTTTATTAGGATATATTCACTAGAATAACACAAATAAAATTCACATTTATTATAACAATAAAGACGATTATTAAATACTTGAGGTGTATTTTGAAAACTATACAAAAGTACTTTTTACATAAAACCCACTCAAGTTTCACAAATTACAATAAGGCCCCTAACTAATATTGAACTTCAAATTTATCTTTCTTTTAGTCTGACTAGGGTTAGAGTCTGACTAATTTCCGACTTGAATATGATTCAAGTCAATCTATATTCTTTTATATTTCAATACAATTTGAATACATGAATTCATGAATCCAGTTAACAATATATTCATTTTGACTGAATCAAACCATGGATATTCATCCATTATCCTGATATTCCATTTACCTGATTACACAGTTGCAACATGATTACTGATATCATGGTTTTGGTCAGTCACTCAACTTACATATTCCAATACCACATTACTGTTAAAACACTACGGGGTTTAAAGGGGTAGATTGGTACGGAAGGTGTTAAAGGTGGCACGATGTGGTCAGATTAAGACACCTAACCTGAATCCTATTGCTGTTGTACCGTGGCATAACGGTTCCTTATACTTTCCTTTTGCCCTGATCTCTAGCATATAGAGATCCCCCTCGTATACACTGGCATCCTTCTGTACCAAGCTACAAACAACAGCGTTAACTCAATATTCCATAATATTCAACAATGTAATACTTTAGAAAATACTGTTACTCTGTCATTCTCATTCTTCTTATTCTTTGGGACTTACCGAGCGACATGTTCGCTGACGACATTCTATTTCTATTTTCTTTGAATGTCGTCAGGTGCGTTGGACCAAGCTGAGATCGAGCCCACCGGTGAAGATTTGGAGCAGTTCCAGGAAAATCCAGAGCTCTAGATACTGTACCTTATTCTTTCCAGTTTATTTCATTTCCTGTTATGCCACTGTTTAGGCATTGCTTTTCATTCCAATTGTATTTTCTTTTCCTGCATTGTAAAAAGAATGTTATTAATAAAAGTTGATGTTATTTCTATATCATTTATCTCTTGTGATTTACTTTATATTGCTTAGTTACGCTTAGCGTATGTACTTCTGAGTATATACGTAGCGGGCATCGTCGCGTCCACTTCGCCGTACACTGGGAAGCCGGGCCTGACATATATTGAAGAGCTCGCAGACCTTGGGACGACTTTGGATAATGAGCTCTATACAGACTTAATTCTCCAGTCCCTTCCTTCCACCTACGCCCAGTTTATTCTGAATTTCAACATTCATAGAAAAGAAGTTGAACTTCCAAAACTCTTTAACATGTTGAGGAGTGCAGAGGGCACCTTACAGAAGGCAAGGGAAACACCCGCTATGTTTGTTAGCAGTGCTTCTTCTTCCAGGTCCAAGGCTAGGGCCAAAGGAAAGAAGAAGAAGTCCGCCACCAAACCTAGAGGAGGTGTTAGTAAGGTGGGAGTGAAGGGAAAGAAAAAGATTGCGGTACCAGTAGTGGCCCAGGATGAATGCTTCCATTATCATAGGAAAGGGCACTGGAAGAAAGACTGCAAGGCGTGGAACGCCAAGAACCAGGAACCGAAGCAAGCTGTGGCTTCGACTTCAGGTGTGTTTGTAGTTGAGAATTGTCTGTCAATCAACTCTACTTCCTGGGTATTGGATACCGGATCAGGATCTCATATATGCAATTCATTGCAGGCACTGAGAAACCGTAGGGTGCTGAAGGAAGGTGATATGACCCTATCGGTTGCTAACGGAGCTACTGTGGGAGCTGTGTCCGTCGGGGATTATCACCTGGGATTGACAAGTGGACATATTTGGTTTTACATAACTGTTTTTGTGTACTTAGCTTAACGTGTAATATCATATCAGTTTCCTTGTTATCAAATAAAGGTTATGATTTCACGTTTGTAACTGATGTTGTTAACATCCACCTTAATCATAGTTTGATTGGGTCCGGTACACTGGATAACGGTATATATATCTTAAACCAACTACAGATTTTCAATGTCCAGAACACACTAAAAAGAAAATCCCCAGATAACAATAAGGCTTTCTTATGGCATTGTAGACTAGGTCAAATCAATGAGACAAGGTTAACTAAGTTACATAGAGAAGGATATTTGGACTCATTCGAATATCAAACTTATGCCACTTGTGAATCATGTCTCAAAGGAAAGATGACAAAGACTCCATTCACTGGACATGGAGTAAGAGCGAGCGAGTTCTTAGGACTCATACACAACGATGTATGTGGTCCAATGTCTACACATACAAGAGGTGGTTTTTCTTATTTCATTACTTTTACGGATGATTACTCTAAGTACGGATTCATTTATCTGATGAAACATAAATCCGAGACTTTTGAGAAATTCCAAGAGTATAAGAATGAAGTAGAAAACCAAACCGGCAAAAGTATCAAGACACTAAGATCTGATCGAGGTGGTGAATACTTAAGTGCCGAGTTCCTAGGTTACCTAAAAGAGAAAGGAATTCTCTCTCAGCTTACTCCTCCATACACTCCACAGCATAACGGTGTATCGGAGAGACGGAATCGAACCCTATTGGATATGGTACGTTCCATGATGAGTAATGCTGAGTTACTGCGATCTTTCTGGGGTTATGCGCTAGAATCAGCGGCATATCTTCTGAACAGGGTTCCTACCAAGACTGTGCCTACCACGCCATATCAGATGTGGAGTGGGAAGAAACCCTATCTTCAGTATCTGAGGATATGGGGATGTCCAGCTTTTGTTAAAAGCAGCATGTGGACAAGCTCGAGGCACGATCAGTACAGTGTAAGTTTGTGGGATATCCAAAGAACACCAAGGGGTATCTATTCTATTACGCAGAGGAACAAAAGGTTTTTGTTTCTCGTAATGCCCATTTTCTAGAACAGCAGGTTTTAGAAAAAGATACAAGTGGGAGCGAAATAGAACTGGAAGAAATTCCAGAACCACAAACTACTACTGAAAGTTTGGTAGAACCAGTAGTTCAAGAAGAACAGGACATTCCCGCACCCCTCCGCAGGAGTAGTAGGACGTTTCATCCGCCTGAGAGATACTACGATTTTCTCATAGATGGGGATAGAGAGGATTGCGTCATTGATAATGATGAACCTACTAGCTTCCAGCAGGCCATCCAGAGCGGCGACTCGGTAAGATGGCTGGATGCAATGCGGACCGAGATGGAATCCATGTACACCGACAAAGTATGGACTTTGGACTTTGCTCCAGGTAGGGTAAAACCCATAAGATGCAAATGGATCTTCAAGAAAAAGATTGGTGTAGATAGACAGGTGGAAACCTATAAGGCTAGACTTGTTGCAAAGGGTTTTCGTTAAAGACCTGGTTTGGACTATGACGAAACTTTTTCTCCAATGGCTATGCTCAAATCCATTCAGATCCTTTTTGCCATTACCGCCTTCCATGATTATGAGATCTGGCAGATGGACGTAAAGACAGCTTTTCTAAATGGTAATTTAGAAGAGTGCGTCTATATGGATCAGCCAGAAGGTTTCAATCAGAGTGGGAGCAGCGGGAAAGTATGCAAGTTGCTTAAGTCTATTTATGGACTAAAGCAGGCATCGCGGAGTTGGAACATCTGTTTTGATGAAACGGTCAAAGAATATGACTTTATCAAAAATCCAGATGAACCATGTATATATAGTAAAGTTGTAGCACGAACTGTCGTATTCCTCGTCCTGTACGTGGATGACATTCTATTGATAGGAAATGACATTCCTATGCTACAATCTGTCAAAGGATTCTTGTCACACAGGTTCTCCATGAAAGACCTGGGTGATGCCTCTTACATTCTGGGGATCCGAATCTATCGTGATAGATCCAAGAGGATGTTGGGACTTTCGCAGTCCAGGTATATCAACACTATACTGAAAAGATTCAGTATGGAAGATTCTAAGCGCGGTAATCTACCGGCTTGTCACGGAATCACCCTCTCCAAAGAGATGTCTCCCAAGACTGATTTGGAAAGGGAACGCATGTCTATTATACCCTACGCTTCTGCGGTAGGCTCTATAATGTATGCGATGTTGTGCACCAGACCAGATGTTGCTTACGCACTGAACGTGGTAAGCCGATATCAGTCAGACCCAGGGAGAAACACTGGATAGCAGTAAAGAACATTCTCAAGTACCTAAGAAGGACTAAGGAGATATTCTTGGTTTACGGCAGAAAAGACCTCAAGATGGAGGCCTTTGCTGATTCCGGCTTCCAGAGTAATAAGGATGATTCCAAGTCCATGTCAGGTTATATCTTTACCCTCAATGGAGGGGCGGTGTGCTGGAAGAGTTCCAAGCAGGACACCGTTGCTGACTCGACGATCGAAGCGGGGTATATTGCTGCTTGCGATGCCGCAAAAGAAGCGGTCTGGATGAAGAAGTTCCTAGCAGAACTTCAGGTGGTTCCTACCATTGTTGATCCAATACCTCTGTATTGCGACAACAACGGAGCTATGGCTTTAGCGAAGGAACCAAGGTCCCATCAGAAGTCCAGACACATCTTAAGGCGGTATCACCTGATCAGGGAGATCATAGATCGCCAGGAGATCGAGGTCCGGAGAGTTGCTACTGAAAAGAACATTGCTGATCCATTCACAAAGGCCCTACCTCAGATTCAGTTCGAGAGGCTACTCGAGATCATCGGTCTTCGATATGCCAGTACATGACCCTAGTGCAAGTGGGAGATTGTTAGTGTATATGCCCTAGGGGCCATTATTGTATCATACTAGTTTGTATATTACTTAATGGAAGCTTGGGATATTCACAGTTATATAACAGTCTTGCTAAACATGGTAGTATGCTACTTGGTTTTATCTATCTTAATATGTGAGTATACGTATTGATAGAGCTCTTAGGATCTTACTTGACTACCAGCGTTGTGATGGCAGTCACACTAGTGGGGGCTGGGTAGTCTACAAGCACATCCTTTTTTAAGTCCCTAGTCGTAGGATTATCGAGACAGGGCATCGATACTCCGGAGTAGACTAGTGTGTACGCTTCTCATCCTAGTTGGGGAGATGGTCTGTCCCACAGCCGTCAGTACGTCGTACTGGAGATAGTATACAGGTGCTCGTTGGGTTACGGGTACACCGGACAGGACTCGCGGGGAACTGTTGGTTGGTATTATACCCGTCGTCAGTTAACAGTTCCCAGGTGACATGAGTACAGCATAGTCCGCAGACTTGACACTGCTACTTCGCCTCGAGTGTGTCCCACTGTTCTTAGATTGCTACCCTACCACGGCTCAAAGGAGTCGTGCAAACAGGTAGCAGTTAGGTGCAGTCCCGAGCACTTGGAGGCAGTGGCGGTTAGACAGGATTCGTCTCTCCCGGTATTGGGAGTTGATATCGCGCTGTGTCAGAGAGCCATTACGCAAAGTCCCTGGCCAGGGCAAGCGATATTTACCGGTAAGTTCCAGTTGTTTCTCAGGGTGTAATGGGCTACGCTCCGACACGACTTATACCGCTATTAGGGGACTGACGCTTGCCGCCCCCCTAGGCCCGATATGCGATAGATTTAGACGAACAGACCGGACTGTACGGAGATTGTCACATCAGGCTCAGTAGGAGTTCGGATGGGTTTCCTCATCGGCCTTCTTATCGACATCTACCTGGGGACCGTTACGTACAGCTAGTGCCGCTTGCGGTCTGTGGTTAAACCCACTGCCAGCGTAGTAGTCAAGTCTTTAGAGTCCCACACAGAGAGTCCCTGCTCCAGGCGAAACGATATAGAGGTCGTATGGTTTTACGACAAGGGTTCGGACGCATACGTGTGTTTACGCACGTATGACATTCGGACAGTTTTTACTAGCCGACTTTGGTTTAAGCCAGATTCTAGTATCGGGTTATTGGATTTATACAGTCTAAAGTTTTTCCGTGTTTTCACGGATAGGAGGGGCGTTCTCGTAATTTCACAAGAAACTTCTATAAGGATGGTGACTTGGGGGTTTAGGTGGCATAAGCATTAAATGATACTAGTGACTCATTTGTGTGATTCATCCATGTCATTAATGCATCATTAAATGGTTAATGACTCATGTAGATGAATCACTCATATGAATAAATGGAGTATGATGATTAATCATTTTATTTATTTATTTTGAAAAATCATTATGCTTCATATATTCATGAGAGATCATTATCTCATTCTCATTCTCTTGCTCACATTCTCTCTCCTCAAGCTCTCTCTCTTCAAACCCTAATTCTCCCCTCTCATGTGTTGAGATCAAGAATTAGATAGACTAATTAATCCATAACCTCACTCTATATCACCTAGGTACCTTTGATTAGCAACTAAAGAAACCTAGTTACCTCAAGTTTAGAGGTGAAGCTTGGAATAGAAGCTCTCGGGTGGATCGTCTATTACGTAGAGGAGGCCGAGGAGGAGGTGGATAACGAAAAGAAGAAGGACTAGGTTCACTAGGTATAATCTCTTTTCTTAGTAGTTAAGAACTCCTATGCTTGTGTTAGTTATAGTTTAGCAAAGATTCTTCCGTTAGTCGATGTTTACTCAAAGAACAAGATCGTTTTACATATTTCCGCCTCCCCGCAACTCGTGGGGTGTTGTACATCGACTTACAGCAGTGAAGACACAGCTATTAATAAGTTTGGGGGTGAGGGTATTGTAAATAGTTATCTCTGCATTGCATCTGCATATTTTTATTTTTTGTACATATTTGTTTTTATTTGCATATTAAATTCCGCATTGCATCTTTATATAAAAAAAAAAAAAGAGAAAAAAATATGAAAAATTTAAAAAATTATAAAAATTGAAAAGTTCAATTTTGGCCATATTTGACTTAAGTTCAACATGACGGTTGACTAGTTGGGAAAAACTAGATCCTAAACTTAGTAAATTGAAAACCCTAAAAATAACCTTTCTTAAAGTTTAACTGTAGAAAATATATGTCCTTATAATTTATTTAGAAATAAGCAAATTTTGAGTTCAGTTCTTGGGCTAAATCGAAATATGGGAAGAGTGTTGAAAGCTCTATTTGAAGTATAAGTCTGAAAAATAATTCTGAACCTTAAGTCCAAATTCTGAAAATATATACCCTACTTTACGCACTCACACACATCTTGAAACTTGGGATAGTAGAGGATACCTTGAAATGCTCTTGTCTAAAATCCTCAGTATGAAGGAAACTAAAATAAAAGTATAAGTGGTGAATAAAGAGATAAAAAAATGAACACTGATTTTGTAATTGCTTAAGGCAGCATAAATAAAAAAATATAGCGATGGTGCTTTATCTCCTAGTGCCTTAGACCAACTGGTTTGGGAGTCACTGCTAAGCCTTAGGTATTGCAAGACGAGAAATTAAGCCTAAATGCGCAAGCACATTTTGTAATCGGTCGCTTAGTACCTCAAGAAGTATTAACGGTCGCATGAAGAATGTGTGAGCAATTTCATCTAAAATTCACCAACTAAAAGTATTTTGGAAGATGGACAAGAGTATGATAACTTGAATTGAATTTCCAAGTATAGGGGTGATAATTACACACATATAGGGGTATATAGTTGGAGTTTGGAGGAGAGATAGGAATAAAAGATAGGGCTTATATCTTCAGTAGAGATGATAAAAATTCCTGAGTTAAGATTGCACTTTAGAAGGAAAACTTAGGAGATGCTGAAAGATTTATAAACTAGCAAAACGTATATGATCTTAAGATAAATGAAAAGGAAGTGTGAAAAATACGGGTTGATGACTTCTAAGTTGAAGATAATAGAATTTCTTGCTAGAATACTGAATTGAAGAATTAGGGTCAACGGCTAAATTGATCGGATTTTGTGGGTAATATCCGCTGAAAACCATCAGGAGACAACACTCCTCCTACTAGGGACACCTAGAGGTTTAACGGCTTGTTGCACGAGCTCAGTGCAATCGCGTTCCCTGGGAAAGTGAGGTTAGGACTTTTTGAGAATAAAATTGGATTTGCTCGGGACAAGCAAAAGATAAGTTTGGGGGTATTTGTTCATATCAGATTTTTGCATTTTTATATCGCCCATTCTTAATCACATTGCATATAAGTATGTACTTTTGATCCATGTCTGCTAAATAATTGCAGGTTACAGGTTCTCAGCTCTTTATAGTGAAATTCATGAAAAGTCGCAACAAATGCGGGACTACGACCAACAACAGATGAATACTAATCTCCGCTAACCATCCGTATGATGCCGCATACCAGTTCAAGGGACAAATGGAAATTCATTAGGCACTTCAATGCACAAAGCACAAGGGCATCACAAGATCCAAGACTTCCACGCGGAGCTCAAGGAAAAAGTCCACATCATTCTGCATTGTTGGAAATCTGGAAGGAAATTGAAGAGATTCTGATAAACCAAGTGAATAAAATAGAAGATGTTAGCAATATGGAGAAGCCTGAAAAGATGGTCCCACGATTCCACCAATTGGCCGCGGAACCGTGGCCAATCAGGCACTTCTGCCGCGGAACCGCGGCCGCGTTCTGCGCATGTCGGTGGCAGTGTCGGTGCTTTGACTCGGCTCTTTTGGGGTAGTTTTGTAATTTCGTGTATAGATCAGAATGTAAACCTAAGGTTTTTCTATCTATAAATAGAAAAGCTCAAAGCCAAATTAGTATGTCTCTTTTTATTTTTAGATCTAGATTTTAAAATTCTCTATGAAAAATTGTAGTGAGTTTTTGAGAGGTTATCAATAAAAGTAAGTTCTTTTTATTTTTTTCTCGCAATTGTTTATCGCATTTTTATTATCTGCAATTTTCATTTGTTAACTTAGTCGTAGAATTAAATCAGTGCTTTTTCTTTTGTTATCTCCTTTTCTATTTTTCTTTTACAACGATGATGCTTGAGTAAGATCCTTGCCTAGGTGAGGTCTCGAATAGCTAGTTGTATAATTCTTCTTAACCTAAATTCTTTCTACCTTCTTTTTGTTTTTATCTTTTTAATGGGTGAGTAATTTCTCACTTGTTAGGGCAGGAGAAGGAAGGTTTGAGAGAAGGAAATCTCTCTCACTCATTTCTTTACCCAACAGCTTAATTCGGACTCCCTTTAATTGAACCACAATCCGCTCACTACGGCACCCTATCCTACATGATAGCGGTGATTCCCTAGTTAGACCGGTTGTGGTTGAATTAACTGGAGGTTAGGGCTAAGAGCCAAGAACGGACGGATAAGGACTAAAAGAAAGAAACTAAGCATGGAAAGCCTAGCTTATACTTGTAAGTCTCTTCCTAGTCGTGCTAATCCCCGTTATTGCCGATTACCTTAACACCGATATTAATAACTAAGGCATTGAAAGAAGTGATGAATTCCTAAAACTCAAACTAACCTAATCCTAACCCTAGCAAGCTTTTTAAAATCTTTTATCTCATTAGTAGAACTTAAAACAAATCACCAATTTTTTGGATTTAACTCGTTAAAACATAAATAAAAAGATTCCATCTCCATGTGGATCGACCCATACTCAACCGGCTAGCTATTAAGCGAAACCGTCTTGATTGCGGTAATTAAAAATAAGCAAAACACGTAACAATCAAATGGCTAGCTGGCCGTTCGAAATGTGGGGAACCGACATAATTGGGCTCATCGAACCAGCGTCATCCAAAGGACATCGGTTCATATTGGCGACAGCTGATTACTTCTCTAAGTGGGCAGAAACCACACCACTAAGAGAAGTGAAAATGGAGAATATCCTCCACTTCTTCAAAACACACGTCATCTATCGGTTCGGCACTGCGCGATGGATTATCTCTGACAACGGGTCGGCCTATAAAAGTCACAGAATCAGCCGCTTCACACAGCAGCATAATATAGACTGGAGATACCCTTCGGTCTACAATCCCCGAGCTAACGGTCTAGCTGAGGATTTCAACAAGACCTTGACGAAGATCATAAAGAAGACGGTGTCCAAAAATAAAATGGACTGGCATGAGAGACTACATGAAGCTCTCTGGGCGTATAGGACTACGTTCAAAACGGCTACGAATACAACGCCATATGCATTGGTATTCGGCGCGGAAGCAGTACTCCCCTTAGAAATAGAGTTACCCTCTCTGCGAGTGGTGGTTCATTACGAACTAACGGATGAAGAAAATGCCCATCTTCGACTTGAGGAGCTCGATGCCCTCGATGAAACTCGTCTCATAGCGCAGCAAAACCTGAAGGCTTAAAAAGCAAAGATGACGCGCTCATACGAAAGATTAACTAGGCCGAGAACATTCCGCCAAGGCGAACTCGTACTAGTTGTCAAAAGACCTATGATCCTCAATCGTGCCAAACGGGGGAATTTGAGCCAAACTATGAGGGCCCCATATATCATAGACAAGGTCTATCAAGGCAGGGCCTATTTGCTCATGGATATGCATGGCGAAAGACCCATCCGGCCAATAAACGGCCGGTTCCTTAAGAAGTACTATGCTTGACAAGTCGCAACTCAGGTTAATGACAGATGACGACGCTTGTGTCCGCTCACTGTTTTCCTGAGTACCAAGCTCTGTAAGTAGTATTCTGCAAAACTTCGCCGCAGAAAACTAATGCCGGACCGAAACGTCCCTAAACTAACGACGGACCGAAACGTCCCTAAACTAACAACGGACCGCAATGTCCTGAAACTAGCTACGGACCGCGATGTCCCGAAACTAACAACGGACTGAAACGTCCTTAAACTAACAATGGACCGAAACGTCCATAAACTAACTACGGACCGCAATGTCCTGAAACTAGCTACGGACCGCAATGTCCCTAAACTAACGACGGACCGAAACGTCCCTAAACTAACGACGGACCGAAACGTCCCTAAACTAACAACGGACCGAAATGTCCTGAAACTAGTTACGGACCGTAACGTTCTTAAACTACTATGAACCGCAGCATCCTTAGGCTAACGAGGCAAAAAAAAGATACGTCCATAAGCGAAATGGGCACGGATGAAAACCCAAAAGGGCTCCGTGAGTAAAAACAGCAGGGCTACCGGCGAGTTTGTGAAAACCCGAAAGGGCGCAGACTCGTAAAAAAAATTTTATGCACTTGTAAGGTCCTTTCGACCTTGTAAGGAGAAAATACCCGCGTGAGATCCTTACGACTCACAAGGGAGCAAAACACTTAGGAATCCTCACGATCCCTAAGGAGAAATTACACTTACGAGATCCTCACGACTTGTAAGGAGAATTCCCCCCTATGAGACACCCACGGCTCACAGGATTCAAAAGTCTTAAGATACAGGGATCTGAACCTGTTCTTAAGCCATCACATCCCCCAGTTTGCCCTACAAGCGGTTCAATATTGACCCTTGTATACAATCCACGGGCATAAATAAGCGTTCCCTCGCCCAGTTCCACCAATGGTGTGAAATTCCCCTATTTGGTGAATAATGCTTGTAGGCCCTCTCGGCTTATAAGGAGAAAACACTCTTATAAGATCCTTCGACTTATAAGAGAACACGCACTTAAGAATCCTCACGATTCCTAAGGAGAAAACGCACCTACGAGATCCTCACGACTCGTAGGGAGAAACACCTTTATGAGACCCTTACGGCTCATGAAGTCAAAAGCCTTAGTCGACAGAATCCTAACCTTGTTTGCTAAGCCACCTTTGTTCGAATCGACAAAGGCAGATGATGATTCGCTCCTGGCAATATCCCAGTTGTAGTGATGTTGATGCCTAAATCGATAACAAATTCCAAGTCCTTCCACGGCAAGTGATGATTCGTTCCTGGAAATATTCCAGTCACAGTGATGCTGATGCTAAAATTGGTATCAGATCTCAGGTCCATACTCGCAACAAAATCAGCGAGCCAAAAATACAAAAAAATATATATAGCCGAAATGATTGGGAAACTCGCAATAAAAAACAGCGAGTAAAAAGAAAAATAGCCGAAATGATTGGGCAACTCGCAATAAAAAGCAGCGAGTAAAAAGAAAAATAGCCGAAATGATTGGGCACCGCGAAAAATAGCCGAAATGATTGGGCAATTGCGACTTTCGCGATATAAAAAACTGAAATGATAGAGCATCGCGGAAGGAAATAAAAAATTGAAAGAATGAAACTTTTGCCCTACAGGCGAGTCCATACTGACCCCTGTATACAATCCAAGGGCATAAACGAATAGGGAACTACATTTCCCAACAAACTCTGTCAAAAGGAGAGTCGGATCTCGACGGCAACATCTGCATCCCAGAAGATCAACACGGCGTTCCTTCCCGACACCGCAGAAAGTGGAGCAAGTCAACCAATGACCTCCCCGTCGGAGCAATGCTTCGGCCCGGAAACAAGTCAACCAATGACTTCCCCGTCGGAGCAATGCTTCGGCCCGGAAACAAGTCAGCCAATGACCTCCCCGTCGGAGCAATGTTTCGTCCTGGAAACAAGTCAGCCCATGACCTCCCCGTCGGAGCAATGCTTCAGCACGGGAAACAAGTCAACCCATGACCTCCCCGTCGGAGGAATGCTTCGGCTCGGAAACAAGTCAACCCATGACCTCCCCGTCGAAGCAATGCTTCGGCCCGGAAACAAGTCAATCAATGGCCTCCCCGTCGGAGCAATGCTTCGGCTCGGAAACAAGTCGACCAATGACCTCCCCATTGAAGCAATGCTTCGGCCCAGAAACAAGCATTGCTCCGACGGGGAAGTTGTTGATTGACTTGTTTCCCGGGCCGAAGCATTGCTCCGACGGGGAGGTCATAGTCAACCAATGACCTCCCCGTCGGAGCAATGCTTCGGCCCGGAAACAAGTCAACCAATGACCTCCCCGTCGGAGCAATGCTTCGGCCCGGAAACAAGTCAGCCAATGACCTCCCCGTCGGAGCAATGCTTCGGCCCGAAAACAAGTCAAGCAATGACCTCCCGGTCGGAGCAATGCTTCGGCCTGGAAACAAGTCATCCAATAACCTCCCCGTCGGAGCAATGCTTCGTCCCGGAAACAAGTCAGCTAATGACCTCCCCGTCGGAGCAATACTTCGATTCGGAAACAAGTCAACCCACGAACCTTTAAACTCGCACAAAAGAAAATTCTCTTGTGAGATCCTTATGACTCTCAAGAAAAAACGCACTTAGGAATCCTCACGACTCCTAAGGAGAAAATAAACCTACGGGATCCTCACGACTCGTAGGGAGAAAAGTCTTTATGAAACCCTCAAGGCTCATAAAGTTGAAAAGTCTTAAGCGGCAGATCTGAACCTGCTTCCTAAGCCATCGTTGCCCGGCAAGGAGGTCCAAGATGGACTATTGTATACTATCCACGGGCCACACTCTCCCAAGTCGAATATCGACAAGAAGGTAAACAACCATTTACGAGTCCTCTCGACTTGTAAGGGAGAAAATTCTCTTGTGAGATCCTTACGACTCTCAAGAGAAAACACACTTAGAAATCCTCACGATTTCTAAGGAGAAAATACACCTACGGGATCCTCTCGACTCGTAGGGAGAAAAGTCTTTATGAGACCCTCATGTCTCACGAAGCTGAAAAGTCTTAGGCAGCAGATCTGAACCTGTTTCCTAAGCCATCGCTACCCTACAAGGAGGTCAAGATGGACTATTATATACCATCTACAGGCCACACTTGCTAAAGTTACATACCACTGAAATGGAGGTGCTACTCAAGAGTACGTAAACTACTTTGCGCCAAGTCAAAACAAAAAAGCATAGCCCATGGACGTCAACCACATACTATGCAAGGCAGTAAAGAGAACATTTGATTTGCATCCAATTGAGCGTTCTAAGCGTACCCACTCATGTATGTGCGAAAAGGATTAATGCATAAAATAAATGCATAGAAAGGAAAAATTTGTTATTCATACCTCAGAAAATTCTTACATTGATGAAAACAGTAAAACAAAAACATCATTAAAATGTTTGCAATAGTAAAACACTAAATCCGGGATATGGATTGAGAAATTCAGAAGTAAGGCCGTCTAAAATGCTTCTGGCCTCTCTAACCATTTTCGTATGCATTCTCTCACAAATGCAAGCGTCAGGATCCTCGCTGATGTCGTCCGTCCTCTGGTAGGCAGAGATTATCGTCGTCTGCTGGAAAACTTGATGCAAGATATCAACAAGATTATCTCGTCGCCCCTTCGAAATCAGGCCCATCAGATATACTGAGTGCACCTTATTTTCGGCATCATCAAGTGCCTTAAGTGGCATGGCTTCGTAAAATCCAGGAAGTGCTTCCCAAATCGCTCCCACGATGATCTTCAAAACAGCGGAACGACGGGGAAGTAGTCGACCGTTGTACTCGTCGAAGCGAAGCATAACCTCAACGCATTGGGCGTTTGTAAAATCCCGGTTTTGGCAGCGGCCTTGGACGCGAATGACTTCATAAGAAATAATTTCATCGAGATCATACAAATGAGCGGCTATAGATCTGAAAAGAAGAACCAGTAAAAGTTTAGTGATCAAACTGATCAAGAAAATTCTCATTAAACAGACACGGGAGTTTAAACAACTCTTGGCATCCCCGTAAAGAAAACAAGTCCTGTTAAAACACCTAACAAATTTAAAATTGTGCAACCCTATGAAAACGCTTAAGAATACCAGGGAATGAAATTCCTGAAGGGCCCTTTGATCTTTCAGAGCTAAGCTCTTCGGTAAGGAATTAAATTCCTTTAATTCGATAGAATTAAATTCCAGAAACCCCCATGATAAGGAAATGAAAAATAAAACCCCCATGAATCCTCAAAAATCAGAGGGGAATGCCTAAGACATTGAGGTTTACTACTCCAAGATCATGTCTGTGGATCTCTAAGAGATGGGTTTCAGAAAAAAGCAAAGCTTTTTACAGAGTAAAAACTCCAAGATCTTTAAGATCTACAAAACGAACTCTAAGAGCTCTTCATAAAGATGAACAGTGTTCTAATTAATGGGTTACGTAACCCTAAAAATCCATTTTAAGATCTATGATCTGAGAAGAGCAAACCTTTGTTAATAGGTTCGATCCTTACCAAATTTGGACAGAGTTCTAACTCTAAAAGGAATTTCCTTGGGCAGAGATCTAAGCTCTGAAGGGAGAATTAAATTCTCAGAAACAAGAATGAAAGAAGATGAACAGAAGTCATCTCAAGGGCCAAATGCCCTACTTATAGGCGCTGGAAGACGGTCCAACTTCCAAGATGATCCAACGGTGGAAAGGTTGCTACCGCTGCACTCACGTGTGAGCCACGTGAGCGCAACGGGGGGAGGGCATTTATTTCCCCCCAATAAGAGAGCAAGGCTCTGTTCAAAATTTGAACTGAGGCAGCGCCTCACGTGCAAAGCACGAGAGCGCCAGCGCCCAGAGTTAAAAACTCTGAGGCAACGCCTCGCGTGCATAGCACGAGAGCGCCAGCGCCCAGAGTTAAAAACTCTGAGGCAGTGCCTCACGTGAAAAGCACGAGAGCACCAGCGCTAGAACTAAAAGTTCTCCACCCTTGGATCAAAGATCCAACGGGGATGATAAATCATCAAAGCACAGAATTAAATTCTGATCGAGGAAATACTCCTCAAATCTTTCTAAGCAAGAAAGATTGTGCTCTGTAAATCAGAGCACCATTGGATTAAAGATCCAATGGTGATTAAAAATCACCAAGATACAGAATAAGTCTGTATGGGAAAATATTTTCCCAATCTTTCTAAACAAGAAAGATTGTGCTCTGTAAATCAGAGCACCGTTGGATCAAAGATCCCATCGTGATTAAAAATCACCAAGCTACGGAATAAGCTCTGTAGAGGAAAATATCTTCCCAATCTTTCTAAACAAGAAGGATTACCGTTGGATCAAAGATCCAATAATGATTAAAAATCACCAAGATACATAATAAGTTCTGTATGGGAAAATATTTTCCCAATCTTGTTAAAAAAACAAGAAAAATGTCTTCTGTAAAACAGAAGTCCTTGGATCAAAGATCCAACGGTGGATAAATTCCCTAAATCAATTAAGAAATCTCTCAGTGAGAGTTTTCCTTAACTGAATCAACAAATATGCCTCCACTATATAAAGACCCCAAGACTCCAAGTCTTAGAAAGAGAAACCCCCCTATAAACTTCAAGTTCAAAAAGGAGAGCAAGCAAAAAGAGCTTGAAAAAAGAAGAAAGAAGAAGAACTTTCTTCAAGGTAAATAGAAATCATACTATCTCATCTGCATATCCAAGAGTTTAACCCTTATAAAAGAACATAGTTCTTTCCGTGGATCTGAGATCAATGAGACAAGTCTCCCATAAATGAGAATTTAATTCTCGTAGGGATGAATTTGTTCTTAGAGATTGAAGATCCAGGGAAGAACAAAGAATTGAATTCTTCAGAAAAATGCATAAATAAGGAAACTGCGCTGCTAATAAAATAAAGAGTGCTCTGCACTCAGTGTTTGGTGCCAAGCGCCCCACGTGCCCCTCACGTAGGCGCTAATAAAATAAAGAGTGCTCTGCACTCAGTGGTTGGCGTCCAGCGCCAAGCGCCTCACGTGCCCCTCACGTAGGCGCTAATAAAATAAAGTGTGCTTTGCACTCAATGGTTAGCACCAAGCGCCCCACGTGCCCCTCACGTGGGCGCTAATAAAGTAAAAAGTGCTCTGCACTCAGTGGTTGGCGCCCAGCGCCAAGCACCCCACGTGCCCCTCACGTGGGCGCTAATAAATTAAAGAGTGCTCTGCACTTAGTGGTTGGCACCCAGCGCCAAACGCCCCACATGCCTCCCACGTGGTTGCTGTTTAACATAAAGCGCTCTGTAAATAGAGCCCAGCACCATAAAGAGTGTTTAACACTCCATAGAAAAACAAAGAAATGGGGTGAGAATCAGAGCCCATATCAATGCTCAACATTATTGCACATAAAAGGGACTGAGCCCAAATAAGTGTTTAACACTTTATTCAGTACTAAGTGGACTGAGTCCAAGTTGACTAAAAGTCCCTAATTTAGATCAACCGAGCCCATGTGCTCACATTCTTTCTAAAGTGGTCTTAATCCCAAACCCAACTACAGATCTCCCAACCGATATTGGTTCAAGGGTACATCTCCCCACACCTCTGATATATGTCGTTGTAATTCTTCAACGTCTTCAGAGAGGTGGCGGGTCCCGACAACCAACAATTATGGACCGTAATGTCCCTAAACTAAACTTTTTGGATTATGATGTCCTTAAACATGGACTATGATGTCTTTAAACCCAATGGACCGCAACGTCCCTAAACTAAACTCCATGGACTATAATGTCCTTAAACATGGACTATGATGTCCTTAAATCCAAAGGACCGCAACGTCCCTAAACTAAACTTTATGGACTATGATGTCCTTAATCATGGACTATGATGTCCTTAAACCCAATGGACCGCAACGTCCCTAAACTAAACTCTATGGACTATGATGTCCTTAAACATGGACTGTGATGTCCTTAAACCCAATGGACCGCAACGTCCCTAAACTAAACTCTATGGACTATGATGTCCTTAAACATGGACTGTGATGTCCTTAAACCCAATGGACCGCAACGTCCCTAAACTAAACTCTATGGACTATGATGTCCTTAAACATGGACTGTGATGTCCTTAAACCCAATAGACCGCAATGTCCCTAAACTAAACTCTATGGACTATGATGTCCTTAAACATGGACTGTGATGTCCTTAAACCCAATGGATCGCAACGTCCTTAAACTAAACTCTATGGACTATGATATCCTTAAATATGGACTATGATGTCCTTAAACCCAATGGACCGCAACGTCCCTAAACTAAACTCTATGGACTATGATATCCTTAAACATGGACTATGATGTCCTTAAACCCAATGGACCGTAATGTCCCTAAACTAAACTCTATGGATTATGATGTCCTTAAACTATGGACCGTAATGTCCCTAAACTAAAACGATAGAGCCCAAATGCTCCTTCGTTAGATCTAAATGATCCTAAAATCTCGTTAAGTAGATCTTAGTCTAAAATTAGACTAACGTATCCTTAACAAACATTTAAGTTGATCTTAATCTCAAACGAGATTAACGATCCTTAAATCAAACCACACCCAAATCTAAGAAAATACGGATTTGGACTAATCCACGCCCTACGGGCGACAACACAAATTAGTCTACGGATACAATCCACGGGCAAATAAAAAATAAAACAAACACACGACACGAAGTGAACATCTGGAGAAGGAGAAAGTGGTTACCGCGATACGGTAGCGTAATTAACTGCAGGGGCTTGTGCCTGCAGGGAAAAGCGTCCTCACAATCAAAAACCCCTCGCAAACGAGGGGGAATCTAACGATGTCTGCTACAACGGTCGCATCTGTCCAAACCTCCAATACACGGTGCCATAAATCAACTTGGCATCTTCGGAGAGGTGGATGGATAAAACCCAATAGAATCTGCCCCCAAAATTCAGGCCAGACGTCCTAACGTCCCGATCGCGTCTTTTGGTGGTAAACAGCTACGTCATTCCTAAGTTTGGAAGATTTGACGGGACGGGAAACACAAATCAGCACGTCACCCACTTTAAAGAGTCGTGCGGAAATACAGGGGGCGATGGTGCACTCCTTCGTCAGTTTGTCAACAGCCTGACCGGTGTCGCTTTCGACTGGTACGCAAGTATACCAGACGGGTCCGTCACTACTTTCGCCTATATGGAATCTCTGTTTCGGCAAAGATTCATGCGTGTTAGTGACAAAATCTCCATCGCTGACCTCGTGAGAACCAAGCCGAGGAAAAACGAAAGCAACACGGACTTTATTGCCCGATGGCGCAACTTCACTGTCAAGTGCGAACCGCCGCTAGAGCAGGACCAGTCCATCAGCCTCCTTATTGGGAACCTCAGCAATTGGATAGTCCCATCCTTATGTACAGCAGGCCTCAAGACATTTCAAGAGCTGACCAAGAAAGTCCAAATGCTGTTAGCTCGAAGCAAAAATCTACCCCGGACTCTCAGCAAGACAAGACTTGAAAGAGCAAGAGGGACAACAACCGTAGAAGCGGTAATTCCAGCAATACCAATGTTTTCAATGCGTTCGACAATGAAGACAAGCGAAAGGCAGACGAATCCAAAACCAACCGGTCTCGAAAGCCAGTGCTGGGAAGAGAAGGGCCTTCCCTAGAGGAGAAAAAGAATAAGGTTTACTTTTTCAGAAGGGGCAATGTTCGCAAGATATTCAAAGATGCCTTCAACAACGACCTACAATTGCCAGAGTCAAAAAGACCTCACGAAGCAAAAATGACTGACAATTCTCTATATTGCCCGTACCACCGAGCAGTGAGCCACGCGATCGAGGATTGCTATATTTTCAAAGACCGGGTCGAGAAGCAGAACAAGACTGGGGAGATCGAGTTGTCTAAGAGTGTGTTGGTGAACAATCAAGCTGCAACCACCAACTTTATACAGACATAAGCTGAAGCCTTCTAGGAGAAGACAGCTGAACCCGCTACCGTGAAGAATGAAACTGAATCGCCGCAGCCTCCATGGAGCATGCACATATCTAAAAAGATGATGAAGATGCTAAAACTACTTCAGAAAGAGCCCAGAACGGAATGGGAAAGGCAGAAGGAGCCCATCGTTCCAGCTACCAATTTGGCTCAATCAGGCTCAAAATCCAAAAAGCTCAAGAAGAAGAAAAGTGCAGCTCGACGTGAAAAAGAGTCTGCAGGGAGATCGATCATTCAAAAATATATTAATTCCCTCGAAGACTATAAACAAAAGGAAAGAACTCTAATTCAATTGAAGAAGTTCTTCCCCGTAGAAGCGGCTGAGATTCTAGAAGAGTTAGAAGAAGACTCCGATAACGAGATCCCTATAGTGACCTGCTACGTCGTCCACCTTGGTAGCGACTCTGAGGAAGAACTTTGTTTTCCCAAGGAGGATGAAGAGCTCGCCACGAAGGCCAACCAAATCCAGCTCAGAAGCGGCAAGGCTCTACCGCCAAATCAAGGCAACGCCCCAAAAGGGAAGGAAAAACAAGTCGCTAACGAAGAAGATGGCAGAGAGTCGGCTCATGAAAATTTGAGTCCTTCCTCGGTGGACTATAATGTCTTGGCTCATCTCCGAAAGCTTCTGTCTCTCCTGAGCATCTACGATGCCTTGATTCTATCTAAGGAGCTTAGAGATGTTCTCATTCACGCTCTACAAAACCCCGAGCGGTACCAACTCGCTTTATGGAAATTGATATGAAAGAAGCCCAGTACACTCTGCATATAGCCGCAGTCACATTTAAAGATGAAGACCTGTTACTAGGAACAGCTGAGTACAACCGACCGCTTTACGTAACAAGGTACAGCGACAGAGACCGGATTAATTGCATATTGATTGATCCAGGGTCCTCGGTGAACATCATGAACTTGCGGACTCTGAAGAGTTTGTCAATGGACGTCCGACACCTATCAAGGGAAAGGATTGTCATTCAAGGCTTCAATTAAAATTACTAGGAAGTTCTGGGATCCATAGCTCTGCCGATCAGGTTCGGGGACCTACAAATTGAAGCCAAGATATACGTGATCGAAGCCGACACGTCCTATAAGATTCTCCTGGGAAGGCCATGGCTTCATGATTACGGCATCGTTTCGTCAACTCTCCATTAGTGCATGAAGTATACCAAAAATGGAGAAGAAAGATGTATTGACGGAGACATCCAGCCGTTCGGTGTGCATGAAGTACGATATGAAGATTCTCGGTACTTTGTGAACCTCCAAAGTGCTAAGCCACAGCTAACTAAAGACAGAATGGCCCCAAAACTCAAAAGCAAATATGTGCCGGCTATCACTTTCAAAAACAAAAAAAAACCCCAAGTGTGTCCGCATTTCGGCAGTGACACTGATGAGTCCGACGTTGGAAGTCCGTCCGTCCATAAAAACCGTCCTCATCTTGGTAGCGATACGGACGAGTCTGATATTGAAGGCCCATCCGACAGCAAAATTCACCCTCGTTTAGGCAGCGACATTGAAGATCGGAGGAAGAGAACCTGTCACGCCCCGCTTCCCAAAAGAGTGGTAATGACACGTGACAAGGCCCGGGACGTATTTATTCCGAGAATGTTATTTCTCGAAATAAACAAGCTAAGCGTCTATAAGCAACATAAAATAACAAGAATAAACAAATGAATGAAATCCAATTCTGATTTATTGTATTCAAGATTCACAGTTGACAAAATATCTGAATACAAGATACGATAACATGAAAAGCCTTAATAAGAAGGCATACATAAATAAGCTGAAATGAAATAAAAAGCGAAAAGAAAACCAACGATCTGCTTCAGGTGTGAACTGGTTGTAATTCTATGCGATCACTAGAAAGTGCCTAAACAGGTAGCATACAGGAAGTAAAAGCTGAAAAGAAAGAACTAGTAGTCGGTCTGCTCCGCAAGCTAAGAGTAATCCTCCTGACTCGGCTCGATCTTCTCAATCTCTAGATTATCTGACGAACATTCTAAAGAAATAAAGAAATGAGTGGAATGCCCGTCAGCGAACTTGCGCTCGGTAAGTCCATAAAAAGGTGGGATATGAAAGTATATAAATGAATATGCAAGGTGACATGTGATATAGTATGAATGGAAATAAAACATGAACAAGTGTAACATGGTAATGTTAATGACAACTATGTAAGCATGGCAATATAACATGAGTATAGTAAACAAGTATACCATGACCGTGAAGTGTAGGTATAGTGGACATGAAGTGAATGTAATTGTCCTAAAAGGTCCCTAAAAGGGTAAAAGCAACTAATCTCAAGAGTATTCTCGAACTCAAGGCTATCTTCCAGGGGTAAGAAATCACAGGCCCAAAATAGCGGGACTTCAATTGTTATTGAAGTATTCCAAACCCAACAGGCTATCCTCCAGAGGCTTGGAAACACGGGCCCTCATTCATGAATTCTTGATGTACCGTTTCAGCCCGGCATCACGGCAACATTATTTGTACCGTTTTAGCCCGGTACCACAGCAACATTATTTTAGTAATGGGACTCCTGAGATTCCGTTGGATTCATACTCAAACTACCCCAACACTCCGCGTATATTAATCTGTGATTAAAGTTACAAGTCTTGCCCAGAAGCTTGAATACATAAGAGAGTGCAATTCAAGTATCAAGTCAAATTCAAATATTCAAGTTAATTGTTCATGTATTCATGTCAAGTGTTCATGTCAAGTCATTATGTATTCATGGTTCGGGTCAAGTCTAGTCAAATGTACCTATTGGGTTCAAGTATTCATGATTGAGTCATGTCAAGATCAAGTCAATTCTAGTATATAATGGTTTAATCACAGGTCATATAGATAAAAATAAATAAGCAATCACATAACATGATATGAGATAAGTATACAAGTAACGTCCAAAAACAATGTTGTAAATAAGTGTTGTGTATGACTTATCAACCAAGTCAATCAATTTCGGAATATAAACAGAAGTATAGATCTAAGTGTTGCGCACGCGTGAGTTCCAGTCTCGCCTAAATATGACTACCGGTTTTGGAGATATACTTGTTTTCGTATCGTCGAGCAAAACAGATCAGAATCTGTTCAGCACCATCATATATTTTTAAAAACGAAGTTTGAGTTAATTTTCATCAGGTTTTAGATTACGAACATTAATAGAAAATTGTAGGTCTTTCGATATGCTTATCCAAAACACCAAAATTCACGCAATTTGGATGTATGAAGCTCTAGTTATGATCGTTTTAATATCAACATTTAAAACAGAAATTCAGATTTCTGGACAGCAACTATATGTTATATTGCAAAACCTATATTGAGTTGTTTCATGCGTTTATAAGTAATCTAATATACAGGAAATTATAGCTCCATCAATTGTGCATCTACACATCTAAATTTTGTCACGAACGGACATCAGGTGTTCGAGTTTTGTTCTATTTAAAAACAGTATGTGAATATGACAGATTCTGTCAAGATTCGTCACTTAATATTGTAACGCAGTTTTCTATATTTTACGTCGATTTTCAGTAAAAATTTAAAATTAATAAAATCTAGATTTTTCTATGTAGATATTTAAAACATCTGAAAACACTTAATTTGGATCAACAATTATAGAGTTATGATCTCTTGAAGAAAACCCTTATTGGCAGTTTTCTGGTTTTAAAAACAGTGAATAAAAAAACTACGTAACACCTAAACCGTTATTCGGTTTGATATGAAATTTTTACTGTAGACCTGAAATTTTATCTAGTATATAATCTAATTTTCTTAGAATGTCCAAAAGTCAACATTGATTTTCTAAAAATTATTTTGAAGGTAAAGATATTTATTCAATGCGGTATTTGAGATTGATAAGGTCATGGTATTTATTTGAAATATCGTTTTCTTTTAAAACTAAATATAAATAAAATAAAATAAAATAGAGAGCAATAAATTATGAAAGGCATACAGACAAGCATATGAATCGGTCATGATATATATACTAAAATCAATATAAAAGATTAATAAAGATTCTACACAAAAATTATTAAACATTTTTCTTTTGTTTTGAATAAACGATCACGTTATGTGATGGTATGTAATATAGGGTGATACGATTCACATATCTTCATAACTACTAAAACATGAAACAAGATAATCACTACTAATTAAAAATGTATCATATTCATGAAGGTAAATAAGTTTACAAAACAATTAACTATTAGATTATCTATTTATTTTATGTGTTTTTTAAACAAGGAGTTTACAGACGAAGTGAGCAAGTATGGAAATCAGTGGAGACATGACTGTTCCCCTCCGAAAGGCGGCGCAAAGGACCGCGATGGCCTGACGCTGAGATTCGGGACAGATGCTATTTGGATTTATCCGTCTACCTCTCCGAAGATGCCAAGTTGATTTATGGCACCTTGTATCGGAGGTTTAGACGGATGTGGCCGATGTAGCAGACTTCGTCAGATTCCCCCTCGCTTGAGGGGTTTTTGATTGTGGGGACGCTCTTCCCTGCAGGCGCAAGCCCCTGCAGTTAATTACGCTACCGCGTCGCGGTAACAACTTTCTCCTTCTCTAGAATTTCACTTCGTGTCGTGGGTGTTTGTTTTGTTCGTGGTTGCCTGTGGATTGTATACGGAGACTGAGTAATGCCGTCGCCCGTAGGACATGGATTAGTCCAAATCCGTATTTACTTAGATTTGGGTTTGGTGTTTTTAGTTTAAGAATGCATTAGTCGCGTTGCGGCTAAGATCAACTTAAACGTTCGTTAAGGTTACGATAGTCCTGTTTGAGACTAAGATCAACTTAACGTGATCGTTTAGATCCGACAAAAGAGCGTTTGGGCTCTATTGTTCCAGTTTGGGAGATTCACAGTCCAATTTGGGACTAAAGTCTGTTTGGAGGATACGTTAGCCATTTTTGAGGCTAAGATCGACTCAAACGTTTGTTAAGGATACGTTAGTCCAGTTTGAGACTAAGATCAACTTAACGGGACCGTTTAGATCCGACAAAAGAGCATTTGGGCTCTATTGTGCCAGTTTAGGGACGCGGTGGTCCATATTCCAGTTTAGGGACGTGGTGGTCCGATATTAGTTTAGGACGTTTCGGTCCGATATTAGTTTAAGGACGTTTCGGTCCATCATTAGTTTAGGGACGTTTCGGTCCGATATTAGTTTAGGGACGTTTCGGTCCGATATTAGTTTAAGGACGTTTCGGTCCACGAGTTTAAGTACCCCGCAGTTCATATTGATGTATGGTCGTTGGGACCCGTCACCTCTTTGACGTCGTTGAGGAATTACAACGATGGATATCAAAGGAGTTCGGAGATGTACCCTTGAACCGGATGTGGATTGGTTTAGGAGAGCCATTTTGCTCAGTTAATTTAGTTTAAGAACTTATGGCCACGATTAGGCTAAGTCCAGTTAAAAATGTCCAATATTTTATTTGCATTTGTTTTTTTTTATTATTTTTTTTATTTGGGCTTTGCCCGGAAAAGATGCAGGGCATCAATTTGTTTTGGGCTCTGCCCTTTATAAATGATGTAGAGCATCAATTTCATTTGGGCTCTGCCCTTGTATAAAGGATGCAAAGCATCAATTTATTTGGGCTCTGCCCATTTATTGCCTTGCAATTTATTTTGGCCTGTCAGGTCATTTTGATTTGGGCCTGACCCTTTTAGGAAATGCATTGCATTTGTCAGGCGCTTTGCGCCAATCAGAGAGCGAAAGCGCAGTTTGCAAGTGCAAAGCACTATGATTTAAGAATCTTTTAGATTCAAGAACCAATAGTTCATAAAAGAAGTGCAAAGCACTATTTGATTTCTTGATCTAATTTAGATCAAAGAAAAACAAGTTTTTTTTTTTATTTCAAGAACCAAAGGTTCATAAAAGTGCAAAGCACTATCTTTTTTTATTTCTGTTTTTTTTTGTTTTAGAGAACCAGTGGTTCATAAAAAGTGCAAAACACTATTAATTTAAGAACCTTTTAGGTTCAAGAAACGATGGTTCATAAAACAAGTGCAAGGCACTATTTGATTTAGATCTAAGAAAAAAACAAGTTTTTCTTATCTCAGAGAACCAAAGGTTCATAAAAGTGCAAAGCACTATTAATTTAAGAACCTTTTAGGTTCAAGAACCGATGGTTCATAAAACAAGTGCAAGGCACTATTTGATTTATTTATTTATTTATTTATTGTTGAAGATCCATGATCTTGTTCATAAGAGAATTTTCTCTTCTTTTAAAGGTTTTTACCTTTTTTTTTATTCTTCAAGAGTACTCAAGAGTTCTCTTCTCTTTTTTTTTATTAACCAGATGTTGATGATCTTGAAATGAGGTCTGGGGTCCTTTTTATAGTGCTCATAAATTAGTTAAATTTGTTAAAGAGATCATTCTCTGAGTGATTTGGGGAATTTTCCCCACCGTTGGATCTTTAATCCAAAGGCCCCTGTTTTACAGAAAAAAATCTTCTTGTTTTAACAAAAACAGAAAAGATTTTCTTAAATCTTTATTCTGTTTTTTGCGTAACTCCCTAGCGCGTGACACGTGTCGTGCAGCGCTTGCGCAACTGCGCAGACACGTGTCGCGCAATAAAAAAAAAATTTAATTTTTTTTATTTTATTTTTTTTTTTTTTTTTTTATTTTTTTTTACTGCGCGTGGCACTGCGCAGCGCACTGCGCAGTTTTAGCCTCTTTTTTTTTGCGAGAGTACGATACTTTATTTATTTTAACTTTAATTTTCTTTTTAATTTTTAAGACAGAGTTTTGCTCTAATTGGAGAAAAACAGAAGCATTGCTTCTTTTCCCACCTTGGAATTTAAACAGAGCTTTGCTCTGATTGAGGTAAACAAATGCCTCCCCACCGTTGCGCTTATGTGGCTTCCTAATGTGAGCGCAGCGGTGGCAGACTCCGAACCGTCGCGTCATCCCTTGGTAGCTGAAAGGGCACTTGATGCCTATAAATAGGACCTTTGGTCCCTTAGATTATTCTCATCTCTTAAAATTTTACTTTCAGAACTTGGAGCCCTGCTCTCTTGTTTAAACACTTTTAAAAGTTCAAACTTTAGAGAATTTTAGGTAAAAATATTAATTTTAATTAAATTAAATCAATTTTAAGAGCATTGCTCTCAATAGATCCCAAATCTAAAGAAGACCCATTTAGGGTTTCACTTAGTAGAGCTTTGCTCTAAGAGGGTCTATAGAAGACCAAGGAGAGCCCTATTAGGGTTCCATTAATAGAGCTTTGCTCTCTAAAAGATTTTCCCTGTATTTTTTCATTTCATTAATGGAGCTTTGCTCCTCCCAAATCATATAGAAGAACTCTTAAGAATTCTTCATTGATCTTGGAAGTTAAAGATGACATTTTATTCCTCAGTGTCTTATATCATTTTACTTAATCAGTCTTTCTGATAATTTTTGTTGATCCTCTTTCACAGGAACAATGAGCGCCCACATGTATACTCTTAACGAGACCATCTCTCATGAGAACATCCGCCGACTTGGCCGCTCTCAAAATCAGGAGTTCACAAACGAGGAGTGTGCTGAAATAATGAGTCGCTTCGACGCATGCAATGGTCCACTGCTTCCCCGACGTTCCTCTCTTATTAAACTTATCGTGGGAGCTATCTGGGAAGCGCTTCCCCTATTCTGTTCCGGCGTGCCGCTTAGGGCGTTGGATGCCGCTGAGGACAAGGTGCACTCTGTGTACTTATTGAACTTTATCTCGAAGAGACGGCGAGACAGTCTTATCGACCTCTTGCACAAGGTCTTTCAACAGTCTGCCATACTCGCTGCTTATCGGAGGGTGGAAGACATCGGAAGGGACCCTGACGCTTGTGCTCGCGAAAGGAAGCACACTAGGATGGTTTGCGAGGCTTGGAAAGTCATAGATAGGGTCGCTTTTGAATTCCTCAATCCATGCCCTGGATCTGAGGTTATTCCATTGTAACTTTCATTTATTGTTTTTATGACTGTAAGAACTTCGGGCAATATTAATGGAATTTTTTTTTTAATTTTTTACCCCAGCTTGTCTTTATTATATATCTTTTGTCCTGAGTCTTTTTGCCCATACATAAATGAATGTGTTTTGAACGCTTGATCAAATGTAAATCGGATGCTCTTTCTGTTGCTTTTCCTCTTTCTCAGCATGTCGTCACAATTAGCAGGTAATAGAGTAAGCTTCTTGATTTCTTCACGAGATAGCGAGGGCTTAGGCCGCAGGTTCAGATCTGCTGCCTAAGACTTTTCAACTCTATGAGCCGTGAGGGTTTCATAAAGACTTTTCTCCCTGCGGATCGAGAGGATCTCGTAGGCGGGTTTTTCTCCTTAGGAATCGTGAGAATTCCTAAGTGTGGTTTTCTCTTGTAATTCGTAAGGATCCTATAAGAGAATTTTTCCCTCTTACGAGTCGAGAGGACTTGTAAGCGGTTGTTTCCCTCCTTGTCGAAGTTCGACGTTGGAGAGTGAGACCCGTGGATGGTATGCAAGAGACCGTTTTGGGCCAACTTACGGGGTCCCAATGCTTAGGAAACAGGCTTCTTTTATGCCCACTGCCTAAGGCTTTATCTCACGAGTCGAGCCGCCTCGACAATTTTTCACAAGTCGAGATGAATCGAACGTTTCTCGCAAGAACATCTTAACGTCGCATTTAACCTCTGCTCTTTACGACAGAAGCCCGTTAAGGTTGGTGGTACTTAGGGTTTTGGCCATCGTACCGTCGCATAAGCTGATATAGTCCTCGATAGGCAATCGTGCTGTTCGAGTAGCCTTGCGACTGCCGTGTCTCTGATCCCTTCGGGGGCTGGACAAGACGTCTTCAAGCAATCCTCCTTGGCAGTTTGACCGTCGGAAGAGCAAGCGCTGGGAATTTGCCATGCCGCTTTTTACTTGAGGTTAGGCTCATTTTGGAGAGCCCCGATGAGTCATAACCACTCCGCGCTGGTGTGGGATGATCTCCGATAGTCTTTCAGGCTTTATATGACTTGCCGTTAAGACCATGAAGCTAGGAATTTGGCCTTTGCTTCGTTTGCTGGCATTGCGTCCTCTGTATCGAGACGAATGTTGCGGTGGGAACTAGGGATTTTGCCGTGGCTCCGTTTGTTTGATGACGTTGCGTCTGCTGCGTCGAGACGAACGTTGGGGTGACATCTCGTCTGCTGTATTGAGACGGACGTCGAGGTTATCTCTAGGTTGCTAGTGAACCGTCGAGGTTTGGAACTAGGGATTTTGTCGTGGCTCCATTCGTTTAATGGCGTTGCGTCTGCTGTGTCGAGACGAACGTTGGGGTGACATCTCGTCTGCTATATTGAGATGGACGTCGAGGTGGTGACCATTCTGTGCTGGTGCGAGATGATCTCCGAGTGTCTTTCCGGTTTTATATGAGTTACCGTCAAGACGTCGAAGCTAGGTGTGGCCTTCGCTTCGTTTGCTTTGGTGTGTCCAAATCCTGTTGGAGGAAGAATGCTAGGGTTGACATTTCGTCTGCTGTATCGAGACGAACGTCAAGGTGGTGACCACTCTGTGCTGGTGCGAGATGATCTCCGATTGTCTTTCAGGCTTTATATGACTTGCCGTCAAGACGTATGAAGCTAGGAATTTAGCCTTCGCTTCGTTTGTTTCGACCATGGGGTGTCTTGTTGACGTTGCTTCTACATCCTGCTGGACTGCGAAGGAACGCCGTTGTTGACATTGCGTCTGCTGTGTCGAGACGAATGCTGAGGTGGAGCTAGGATTTTGCTGTCACTCCGCTTGTTTCGACCATGGGGTCTCTTGTTGACGTTGCTTCTACATCCTGCTGGACTGCGAAGGAATGCCGTTGTTGACATTGCGTCTGCTGTAACGAGACGAATGCTGAGATGGAGTTGGGATTTTGCCATCGCTCCGCTCGTTTCGACCGTGAGGTCTTTTGTTGACGTTGCTTCTACATCCTGCTGGACTGCGAAGGAATGCCGTTGTTGACATTGCGTCTGCTGTAACGAGACGAATGCTGAGATGGAGTTGGGATTTTGCCATCGCTCCGCTTGTTTCGACCGTGAGGTCTTTTGTTGACGTTGCTTCTACATCCTGCTGGACTGCGAAGGAATGTCGTTGTTGACATTGTGTCTGCTGTATCGAGACGAATGCTGAGGTGAAGCTGGGATTTTGCCGTCGCTCCGCTTTATTGACCATGGGGGCTTTCGTTGACGTTGCATCTGCATCCTGCTGGACTGTGGAGGAACGTCATTGATGACATTGCGTCTACTGTATCGAGACGAATGCTGAGGTGAAGCTGGGATTTTGCCATCGCTCCGCTTGATGGTGTAATATCTGTATCCTGCTGGAATGAGGAGGCACACCGTTGGTGATCTCTAAGTTGTCGATGTTGACGTCGAGATCCTGAAGCTCGAGATCTTCGTTTGCTTCATTTGTTGACATCGTGTCTGTAATATTATGACAAATGTCGAGATGGTCTCTAGGTTGTCTATGAACCGTCGAGATTTGGCTTCGCTTTCTGATGGAGCCTGTTGGGAAGGCATGGTTCCCTCTTTATCTGTGCCCCTGAATTGTATACAGGGATCGATGTGATTTCACCTGTAGGGCAAAAGGTTTCATTCTTTCATTTTTTTTTATTCTTTCCGCGATGCTCTATCATTTCAGCTTTTTATATCGCGAAAATCGCGATTGCCCAATCATTTCGGCTATTTTTCACGGTGCCCAATCATTTCGGCTATTTTTCTTTTTACTCGCTGCTTTTTATTGCGAGTTGCCCGACCATTTCGGCTATTTTGCATGCATACATTTTTACTTGCTGATTTTGTTTGCAAGTTGCCCCATCATTTCGGCTATTTCGTATGCATTTTTTTCTTGGGGTTCGCTGATTTTTTTTTTTTTGGTGCGAGTAGGGGATTTGGGATCTGATCCCAATCTTGGCATCAGCATCGCTGCGACTGGAATATTGCCAGGAGCGAATCATCATTTGCCGTGAAAGGACTTGAAATTTGATACCGGTTTAGACATCAGCATCGCTGCAACTGGGATATTACTAGGAGCGAATCATCATTTGTCTTGGAAGGACTCGGAATTTGATACCATTTTAGGCATCAGCATCGCTGCAACTGGGATATTGCCAGGAGCGAATCATCATTTGCCTCTGTCGATGCCGAACAAAGGTGGCTTAGTAAACAGGGTTAAGGGTCCTGTCGGCTAAGGCTTTTGACTTCATGAGCCGTAAGGGTCTCACAAAGGTATTTCTCCCTACAAGTTGTGAGGATCTTGTAGGTGTGTTTTCTCCTTGGGAATCGTGAGGATTCCTAAGTGCATGTTCTCTTGTAAGTCGTAAGGATCTTACAAAAAGGGTTTTTTCCTTATAAGTCGAGAGGACTTACAAGTGTTGTTCGCTGTACAAGCATATCCGTAGTCACGGATAGGACTTTGTTAGGAAAATATTTATTCATGCCCGTGGATTGTATACAAGGGTCAATATGAGCCGCTTGTAGGGCAATATCGAAGGTTGTGAGGGCTGCTTAAGAACATGTTAAGGTTTTTGCAACTTAAGACTTTCAAATCTTATGAGCCGTAAGGGTCCCACAAGAGAGTTCTCCTTACGAGTCGTGAGGATCTCGCAAGTGTATTTTCTCCTTAGGAATCGTGGGGATCCCTAAGTGTGTTGTTCCTTTATGAGTCGTAAGGATCTCATGCAGGTGGTTTCTCCTTACAGGGTCGAGAGGACCCTATAAGTGTTTCTTAACGAGGTTGCGCCATTTCAGGTTTTCACAAACACTCGCCGGTAGCCCTGCTGTTTTTACTCACGGAGCCCTTTTGGGTTTTCATCCGTGCCCATTTTGCTTATGGACATACCGTTTTTTCCTTCTTTTTTTTTGTTTTTTTTTGTTTTTATTTTTTTTTTACGAGGTCGCGCCCTTTCGGGTTTTCACAAACACTCGCCGGTAGCCCTGCTGTTTTTACTCACGGAGCCCTTTCGGGTTTTCATCCGTGCCCATTTTGCTTATGGACATACCGTTTATCTTTTTTTATTTATTTTTTATATTCTCGTCAGCCTGAGAATGCTGCGGTAGTAGTTTTAAAAACATTTCGGTCATTTGCAAGTTTTAGAACATTGCGGTCCATCATTAGTTTAAGGACATCTCGGTCCGTTGTTAGTTTAAGGACGTTTCGGTCCGTTATCCAGTTTTAGGACGTAGTGGTCCGTTAGGCTTTCTCTATGAATGAGCATGATGCCCCCGGCGTGTCCATATTTTTCGGAGCATGCGGTTGTGGCGGGTTCACCTTCCAAATTTCGGACAACACGAACTTGCCCTGTTGGTATTGGTCTTCAACCCAGTTCTTGAAGACGTAGCAATCCTCGATCAGATGACCTACCGTTTGGTGGTAAGGGCAATAATTAGGATTATTAATATCGCCTGGCCGCAACAGACGTTTTGGACTCGGCAGATTGATGAGTCTGTCACACACTGCCAGCTCGAACAGTCCCCTTGTTTTATCTTGCGGAAACGAGTAAGGACGTTTCAACTTTTCCTGGAGGGGTTGCCGCTTGTTGCTTTGGAGAGCAACCGGCCTAGGGTCGCCTGATTGTTGTTGAGTGCTGGCGACGAGGGCCGTTTTTCTTTTTCCTTTATCCTTTTTGTTCGATCCTTTGTTTACGGGGCCGAGATTTTTTCCGAGTAGCATGCAATTGCACGGCTGAACGTTCTCGCAGCTTCTCAATTCCTTTATTTTTGAAATAGATTCCCCGAGGGAAGAGTTGGGGGTAGCTTCTTCGTCAGAGTCGCTTCCAAAGGTGATAATTTGTGATCCCTTGAAGTCGGCTATATGACAGTCGGCGGCGGCTCTTTTGCGCTCATCTATCGCATTTTTCCGATGTCCACAAGCTTCACACTTTGTCCTGTCGAAGTGTCGCTTTTGAGCGACATACCCTTGCCACCAACAGTTAAAGGATTCGCAGTCTTCGGTAGGATGTATGATCTTCTGATGATATAAACAGAAGTTAGGGTGCATCTCTACCTCAGAGAAAGAATTTTCTTCGGAGGGCGGTAGCTTCATTCCTACTGATAGAGCTTTGGCGAACCGTTTCCTCGTCTTGAATTTGTTTTTACCCGCAGTGTATGGCTTTTGATTTGACGGGAATACCTTGGTTCTTTCCAGTATGGCCATTTCATGCTCTTGATTGGCTTTTGCTTTCAGACGAATTTCATTTAGGAAGGCATCGATCAACTTGTCTGACGGCCGCGGAATTTCTGTTTCAGGGTCCGTCATTGATTTCTCAGCGCAAGGATCCTCCTCATCATCCGTCAGTGAATGAGAAATCACATGACAAGTCGCTACGTAGTCTTTGGATTCATCCGATAAGTTTTCTCCATCGTTTTCATCCTCGACGAAAGAACAAGTTGCCCCCGGCGTGTCCGTCTTCTTTGGAGAGTGCGGCTGTGGTAGGTTTACCTTCCAGCTTTCAGACAGCGTGAACTTGCCTTGCAGGTATTGATCCTCGATCCATCCCTTAAAGACGAAACAATCCTCAATTGGGTGACTTACCGTTTGGTGGTAAGGGCAATAATTGGGATTATTAAGATCGCCTGGCTGCGACAGACGCTTTGGACTCGGCAGATTAATAAGTCTGTTGCGCACTGCCAGCTCAAACAGTCTTCTCGTTTTATTCTGCGGAAACGAGTAAGGACGTCCCAGCCTCTCTTCAAGGGATGGGCGTGGGCGCACGTTGTTTTGGCGAACGACCGGCTTTGAGTTGTTCGACCGTTGTTGAGTATTGGCAACGAAGGTTGCCTTCCCTTTGCCCTTTTCATTCCAAGGCTCTGTCTTTGAAGAAGAAGGCCTATGGACCATCTGGTCCATTTGGGCTAATTTGTCAATCAAGGCCTGGAAGGTGGTCGGCCTGAAGAACATCATGAATTGTGAGATGGTCGCTTGCGGATCGAGAGTGCCCACAAACATGCCTACCGCAGGCGCCTCTTCTATGCGTTGTTCGCATTTCGACCATAGGTTCCGCCATCGTGTTGCGTATTGGACCCACGTTTCGCCGGGCCTTATCCTGGCATTTATCAGTGCTGTAATCGGGGTGCGTTCACTAGCACTTGCGAATCTTTGTGTAAACAGCAGTTCCATCTCTGCAAATGTTTTGACAGAGTCGTTAGGCAGCTCCGAATATCATTCAAAGGCTGTTTCTGCTAAGCTGCCGACGAATTGACGTAGCAACAATTTGTCATCGCCTCCAGTATTGCCGCATAAGGCCCTGAATTGAGCGACATGCTGATGCGGATTCCCTGTCCTTTTATATACGTGGAATTTAGGGATCGTATATCCTAGCGGGTAACTGATTTGGTCATACCAGCTCGGATACGGTCGTCCGGTTCTAACAATTTGCCCAGCCGCTTCATTCGCCTGATGAACCCGGATCTGCTGGGCTATATATTCGTCTAGGTCAACTTTGGAGATTGCCTCCTCCTTGGCTGTTGACAGAGCCGGCGGAGGATTTGACGTTTCTCCCCTGTCGTCTTCAAGGATGACTGGAGGATCTTCAGCAGGAGGGTCCAGCTGTAACATCATCCCTACCATATCTTGAAAGAGGAGCGCCATCTGTTTTATGTTAGCCGCTTGCTCTGCAGCTTCTTTGTCCCTCTTTTCGAGGACTCTGCGTAAAAAGTCAGCGTCGGTTTCTTGTTCTTGACGCTCATCCGAAGACGTTTCAGAGCTTTCTTTTGGCTCAGTGAGTGCAGCTATTGTAGTCATCATTTCCTGAAGCTTTTGTTGTTGCTCCTGGGCTTTCGTCACGGATCGGGTGAGCGGTCGGTGGTCCGTAGAAATGCGGCTTTCCTCCTTTCCAGAAGCCATATAAACAGTGTGCACCACCATGCCCCCAGATTTGGGGCGTTTGTGTTCGGCGCTTTTATGCTTCGCCATGTTCACAGGGGCTTTTTGTGGCCTCCTTTTTTGAGTGATTGGAGTTAAGGGAGCCATTGTAGTGGGCACCCAAGTGGCTTTTGCTTTTTGTGGTTTGACAGAGTAATCCTTCCCCTGCCGAACCTTCATCTTTTTCCGTCGTCGGAGGCAGTCTTGATCGATCACCGACTCTTGGACCTGTCGCCAGACTTTGTAAATTTTAGAGGATAGCCGTTGAGGGGGCTGCTCTAGCTTCTTCTCTAGAGTATTCTCCACAGGTGAAGGAGTTCGTTTCAACATCGCAGTAGGAGAGTTTCTGCGCACCTTATTGAGCAGTTCAAAACTGTTCTTGGTTGGAACAGCAGTATCGATCCCAACCGTTGGAGCTGGCGGAGTTATCTCAGAGGGGGAGTTGCCCCCAGCCTTCCTTACTCGACTCCAGTGACGACGTCGAGCGTGTCGTGCTGATGGAGTTGTTTCAGCTATAGGGGTGACCTCCTCATGCCCCCTGTGTTGGTCAGAATATACCGGTACCGGCTTTTTAAAGATCGACGTCCGTTGAACGGGGACGGTCAATTTGTCAGAAGCGAACTTCTGAACATGGGAAGCAACCTTGGTGATTTTGCCAGGAACGGGAGTTGGAATGGCTATCCGCTTCGGGATAACGCCTTCTGGTATGGCAGGCTTCTTCATGAGCCTGTTAGAGCTCTGGCCTAGTCCGTTAAAAACTGAAGCAGTGGAGTTGAACGACCCGTTGAGAGGGGTCGCGGCAGTGGTGAGTCGATCGAAGACCGACTTCTTTGGATCTTCTTGCAATGTCATTGGGGCGTTGAAGCTCATTGATGGGAGCATGGTCCCAAAAAATAGTCCAGTGGTGGCTTGAGCCACCTGCTCCACCGACATTTTGAAAAGGGAGGCCGCTTGGGGCCCATAAGTCACTCCTCCAGCAATGACGGAGCGAGAGTTATCGCTGCGGACGGTGCAGTTCGAAGCCATCGATTTTCTGTTTTCTGCATAGAGCAAGACACCAAATCTTAGTACCTTGAATCCACAGGCAATCACAGCAAACCGCGATTTGTTCGCGAACACGACACACGAAGTGTGGAGTGGAAAGAGGAAGAGGTCCTACCGGGCGTGCCAGAATATGTTCCCCTCCGAAAGACGGCGCACAGGACCGCGATGGCCTGACGCTGAGATTCGGGGCAGATGCTATTTGGTTTTATCTGTCTACCTCTCCGAAGATGCCAAGTTGATTTATGGCACCTTGTATCGGAGGTTTAGACGGATGCGGCCGATGTAGCAGACTTCGTCAGATTCCCCCTCGCTTGAGGGGTTTTTGATTGTGGGGACGCTCTTCCCTGCAGGCGCAAGCCCCTGCAGTTAATTACGCTACCGCGTCGCGGTAACAACTTTCTCCTTCTCCAGAATTTCACTTCGTGTCGTGGGTGTTTGTTTTGTTCGTGGTTGCCCATGGATTGTATACGGAGACTGAGTAATGCCGTCACCCGTAGGACGTGGATTAGTCCAAATCCGTATTTACTTAGATTTGGATTTGGTGTTTTTAGTTTAAGGATGCATTAGTCGCGTTGCGGCTAAGATCAACTTAAACGTTCGTTAAGGATACGATAGTCCTGTTTGAGACTAAGATCAACTTAACGTGATCGTTTAGATCCGACAAAAGAGCGTTTGGGCTCTATTGTTCCAGTTTGGGAGATTCACAGTCCAATTTGGGACTAAAGTCTATTTGGAGGATACGTTAGCCATTTTTGAGGCTAAGATCGACTCAAACGTTTGTTAAGGATACGTTAGTCCAGTTTGAGACTAAGATCAACTTAACGGGACCGTTTAGATCCGACAAAAGAGCATTTGGGCTCTATTGTGCCAGTTTAGGGACGTGGTGGTCCATATTCCAGTTTAGGGACGTGGTGGTCCGATATTAGTTTAGGGACGTTTCGGTCCGATATTAGTTTAAGGACGTTTCGGTCCATCATTAATTTAGGGACGTTTCGGTCCGATATTAGTTTAGGGACGTTTCGGTCCGATATTAGTTTAAGGACGTTTCGGTCCACGAGTTTAAGGACCCCGCAGTCCATATTGATGTATGGTCGTTGGGACCCGTCACCTCTTTGACGTTGTTGAGGAATTACAACGATGGATATCAAAGGAGTTCGGAGATGTACCCTTGAACCGGATGTGGATTGGTTTAGGAGAGCCATTTTGCTCAGTTAATTTAGTTTAAGGACTTATGGCCACGATTAGGCTAAGTCCAGTTAAAAATGTCCAATATTTTATTTGCATTTGTTTTTTTTATTATTTTTTTTATTTGGGCTTTGCCCGGAAAAGATGCAGGGCATCAATTTGTTTTGGGCTCTGCCCTTTATAAATGATGCAGAGCATCAATTTCATTTGGGCTCTGCCCTTGTATAAAGGATGCAAAGCATCAATTTATTTGGGCTCTGCCCCTTTATTGCCTTGTAATTTATTTTGGCCTGTCAGGTCATTTTGATTTGGGCCTGGCCCTTTTAGGAAATGCATTGTATTTGTCAGGCGCTTTGCGCCAATCAGAGAGCGAAAGCGCAGTTTGCAAGTGCAAAGCACTATGATTTAAGAATCTTTTAGATTCAAGAACCAATAGTTCATAAAAGAAGTGCAAATCACTATTTGATTTCTTGATCTAATTTAGATCAAAGAAAAACAAGTTTTTTTTTTATTTCAAGAACCAAAGGTTCATAAAAGTGCAAAGCACTATCTTTTTTTATTTCTGTTTTTTTTTGTTTTAGAGAACCAGTGGTTCATAAGAAGTGCAAAGCACTATTAATTTAAGAACCTTTTAGGTTCAAGAAACGATGGTTCATAAAACAAGTGCAAGGCACTATTTGATTTAGATCTAAGAAAAAAATAAGTTTTTCTTGTTTTTCTTATCTCAGAGAACCAAAGGTTCATAAAAGTGCAAAGCACTATTAATTTAAGAACCTTTTAGGTTCAAGAACCGATGGTTCATAAAACAAGTGCAAGGCACTATTTGATTTATTTATTTATTTATTTATTGTTGAAGATACATGATCTTGTTCATAAGAGAATTTTCTCTTCTTTTAAAGGTTTTTACCTTTTTTTTTTATTCTTCAAGAGTTCTCAAGAGTTGTCTTCTCTTTATTTTTTTTAGCCAGATGTTAATGATCTTGAAATGAGGTCTGGGGTCCTTTTTATAGTGCTCATAAATTAGTTAAATTTGTTAAAGAGATCATTCTCTGAGTGATTTGGGGAATTTTCCCCACCGCTGGATCTTTAATCCAAAGGCCCCTGTTTTACAGAAGAAATCTTCTTGTTTTAACAAAAACAGAAAAGATTTCCTTAAATCTTTATTCTGTTTTTTGCGTAACTCCCTGGCGCGTGACACGTGTCGTGCAGCGCTTGCGCAACTGCGCAGACACGTGTCGCGCAATAAAATTTTTTATTTATTTTTATTTTTTTATTTTTTATTTTTTATTTTTTATTTTTTTACTGCGCGCGACACTGCGCAGCGCGCGCTGTGCGCAACTGCGCTGCGCGCAGCGCAGTTTTGGCCTCTTTTTTTTTTCCGAGAGTACGATACTTTATTTATTTTAACTTTAATTTTCTTTTTAATTTTTAAGACAGAGTTTTGCTCTGATTGGAGAAAAACAGAAACATTGCTTCTTTTCCCACCTTGGAATTTAAACAGAGCTTTGCTCTGATTGAGGTAAACAATGACAAGATGAGAATGATTCAACAGGAGGAGGAGGAGGAGAAATGAAGGGGGCTTACAGGTTGTGTGAGTCGGTATAACAACCGGCTCACCGTTTAGATAAAATCCTCAACCGAGTGTTTGAAACTTGATGGAACCGGTGCTCCTCCAAGCTCAAGGGAAAAGAGATTTTATTTTATTTTTAGAATTGATCAAAAGGAAATGGCTAAGGTGGGTTGAAGAAGAAAAGAAGAGATATTTGTATTAAAAGAAAATTGAAACTTTTCATAATAATTTTACTTAATTATAATCTATAACCATCCTAATTATGTGGGGAGTTAAAAGGAAGATGAAATGAAAGGTCATTTGAGAGGGATTTAAAAAAATAGATAAAAATAATTACAGGTCCTAAGGTTCGAACATGTGACCTATGGAATAACAATGCAAGGACTTATCAACGAGCTACAATGTTGTTCATGCACATATTTAACAAGAATTAAATAAATGCTGTTGTTTGAAAAGAAAATGGGCTAAGGAAAAAGAAAAGAAAGAAATCAAATAGAACTATTTTGGCTTGGGTTTTGGGCTTTGAAAAATTATAGAATAGGCCAAATAAAAGGAGGGATAAATAATATATTTAATAGAGAATAAAATATACGGGGATACCCAAAAGCAAATAAATACAGTATTTTAATAAAAAGAAGAATAATATGAAGGTATATGAATTTTGGGGTCGTTACAGAACCTATCTTGCAACAGCTATGCAGATTGGGCCCCCACGAAACAGGCAAAGCTACGAGAGACCTTTGAGATTGCAAAGGGGTCCCTAGCCGTCACAAGGGTGCCGGAGCAGATGTGCAAAGAGCTCGATGCATTGTCAGTCTCTACTGTGGACCAATTGCAAACTTTTTACATTCCCGGAAAGAAAAGTGGACAGAAGGGCATCCTGTTTTATGGGTGAAACCCCGTCGTGCACTCGGACGATTTGTCTGTCACGTGCCTTCCCTATGAGAGAGGCATAAGAGCCATCCTCAATCCCAGATATTACGCGTCCGAGATGCGGGAATATTTTTAAAAAGTGCGGATGTCGGTTATATCAAACGGAATCTAAAGCGAAGTTCTATGAGGGGTTGTGGCATTCGCCTCAGGTCCGAGCACTCATTGATGGACGAATCCCAGATAGACGGGGCATAAGTTTTATTCAACCTGATGCCAAAGTATGCTACATGATCCATGTTAATGAAGCCAGCGAGAGGTCAAATGATGACGACAAGCTAGCCGAGCCAGAAGAAGCCCCTTGAGAGCTCAAAGATAGCGGACAAGCAACCTTCAACAAGCTAACCGAGATTGATTTGGGAATATCCGATAATCCAAAGCCTACCTACATCAGCTCGCTCTTGTCAAAAGAAATTAAAAAGAAGATAATCGTTCTGCTGCATGAGTTCGCCGACTGCTTTGCATGGACGTACAAAGAAATGCCTGGCCTTTCCCCTGAAGTGGCCATGCATAAGCTGGCTATATCTCCTGATGCTAAGCCGGTCAAACAAGCTCCTCGAAGAATGAGAAGGGAGGTAGAAGAAAAGATCATTGAGGAAACTAAGAAACTTATCGATGCTGGCTTCATCAGAGAAGAGAAATATGCGGACTGAATCGCATACATCGTCCCAGTGAAGAAGAAAAATGGGCAGATTCGAGTTTGCGTTGATTTCAGGGACCTCAACAAGGCATATCCTAAAGATGACTTCCCGCTACCGATCATGGAAATGATGGTCAACGACACCTCAAATTACGAGCCGTTCACCTTCACGGATGGCTTTTCTGGGTACAATCAGAATGTCGCCCGAGGATAAGAAACACAGCATTCCGAACCCCGATCGGAATATACTGCTACAAGGTGATGCCGTTTGGACTGAAGAATGCATGTGCTACATATCAAAGGGCAATGACTAATATCTTTGATGATCTAATCCATAAAGTCGTCGAATGTTATGTTGACGATTTAGTCATCAAGACTAAAGCCAAGGCCGATCACATCCAAGATCTCAGAACCGTTTTCACCAGACTAAGGGAATACGATCTGAAGATGAATCCTCTAAAGTGCGCTTTTGGCATATCATCGGGAAAATTCCTGGGCTTCATAGTCTGACATCGAGGGATCGAAGTTGATCCATCAAAGATAAAGGCCATCATGGAGATGCCCCTTCCGAAAAATCTGACGTGGCTGAGCTCTTTTCAAGGCAAGCTTGCTTATATACGAAGGTTTATCTCAAATTTATCGGGGAGATGTAAGCCCTTCTCAAAGCTCATGAAAAAAGGAGCTCTTTTTGTCTAGGATGTCGAATGTCAAGAAGCGTTAGAAAGTATCAAACAGTACCTGTTGCACCCTCTAATACTGGCTGCTCCCATTCCAAATAAATCGTTGATTCTCTACACTGCCATGCTAGATGAATCACTCGGCGCGCTCCTTGCCCGGAATAATGAGGAGGGTAAAGAAAATGCCATCTACTACTTCAGTCGAACTTTAGTCGGGGCGGAACATAACTATTCCCCGATCGAAAAGCAATGCCTAGCCCTGATATTCACCGTGAAGAAGCTGAGGCACTATCTGCTCGCTCATCGGGTTATACTGATCTCCAAGGTCGACCCGCTCAAACACTTATTGACCAAAGTAAGCCTAGCAGGCAGAATAGCAAGATGGGCTGTCATACTGCTTGAGTTTGACATAGTTTATACTCCTCAAAAAGCAATAAAATGGCAAGCCCTCGCCGATTTTCTCGCTTCTCATTCTATACCAGAAGGGTCTCCGCTAAATTGTGAATTACCCAATGAACAAGTGCTGCACCTTGAAAATAGCGAGCCATATTGGGAGTTCTACTTCGATGGAGCCTCATCAATAAAGACCTCTAGTAAATCAAGTGTCCCGGAGATAAAAGCGGAGATATGATTGGTGTTCGTCACGCCATCGGGGGGAACCCTTCGACGTTCTTTCGCTCTCACCGAGCCTCGCACAAACAACGAGGCTCAGTACGAAGCTCTGATAGCTGGTCTGGAGCTCGCCATAGAAATGGGAATTCTTCAGCTATGGGTTTATGGTGACTCCCAGCTTATCGTCAACCAAGTGAACGGTGACTACAAGATATATAAGTCCGAGTTAGCTCGATATAGAAGCCGGGTGGTGGAACTCACGAAAAGGTTCACTCACATTGAACTAATGAGAGTCCCTAGGGCGTTGAACGGAAAAGCCGACGTATTCGCTCGCCTAGCCAAAGAGCTGGCTGATTCCGACATAGATGAAATTTTGATCACAGCCAGGAGCCGACAAATTCTGCTCCCGGTCTCTTTATGAGAAGAGGAAAGCGCAGAACAAAAGAGCAATCCTGCCGAAGAAGTTCTGATCATTTAAGAGGAGCTCGATTAGAGAGAGCCCTTCATAGAGTACCTCTGATACGACAAACTGCCCGAAGAAAAATTTGCGAGGGTTCAGCTGAAGAAAAGATCTCTCTAATACATGTTTGTAAATAATACGCTATACCACAGATCATATGACCAACTCTGGCTCAGGTGTATGTCATTGGCCGAAGCCCAAAAAGTCATGAAAGAAGTTCACTCGGGCATGTGTGGGGCTCTCCAGTCCGGCCCCAAAATGCGGCTTCAGATCAAACGGCTTAGATATTACTGGCCCACCATGATAAGGGATTGTGAAGAGCATGCAAAGAAACGTCATCTCTGCCAAATTCACGGTGATTTTATTCACAAGCATTCCAATCCGTTGCATCCTACGGTGGCGTCGTGGCCCTTCGAAATTTGGGGCACTGACATAGTTGGCCCAATTGATCCTCCATCATCCAAAGGCCATTGGTTCATATTGGCTGCAACAGACTACTTCTCCAGATGAGCTGAAACTATCCCAGACAGAAGATATTCTGACATTCTTCCGGCATAATATTCTATACCGCTTTGGTATACCAAGAAGAATTATTTCTGACAACGGGCCTTCTTTCAAGAGCTTTAAAATCTCAAGGTTCGCTGCTCAGTAAAAGATAGACTGAAGATATTTCTCCATCTATAATTCAAGAGCCAATGGGCTAGCCAAAGCCTTCAATAAAACCTTGTGTAAGCTCCTGAAGAAAAATGCTTCAGCCAACAAGAGGGACTGGAATCTCAAACTTCACGATGCGTTATGGGCATATTGTACCACGTAGAGTACTCCAACTCAGTCCACTCCATACTCATTACTCTTCGGAGTGGAGGCGATCTTCCCCCTCGAAGTCGATGTTCCAATCTTAAGAATAGTCGTTCAGCACAAGTTGACAGAGAAGGAAAACGTGCTCCTTCGGCTCGAAGAGCTCGATGCCCTCGAAGAAAAGAGGCTCGCAGTACAATAAAATCTAGAGCTGTACCGAGCCCAAAAGTTATGGGCCTATGACAAGATGACCCGTCTCCGCGCTTTCAAGAAAGGTGAATTGGTGTTGGTCCTCAAAAGGCCGATCATCCCCAATCGACATGCCAAGGAAAAATTCGAGCCAAATTGGGATGGTTCATACGTCATCGAGAAAGTGTTCGACGGAGGATCCTACCAACTACTAAGCGCCGAGGGAGAAAGGCTCATGCCATCCATCAATGGCCGATATCTCAAGAAATACTATGTGTGAATGCTCCAAGTCGCAGACGAATTAGGCACACTGGCCTTACGGTTTGGATCATACATCCTGTAAAACCGTATACAATCCAAGGACGTAAACGACCCCTATCTCTCTTAAAGTCCTACCGGCGAGACTACATTTAAAGTACCACCAACGATGAAGCAGAAAAAACAAGAAAAAATGGTATGTCCACAAGCAAAACGGGCACGGATGAAAACCCAAAAGGGCTCCGTGAGTAAAAACAGTAGGATTGCCGGCAAGTTTGTGAAAATCCGAAAGGGCGCAAACTCGTGAAAAGAGATAAATACACTCGCAAAGTCCTCTCGACCTTGTAAGGAGAAAATCTCTGTGTAAGATCCTTACGACTCACAAAGGAGCAACACACTTAGGAATCTCCACGATTCCTAGGGAGAAAATACACCTGCGAGATCCTCTCGACTCGTAGAGAGAAAATACTTTTATGAGACCCTTACAGCTCATAAAATTGAAAAGTCTTAGGTGATAGGGATCTAAACCTGCCTCCTGAGCCATCGCTCTCCAACGGGCAACGGCAAATGATGAGTCGCTCCTGGCATTGCTTCAGTGTTAGTGGTGTTGATGCTAACCAAAAACCCAAATCCCAAGTTTTCCCAAAGGCAAATGATGAGTTGTTCCTTGCATTATTCCAGTGCAGCAATACTGATGCCAAACAAAATCCAAATTCCAAGTTCCTCTCAAATTCAAAAGTCCCGCCAAATAAGGTAAAAATCAAACAGATCAAATCAACACCCCCCCGGTAGCGCTTTCAAGCTCAAAAGTCCCGCTGGACGGGTTGGTAACTCCCAAGTTAAATCAAATCCCGACACCACAGAAAGCGAAGCAAGTCAAATCAAATTCTGACACAGCAGAAAGCGGAGCAAGTCAAATCAAACCCTGATACCGCAGAAAGCGGAGTAAGTCAAATCAAATCCCGACACCGCAAGAAGCGGAGCAAGTCAACTTCAACCCTGACACCGCAGAAAGCGGAGCAAGTCAAATCAAATCCTGACACTGCAAGAAGTGGAGCAAGTCAGCTTCAACCCTAACACCGCAAAAAGCGGAGCAAGTCAAATCAAATCCTGACACCGCAAGAAGCGGAGAAAGTCAGCTTCAACCCCGACACCGCAGAAAGCGGAGCAAGTCAAATCAAATCCCGACACCACAAGAAGCGGAGCATGTCACCTTCAACCCTAACGCCGCAAAAAGCGGAGCAAATCAAATCAAATCCGGACACCGCAAGAAGCAGAGCAAGTTAACTTCAACCCTGACACCGCAGAAAGTGGAGTAAGTCAAATCAAATCCCGACACTGTAAGAAGCGGAACAAATCAACTTCAACCCTGACACCGCAAGAACCGGAGCGAGTCAAATTAAGCACCAACCGTCCACATCGCTAAAATGGAAATACCGACCATCCAAGTCGCTAAAATGGCAGCACCGACCATCCACGTCGCTAAAAGGGCAGCACCGACCGTCTACGTCGCTAAAACAGAAACACCGACCGTCCACGTGGCTAAAAGGGCAGCACCGACCGTCCACATCTCTAAAAGGGCAGCACCGACCGTCCAAATCCCTAAAATGGTAGCACCGATTGTCCACATCGCTAAAAGGGCAGCACCGACCGTCCACGTCACTAAAAGGGCAGCATCGACCTCCACATCATCAAAACAGGAACCAAATCAAGTCAACCTCCACGCGAAAGAAGATCCATCAATCTCATGCACACGGCCTATATATGTGGTGTGCATTTATTGATGGGGCACTTTGTTGGGGTCAAAAATTATACCCCGGCTGACCAAGTCAAAGTTAGTCAACCCCCAGCTAAGCGGGCCCAAGCTCAAGTCAGGACCAAGCATGGAAGGGGCCGGATCTATGCCAAGAATGAAGCGATAAATTAGTTTAATGCAATTTTTTTATAAACAAATGTATAAAAAATAGGCAGAAAACCAAAATTTTGTAAACCCCATGGCTTATGTGCAAAAAGAAATAAGCACATAAGGCATGGGGTGGCACAAGTGTCATTTGGCAAAATCCAAGGGGCTATATGTAAAGTGTGTAGTCTATAAAGGCAAACATGATAAAAAAAAAATCAAGAAGAACTTTTTCATTCTCTCAAATAAGTCTAGGGTTGTGTGCCTCCTTCTCCTTCCTCAAGGTTCTAAACCTTCTTCCTTTTTCCTGAATTAAATCAAGAGTTTCACTCTTTTTTCCCAAAAAAGAATAGTTTTTCACCATAAAACCCACAAAGGGGAGCTCAGATCTCCCATCAGATCTCTAAAATGGGAGATTTATAAGTCTCACCTCCTTTTTCTCCAAGATCTAGCCAATAGAGAGGAGGAAGAAGGAGACCCGTCTCCAAAAATCCCACTTTGAAAAGATCCAAGGCTCAAGAGAAAATCCAGGGCTCAAGGGAGAAGAAAGGGGTCCCCTTTCATCATCTTCGAAAATCTCTTAGGAGTTTAACTCCACACACAAAACAAATAATAAATTCCTTTTTTAGGATTTTAACTTCAAAAGTCAACCGGGGCGTACAACTCCCTGTGCAGGGGCTAAGCCTCTCTTCCCTTATTTTTAGGAGTTTAACTTCAAAAGTCAATCGGGAGTACGACTCCAAGTATAGGGGCTAAGCCCCTTTTTTTCTGCGAGTGCCCAGCGCCCACGTGTTGGGCGCATGAGGTGCAGGCGCCCAGCACCGGACACGTAAGGCGCTGGCGCCCAGCGCCCACGCGTTCTTAGGACGCCACTCATCCTTTTTTTTATTATTATTATTTCATATACACACTCCACACTCAAAACACGTCCCCCGTTAGAAAAAAATTCTAACGGGGGGCTGCCCCGTACTCCGCAAGGGGGCTGCTAGCCCCTTGACCCCCAGCCTGCTATCCGGGTAGCGAGACCTCCGTAAACTCTGCGAGGTCCCCGATATACCTAAGACCCCTCAAAACACAACACACACACCCTGCATACTGAGTTCGCATGACCAGTTTGACACGTCAATCGGAGGTTCTCTCGCTTTAAAAGCGATGGGTAATTAACGACGGATTAGTCCGCGGCTGCCGGAGATTTGGATCCCCACAATCAATAAACCCCGGCTTGCCCCATGCAGGGGGAGTCTGTACATGCCGGACATGCGCACACATTCCCATCTCAATGGGGTGACGAAAAACACCCTACAATAACGAGTCCTAAACGTCGTCTTTGAAATGTCGGACTCTTTGACCTTCACCTGATGATAACCCGAACGAAGATCTAGCTTTGAAAATACACAAGACCCACTTAGCTTATCGAAAAGATCATCGATGCGCGATAGTGGATACTTGTTCTTAATCGTCACATCGTTCAGAGCTCGATAATTTACACACATCCTGTAAGAACCTTTTTTCTTCTTCACGAGTAATACCGGAGATCCCCAACTTGAAGTATTACGACGAATCCAACCTTTCTTCAGGAGTTTATCCAACTGAATGGAGATCTCCTTCGATCCTTCTGGACTTAACCGGTATGGAACTTTGATTATAGGTTGCGCACCAGGTTGTAAATCGATGCTGAATTCAAGAGTTCGATCGGGAAGAAAACCTGATATATCTTCCGGGAATACATCCTCGAACTCTCGAACTACCTCTGGCTTCGATTCTTCCGCTTGCAATGCTGCAACCACTGCCTTCTTTGGTTTTGCTTTGTAGACGCTAAGTTCCAAGGTACGGTCTCCACTCTTGAAATAAAACACTAGATGATCTGGTATTTCGAACACTACCCTCCTTTGGCGACAGTCGATGGTAGCAAAGAAAGTTCCCAGCCAGTCCATTCCTAAGACTACGTCGAAGTTTGGTATGTCCAACACCTTGAAGTCCGCACAAAATTCTCTACTGCAGATGACCACTGGACACATATCGTCTCCGAAAGTTGCTTTTATAATGCCGTTCTCTGAACTGACATTGCAGATGGATACGAGCGGTTTAACTGGAATCGTATGAGTTTGGATGAACCGTTGCAACATAAAGCAATGTGATGCCCCAGTGTCGAAGAGTACCAAGCAGATAGGGAGGCTACTAAGATTGTACCAGTGATGACTTGTCATGTGGCTTCGTCCTCCTCTACCGTCATTGTGAAATCCTAACGTCGTGGTACATTCTTCCTTGCTGGAGGCACATTCCTCTGTCCTTGGGGCCCGTTTCTCTGCCCCTGATGCATGTTTCTCCATGCCTGATGGAATTGACGTTGAGGTTGTGCAAGAGGTCCATATGGAGCTGGTGTAGGGAGAGCTAAACGAGGTGCAAGAGCCTGAATGGCTGGCCATTGCGGAACTGTGATTGCGGGTCTGGGTGCTGGATCTGTGTTGAAACGATATGGACATGCTCCTATGGGGTGGGTGGAAGCTCCGCAAACCAAACACGGGCCATTTGCACGCCTGCAGTCCTTCGCCAGGTGTCTCGTCCTCTTGCAGTAGAAACAAAAGTCTGGACTGAACTGTTTAAATGATCCTCCCGGTCTCCTGGGTGTAGAGGTTGGCCTATAAGAGGCTCCTCCTGTCATCTGTGTGGCAGGGCGTTTCACACTGGCAGTCTGCGGTCTGCCCTTCTTCTTTACAACTGCCTCATAGCGTCGGGCAACCTTCAAAGCAAGTTCATGGGTTGGGAAATCCCCTGTAGCGAGCGCAGCTTGGATTTCCGGGTCCAACCCTTACTGAAATCGCCGTGCCCGGATCTCAGCAGTAGGAATCAAGTGTGCAGCGAACCTGTTATGATCATGTGTTAGCAGTATAATGAGTGAGATCAGGAATTTGAATTTGAAACGATATCTTATCTGCTAAGCATGCTAAACTCAGCATCGTATTCATCCATAGACTTGACCCACATCGAACCTTGTTGTAGATGGATGAACTGCTGCTCCATGTCAAAACGGGCAGTCTCAGGGAAGTACTTCGCATTGAACAGATCACGAAACGTCTTCCACTCAATAGGTTGGGTGGGATGACTTTTCTCAGTCTTCCACCAGATTCTAGCATTGTCTATCAATTGCAGCTTAGCAACTCTCACCCAGGCAATATCTGGCACTTGAACGGCTGCCAGATCATCTTCAATCGATTGAGCCCATTCTTCTGCCTCCAATGGGCTTTCTTTTCCCAAGAAGTGTTTTGGATGCAGTGTCCGAAATTGTTTGACTCTGGGTGTCTCGGCTTCGAGGCGGTGCATGAGAATAGCAGTCTGCTGCTGTTGACCCTCCAGTAGGCTTTTGATAGCCTCAAGCAGTACCATTGCTCATTGATAGGAGCTGCAGCGGTAGGTGGTGGTGGTAGAGTAGGCAGTAGGGTATTGCCGTTGACGTTCGTGCTGGTGTTGTTTGGAGAATCCATTACCATAGAAAATGAATGGTTAAGATAGATTCAAGAAATTAGAAATGTAAGGAATGTATAACTGCTGGTTCTTATAATTCTTGTGATATATTGCTTAAGATTTCATACAGAACTGACCTGCATAGGCCGCCAACAAAACATGTCACGCCCAGTGACGTGGCATGTCGCAACGTATTTACTAAGAAATAAATACGTTAAGCGTAATTAAGCAATATATAAAATGAACAAGAATGATAAGAGTAATAAAATAAACCTCTTCTTCAGGTGGAGTATCTGAATATGAGCCTACCTTTATTTACATTCATCTTTACATACAACTGTCTGAAAATAAAAGATACAATGAGTAAAGCGGTGCCTAAACAATCGCATACAGGAAAGTAAGTGCAACGGAACTAGAAGTCAGGCTGAGCGGTATTTTGGTCCAAGTCCTCCTGGCTCAGCTCAATCTCCTCAGAGTCTGGTCCTCCTGACGAACATTCCAAAGAAAGAAATAGAAAGGAATGTCGTCAGCGAACTAGCGCTCGGTAAGTCCTAAAAGAAGGAGAAGATAATATATAAAGTGAAATGAACATGTAAAATGTATAACTGATTGCTGGTATATTATAGTTATTATAACGTGGTTGTTTGTAGTTTAGTAAAGAAGGTGTTCATGTATACGAGAAGAGTCTATCTTACCCCGTGGACTATGACAACATGTAGTACAATGCTCCGTCATAATCCACGGGACAACGGCATGAGAATTCATGTGGGTGTCTTTTAAGTGAGGTCTCGTGCCATGATATACGTTCCGTACCAATCTACCCCTTTATCCCCGCGTAATGTATTGTATAGATTATGTTTACAAGTCTTACCGAAACCATGGGTACAAAATGTTTAGGTATTCATGTTCAAGATATAATCAAGTAGTCATGTCAAGTTATAACCATGGTTCGGTCAAGTCAAGTCAGGTATACATGTTTGATATTGATATTTGAATTCAAGTATTCATGTTCATGATCAAGTATTCGTGTTTGATTTTGGATTCAGGTTTGAATTGGACTCAGACTGAGTCAGACACCTGTACTGATTTAACTCTGGAATTCTTAGGTTCAGGAATTATCGGCAACTGCTGCATATGGACGGCGGGATTTGTGTCTTTTTCCAAGACAATTGCCATTGATAAGTCCATTAAGTTGTCTACCTTAAATAGGCAAGCACTCATTTTCTCCGGCTCCCTGGGGCTCAAGAGAACTGATCCCGCTTAAATCCATATTTACTAAGTCCTTAAAATGGTGTTTTATATATCTCAAGGGGTTTTTATGAAAAATATATTAATATAGTTTAAAAGTAAACCTCGAGGTGATTAATATTGCTTAGGGTTTACATGAGCATGGATTTTAAGTATTGGGGTATTTTAGTGATAAATACTTAGCTTTGGAAAGTTTATGGTATTTTATTGAAAAACTTGCCTTTTTGGTATCTTGATGGTATTTTATTGGTTTTTATTAATCTTTCATTTTTAGAAAAAAATATAGGTTTACTATATTTTTAAAATATGGATTTATAATTTTATATAATTTTAAAAATTATTTTTTATTTAGAAATTCGTTTTTCTTAAAAACCGTATTTATATCCTTTCGAGATCAAATGCTCCGTGAGAAGGTCTGCATCTCGCTCTACTATCCCCAGGATGTACGATAATCCGCACCATCCATTAGCGGGTCCCCTAAAGAGAGTTGTAGATGCATAATTGCAAAGGAGTATGAAATACTGTTTTAAAAGAAACCCGGTTTTAAATTATGTGGTATTTTATTGTAAATACTATTTTCGAACCAAAAATACATACAATTAGGCATCGTGCTATGAAACCAAGTGTGCGTGTGGGATAGGTCATTACCCCGTGAAGTTTTTCCTAAAGATATTGTTTAAACGATTAGTCGAAAAGGTGTGATAATAAAGTTCAAGGTATTTTAATGTAAAAGATCAATTATGGATGTTTCACATGAGATTCTTGGTTAAAATTGATTCTAAACATTGGTATTAAGATTACAAGTGAAGTGGTAAAATTGGTTTGACCAAATGATAAAAGAAAATGGAGTTATAGGTTTTAGAAAAGATGATATCGATAATAACTCCACTTTTACCGATATTTGATTTAAAATGAGTATCAATGAAAAGGAGGAGAATTGAGAGGGACTTACGATTTAGAAAGCTTAGGAAGAGGGTGAGGAAGGGGAGAGTGTCGTCGTGGGGTCGCGGGAGCTCCGGAATTGATTTCAATCTTCGCCGAAACTAACTTGCTCGCTAACTCCACTTTACTCCACCTGCACTTAGGAACTTTTTAGAGAGTTTTGGCTAGAATTTTCATAATGGTGCTGAGCCAAAGTGTAGGGTGGTATTTATAGTGGAGAATTAGGGTTTGGGGATTAAAATTGCGGATTAAAAAGCATTAAAATGGTGTTAAATTGTGAAATGAAAGGTCTCTGTTTGATTGCAAGGAATTCAAACAGTGCAGAGGGGTTAAGGGTAGCTGAAGAGACGAGTGTGCAAAGCACGGAGCTCGTTGGGCTCTTCTCAGCCGTCCCCGTCGGTCTGTAGGCATGTTTGGCCAGTCGATTTGTGATATCTGGCCTTGAGATTCGTGTCGTCTAATAAATTTAGTATTTAAACCATTTTCCGCATATTTGATTTTTCTGAACTTTTCATTCCCCGTGTATTGCACGGGCGATCTTTTGGGCTTCAAAAAAATTCAAAAAAAATTTGTGTTTGATGGGATTCGAACACACAGGCTACATCAAAACAGTGCAAAGTCTTACCAGTGAGCTACACGTGGCTTCTTGCTGTTATTTCATAAAAGTGACTTATAACTCAAACTCAGACTGTAAACTCATTTCTTGTATATTAACAGAAAAAAATGTACAAAGATTTTAGAGTCGTTAGATAAACTGAGTGCTTCTGTCGGAAACTATACAAGTCGGAACGCCGTGCAACCGTACAATCTCATCAATGTAGAGCTGAGCATACTGAGCAACCCGAAAGTGGTCTTCACTGGGAGTAAGTGAACCACTTTCGTTAACCGATCTACGATCACCCAGATGGAGTCATACCCTCGACTGGACCTAGGTATACCCACAACGAAGTCCATGAAGATCTGTTCTCATTTCCACTTCGGAATGGGCAAGGGCCGCAACTCTCCTGTCGGCCTCTGATGCTCACCCATGACTTGCCGAGGCATCTCGAAACGAAATAAAAAACATCTCTCTTCATCCCTCCCACCAGTAGACATCTCTCAAATTATGATACATCTTGGTGGAACCCGGATGAATGCTGTATGCTGACTGATGTGCCTCTTCCAAGATCCCGCGTCTCAGCCCCTCAGAGTCGGGTACGCACAGACGAGTCCTAAATTGTAGCACTCTCTCGCCATCGATCATAAACTCCGAATCTCTCCTCTGCCGAACCTGCTCCATAATCTCAGCTAAACGGGCATCGTCGGACTGTGCCCCCCGATGCGATCAAGCAAAAGCGGACGAGCATGGACATGAGCAAGTTGTCCTCCTGCAGATGTGAACTCAAACTGTACACCAGCGTCGCATAAATCTTCCAATCCGCAATCGACTACCTTAGAACTGTGCTCAAATGAGATAAGCTACTTCCGGGCTTCCAACTCAAAGCATCGGCTACAACATCTTCCTTGCCCGGATGATAAAGGATCTCACAATCATAGTCCTTTACGAGCTCCATCCAATGACGCTGCCTCAAGTTCAGATCTCACTGCTGGAAGATGTACTTCAGGCTCTTGTGGTCCGTAAAGATCTGGCACGACTCACCGTTAAATGTACTCACCGGAACGGTCTCGATCTACTCGAATCCAATCACCTCCTTCCCTTTTTTTGCCGCTTCAGAAGTCCCCGCAACCGATCCTAATATCGAATAAAAACTTTAGTGCGTGAAGGGCTAGAATACCGATACGACATATATACATACATAAAGCGAACTAATTTCATGTAGATTAACGCGTGCGGCCTTCATGTGCTATTCGTGTGCAAAAATTACCTAAGACTATCCCGAATTGTTGTTAACTAACGAAAACACTAAATCGAGAGTTGAGATATCCGTATCGTGCGCTAAAATATCGCCAAAAGTGAAGTAAAATTCCCCCAAAATTTTGTATAAGCGATTTGGGAAGAAATTAAGTAGACCAGGGGCCTAGTTTGAGGCTTAGAGAGCCCCCGACAAAAGTTCAAACCCTAAGTCCCAAGTCAAACCGACATTTGCGGCCAAATTGAATTTTTTGGCTGCCAGGTTGAAATGGAATGGGCTCAGGTTTCTAGGGTGTACTCTAGACCCTATAACAAGCTCCCAGAAATTTTAATTTATTTTATGAAGCTTCGTTTTACACCATATTTCATTTGAACTTTAAAAACCCAGTGAAATTCTAATCTTTCATTTTAAACAAGTTAAAAACTTAATAAAGATTGAATTTTTACCTCAACTTGGATTAGAAAGGAAGTTATCCATATTAGTAGGAGGCCACGAGATTGCTTTTGAGTCGCTAAGCTTGAAATATATGAAGAGGAGCTTGGCTTTGTGTAGATAGATTAAGATTTTTGCTTAGGATTTTCTTGAGGTATTAAGATGTGCAGTGAGGAGGTGTTGTGTTAAGGTGAAGAAGAAGAAGAGGAGAAGAGAAATAAGAATGCAGTGGTGGGGTGGAAGGTGGGGTTTGGCTAAGACCTTAGCCATATCATAACCATTTCCAATTTCCTAATTTTTTAAACCATTTTTGTGTCATACATCATTGTCCCCAATGCCATGCCATTATATTATTTTATTTATTTATTTGTTTTAAAACAAATTTAAACTTGCTAAATGTTTAAGAAAAGTAATCTAAGGTTTATTTGTCATGGCATAATTTGGTGTTTTAGCCTAAATTAACATATCACCGGTTATAGGTTAATAAATATATATGTGTGTGTATATTTATATTTTTAAAAAAAGTATATAAAATAATTATTAACTATGATTTATCTAATATCACATGTAATATAGCTAATTAGATTATAAATAACTCTAATAAATTTTCAAGATGTTACAGTTGGTTAATGTCTTGCATTAATACACTGGACCTGCATGAGCCACTACTAAAACTTGTCACGTCCCGCTTCCCAAAATATAGGAGTGGAGACACGACGATGCCCGCAACGTAACCATACCGAGAAATAGACTCTCCCCGATACAATTACGCTAAGCGTAAAATTTTGCGGGAAAACACAAAAGCAGGATAAAATAAAATAACTTTATTTATTAACCAATATTTATTACCAATGATATAAAAGAATACAGTATGGGTACAACCAGAAAGATACCGAAATGGAAATTCTACGAGTCTTAGGCTTATTACGGTTCTGTTGCGCACTCCGATGACTGAGACTGATCCTACAAATCAAGATATCCAACTGGGAACACAATTTTCAGGGTGTCAGAACACGCACAAGCATAAAAAAATAGACGGGATAATGTGATGCAGGTAATGACGTAAATTATGGTAACACGTGAAAACAGGTAAACCAAAAGTACGGGAAATCATGTATGGAAAGTAATGTGAAAACACGACTAAAGTGTACAGTATAAATAATATCATATGTGTATGCAACATAATGATGTCATATGCGTGTAGTGGTAATGATTATCAGGTATTGACTAACGTTGTGCATGCACTAGTTTGGTTAGATAAGGGTATTGGGTTATCGAGATTATTCGTTGGGCCGCGAACATATTGAACATACATATGTATATGTATGCATTCATATATGTATATAACTTTCCATTCACCCCCGGATTCATTATGAAGTCTAGAAGGAGAATCTGAGACTCTTAATACAGTCTTACTTAAGCCAAACTATCTCACACCGATCTTGTTCAGTGTCATAAGGTTACAGATTAGAGTTAGCGCATAGTTCATCTCGGCATGGAATTTCAACAGTTATATGGTCATCCGTATATCGGAATCTTCAATAATGATGGTCATCCGTATATCGGAATCTTCAATAATAATGGTCGTCCGTACATTAGACTGGTCATCCGCAATATCGGGATTTTCTCATAAATGGTCACCCGTAATATCGGGCTCTTCTGATATAATAGTCGTCTGTATATAGGACTGGTCTTCCGTAATACCGGGATCTTCTCACATAATAGTCGTCCGTATACGGAACTAACTAGAAAAATAAGTTTAATAGAAAACGAAACAAAATAGCTTAGGAAAAATTTGATGGCTTTAAATAATTATGATTTTTTTTAATCAGTATATGAAAATCACAGTCATTACAGACCTGCATATACAAAGCTCCAACATCAACTCTTGCAACAAACCAAGGGAATATACCTCTTAGGCTCTTACTGCAATAGTAAGAGCTTACTGCAATAGTAAGAGCCTAAGAGGTCGCTAGTTCTATTCCCAAAAAGGTCGACTCCGGGAAAAGTAATAATAATAATAATAACTTTTTGATGAGAAAATATTAATAATAAGAATAACAACACATCCAGAAAGGTATCGTAAATTTTAAACTTGAGGGGTGTTACCTGAAAAATTATGGAAATGTCAGATCCGTTTAATTTCTGGGTAAATTACACTAAAATACTCTTTAACTATCAAGATATTTCACTATAATACCTTAGAGTTTTTTGTATTATCGTAAAGTGCCTTAAGATAGTTATGGCTATTTTAACACATTTATCCCACGTAAGAAATGATATCCTCAAATGGCATAATTTTAAAAAATTTAACTTACACCCCAAGCTTTAAAATTCCTTACTTCGGAACCTCCAAAATCTTTCTTGTTTTGCAAGTTTTTTCCAAATAAACAGCACGAAGCACGATACACCCCCCTTTCATAAAATATCCCCGAACGTCTCACTCTCTCATCAGCTGCGAATGACCTAATCCCTATCACACCAGTTCATTTTTCCCTCTCCTTTCTTCGAAATCGAAACCCTAAACCTAAATTATGATCTCCGCAAACCCTAATTTAGCTCCAGGCTTCAGATTCAACCCAACCGACGAGGAGATCGTCGGCTACTACCTCCACCGCAAGGTCTCAGGCCTCCCCCTTTGCGTCGACGCCATTGCCGAGATCGATCTCTACAAGAAATCGCCATGGGATCTCCCCTCCCTCTCGCGCCTGCAGAGCAGGGACCAAGTGTGGTTCTTCTTCAGCCGCCTCGATCGTAAGTACGGCCGCTCGTCTCGCCCCAATCGAGCCACAGCTGATGGGTTCTGGAAATCGACCGGAAAAGATCGGGTTGTTGCTGATGAGGCGACGAAAGTTGCTGGGATGAAGAAAGTTTTGGTCTTTCACATTGGGCGGGCGCCGAAAGGGCAGAGGACCGATTGGGTCATGCACGAGTATCGATTGAAGGAAGAAGATGAGAAGAGCTATAATGTATTTGTGTCTTAAAGTTAAACTTTGAGTTTGAATTGATTGGATTGTTTTTGAATTTTGTGTTTTTTTGGGGAAGGGGGTCTCTTTTGTGCTGTGCAGGGTGTTTCAGAAGAGATGCATTGGGGCGGAGAAGGGGGATCAATGTGGTGCGCGGTTCGACGAGGCGGAGTGGGAAGAGGAGGAGGTTCAAGATTCGGTTTTCACTGAATCGGAGGAATCGATGCACTCTGATGATTTTGAACAGGTATTTTTGGGATGCTTGGAGCCATTTTCTAGTTTATGCTAACAATAATATCTTGTTCCATTCTTTTAATTTTTTATTTTGTCAATATGCATTCTAAATCCTAAATGAGTTGAAGATCTGCGCGCGCGCGCATGAGTTTCCTTCTTGTGAAAGTCATTATATCAATTTGAATGCCACTGTTAAAGGAGAAAGAATCTATCCTAACCCTGAACTGTAAATCATAAATCTGACTCTATATTAGATTTTTAATCCCAATCCTAAACCTTCAACCCCTAGAATTGTACTCTAATATCATTTCTAGAAACCCTAACCTGGATTCGATACCTTAATTAAAGTTTAAAACCTGATCACACGCGCGCGCGCACATTCACTAACCTTAAACCCTGACCCTTGACCCTAGGTCCCTGACACTAGCAAGACCTAAAGCCTAAAACCCCGTGCGTAACCTTAAAGGCCAACTGACTATTGAAATAGTGTGGTGCCAACTCTGACTCCACTGGCCGATTCAGTATCCAACTGTTTCTAAAGTACACACCATGAAAAGGAAGGGTCGGTATGGCACTCGATTTCAGTTCATGTGGAGATGGCGTTCGGAGTGATGATATGAAGGTTGGTCTTAACTGTGATTGAAAGCAGGTTTTGGTTGAGCAAAAGGTACATTTCTTTTTTGAAGTTGATGATTATATTTTTCCTTTGCGCTTGAATTGACAGTGTTTGTTCTGTAATTTACATTTTTTTTGGTGTGATGAGGGTGCGATTTTGTCTCATACAATTTGGCCTGTGGTAGATGCAAGCTAGCTGTATTTGTGCTCAAACTTTAAGGATTCATCATATTACTTGTCCAATTTTATTCTGTTATGCGCACTGGAAACACAGTCAACATTAGGTGTGCATCACACATCCGAGGCCAATATGTGCAATAATATACCTTACAGACTCACTAAGGTCACTTCTAACTAAAGTTTTGGAGACGATGTGTTTTGACATATGGGCTGGTCTTGGCAATACTAACATCTACTTTAGAATTAACTTTTCATGAATGCTTGTGATTTTGGGGGCACACTGTATTTCAGTGATAATTTCTTGAATTCATTTCCTGCCTACATATAGTTTAGGACAATTGATATTGTCTCCATGTGAAAATGTTTACTAAGTGATTTACTTTCCTTGTATGGAAAAAGCATTATTAGCTCTTGCACTTTTTCTTTGGATGCGACCCCCGTTCAGGTATCGAATTGGTGACCTCTCACTCTGGAGAGGAAATTCTCACTGCATGAGCTAAGCCCAATTGGTATCAGCTCTTGCACTCGCTGCATCGAGTTTATGGACTTTTTAGGTTTTGATTTAGTGGTTCATTTTTTTCTTTTCAGGGAACATTAGAAACAGAACACAACATCGATTCATCCTTAAACTTGAATCCTCAATCGAAGGACCTTTTGGCTCCAGGGTTTCGATTCTGCCCGACCGATGAGGAGCTTGTTAGCTATTATTTGAAGCGCAAGGTAACCAACCTCGCCCTCCGGATCGACGCTATTGCTGTGGTCAATATTTACAAATATGCCCCATGGAACCTCCCTTCTGTATGTCGCAACCACAGTATCCACAACAAGGACTGGTACTTCTTCAGTGCCCTCGATCGTAAGTACACGTTCAATCTGAGGTCTCATCAGACCAACCGAGCCACTCCCAAGGGCTATTGGAAAACCACCGGCCATGACCGCCCCGTTCGCAGCCGTACATCGGCAAAGATTGTCGGAATGAAGAAAACTTTGGTTTTTTACACCAACCGAGCCCGAAAAGTTCGGAGGACCGAGTGGGTGATGCACGAGTACCGATTGGTGGAGGATGAACAAAACTCTACGGTATATATTTTCTTGTTTGTCAAGAAATACCTTACCCAAAAGCTTTAAGTTGTTGGATTGTTGGGTCACGATGTACATCAAGCTACCATAACACTTAACACTCGCCCTCACATGGGCCTTTGGACAATGTGGAAAAGCCTCCAATGGAAACCCTTGCATGTGGAGGCAAAATAAATAGGATAATTTAACATATTATTTAAATGTCTTATTTACCCAAAACTAACAAAAACTATCACCGTTTGATAGCGAACTGTCAAAAACTATAGAAACTACCACGACAAGTATGTAATTGTCAAAAAACTAACATGACTAATGGTGTCATATCCCCACTAGAGGTGCCGCGTCACTGCAACATCATTTAAGTTGCCACATTACCCGACCCTACACCTCCTCCCTCTGCCACCCGCCGCTGCCCTCTCCCCTTCGACCGCCACCGTCACCGCCATCACCCTCATCCACTCACAAATTTACAAACCCTAATCCCAAGCCACTCTCCCTCACCCTACCCCCTACCCCCAAATCAGCCCCACCCACTCCACCTCTGCCCTCTCCCTGGCCCTGGCCCCACTCCATCCCATTACCCCTAATTCCACCCTTGCCCTTCCTCTCCCATCTCCACACCACCTCTCTCTTTCTTGCGACTCCCTCACCCACCCCCAAGTCCACCCCACCCTTCCCCGCCCCTCCCTCTGCCCTCCCCCTCCCCTTCCGCCCCATCTCTATCCTTTGCCCGGATATCATCATCATCATCATCAAGATCTCAACATCTCCCTCATCTTCATCATCACCTCTCTCTTCCTTTCTCGCTAAGCCAATCTCAACATCTCCCTCATCTTCATCATCACCTCTCTTTTCCTTTCTTGCCACGCCGTCGGAAACCTCCACCCATTGCCAACTTGTTTCTATTTAACAGTTAACAATTGTTTAAAATTATTAATAAAATAATCATTAATTAATTAATTTAATTAGTTGTATTCAGAAAACGGGAAAATGGTCATAGTTAACATCATTAAGGTTGACTGAAGTTGAACTGTTAGTCATGGTAATTTTCTCTAGATTTCAAAGGTTTTGGTAGATTTCTGTTACAAGGCCAAACTATTTGGTAGTTTTTGATAAATAGGCCTATTTAAATTGATGGTGATGAGGTTTGAACCTAGGTCTTATTTGAAAACCTGGTGCCCTGAAACCATGTTAAGAATTACTTTACCCAAAAGCCTAAAAGTTGTTGGGATGTTGGATAATAATGTATATCGGTAGACATAACACTTATACTAGTGCTGAATTATTACGCTCAATGGACTTTCTGTAGTTGTCATTACTCTGATTCTGTTGTTGGTTTGTGGGAAGGCCTATTCCTTTGTTTTGTGTAAGATACACCAGAAGACTGGCTATGAAGAGCACAAGGGTGAGCCTCGATTTGTGGCGCCTGTCATTGAGTTGGAGGAGAATGCTGAACCTGAATTTGTGGCGCCTGTTATTAAGCTGGAGGAGCCTGCTCAACCTGAATTTGTGGCACCTGTTATTGAGCTGGAGAAGACTGCTCAACCTCATTGCGTGGCACCTGCCATTGAGTTGGAGGAGATTGCTCAGCCTCCATCTGTGGCACCTGTTACTGAGTTGGAGGTGACTGCTCAAGCTTTGGTTCCTATTGAAAAAGTTTTAGATGTGCCTAATGCCGTTGTAGATGTTAGTCCTCATTCCAAAATAGACGCTGCTCCGGAGAAGAGCTATGTGCACGCGTCTTATGGTTGCAAACAGGTTCTTACATATATTCAATGTTATACAAAATACCACATTGTAGTTCCTACCAAGATAAAAATAAATAAATATTAATTTGTTTTCGCTTTTCTCTTATAATCAGTTACTCCGCCTTGATATGTCCAACCCTAACTCCCGTCCATTATCAATGTTATATCCCTATCTCCATTATGCATTTTATCAAGCTTATCTTGAGTATCTAGAGGTGCAGTCACCATTTGGTTATAGACCCTACACCCAAAGCCAATATGTGTAATAATATTCCTAATGTACTTAGGTATTGAAAAATAATTAAGGCTATAGGTTCTAACTAAATTGCCATCTATGTTGCATGGATTCTTCGATGAGGAGACGAATCCATATCGGATACTTATCGGATTCGTATCCATATTTGATTCTTTCGGATTTGTTGAGAACATATGTCGAACTCTTTTTGGCTTTAAAATTTCATATTGTATTCTAGATGAATCGAACATGTATTAATGTCACCAACACAAACAGCTGATTTTATTTTGACATGCAAATGCACAGTCTCATGACAAGTGATCTGCGATGTTTGTCTGTTGGGATCCTGATGATGTTTGCTAACAGCTGATTTTATTTTGACATGCAAATGCACAGTATCATGATAAGTGACTTTCTTTCTTAAATTTAAAGTCAAACTTATCCCGAGTATCTAGCTTTTGCATTCTGACACTTTCATTTAACCAAGATCTTAGCGTCTGGTTTAGTGGTTCACTTATTTCTTTTCAGGGAATAACAGTGAAAATGTACATCATTGGCAGTCAAGTAGAAATTGCCTATATACGCAACCAAATTCCTGTTGCTTGGTACACAGCAACTATTATGAAAGTAGTCGATGAAAAAATTTTGTTGGTTGAGTATTTGAACTTGAGAAATGAAGATGGAACTATGCTGAGTGAAATTGTTTCAACCCAATACATTAGACCGCGACCTCCTTCGACGCTGGAGGTTAGAAATTTTGAATTACTTGACGAAGTAGAGGCATTTTATAATGGCGGGTGGTGGCCTGGAGTGGTAGCTAGGGTCAAGGCTGGCTCCCAATACAATGTGAAGTTCATGCATTTGGAGGAGGAAATAGAATTTAATAATAAAGAGCTGAGGCTTCTGTATGATTGGGTTGATGGACAATGGATCCAAACATCAAAGGTAGAAATCACATTGGAAGTATAGCATTTTTTTTGTCTATATATAAATTTTGTAACTGCTTATAGCACCCGTCATCTTTACCTTGTATAACCCCTAACGATAATCTGGTCAAATTTTCTCGTCTAAGTAATAGCCTAAGGTATGCTATATGCTAATATTTATAGTTGATGGGTGATAAGTTCTGGATGACATGAAGGTGTTTATCTGCAACTAACCCTAGTTTTCACTACTGCCTTACATCTGGTTCAATAGTCTAATATCTTTATGCCCACCTTGTACATCAGGATAAGCCTATAGAGTCACAAAATCATAGCAGATCAGAGTCAGTTGGCCATATGCATTTGTTGCATTCAAGCGATACTGCTCACAAATGTGAGGTTCCTGATTCAATTACTCCTTCAAGAGGCTGTGAGGATGAAGTTCCTTCTGAAGTTCCAATTTCTTCCGTAAATTACGTGAAAGATAACTCAGACGAATCAACCTTTCAAAGTGAGGAAGAGAAATTGCGGCCCTGCAAGAAAGTGAAGAAAGCAGAGACAACAGAAGATAAATTGAATTTAAGAGGCTCAGGAACTTCCAATGCAGTAAAGACATGCTTTGATGTTCAAACACCAATCATAGAAGAGGAACCAAATTTCATTAAGGATTTGGTTGATAAGAGCGACTTCCTCCAACCAGCGGCAGATAATCATCAAAAAAAGGAACTTGTTTGTGAGCTTGATCGCCTAGGTGACAAGGTTCTTTTTATGAGACATTTTTTTTTGCTTTTTAAACTTTGATCTGATCATGGATTGATCAATGTTCTGCTTATTCTAGGCAGCAAGGCAGCATACATCAGGACAGAAAGGGAGGAAGAACTGTAGACCTCAGAAGTCAATGATCATACCATTAGAGGGTAATTATACATTTAATATCATATTATTGTAATGCACTTGCAACTATTCTATATTTGGGGTTCTAAAATTTTTTTCTTGCGCTTTCTGGAATATGGCCCAGTGAATATAGGTCGAACCTTTGCAAGTGCTGCTGGCTTAGGAAATGGTGCACTATAACAGGCAGTTTTGTCCTGGAAATGTTAAACTGAATCAATGAATTTGATTTTTAAGACCCTATGCAGCACCTTAAACAGTTTGCAAACAGCAACGATAGATTTAAGGAAACAATGGTACATTCAAACTCATAAAATTGAATTTAATTATTTCTCTTACACATGAAGCCATCTGACCATGACATAATGGTAAATTCAGTGCATTTGTTTCTAACGCATCGGATTGTCTGGACTCTTTTGTTAAATATGTTAAATATAACATTGTACAAGTATGATCATCAATTTATATCACATGGGAGCTGGTTAATTTATACGCCATACAGTATCACATCTACCGGTAGTCTCCTAGTCATTTACTGTCTCTAGTAGGTTCTCAAGTAGGTTTCTTCCGGAACCTAGTCACATGAGACTTATCTTCTATCGTGTGCTGATAAACTGGATGAGGGGTATTAAGTGCTAGATGAGGTATATATGAGGGGTTTTAAAGGAAAATAACCTAGTACAATATGATATAAAATAAAATTATACACTGAGCAATGAAATAATAATATAACTATAAAAATAATGACAGTAATGGAATATGGATATTAATCATTAAGATTATGTTTACATAAATTCATGTGGTAGCCACACTCAAATTAAAACACAAAGAATCAAAATCTGAACTCAACCTTTATTTTACAATATCAGCACATGTAGAGACATTTAACCATTGTCTCAAGAGTACGAGTGTCATTGTAATTGAAGCTCTCCACCTTTACAAAGACCATCGATATGGAAATTACTTTGTCAACTACAAGCTGAGAAGATTTCATGATCGTATGCCTTGCGTAGGAAGTTTAATGGGAAATCAACCAGCCAATAAAGTGGTGGAGCCACCAATTGGACTTTCTGCTGCTCAATGTGGCACATGTAGTATCAATGGTTCCGAAGCACAAGGACTCTTTAATGTGATGACAAGCTCTTCTGATGTTAGTTTGGTTGAAATGGCTCATACTGAGAAAACAGGAGATTCATTGAAGCCTGGACTTGATAAACCACTACTGCCATTTGAAAAATGCTCCTCTGTATGGGACTTTATTGAATCCATGGAGGCTTTTCATAAAATGCCTCAACAACCTCATTTTCAACCCTTGGAGCAATACTGCAAATACTTTCGCGAGGGAATGGCTATCGGTCTGATGGTAACTTTCTCTAGCATTGCAGACATTGTAGGTAAATTGGAGATATCCGATTCTTTTCACAAATTCGATAAGATATTGAAAACTCTCATGCATTTGGAAGCAAATGGCTTTGATGTGCAATGCATGCAGTCTCATGTGATGGAGCTGATAAAGTTGACAGAGAATAAGGAGCGACATGAAGAACAGCTTTTAGTAAAAGAGAAAAGGGGAAAAGTTTGGTTAAATGTGGAGATTGAATCAATTGAGAAGGCCTCTATGGGGTTACGGCTGTCTCTTTCTAAATTGAATAGATTAGAAATGGATTCAAGGAGAGTTGAGGATGCACTTCTATCTACTGAACGTGAGTTTGAGGTTGCAAGTTCTGCCATATGGTAAATTCCTTTGTCATGTAAATTTTTATGTTATTCTCTAATATTTGATATAATATGGATGAATTTCTTTTCGTTTTTTTTATATTTGATTCATTATATACATACCATTGATACATGTTTTCTGTTTCTTTGGTAATTTTAATTTGCATATCAATGTTAACCTGCTAAACATGACTGCACTTAAGTGAGTGTAATCAATGGATTGAATCACCCTAATGCAAAGACAAAGAACATCATATAGCTTAGTGAAAAGAAATATCCCAGTAGATATATTTTTTACATTTAGAATTATTCTTTTTATCTCTTGCTTTTATATGTTACTTGGAGTTGAAATATTTCTATATTAACTGAACCATATTTCTTTGTCCTCTTATTCTAGAGTATCCCTGCTGGCAGTAGATTTTGAGATGAGGTATATATTATTGTGATCATGTCCGTATTAGTTGTATCATTTGAACCCACCATTTTTCTCATTACTTTCTCTTTTTTTTTATTGCTATTCCATTTTTATTCGGAATGTTTGGTTGTGAGATTACACAATTCGTCGTGTTTTTCACCGATCCGTACCGGTCATCATGATCTACGTGTGTTTGTTAGATATGCTATGTATCAAATTTTACGAGTTTTGGAGACTTCTAGAACAATCATCAAGTGATCTTGTTTTTCATGAATCGTAAAGCCATCGATTTTTTAGTCTGTTGATGTTGATGGGTTAGTCAGAGGTCTTCAAATCTCATAAAATTTGATACATAATCTATCTATAACACGTGGATCACGATGACCGGTGCGGATCGATGAAAAACACGACGGATTGTGTGTATGAGAAGTGGACCTCCAAATAAAAAATGATGCCGACCTCATAGGTTCACTCCTATATATATATATATATATATATATATATATATATATATATATATATGAAAAAGGATATGAGGTGTTATAAAAATGAGCCCTGTCCCAAAATATACATACCTCCGTGTATTTCACCGATCCAAATCGGCCATCTTGATTTACGTATTATGAAACACATATACAAAAAAACTCGGGTTTAAAGACCCCCAACGCGTTCATCAAACTGATAGAAAAATTAAGAGCTTATCGATATAGGAAAATTGCGGTCGCTTAGTGAACGTGTTGGAGTTCTTTAAATCCCAAGATTTTTTATACATAGGGTTACATAATACGTAGATCAAGATGGCCGGTTTGGATCGGTGAAATACACGAGGGGTATGTGTGTTTTGGAGCGGGGCTCATTATTATAAAAGGGACCGCCACCTCATATCCCTTTGCCCTCTCTCTCTCTCTCTCTCTCTATATATATATATATATATATATATATATATATATAAGTTTCTCCCTTTTCTTCTATATCTCATGTGATTATGGTTTTCCTAAATTTCATTTTTGTGGAAATGAATATGCAAGCTAAATTCACCATCTTGTAGATAATGACGAAAAAAGAGCAATGGTTGAAACTCATAGCCATGAGATAAGGACAACAAATTGCTTGAGGTATGCTTTTAAACGATACATCCTTTTATCTAAATGGTTCCTTCTCACAATTTCATTAGTACGTAATAGTTGCAATGCATATAATTTTGCTTCTAGTTATATTCATATTCTGAAACAATTTTGACATTATTTTAGTGTTGGATAAATTGTAAGGAACCCCCACCCCCACCACCACACACACGAGCCACATTTCCTCGTGTAGCAGGATAATGCCATCTCTTTTCAAGAGCTGCACTTTACTCCCTCCGTAATTTAACAAATATTAACCTTTATTCAGTTTGTACAACATTTTATTCTCAATTTACTCGAGTATGACAACAACAAAGACGAGCATTTAGCACAAATTTTTTGTGGCAAGTGTTTCTTCCATGTTAACCAAAAATTTTCATTTTTTTTACGTTGAGCATTTTTTGGTTACTGTTACATGTATTCAAACCGTCTCAATTAGTCCTTTCCATTACTACAATAGGGGCAAACCACTGCCCCTATGGATATAGCCGTAGGGGCAAACCACTGTCCCTACGGATATAGCCGTAAGGACACGAAATTACCCCGTAGGTGCAAAGGCCGCAGGTGCAAGTCTTCGTCCTGAACATGCTCCTGCGGAGTAATAATTGCTCCCACGCCTTACTCCGTAAGGACAGTTATCCCTATGGATTACTCCGTAGGGACATAATATTTATTTAATTTATTGTTTTATAAAATAATTTACTTGCCCCCGGCATTGTCCGTAGGGCCTACTAAATGCCCCTACAGATACATCCGTAGGTCCGGATGAATGCCCTTACGGATAAATGCGTAGGGGCAAGTTTTAACCCCTGTTATTGAGTCCATAGGGACAAAATATCAGGTATCCTAATGTTTTGTCCCTACGGTGAATTGTGTAGGGGCAAGCTTTGCACCTACGGGTTAATCCGTAGGTGCAACAGATGGCCCTACGGATAAAATCCGTAGGGACAAAATATCAGGTTTTAAAAAAAAATGATTTTCTGTTTTTTCTCCGTCCTGTGCACAATAATATATACATCATATAACCAAATACAGAAATATTCATAACCAACATCTCACGCATAATATATAAAAGAAATAAAAAACAGAATACGATATCAAACTAAATCATCGTGAACAAACAAACAACCACCAATATCGTCCAAAATTTATACAATATGTATCAGATAAGTACATACATCCTCAAAAATATAAATAAAGCTACCCTAGCTCGGTCCAGCTCCTCCATCTCTGATAATCGTCGTAATCTGGCGCATCTGATCCTTGGTGCAGCCCCGAGTCGTCAAAAACTCGACTAATGAAGGAGCGGACTGTGCGAGAGTCTGAGCGGGCTGTGGAGCTGCAGGAGTGGTCTGCATAACCGCAGCCGAGGTAGTGGCTTGCGGAGCCACAGCCGAAGGAGATGCATGTGGAGCCGCAGCCGAAGTAGCATGTCGCATCTATTAAATTTTGTGTGTAATAAATGAGTAAGAATGGTGTATTAGATTTTAGCCGAGTTCGTATCATTATCAGATTATTGCGAAACCCCAATCTAATAATACTTAGGGACTTGGGCCTCGTTTGAAAATCTAGTTTGAAAAGCCGTAGTTTATTTTAATTAGATAGTTTTATGTAAGTATGATTAATCAAAGCTAAGTCTACAACCAAATAAGCTCAGACTACTAATATTGCATATGTTACTATCTATAATGTGATACAATATTTTCCTATTAAGTAGTATACGTACCATCTCCTTCAACTCCTCGACGGTGGTCTTCAAGACGGTAACATCATGCTCTAGACGTCGCTCACGGGGTAGGGGAAGTAACCGTCGGAGTGGAGTCCAACCTCAAATGGGCCCTTGCTAGTACCCAGTCCTCGGCCTCTCTCCCAACCTCCATGGTGCCCTCCGTGTGCGGCGTTTAGGACTGAGGTCAGCGGCATCGGATTGGTCTGTCCAGTAAAATCGATCCCGGATGACTCCGCCCGCTTCACCACCCGTTCCTACACCCACATTAACCATTAAAATATAAGTATATCATTTAAATTTGAACTTTTCAAAACAAATATTTCAAACTTGTTGGAATAAATATTAACACTTACGCAATACTCCTAGGTAGCGGTGTCGGGGAATTGAAGCTCGTCCGTGGCGGGATCTGTCGAAGTGCCATGGACGGCAAGATGCGCGGTCAGCACGCTCGGTGTACCACCCTGCGCCAGGGTCTGAGCTTTCTGCAATTCGCAAAAAATTTACATATATTATAAAATAACTCTTAATATTACATTATATCAAAATAGATCTATTGTAATTTACCGATGCCTCCATGACATGAGTAATGTTCCTCGAGCCACCTGTATAGGTGAGGCGACCCTTCTTCGCCGACTTCCTATTCTCTTTATTTGGATCGGCCTGTTTCTGCATAACACATTCAGATTTAGTTTTTTAATTAAGCAACACAAAAATAAATTATATACTAAATAATGAATTACATTTAAATTACAAACCTGTTTGCGCTGAGAGTCGAAATATTGGCACAAGAGGCCATGTATTTACGTCGACTCTCGCAAAGGCCGGAGTATATAAGAGAGCCACCTTCTCTGTCTCGGGGGTCACTATCCACGGGGAATAACAGTCGATCTTCAGCTCGTTTCTATTGTATCGGACCTTTGATTGCATGTTCTTCATCAGGCCATTGTACAGAGCGTGAAGATCGAGCACTCTCTCAGGATGATCAGGGTCGGGTACAGGCTGAAAGTCGTAATCCAACTGCAAATACAAAAAACAATGTATTTAAATTGCACGTGTTAAATAATAATAAATATATTGGACAAGTCAAATGAAAATATATATCAATACCCAAGCCTGATCCCAGAAGAGGGCAAATGAGCGCCGGTGCTGATCGCCCCACTCAACGTGAAGTGGATACTTCTTCACGAGGCGGCTCTTATCCCCATATGCCGGTTGAACATCTCGGTATAATCGCCGGTATAGCGATAATCGGGGGTAAAGAAGAAGGGGAATGCTGCCTAAGAAGGGGAATGCTGCCTCCCCTAGCTCAGTCGGGCCTCAACCTGTGGGACTGAATCGGCCCTCGAGTGGGGCTATCCTGCATCTACAAGAAATATCAAGACAATCAATATTAAGACAAAGTGGTATTAAGAAATCAAGATTTAACGAAAATTTAAGTGCGATATATACCTCCGGTGACGGCAGCCCGGGCAGCAGTACGAGCGGGACGATAGTTCCTCCGGTGACCCGGATGTGGACGCATCCCCTCCAACTAGAAAATAAACATTGACGCTAAATTTCTATGAAGTTCATGTTTATTCTTAGAGTATATGTAAAATGAATAAATATTTTATATTTATTCATACTAACCTGTAGACTGAGCGGAGGGTACATAAGTGGCAGGAGTGGCCCCTGCGCCAGATATGGACGCACCATCTATAATTAGACAATTAAAAATAGATTATATAAGTAATTGCAAAAAGAATGTGTAGATCAATAATATAACATTCTAAATCAATATGCATGCATTATATATATAAACATACCCGCAGGTGCGGTGGTGGCCTCTGCCCGAGATGTGGAGGCACCACCTATAGCTAGACAATAAAAAAATGATTATCTAAGTAAGCAAAAAGAATGTGTATATTTATGATATAACATTCTAAATCAATATGCATTAACTATAAGATATATAAACATACCTGGAGGTGCGGGAGTGGCCTCTGATGTGGACGCACCACCAACAGCTAGACAATCAAACATTGACTATATAAGCAATTTTGAAATAAATATCCGTGTATATCTATAATATTATATTCAAAATGAATATGCGTGCAATATATCTGGAGGTGTGACAAAGTCCACACGGAAGGAGTCATCCGAAAGGGTCTCCGATCGGGGTGCAAGACCGGCCCTCTGAAGCTCCCTACGCAGCTCTACAGGCGGCCGCTCTGCCGCGGCTGGTGCTCCTGCCGCCCCTCGCTGCTTCGGTCGTCATCAAATCTAGACAAGAGTACAATCATTACATATGCATGCTATATATGTATAGATCGTAAAAATGTGAAGTAATAATATAACATTACTCATAACCTTTTTCGTTTCGTAAACGCATTAGGCATATCTATTTGGATTTTATCATCGATATCATTTCTAACCCACGTAACTTCACGACTAGCCGAAGACAACTCGTCTTTTGAAACAGACGGTCGGAGCACTCTAAGGCTTCTCTCTTCTTCATCCTCATCGCTGTCCTCCATACGATCATCGAATTCTGGGACATCGTAAACATTCCTGGGTTTCCAACGGCATACGACACTCCACCCGGATGCTTCAAGCACTGTGAGTAGTATATTTGGAATGCTTGGTTCGGAATGATATATGGATCGTCTTGACCGTAAAATCGAAGTGTGTTCATACTAGTCAGTCAATATTCATCTTTCCAAGTTCCGAGATTGTTTCTCCACTTATCCGGATCGGTTCGTGTATTATACCAAGTACATTGAAAAATATAAAACGGTTCTGATCGTCCGGGATATTGGATGCCAAGTATGCAATTTAAGTATCCACAATAAATCACACCATCCGATCCTACCGTTACAATCCCACTATTATGAGTGGTTCGAGATGTGTCTATGGCCTTAACTTCAAATTTGTATACAAGGACACCGAATCCTTTATAATATGCAACCTTCATATTAGGAAGCCGAGCTAAACATCTTGAATCACTCTTTAATGATGCAGACAAGTTCGGATCGTAGATCCGACAAAATAAATTTTACGACAAATACATAACGATATAAGTTTAGATTAAGACTGGTAGCAATAACATATTATTCGAATAATTTACATGATCTGCAACCCAATCGCAAAAATTATCCTGATATTTTTCCAATCGTTCATCATTCCAATCAGGATGCTCCTCACGTATCTCGTTAAAATGATTTATGTTCTCAGCAATAAATTATGACATTAATATTATATCGTTTCATACACACAAACACAAATATAACAATCAATCCAAAAAAACTTACTCTCTAATTTCTTCAAGACATGCGCTATTGAGGAGGATAAACCGATATATCTTGTTGATAAACATAGTGTCTATTCTCTTATAATCAGCTTTATCATATGGCCCGTCCTGAATTCTCCGAGGCCAGTTAAGTTTCGTCTTAATGTTCTCGTCCAGATTGCGGGAACAAAATGTGGTTGCTTCATCTAAAAGATACCCTTGCATGATAGAACCCTCTGGTTGATTTCTATTGCGTATATACTTTTTTAGAGTATAGAGATACCTAAAGAAAAATATGTTAAATAAATAAATACGGGCATATAGAACGATAATTTTACAAATTGCGTGAAACAAAAAATTCCACGTACCTTTCGACGGGATACATCCATCGATATTGTACCGGTCTGGCTAATTTAGTCTCGGCTGCAAGATGAACCGTCAGGTGTATTATGATATTGAAGAATGACGGTGGGAAAATATGCTCAAGCTTGCAAAGATTCAACGAAATAGAATTTTCTAGATTCTCCAGAGTCACAACATCCAGGGTTTTTAGCACACAATTCTCTAAAAAAACAAAGGTCATTGATTACTAGACGAACCGATTCGGGAAGGGAAGTCTTGAGGGCTAACGAGAGAAGGTGCTCCATAATAACATGGTGATCACGACTTTTTAGCCCATCGATTTTGCCTTTCACAATTTTTATCTTCTTGCTAAATGACCTGAGAAGCCTGTGGGAACTTTCAAATCATGCAACACCTGCAGGAATCTTTTCTTCTCCGGTTGTGACATATGATACATGGCATTGGGAAGTACAAACTTGCCTGGTTTACCCGTTATCGGTTTAGGATGCAATTCACTTCTAATTTCCCAGTCCTAAAGATCCATCTGAGCACGGAGATTGTCTTTCGATTTTCCGTCTTTACAAAGAAGCAAGTTGAGTACGTGCTCAGATACTCTCTTCTCTATGTGCATGACGTCCAGACAATGACACTAAATTTGTTGCCCAGTACGGAAGCTCGAAGAAAATACTTGTTTCAGTATGGTAGTTTGACATGTTTTGCCAGATCTATCCCGAAGGTCACATTATTGTAATCATCCCACCGAGCAGTCGCGTTCTCTCAAGACAATGAGGCTGGAGGCCCAAGAAGCTCCTGAAGACCATCAAAGTGAGCAGTGTCTAACATGTAGGGATGGTCCAGTGGCAGGAAACGCCGATGACCGCAATAACAAACCTTTCTGCTAAATTTCAAGAATTTCGATATTGTATATTGATGGCAATAAGGGTATGCTTTGTGACCATGTACGGACCAACCTGATAGTATTTCATACGCAGGAAAGTCATTAATTGTCCACATTAAAACCGCACGCAGTGTGAAGGTTGTATATGTGTTTGCATCGTAAGTTTCTACACTATCAATGAATAGAGATTTTAACTCATCGATCAGAAGTCGGAGATAGTTGTCGATATTTTTTCCTGTGAGTTTGGTTCGTCGATAAGAATATGCGTCATAAAATAGGATTGATCCACAGCCAACCAAGGCGACAGATTATAAACTATCATTACAACGGGCCATGTGCTGTGACTTCCAGCCATATAGTTGAATGGGCAGAAGCCATCACTAACGAGTCCGAGCCTGACATTGCGAGGATCACTACTAAATATTTCGTGTCTCCTATCGAAATCTTTCCATGCCGGTGAATCTTTTGGATGACTCATTTTTCCATTCACTTGGAGGGCACGGTGATGCCAAATCACTTGCCTCGGCTGTTTTCTTGCACCTGAATAGCCTCTGCAGCTTCTGTGTTATGGGAAAGTATCGTGCTATCTTGACAGGTATATTGGGCTTCTTATCAGAATCTTACGGTTTATACCTGGTCTATCAGCATGTCGGGCACTCTTTCAAATCTGAATTCTCATTCCGGTACAACACGTAATTTTTGGGACATACTTGAATCTTCTCACATTTCAGATCCAAATCAGATATTATGTTCTGGGTTCCGTATCAGCTGTCGGGCACGTTATTTTCCAGGGTATAGAATCTTTTAAGAACTTCAGAAGTATCGTGAATGACTTGTTACTCCATCCATTTAGGCACTTAATCTGGAAAAGTTGGACGAACTATGATAGGGTGGAATACTTTGTATTCTCATAAATTGGTCTTCTAGTATCATTCATGAACTTTTCATACTTATCAGCACGCGGTCCTTGGTCGGAAGGAATGTCATCTTCGGTCACAATACTATCACCTAGGGTGGTCTCTACCATATCCACCATTTCTTCTCCTAAAAAGAAGTTATCGTGTTCGTCTGCCGCATTACCTTCTTCTGCCGCATTACTGTCTTCTTTTTGTCATTTCCCGTGATATAGCCAAGTTGTATAAAACCTTATAAAACCATGTTTAACGATATGAAGCTCTACGAATTTTACCTTCTGCCAGTACTTATTTCCACATCTATCGTACGGGCAGAGAATCTTCTCTTACACGATCTTATTATGTGTGCGTGCAAATTCAATGAAAGCAGCAACTCCTGCGACAAATTTAGGTTGCATATGCTGTTGTCAATCCACGTACATTCAGTCCTTAACTCTGAAGTACTCATTGGCCATGTTAGACTGGATAATATATAATTGTAGGTTATGATGACTATATTGAGAAATCTAAGAACGAGATGGTTCCTGATAAAGAAGAAAATCCGTAGATACAAGTTTGTCGTTGAAAAGAATAAATTATCGATAAACAAAGTTAGATTTGAAGATACCCAAGTATGAGTTGTATTCTGTGTATCTGTGTTTCAATTTATGATTTCGTTTATATTTAGGGTTAGTGTGTATGTGCTTTGTGTAGGGTTAAACCCTAATTTTTGGAAGAATTAAATTCCCATAATTTTTGGAACCTAGTGCACCTTAACCCTAATTAACCTAAATTATCCCTAATCAACCCAAAATTAAACCCTAATCATCACCCTAACTCAAAATTAAACGAATTAACCCAAAATTAAGCTAATTAACCCAAATTAACCATAATCATCACCCTAACCCAAATAAACCATAATCAACCCAAAATTAAACCAAATTAACCCTAATCAACACCCTAACACAAATACACTCTATTTTACCCAATTAACCCAAATTAACCCTAGCCCAAACCTTAACCCAAATCAACCTAATCATAATCATCACCCAAACCCCAACCCAAATTAACTCTAGCCCAAACCAAAATTAATTCTAATTAATCTAATTAACCCTAACCCTAATCATCACCAACACAATTTTACCTAACTAACCCTAACCCTACCTAATTAATCCTCATCCTAAACAATCCCCAACCCTGAACCGAAACCTAACCTTAAACCGAACCTCAACTCTAAGTCGTAGTAGTAATCCTAAAATCAACAATAACACAAATAAAAGCATAATTATAAGTTAAAAATTGAAATTAACTCACCTTAGGCCGGCGATTCTACAGTCGACGTGGTGGAGGAGGCCGGAGATTCCACTGTCGATGAGACACAGTCGACAATGCGAGCGATGGTGTACCGCCGACGAGGAAGTCGATGAGGAAGCCGACGATGGTGTATCGGCGACGAGGAGCCGCGCGCGGGTGTGGTGGCGAGGAGGCGCACACAGGAGATCGGTGACGAGAGGGAGTTGGGAAATTTTGGGAACGAAGAGGAAATTTCCGGGCTTTATTTTTTTTATAAATAACCCATTAATTCCCCTACGGATTAATCCGCAGGGCCTTCTTTTGCGGCTCCGTAGGGCCAAATAAAAGATTGCATTTTAAAATTTTTAAATTAATCCGTAGGCATCGTAGAGGCAACCATCTGGCCCTACGCAACCATCTGGTCCTTCGGATTAATCCGTAGGGACAATAAAAAGTTGTCTCTACGGATTCCTCTAGCCGTAGGGGCAACCCTTATTGTAGTAGTGTTCTTATCTTATCCTCCATGGGGCAATCTCCAACTTGTTACAAATACACTTATTCCTTGTCCCATCGTTTAGAGTATTACCATCCATTCATCTCAATTTTTCTATTTCAACAACTCATTTTGTTGGACACATTATATTATTTTCATTTCAATTTCAAAGGTATCTTGCCGATCACATAGCACTTTGAAGCACTCAACCATCCAGTTTTGATCTTATGAAAAGTATATCTTCCTCAAACTCACTATCACTATTAACTAAATAGATCCTAATTAACATAAATGATTAGCTCTAGATATTTCTTTTCCGTCAATTTGCACTATCTGCCCATTTCTTCACATAGTTTTGCTAAAACTACATACCATATATTCTTTATTTGTCCTGCGAATTCTAAATCTAGTTGCAATATAAAGGGCCAATGAAAAAATGGCACAAATCAAGCCATCTAGGATCAACATGGGAACTAAAGTTACTGGAAAATAGTGAAAGTATGAGGTGTAGAGCTTTTGATTAGATGGCAGACTGCAGCATGATTAAACAAAATGTGAGGGATTTCCTATGTGATGTACTGATTTAGCTTTTTGCTTTTAAACTGCATTTTATGATTCAGGGGGCTGCAATTTATTCATTTCATACTATGTATCGTTATTTCCCCAAGTGATTTTATTGACTTCTTTTTTCGGGTTTGTATTGTTTGCCCCAGGCACGTGGCTAATGAGAGGCATATCGGCGTAGCGATCGCGCAAGTTCAAAAAGATCATATTTTGGCCAATCGTTTATTTATTTTTGTCGCATGGGTAATTCCCAAGTGTCTGTATGATTTGTTTAAGACTTGATGAAAAAATTGTAGATATATGCTCTTTTTTAAATGATTGTGTAGCCAGTAGAGCATACATCCTCACTGCTTGTAGTTGTATATATAAATTAAGCAGTATTTATCCATACCTTTTGATTGCTTCATTTTAGTAAATTTCATTGTGTGCGCTTTGCTTAAGTTTGATGATGAACAATGTGACTCATTTGAAATTTTATTGAATGATGAGATGGGAAATGATGAAACATGTGGAGGCTCCATTTGGTTTGATTTTGATGTTCTTAAATTAGTATGTGCTGCTTATCTGCTGTTACAAGTAAAAGGCTTGATTATATTTAGCCAATTTAGCTTTTGTATGTATATTTTGGACTTAAAACTATTGGATTGCTTTTATTAGGCAAGGGTGCATGGAAGTACCATGACAACAAGCTTTTATTCAAATTTTTGAGTTCAATTATATGAATTTGTTTTAGTTTTAGGTAAATATTACAAAGCACCATTGAGTTTTAATGTTTTTCAAGACCGCATCATTGAATTAAAAAAATGTCATGAATCTTTTGGAGAAGTATTTATGTTAAAAAATTTAAACGCATTTGGTCAGGTTACAACATATTTGATTCAATTTGGGACTATTTAATGACCACACAAAGGTGATTCAATTTGGGACTATTTAATGAATATACAATTGTCAACCTGGGTTATTTTGTTCATTCGGTTCTTAAACTAGGTGAAGATACTATCATTCTGAGATAATATGGACAGTTCAAGAAGGATTCATGATGTTTTTAGAGTATAATGGTGCTAGCTAAAAGACACTGAAAGTTTGACTACGCCGATCCTGAACTTTGGAATTGCAAATTGATGCCGTATTCCTAGGGAACAATATTGGACGAGAAAGGAGAAATATGAAAAAATCGGCAATTACAAAAAAAATTGTGACATTCACATCAAATAATAGTTTTTGCCATGACAAGGGCTAGCTCTTTTCACACCCATCGTTCATTACATGCCATAATTAGCTACTCGAGCAAATCGAAATATGACTTGGAAGAAGATAACTAAAAAAAAAAATGCTTGTTACATGCGTGTTATTTAAAAGTGAGCTCTGGCATAATGTGTGGATCATGTTAATTTAAAAGTTTATTATTATAAGAGCTATAAGTTGTAATATCTCATATTTATGAGCTTCACGTAATTTAAAAATTTATTGTTATATGAGTTATAAGTTGTAATATGGAGAGGAGGAGAAAGGAGGAGGTGACAGTGGGGACGGTGGCGATGCCGGGAGAGAAGGAGGAGAAAGAAGGCGGTGGCGGTGGCGGCTTGAAGAGGAGCAAGAAGGATGACGGCGGCAGTGTATTATTGATGATGGCGGCGGCGGCGGTTGTGGGTTGAAGAAGAAGAGGAAGAGGAAGAAGAAGGTGTAGATGATGGCGGCGACGGCGGTGATGGTGTGGATGATGGCCGCGGTGGCGGCGGTGTTGAAAAGGAGGAGGAGAAAGAAGAGGTGTAGATGGGTTGAAGAGGAGGAGGAGGAGGAATAAGGTGGCGGTGTTGACGGTGATGATGGCGGTGGCGGGGTTGAAGAGGAGGGGAAAGAAGACGGCGGCGGATGGGGCGATGGCGATGGCCGGGGAGGAGGATGAGAAAGAGTAAATCCTCAGTCCCCAGTTTCTATATATATTTTTCCTTATTTTTCCAGATTTTCCCTATTTTTTTTCCTTCATTTTATATATATTTTATTATTTTATTTTAATTATCTAAACCTAAACTCAAAACAAAAATCCTAAACCCGACCCGAGCCGACTCCCCCCCCTTCTTCTTCTTCTTCGCTCATTTCCTGCCCCTTTTTTGCTTCTTCCTTTTAACATTCATCCCCTCTTCTCGCGTCCGCGACGACCGCGCCCATCTCCGCGAGACCCGCGTCCCGCTCGCCAACTCCCCCGCGATCCCTTCCACCAAATCCCTACCCTTCAACGGCCCCCTCTTTCTCGTCCTCGCCGAGAGACCCGCTCCCCCACGTTCTCGCCTCACCCTCCTCTCAACACCAAGCCCCTCTCACTTCTTAACCCATCTTGCTCACTCCCATCGTCCACACTCATCATCACCGACAACACCCCCAGCTCCTCCTCCTTCAGCCCAAGCTTACCACCTCGCCATCTCCATCTGTCACGCCCCGCTTCCCAGAGTACGCAAGATTGGGCACGTGACATAGCCAACCATGCTACCTGTGGGTAGGAAATATCCATCCACAGTCATATTGCGGTTGTAGAGATATCAAGAACAAAATAATAAACTAATCTAATACATGTCCAAACCCATAATAACAAGAATCAATAAACAATAAGTGCGGAAGCAAATGATCCAATACAATAAATAAACAATACGTCCCATAATGCGGGCTCACATCTGGAAATGAAATGAAATAAATAAACTAAACCCTAAGGAACTCACAGTTCAGCCTGCTGGCTGAAGTACTCCTGCTCGGTCGACGATAGTGGTAAGGGATCTGGGCCATGCAAAACCCAGACGTCAGCGCGTCATGACATCAAGTATATAATATAAACATGGTAATAAACAATGCAAGTATGAACATGAATAAAGCATCACTAAGAAATAACAGAGCAGGGTAATGCGCAATGGTAACTAAACTGTCCTATTAGGTTTCTACTCTATAGTCTTTGAAATCAATTGATGAATCGTCGATGTAACTCAATAGTATCCCGTGCGTGCCCGGGACCACGGTCAAGGTCCTCGGGGCTGAATCCGAGACGTGCCGCTAAGCAGTAATAGGTAGCTGGATGGATGAGTGATGTCAGCATCATCACTCCGGGGCTGGCCAAGCCCGTAAGACTGATCAGAACAAGTATCGAACTGTTGAGTTACAAGTCGGTTCCACCTTTGATTTCCCCATACCCCCAAGCTATGTATGTCAGGTCAGGTATTCAGTAGTCAAGGACTAATGCCAACACAAAATCCGGTAAAAGTAGGTCTGTCTGGATAGACAGCAGGAATGGTCAGGTTTGTCGGCATCATGCATGAAATCAGGTAACAGGTCAGGTCACGTTTTAACAGGTTGAGTCAGTATGTATAGGGTGTCATGTCCGGTGTATCAGTACATGTGTCAGGTGTATCAAGATCGGTCAATATGTAATGCAATTAAATGTATGCTGATAACAGGTATAGGAACGAATAAAGAACAACAGCAGGAACAGCAATAACAATATTATCCCATGTAAACACAGTGATGTTTTGTATTCTCTTATTACCAGGTTCAAGCACCCTTGAGGTGCAATAGTCACAAAGTGGAACAATATCAACAACATACGTAATGAAGCTACATGAATTTAAACTAAAGCATAATAATTGTCTCATGGGTGGTTTAACAAATGAAGTGAGGACGATCTACTTGGTTTAGTTAGTTAAAGTGTGAATTAATAGCAGACCGGTTAATTACAAGCAACTACTATATTAATTTAATGTTACGGATAATTGTGACCATCAATTCTAAGTTATAAAAGATATCGATATTACAAATAGCTGTGTGGTTAACATATGATGATTAAGTTTGTCGCAAGACTTGATCTTGTGTACTAGCATGTTAAAGCAAGTATTCGGATACTTGCCTTGACGGTTTCGCAAACCGGAAAGCACGGATGCAATGTCGGAAGAAAACACGAGACGGGTGCACGGGCCACGGATCGAGTCCCAACAGAGAACAACGGGATCACACGGACCAGGGTACTTCGCTGGAGCGTCGGGTTCAAAAGACGGCACGGTCGGAAACCGGCAAAAGTCAAAAGTAACAACGTTAGCAAACGCGATAAACATAACAAGGATCAGCGGGGAAAGGGATCTAGCACAAAGGAACGATGAGGAAGGCTTACCGGGAGACACCAGGGGTAACCCCGGCGGGCTCGACGGCGCTGGAACGCCGGCGAGGCAGCGACGGCGGCTGTGAAGGCCTGAACAGCCTCGGGTTCGCTGGAGAGGGGGTGCGACCAGTAGAGGAGGGTGGTGGTCGGCTCTGGTGATCGAGGGGGGGAAAAGAGGTGGCGCGGGTGACGTCGACGAGGGTCGACGGCACGGTTCCCGGCGACCCGGGATTGGTGCTAGGGTCGGCTCGGGTCTGGTGGTGGTCCGGCGAGGGGAGGAGGAAAGCGACGACGAGGTCGGGACGAGGAGGAAGAGAGGGAGTCGCGGGAGTCGTCGGCGACGGGAGGCGGCGTCGACGGCGAAAGTTGCGGCCGGGTGAGGTCGTCGGGGTTGGGTGCAGGCGCGGGAAGAGGCGAAGGAAGGAGGTAGGTGGGTGCGGCTAGGCTCGTGGTGGCGAGGGCGGCGACGGCGAGGTCTCGGGAAGGTCGACGGCGATGTCCGGAGGTGGCTAGGGTTAGGGTTCGGGGTTCGCTGGGTTTTCTCGTGATGGAGAAGGAACAGGAGGCGGCTGCGTGATAATTATAAAGGAAGAGAGAGAGAGTTAGTTAGAGGGGGAGAGAGAATGAGAAAGAGAGAGATAGAGATAGAGCGAGACGGAGAGAGAGAGAGATAGGATGCGGGGCCCACGAGGGTACGGTCCTTCGCTGTGATTGGCTGGGAGGAAAACAAAGAAAATTTTAAAAAGATTTTAAAGGATTTAACAGTTAAAAAGATTATAATCGTATATATTTAATTTTGGGATATTTAATTAAATGGGCCCTTTTGGCGCTAAATGAAACATTTCCAAATCGCGCCCGGGTTGCGCCCAAATGCTCCAAATTCAAATTATAGGATTTTAAGCGAGGTCCAAATTTTGAAAAGAGGTGTTTAATGATTAAAATGCATGCCCCCAAGTCGTACACTTGTACGCGTGCGTAGTCGTCCAAACTTGCCCGTTTAGCCAAACGGGACGGAATCTCGACGTGCGGACGCTACCACGCGACTAGTGGCGACGAGTAGGCCATCATGGATATTTTTAATTTCATTTTAGGAGTTAAAATTTGTTATGTGCCAAAATGACTTAACCGGTTAAAATTTTGCAAAAAGCACCAAACAATCAGGATAATTGGAATGAGCCGTATAAAACACTCAACTAACAAAAGAAATAGTATTATTGGGCTCGGGTGTTACATCATACCCAACTACAAAAGAATTTCGTCCTCGAAATTCCAAGAATACAAGATGGCTAACTACTGGAAAAGGTGAGGGAATTTCTGCCGGATCTCGTCTTCTCGCTCCCAAGTGGATTCTCCATGCGATCGATTACCCCAAGAAACTAGCACAAGAGGGATAACCTTGTTCTTAAGAACCTTTTCTCTTCGATCCTTGATTCCAACTGGTCGCTCCTCAAAGGTTTGGTCCTCCCGTACAGTCAACTCCGAATGATCCAAGACATGAGTCTCATCACGAACATACCTCCGTAGTTGAGACACATGAAACACATCATGTAGTCCTGCCAATGACTGTGGTAACGCCACACGGTATGCTACCTCTCCAACACGCTCCAATATCTCGAAGGGTCCAACGAATCGAGGACTAAGCTTTCCCCGACTTCCAAAGCGAATCACCCCTCTAGTCGGTGATATCTTCAGGAATACCAAATCACCCACGGCGAACTCTAGAGGTCTTCTTGACGTGTCGGCCCAACTTTTCTGTCTGTCTTGAGCTGCCTTCATATGCTTCCTGATTGTATTCACCTTCTCGACTGTCTGTACCACCAAATCTGGTCCTAGTAACCTTCGTTCACCAACATCATCCCAACAAACCGGTGAACGGCACTTACGACCATACAACGCTTCAAACGGAGCCATCTGAATTGTCGCTTGGAAGCTATTGTTGTACGAAAACTCCACCAGGTGTAGATGATCCTCCCAAGAACCTTTGAAGTCTAACATGCAGGCACTCAACATATCTTCAAGGGTTTGGATCGTTCTCTCCGATTGTCCATCAGTCTGAGAATGATAAGCTGTGCTAAACTTCAATCGAGTCCCCAAACTTTCTTGTAAACTCCTCCAAAAGTGCGACAAGAACTGAGTGTCCCGATCGGACACGATGCTTACCGACACTCCATGCAACCTGACAATCTCCGGCATGTACTGCTCTGCCAAAATCTCTGTCGATTGACCAACCCGAAAAGGAATAAAGTGAGCTGCCTTGGTAAACCGATCGACAAACACCCATACTGCATTGTTGCCTTTTGGACTCCGCGGTAAAGCCGTCACGAAATCCATGGTTATCTGTTCCCACTTCCACTGAGGGATCAGAAGTGGTTGCAACAAACCAGCGACCCTTTGGTGTTCAGCCTTGACTTGCTGACACACCAAGCACTTAGCCACGAAGCGAGCAATTTCCCGTTTCATACCTTCCCACCAGAAATGCTGTCGGATATCTCGGTACATCTTTGTCCCTCCTGGATGTACAGAGTAAGCTGAACCGTGTGCCTCCTTCATAAGCTCTTCACGCACATCTCCTTTTGGCACACACATACGGCTACCATAACTCAACGAACCGTCTTCATAAATCAGTAAATCGGTTCGTAGTCCGGCTTCAACCTGCTCTCGAAACTTTTGTAGTCTAGGATCCTGCGATTGTGTCGCTTTAATCTTCTCAACTAAGGACGACTGTACTTGCAACTGCATCAACTGTCCTGTAGCATGTGGTAGCACAACCTCCAAGTCAAATCTCTGAAAATCCGCAATGATCTCCCTTTGTGCGGTCAACACCTGAATTGATGGTAACCGACTCAGCGCATCCGGCACGACGTTGACTTTTCCCGGATGGTACTTAAGATCAAGGTCATAGTCGGCCATCAGCTCCAACCATCTGCGTTGCCTCATGTTCAATTCCTTCTGAGTGAACACATACTTTAAACTCTTGTGATCAGTAAAGACTTCAACTCTCTCGCCCAAAAGGTAGTGTCTCCAAATCTTCAGGGCGAAGATCACGGCTGCAAGCTCTAAGTCATGAGTCGGATAGTTCTTCTCATGAGTCTTCAGTTGTCTCGATGCGTAAGCGACGACTTTCCCATTCTGCATCAAAACACATCCCAATCCCTTTCCAGATGCGTCGCTGTGAATCACTAGCCCTCCTGAATCATCCGGTACGGTTAGGATAGGGGCGGTTATCAACTTCTGCTTCAATGTCTCGAAGGCCAATGCACATCCATCCGTCCAAACAAACGGTACCTCCTTGCGCGTAAGCTTGGTTAACGGCTCTGCCAAACGAGCGAAGTTCTCCACAAATCTCCTGTAGTATCCGGCGAGTCCAAGAAAACTTCTTATCTCCGCAACATTCTTTGGAATAGGCCAATCTCGAACTGCTGCAATCTTTTCGGGATCGACGGCGATTCCATCGCCCGACACGACATGCCCCAGAAACTTCACTTCTTCCAGCCAGAATTCACACTTACTCATCTTCGCAAATAACTTCTCTTGTCTCAGCGTCTGCAGTGCGATCCTTAAATGCTCAGCATGCTCCTCCGGACTCTTCGAGTACACCAGAATATCGTCAATGAATACCACAATAAACTGGTCCAAGAACGGTGAAAAGATCCTGTTCATCAAATCCATAAATATTGCTGGCGCATTAGTCACTCCGAAGGGCATCACTAGATACTCGAAATGCCCATATCGAGTTCGAAACGCCGTCTTGCAAATGTCTTCTGCTTTCACTCGGACCTGATGATATCCCGATCGCAAGTCCAGTTTCGAGAATACCCTCGCGCCACTAAGCTGCTCAAAAAGCTCTCCAATGCGAGGGATCGGGTACTTGTTCTTAATAGTCACCCGGTTCAATTCTCGATAATCAATGCACATCCTTCTCGTGCCATCCTTCTTCTTTACTAAAAGAACTGGAGCTCCCCAAGGTGAGTTGCTGCTTCGAATCCATCCCTTCTCGAGTAATTCACCAACTTATTTCTTAACTTCTTCCAATTCCACCGGTGCCATCGGATAATAAGATTTTGATACTGGCGCTGCACCAGGAATAAGGTCAATCGCAAACTCCACATCTCGCTCCGGCGGTAAGCCCGAAATATCTTCAAACACATCCATAAAGTCGCGGACAACTGCCGGCTCTTCATTACTATCCACTACCATAGCCGCAAGAATATTGTTCGTCGGCCTAGCCCTAAACTCAACTGGCCCGACAGAACTGCTTCCTCCAATGAAAGTAAACTCAGGGTGTCCGGGAATCTGGAAAATTACTTTCCTTGCCCTACAATCAATGTGTGCGTGGAAAGTGCCAAGGAAATCCATTCCCAAGACTACTTCATAACTGCCCGTATCAATCACCAAGAAATCTGCAAAAAGCTCCCGTCCGCAAACAACAACTGTACAATCTTTACATTCCTTACTAGCTATGATTTTCCCATTCCCAGTGTGTATGTCCCAAAAACAAGACAGGGTCGTGCAGGTAATCGAGTGTGTAGTTATAAATTTGGATGACATAAAGCAGTGGGATGCTCCGAAATTAAATAATGCCAATGCGGGAAAACCATGAACGAGTAAATTACCTGAAACCCCTTCTCCTGATGCCTTAGCTTCTTCAACTGTCAACGTGAAAGCTCGAGCCTGGTTTGGTCCTTGAGTCAGCTGTTTCTGCCTTTGAAACGGTCCCTGCGGAGGCTTCTGTATATCATCTTTCATGCGAGGCTTCGACGGACAAGCGTTAACGGCGTGATCTGCCGCTCCACATCTAAAACAGAGTCCCAGCTTCTTACGACACTCCTTTCGCACATGTCCGGGTATATGGCAGTAGCTACAAATCACGCTCCCTTTCCGATCACCCACACTTGTTTTCTTCATTGGTGCTACGCTGCGCCTGTTCACCGGAATGCTTCTACGTACGGACGTTTGGTTCAGTGCAAATGCCGGTTCCAGCTCGGTCTGTTCCTTTAGATTCTCCAGCAATCCCCTTATCACTCTATGCCTGGCGGCTAAGACCGCACTTCCTTGGTCCATCTTCAAATTCTGACCGGCCATATTCCTGGAAATCAAAGTACCCAACATTAGCATGATGATAGATTCTGAGTATAGATCAAGGCTAGAACTCCAAGATACTTAAATAGAGTGCTGCATTGTAGCTATGCCGCGGTATCATAGCCGCAATTACTTAACTCCACCCAAGTTGCCTAAGTCCTAGAGATAACAAGAAATTAGGTTTTCGAGTTGACAATGCAAAGTAAGTTTGCATGTCGACGTGATCCGGAAGAATGACTCAAGGATGGTAAAACGGTCAAGGTGGCAGGACATGTTTCCTAAACACGGGTATTCTGATTCGTGTATTGGGTACAATACCCAACTACCAAAAGAATCAACCCAACTAACCTATGGCTCTGATACCAAAAGAACCATGTCACGCCCCGCTTCACAGAGTACGCAAGATTGGGCACGTGACATAGCCAACCATGCTACCTGTGGGTAGGAAATATCCATCCACAGTCACATTGCGGTTGTAGAGATATCAAGAACAAAATAATAAACTAATCTAATACATGTCCAAACCCATAATAACAAGAATCAATAAACAATAAGTGCGGAAGCAAATGATCCAATACAATAAATAAACAGTACGTCCCATAATGCGGGCTCACATCTGGAAATGAAATGAAATAAATAAACTAAACCCTAAGGAACTCACAGTTCAGCCTGCTGGCTGAAGTACTCCTGCTCGGTCGACGATAGTGGTAAGGGATCTAGGCCATGCAAAACCCAGACGTCAGCGCGTCATGACATCAAGTATATAATATAAACATGGTAATAAACAATGCAAGTATGAACATGAATAAAGCAGCACTAAGAAATAACAGAGCAGGGTAATGCGCAATGGTGACTAAACTGTCCTATTAGATTTCTACTCTATAGTCTTTGAAATCAATTGATGAATCGTCGATGTAACTCAATAGTATCCCGTGCGTGCCCGGGACCACGGTTAAGGTCCTCGGGGCTGAATCCGAGACGTGCCGCTAAGCAGTAATAGGTAGCTGGATGGATGAGTGATGTCAGCATCATCACTCCGGGGCTGGCCAAGCCCGTAAGACTGATCAGAACAAGTATCGAACTGTTGAGTTACAAGTCGGTTCCACCTTTGATTTCCCTATACCCCCAAGCTATGTATGTCAGGTCAGGTATTCAGTAGTCAAGGACTAATGCCAACACAAAATCCGGTAAAAGTAGGTCTGTCTGGATAGACAGCAGGATTGGTCAGGTTTGTCGGCATCAGGCATGAAATCAGGTAACAGGTCAGGTCACGTTTTAACAGGTTGAGTCGGTATGTATAGGGTGTCATGTCCGGTGTATCAGTACATGTGTCAGGTGTATCAAGATCGGTCAATATGTAATGCAATTAAATGTATGCTGATAACAGGTATAGGAACGAATAAAGAACAACAGCAGGAACAACAATAACAATATTATCCCATGTAAACACAGTGATGTTTTGTATTCTCTTATTACCAGGTTCAAGCACCCTTGGGGTGCAATAGTCACAAAGTGGAACAATATCAACAACATACGTAATGAAGCTACATGAATTTAAACTAAAGCATAATAATTGTCTCATGGGTGGTTTAACAAATGAAGTGAGGACGATCTACTTGGTTTAGTTAGTTAAAGTGTGAATTAATAGCAGACCGGTTAATTACAAGCAACTACTATATTAATTTAATGTTAAGGATAATTGTGACCATCAATTCTAAGTTATAAAAGATATCGATATTACAAATAGTTGTGTGGTTATCATATGATGATTAAGTTTGTCGCAAGACTTGATCTTGTGTACTAGCATGTTAAAGCAAGTATTCGGATACTTGCCTCGACGGTTTCGCAAACCGGAAAGCACGGATGCAATGTCGGCAGAAAACACGAGACGGGTGCACGGGCCATGGATCGAGTCCCAACAGAGAACAACGGGATCACACGGACCAGGGTACTTCGCTGGAGCGTCGGGTTCAAAAGACGGCACGGTCGGAAACCGGCAAAAGTCAAAAGTAACAACGTTAGCAAACGCGATAAACATAACAAGGATCAGCGGGGAAAGGGATCTAGCACAAAGGAACGATGAGGAAGGCTTACCGGGAGACACCAGGGGTAACCCCGGCGGGCTCGACGGCGCTGGAACGCCGGCGAGGCAGCGACGGCGGCTGTGAAGGCCTGAACAGCCTCGGGTTCGCTGGAGAGGGGGTACGACGAGTAGAGGAGGGTGGTGGTCGGCTCTGGTGATCGAGGGGGGAAAGGAGGTGGCGCGGGTGACGTCGACGAGGGTCGACGGCGCGGTTCCCGGCGACCCGGGATTGGTGCTAGGGTCGGCTCGGGTCTGGTGGTGGTCCGGCGAGGGGAGGAGGAAAGCGACGACGAGGTCGGGACGAGGAGGAAGAGAGGGAGTCGCGGGAGTCGTCGGCGACGGGAGGCGGCGTCGACGGCGAGAGTTGCGGCCGGCTGAGGTCGTCGGGGTTGGGTGCAGGCGCGGGAAGAGGCGAAGGAAGGAGGTAGGTGGGTGCGGCTAGGCTCGTGGTGGCGAGGGCGGCGACGGCGAGGTCTCGGGGAGGTCGACGGCGATGTCCGGAGGTGGCTAGGGTTAGGGTTCGGGGTTCGCTGGGTTTTCTCGTGATGGAGAAGGAACAGGAGGCGGCTACGTGATAATTATAGAGGAAGAGAGAGAGAGATTGGAGAGAGAGAGTTAGTTAGAGGGAGAGAGAGAATGAAAAAGAGAGAGATAGAGATAGAGCGAGACGGAGAGAGAGAGAGAGATAGGATGCGGGGCCCACGAGGGTACGGTCCTTCGCTGTGATTGGCTGGGAGGAAAACAAAGAAAATTTTAAAAAGATTTTAAAGGATTTAACAGTTAAAAAGATTATAATCGTATATATTTAATTTTGGGATATTTAATTAAATGGGCCCTTTTGGCGCTAAATGAAACATTTCCAAATCGCGCCCGGGTTGCGCCCAAATACTCCAAATTCAAATTATAGGATTTTAAGCGAGGTCCAAATTTTGAAAAGAGGTGTTTAATGATTAAAATGCATGCCCCCAAGTCGTACACTTGTACGCGTGCGTAGTCGTCCAAACTTGCCCGTTTAGCCGAACGGAACGGAATCTCGACGTGCGGACGCTACCACGCGACTAGTGGCGACGAGTAGGCCATCATGGATATTTTTAATTTTATTTTAGGAGTTAAAATTTGTTATGTGCCAAAATGACTTAACCGGTTAAAATTTTGCAAAAAGCACCAAACAATCAGGATAATTGGAATGAGCCGTATAAAACACTCAACTAACAAAAGAAATAGTATTATTGGGCTCGGGTGTTACACCATCGATCCAAACCGAGCTCCCCCACTCCTTCGTCAACACCACCACCGCCCACTTCACCCTCGCCGGCGACCCACCTTAAGCGACCACCAACTCTCTTGAGCCTGCTGCCTTCATAAACGACGACGATCCCAGCTACCCACTGCGCCCATCGCCGACAAGCTTTTCCTCCACCTTCACAGCCGACGAGCTCCTCCACCTTCAGCTCGAGCCCATCAACACCACGAACCCATCACCACCTCGCCGTCTCCATCGACCCACTAAGCCCCTGCATCCATCGCCGCAGCCACCACCAGCTCCACCTCGCCAACGAGCCCTGACCTCCTCATATCCTCAACTCCATCTCCGTTAGTCGAGCTCCTCTTCGACAATCACCACCACGCCATCGTCGGAGCTGTCTCCTCTACTCCCTAACACCGAGCCCACACCAATGCACCCAAGCCCAAGCCCATTGCCACACTCGCCGCCGGATCCATGACGCCGCTGCACCTCACCGTCGTTGCCACAGTACCCGTACTCGCCTCTACGCCAGTGCCGAGCCGCTCCAAGTCTGCCCGAGCTCCAAGGCTAGCCACCATCACCATCATCTCGTTGTTGACCCATGATCGTTCCGCTGCTCGGTGTCATGCAGGTGCCGTGGCCTTATTGTTGTTGTCGACGCTATCCGTACGTATCGTGCTCGTGCCATTCACTGTCGTCGTTGCTATCTTCGCCAGGCAGGTTAAACCCTTACTTTACATGCTACACACACACACTCTACCATTAACAATTAACACTTAATTATATATTTTGGAGTCTGATAAATATTGCGAAGCGCATTTGTGTGTTACATGACGACTGAACAATAATGGGCTTAATGTCCCGTGTTAAATATATAGAGTTCTTCGGGATCGAATCCTGTTCATACGTGCGATAAACCAAATCCACTATAGTTACGAAATGATGCGCTAAGTGCTCGATGCAAAACCTTAAACCAAAACACATCTTATTATGGCGGAACTTGTGATAGTTAGATCTCTTTATTGTTTATGAATATCGTGTAGAAATTTGGATTCAAAATATCATGTTTATAATCAAATAAAGTCTCTCCCTAAAGGTGACGCTAAAACTGGAATGCACCGTACATGTCACGTTGAAAAATATATATTAAATTCAATACAGATTGGAATGTAATGTTCTATGACTCGTATCGAAGACGACTCGATAAAATAGAACCCTATAAAATTTACCCTTCAATGATGATAGGCCACTGTAACGATAATTGACTGGGAATGCGGCGCTGGACTACAGTCCGGGGCAGCATTCCATGAGAATACCTGAATTTAAGTACATGTACATACCTACATAAAACTGAAAATGCATGGAGTCCCATATAGTCAAATAGATAATTTAGTTAGATAACACATGAATCTGTTCCTGTTCCGTTTCACAGTCGTTTGATGTTTAGTTTGTATTTTAGAGTATTGACGTGTTCTACAGTTTCTAGAGTGACATTTCTTACACCTTCACATTAAACATGACATAACTTCTAGTACATAAAGACTATTATTAATCCGTTTAATGCGTTGGAAACCTAACAGACAGAACTATATTTTATTCAAATGGGAAAACACCTGTATCTGAACACAATCCCAAGTAAACAGCGCGTGAAGTTGGGATTCCAGTTCTGAAACTGGAATTCCAGCAACTGATCGCTGATTTAAAATGATGATAGGTCACTAACCTAAATTCCGTTTGATATGAAACTAATTTTACTGCTTAGACGATCCAGTGTACTTTGAACTCCTTTTATATTGTTTTGGTCGATTCTATACGTGTGATTTATGGTAAATTTTCCAAGTCTTATGGCGTTGGGTACCATAATTTAGTGAATATCTGTTCAGTACATTTTTGCCTATTCTTGTGCTTGCTTTATACCTGCTGTAAGTCGATGTCGCACACCCCGCAGGTTCGCGGGGAGATGGAATATGTAAAAATGATTTTTACGGGTGTCGCAACACCGACTTGAACTCCAGGATCGATGCTAAACCCTAACTAACAAAACTGTATGAGGTTAACTACTCGGATATGAAGTTATACCTCACGTTACCATGTCCTTCGGGTCTTCTTGTCGTTGTCCTCCTCCTCGTCATAAGCTCCAAGGATCGTTTGGATCGATGCCTCCTCGTCGGCCTCCTCGAGTCAAAGACGATCCACCCGAGAGTCTATAGTCCGAGCTCCAACCACAAATCCGAGGTAACTACGGCATCTAGTTCACTAAAATAAATGTCCTAGATGATGTAGAGAGTGTAGATGGATTAGTATGTCTCTAAGTGCCCTAGGATTTTCAACACACGAGAGATTTAGGGTTAGAGAAAGAAGAAGGAGTTTTAGAGGAGAGAGAGTGTTCAAGTGATGAAATGAAAGAAGATGGCTAAGTGTTGCGAATAATGAAGCATACAATAATTCATAATGAAAATATCAAGCATGCTTTAATAGTCACTAAAGCATGAGTCACCCCATGAGTCACCAAGTAGCCATGCCTCTTCTTTTTTCGAATAACACCCCATCCTCCACCTCATTAATCATTTAACAAAATGATATAATCCACAAATGAGGTGTCTTCTTCTAGAAGCAATCTTGAGCAAATTACAAGAATGCCCCTCATCCGTATATACATACTCGTATCCGTATTCCGAAAAATACGAATACAAAGAGACGAAAATAATCCATCAATATAATACTAGGATCCGGCTTAAACCAAAGTCCACTAGTATTATCTGTCCGAATCATCATCCGTGCACAAGTACACGTACATGATCGAACCCTGTCGTAAAATCATACGACCTCTACATCTTTTGCCCGATGCAGGGAAACCCTCTGTGTAGGACTCTAAAGACTCGACACTACACTGGCAGTGGATTTAACCACAAGCACATTAGTGGTACTAGCTACACGTAGCGGCTACCCAGGTATCTGTCGATAAGAAGGCCGATGAGCAAACTCATCCGAACTCCTACTGAGCCTATCTATGGCAATCTCCGTACAGTCCGGTCTGTTCGTCTAGGAGTATCGCATATCGGGCCTAGGGGGCGTTAGCCGTCAGACCCCTAATAGCGCAATAAGCCATGTCGGAGTGTAGCCCAAAACACCCTGAGTAACTACTGGAGTACCTACCAGTAAATCTCGCTTGCCCTGGACAGAGACTTTGTGTAATGGCTTTCCGAACACAGCACGATATCAACCCCCAATACCGGGAGAGACGAATCTTATCTAACCGCCACTGCCTCCAAGTGCTTTGGTATTGCACCCAACTACAACCTGTTTGCATGACTCATTAGAGCTGTGGTAAGATAGTAATCTAAGAATAGTGGGAACACACTCGAGGCGAAATAGCAGTGTCAAGTCGACGGATTAAGCTGTACTCATGTCATCTGGGAACTGCTACCGAACGATAGGTATAATACCCACCAGCAGCTCCCTATGAGTCCTGTTCAGTGTACTCATAACCCAATGAGCACATGCATACTATCTCTAGTACGATGTACTAATGGTTGTGGGACAGACCATCTCCCTTGCTGGGATGAGAAGCGTATACACTAGTTTACTCTGGAGTATCGATACCCCGTCTCGATAATCCTACGACTAGGGACCTGTCTAAGGATGTGCTTATAGACTACCCAGCCCTCACTAGTGTGACTGCCATCACAATGCTGGTAATCAAGAAAAGATTCTAAGGGCTCCACTAATATGTATAAGCGATATGCTAAAAGAAACACATGCACATATTGAGGTAGAAACAAACCAGGTGGTATATTACCATTTCGAGCAAGACTGTTACTATATCCGTGTATATTCCAAGCTTCCAATATGTAATATACAAACCAGTATGATACAATAATGGCCTCTAGGGCATATATCACTAACAATCTCCCACTTGCACTAAGGCCATATATTGGCATATCGCAGACCTATCATCTCGAATAGCCTCTCGAACCGTGTTTGAGAGATGGCCTTTGTGAGTGGATCTGCAGTGTTGTTATCCAAATAAACTCTCTGCACCTCGATCTCCCAGCGATCAACGATCTTCCTGATCAGGTGGTACCGCCACAAGATATGTCTGGACTTCTGATAGGACCTGGGTTCCTTCGCTAAAGCTATATCGCCGTTGTTGTCACAATACAGAGGTATTGGATCTACAGTGGACGGAACCACCTGAAGTTCAGTTAGGAACTTCCTCATCCAGACTGCTTCTTTAGCGGCGTCACAAGCAGCGATATACTCCGCTTCCATCGTTGAATCAGCAACGGTGTCCTGCTTGGAGCTCTTCCAACAGACCGCCTCCATTGAGGGTAAAGATATAACCCGATATGGACTTGGAGTCATCATTGTCACTCTGGAAGCTGAAGTCAGCAGAGGCCTCGATCTGGAGGTATTTTCCGCCATACACCAAGAACATCTCCTTAGTCCTTCTCAGGTACTTAAGAATGTTCTTTACTGCTATCCAGTGGTTCTCCTCTGGGTTTGACTGATACCGGCTTACCACGCTAAGTGCATAAGCAACATCTGGTCTGGTACACAACATCTCATATATTATAGAGCCTACCGTAGAAGCGTAGGGTATAATCGACATGCGAGCCCTTTCCAAATCAGTCTTGGGAGACATCTTTTTGGAGAGGGTGATTCCGTGACAAGCCGGTAGACTACCGCGCTTTGAATCTTCCATACTAAATCTCTTTGGTATGGTGTTGATGTACCTGGACTGCGAAAGTCCCAACATTCTCTTAGATCTATCACGATAGATCTGGATCCCCAGAATGTAGGAGGCATCACCCAAGTCTTTCATGGAGAACCTCTGTGACAAGAATCCTTTGACTGATTGTAGTATAGGAATGTCATTTCCTATTAAGAGAATGTCATTCACATACAAGACAAGAAATACCATAGTTCTCGCTACAATCTTACTATAGATGCATGGTTCATCTGGATTTTTGATAAAGTCGAATTCTTTAACCGTCTCATCAGAAAAGATGTTCTAACTTCGCGATGCCTGCTTTAATCCATAAATGGATTTAAGAAACTTGCACACTTTCCCGCTGCTCCCACTCTAAATGAAACCCTCTGGCTGATCCATATAGACGCACTCTTCCAAATGTCCATTCAGAAAAGCGATCTTTACGTCCATCTGCTAAATCTCGTAATCGTGGAAGGAAGAAATGGTAAGAAGGATTCGAATGGATTTGAGCATAGCTACTGGAGAAAAGGTTTCATCATAATCCAAACCAGGTCTTTGATGAAAACCTTTTGCAACAAGTCTAGCCTTATAGGTTTCAACCTGTCCATCTACACCAATATTCTTTCTGAAGATCCATTTGCAGCTTACGGGTTTTACCCTTTCTGGAGCAATGTCCAAAGTCCATACTTTGTTGGTGTACATGGACTCCATCTTGGTCCGCATTGCATCCAGCCATTTTACCGAGTCACCGCTCTGAATGGCTTGATGGAAGATAGTTGGCTCATCATTGTCAATGATGCAATCCTCTCTATCCACGTCTATGAGAAAACCATAGTATCTCTCGGGCAGATGAGACTGCCTACTAGTCCTGCAGAGTGGTGCGGGGATATCCTTTTCTTTTGAAACCTCTGATTCTACCATGCTTTCAGTAATAACTTGTGGTTCTAGAATTTCTTCCAGTTCTATTGTGCTCCCACTGGTTTCTTTTTCCAAAAATTGATTTTCCAAAAAGTGGGCATGGCGAGAAACAAAATCCTTTTTCTCCTCTGCGTAATAGAAAAAATACCCCCTGAAGTTCTTTGGGTATCCCATAAACTTACGCAGTACTGAGCGTGCCTCGAGCTTGTCCGCATGCTGCTTTTTTACAAAAGCTAGACATCTCTATATCTTCAGATACTGAAGATAGGATTTCTTCCCACTCCACATCTGATATGGTGTGGTAGGCACAGTCTTGGTTGGAACCTTGTTCAAAAGATATGCAGCTGATTCTAGTGTATAACCCTAGAAGGATCGCGGTAACTCAGCGTTACTCATCATGGACGTGCTATATCCAATAGGGTTCTGTTCCGCCTTTCCGATACACCGTTGTGTTGTGGTGTGTATGGAGGAGTAAGCTGAGAGAGAATTCCATTCTCTTTTAAATAACCCAGGAACTCGGCACTTAAGTATTCACCACCTCAATCAGATCTCAATGTCTTGATACTTTTGCCGGTTTGTTTTTCCACTTCATTCTTATATTCTCGGAATTTCTCAAAGGTCTTGGATTTATTTTTCATCAAGAAAATATGTCCATACCTAGAGAAATCATCCGTAAAAGTAAAGAAATAGGAATAACCGCTTCATGCATGTGTAGACATTGGACCACACACATCGCTGTGTATGAGTCCTAAGAGCTCGCTCGCTCTTACTCCGTGTCCAGTGAACGGAGTTTTTGTCATCTTTCCTATGAGACAAGATTGATAAGTTGCATAAGACTGATATTCGAACGGATCCAAATATCCCTCTCTATATAACTTCGTCAACCGTGTTTCATTGATGTGACCCGGTCTACAATGCCATAAGAAATCCTTATTTAATTCTAGAGACTTTCTTTTAAGTGTTTTCTGGATGTTGAAAATCTGAGCTTGATTTAATACGTATATTCCGTTATCTAGTGTACCTGACCCAATCAAAGCTTGATTTAGGTGGATGTGGACCACATCGCTTACAAATGTAAAATCACATCCTTCCTTAGAAAGTAAAGATACAGATATGATATTACAAGCTAGACTAGATACACACAAACAGTTACATAAAATCAATATTTGCCCACTTGTCAATCCTAGGTGATATTCCCCTACGGATACAGCGTCCATGCTCATTCCGTTAGCAACCCTGAGAGTCATATCACCTTCCCTGATAACTCTACGGTTTCTCAAAATCTGTAATGAATTACAGATATGCGATCCTAATCCGGTATCTAGTACCTAGGAAGTAGAGTTAATTGACATACAGTTTTCAATCACAAACACACCCGAAGTTGAAGCTACAACGTGCTTCGGATCCTGAATTCTGGCTTTCCAAGCCCTGCATTCCTTCTACTAATGCCCTTTCCCGTGACAATACGAACATCCCTCCTTCCTTACTGTTAGCCCCGAAACTTTTGCCCTGCCCTTTCCTTCTATCTTACTGACACCGCCTATCAGTTTTGTGGAGGTCTTCTTCTTCTCACCCTTGGATTTCGTCTTGGATTCAGAAGAGGAAGATTCCCCAATAAGCATAGCGGATGTTTCCCTGGTTTCCTTTAGGGTGCCTTCAACTGGAAGTATAACTTTCTTCTCCTAGGAGTAAGTAGAAGGTAGGGACCGTAGAATCAAGTCAGCATATGACTCGTTCTCTAACGTGGTCTCCAGGTCCGTGAGCTCTTTAATATAGCTGATCATTGTAGGGATGTGGTCCCCTACAGATGACCCGACAGCCAATCTCGCTTGAAGCAATTCCTTCGAGGTCTTATATCTTGCGATATGAGATTGCTCTCCATATAACTCTTTGTTATGGAGGAAGATAGAAATTAAGTCCATCTTCTCGTGCTGCCTCTGGTTTACACCATCTACTGAGTCCAACACGAGGCACTTGACATTCACACTGTCTTTTTCTGATGTCTTACGGATATCAACATTTGCGACGGTGAAAACTGGACCTGGGACGGCGAGGGCTTTAGTAGTAAGAAGGTGACCCAGCCTGTCATAGGTAATGGACATTTGGACAAACCTTCGCTAATCAATATAATCTGGCTCAGTCAATTTATTATCTAGCTGTAACCTATGTCTGGTCACCTGGTCGCTGCTATTAAGAGAGAGAGAGAGAGAGAGAACACTTAACATGATGCTTTTACAAGTTTAGATTGGTTTTTAGTTTATCTAAACAGGTTGGCTCCCACTGTATCTCGAATCCTTTCTCAAACCATAAAAGAAGAATTAATCATGATTAATCTCACTCTTACAATACTTGCTTAACCTTTCGGTCAGGCTAGTGTTGGTACTTCGAAGGAGGTTTTCCAATGCTTTCGCGAAATTCCTTAATTACATAACCTCTTTTTCCTGGAGGCGTAGCCCCGCTAACACCGTTCTAGACACCTACTTGGTTTATAGCATTGATTGTTTTAGTGAAAAAAATCTTCCGAGGAGTAGCGAATACTCACAGTAAAATCGGGATCCAAATATCGTTGTGTAATAATCTTGAAGGAATCCTACCGAAATTATCACACTCCAAATGGTATGCAACATTAGCAAGTTTCAGTTTCTTTAGAAACTCTCGATGTGGATTTTTGCCCCAAGCTCTTATGACCTTGACGAAGGCCAACATATCATAAGTCGCAAGTCAAATTCTACCCGTCATTGTCTAGGTTAATTTGAACCCACCCGTACCTACTCTTGACGAATGCCAAAATAGTAGTACGACTGTCCCAAACCAACGCATCTATCTATGCTATAGATGAATACCCAGCAGCTACCAATCACTATGCCTTGGCGAAGGTCAAAATACATAGTTTGAATACTACTGAATACCCATCTGAAATGATGGAGGGCTACCAATGGTTTTGACGAAACTGTGAACGTAATGAACTTGATATGATCGAAGGAACCATGATACCTTTTAAAGGAGTAGTTTAAGCTCCGTATTTAAAAGTTTGCTTTTTGAAAAAACCGAGTGGTTTTAAAATTGTTCCAATGATTCAGCTTTGGTTTGTTTGCTTTGCATTAATCATATAATGCAGTCCTATCATTTACACCTACCATTACAGAAAGAAACGAAAATACCATGTACGCTTATGCCATCCGCATTCGCCACTAGGCCTCGTCTAAAACTGTTAGGTTACTTGACTAACGCCAGAGCGGGGGCTAGACTAGCGCGGGTGCAAAACATAAGCAACGTCTATTATATAACATATATAATATATCCATTTGTCTCACGCAATAATAGGCATTTCAGATCACAGATGAACATATTAGATATACTAGAAATTCTGCGTTTCGTTTAAGCCTGTAACGAAAGACGGATTTCACGATCGTAATGAATAGCCAAACCCCACCCTAGACCCCTATGGGTGCGGCAAACTACCCACCAAGTTCATGAAGTGAAGCAGCCTCCCTCAGTAAAATGAGTAGCCCACTCGGTACTTCAAGAACCCGATAGTTTGTGCACCCTACCTTGGGTCTATTCTAGGAGCAGAAAATAGTAAAAGAAATAATACAACGGCGGCTACAAGCTCAACCCGGATGTGCCCCGCAAAATAATATTACATCACTTTACAATTTTACATCGAATGAAAGAAACTCTTTTCTCACATACCTAGCTATTCATCCACGACGATCCAATAAAGTTCATATCCACAAACCAATATCACAGATATGTGCAACCCCCAACTAACAGACATATAGCAATTAGCGGAAGTTTACGAACACATATATCACAACTGAAACATTTTAAACTTTAAAACTGCGACTTCGAAATACTTCGTATTGCCACAACAGAGAATTAACAGTATAATCAAAATTGGCAAAATCAAACACCACCTGAAACTCTAAACCCAAGAGACAAGAACCCAATACAAAACTCGATGCAATCCAACACAACAAAACCGGTGAGGCCGGTGTTTTGGGGGGTTTGGCCGGTCACATTGAGTTAGAATTACCTCGTTTTTGTTCTACGTTCATCTAAAGTAAAGGAGCACTCTGCAATTGTTTAAAAAAAAATTTATAGCCTCCAAAAAAATCGACAGAAACTTGGATCTACGTTTCGATGTTTCGGAGTTATTTCGGTTTCGTAGTTTTACATGTTGTCTAAACTGTTAGCTAAGGTTTAGTAGGCTCTGATACCACTGTAAGTCGATGTTGCGCACCCTGCGGGTTCGCAGGGAGGCGGAATACGCACAAAAAAAACCGATTTTTACGGGTGTTGCAACACCGACTTGAAATCCAGGATCGATACTAAATCCTAACTAACAAAACTATATGAGGTTAACTACTCAGATAGGAAGTTATACCTCACGTTACCATGTCCTTCGGGTCTTCTTTTCGCTGTCCCCTCCTCGTCATAAGCTCCAAGGATCATTTGGATCGAGCCTTCTCGTCGGCCTCCTCGAGTCAAAGACGATCCACCCTAGAGTCTATAGTCCGAGTTCTAACCTCAAATCTGAGGTAACTACGGCATCTAGTTCACTAAACTAGATGTCCTAGATAATGCAGAGAGTGTAGATGAATTAGTATGTCTCTAAGTACCCTAGGATTCTCAACACATGAGAGATTTAGGGTTAGAGGAAGAAGAATGAGCTTTGGAGGAGAGAGAGTGTTCAAGTGATGAAATGAAAGAAGATGGATAAGTGTTGTGAATAATGAAACATACAATAATTCACAATGAAAATATCAAGCATGCTTCAATAGTCACTAAAGCATGAGTCACCAAGTAGCCATGCCTCTTCTTTTGTCAAATAACACATCATCCTCCACCTCATTAATCATTTAACAAAATGATATAATCCACAAATGAGGTGTCTTCTTATAGAAACAATCTTGAGCAAATTACAAGAATTCCCCTCATCTGTATATACATACCCGTATTCGTATTCTGAAAAATACGAATACAAAGAGACGAAAATAATCCATCAATATAATATTAGGATCCGGCTTAAACCAAAGCCCACTAGTATTATCTGTCCGAATCATCATCCGTGCACAAGTACACGTACGTGATCGAACCCTGTCGTAAAACCATACGACCTCTACATATTTTGCCCGATACAGGGAAACCCTCTGTGTGAGACTCTAAAGACTCGACACTACGCTGGCAGTGGGTTTAACCACAAGCACGTCAGCGGTACTAGCTGCACGTAATGGCTACCCAGGTATCTGTCGATAAGAAGGTCGATGAGCAAACTCATCCGAACTCCTATTGAGTCTATTTATGACAATCTCCGTACAGTCTGGTCTGTTCGTCTAAGAGTATGGTATATCGGGCCTAGAGGGGCGGTAGCATCAGACCCCTAATAGCGCAATAAGTTGTGTCGGGGTATAGCCCAAAACACCCTGAGAAACTACTGGAGTACTTACCAGTAAATCCCGCTTGCCCTGGCCAGGGACTTTGTGTAATGGTTTTCCGAACACAGCGCGATATCAACCCCCAATACCAGGAGAGACGAATCCTATCTAATCGCCACTACCTCCAAGTGCTTTGGGACTGCACCCAACTACTACCTGTTTGCACAACTCATTAGAGTCATGGTAGGATAGTAATCTAAGAACAGTGGGAACACACTCGAGGTGTAGTAGCAGTGTCAAGTCGACGGACTAAGCTGTACTCATGTCACTTAGGAACTACTACCCGACAATAGGTATAATACCCACCAGCAGCTCCCTACGAGTCATGTCCAGTGTACTCATAACCTAATGAGAACCTGTATACTATCTCCAGTATAACGTACTAATGGCCGTGGGATAGACCATCTCCCCTGCTGGGATGAGAAGCGTATACACCAGTCTACTCTGGAGTATCGATACCCGTCTCGATAATCCTACGATTAGGGACCTGTATAAGGATGTACTTATAGACTACCCAGCCCCTACTAGTATGATTGCCATCATAATGCTGGTAATCAAGCAAAGATCCTAAGGGCTCTACCAATATGTATAAACGATATGCTAAAAGAAACACATGCACATATTGAGGTAGAAACAAACCAGGTAGCATACTACCATTTCGAGCAAGACTGTTACTATATCCTTGTATATCCTAAGCTTCCAATATGTAATATACAAACCAGTATGATACAATAATGGCCTCTAGGGCATATACCACTAATACCTGCTGCATAGTGATCGTTTACACCGAGACCTAGCGACTGTTGTGCATTGTCGATATATAAGTATTAGCGATTGGGTTGTGGCAAGTACGAAAGTGATATTAATACGTGGAAACGTGATTGAAAGTGAAAGTGATACGTATTTGTTCACAGCTTATCTAATACTTGAATACATACTATAACCTGGAGGAAATGGGGAAATCAAGGTGGAATTGAACTCGTATTTAGCGAGGTACAGTGACTGTGACGCCCCGCTTCCCAATGTATGGGGAAGTAGACGTGGCGAGGCCGCGGCGTATTTACTCAGAAGTAAACACGTTAAGCGTAAATAAGCAATATAAAAGTAAAGCACAAGAATGACAAGAGATGTAATGAACAACAATTTTTTATTTATATTCATTCTTTACATACAACTGGAAAGTAAAATACAATAATGGAAAGCGATACCTAAACAATGGCATATGAACTGAAAAGAAAAGTAAGTACAAGTAAGAACTAGAACTCTGGCTTCTCAGCAAACTGCTCCAAATCTTCCGGCTGGGCTCGATCTCCTGAGAGTCGGGTCCTCCTGACAACATTCCAAAGAAAGAAGAGATAGGGATGTCATCAGCGAACAATCGCTCGGTAAGTCCCAGAAGAGAGATAGATCAAGTAAAAGGAATAGGTCTCGTAATTTATCTGTTTTTGTTATACCAACGTAGTTGTTTGTAGTTTGGTACAGAATGCATCGGTGTATATGAGAGGAGTCCAACTTGCTCCGTGGACTAAGACATATGGAGTACAAGGCCCCGTTAAATCCACGGGACAACGGCACGAATATTCAAGTTAGGTGTATTATAGTGATTGTCTCATTCCACTTCTAATACATTCCATACCAATCTACCCTGTTAAACCCCATAATACATATTGTATTGATTGTAATGAGTTGTAGTATAAGACTTGCCAAAACCATGGTATAAGTTGTTAATATAAACAGTTCATATGTAAACGGATAATCATGCAGTCAAGTTCAAGATATATCCATGGTATGGTCAAGTTATATTGCATGTATTGTTTGGTATTCATGTTCAAGTGTTCATATATGATATATTGGATTCATGTTGAATTGGAGTTATAGTTGGATTCATGTTTGCATTGTATTCAGATTAGACTGAGACTCATATTGAGTCAGACACTTAAACAGATTTGAGTCCTGAATTAGGTTTAGGAGTTATCGGTAACTGCTGCACATGGACGACACGATTTATGACTTTTTCCAAGCCAATTACCATTGATAACCCCGTTTTAGTTTTCTACCTTAAATAGATAATCACCCACTTTCTCCGGCTCCCTAAGGCTCAAGAGAATTGGTCCCGCTTAAACCTATATTCACTAAGATCCTTAATGTAAATTAATATAACTTGAGGGGTTTTATAAAAAATATTTTTAGTATACTTTCAAAATAAACCTCAAGTATTTATTTATATTCTTTAGAGTTGTCATGGATGTGAATTTTATAGAATATGGTATATTAGTGAATATATATATATATATATATAGTTTGAATAATTCAAGGTATTTTAGTGTAAACTTGACTTGAATGGATTCTTGATGGTATTTTCATGAAACTTGTAATTCTTTTGTTTTGTTTAGAAAACATGGAATTTATTATATATTTAAAATAGATGTTTGATAATATTTATATATAAAATATAAAATTTATTTATTAAATAGAAAATCACGTTTTTCTTAAAAATCGCATTTAAAATTCCATCGAGATCGTATGCTCCGTGAGGAGGTCTACATCTCGCTTTACTAGTCCCAAGGATGTGCAATAACCAACACTATCCCGATCGGGTTCCCCAAAATGGATTGTAGAGGCATAATCGCAAGGAATGTAATCACACAATTTAAAGAAATACGGTTTTTAATAATTTATGATATTTATTTGAAAAGTCGTATTTGCCACAAGATATTGTTTTCAATCGACTCGTGCTATGTCAAGATATGTGTATGTGAGAAGTAGGTCATTATCTCGTAAGGTTTTCTAAAGGTATGCTAAGCTAAATACTTAAAATATATCATATGTAAAGTTTGTGGTATTTAAACGAAAAATGCAAATAAAAGTTATATAACATGATATTTTAAGATGAAACTTGTTCTCAATATTTGTTTCATGATTATTAAGCAAGGTATAATGATATGAATGATTGGTTATTAAGAAAGATGGTGTTTTTAACGAGTTTAGAAACGGATGTCGGAATAACTCCACTTCCGACGAGTTTTGAAAATAGAACTTTTTAAATTAGGAGAAGAGAGGGGACTTACTAGCTTAGAGAAGAGGGGGGAGGTTTAGGAAAAGGTTGGTGGCTTTGTGGAGCCGTGGGGTCGCCGGAATCGTCTCGAATCCTCACTGGAACTTGACCTAGTGCTAACTCCACTTGTACTCTTTTTTGACTTGGAAAATTTTGAGGATTTTTCACAATAGATTTCAGAATGAAGAGGGCTAGGGTATGATGTTGTATTTATATGATGGAATTAGGGTTTTTGGGAATTGAAGAAAGAATTTAAATGCATTAAAATTTGGATTAATGTGTGATTTTAAGTTCTCTGTCAATTTACAGAGAAATCAAACAGAATGGGGGTAATAGGGTAGGCCAAGAGGTGTTGTGTGCACAACACGGAGACTATTCCCTATGGGGGGGATGCCGCCAGCCCAAATGGGCATCTCGCCGGCCATAGTGAGGTGGTGGGGCTCTGGATCCTTGCCACGTGTCCTCGGCTGTATAAATACCCTTTTGCACATGTTAATTTTATCTGACTTTTCATTTTTACGTATATTGCACGTGTAAATTTTTGGGCTTCCAAAAAGTTTAAAATAAAAATCAGTAAAAATATATGTGGCTGATGGGATTCGAACACAGGGGCCACGCCACAGCAGTGCAAGGCTTTACCAATGAGCTACAAGTTATTTCTTGTTGTTCTTAAACAAATTAAATTTATAACTTGTGCCCAGGATTACAACTCTATTCTGTACATTAATTTTAAAAAATTTTGTACATTAAAAACAGAGTCGTTACATTCTACCCTCCTTATAAAAATTTTGTCCTCGAAATTTACAATTATATAAGAATTAATTTACAAATAAGAAATGGTATCTTGCACGCGTGTCGTCTTCACGTTCCCAATGTTGATTCTCCTGGCGAATCTTTTCTTCACATCACTCGAACCAAGTTTACTTCCTTGTTCCTAAGCGACTTTACCTTTCTGTCCAGGATTTTAACGGGTTGCTGCTCACAAGATAGATCTTTCTGTACAGTGAGCTCGGAGTGATCAAGGATGTGGCTGGGGTCGCTCACATATCTTCGAAGCTGGGATATGTGGAATACGTTGTGCACTCTTTCTAATGAGGGTGGTAGTGCCAAACGATATGCCACCTCTCCGACTCATTCAAGAATATCGAACGGTCCAATGTATCTCGGATTGAGGTTACCCCTCTTGACAAATTTAATTACTCCATGGTTTGCAGAGATCTTTAAGAACACATGATCTCCCGGCTGGAACTCTAGGTGTCGGCGCTTTGCATCAGCCCCGTGCTTCTGTTGGTCTTCGGCTATACGCATTCTTTTCCTGATCGTGCGAACTACATCCACAGTTGCCACGATCATCTCTGGTCCAAGGAGTTCCCTATCTCCGATGTCGTCCCAACTTAATTGTGATTGACACTTCCTTCCATAAAGAGCTGCAAAGGGTACTATTCCAATACTCGCTTGGTAGCTGTTGTTGTATGAGAACTCTACAAGATGTAGATGATCTTCCCATGATCCTCCGAAATCTAACATACAAGCTCTTAGCATGTCTTCAAGAATCTGAATTGTTCGCTCAGACTGTCCATCTGTTTGTAGATGGTAAGTTGTGCTGAAGTTCAAACTCATTCCCATGCTAGCTTGCAGACTCTGCCAAAACTGCGATTGGAATCTGGTGTCACGATCGGAGACAATGCAAACCGGTACTTCATGTAATCTCACAATCTCCTGCATGAGTTCATGGGTATCAGAAATAGTACACTATGAAGAGTTAAATCTTACTTAGATTCAGACTTACTTCCATGTATTTCTTTGCTAGTGTCTCGGTAGATTGGCCAACTCGAAATGGGATGAAGTGAGAAGACTTTGTGAGTCGATCCACAATAACCCATACCGCATCGTTACCTTTCGTGTTGTGAGGAAGTGCAGTCACGAAGTCCATGGTGATGTATTGCCACTTCCATTCCGGGATAGGTAATAGTTGAAGTAAACCAGCAATCCTGTGATATTCAGCTTTTACTTGCTGACACACCAAGCATTTGGCTACTTCACGCTTCATTCCATATCACCAGTAATGCTGACGTAGATCTTTGTACATATTTGTACCAGCAGGGTGTACTGAGTACGGAGAGCTGTGAGCTTCTTTCATCATCTCTTCCCGAACAGAACCTTGTGGTACACACAATCTGCTTCCTATTTCAAAGATCCATCTTCGTAGATGATGAAGTCGGTTCGAAGTCCACTTTCTACTTTTTCTCGGATCTTTTACAACTTGGCATCACTTACTTGAGCTGCTTTGATCTGGTTAACAATAGTAGTCTGAACTTGTAACTTCATCAACTTTGAAGTATTACCCGACATAACCACTTCTATCTCCATCTTATGTAATTCTTGTTGAAGCTTCCACTGTGCGGTGAGATTCATTGATAGTGGTTGACGGCTAAGTGTATCAGGAACTATATTCACCTTCTCTGGATGATATTGTAGGTTGATGTCGAAGTCCGCCATGAGTTCTAACCATCTTCTCTGCTGCATATTCAACTCCTTCTGAGTAAACACATATTCAGACTTTTGTGGTCCGTGATATGTCCACTTGCTCTCTAAGTAGATAATGACGCCAAATCTTAAGTGCAAAGATAACGGCTGCCAACTCCAAGTCATGTGTTTAATTGCGCTCATGAACTTTCAGCTGTCTTGATGCATAAGCTACAACTTTACCGTGCTGGTATAGAACACATCCTAATCCCTTACTGGATGCATCGCACTGCACAACGAAACCTCCAGATTGGTCCGATATTACGAGAATAGGTGTTGATGTCAATCTTGACTTGAGTTCTACAAAAACTTGTTCACATGCTTCTGACCACACGAATACTTCATCTTTACGCGTGAGCTTGGTCAGGGGTGTTGCAATCTTCGAAAAGCCTTCTATGAATCTTCGGTAGTACCCTACTAATCGTAAGAAACTTCAAATTTCCTTCACTGTCTTTGGCGTCGGCCATTCGCTTACTGCTGATACTTTAGCTGGATCCACAGAGATTCCTTCATCTGAAACGATATGTCCTAGAAATCCGACTTGATCTAGCCAAAATTCGCACTTGATTTACTTGGCATAGAGTTAATGTTGTCGCAAAATCTCTAGGACAATTCGTAAATGTTCAACGTGCTCTTTCCGATTCTTTGAATACAACAAGATGTCGTCGATAAATATGACAACGAACCTGTCTAGGTACGCTCGGAAAACCTGGTTCATCAGATTCATTAATATAGCTGGTGCATTAGTCACTCCAAATGGTATCATGAGAAACTCATAATGACCATAGTGAGTCCTGAATACCGTCTTTGGAATATCAGACTCTTTGACCTTCACCTGATGATAACTCGAACGAAGATCTAACTTTGAGAAAACGCAAGACCTACTTAACTAATCGAACAGATCATCGATGCGCGGTAGTGGATACTTGTTCTTTATCGTCACTTCGTTCAGAGCTCGATAATCTATGCACATTCTGTATGAACCTTCCTTCTTCTTCACAAGCAGAACTGGAGATCCCCAACTTGAGGTACTGGGATGAATCCATCCTTTCTTCAAAATTTCGTCCAATTGGGTACGGATCACCTTCAATCCTTCTGGACTTAACCGGTACGGTGTTTTGATCTCCGGTTGTGCACCAGGTACTAAATCAATACTGAATTCAAGAGCTCGATCGGGAGGCAAACCTGAGATGTCTTCAGAAAATACATCTCCGAACTCTCAAACTACTTCTGGCTTGTATTCTTCCGCCTGAAGTGTTTCAACCACTGCCTTCCTTGGTTTAGTCTTGTAGGTACTAGGTTCCAGTGTACGATCTCCACCCTTGAAATAAAAGACCGGATGGTCTGGAATCTCGAACACTACCCTCCTTTGACGACAGTCGATGGTAGCGTAGAAAGTTCTTAGCCAGTCCATTCCCAAGACTACATCGAAATTCGGTATGTCCAGCATCTTGAAATCCGCATAAAATTCTCTGCAGCAGACGACCACTGGACACAGATCGTATCCTAAAGTTGCCTTTAGAATGTCGTTCCCTGAACTGACATTCCAGCTAGATACGAGCGGTTTAACTGGAACCGCATGAGTTCGGACGAACCGTTGCGACATAAAGCAATGTGATGCTCCAGTATTGAAGAGTGCTAGTGCAGGAAGTGAGGCTACTAAGATCGTACCTAAGTTGTGTGGAATATGTTTTAGGTATAGAAAAAGATATTTTGATATGTATAAAGATTGAAAGTAAGTTTGAAAGACAGGGATTTACCAGTGATGACTTGGCCAGTGGCTTCAGCTTCTTCCACAGTCATCGTGAAAGCCCGTCGCCTAGGTACGTTCCTCCTTGCTGGGGGAGCATTCCTCTGTCCGTTCCTCTGTCCTTGAGGTATGTTCCTTTGTGCATGATGGAACTGACGAAGAGGCTGTGCAGGAGGTCCACGAGGAGGTGGAGCTGGAAGAGAAAGATGAGGTGCAGGTGCCTGAATAGTTGGCCGCTGCGGAAAAGCGATGGATGGTTTAGAGGCTAGATTCGGATTGAGTCTACGAGGACATGCAATAATGTCGTGAGTGGATGACCCGTGAACAGCACAAGCCGTTTGCACGCCTGTAGTCCTTCGCCAGATGGCCATTCCTCCTGCAGTAGGTGCAAAAGTCTGGACTGGGCCGGTTAAAAGTTACTCCCGGTCTCCTGGGTACAAACGGTGGCCTGAAAGAGGCTCCTCCCGCCATCTTAGTGGCAGGGAGCTTCACACCGGCAGACTGAGGTCTGCCCTTCCTCTTCACTGCTGCCTCATATCTTCTGGCAGCCTTCAGTGCAAGGTCATGGGTTGGGAAATCTCCTGTAGCTAGAGCAGCTTGGATCTCTGGGTCCAACCCTTGCTGAAATCGTCGGGCTCTGATCTCAGCAGTCAGTATCAAGTGTGCTGCGAACCTATTACGGTCTTGTGTTGGCGGTGTAGTATGTGATATTAGAAAATCAAATATTTGAGACATACTTTACTTGCTCAGCATGGTGTATTCAGTATCATACTCATCCACAGATTTGCTCTACATAATGCCTTGTTGCAGATGAATGAATTACCACTCCATGTCAAAATGGGCAGTCTCGAGAAAATATTTTGCGTCGAACATGTCACGAAATGTCTTCCATTCGATCGATTGAGTAAGTTAGCTTTCTTCAGCCTTCCACCATACCCTGGCATTGTCTGTAAGTTGCAGCTTCGCCACTCTTACCTAAGTAATCACTGGCACTTGTGCTGCTACCAGATTGTCCTCAATTGACTGAGCCCGTTCTTCAGCTTGTAGGGGCTCTCTTTCCCAGAAAAGGGCTTCGGATGCAAAGCCCGGAATTGCTTCACTCCGGGTGCTTCAGCTTCTGGGCGGTGCAATAGGATAGCATTCTGCTGCTGCTGTCCCTCCAAGAGGCTCTTGATTGCCTTAAGCAATATCGTCTGCTCATTGATAGGAGCTGCTACGGTATGTGTAAGTGGTAAAGGTGATGGTGGGGTGTTGTCATTCACGTTGGTGCTGGTGTTGTTCGAAGAATCCATAACCTTGAAAGAAAAATAGGGTTAGGATAGATTCAAGAAATTTGAAATAAAAAGAATATTTTTAGTTGCCGGTTCATATAATTCTTGTGATATATTGCTTAGCTTTCCATGCAGAACTGACCTGCATGAGCCGCCAACAAAACCTGTCACGCCCTGCTTCCCAATATACGGGGAAGAGGATGTGGCAGGGACGCGACGTATTTATTCAGAAGTAAACGCGTTAAGCGTAAATAAGCAATATAAAAGTAAAGCACAAGAATGACAAGAGATGTAATGGACAACAATTTTTTATTTATATTCATTCTTTATATACAACTGGAAAGTAAAATACAATAATGGAAAGCAATGCCTAAACAATGGCATATGAACTGAAAAGAAAAGTAAGTACAAGTAAGAACTAGAACTCTGGCTCCTCAGCAAATTGCTCCAAATCTTTCCGGCTGGACTCGATCTCCTGAGAGTCGGGTTCTCCTGACAACATTCTAAAGAAAGAAGAGATATGGATGTCGTCAGCGAACAATCGCTCGGTAAATCCCAGAAGAGAGATAGATCAAGTAAAAGAAATAGGTCTGGTAATTTATCTGTTTTTATTATACTAACGTAGTTGTTTATAGCTTGGTACAGAATGCATCAATGTATATGAGAGGAGTCCAACTTGCTCCGTGGACTAAGGCATATGGAGTACAAGGCCCTGTTAAACCCATGGGACAATGGCACGGATATTCAGATTAGGTGTATTATAGTGACCGTCTCATTCCACTTCTAATACATTCCGTACCAATCTACCCCGTTAAACCCCGTAATGCATATTGTATTTATTGTAATGAGTTATAGTATAAGACTTGCCGAAACCATGCTATAAGTTGTTCATATAAACAGTTCGGATGTAAACGGATAATCATGTAGTCAAGCTCAAGATATATCCATGGTTTGGTAAAGTTAAGACATGTTGCATGTATTGTTCGGTATTCATGTTCAAATGTTCATGTATGATATATTGGATTCATGTTGAATTGGAGTTATAGTTGGATTCATGTTTGCATTATATTCAGATTAGACTGAGATTTAGATTGAGTCAGACACTTAAACAGATTTGAGTCCTGAATTAGGTTTAGGAGTTATCAGTAACTGCTGCACATGGACGGCAGGATTTGTGACTTTTTCCAAACCAATTACTATTGATAATCCCGTTTTAGTTTTCTACCTTAAATAGGCAAGCATCCACTTTCTCCGGCTCCCTGAGGCTCAAGAGAATTGGTCCCGCTTAAACCTATATTTACTAGGGTCCTTAATGTAAATTAATATAACTTTAGGGGTTTTATGAAAAATAATTTTAGTATACTTTCAAAATAAATCTCAAGTATTTATTTATATTCTTTAGAGTTTTCATGGATATGAATTTTAAAGAATGTGGTATATTAGTGAATATATATATATATATATATATATATATATATATAGTTTGAATAATTCAAGGTATTTTAGTGTAAACTTGACTTGAATGGATTCTTGATGGTATTTTCATAAAACTTGTAATTCTTTTCTTTTGTTTAGAAAAACATGGAATTTATTATATATTTAAAATAGATGGTTTGATAATATTTATATATAAAAAATAAAATTTATTTATTAAATAGAAAATCACGTTTTTCTTAAAAATTGCATTTAAAATTCCATCGAGATCGTATGCTCCGTGAGGAGGTCTGCATCTCGCTCTACTAGTCCCAAGGAAGTGCGATAACCCACACCATCCCGATCGAGTTTCCGAAAATGGGTTGTAGAGGCATAATCGCAAAGAATGTAATCACACAATTTAAAGAAATACGGTTTTTAATAGTTTAAGGTATTTATTGGAAAAGTCGTATTTGCCACAAGAGATTGTTTTCAAGTGAATCGTGCTATATCAAGATGTGTGTATGTGAGAGGTAAGCAATTACATCGTGAGGTTTTCTAAAGGTATGCTAAGCTAAATACTTAAAAGATATCATATGTAAAGTTTGTGGTATTTAAACGAAAAATGCAAATAAAAGTTATATAACATGAAATTTTAATATGAAACTTGTTCTCAATATTTGTTTCATGAGTATTAAGCAAGGTATAATGATATGAATGATTGGTTATTAAGAAAGATGGTGTTTTTAACGAGTTTAGAAACGGATGTCAGAATAACTCCACTTCCGACGAGTTTTGAAAATAGAACCTTTTAAATTAGGAGAAGAGGAGAAGAGAGGGGACTTACTAGCTTAGAGCAGAGAGGGGAGGTTTAATGAAATGTTGGTGGCTTTGTGGAGTCGCGGGGTCACCAGAATCGTCTCGAATCCACGCCGGAACTTGACCTAGTGCTAAATCCACCTGTACTCTTCTTCGACTTGGAAAATTTTGAGGATTTTTCACAATAGATTTCAGAATGAAGAGGGTTAGGGTATGATATTGTATTTATATGATGGAATTAGGGTTTTAGGGAATTGAAGAAAGAATTTAAATGCATTAAAATTTGGATTAATGAGTGATTTTAAGTTCTCTGTTAATTTACAGAAAAACTAAGCAGAATGGGGGTAATAGGGTAGGCCAAGAGGTGTTGTGTTACCCTATGGGGGGACCGATGTCGCTGGCCCAAATGGGGATCTCTTCGGCTATAGTGAGGTGGTGGGGCTCTGGATCATTGCCACGTGTTCTCGGCTGTATAAATACTCTTTTGCACATGTTTATTTTATCTGACTTTTCATTTTTACGTGTATTGCACATGTAAACTTTTGTGCTTCCAAAAAGTTTTAAATAAAAATCAGTAAAAATATATGTGACTAATGGGATTCGAATACATGGGCTACGTCACAGCAGTGCAAGGCTTTACCAATGAGCTACAAGTTATTTATTGTTGTTCTTAAACAAATTAAATTTATAACTTGTGCCCATGATTACAACTCTATTCTGTACATTAATTTTAAAAAATTTTGTACCTTAAAAACAAAGTCGTTACAGTGACTTAGAGGATGATCATTCGCTATTAGTGACACACACACACATTAGGTCGTGGGCCAAGCGGTACGGCTGCAGGGTTATGTCCCGGGCAACAATGGACCGTAGTCTCGGGCAAGCACGGGACCCTTGTTAAACACGAACATCCTTTCCACCGATTGATTTCATTGACTTAGTGACTGATAAGTAGTAACATACACATTGCTTACTTTACCGACATGATACCTATATCACATTGTTCATATACAAATGATGTTCATTATTCTCATGTTCTGCATTATGTTGCACCTTTCATGTTTAATAGGATTGTATCCATTATATGTATTTATTGTTATATGTGTCGCCCTGATGACCTGAGTGTGCACGCTCAGAGGATGAAGTCGACCCAGTCAAGGAGCATGACCTACCATTCGAGCTCGTGGAGGTCTAGACCGCAACATCAGCGCCATTCCTTTTTGCTTTAAGCACATTGTTTTTCGTTGGTTAATTATTTTATTCTGCAAAATAAATGTATCTCAAACTCTTTTATTATAATGTAAAGTTGTGAACTGTGATTCCCTTTACTCTTGCACTGTTTATTGACTACCATGTAATGCTAGAAGCCGAAGTGTGACTATGGAAGGATTATTCCCTGACCGTAGGAGCATGACTGGCCTAGTCACCCCTCGTATTCTGTATTTTGGGAAGCAGGGCATGACATAGTTTTGTTGGTATCAGAGCCAGATTTGGATGAAATAACAGTTCCGTCGAGAGATCCCTGGTTTGAGTTTTACCCTTGATGTGTGCTTTATTACATTTCTTTTCACTTCCCAATTCTCGTTGAATCATCGTGAAATCCTTGATTGAATATGATTTCTTTTTTGATCATCTTTCAGAAATATGGACTCCTCGGGAAACTCCTCAAGTGCTGGTTCCTACGTACCGAGAAGATTCTCAGCACACTGACAACCCTAGCCCGGGCTCAAGAGAGGAAGACCAATCTCCTGACCGAGAGTTTGAAGGCGGTACATAAGACCGCAATTACCGCCCTGGAGAGATCTACGGTTGTCCCCGCCGCCTCCGACGGCGCCCTCGTACCGACTACACAGGCTCGGGTTGGTACTGTTTCGGACTTCAGGAGGCTTCATCCAGCGATTTTCACCGGATCAACAAATCCACTCGAAACCGAGCAATGGCTCATCAACGTGGAGAACCTTTTAATGGCCGCTCGAGTTCCTAACGATGACAGAGTGAACATGGTGAAAATTCAGTTAGAGGACAAGGCCCGCACGTGGTGGTCCGTAGAGGAAAGCCGGCTAGAGAAACCTATCGGATGGGATACGTTCTCCGCATGCTTTATAGATCATTATTTTCCGGCCACTACCAAGGCCGAGATGGAGGAGAAATTCATCATGTTAAAGCAAAATGGACGCTCAGTGGATGTCTACGCCACATAGTTTAACCGGCTGAGTCGCTTCGCACCGTACATGGTAGCCACCGAAGCCGCCATGGCAAGACGGTTCCTGTAACGTTTTAAAAATAAATAAATAAATCCTTTAGGTGAATTTTCCATAATCGGTAAATATAACTCGTATTTCCGTAAAACGTAACTATCATTATTTTTCAACATAGACTTGAATACGCCCATTTTAACTATGTAATTGCTTGTAGTTGATATTTATTTAATCACTTATAAATTGTAAGTTTACTCAATTATTTCTCCTTAATTAATTATTTTAAGTATTATTTTAAGCTTTCATTTCTATATTAAATTAGTGTAGATTACAAAATGAGAATGGGTTAATCCTTCATTAATGAACCATGACCACTTATAACCTAGCTTATAACATACTTAATCTTTTACATTTGACCCAAATGGTTCTAGAGAATTATAGTTTTAATTAGAAAAGAAATTAAAATAGAATTGAAATGGGGTGCATTAAATGAGCTTGAAGGGTTGTAATATCCTAGAAATTTCTACACACACACACCCTCACTTCTCTCTTTTCCCATGCTCAGGCTGAGCTTCATTGAGCTGCCCCCCTTCTCTAATTTTCTTCTTTTCTTTTCTATCACAATCTCACTTCAAAAATAATTAAAGAAAAGAAAATAAAAGAGGTAATTAATTGAGGAAGTTCTAGATATATCCATACACTTCACTCTCTCTCTCTTTTCTTCCCTAGCTGCTGGCCGAGCCTTCCATGGCTGCTCCCCCCATTTTCCCCATCTCATTTTCTTTCAAAAATTCTTCATTTTTCATCAAAAATCCAAATAAAAACCTCACTAATTCTTCATTCAACCATTACCCTATATTCTTTAGCCAAACTAGCTTGAATCATTGGAACAAGAGACCATTTTGGAGACAAGTTTGCATGTTTGGATCTCAAGTTGTGAGGTATAAATCCTAACCCTATAGTATATTGTTGGTTAAATGTTTTAATCTAGCTTATTTAGATTTTTAATTGATTCTAATTGCAAGATTTTGAATTCAAGAGAAGGGTTTGGATTTAGAGTTAGGGTTTTTATCACATCATTAAGATTATAATATGTAGTTTAACACCTTAAGTCATGCAAAATCTAGTCTAGTTGATGATTTGTAAATTGTTACTTTAAAATTGTTAAAATTAGATAATTTTGCAAACTAGATTTTTAGGATTAATAAAAATTGATGTGATAAAATTTTAGTAATGGTTGGTATGTCTTAGTTAAGATATTTAGTGAATAATGTGGCCACTAGATTTGCTAAAACATCAAGATTTGTATTAAAACGGTAAATAGTCGCTTACTAGGTTTTTGGGGTAAATCGATTTAAATTAAGCTTGAGGTTTTGATAATCTGTAACCTATTTCACATAATATGTAGTGTGTTGTGAGTGCGTGATTGGGTTCTAGACTCGGTAGTTGTCGCGTGTAGCGACCCTAGTTGTGGTTTGTGGCGTTGTCGCGAGCGCGTTTGTGCACCAAGTGTGCGCGCGTCTAGTAGTGCGCGTGATTAATTTGTGTCGTTTGTTCCGCGACTATTCGTATATTTATCCTTTTAATTTCTTGTGTGCGATTCTAGGATCGGGTGCAGAGGCGTCGGATGTGGCGCGGACAGGATAAAACTGAGATTGGATCATATTAGCCGAGGCGTCCCGGTGAGTAGATGTACACATGTATGGGGGGATCGTCTGGATGGCGCGAGGCGCCCGATGGTTTAGTATTAATTATAGTACTTGCATTATACGCGTAGTTTTCTAGTTATGCATCTCATTGCATTGCATTATCTCGTATTGATATATATATATATATATATATATATATATATGTTTGTGTGTGTGTGTGAGAGAGAGATACCGTCTCATAGGACACTTGCACCATTACCATTGGTTCATACCGCACGTGCACTATTTATGCGAACACACACGCCATTGGTAATTGCTATGTCACGAACACTATAGAACTTGCTTAGGATCGATAATTGTGCATATGCATTATATATAATCTGTGGATTTATACTCGTATATTCATTTCATTAAGATGGATACGTAGGATTTGTAGTTATATATACATACCCCATTGTATCATGATTCATGCATAGTTTCTGGCCGTATTTCGCATGGTATATACTACCGTATCATAGATTTCCACATCACTGACATATTTATATATTGTGATTCTTCTCGAAGATTTCAGTATTTATGAGATTTTTGGGGGAAAACCGCAAGAATTTATAAACTTATTATCCTTTTAAAATAAAAGTTGTGGTTTTCTCGTGATGTATGTGTCGTCCACCATGAGTTTTCATGATTGTTGTCTGTTTTCGAGACCCTATTCGAGGAGTAGAATGAACCGTTTCGGGTACATGGTGGGCCCGGTACGGCACCCCGGTGCAAGAAGCTCGAGTTGTAGACGATGAGCCTGGCAGGGGCAGACTACCTACCGGTGATGTCTGACACGGCGGATATCCGGAGGGTACCGACGTGGTCATGAGATTTGATGATATGGGTTGTTCCGGACTGATGGAGCCCTAGACATTGAGATATTGAGATGTTGAGACATCGAGTTATTGAGACTTTGAGATATTGAGACATTGAGATATTCTGATTTTGTGTCGATGTTGACACGGATTTCTGTTGATTTCATTGATATTACTTCAGTTATTTCACATGAGTGTTTCTAAGTTAAAAATAAAGATTTTCTTATACCAAACATACTCAGGTTTCATGTTGATTATGCATTCATATTGCATACATTCTAGTGTATCACATCATATTGGTATATGTGTAGGTTGTGGCGCATTTGCGTGCATACTTACGATAACCTTATTAGATGTTACTTACTACTCACGAGTTGGAAACTCACCCCCGTTGTGCCACAGTATCTTGCAGTTCTGACCTGTCGGCACAGCAGCGGGTGTACCTTCTATTCGGCTTCCTTTGCTTCGGCTTGCGACTTGCTCATAGGTGGGTTTTTGGAGGATTTCCTTTTTCTCCCACCGTGTATTTTATTTGTATCTAGTATACTCTATCTACCCTTGTATATTGGACAAGACGATGAGATTTGTGAGACTTGTATTTGTGGTTTGGTGTCGATGCTCACTTGAGCCGACGTGATGTTTTATGCTTTTATACTTATTTTGCATTATTATGATATATTCATTGCATGTGGTTGTGATTCTGCCTTTGGCGAAGATCTAGCTACCGCTTGGGGATGCCTTTATTCTTGATATATATGTATTTTTATGTGTTGTACCCGTTTGGGGGCCAGTATTTACAAAGGAGACTCTGCCGAATTTTTTGGGAAATTCTGATGTTTTTTAAAATGATTAATGCGACTTAATTGGTTTAAATCGTTTTCTTTAAATAAGTTTTCCTTCACTCTATTTCTTATTTGGTTTAGATTCCTGGGCTTTGGCTTACTTAGATTTCGTTACGCCTTTAGATGTTTCGTAATTTAAGTGCCAGTCACGTTCCGTACCTTCGGGTTATGACAGTTCCAGCAGGGGCTTGATATCGAACTACAACAATTTATCGTGTCTCTCGACCTACGGACCTTCGCTAAGGTGTAGAACGCTGCCCGGGTACAGGAAAGATTGGCGGAGAAGGCCAAGGGCCAACGATCGGTGGACAGGAGACCCCACGTGGTTCCAGCTCGGGATACCATTTCCCCCCGTGGAGCGATCCCAGTTCACAGACTGGGTGTTACGCAGATGAAGCGTACTTTCTTACCACAGCAGCCGCAGCGGAGGGCCCTGTTTTGCGATTATTGCCACAGGCCAGGGAACATGCAGAGAGATTGTCGCAGAGTTAAGGGGCAGTGTTTGCTTTGCAGATCTAGCGAGCACAGGGTCAGCGGATGTTCCCAGATATCTGAGCTACAGGGAGGGTTCGAGCAACATCAACCATCGTACGACACATCAGCTCATAGGGATTCACCTCCGGTATCCCAGCAGCGGTTATTTGATCAGAGGCATACTGGTACAGGTCAGAATAAGGGGCGGGCCTTCACCCTGACCGCCGAGCAGGCAGAGACTTCTGGAGAAGTAGCTACATGTACCCTCCTTGTTTATTCTGTACTGGCTAGAGTTCTTTTTGATTCGGGTGTTTCGCATTGCTTTATTTCTACACGGTTTGTTGACACACACTCTATACCTCACGAGCCGTTGACGAAGGGTTGGGAGATACATACGGGTAACAGAATTATTGTATCCAACCAAGAGTGTAGGTTATGTCCAATGGTAGTATGCGGTAGGGAATTCTATGCGAATTTCCTTCTAATTGGGACGGGCAGCTATGACGCAATTCTCGGGATGGATTGGATGAGTACCTTCCATGCGATCATCGATTGCTGAGCCGGGAAAGTGACTTTTTGCATTCCCAATCACCCTGAGTTTGTTTTCGAAGGCGGAAGCGAGTCTTTGTATCCATCCAAATTTAGAGCCAAGCCAAGAGCGTTGACGGCTATGGAGGTTGATGAGAGTCCAGCCCCAGAAATTGTTCGGGATTTTCTTGATGTGTTCTTTGAAGATTTACCAGGTCTACCACCTCCTCACGTCTTGGAATTCTCAATCGACTTGATTTCGGCTACATCACCAGTCTTGAAAGCACCGTACAGAATGGCACCGGTTGAGTTAGCAGAATTAAAGAAGCGGATAGAAGATCTTTTGGACAATGGATATATTCATCCAAGTGCTTCCCCGTGGGATGCTCCTGTATTACTGGTTAAGAAGAAATACGATTCCTTGCGCATGTGCATTGATTACCGGGAGTTGAATGGGGTGACCGTGAAGAACAAGTATCCCATCCCCCGCATCGATGACTTGTTTGACCAGCTGGGTGGTGCTTGGGTATTTTCTAAACTAGATCTTCGATCAGGGTACTACCAAATCAGGGTTAAGGCAGAGGATGTATGCAAGACGACTTTCCGAACCCGATATGGCCACCATGAGTTTCTTGTGATGTCATTCGGTGTTACCAATGCACCGGCCATATTTATGGACTTGATGAACAGGGTTTTCTCCAGGTACTTGGATCAGTTTGTCGTTGTATTCATCGACGACATTCTCGTCTATTCGAGAAGTCAAGAGGAGCACACCGAGTACCTACAAATTGTATTACAGGTTCTACGGGAGGAGAACCTCTATGGTAAGCTAAGCAAGTGTGAGTTTTGGCTCGACAAGGTACAATTCCTAGGACATTTCGTTTCGGGTGACGGCATTTCAGTGGATCCGATGAAAATCGAATCTATCAAAGACTAGCCGACACCGAAATCAGTTGCTGAGATAAGAAGCTTCTTGGGATTGGCTGGGTATTATCGGCGGTTCGTCCAAGATTTCGCCAGAGTAACGGAACCCTTGATGAAGTTCACATGGAAGGAGGTGCCTTATGTTTGGTCGGAGGAATGCACCTAGGCATTCGAGCTGTTGAAACTGAAGTTGACCATGGCCCCAATCTTGACTGTGCCAGACAACTCGGGTAGCTTAGTTGTTCACAGTGATGCGTCGGGAAAAGGTTTGGGTTATGTATTAATGCAGCACGGTCGAGTGGTGGCATACGCGTTTCGTCAGCTGAAAACTCATGAGAAGAACTACCCCACGCATGACCTGGAGTTAGCGGCCGTTGTGTTCGCCTTAAAGATTTGGAGGCATTACTTTCTAGGCGAAAGAGTGGAGGTGTACATGGATCACAAAAGTTTGAAATACGTGTTCACTCAGAAGGAGCTGAATATGGGACAACGCAGATGGTTGGAGTTGATGGCAGACTACGACATTGATCTACAGTATCACCCGGGGAAGGTGAACGTCGTTCCTGACGCTCTCAGTCGTAGGCCTCAGCTGCGTTACTGACTTATCAAAAGAGGATTCATGATGACCTTTAGAGACTCGAGTTGGAGGAAATTACACCGGGTGTGTCCAGACAGCTCTGGCAGTTGCAAGTTCAATCATCGCTTATAGATCACATCAAAGCCGCATAGGCTGGAGACTCTCAGTTGCAGAAGTTCAGAGGGTTAGTTGAGGCTGGTTTCAGGACAGATTTGCAGATTCACGAAGATAGTTCTCTGAGATTTGGCAGTCGGTTGTGTGTTCCAAACGGGGGTATTCAAGATGAAGTTCTGGCTGACGTGCATAATTCTGCTTACTTGGTGCACCTAGACAGCACCAAGATGTACAGAGACCTGAGACAGCGCTTCTGGTGGAACGGGATGAAAAGGGAAATTGCTCGCTTTGTCTCCAAGTGTCTGGTATGCCAACAGGTGAAGGCCGAGCATCAGAGAATAGCTGGGTTGTTGCAACCGCTTCCAGTGCCAGAGTGGAAATGGGAGCACATCACCATGGATTTCGTGACGGCACTACCACGAAGTCCAAGGGGCAGCAATGATGTCTGGGTTATTGTTGATCGTCTCACGAAGGCAGCACATTTCATACCTTTCCAAGTCGGACAATCGACGGAGTCGCTTGCGGAAAAATATATGCAGGAGATTTTGGAACTGCATGGGGTGCCCGTTAGTATCGTGTATGATCAAGACACCATGTTCATTTCCCATTTCTGGAAGAGCCTGTAAGAGAGTTTGGGCACGCGTCTCAAGTTCAGCACGGCCTATCATCCGCAAACGGACGGGCAATCCGAGCGTACTATCCAGACGCTCGAGGATATGCTGAAGGCATGCACGCTCGATTTTCAGAGCTTTTGGGAGGATCACCTCTATCTAGTAGAGTTTTCGTATAACAACGGTTACCAAGCTAGCATCCAGATAGCACCGTTCGAGGCTCTGTATGGACGGAAGTATTGGTCCCCTCTTTGTTGGGATGACTTGGGTGAACGAAGTTTGTTGGGCCTTGAGCTTATAGTGCAGACAGTGAGCAAGGTTCAGACAATCAGGCAACGTATCAAGGCGGCTCAGGACCGACAGAAGAGTTGGGCAGATGCCGGCAGAAGGTCGTTGGAGTTTGGTATTGGTGACCACGTGTTTCTGAAGATATTGCCCACTTGGGGAGTGATCAGGTTTGGTCGTCGCGGGAAACTCAATCCCCCGATTCATCGAACCTTTTGAGGTGCTAGAGCGAGTAGGAGAGGTGGCTTATCGACTTGTCTTACCTCCATCGCTAGCTGGTGTGCACAATACTTTCCATGTATCTCAGTTGAGGTGCTACGTTCGGGATGACAGCCATATCCTGGACTATTCAGAGTTAACGTTGGGCACCGATTTGTCTTACGAGAAGCAGCTTGTCACCATTCTCGATTGTCGGGAAAAAGTGCTGAAGAACAAGGTCATTCCCTTGGTTCGATTTTCTTGGGGTGGTCGTTCTCCAGGAGAGTCTAACTGGGAACACAAGGAGGACATCCATCCACGTTTTCCGCACCTGTTTGAGTAGTGTTGTTTGTTCCGTTGTTTTCGTTCTTTAATTTTGAGGACGAAATTTTTTGTAAATAGGATATGATGTAAATCCCCAGTTTCCATATATATTTTCCCGTATTTTTCCAGATTTTCCCTATTTTTTTTATCATTATATATATATATTTTATTATTTTATTTTAATTACGTAAACCTAAACTCAAAACAAAAACCCTAAACCTACCCGACCCGACTCTCTCTCCCTTTTTTCTTCTTCTTCTTTGCTCTCTTCCCGCCCTTTTTTTGCTTCTTCCTTCTAACGTTCCTCCCCTCTTCTCGTGCCTGCGATGACCGCGCCCACCTCCGTAAGACCCGCACCCCGCTCGCCAACTCCCCCGCAATCTCTTCGACCAAATCCCCTCCCTCCAACGACTCCACCTCTCTCGTCCTCGCTGCGAGACCCGCTCCCCCACGTACTCACCTCACCCTCGTCTCAACACCGAGCCCCTCTCACTCCTTAACCCATCTTGCTCACTCCCATCGTCCACATTCATCATCATTGACAACGCCCCCAGCTCCTCCTCCTTCAGCCCGAGCTCACCACCTCGCCATCTCTATCGATCCAAACTGAGCTCCCCCACTCCTTCGTCAACACCACTGCCGCCCATTGCACCCTCGCTGATGACCCACCTCAAGCGACCGCCAACTCTCTCGAGCTCGCTGCCTCCATCAACGACGACGATCCCAGCTATCCACTGCACCCATCGCCGACGAGCTTTTCCTCCACCTTCACAGCCGACGAGCTCCTCCTCCTTCAGCTCGAGCCTACCAACACCACGAACCCATCACCACCTCGCCGTCTCCATCGAACCACCGAGCCCCTGCATCCATCTCCGCAGCCACCACCAGCTCCACTGTCACGCCCTGCTTCCCGGTATATGGGCAGAGGACGCGACGAGACCGCTACGTATTTACTCTGAAGTAAATACGCTAAGCATATCTAAGCAATATAAAAGAAATGCACAAGAGACAAAAGGTATAATTGAACAGAAACTTTATTTATTAACATTCTTTTACAGTACATGGAAAAGTAAATACATCTGAATGAAATCAATGCCTAAACAATGCCATAACAGAAAAGGAAATACAGAATGTAAAGGAAAATGTACAAGTGTAACTAGAGCTCGGGATCTTCAATAAACTGGTCCAAGTCTTCACTGGTGGGCTTGATCTCTGGAAGGTTCGAATCACCTGACGACATTCAAAGAAGAAGAGAGAGAATGTCGTCAGCGAACAAATCGCTCGGTAAGTCCCAAAGATAAGGGGGAAGTAGAATAGGCAGAGAGCAAGAGAGAGAGAGTGTAGCTTTTAAAGTTGTATTTAGAGTTAACGTTGTTGTTTGTAGCTTGGTACAGAAGGATGCCAGTGTATATGAGAGGAGTCTCTATATGTCAGAGACTAGAGGCAAATGGAAGTACAAGGCTCCGTTAGAAATCCCGAAACAACGGTGTGGTATTCAGGTTAGGTGTCTTAAATCTTACAGTTTCGTGTCACTTCTAACACCTTCCGTACCATTCTACCCCTTAAACCCCGTAGTGTCTTGATTGTATTGCTGTATTGTATTGCAACTTGTATTGTCTTGTAATATAGATTGTATAATTGGATAACTTGCCGAAACCATGATATCAGTAAATGGATGTAACTGGAGAATCATGGATGTAACTGGAGAATCATGTAAATGGAAGTATATCCTGTTAGTTATGTATATGCCCTAGAGACCATTGTTGTACATATGATGTATATTATAGTGGATGCTTGGATATATATAGAGAGATGAATTTCTTGATCGATATGATAGTATGCTATCTGGTTGCTCTTTATCTTAACATGTTGACTTATATTAGGTGATTGTCTTACTCTCACATGTTGATAAAGCCCTTTGGATATGTACTTGACTACTAGGACTATGATGCAGATCATACTAGTGGGGCCAGGGTAGTCTATGAGTACATTCTATAATAGTTCCTAGTCGAGGGTGTATCGAGACAGGGCATTGATACTCCAGAGTAGACTAGCGTATATGCATTATGACCTATATGATGGGTGATGGATGATCCCACATCCATTGGTGTGTGACATCAAATATGGTATACGGGTGCTTAGTGGAGACTGAGTACACTGAACGGACTCGCCGAGAACTCCTTGTTGGTATTATACCTATCATCAGATAGCACTTCTCTGGTGACACTGATACAGGTTAGTCTGTAGACCCGAGATCGTCATAGAGTCTTGTGTGATTCCCACTGTGCTTTGATTTCCACCTTACCACGTTCATGAGAACGTGCAAAATGGTGGCTTTTGGGTACAGTCCCGAATCACATGGAGGCAATGAGCGATAGGAGGGGTTTCGTCTCTCCCAGTATTGGGGGTTAATGTTGCGTTGTGTTCGATTGGCTATAACTGGAAGTCCCTGGCCAGGGCTGATATGGAGATATACTGGTAAGTGTTATCAGTAGTTTCTCGATCCGTTATGAGCCTCACATCGACACGACTTATCGATTACTGGGGTTTGACGTTTACCACCCCTAGACTAGATATGCGACATATCAGACGAAGAGACCGGACTGTACGGTAGTGTTACTCATTGGATTTACAGGAGTTAGAGCAGACTTACTTGTTGATCTTCTGATCATTCAATACCCGGATGACCGTTATGTTTAGCTGACCGCTTGTGGCTTGTTGGTGTTTGATGTGATCATCACCTACTGCCGGCGTATTGAGAAGTCTTTAGAGTCCTACATAGAAATTTCCAGGTTCAGGCGAAACGGAGTAGGAGCACATATGTGATATATGCGGGATAGAGATTGATACGCGTATGTGATACCGTATTCTATTCTCGCGATATGTGATATCGGCCGGTTATATGTGATATAGCCGGGTTATCGGATTAAGTGTTGATTCGATGAAATAATATATAATATATATGTATGTGTGTGTGTGTGTGTGTGTGTATTATATGCTCACTTAAATATTTATTATTCTCACTTATAATACATTTAACATATATGTGATATATGTTTATTGTATTGTTTTCTTTTGTTACATAAATATTATATATGTGATATATAATATTGTGACATACTTGGTTATAAATACAAATAGGGTTTATGAGAGTTAAACCATGCTAGGGTTAAGATTAGGGTTTATATTTATCATTAAGTAATTCAAAGATTGTGGATTTTTGTCATGGTTGAAGCTTGTAGAATTTTGTAGTTTTCTTTAACTTTGTCAACTCTTTTTGTCTAGCTTAAGATATTTATCAACTATACCTTTAACCATAGCTCATTTAATAAGTCTCTACAAGGGTTAAGGATGATATACTTGACCCATGGTTGCATTTTTAACCACATAACAATAATTCATCACTTGCTTCTTCTTCTTCTTCTTCATTGAAAAAAGCTTGCTAGATTTTTCATTTGTGATGAATGATTGTGAGAAATCAAAATAATAAAGTGAGCAAAATTCCTACTTCATTATCCTCTTCTATATTAGCCATATAGATTAGTGCGTTAGCTTCACTAATTCCATATTCGTGAAGAGAGAGCTTGAGTCCGTGTTTCCTCGACGTAGATCATCGTAGACTTTGAAGACTTCAAGAAAGGATGTATCGTACATCTTGTGGAGCCTCTCAAGAGTCCGGGAGTTCATGGATCACAGCGAAGGGACCACTACTCGGAGCTTTTGAAGCGAAGGAACGGACTATAAAGGTTGTAATCCCTATCACTTAGATGTAAAGTTGTTTACATGCAAAGTTAACCCTAATTCTCTAGTTCGATTACTTGGTTGGTTTGTTTAGCATCCCAAATTTTTAAATATAGCATGTTTGATGCTTGCCAAAACCTTGCTAAGGTGCTAAGCTAACCCTATAGTGGTATCAGAGCGAAGTTAGAGCATTAGGCGTTGTCTAGACGAAGTTTAAAGTCCGATCGAAACTCCGAAAACCCTAAAATACCCCCTCTCTGGAAATTTTTCAAAAAGTTCCGGGGGCATTAGCGGCTATGCCGTTCCGCTCGGGACCCTCGCTTCACTCGTTAACTGTCATTCCAATCTTGTCCAACTTTGCTAACTCCCCCCTTACGACTATAAGCAACAGGGGGGCTGGGCTGCTCGCCTTCATAGAAAGGCGACCGGGAGATGTTCGCCTTTTTTTTTAGAATAGAAGGAGAAGGTTGGGAGATTCTTGAAAGAATGCATGGCTTCTTCCTATTCCGCTTCAACACAGAAGAAGATTGTTGCCCGACGAACCGAACCGTTTCCTTTCGGGTCGTCAGGGCAACCGCCCTAGTCAGCTATTCTTGAAAAGAATAGCCTTTCAAGTCTTCAGACTGCTCCTGCCCTAGTCTGAAACGAGTTAGGTTCGATGACCGCCCCCTTTAAGACGTTGACTTTGACTTTGAGTTTTCAAAAGCAAATCGACTTTCGATCATTATAATTGCACGCGCGCGCGAAGGGGGGCTGCTTCCCTCAGTTTCACCTCTCGAGACCCCTGAGCCAACTTGACGAAACTGAAAGTGAAGTCAAGTAAACTCAGGGTTTTGTCTCGGTATGGAGCCAATGTTGGTCGAAGACAGTGTTTGGGAACCAAACTTGGAGTTCCCAAAGCTAAATAGAAGGTAGAGCGAAAGACCACGAATTGGTTCACTCACTTATTAACTAACTAACTACTGACCTACGTACTGACTCACGGCACAAGAGGATGAATTGAAAGAAAGAGCTAAAGTTCCCATTGGAAGCACTTATGGGAGATGAAACGAAAAGAAAGAAGCTTTACTGTGCCATGGCATAACTTCCACTGGTTTACGAACAGAAGTCTATAACATGCGGACCCTTCGATTCAAATCGAAAAGTAGGTAGACGATAAGCCGCTAGTGAAGAAAAGTGAACTCCAGCAAGAAAACGGATTATATGCAAGGCGCCTTTTCCAAGTAGTTTATCTTAGCGTGCTAGCCGCAGCTTCATTTCGTATAGCGATAACGCTTTCTCTTTCTTAGCGCTCCACCCCGCGGAGAACTACCAATATAGGCTTATAATGCTTTAGGATCCAAGCACGCCCAGCGAGAAAGGCCCTAGGAGTTTCACTCATTGAAGGATACACATTCCTTCCATTGGTAAATAATATCGGAGGGGTGGGTGATCCCGATTCGATCATCGGATGGGCTGTCCATTTCACCAGAATAGTTATCTTCCTCGCAAGCAAGTGGATTTTTTCATGTTAAAAATATTCAGAAAATCATGCAAGGAATTCTAGGGACACACCTGAAGAATGAAACCCTAACTCGTCTAAGTGACCATCGTCTAAGTAATTCTAGGGACATACATGGTTTTGGCTGCGGATCCGCGGCGCCACTTGAGAGGCTTGGGTTGGGCCCTTCAGCTGTAGTTCCATAGGAACTGTGGCATGTCTCTGGTTAACTTTAACTGTGCTCAAGTGTTGAGCTCTCTGGGAATTTTGGGAATTCGTTGATTCGATCGAATTGTTTAAACGTCGTCTAGCTTTCTGTAATGTGATACAATATGTGGAATTCATATAGTTAGGCATGACATCTGTAATATGTGATATTTTGGGTTTATGATGTCTAAGGTAATTGTGGATTCCAAATGTTGTAGTTTTCATTTTCTTTTCTGTGACTGTAATTGTAATATGTGGTGTATCGCTGGTTTTGTTGTTATACATCAACGACAATTGGCATACGCATATTTACTTACGTTGATGACATGTGATGTTATGTGTTGCTGAGATATGTTATATTGGATCGTCGTGATTAGAATAGCCGGGGTTTTATGTGAGATGAGGGTTTTTAATTTTCATTCATGTAAAATTCATTGTATGTAATATTCTTTTATTGGGGCACTTCCGGATTGAGGATGATGTCACCATTGTTGTATATTATTTGCTTTTCTGCATTAGGATAGACCCAAGGCGGGAAGGACAAGTAACCGGGTTCTAGAGTCCAGTGGGAGACCAAACCGAGGAGTCGAGTCCGGGTCTCCTAACTCTAGAATTGGTAGGGTTGCTTGCCGCTCTCGTAGGGGTCTAGGGATGTAGGTTTGGCTATTCATCACGACCGTGGAATCCGCGTTTTTACTGGCTTAAATAAAACACGGAATTCCTAGTATATCCAATATTTCATATGTGATTCTTCTGCTGCTGATATTCTGTGATGTGATCATTTTATATGCGTGAGACGAATGCTTATACTATATATATATGATATATAAATATTAGTGCTTTCGTTTCTTCTGTGATGCTTAGGAAGCATAAATGATGGGAATTCATTAATGAGATTAATGAAAAGAAAAGAAATCTAAAAGAAGTTGTAGAATCAAATTTTCAAAAAGGGTAGCTCTGATTTTTGCTTTACATAGCGGTATTCCTTGTAGAATATCCAGCAACTTATTCGATAAAGAAAGAGCTGAGATCTCTTCACCGGGAGTGACCTCTTTAGCAAAACTAGCAAATGCTACAACTCACCCGGTTTTGTTTTTGATCGCTTCTATAGTTTTTGTTTTGCATAGCGGTATTCCTTGTAGAATATCTAGCACCTTATTCGATAAGGAAAGAGCCGAGATCCCTTCACCGGGAGTGACCTCTTTAGCGAAACCAGTAAAAGCCTCAAAAACACTCCTTTTCAAAATCACTGGTTTCTACAACGATATCAAGTTCATTACGCAAAAGGTTTTCATAAAAACCTGTCGTAGCCTTCCGTCATTTCAGATAAAGACTATTTAATATTCGTGCTGCGTTTGTTGGCCTTTGTCAAGGCATAGTGAATGGTAGATGACTAGTACTTGTCTGTTTAAACATGTGATGTGATTAGATTAGGGTAGTCGTACGACCTTGTTGGCCTTTGTCAAGGGTCGTGCGGATGGGTTTAATTCAATCGGGAAATGACGGGTTGAACTTGATTAGCATCCTATGATTTGTTGGCCTTTGTCAAGGTCATAGAGGGTTAGGGGCAAAAGTATTATCGGGAATTTCAAGTGTTGAAATTTGCAATGAGATTGCATACCCTCTATCAGATAGTTGGACCCCGATACCCACTGCGAGTAAGAGTTACTCCTAGGAGACTTTTACACATGACAATTAGCCGATCAAGTAGGTGTCTAGAAAGGTGTTAACGGGGTTATGCCTCTGGGAAAATGAGGTTTATCTTAATTAGGTCCGTGCGAAAGCACGTGGAACCTCCCTCAAAGTACCAACACTGACCTGGCTGAAAAATTGGCGAACTTGTAAGGTGTAATTAATCTCGGCTAATCTTACCTTTTGGGGTTTAAAGGAAGATTTGATGAAAAACAATGGGAGCCATCCTGATTAGATAAGATAATAACCAATCTAATCTTGCAAGAGCATACGCTAAAGTGTTTCCTTCTCTCTCTCTCTACAGGTAGCGACCATGACAGGCCTTAATCAAGATAATAATATTGATGTATTGACCGAACCCGCTTGTTATACTGAGTGTAACAACCCTAAATTTCCTATACAATTTTTTTTCAAAATATTTTTATCAAAATCCATAAAGGGGTATTTTAGCCGGAACACAAGATATAAGTAATTATTTTGCTTTTTAATTACAAGTTATAAGAATGTAATAACTCTATTTTTAGTGTACAAGAAATTACTTTAAATTTAATGTATACTTGGAGTATTTACTCTTGTTGCTACCATTTTAAGCAATTAAATAACTTCATAATTACAAGAAGGAGCTTGTAGCTCATTGGTAATACCTTGCACTACTGAACCAAGCCACCAGAGTTCAAATCCCATGCCCTACATTATTTTTAATATTATTTTATTTTAAATTCTTTAGAAGCCCAACAGTCAACACGTGTTAAATCCAAATTTTCCCACTACACATGAAAATTTTAAAGCACCAGAGCCCACACCTGACGACCCCCCACCTTCTGGCACCACGACTCGGCCGGACGGCCGAGTCGGCAACTTGGAAGTTGTGCCTTTTTCCTTTCCTTACATCTCTGTATACTTTAAATATTGAGATCGTTTCCGGAAACACAATTACACCTCATTTACTCCATTTTTATTACTTTTTCCTATATTTTTACATTTTTAATTAAAAACCCTACACCTACCCTAACCCTAGCCTAACCCTATAAATACACCCCTACCTCCTACCCTCTCATCCCAAAATTCTGAGCCCACTCTCTCAAAATCTCAAGAAAACTTTGTGTACTTTGGAAACGAGCAAAAGGCGAAGCTCCGACGAAATCGACGACGAAATTCCGGTGATCGTGCTAGGAACTCTCGGTGACGAATCGACGTACCGGCGAACTCTCTACTTCCCTCTCACTCTCTAGTGTTGTCCAAACCCGTAAGTCCCCATTCTATCCCTCTTTCTTTTCTCTAAAAATACGAAATTACAAAAACCGACGGAATCGGAACAAATCTGATTTCCGATTCGGTTTTCTATAAAATTTCACTTTTCACCAATTCAATCATGCTTAAACATCTTATTGTTGACTATTAAACATTTAACAAACAATTTGAACAAGTTTTATCACATGAAATGATAGCCTTTCCAATTTATCGTATTTTTCACTTAAATACCACAATGTTTTGTTTTCACATTTAACCCCCTTAACATTACTATACATTAAAGTAGAGCACGAGGTAATGACCTACCTCCACACACACACAAATACAACCCTAAACGATATCATCATAAAACTTAGAATACGATAAAACAATACTTTCATTTAAATACCATATTCTTAAAAAATCATTTCTAAAAGTTTTAGCTTTGATACACTTTTAAATAAATACCTATTATTAGGAAAATACGATAAGTTGTGAACATCGGTCGTTTATCTAAACCTGACTTTGTGGTGTCTAGGCTAGGCAAGTGAGAAAGGTAATTTTAAAAGGCCCGTCTCACAATGATTCATGAGCGGATCCCTCCTTTCTTCACTTGTACTTACCTGGCCACAATTGGCGGTAAAGAGGCGATTTGAGGCATCTAACAACTTGTTGTTTAGACCATTTAGAAATAGTCTAGTTGAATTAGAAAACCCTAGAATCTAAAATACGGAAAATCGACTTTTTACAAATTAATACCATTTACTTTATAAAACCGTTTTCTAAAGGATTAGTATTTTAAATCTTTGCAAAGCGCCGCTACAACCCATTTTTGGGGAACCCGTTAGGGATAGTACGGTTTATCGTGCACCCTCGGGCTTAGTAGTGCGAGATTCAGACCTCCGTAAGGAGCATTCGGTCTCGAAAGGTTTAAAATACGACATCTTAAGAAAAATGAGATTTTTGGAATATGAAAATATTATTAAAATTATTTTTGAATATTTATCATTTAAATATCTATTTTATTATAATATAAATATTCCACATTTTTCTTTAAAAAAATCACAAGAATAAATTTTACACTAAAATACCATGAACTTCAAATAAATCAATATTACGGATAAATACCTTATTTATAAATAAAAAACTATGATATTTTCACTAGAAATGTCACAATATAAAATTCACCTCCATTACGACTATAAAGAAGAATAATAAATACTTGGGGTGTATCTTGAAAACTATACAAAAGTATTTTTACATAAACCCCCCTCAAGTTTTATAAATTACCCTAAGGACCCTAGTAAATATAGGATTTAGACTTACATTTCTAATTGTCTGACTCGGATTTGAGTTTGATTAATCTGACTTGAATATGATTCAAGTCAATCTACAATCTACAATATTCCAATTCAATAGAAACACATGAATCCATGCATCCAGTTATCAATCTATTCAACTTGACTGAACCAAACCATGGATATACTTTCCATTTACATTATTCCAGTTTACATCCATTACATCCGTTACTGATATCCTGGTTTCGGTCAGTCATTCAACTATACAACTTATACAATACAATATAACAATACAATCAAAAACTACGGGGTTTAAGGGGTAGATTGGTACGGAATGTGTTAAAAGTGGCACGAGACAGTAAGATTAAGACACCTAACATGAATCCTGTTGCTATTGTACCATGGCATAACGGTTCCTTGTACTTTCAGTTTGCCCTGGTCTCTAGCATATAGAGACCCCTCTCGTATACACTGGCATCCTTCTGTACCAAGCTACAAACAACAGCGTTAACACAACATTCTACAATATTATACAACTTTAAAAGATACATTCTTATTCTGTCTTTTCTATTTCTCCCTTAACTTTGGGACTTACTGAGCGACCTGTTCGCTGACGACATTCTATTTCTTTCTTCTTTGAATGTCGTCAGGTGATCTGGACACAACAGAGATCGAGCCCACCAGTGAAGACTTGGATCAGTTCCTCGAAGACTCCGAGCTCTAGACATTGTACATTTCCATTCAGTACCTTTAAATTTCCTGTTATGCCATTGTTTAGGCATCGTTTTTACTTCAGTTGTATTTCCTTTTCATGCATTGTACAAAAGAATGTTAATAAATAAAGTTGCTGTTATTTTATATCTCTTGTCTCTTGTGATTACTTTTATATTGCTTAGATACGCTTAGCGTATGTACTTCTGAGTATATACGTAGCGGACCCGTCGCGTCCCCTTCGCCGTATACCGGGAAGCGGGGCATGACACTGAGCAGGGGAACATTGGTTCCGTTCTTTCTTATAATTGTTATAAGACTGAACAGGAAATAGGGAAATGCCAGAATTCACTCGCCGCCCAAACGAAGAATAAGGATAATGATGCATCTTCTTCGGGTGTGTTTGTTATCAAGAACTGTTTCTCAGTTCACTCTACGTCCTGGGCATTAGATACCGGATCAGGATCCCACATATGCAATATGTTGCATGGGCTAAGGAAAGGTAGAGAACTGGGAATAGGTGATCATTCTGTAAAAGTAGGGAATGGTGCAAATGTTGCAGCCAAAGCAGTTGGCGAATATCACCTTGTATCACCAAATGGTAATACATTGATTCTGAACGAATGCTATTACATACCGAACCTGATATGCAATCTTATATCAGTTTCATTATTAAGTAAAGAAGGATATAATTTTGTAATACAGGATGATGTTATGAACATCTTCCTAAATCAAAAGTTGATTGGATCAGGCTCGTTACATAATGGCATATACATTCTAAATCAAACCACAGTTCTTAATATACAAAACACACACAAGAGGAAGAGTTCAGAAATGAACGAATCCTTCTTGTGGCATTGTAGACTAGGTCATATCAATGCGACACGACTAGCTAAGTTACATAAAGATGAATATTTGAATACGTTCGAATTATCATCTTATGAAACTTGCCATTCATGTCTCAAAGGCAAGATGACCAAAACTCCGTTTAGTGGACACGAAGAAAGAGTTACGGAATTCTTGGGACCGATACATAGTGATGTATGCGGTCCCATGTCAACACATGCCAGGAATGGTTTCTCGTACTTCATTACATTCACTGACGATCTCTCAAGATAAGAACATGTGTTCCTGTTGAAACACAAGTCTAAAGCTTTTGAGAAATTCAAAGAATATAAGCACGAAGTAGGGAACCAAACGGGTAAAAGTATTAAGATCCTTCGATCTGATCGAGGAGGATAATACTTAAGCAATGAGTTCCTGGACAATTTAAAAGAGAATGGGATTCTCTCTCAGTTTACTCCTCCTTATTCACCACAGCACAACGGTGTATCGGAACAGAGGAATCGCACCCTATTAGATATGGTGCGCTCTATGATGAGCACTGCTGAGTTACCTATTTCCTTTTGGAGTTATGCACTTGAGACAGCTGCATACCTATTGAATCAAGTTCCGTCTAAATCTGTACCTACCACACCATATGAGGTATGGAGTGGGAAGAGACCATGTCTTAAACGTGTTAAGATATGGCGTTGTCCGGCCCATGTCAAAAGGCGAAATCCAGACAAACTCGAAGCACGGTCAGTTCTTTGTAAGTTTGTGGGATATCCTAAACATTCACATGGATATCTTTTCTATCACAGCGAGGAACAAAAGATGTTTATTTCTCGACATGCCACCTTTTTAGAAAAGGAATTTCTTGCAAAAGAAATTAGTGGCAATGAGGTAGAGCTGGAAGAAGTTCCAGCAGCACAAACTACAACTGAAAATTTAGTGGAACCAGAGGATTCGATAGTTCTCGACAAACCCCAGCCTCTCCGCCGATCTAGTAGGGTTACTCATCCACCTGAGAGATACTACGGTTTTCTCATAGACGGTGGGAGCGACGATTGCATCATGGAAGATGATGACCCGACTAGCTTCGAGCAGGCCATCACGAGTGGGGACTCTGTGAACTGGTTGGATGCAATGCGATCTGAGATGGAATCCATGTACACCAACAAAGTATGGACTTTGGAAGTTGCTCCTGAAGGGGTAAAACCCATTAGGAGCAAATGGATCTTTAAGAAGAAACTTGGTGTAGATGGAAAAGTTGAGACTTTCAAAGCTAGACTTGTTGCAAAGGGTTTTCATCAACGACCAGGTGTGGATTATGACGAAACCTTTTCTCCAGTGGCTATGCTTAAGTCCATCCGGATCTTACTTGCCATTGCTGCATACCATGACTACGAAATCTGACAAATGGATATTAAGACCGCCTTTCTAAATGGTGATATAGAAGAGTGCGTGTACATGACTCAGCCAGAGGGCTTCGTAAACAGTGGGAGCAGCGGAAAGGTGTGCAAGCTGCTTAAATCCATCTATGGGTTAAAGCAGGTATCGCGGAGTTGGAACATCTGTTTTGATGTGGTAGTCAAAGAGTTTGACTTCATCAAGAACATAGATGAACCTTGTATATACAAGAAGGAGGCAGGGAGTCAGGTTGTCTTCCTCGTATTGTACGTGGATGACATACTCTTAATAAGAAATGATGTTCCTATGCTGCACTCGGTCAAGCTCTTCTTATCACAAAGATTCTCAATGAAAGATCTAGGTGATGCCTCCTGCATTTTGGGGATTAAGATCTATAGAGATAGATCTAAACGGATACTGGGATTGTCCCAATCCAGGTACATTGACATCATACTAAAGAGGTTTAGTATGGAAGAATCCAAGCATGGGAACTTACCCACGATCTCTGGACTCACTCTCTCCAAAGAGATGTCTCCTAAGACTGATTTGGAGAGAGCTCGCATGCAAGAGATAACTTATGCTTCGACAGTAGGCTCTATCATGTACGCGATGCTATGTACCAGACCCGATGTAGCATACTCATTAAGTTTAGTGAGTAGCTATCAAGCAGATCCAGGAGAGAGTCACTAGATATCTGTGAAGAACATTCTTAAGTACTTGAGAAGGATTAAAGAGATGTTCTTGGTGTATGGTAATGGAGAATTCCAGGTGGAGTCCTTTACCGATTCGAGCTTCCAAAGTGATAAGGACGACTCTAAGTCGCACTCGGGATTTGTCTTTACCCTCAATGGAGGGGCGGTGTGTTGGAAGAGTTCCAAATAGGAAACCGTTGCAAACTCAACGATGGAGGCTGAATACATCGCTGCCAACGATGCTGCCAAAGAGGCTGTCTGGATAAAGAAGTTCATTAGGTCCGTAAGTGAAAGATTACTATAGGTTCCATTCCACTGAACTTGGAGTGGTTCCGTCCATTGAGCATCCAATACTTTTGTATTGCGATAACAATGGAGCTGTGGCTTTGGCCAAGGAACCCAGGTCCCATCAGAGATCCAGGCATATTCTGAGGCGGTATCACCTGATCCGGGAGATAGTGATCGCCGGGAGATCGAGGTCAGGAGAGTAGATACGAAGGATAACACTGCGGATCCATTTACGAAGGCCATTCCCCATATACGATTTGAGATACTCTTCGGGATGTTGGGTATGAGATACTACAACAGCTGGCCTTAGTGCAAGTGGGAGATTGTTAGTTATGTATATGCCTTAGAGGCCATTGTTGTACATATGATGTATATTATAGTGGATGCTTGGATATATATAGAGAGGAATTTCTTGCTCGATATGATAGTATGCTATCTGGTTGCTCTTTGTCTTAACATGTTGACTTATATTGGGTGACTGTCTTACTCTCACATGTTGATAAAGCCCTTATGATATGTACTTGACTACTAGGACTATGATGCAGATCATACTAGTGGGGCCAGGGTAGTCTATGAGTACATCCTATAATAGTTCCTAGTCGAGGATGTATCGAGACAGGGCATCGATGCTCCAGTGTAGACTAGCGTATGCATATCATGACCCATATGATGGGCGATGGATGATCCCACATCCATTGGTATGTAGCATCAAAGATGGTATATGGGTGCTCAGTGAAGACTGGGTACACTGAACGGACTCGCCGAGAACTCCTTATTGGTATTATACCTATCGTCAAATAGCAGTTCTCTGGTGACACTGGTACAGGTTAGTCTATAGACCTGAGATCGTCATAGAGTCTTGTGTGATTCCCACCGTGCTTTGATTTCCACCTTACCACGTTCATGAGAACGTGCAAAACGATGGCTTTTGGGTACAGTCCCGAATCACATGGAGGCAATGAGCGATAGGAGGGGTTTCGTCTCTCCCGGTATTGGGGGTTGATGTTGCGCTGTGTTCGATCGGCTATAACTGGAAGTCTCTGGCCAGGGCTGATATGGAGATATACTGGTAAGTGTTATCAGTAGTTTCTTGACCCGTTATGAGCCTTGCATCGACACGACTTATCGGTTACTGGGGTCTGACCTTTACCACCCCTGGACTGGATATGCGACATATCAAACGAAGAGACCGGACTGTACGGTAGTGTTACTGATTGGCTTTACAGGAGTTAGAGCAGACTTGCTTGTTGATCTTATGATCGTTCAATACCCGGATGACCGTTACGTTTAGCTGACCGCTTGCGGCTTGTTGGTGTTTGAAGTGATCATCACCTACTGCCGGCGTATTGACGAGTCTTTAGAGTCCTACATAGAGGTTTCCAGGCTCAAGCAAAATGGAGTAGGAGCACATATGTGATATGTGCGGGATTGAGATTGATACGCGTATGTGATACCGTATTCTATTCTAGCGATATGTGATATCGGCCGGTTATATGTGATATAGCCGGGTTATCAGATCAAGTGTTGATTCGATGAAATAATATATAATATATGCATATATATATATATTATATGCTCACTTAAATATTTATTATTCTCACTTATAATACATTTAACATATATGTGATATATGTTTATTGTATTGTTTTCTTTTGTTACATAAATATTATATATGTGATATATAATATTGTGACATGCTTGGTTATAAATGCAACTTGGGTTTATGAGAGTTAAACCATGCTAGGGTTAAGATTAGGGTTTATATTTATCATTAAGTAATTCAAAGATTGTGGATTTTTGTCATGGTTGAAGCTTGTAGAAGCTTGTAGTCTTCTTTGACTTTGTCCACTCTTTTTGTCTAGCTTAAGATATTTATCAACCATACCTTTAATCATAGCTCATGGTTAAGTCTCTACAAGGGTTAAGGATGATATACTTGACCCATGGTTCATTTCTAACCACATAACAATAATTCACCACTTGCTTCTTCTTCTTCTTCTTCATTGAAAAAAGCTTGCTAGATTTTTCATTTGCGATGAATGATTGTAAGAAATTAAAATAATAAAATGAGCAAAATTCCTACTTCATTATCCTCTTCTATATTAGACATATAGATTAGTGTGTTAGCTTCACTAATTCCATATTAGTGAAGAGAGAGCTTGAGTCCGTGTTTCCTCGACGTAGATCATCGTAGACTTTGAAGACTTCAAGCAAGGATGTATCGTATATCTTGTGGAGCTTCTTAAAAGTCTGGGAGTTCATGGATCGCAGCGAAGGGATCACTACTCGGAGCTTTTGAAGCGAAGGAACAGACCACAAAGGTTGTAATCCCTATCACTTAGATATAAAGTTGTTTACATGCAAAGTTAACCCTAATTCTCTAGTTCGATTACTTGGTTGGTTTGTTTAGCACCCTAAATTTTTAAATATAGGATGTTTGATACTTGCCAAAACCTTGCTAAGGTGCTAAGCTAACCCTACATATCCATGGTTCGGTTCGGTCAATAAAGATTGAATAGATTAAATATATGGATTCATGGATTCATATTGACTTGTTATATTGTAGATTGTACATGAATCATATTCAAGTCAGATTATTATAATGAGACTCGGTTTGAGTCAGAACAATTAGAAAAAAAATTGTAGTCCTGAATTAGGTTTTGATGTTATTTGTAACCGCTGCACATGGGCGGTAGGATTTGTGTTTTTTTCAAAGACGATTACCGTGTTGATAACACCGTTTGTTAAGTTGTCTACCTTAGATAGGCAAGCGCCCATATCTCCGGCTCCCCGAGGCTCAAGAGACTGGTCCCGCTTAAACCTATATTTACTAGGGTCCTTAGGGTAATTTATAGAACTTGAGGGGGTTTTATGTAAAAATACTTTTTGTATAATTTTCAAAATACACCCCAAGTATTTAATTATCGTGTTTAGAGTTATCATAGATGTAGATTTTATATTTGTGATATTTCTAGTGAAAATAACCTAATTTCATAATATAGGGTATTTAATTGTAATATTTAACTTGTATGGAATTCATGGTATTTTCATGTAAAGTGATTCTTTTGACTTAGAAAAATTGGAATATTGATATTATAACAAAAATAGATATTTTGATAATATATATATATTTATATATTTAAAAAAAATTAATTTATTATTTTCTAGAAATCTCATTTTCTTAAGATATTCGTATTTTAAATCTCTCGAGACCGAATGCTCCTTGCGGAGGTCTGCATCTCGCACTACTAAGTCCAGGGATGTGCGATAATCTGTACCATCCCAGTCGGGTTCCCCAAAATGGGTTGTAGCGGCGCTTTGCAAAGATTTATAAAAATACGTAATCTTATAGAAAACGGTTTTAATAGTAAAGGTAGTTTTGTGTAAAACGGTATTTTCCGAATCTATATTTCCCAAAAGGTATTGTGCTATGTTGCATATGAGTGTTGTGAGGAGGTAGGTCATTACTTCGTGATCTAATTAAAGGTATAGCAAGATTTATGATGTTTTAAAGTCGAAACTAAACTACATGGTATTTTACAGAAAAAGTACGATGAAAGTTGCAATATGAAATATTTTGCTATGAAACTTGTTCAACATATTTTATTAATGATTAATAATCAAGATGTAAGAGTTTAGTATGGTTGTATTTGAGGAAATTTGATCTTTTTAAAGAAAACCGAATCGGAAGTCGGATTAACTTCGCTTCCGTCGGGTTTTAGTTTTACAAATTTTTAGAATGGAATAGAGAAGGGGAGGAGGGATTTATGGGTTTAGAATCAAGAGAAGAGGGAGAGGAAGTCGTAGGAGGCGCCGGTGCATCATTTTGTCGCCGGGAGCTCCTAGGGTCGTCGTCGGAAGATCGCCGGAGTTTTGCCCTTCGCTAACTCCACTTGTACACAAATTTCTAAAGGAATTTCTTAAGAGTTTGGACAGAATTGTGAGTGAGGGGTGTGTGTTTAGGGGTGGTATTTATAGGGTAAAACTAGGGTTAAGATATGTGAAAGGGTGAGAAAGAAAAATATATTAAATTGTATTAAAAATTGGATTTAATGGATTTATTAAAGGCTCTGTTACTGATCCAAGAATTTAAACTATACAGGAGTGATGGGGAGCTCAAGAGACACAAGTTTCATGTTGGGAGAATCGGAGTCGGCACGGAATCGGCCGGCGCTGCCGGCCGATTCGGCCGATCCGCTGGCCCGATCCAACCGAGTCGGGCCGGGGTCAGTCATCGTGGGTCCGCCGTCGGTTGGTCTACTCCCTGGGATATTTTGTTTTATATGTGTAGTGGGGTTTCACGGGTTTAGCACGCGTAGACTCTTGGAATTCTAAAAATTTAGAAAGAAATCAATATTAAAAATAATGTGGGTGATGTGATTTGAACTCTAGTGCTTTGGTTCAGCAATGCAAGGTCTTACCAATGAGCTACAAGCTCCTTCTTGCTATTAAAAAGCAAAACAAACTTATATCTTGTGCTCAGGCAAAAATAGCTCTTTCTGTATTTTTTTGAAAAATTGTACAGAAAGTTGTACAGAAAGCTTAGGGTAGTTACATCCACCTCCCCGACGAGCCCAGACCTCCTCATCTCCTCAACTCCATCTCCATTAGCCAAGCTCCTCTTCAACAATCACCGTCACGCCATCATCAGAGCCGCCTCCTATACTCCCCAACACCGAGCCCACACCACTGCACCCAAGCCCACTGCCACACTCGCCGCCGGATCCACGACGCCGCTGCACCTCACCGTCGTTGCCACAACACTCGTGCCCGCCTCCACGCCAGTGCTGAGCCGCCCCAAGTCTGCCCGAGCTCCGAGGCGAGCCATCATCTCGTTGTTGACACATGATCATTCCACTGTTCAGTGTCTTGAAGGTGCTGCGGCCTTGTTGTTGTTGTCGACGCTGCCCGTGCGTGCCGTGCTCGTGCCATTCGCTGTCGTCATTGCTGTCTTCGCCAGGCAAGTTAAACCCTTTCTTTACATGCTTTATACACACACACTACCAATAACAACATTAAAAATTAATTATATATTTTGGAGTCTGATAAATATTGTGAAGCGCATTTGTGTGTTATACGACGATTGTAACAACCCTAATTTTCCTATACAATTTTTTTCAAATATTTTTTTCAAAATTCATAAAGGGGTATTTTAGCATGAGCACAAGATATAAGTAATTATTTTGCTTTTTAATTTCAAGTTAAAAAAATGTAACAACTCCATTTTTAGTGTATAAAAATTTGCTTAAAAATTAATGTATACTTAGGGTATTTACATTTTCTGTGACTACTTTAAGTAATTAAATAGCTCCATAATTACAAGAAGGAGCTTGTGGCACATTGGTAATACCTTGCACTGCTGAATCAAGCCACTAGAGTTCAAATCACATACCCCACATTATTTTTAATATTATTTCTTTTTAAATTTTTAGAAGTTCAAAAGTCAACACGTGCTAATTCCCAAAAACCCCACTACCCACGAAAAAGTGACTGTACCAGGGGGATCACCAACCGTCGCCTCGGATTTCGGCAGCCTGACTCGGCCGGTGGACCGGCCGACTCTGGCCGCCGCCGCCGGCCGGAGTTGCCGATTAGGTCGAGTCCCCAACAGTGAAGTTGTGCCTTTTGAGCTCCCCTACCCCCCCTGTATACTTTATTTCTGCAGACCATTTCCAGAGACCCTTTAAATCCCATTAAACCCTATTTTTAATACAATTTATTACATTTTTCAATACACCCCTTCACCTAACCCTAACCCCAGCCTTACCCTATAAATATCAACCCTACACACTACCCCCTCACCCCAAAACTCTGAGCCAACTCTCAAGAAATCACAAGAAACCCTTGTGTGCAATCGAAGTGAGCGAAAGGTGAAGCTCCGGCGGAAATTCTGACGACGACTCTAGGAGCTCCTGGCGACGAAACGACGCACCGGCGACTCCTCCCGATCCTTCTCCCTCTCCTAGTTGTCCTAAACCCGTAAGTGTAGGGTGTTTTTCGTCACCCCATTGAGATGGGAATACGCGCGCGCTTGTCAGGCGTACTACAGATTCCCCCTGCCTAGGGTAGGCCGGGGTTTATTGATTGTGGGGATCCGAATCTCCGGCAGCTGCGGACTAAGCTGCCGTTAATTACCCCTCGTCTTTGGGGCGGGGGAACCTCCGATTAACGGGTTAAACTGGTCATGCGAACTCAATGTGCAGTGTATGTGTGTTCTGTTTTGAAAAGGGGGTTTTGGATATATCGGGAGCCACGCAGAGTTTTTACGGGGGTCCCGCTACCCGGATAGCGGGCTGGGGGTCAAGGGGGCTAGCAGCCCCCTTGCGGGGTGCGGGGCAGCGCCCCGTTAGAAATTTTTTTCTAACAGGGACAGTGTCGTGGAGTGCGTGTGTGCACAAATTTGTATACATATGTATATATGTATGCATATATAAGTAAAGGGGAAAAAGACATCCAAAGGATGCGTGGGCCAGCGCCTAGAGCGCTGTGCGCTAAGGTGCTGTGCGCTCAGGCGCGCGCGCGCCACGTGTCGACACGTGGGCAACTTGCGCATGAGCGCTGCGCGCAGGTGCGCAAGCGCGCGCGCGCCACGTGTCGGCACGTGGGCGTTTTGCGCAAGAGCGCTGCGCGTAGGTGCGCAAGCGCGCGCGCGCCACGTGTCGGCACACGAGCGCTTTGCGCACTTGCGCAAGCGCGCCACGTGTCGTCACGCGGGCGCTTTGCGCACTTGCGCAAGCGCGTAGGTGCGCAAGCGCGCGCGCCACGTGTCGGCACGCGGGCGCTTTGCGCACTTGCGCAAGCGCGCGCCACGTGTCGGCACGCGGGCGCTTTGCGCACTTGCGCAAGCGCGCAGGTGCGCAAGCGCGCGCCACGTGTCGGCACGCGGGCGCTTTGCGCACTTGCGCTGCGCGCCGGAGAGGACAAGAGGCTTTTAGCCTAAAAAGATTTCTCTGAAGAGAAATCAAAGAGGAGTTGGACTCCTGAGTGTTTTTCTTCTTTCTTTGGGGTTTAGTGAAAGATGTTCTTCTTCTTCCTCCTGTTGTTTGGCCGGATCTTGAAGATCAAGGGATGTGAGATATCAAAATCTCTCCTTTTTGGGATCTGATGGGAGATCTGAGTTCCCCTTTGTGGGTTTTGTGGTGGAAAACTACTTAGTTTTGGAAAAGAAAGAGTAAAACTCTCGATTTAATTCAAAAGAATTGAGAAGGTTTAGAACCTTGTAGAAGGAGCAAGAGGCACAAAGAACCCTAATTTTTTTGGGGAATGAAAAAGTGTTTTTTTTTATTCATCATGTTGCCTTTTATAGGCTTACATATTTGCATATAGCCCCTTGGGCTTTACAAAAATGGCATTTTAGCCATCCCATGGCTCATGTGCCATTTTATTTTTGCACATAAGCCACGGGCTTACAAAATATTGGCTTTATGCCCATTTTGCATACATTCATGTATAAAAAATTACATAAAAATTATTTATTACATGATTTTGTTGTTGGCATGAGGAGGCTGGTCGCGGGCTCGACTTGGGCATGGGTCCGCTTGACCTGGGCTTGGGCCCACCTAGCTTGGGGGTTGACCTTGACTTTGACTCGGTCAACCGGGGTGTAAATTTTTACCCCAACAAATTGCCCCCCATCAATAAATGCACACCACATATGTAGGTCGTGTGCATGAAATTGATGGATCTTCTTTCACGTGGAGGCGACTTGATTTGGTTCCCACTTTTTGGGATGCCGTGCCCTTTTTACGACATGGACGGTCGACGCTTGACGCGTCTCCGAGACGGAGTGTCCGTGTTGGACGTTTCCCTGATGCGGAGTGTCTGTATTGGACATTTCCCCGATGCAGAGTGTCACTTGCTAACGTGTCCCCAGCACGGAATGATCTGGTTCCTGCTTTGTAGGAAGCCTGCACTGCCATTTTTGCGACGTGGACGGTCGACGCTCTGTTACGAAGCGATTTGGGTTCCCAATTTGCGGGAGTCTGCACTACCCTTTTTGCGACATAGACGGTCGACGCTCTGTTACGAAGCGATTTGGGTTCCCAATTTGCGGGAGCCTGCACTGCCCTTTTTGCGACATAGACGGCCGATACTCTTGACGCGTCTCCAAGACGGAGTGTCCATGGTAGACGTTTCCCTGGCCCGGAGCGATCTGGTTCCTTCTTTGTAGGAAGCCTGCACTGCCATTTTTGCGACGTGGACGGTCGACGCTTGACGCGTCTCCGAGACGGAGTGTCCGTGGTAGACGTTTCCCTGACCCCGAGTGATTTGGTTCCCGATTTGTGGGGAGCCTGCACTGCCCGTTTTGTGACATGGACGGTCGACACTTGACGCGTCTCCGAGACGGAGTGTCCGTGGTAGACGTTTCCCTGGCCCGGAGCGATCTGGTTCCTTCTTTGTAGGAAGCCTGCACTGCCATTTTTGCGACGTGGACGGCCGACGCTTTGATCCGAAGCGATTTGGTAGACGTGTCCCCGGCACGGAGTGTCGCTGGTCGACGTTTCCCCGAGACGGAGTGTCTGTTGTCGATGTGCCCCCGGCACGGAGTGTCTGCTTGACGTTTCCCCGAGGCGGAGTATCGGCTGGTTGACGTTTCCTCGAGGCGGAGTGTCGCTGATGGACTTTTCCCCGGCGCGGAGTGTCGGGTTGACTTTTCCCCGGCACGGAGTGTCGCTGATCGACTTTTCCCCGGCGCGGAGTGTCGGGTTGACTTTTTCCCGGCACGGAGTGTCGCTGACGGACTTTTCCCTGGCGCGGAGTGTCGGGTCGACTTTTCCCCGGCACAGAGTGTCGCTGATCGACTTTTCCCCGGCGCGGAGTGTCGCTGATCGACTTTTCCCCGGCGCGGAGTGTCGGGTTGACTTTTTCCCGGCACGGAGTGTCGCTGACGGACTTTTCCCCGGCGCGGAGTGTCGGGTTGACTTTTCCCCGGCACGGAGTGTCACTGATCGACTTTTCCCCGGCGCGGAGTGTCGGGTTGACTTTTCCCCGGCACGGAGTGTCGCTGATCGACTTTTCCCCGGCGCGGAGTGTCAGGTTGACTTTTCCCCGGCACGGAGTGTCGCTGATCGACTTTTCCCCGGCGCGGAGTGTCGGGTTGACTTTTCCCCGGCACGGAGTGTCGCTGATCGACTTTTCCCCGGCGCGGAGTGTCGGGTTGACTTTTCCCCGGCACGGAGTGTCGCTGATCGACTTTTCCCCGGCGCGGAGTGTCGGGTTGACTTTTCCCCGGCACGGAGTGTCGCTGATGGACTTTTCCCCGGCGCGGAGCGTCGGGTTGACTTTTCCCCGGCGCGGAGTGTCGCTGATGGACTTTTCCCCGGCGCGGAGCGTCGGGTTGACTTTTCCCCGGCACGGAGTGTCGCTGATCGACTTTTCCCCGGCGCGGAGTGTCGGGTTGACTTTTCCCCGGCACGGAGTGTCGCTGATCGACTTTTCCCCGGCGCGGAGTGTCGGGTTGACTTTTCCCCAGCACGGAGTGTCGCTGATCGACTTTTCCCCGGCGCGGAGTGTCGGGTTGACTTTTCCCCGGCACGGAGTGTCGCTGATCGACTTTTCCCCGGCGCGGAGTGTCGGGTTGACTTTTCCCCGGCGCGGAGTGTCGCTGATGGACTTTTCCCCGGCGCGGAGTGTCGCTGGTTGACTTTTCCCCGCCACGGAGTGTCGCTGATGGACTTTTCCCCGGCGCGGAGTGTCGCTGGTTGACTTTTCCCCGGCACGGAGTGTCGCTGATGGACTTTTCCCCGGCGCGGAGTGTCGAGTTGACTTTTCCCCGGCACGGAGTGTCGCTGATGGACTTTTCCCCGGCGCGGAGTGTCGCTGATCGACTTTTCCCCGGCGCGGAGTGTCAAGTTGACTTTTCCCCGGCACGGAGTGTCGCTGATGGACTTTTCCCGGGCGCGGAGCGTCAGGTTGACTTTTCCCCGGCACGGAGTGTCGCTGATCGACTTTTCCCCGGCGCGGAGTGTCGCTGGTTGATTTGATTCCGAGGCGAAGCATAATTCCGGCAGGGAAGGTAGATATCCCGAGGCGAAGCATGATTTCGACACGGGGTAAATTCTGGGACAGAGCATGATTCCGCCGTAGAGGTTGTTGGTTTGATTTGATTTGGGTTGACATCAGCATCGCTACATTGGAATATGGTACCAAGAGCGAATCTTCATTTGTCATGAGAGGGTTTGAGGGTTTTTGTTTTGGTCGGCATCTGCATTGCTGCACTGGAAGAATGCCACGAGCAACTCATCATTTTCCTCGGAAGGATTTGGGAATTGGTTTTTGTTTGGCATCAGTATCGCTACACCGGAATATGGTACCAGGAGCGAATCATCAATTGTGCTTGCTTATCAAGAAGCGATGACTTAGGAGACAGGTTTTAGGTCCCTATCACCTAAGACTTTTCAATTTTGTGAGCCGTAAGGGTCTCATAAAGCGTTTTCTCCCTACAGATCGTAAGGATCCCGTAAGTGCATTTTCTCCTTGGGAGTCGTGGGGACTCCCAAGCGTGTTGCTCCTTTGTGAGTCGTAAGGATCTCACGCGGGAATTTCTCCTCACAAAGTCGAGAGGACTTTGCGAGTGCATTTACTCCTCTCTTTTTTTACGAGTTTGCGCCCTTTCGGGTTTTCACAAACTCGCCGGCAGTCCTGCTGTTTTTACTCACGGAGCCCTTCCGGGTTTTCATCCGTGCCCGTTTTGCTTGTGAACATACCGTTCTTTTCTTCTTCTTTTTCTTTTCTTTTTCTTTTTTTTTTCTTTCTTTTCTTTTTTTTTTTGCGGAGAGATCGGGATTGTTTTACGCCCATGGATTGTATACGGTTTTGCAGGATGTGTGATCCAGACCGTAGGGCCAGAAACATTTCAGGACTTTGTTGGCGTCTGCATCGCTGCACTTGAGTGTAGTACCAGGAGCGACTCATCATTCGCCGTTGGTATAAGATTTGGAATTTGGTTGGCGTCTGCATCGCTGCACTGGAATATGGTACCAGGAGCGACTCATCATTCGCCGTTGGGGATTGGGGAGCGAATTTGGTTAGCGTCTGCATCGCTGCACTGGAATATGGTACCAGGAGCGACTCATCATTCGCCTCTTGGTGCATGGGGTTTGGAATTTGGTTGGCGTCTGCATCGCTGCACTGGAATATGGTACCAGGAGCGACTCATCATTCGCCACTTGGGGACTGGGGAGCGATGGCTTAAGAGACAGGTTTAGATCCCTATCGCCTAAGGCTTTTCAATTTTATGGGCCGTGAGGGTCCCATAAAGGTATTTTCTCCCTGCAAGTCGTAAGGATCCCGCAGGTGTACGTTCTCCTTAGGAGTCGTGAGGACTCCCAAGTGTGTTTTTCCTTCATGGGTCGTAAGGATCCCACAAAGGTTTGTTCTCCTCATGTATCGTGAGGACATATGAGTGGATTTCCCTCGTTCCCAGTTTAATGACTTAGAGGTCGACTGTTTCCAGTTTTAAAGACGTGGAGGTCTATTGTTTCCAGTTTAACGACTTAGAGGTCTTCTGTTCCCAGTTTAAAGACTTAGAGGTCTGTTGTTTCCAGTTTAACGACATAGAGGTCATCTGTTTCCATTTTAACGACTTGGAGGTCATCTGTTTCCAGTTTAACGACTTGGAGGTCATCTGTTTCCAGTTTTAAAGACGTGGGGGTCCTCTGTTTCCAGTTTAAAGACTTAGGGGTCTGTTGTGCCCAGTTTAACGACTTAGCGGTCATCTGTTTCCAGTTTAACGACTTGGAGGTCATCTGTTTCCAGTTTAACGACTTGGAGGTCATCTGTTTCCAGTTTAACGACTTAGGGGTCTGTTGTTTCCAGTTTAATGACGTAGAGGTCATTTGTTTCCAGTTTAACGACTTGGTAGTCAGCTGTTTCCAGTTTAAAGACTTAGAGGTCTGTTGTTTCCAGTTTAACGACTTGGAGGTCATATGTTTCCAGTTTTAAAGACGTGGGGGTCATCTGTTTCCAGTTTTAAAGACGTGGGGGTCCTCTGTTTCCAGTTTAAAGACTTAGGGGTCTGTTGTGCCCAGTTTAACGACTTAGCGGTCATCTGTTTCCAGTTTAACGACTTGGAGGTCATCTATTTCCAGTTTAACGACTTGGAGGTCATCTGTTTCCAGTTTAACGACTTAGGGGTCTGTTGTGCCCAGTTTAACGACTTAGCGGTCATCTGTTTCCAATTTAAAGACTTGGAGGTCATCTGTTTCCAGTTTTAAAGACGTGGGGGTCCTCTGTTTCCAGTTTAAAGACTTAGGGGTCATTTGTTTCCAGTTTAACGACTTGGAGGTCATCTGTTTCCAGTTTTAAAGACGTGGGGGTCCTCTGTTTCCAGTTTAACGACTTGGAGGTCATATGTTTCCAGTTTAACGACTTGGAGGTCATCGGTTTCCAGTTTAACGACTTGGAGGTCTATTGGATTGATTTGGAATTTTGGGATAGGGGGCCGGCATCAGCGTTGTTAAGACTGAAGCACATGTGCCAGGACACATTAGTGGGTCTTCCTAATGGAGCACAATTCCGAGGGCGGAGGCCAACCGTTGGACTGGTGATTGCAGTGGGGCATGGTTATGCTGAGAATTATTTGAGCCCATGGATTGTATACGGCAGTCAATTTGGGGACCAGCCGTAGGGCCGGAAAATTTCGGGAAATTGGATCTTTGTTGGCGTCAGTATCGTTACACTGGGATATGGTACCAGGAGTGACTCATCATTCGCCGTTGCTTTGTTTTGTTTATTTTTTTTTTGTTTTACCGCGATTGCTCTATCATTTCAGCTCTTCTTATCGCAAAAGGTCGCGATTGCCCAATCATTTCGGCTATTTATTCGCGGTTGCCCTATCATTTCGGCTTTATTTTCATCTTTATTTTACTCGCTGATTTTTATTGCGAGTTGCCCTATCATTTCGGCTTTTCTTTATTTTTCTTTTATTTACACATTTTTTTTTATTTACATATATATTTATATATTTTTACATTCCCAGTTTAATGACTTAGAGGTCAATTATTCCCAGTTTAGTGACATGGTGGTCAATTGTTCCCAGTTTAATGACGTGGTGGTCAGCGGGTGTTCCCAGTTTAACGACGTGGTGGTCCTTTTTGCTTATCCCAGCTCCTTGAACTTTGATCTTGGCGGAGCTGTGTTGATGACCTAGCTCTGTGGCTTGCCGATACATCCGAGAATTGTGAGGTTTTTCCCAGCTTAAATTGGTCCTCTGCCCAATCTTTGAAAATATAGCAGTCTTCGATGGTATGACCCACCACTCTATGATATGGGCAGTATATGGGATTGCCGGTCATGTTCATTTCCTGTGGCCTCTTTGGAACAGGTAGTTGCAGACCGTTGTTCAAGGCGTCCATGAATATTTTGCGGACTTCATCCCTCCTGAAGGAGTATACCTTCTTCGTTCTTTCCATTGGGGTAGGTGCCTTTACTGATGTTGGTCCTCGAGGCCGATCGGTCTTTGGTTCGCCCCTTTCAAATAATGGCACATGTCTGGGAGGATTAGGTTCCCGAAAGGCTTCGGTCTCCATTTGCATGAAATCGGCGGTCGTAGCTTGACTGTTTGCTAACGCGCCTTTAGACAGTTCTATCTCTCCCGCCATGTATTGCCTTTCGACCCAATCTTTGAAGACGAAGCAGTCCTCAATGGCATGACCTATCACCCTGTGATACGGGCAATATTCTGGGTCGTCGGTCATATTCGCTTCTTGCGGTCTCTTTGATTCTGGCAGTTGTAGACCGTTTCTTAGGGCGTCCTTGAATATCTTGTGGACTTTTTCCCTCTTGAAGGAATATACTTTTTCCAGCTTCTCTTTCAGAGGCGATTCCCCCCCGGCGTATGTATCGGAGGGACTGGAGGCTGATTGCGGCCGTTTCTCACGAAAGCGCTCCGCTTTTAGATTTAAAGGGATATCAGTTGGCTGCTCCCGGGTACCAATCCCTGGCTCATGAGCCAAAATTTGATTCTGCTGTAATTGCAACCGGGCGACTTGGGTCGCGAGATCTGCCACAACGTTTGCCAGCTCGTCGACTTTGGAATAGACCTCAGCCATCTTCTCATCCCTGTCCTGAAATTGCCTTTGAAGCCATTGGAATAATGCTTGTTCTGTAGTTCCAGTTATGACAACCGGGTAATCTTTATTGCCTGAGCTCAATTCCGCAGGAACCACGGGCTCCTCTGGCTTATCGGCCTGAGCGGGCTCTTCTTCAATTAGATCGCGCCGATGCTGGGTAGGGTCAACCATTTCATCACCATGGTTGTGAAGAAGAGGAGGGTTCGTTCGTTCATATCCGGCCATGTAGACAGTGTGGATAACACATTCAGCCATTCTTTCATCACTGGCAGCTGGTTTCGTGGAGCGGTCCGGGCTTTGGAAATTCATAAATTTTAACATGGCCAGAGCCCTAGCCCTTTTGTTGGCTCTATATCTGAGCCGCTTCTGCCTCAGCTTCTCTGCCTTAAGCGCTTGGCAGGCTTCTGCTCTTTGGGAGGCCATTGTGAGTTGATTAGTGGGGAGCTTAGAAAAGCCACCCGATCGAGCAGTTGTCGGGGGTACCGCTGGAGCTTGCCCGAGATGCCCAGTTGCTTCGTTGACGTTGATGGCCATGCCCCCAGCTGGGGCCAAGGAAATTCGTTCAGACACCGACTTGCGTTTGGGTTGGGGCGCCCTTGAGATCACCACATTTGGTCTCCTGCCTTTCGAGACCGGTTTGTCTGCCACCGGGGCTTGAGGAGCTGGGATGGCGCCAACTGGCATGAACAAAATAGAGCCGAATGGTAGCAACGGCTCCTCCCATTGTCGCCCGAGGCTGGCCGGAAGGACCGTCCTAGAGTCTATCCTCATCGTGTAGGAGACGGGAGCTGAGTTCATCGTCGAAGACATCGTCGAAAGGTGATTGCTTGAAGATCTGCATGAAAAAAACATTATTTTTAGTATAAATATAGGTATGTACAATGATTGAGTTCGCATGAACGCTTAACCCGAAATATGGGAGGAGAGATTTGTCCCACCGGGCGTGCCAGAATCTGTAGGGTGTTTTTCGTCACCCCATTGAGATGGGAATACGCGCGCGCTTGTCAGGCGTACTACAGATTCCCCCTGCCTAGGGTAGGCCGGGGTTTATTGATTGTGGGGATCCGAATCTCCGGCAGCCGCGGACTAAGCTGCCGTTAATTACCCCTCGTCTTTGGGGCGGGGGAACCTCCGATTAACGGGTTAAACTGGTCATGCGAACTCAATGTGCAGTGTACGTGTGTTCTGTTTTGAAAGGGGGGTTTTGGATATATCGGGAGCCACGCAGAGTTTTTACGGGGGTTTTGAAAGGGGGATTTTTCATTTGCGATGAATGATTGTAAGAAATTAAAATAATAAAATGAGCAAAATTCCTACTTCATTATCCTCTTCTATATTAGACATATAGATTAGTGTGTTAGCTTCACTAATTCCATATTAGTGAAGAGAGAGCTTGAGTCCGTGTTTCCTCGACGTAGATCATCGTAGACTTTGAAGACTTCAAGCAAGGATGTATCGTATATCTTGTGGAGCTTCTTAAAAGTCTGGGAGTTCATGGATCGCAGCGAAGGGATCACTACTCGGAGCTTTTGAAGCGAAGGAACAGACCACAAAGGTTGTAATCCCTATCACTTAGATATAAAGTTGTTTACATGCAAAGTTAACCCTAATTCTCTAGTTCGATTACTTGGTTGGTTTGTTTAGCACCCTAAATTTTTAAATATAGGATGTTTGATACTTGCCAAAACCTTGCTAAGGTGCTAAGCTAACCCTACATATCCATGGTTCGGTTCGGTCAATAAAGATTGAATAGATTAAATATATGGATTCATGGATTCATATTGACTTGTTATATTGTAGATTGTACATGAATCATATTCAAGTCAGATTATTATAATGAGACTCGGTTTGAGTCAGAACAATTAGAAAAAAAATTGTAGTCCTGAATTAGGTTTTGATGTTATTTGTAACCGCTGCACATGGGCGGTAGGATTTGTGTTTTTTTCAAAGACGATTACCGTGTTGATAACACCGTTTGTTAAGTTGTCTACCTTAGATAGGCAAGCGCCCATATCTCCGGCTCCCCGAGGCTCAAGAGACTGGTCCCGCTTAAACCTATATTTACTAGGGTCCTTAGGGTAATTTATAGAACTTGAGGGGGTTTTATGTAAAAATACTTTTTGTATAATTTTCAAAATACACCCCAAGTATTTAATTATCGTGTTTAGAGTTATCATAGATGTAGATTTTATATTTGTGATATTTCTAGTGAAAATAACCTAATTTCATAATATAGGGTATTTAATTGTAATATTTAACTTGTATGGAATTCATGGTATTTTCATGTAAAGTGATTCTTTTGACTTAGAAAAATTGGAATATTGATATTATAACAAAAATAGATATTTTGATAATATATATATATTTATATATTTAAAAAAAATTAATTTATTATTTTCTAGAAATCTCATTTTCTTAAGATATTCGTATTTTAAATCTCTCGAGACCGAATGCTCCTTGCGGAGGTCTGCATCTCGCACTACTAAGTCCAGGGATGTGCGATAATCTGTACCATCCCAGTCGGGTTCCCCAAAATGGGTTGTAGCGGCGCTTTGCAAAGATTTATAAAAATACGTAATCTTATAGAAAACGGTTTTAATAGTAAAGGTAGTTTTGTGTAAAACGGTATTTTCCGAATCTATATTTCCCAAAAGGTATTGTGCTATGTTGCATATGAGTGTTGTGAGGAGGTAGGTCATTACTTCGTGATCTAATTAAAGGTATAGCAAGATTTATGATGTTTTAAAGTCGAAACTAAACTACATGGTATTTTACAGAAAAAGTACGATGAAAGTTGCAATATGAAATATTTTGCTATGAAACTTGTTCAACATATTTTATTAATGATTAATAATCAAGATGTAAGAGTTTAGTATGGTTGTATTTGAGGAAATTTGATCTTTTTAAAGAAAACCGAATCGGAAGTCGGATTAACTTCGCTTCCGTCGGGTTTTAGTTTTACAAATTTTTAGAATGGAATAGAGAAGGGGAGGAGGGATTTATGGGTTTAGAATCAAGAGAAGAGGGAGAGGAAGTCGTAGGAGGCGCCGGTGCATCATTTTGTCGCCGGGAGCTCCTAGGGTCGTCGTCGGAAGATCGCCGGAGTTTTGCCCTTCGCTAACTCCACTTGTACACAAATTTCTAAAGGAATTTCTTAAGAGTTTGGACAGAATTGTGAGTGAGGGGTGTGTGTTTAGGGGTGGTATTTATAGGGTAAAACTAGGGTTAAGATATGTGAAAGGGTGAGAAAGAAAAATATATTAAATTGTATTAAAAATTGGATTTAATGGATTTATTAAAGGCTCTGTTACTGATCCAAGAATTTAAACTATACAGGAGTGATGGGGAGCTCAAGAGACACAAGTTTCATGTTGGGAGAATCGGAGTCGGCACGGAATCGGCCGGCGCTGCCGGCCGATTCGGCCGATCCGCTGGCCCGATCCAACCGAGTCGGGCCGGGGTCAGTCATCGTGGGTCCGCCGTCGGTTGGTCTACTCCCTGGGATATTTTGTTTTATATGTGTAGTGGGGTTTCACGGGTTTAGCACGCGTAGACTCTTGGAATTCTAAAAATTTAGAAAGAAATCAATATTAAAAATAATGTGGGTGATGTGATTTGAACTCTAGTGCTTTGGTTCAGCAATGCAAGGTCTTACCAATGAGCTACAAGCTCCTTCTTGCTATTAAAAAGCAAAACAAACTTATATCTTGTGCTCAGGCAAAAATAGCTCTTTCTGTATTTTTTTGAAAAATTGTACAGAAAGTTGTACAGAAAGCTTAGGGTAGTTACATCCACCTCCCCGACGAGCCCAGACCTCCTCATCTCCTCAACTCCATCTCCATTAGCCAAGCTCCTCTTCAACAATCACCGTCACGCCATCATCAGAGCCGCCTCCTATACTCCCCAACACCGAGCCCACACCACTGCACCCAAGCCCACTGCCACACTCGCCGCCGGATCCACGACGCCGCTGCACCTCACCGTCGTTGCCACAACACTCGTGCCCGCCTCCACGCCAGTGCTGAGCCGCCCCAAGTCTGCCCGAGCTCCGAGGCGAGCCATCATCTCGTTGTTGACACATGATCATTCCACTGTTCAGTGTCTTGAAGGTGCTGCGGCCTTGTTGTTGTTGTCGACGCTGCCCGTGCGTGCCGTGCTCGTGCCATTCGCTGTCGTCATTGCTGTCTTCGCCAGGCAAGTTAAACCCTTTCTTTACATGCTTTATACACACACACTACCAATAACAACATTAAAAATTAATTATATATTTTGGAGTCTGATAAATATTGTGAAGCGCATTTGTGTGTTATACGACGATTGTAACAACCCTAATTTTCCTATACAATTTTTTTCAAATATTTTTTTCAAAATTCATAAAGGGGTATTTTAGCATGAGCACAAGATATAAGTAATTATTTTGCTTTTTAATTTCAAGTTAAAAAAATGTAACAACTCCATTTTTAGTGTATAAAAATTTGCTTAAAAATTAATGTATACTTAGGGTATTTACATTTTCTGTGACTACTTTAAGTAATTAAATAGCTCCATAATTACAAGAAGGAGCTTGTGGCACATTGGTAATACCTTGCACTGCTGAATCAAGCCACTAGAGTTCAAATCACATACCCCACATTATTTTTAATATTATTTCTTTTTAAATTTTTAGAAGTTCAAAAGTCAACACGTGCTAATTCCCAAAAACCCCACTACCCACGAAAAAGTGACTGTACCAGGGGGATCACCAACCGTCGCCTCGGATTTCGGCAGCCTGACTCGGCCGGTGGACCGGCCGACTCTGGCCGCCGCCGCCGGCCGGAGTTGCCGATTAGGTCGAGTCCCCAACAGTGAAGTTGTGCCTTTTGAGCTCCCCTACCCCCCCTGTATACTTTATTTCTGCAGACCATTTCCAGAGACCCTTTAAATCCCATTAAACCCTATTTTTAATACAATTTATTACATTTTTCAATACACCCCTTCACCTAACCCTAACCCCAGCCTTACCCTATAAATATCAACCCTACACACTACCCCCTCACCCCAAAACTCTGAGCCAACTCTCAAGAAATCACAAGAAACCCTTGTGTGCAATCGAAGTGAGCGAAAGGTGAAGCTCCGGCGGAAATTCTGACGACGACTCTAGGAGCTCCTGGCGACGAAACGACGCACCGGCGACTCCTCCCGATCCTTCTCCCTCTCCTAGTTGTCCTAAACCCGTAAGTGTAGGGTGTTTTTCGTCACCCCATTGAGATGGGAATACGCGCGCGCTTGTCAGGCGTACTACAGATTCCCCCTGCCTAGGGTAGGCCGGGGTTTATTGATTGTGGGGATCCGAATCTCCGGCAGCTGCGGACTAAGCTGCCGTTAATTACCCCTCGTCTTTGGGGCGGGGGAACCTCCGATTAACGGGTTAAACTGGTCATGCGAACTCAATGTGCAGTGTATGTGTGTTCTGTTTTGAAAAGGGGGTTTTGGATATATCGGGAGCCACGCAGAGTTTTTACGGGGGTCCCGCTACCCGGATAGCGGGCTGGGGGTCAAGGGGGCTAGCAGCCCCCTTGCGGGGTGCGGGGCAGCGCCCCGTTAGAAATTTTTTTCTAACAGGGACAGTGTCGTGGAGTGCGTGTGTGCACAAATTTGTATACATATGTATATATGTATGCATATATAAGTAAAGGGGAAAAAGACATCCAAAGGATGCGTGGGCCAGCGCCTAGAGCGCTGTGCGCTAAGGTGCTGTGCGCTCAGGCGCGCGCGCGCCACGTGTCGACACGTGGGCAACTTGCGCATGAGCGCTGCGCGCAGGTGCGCAAGCGCGCGCGCGCCACGTGTCGGCACGTGGGCGTTTTGCGCAAGAGCGCTGCGCGTAGGTGCGCAAGCGCGCGCGCGCCACGTGTCGGCACACGAGCGCTTTGCGCACTTGCGCAAGCGCGCCACGTGTCGTCACGCGGGCGCTTTGCGCACTTGCGCAAGCGCGTAGGTGCGCAAGCGCGCGCGCCACGTGTCGGCACGCGGGCGCTTTGCGCACTTGCGCAAGCGCGCGCCACGTGTCGGCACGCGGGCGCTTTGCGCACTTGCGCAAGCGCGCAGGTGCGCAAGCGCGCGCCACGTGTCGGCACGCGGGCGCTTTGCGCACTTGCGCTGCGCGCCGGAGAGGACAAGAGGCTTTTAGCCTAAAAAGATTTCTCTGAAGAGAAATCAAAGAGGAGTTGGACTCCTGAGTGTTTTTCTTCTTTCTTTGGGGTTTAGTGAAAGATGTTCTTCTTCTTCCTCCTGTTGTTTGGCCGGATCTTGAAGATCAAGGGATGTGAGATATCAAAATCTCTCCTTTTTGGGATCTGATGGGAGATCTGAGTTCCCCTTTGTGGGTTTTGTGGTGGAAAACTACTTAGTTTTGGAAAAGAAAGAGTAAAACTCTCGATTTAATTCAAAAGAATTGAGAAGGTTTAGAACCTTGTAGAAGGAGCAAGAGGCACAAAGAACCCTAATTTTTTTGGGGAATGAAAAAGTGTTTTTTTTTATTCATCATGTTGCCTTTTATAGGCTTACATATTTGCATATAGCCCCTTGGGCTTTACAAAAATGGCATTTTAGCCATCCCATGGCTCATGTGCCATTTTATTTTTGCACATAAGCCACGGGCTTACAAAATATTGGCTTTATGCCCATTTTGCATACATTCATGTATAAAAAATTACATAAAAATTATTTATTACATGATTTTGTTGTTGGCATGAGGAGGCTGGTCGCGGGCTCGACTTGGGCATGGGTCCGCTTGACCTGGGCTTGGGCCCACCTAGCTTGGGGGTTGACCTTGACTTTGACTCGGTCAACCGGGGTGTAAATTTTTACCCCAACAAATTGCCCCCCATCAATAAATGCACACCACATATGTAGGTCGTGTGCATGAAATTGATGGATCTTCTTTCACGTGGAGGCGACTTGATTTGGTTCCCACTTTTTGGGATGCCGTGCCCTTTTTACGACATGGACGGTCGACGCTTGACGCGTCTCCGAGACGGAGTGTCCGTGTTGGACGTTTCCCTGATGCGGAGTGTCTGTATTGGACATTTCCCCGATGCAGAGTGTCACTTGCTAACGTGTCCCCAGCACGGAATGATCTGGTTCCTGCTTTGTAGGAAGCCTGCACTGCCATTTTTGCGACGTGGACGGTCGACGCTCTGTTACGAAGCGATTTGGGTTCCCAATTTGCGGGAGTCTGCACTACCCTTTTTGCGACATAGACGGTCGACGCTCTGTTACGAAGCGATTTGGGTTCCCAATTTGCGGGAGCCTGCACTGCCCTTTTTGCGACATAGACGGCCGATACTCTTGACGCGTCTCCAAGACGGAGTGTCCATGGTAGACGTTTCCCTGGCCCGGAGCGATCTGGTTCCTTCTTTGTAGGAAGCCTGCACTGCCATTTTTGCGACGTGGACGGTCGACGCTTGACGCGTCTCCGAGACGGAGTGTCCGTGGTAGACGTTTCCCTGACCCCGAGTGATTTGGTTCCCGATTTGTGGGGAGCCTGCACTGCCCGTTTTGTGACATGGACGGTCGACACTTGACGCGTCTCCGAGACGGAGTGTCCGTGGTAGACGTTTCCCTGGCCCGGAGCGATCTGGTTCCTTCTTTGTAGGAAGCCTGCACTGCCATTTTTGCGACGTGGACGGCCGACGCTTTGATCCGAAGCGATTTGGTAGACGTGTCCCCGGCACGGAGTGTCGCTGGTCGACGTTTCCCCGAGACGGAGTGTCTGTTGTCGATGTGCCCCCGGCACGGAGTGTCTGCTTGACGTTTCCCCGAGGCGGAGTATCGGCTGGTTGACGTTTCCTCGAGGCGGAGTGTCGCTGATGGACTTTTCCCCGGCGCGGAGTGTCGGGTTGACTTTTCCCCGGCACGGAGTGTCGCTGATCGACTTTTCCCCGGCGCGGAGTGTCGGGTTGACTTTTTCCCGGCACGGAGTGTCGCTGACGGACTTTTCCCTGGCGCGGAGTGTCGGGTCGACTTTTCCCCGGCACAGAGTGTCGCTGATCGACTTTTCCCCGGCGCGGAGTGTCGCTGATCGACTTTTCCCCGGCGCGGAGTGTCGGGTTGACTTTTTCCCGGCACGGAGTGTCGCTGACGGACTTTTCCCCGGCGCGGAGTGTCGGGTTGACTTTTCCCCGGCACGGAGTGTCACTGATCGACTTTTCCCCGGCGCGGAGTGTCGGGTTGACTTTTCCCCGGCACGGAGTGTCGCTGATCGACTTTTCCCCGGCGCGGAGTGTCAGGTTGACTTTTCCCCGGCACGGAGTGTCGCTGATCGACTTTTCCCCGGCGCGGAGTGTCGGGTTGACTTTTCCCCGGCACGGAGTGTCGCTGATCGACTTTTCCCCGGCGCGGAGTGTCGGGTTGACTTTTCCCCGGCACGGAGTGTCGCTGATCGACTTTTCCCCGGCGCGGAGTGTCGGGTTGACTTTTCCCCGGCACGGAGTGTCGCTGATGGACTTTTCCCCGGCGCGGAGCGTCGGGTTGACTTTTCCCCGGCGCGGAGCGTCGGGTTGACTTTTCCCCGGCACGGAGTGTCGCTGATCGACTTTTCCCCGGCGCGGAGTGTCGGGTTGACTTTTCCCCGGCACGGAGTGTCGCTGATCGACTTTTCCCCGGCGCGGAGTGTCGGGTTGACTTTTCCCCAGCACGGAGTGTCGCTGATCGACTTTTCCCCGGCGCGGAGTGTCGGGTTGACTTTTCCCCGGCACGGAGTGTCGCTGATCGACTTTTCCCCGGCGCGGAGTGTCGGGTTGACTTTTCCCCGGCGCGGAGTGTCGCTGATGGACTTTTCCCCGGCGCGGAGTGTCGCTGGTTGACTTTTCCCCGCCACGGAGTGTCGCTGATGGACTTTTCCCCGGCGCGGAGTGTCGCTGGTTGACTTTTCCCCGGCACGGAGTGTCGCTGATGGACTTTTCCCCGGCGCGGAGTGTCGAGTTGACTTTTCCCCGGCACGGAGTGTCGCTGATGGACTTTTCCCCGGCGCGGAGTGTCGCTGATCGACTTTTCCCCGGCGCGGAGTGTCAAGTTGACTTTTCCCCGGCACGGAGTGTCGCTGATGGACTTTTCCCGGGCGCGGAGCGTCAGGTTGACTTTTCCCCGGCACGGAGTGTCGCTGATCGACTTTTCCCCGGCGCGGAGTGTCGCTGGTTGATTTGATTCCGAGGCGAAGCATAATTCCGGCAGGGAAGGTAGATATCCCGAGGCGAAGCATGATTTCGACACGGGGTAAATTCTGGGACAGAGCATGATTCCGCCGTAGAGGTTGTTGGTTTGATTTGATTTGGGTTGACATCAGCATCGCTACATTGGAATATGGTACCAAGAGCGAATCTTCATTTGTCATGAGAGGGTTTGAGGGTTTTTGTTTTGGTCGGCATCTGCATTGCTGCACTGGAAGAATGCCACGAGCAACTCATCATTTTCCTCGGAAGGATTTGGGAATTGGTTTTTGTTTGGCATCAGTATCGCTACACCGGAATATGGTACCAGGAGCGAATCATCAATTGTGCTTGCTTATCAAGAAGCGATGACTTAGGAGACAGGTTTTAGGTCCCTATCACCTAAGACTTTTCAATTTTGTGAGCCGTAAGGGTCTCATAAAGCGTTTTCTCCCTACAGATCGTAAGGATCCCGTAAGTGCATTTTCTCCTTGGGAGTCGTGGGGACTCCCAAGCGTGTTGCTCCTTTGTGAGTCGTAAGGATCTCACGCGGGAATTTCTCCTCACAAAGTCGAGAGGACTTTGCGAGTGCATTTACTCCTCTCTTTTTTTACGAGTTTGCGCCCTTTCGGGTTTTCACAAACTCGCCGGCAGTCCTGCTGTTTTTACTCACGGAGCCCTTCCGGGTTTTCATCCGTGCCCGTTTTGCTTGTGAACATACCGTTCTTTTCTTCTTCTTTTTCTTTTCTTTTTCTTTTTTTTTTCTTTCTTTTCTTTTTTTTTTTGCGGAGAGATCGGGATTGTTTTACGCCCATGGATTGTATACGGTTTTGCAGGATGTGTGATCCAGACCGTAGGGCCAGAAACATTTCAGGACTTTGTTGGCGTCTGCATCGCTGCACTTGAGTGTAGTACCAGGAGCGACTCATCATTCGCCGTTGGTATAAGATTTGGAATTTGGTTGGCGTCTGCATCGCTGCACTGGAATATGGTACCAGGAGCGACTCATCATTCGCCGTTGGGGATTGGGGAGCGAATTTGGTTAGCGTCTGCATCGCTGCACTGGAATATGGTACCAGGAGCGACTCATCATTCGCCTCTTGGTGCATGGGGTTTGGAATTTGGTTGGCGTCTGCATCGCTGCACTGGAATATGGTACCAGGAGCGACTCATCATTCGCCACTTGGGGACTGGGGAGCGATGGCTTAAGAGACAGGTTTAGATCCCTATCGCCTAAGGCTTTTCAATTTTATGGGCCGTGAGGGTCCCATAAAGGTATTTTCTCCCTGCAAGTCGTAAGGATCCCGCAGGTGTACGTTCTCCTTAGGAGTCGTGAGGACTCCCAAGTGTGTTTTTCCTTCATGGGTCGTAAGGATCCCACAAAGGTTTGTTCTCCTCATGTATCGTGAGGACATATGAGTGGATTTCCCTCGTTCCCAGTTTAATGACTTAGAGGTCGACTGTTTCCAGTTTTAAAGACGTGGAGGTCTATTGTTTCCAGTTTAACGACTTAGAGGTCTTCTGTTCCCAGTTTAAAGACTTAGAGGTCTGTTGTTTCCAGTTTAACGACATAGAGGTCATCTGTTTCCATTTTAACGACTTGGAGGTCATCTGTTTCCAGTTTAACGACTTGGAGGTCATCTGTTTCCAGTTTTAAAGACGTGGGGGTCCTCTGTTTCCAGTTTAAAGACTTAGGGGTCTGTTGTGCCCAGTTTAACGACTTAGCGGTCATCTGTTTCCAGTTTAACGACTTGGAGGTCATCTGTTTCCAGTTTAACGACTTGGAGGTCATCTGTTTCCAGTTTAACGACTTAGGGGTCTGTTGTTTCCAGTTTAATGACGTAGAGGTCATTTGTTTCCAGTTTAACGACTTGGTAGTCAGCTGTTTCCAGTTTAAAGACTTAGAGGTCTGTTGTTTCCAGTTTAACGACTTGGAGGTCATATGTTTCCAGTTTTAAAGACGTGGGGGTCATCTGTTTCCAGTTTTAAAGACGTGGGGGTCCTCTGTTTCCAGTTTAAAGACTTAGGGGTCTGTTGTGCCCAGTTTAACGACTTAGCGGTCATCTGTTTCCAGTTTAACGACTTGGAGGTCATCTATTTCCAGTTTAACGACTTGGAGGTCATCTGTTTCCAGTTTAACGACTTAGGGGTCTGTTGTGCCCAGTTTAACGACTTAGCGGTCATCTGTTTCCAATTTAAAGACTTGGAGGTCATCTGTTTCCAGTTTTAAAGACGTGGGGGTCCTCTGTTTCCAGTTTAAAGACTTAGGGGTCATTTGTTTCCAGTTTAACGACTTGGAGGTCATCTGTTTCCAGTTTTAAAGACGTGGGGGTCCTCTGTTTCCAGTTTAACGACTTGGAGGTCATATGTTTCCAGTTTAACGACTTGGAGGTCATCGGTTTCCAGTTTAACGACTTGGAGGTCTATTGGATTGATTTGGAATTTTGGGATAGGGGGCCGGCATCAGCGTTGTTAAGACTGAAGCACATGTGCCAGGACACATTAGTGGGTCTTCCTAATGGAGCACAATTCCGAGGGCGGAGGCCAACCGTTGGACTGGTGATTGCAGTGGGGCATGGTTATGCTGAGAATTATTTGAGCCCATGGATTGTATACGGCAGTCAATTTGGGGACCAGCCGTAGGGCCGGAAAATTTCGGGAAATTGGATCTTTGTTGGCGTCAGTATCGTTACACTGGGATATGGTACCAGGAGTGACTCATCATTCGCCGTTGCTTTGTTTTGTTTATTTTTTTTTTGTTTTACCGCGATTGCTCTATCATTTCAGCTCTTCTTATCGCAAAAGGTCGCGATTGCCCAATCATTTCGGCTATTTATTCGCGGTTGCCCTATCATTTCGGCTTTATTTTCATCTTTATTTTACTCGCTGATTTTTATTGCGAGTTGCCCTATCATTTCGGCTTTTCTTTATTTTTCTTTTATTTACACATTTTTTTTTTATTTACATATATATTTATATATTTTTACATTCCCAGTTTAATGACTTAGAGGTCAATTATTCCCAGTTTAGTGACATGGTGGTCAATTGTTCCCAGTTTAATGACGTGGTGGTCAGCGGGTGTTCCCAGTTTAACGACGTGGTGGTCCTTTTTGCTTATCCCAGCTCCTTGAACTTTGATCTTGGCGGAGCTGTGTTGATGACCTAGCTCTGTGGCTTGCCGATACATCCGAGAATTGTGAGGTTTTTCCCAGCTTAAATTGGTCCTCTGCCCAATCTTTGAAAATATAGCAGTCTTCGATGGTATGACCCACCACTCTATGATATGGGCAGTATATGGGATTGCCGGTCATGTTCATTTCCTGTGGCCTCTTTGGAACAGGTAGTTGCAGACCGTTGTTCAAGGCGTCCATGAATATTTTGCGGACTTCATCCCTCCTGAAGGAGTATACCTTCTTCGTTCTTTCCATTGGGGTAGGTGCCTTTACTGATGTTGGTCCTCGAGGCCGATCGGTCTTTGGTTCGCCCCTTTCAAATAATGGCACATGTCTGGGAGGATTAGGTTCCCGAAAGGCTTCGGTCTCCATTTGCATGAAATCGGCGGTCGTAGCTTGACTGTTTGCTAACGCGCCTTTAGACAGTTCTATCTCTCCCGCCATGTATTGCCTTTCGACCCAATCTTTGAAGACGAAGCAGTCCTCAATGGCATGACCTATCACCCTGTGATACGGGCAATATTCTGGGTCGTCGGTCATATTCGCTTCTTGCGGTCTCTTTGATTCTGGCAGTTGTAGACCGTTTCTTAGGGCGTCCTTGAATATCTTGTGGACTTTTTCCCTCTTGAAGGAATATACTTTTTCCAGCTTCTCTTTCAGAGGCGATTCCCCCCCGGCGTATGTATCGGAGGGACTGGAGGCTGATTGCGGCCGTTTCTCACGAAAGCGCTCCGCTTTTAGATTTAAAGGGATATCAGTTGGCTGCTCCCGGGTACCAATCCCTGGCTCATGAGCCAAAATTTGATTCTGCTGTAATTGCAACCGGGCGACTTGGGTCGCGAGATCTGCCACAACGTTTGCCAGCTCGTCGACTTTGGAATAGACCTCAGCCATCTTCTCATCCCTGTCCTGAAATTGCCTTTGAAGCCATTGGAATAATGCTTGTTCTGTAGTTCCAGTTATGACAACCGGGTAATCTTTATTGCCTGAGCTCAATTCCGCAGGAACCACGGGCTCCTCTGGCTTATCGGCCTGAGCGGGCTCTTCTTCAATTAGATCGCGCCGATGCTGGGTAGGGTCAACCATTTCATCACCATGGTTGTGAAGAAGAGGAGGGTTCGTTCGTTCATATCCGGCCATGTAGACAGTGTGGATAACACATTCAGCCATTCTTTCATCACTGGCAGCTGGTTTCGTGGAGCGGTCCGGGCTTTGGAAATTCATAAATTTTAACATGGCCAGAGCCCTAGCCCTTTTGTTGGCTCTATATCTGAGCCGCTTCTGCCTCAGCTTCTCTGCCTTAAGCGCTTGGCAGGCTTCTGCTCTTTGGGAGGCCATTGTGAGTTGATTAGTGGGGAGCTTAGAAAAGCCACCCGATCGAGCAGTTGTCGGGGGTACCGCTGGAGCTTGCCCGAGATGCCCAGTTGCTTCGTTGACGTTGATGGCCATGCCCCCAGCTGGGGCCAAGGAAATTCGTTCAGACACCGACTTGCGTTTGGGTTGGGGCGCCCTTGAGATCACCACATTTGGTCTCCTGCCTTTCGAGACCGGTTTGTCTGCCACCGGGGCTTGAGGAGCTGGGATGGCGCCAACTGGCATGAACAAAATAGAGCCGAATGGTAGCAACGGCTCCTCCCATTGTCGCCCGAGGCTGGCCGGAAGGACCGTCCTAGAGTCTATCCTCATCGTGTAGGAGACGGGAGCTGAGTTCATCGTCGAAGACATCGTCGAAAGGTGATTGCTTGAAGATCTGCATGAAAAAAACATTATTTTTAGTATAAATATAGGTATGTACAATGATTGAGTTCGCATGAACGCTTAACCCGAAATATGGGAGGAGAGATTTGTCCCACCGGGCGTGCCAGAATCTGTAGGGTGTTTTTCGTCACCCCATTGAGATGGGAATACGCGCGCGCTTGTCAGGCGTACTACAGATTCCCCCTGCCTAGGGTAGGCCGGGGTTTATTGATTGTGGGGATCCGAATCTCCGGCAGCCGCGGACTAAGCTGCCGTTAATTACCCCTCGTCTTTGGGGCGGGGGAACCTCCGATTAACGGGTTAAACTGGTCATGCGAACTCAATGTGCAGTGTACGTGTGTTCTGTTTTGAAAGGGGGGTTTTGGATATATCGGGAGCCACGCAGAGTTTTTACGGGGGTTTTGAAAGGGGGATTTTTCATTTGCGATGAATGATTGTAAGAAATTAAAATAATAAAATGAGCAAAATTCCTACTTCATTATCCTCTTCTATATTAGACATATAGATTAGTGTGTTAGCTTCACTAATTCCATATTAGTGAAGAGAGAGCTTGAGTCCGTGTTTCCTCGACGTAGATCATCGTAGACTTTGAAGACTTCAAGCAAGGATGTATCGTATATCTTGTGGAGCTTCTTAAAAGTCTGGGAGTTCATGGATCGCAGCGAAGGGATCACTACTCGGAGCTTTTGAAGCGAAGGAACAGACCACAAAGGTTGTAATCCCTATCACTTAGATATAAAGTTGTTTACATGCAAAGTTAACCCTAATTCTCTAGTTCGATTACTTGGTTGGTTTGTTTAGCACCCTAAATTTTTAAATATAGGATGTTTGATACTTGCCAAAACCTTGCTAAGGTGCTAAGCTAACCCTACATATCCATGGTTCGGTTCGGTCAATAAAGATTGAATAGATTAAATATATGGATTCATGGATTCATATTGACTTGTTATATTGTAGATTGTACATGAATCATATTCAAGTCAGATTATTATAATGAGACTCGGTTTGAGTCAGAACAATTAGAAAAAAAATTGTAGTCCTGAATTAGGTTTTGATGTTATTTGTAACCGCTGCACATGGGCGGTAGGATTTGTGTTTTTTTCAAAGACGATTACCGTGTTGATAACACCGTTTGTTAAGTTGTCTACCTTAGATAGGCAAGCGCCCATATCTCCGGCTCCCCGAGGCTCAAGAGACTGGTCCCGCTTAAACCTATATTTACTAGGGTCCTTAGGGTAATTTATAGAACTTGAGGGGGTTTTATGTAAAAATACTTTTTGTATAATTTTCAAAATACACCCCAAGTATTTAATTATCGTGTTTAGAGTTATCATAGATGTAGATTTTATATTTGTGATATTTCTAGTGAAAATAACCTAATTTCATAATATAGGGTATTTAATTGTAATATTTAACTTGTATGGAATTCATGGTATTTTCATGTAAAGTGATTCTTTTGACTTAGAAAAATTGGAATATTGATATTATAACAAAAATAGATATTTTGATAATATATATATATTTATATATTTAAAAAAAATTAATTTATTATTTTCTAGAAATCTCATTTTCTTAAGATATTCGTATTTTAAATCTCTCGAGACCGAATGCTCCTTGCGGAGGTCTGCATCTCGCACTACTAAGTCCAGGGATGTGCGATAATCTGTACCATCCCAGTCGGGTTCCCCAAAATGGGTTGTAGCGGCGCTTTGCAAAGATTTATAAAAATACGTAATCTTATAGAAAACGGTTTTAATAGTAAAGGTAGTTTTGTGTAAAACGGTATTTTCCGAATCTATATTTTCCAAAAGGTATTGTGCTATGTTGCATATGAGTGTTGTGAGGAGGTAGGTCATTACTTCGTGATCTAATTAAAGGTATAGCAAGATTTATGATGTTTTAAAGTCGAAACTAAACTACATGGTATTTTACAGAAAAAGTACGATGAAAGTTGCAATATGAAATATTTTGCTATGAAACTTGTTCAACATATTTTATTAATGATTAATAATCAAGATGTAAGAGTTTAGTATGGTTGTATTTGAGGAAATTTGATCTTTTTAAAGAAAACCGAATCGGAAGTCGGATTAACTTCGCTTCCGTCGGGTTTTAGTTTTACAAATTTTTAGAATGGAATAGAGAAGGGGAGGAGGGATTTATGGGTTTAGAATCAAGAGAAGAGGGAGAGGAAGTCGTAGGAGGCGCCGGTGCATCATTTTGTCGCCGGGAGCTCCTAGGGTCGTCGTCGGAAGATCGCCGGAGTTTTGCCCTTCGCTAACTCCACTTGTACACAAATTTCTAAAGGAATTTCTTAAGAGTTTGGACAGAATTGTGAGTGAGGGGTGTGTGTTTAGGGGTGGTATTTATAGGGTAAAACTAGGGTTAAGATATGTGAAAGGGTGAGAAAGAAAAATATATTAAATTGTATTAAAAATTGGATTTAATGGATTTATTAAAGGCTCTGTTACTGATCCAAGAATTTAAACTATACAGGAGTGATGGGGAGCTCAAGAGACACAAGTTTCATGTTGGGAGAATCGGAGTCGGCACGGAATCGGCCGGCGCTGCCGGCCGATTCGGCCGATCCGCTGGCCCGATCCAACCGAGTCGGGCCGGGGTCAGTCATCGTGGGTCCGCCGTCGGTTGGTCTACTCCCTGGGATATTTTGTTTTATATGTGTAGTGGGGTTTCACGGGTTTAGCACGCGTAGACTCTTGGAATTCTAAAAATTTAGAAAGAAATCAATATTAAAAATAATGTGGGTGATGTGATTTGAACTCTAGTGCTTTGGTTCAGCAATGCAAGGTCTTACCAATGAGCTACAAGCTCCTTCTTGCTATTAAAAAGCAAAACAAACTTATATCTTGTGCTCAGGCAAAAATAGCTCTTTCTGTATTTTTTTGAAAAATTGTACAGAAAGTTGTACAGAAAGCTTAGGGTAGTTACATCCACCTCCCCGACGAGCCCAGACCTCCTCATCTCCTCAACTCCATCTCCATTAGCCAAGCTCCTCTTCAACAATCACCGTCACGCCATCATCAGAGCCGCCTCCTATACTCCCCAACACCGAGCCCACACCACTGCACCCAAGCCCACTGCCACACTCGCCGCCGGATCCACGACGCCGCTGCACCTCACCGTCGTTGCCACAACACTCGTGCCCGCCTCCACGCCAGTGCTGAGCCGCCCCAAGTCTGCCCGAGCTCCGAGGCGAGCCATCATCTCGTTGTTGACACATGATCATTCCACTGTTCAGTGTCTTGAAGGTGCTGCGGCCTTGTTGTTGTTGTCGACGCTGCCCGTGCGTGCCGTGCTCGTGCCATTCGCTGTCGTCATTGCTGTCTTCGCCAGGCAAGTTAAACCCTTTCTTTACATGCTTTATACACACACACTACCAATAACAACATTAAAAATTAATTATATATTTTGGAGTCTGATAAATATTGTGAAGCGCATTTGTGTGTTATACGACGATTGTAACAACCCTAATTTTCCTATACAATTTTTTTCAAATATTTTTTTTCAAAATTCATAAAGGGGTATTTTAGCATGAGCACAAGATATAAGTAATTATTTTGCTTTTTAATTTCAAGTTAAAAAAATGTAACAACTCCATTTTTAGTGTATAAAAATTTGCTTAAAAATTAATGTATACTTAGGGTATTTACATTTTCTGTGACTACTTTAAGTAATTAAATAGCTCCATAATTACAAGAAGGAGCTTGTGGCACATTGGTAATACCTTGCACTGCTGAATCAAGCCACTAGAGTTCAAATCACATACCCCACATTATTTTTAATATTATTTCTTTTTAAATTTTTAGAAGTTCAAAAGTCAACACGTGCTAATTCCCAAAAACCCCACTACCCACGAAAAAGTGACTGTACCAGGGGGATCACCAACCGTCGCCTCGGATTTCGGCAGCCTGACTCGGCCGGTGGACCGGCCGACTCTGGCCGCCGCCGCCGGCCGGAGTTGCCGATTAGGTCGAGTCCCCAACAGTGAAGTTGTGCCTTTTGAGCTCCCCTACCCCCCCTGTATACTTTATTTCTGCAGACCATTTCCAGAGACCCTTTAAATCCCATTAAACCCTATTTTTAATACAATTTATTACATTTTTCAATACACCCCTTCACCTAACCCTAACCCCAGCCTTACCCTATAAATATCAACCCTACACACTACCCCCTCACCCCAAAACTCTGAGCCAACTCTCAAGAAATCACAAGAAACCCTTGTGTGCAATCGAAGTGAGCGAAAGGTGAAGCTCCGGCGGAAATTCTGACGACGACTCTAGGAGCTCCTGGCGACGAAACGACGCACCGGCGACTCCTCCCGATCCTTCTCCCTCTCCTAGTTGTCCTAAACCCGTAAGTGTAGGGTGTTTTTCGTCACCCCATTGAGATGGGAATACGCGCGCGCTTGTCAGGCGTACTACAGATTCCCCCTGCCTAGGGTAGGCCGGGGTTTATTGATTGTGGGGATCCGAATCTCCGGCAGCTGCGGACTAAGCTGCCGTTAATTACCCCTCGTCTTTGGGGCGGGGGAACCTCCGATTAACGGGTTAAACTGGTCATGCGAACTCAATGTGCAGTGTATGTGTGTTCTGTTTTGAAAAGGGGGTTTTGGATATATCGGGAGCCACGCAGAGTTTTTACGGGGGTCCCGCTACCCGGATAGCGGGCTGGGGGTCAAGGGGGCTAGCAGCCCCCTTGCGGGGTGCGGGGCAGCGCCCCGTTAGAAATTTTTTTCTAACAGGGACAGTGTCGTGGAGTGCGTGTGTGCACAAATTTGTATACATATGTATATATGTATGCATATATAAGTAAAGGGGAAAAAGACATCCAAAGGATGCGTGGGCCAGCGCCTAGAGCGCTGTGCGCTAAGGTGCTGTGCGCTCAGGCGCGCGCGCGCCACGTGTCGACACGTGGGCAACTTGCGCATGAGCGCTGCGCGCAGGTGCGCAAGCGCGCGCGCGCCACGTGTCGGCACGTGGGCGTTTTGCGCAAGAGCGCTGCGCGTAGGTGCGCAAGCGCGCGCGCGCCACGTGTCGGCACACGAGCGCTTTGCGCACTTGCGCAAGCGCGCCACGTGTCGTCACGCGGGCGCTTTGCGCACTTGCGCAAGCGCGTAGGTGCGCAAGCGCGCGCGCCACGTGTCGGCACGCGGGCGCTTTGCGCACTTGCGCAAGCGCGCGCCACGTGTCGGCACGCGGGCGCTTTGCGCACTTGCGCAAGCGCGCAGGTGCGCAAGCGCGCGCCACGTGTCGGCACGCGGGCGCTTTGCGCACTTGCGCTGCGCGCCGGAGAGGACAAGAGGCTTTTAGCCTAAAAAGATTTCTCTGAAGAGAAATCAAAGAGGAGTTGGACTCCTGAGTGTTTTTCTTCTTTCTTTGGGGTTTAGTGAAAGATGTTCTTCTTCTTCCTCCTGTTGTTTGGCCGGATCTTGAAGATCAAGGGATGTGAGATATCAAAATCTCTCCTTTTTGGGATCTGATGGGAGATCTGAGTTCCCCTTTGTGGGTTTTGTGGTGGAAAACTACTTAGTTTTGGAAAAGAAAGAGAAACTCTCGATTTAATTCAAAAGAATTGAGAAGGTTTAGAACCTTGTAGAAGGAGCAAGAGGCACAAAGAACCCTAATTTTTTTGGGGAATGAAAAAGTGTTTTTTTTTATTCATCATGTTGCCTTTTATAGGCTTACATATTTGCATATAGCCCCTTGGGCTTTACAAAAATGGCATTTTAGCCATCCCATGGCTCATGTGCCATTTTATTTTTGCACATAAGCCACGGGCTTACAAAATATTGGCTTTATGCCCATTTTGCATACATTCATGTATAAAAAATTACATAAAAATTATTTATTACATGATTTTGTTGTTGGCATGAGGAGGCTGGTCGCGGGCTCGACTTGGGCATGGGTCCGCTTGACCTGGGCTTGGGCCCACCTAGCTTGGGGGTTGACCTTGACTTTGACTCGGTCAACCGGGGTGTAAATTTTTACCCCAACAGTAAGTCCCCATTCTATCTTCTCTATTCTATTCTAGAAATGCGGAATTACAAAACCCGACGGAATCGGAACAAATCCGATTTCCGATTCGGTTTCTTTATAAAACTTCACTTTTCTTTAATACAATTATGCTTGAACCTTTTCATGTTGACTCTTAAACACTAATCAACCATATTGATCAAGTTTCATAATCAAAAGTAATTGCTATTTCATTTTATCGTATTTTTCATTTAAATACCATATAGTTTCAATTCTACATTTAACATCACAAAACTTGCTATACATTTAAGTAGATCACGAGGTAATGATCTACCTCCTCACACACTCATATGCAACATAGCACAATACCCTCAGGAACATAGAATACGGGAAATCGACATCTTTACAACTAAATACCATAATTAATAAAAGCCGAAGTGTGATCGGCAGGTATCGAATGCTCGGCGATGGCCTGGCCTTTCACTGCCTTAAGAGGCTGATAGGTTATTGAGAACTCCATCAAAAGCAAAGCCCATTTAGCGAGTCGCCCCATCAATATGGCCTTTGACATCAAGTATTTGAGAGGATCCACCTTCGATATGAGACGGACTTCATGCGCCAATGCATAATGCCTGAGCTTTGTTATCGCGAAGATTAATCCCAGGCAGTGCTTTTCGATGGGAGAATAATTGCTTTCTGCCCCCAGCAGAACTCGACTCAAATAGTAGAGGGCTTTCTCCTTCCCTTGGTCGTTTTCTTGTGCCCATAATGCGCCTAAGGAACCTTCAAGGGCGGTCGTATAAAGAATGAGAGGCTTTCCCTTGACCGGAGCGGCCAGTACTGGCAGATTCTGCAGATATTGCTTGATTTCGTCCAGCGTGCTTTGGCATTTGTGATCCCAGACAAATGTGATTCCTTTCTTCATCAGGTGACTGTAAGGACGGCACTTGCCTGAGAGATTGGCTATGAATCGCCGGATATACGCGAGCTTCCCTTGGAGAGACCGCAATTGCTTGAGAGTCCTTGGCGGGGGCATTTCCATGATCGCTTTGATCTTTAACGGATCTATCTCGATGCCTCGGTGTCGGACGATGAATCCTAGGAATTTGCCTGAGGAAACACCGAACGCGCATTTGAGAGGGTTCATCTTCAAGTTGTATTGCCGGAGGCGTTGATACACGATTCTCAGATGCTCTAGATGTTCCTCGTATGATTTGCTTTTCACCACGAGGTCGTCGATATAGCATTCGACGATTTCATGTATGAGGTCATCGAAGATCTTCGTCATGGCCCTCTGATAGGTGGCACCGGTGTTCTTTAGACCGAAGGGCATCACCATGTAGCAGAATATACCCAAAGGGGTCCGGAAAGCAGTATGCTTCTGGTCTTCGGGACGCATCTTTATCTGATTGTATCCTGATGATCCGTCCATGAAGGAGAAAACCTCGTGAGTGGACGTATTGTCTATCATCAGCTCGGTGACCGGTACTGGGAAGTCGTCTTTCGGGCAGGCTTTATTGAGATACCGAAAGTCCACACATATGCGCACTGTCCCATTTTTCTTCATCACTGGGACGATGTTGGCAATCCAATCTGGATATTGGACCTCCTGGATGAAGCCAGAGTCGATTAGCTTTTTGACCTCGGCGTTGATGCTCGTCTCAAGCTTGAGCCGCATTCTTCTCGGCGCTTGTTTCATTGGCTTGGCGTTCGGAGATATCGCCAATCTGTGTACGGCTATTTCTGGATCTAGCCCCGGCATCTCGGAATAGTTCCATGCGAAACAATCTTTATGCTGCATAAGCACGTCTTTTAACGTAGCCACTCCTTCTTCGGACAGCAGCTCGTTGACGAATGTCGGCCGCGGATCACTTGCCGTCCCCAAATCAATTTTCTTGAGATCATCTGCAGTGGTATGTATTCCATCTTCCAGCTCTTTCGGCGCCGGTGGAAGCTCTGAGATCACCTCGTCATCATCGTTTTCGAAGCACCAGGGGAGGTTATCCATATTCTCGGGGTATTCTTTTGATAGCGTTATCACGTGACAGGTACGGGCTCGCTTCTAAGACCGATGTTGATTCGGCTCTACCCTTGTTGTATGCACGGCTTTGGGTTCATGCTTCTGCGGCGGGATTACACTCCAGCCGCTGGATAGAGCGAATTTGCCGAGCTGATATTGGTCTTTGACCCAGTTCTTGAAGGTGAAGCAGTCTTCAATAGGATGTCCTATTGCCCTATGATAGGAGCAATAGTCCGGATGAGAGACTTCGCCTGCTTGCTCGGGGTGTTTGGGTTCCGGGAGGGTAATCAGTTGATGTTTTATAGCAAGATCAACTATCTTCTTTGTCTTGTTCTGGGCAAAAGAGTACGCTCGACCCATCTTCTTTATAAGAGATGAATCTGGATTGCTTGGCTTCTGATCGCGTGGCTTCTTGGTCCCGCTTTGTCACTGTCGAACGCCTTTCCCATTCTTCAGTTTGTTTCTGCCTCTGCGTCGGGCCTTTTGCACAACGGGTTGATAGGGAGGAGCATTTTCATCTTTTGCAGCCTGTTGAAGAAGGCGCTGCGTCCTAGCTTTCTCGTAGATGGCCATTTCGCGATTATGGTCATTTCGAACCTTTTGACATGCTTCCTTTATAAGCTTGTCCATTTGTTCTTCAAATGACGGACTGGGCATTTTTACGTCGGGAGCTTTTTCTGGTTCAGGGTTAGCATTTTCCCAAAAAGCATCTCCCTCTTCATCAAAGTCATGTATGACATAGCAGTCGCGGAGTAATTCCCGATTCTTGGGTTGAACATACCCAAGTCCGGTTGTTTCCATTCTTTCGTTGGGCAATTTTCACTGAGTTCCAGGGACGTTCCAGATCCTGTTGTAGAATTGAGGTTGTCGAGTGGTTTGTTTGAAGGGTGCCCCTTGACGCTTCAATAGCCTTTTCAAGCCTTCAATGTAATATCTAGGCAGACGGATAGGCTGGAGCCTGTCGAGCGTAGAATCGGCGCCGTGCCAGATTTCCTTCTCCACTTTGGTTTTCCCAGATCGGTAGAATAGGATCGCCTTTTCACCTTCTCGCCTGGGAGGGATATAAAACGTTTGCAGCTCTTCCAAACTATAGGTATCAAGCGCGTCTAGTTCTTTATGATGTTTGGGCGGAACCATGGCAACTTGCAAACTTTGCTCTTCATCAGCGAATGTTTGTATTGAAGGCCGAGCAGAGAATATAGCATGGACCTCATCTTTCGAGTCGCTGCCAAAGATCAATATAGGAGCAGACGGTCCCGGCTTGTTGTACTGGGGTGGCCCTGAATAAACTATCTCTTCCTCTTCCTCGGTATCACTCCCGAAGACCGGAATGGTGGTGATAGCTTTGTTCTCCGATTTGTGACATCTCTCCGTGTCCTCGAAATCTGGCAAGAAGTAATTTGCATCTTCGTATTTTCGGACTTCGTTCACGGAGAATGGGTTTAGCTATCCTGTTACAGTATACTCGAGACCATCCTTGAAATACTTCATACACTGGTGTTGTGTAGAAGGGATGATGTTGTACTCGTGTAACCAAGGCCGGCCGAGCAAAGCATTATAGCAGGTCTTGGCGTCAATGACGTGAAATTTAATATCCGTGACAAGTAGCCCGAATCGTAACGTCGGTATCACAGACCCGAGAGTCCGTGATGACTGGGAGTCAAAACCGGAGATGGTGATTTTATCACGAGCGAGGTGCTAAACGCTCATGCAGATTTCCTTCAACACTCGCACGTTGAGGAGATTGACGGAAGACCCATTGTCGACCAGGATTTTGCCTATCTTGATATTGTGATAATATCCGGAGACATATAGGGAACGGTTGTGCTCGTACGTCCCAAGGAGGAGATCTTCATCGCCGAAGGTGATATCGGCTGTGTGTACTTCTTCAAGCTCGTCCTTCATCCTTTCTTCGGCGAGGAAAGCTTGGAATTGCTCTGGCTCTTATAACGCCTTGATCAATGAATCTCTTACTTCTTTTGATAGTAAAAGAGCGTCGAGAATGCTGAGCTGTGAGGGTAACTTCCTCAAGTGTGCAAGAATGTTGTAGTCCACCTTACTTTTTCTTGGCGGGTCCTTGGCGGTCAGCTCTTTCATGACTTGGTCATCTAGGGCGATATCTTCAGAGACCTTCTCTTTTCCTTTATCTTTTCTGTTCGCAGGTCTGAGATTCTTTTCTGGAAGTGTGCGATTGCGGAGCTGGATATTTTCGCAAGCTTTCGGTTCTTCCCCTTTTCCCAAAGTGGATTCTCTGAAGAGAGGGCCAAGAGTCATCTCTTCGTCGGAGTCGCTTCCGAAGGTGAGAACCTGCGATCCCCTGGCGCTGACCGTGCGACAGTTGCCAGTAATTCTTCTAAGCCCCTCGGTCGTATTTCTTCGCTCCCGATGAGTTTTGCGTTTCATCCGCTTGAAATGCTGCCGATGAGCGACATACCCTTGCCACCATCTTGTAAAAGCGTTGCACTCTTCGGTGGGGTGTGAAATCTTTCGATGATATAGACAGTAGCTAGGATGTGTTTCTCCTTCACCAAGAGCGTTCGCTTCGGGGGATGGCAGCTTCATCCCCATTGATATGGTTTTAGTAAACCTTTTCTTCGTCTTGGACTTGTTTTTATTCGTGACGGATGTACTTTGATCTGGAAGGAGTGTTTCAACTCTTTCGTCCAGCCGCCGGCGTTTGGCTTTCTCAAATATGGCCATCTCACGCTCCTGATCAGCTTTACTGTTCAGCAAAGCCTCATTTAGGAATGCGTTGATCATTTCGTCTGATAGCCCTGGGAGTTCCGGTTCAGGCTCTGCCCCCAGTCTCTCGGTGCAAGGAGGTTCTTTATTAGCTGTTGACGAATGAGAGATCATATGGCAACTTGCTACATAATCCTCAGATTCGTCCGACGAGTCTTCTCCATCATCTCCGTCTTCAAGGACGTGGCCGAGGAATTCTTGGAGCGTGATTGGAGTCCGCGCCTTCTGGTTGTACTCTTCCAGCGCGTCGATCTGTTTTTGTAGGTCCGTACGCTTATCGCCACGCTTCACGGGCTTTCTGGATTTCTTCTTCTTTTTCGAAGATTTCGACGGCTGGATATGAACACTTTGGTTATCACCACCTACCTTTGGAGTTGGGCGCGGCTTCAGCATCCCTTCAACGATTTCAGGTTCCAACGGGTTCTTCCACCTAATTGCTAGGCATATCTGGAGATCATTCAGCATCCTTTTGGTTTTGGCCGAAAGGGCCACTTCACATGGAGCTTCTTCAACAATAGAGCACGTTGCCCCCGGTGTATTCGTCTTTTTAGGAGTGTGCGGTTGTGGTGGGTTTACTTTCCACTTCATAGACAGCGCAAACTTGCCTTGTAGGTACTGATCCTCGATCCATCCCTTAAAGACGAAGCAATCTTCGATTGGATGGCTTACCGTTTGGTGGTAAGGACAATAATTGGGATTATTCGCTTCGCCGGGTTGCGATGGTCGCCTTGGATTCGGCAAATTGATAAGCCTGTTGCGCATCGCCAGCTTGAATAGTCTCTTCGTTTTATCTCATGGGAACGAGTAAGGACGCTTCATCTTCTCATTATAATAGCGTCGCCTCTCTTCCAGTTGATCCGCTAGCTTTGGGGCACTGGGCTGCTGTTGGGTGTTCGCAACGAAGATCGCCTTCCCTTTACCCTTTTCGTTCCACGGTTCCGGCTTCGGGGGAGATGGTCTATGACCCATCTGATCCATCTGGGCCAGCTTGTCGATTAGGGTCCAGAGTGCCCACGAACATCCCACTGCCGGCGCTTTTTCAATGTGTTGTTCGCACTTCGACCACAGGTTCCGCCATCGAATTGCGTACTGAACCCACGTCTCGCCCGGCTTCACCCAGGCATTGATTAATGCCATTATTGGGGTGCGTTCACTAGCGCTTGCGAATCGCTAGGTGAACAATAACTCCATTTCTGTGAAAGTTTTGACTGAGTCGTTTGGAAGTTCGGAGTACGACTAAAATGCCGTCTGCGATAAGCTGCCGACGAATTGGCGGAGCAAAAGTTTATCATCGCCACCAGTATTGCCACAGAGGGCCCTGAACTGAGCGACATGTTGATGGGGATTGCCTGTCCCCTTGTACACATGGAATTTCGGGATCGTGTAGCCCGGCGGGTACTTTATCTGATCATACCAGCCTGGATACGGTCGTCCAGTTCTAACAATTTGCCCAGCCGCTTCATTCGCCTGGTGAACTCATATCTGGTGAGCGATATAATCGTCCAGGGAGGCCTTGGAAATTGTCTCCTCCTTAGCTGTTGATAGAGCCGGCAGAGGGTTTGATGTTTCTCCTCTATCATCTTCAATTATCACTGGAGGATCTTCGGCTGGAGGGTCCTGCTGGATCATCATGCCCACTGTTTACCCCAATCAGAGCAAAGCTCTGTTCAAATTCCGAGGCGGGAGATGAAGCAACGCTTCATCTTCCCCCAATCAGAGCAAAGCTCTGCTTTGAAAATTTAATAAATGAAGCAACGCTTCAGTATATTTGCGCTGCGCAACACGCCACGTGTCAGGCGCAGATGCATCAGCGCAGCGCACCCAATCAGAACAAAGCTCTATTTAAAGAAAAATTAAAGGAAGCAATACTTCAGTTGCGCATGCACTGCGCTGCGCGACACGTGTCAGCGCAGATGCGCTCGCGCAGTTGCGCTGCGCGACACTTGTCAGCGCAGTTGCGCTGCGCTTTGCGCTGCGCGACACGTGTCAGCGCAGATGCGCTAGCGCAGTTGCGCTGTGCTGCGCGACACATGTCACGCGGTGGGGCATCTGCGCCAAACAGAATTAAATTTCTGAAAAAATCTTTTCTGTTCTTGTTAAAACAAGAAGATTTTCTTCTGCAAAGCAGAAGCCCTTGGATCAAAGATCCAACGGTGGGGAAAATTCCCCAAATCACTCAGAGAAAAATCTCTTTAACAAATTTAACTAATTTATGGGCACTATAAAAAGGATCCTAGGCCTCAATTAAAAGAACATTTTTTGCTTGGAAAAAAGCCAAGAGCTTCAAACAGAGAAAGAATTCTGAGAAAAAGCTCAAAGAAAAGAAAGGTAAAAACCTTCACGAGAGAAAAAGAAATCTCTTTTAATAAATCATTGATCTAAAAAACCAGATCAATGTTCTTCACATAATAAATAGTGCTTTGCACTTCTCATGAACCCCTGGTTCTTTAAAAAAAAAAACAAAACAACAAAACATAATAAATAGTGCTTTGCACTTTTATGAACCTCTGGTTCTTGAAACAAAAAAAGAAAAAACTTATTTTTCTTTGATCTAATTTAGATTAAGAAATCAAATAGTGCTTGGCACTTCTGTTCTTGAATCTAAAAGATTCTTAGTGCTCTGCACTTTCAAACTGCGCTATTGAGCTCTTAAGAGAGCGCCACGTGTCAGCTACAGAACCACTTGCGCTACGCGCTCTTGAAATAGAGCTTTGCTCTCTGGAATTGGCGCAACTCACCAGAGTGTGCCACGTGTCAGCAGCGCAACAGCGCAGCGCACTGCACTGTTGTGCTTGCGCTCACTAGAGCATGACACGTGTCATCACCATATGAGCTTGCGCTCCTTACTTGGCGCAAAGCGCCAGACAAATGTACTGCATTGCTTACAAAAGGGGCCAAGCCCAATTAAAGAAGGCCTAACAGGTCTAATAAAATGCAATGCATTATTTTTTTTTTTAAAAAGGGGGGAGGCAGAGCCCAAACCAAAATAGATGCTCTGCATCATAAATAAAGGGACAGAGCCCAAATCAAAAGCCTAGCAGGCCATAATAGAATGCAGTGCATTATTAAATATGGGCAAAGCCCTAGCATAGGCCTAATAGGCCAAAGATCAAGAAAAATGTTGAATATTCTCAACTGGACTTAACCCAATTTTGGCCGTAAGTCCTCAAATTAAATTGACTGAGCATAGCTCTCTCTTGAATCAATTTACATCTGGTTCGAGGGTACATCTCCGAACTCCTCTGACACACGTCGTTGTAATCATTCAACGTCGTCAGAGAGGTGACGGGTCCCGACGACCACACCCTTCAATATTGGACCGAAACGTCCCTAAACTAATATTGGACCGAAACGTCCCTAAACTAATATCGGACCGAGACGTCCTTAAACTAATATCGGACCGGAACGTCCTTAAACTAATGTTGGACCGGAACGTTCTTAAACTAATATTGGACCGAAACGTCCTTAAACTAATATTCGTCCCAAAATGGGGAATGTTGGACCGAGACGTCCTTAAACTAATATCGGACCGGAACGTCCTTAAACTAATGTCGGACCGAGACGTCCTTAAACTAATATCGGACCGAGACGTCCTTAAACTAATATCGGACCGAAACGTCCTTAAACTAATATTCGTCCCAAAATGGGGAATGTTGGACCGGAACGTCCTTAAACTAATATCGGACTGGAACGTCCTTAAACTAATATCGGACCACCACGTCCCTAAACTGGAATATGGACCACCACGTCCCCAAACTGGAGTATGGACCACCACGTCCCTAAACTGGAACAATAGAGCCTCCAAATGCTCTTTTACCGGATCTAAATGATCCCGTTTAAGTCGATCTTAGCCCCAAACACGACTAACGTATCCTTAAACATTCAAATGGATTATAAAATTCCAAATCATCTCTGGTTCGAGGGTACATCTCCGAGCTCCTCTGACACATGTCGTTGTAATCATTCAACGATATCAGAGAGGTGACGAGTCCTGACGACCATATATTAAATGGATCACTACGTTAAGTTGATCTTAGTCTAAAACAGGACTAACGTATCCTTAACGAGCGTTTAAGTTGATCTTAGCCGCAACGCGACTAATGCATCCTTAAACTAAAAACACCAAACCCAAATCTAAGTAAATACGGATTTGGACTAATCCACGTCCTACGGGCGACGGCATTATTCAGTCTCCGTATACAATCCACGGGCAACCACGAACAAAACAAACACACACGACACGAAGTGAAATTCTGGAGAAGGAGAAAGTTGTTACCGCGATGCGGTAGCGTAATTAACTGCAGGGGCTTGCGCCTGCAGGGAAGAGCGTCCCCACAATCAAAAACCCCTCAAGCGAGGGGGAATCTGACGAAGTCTGCTACATCGGCCGCATCCGTCTAAACCTCCGATACACGGTGCCATAAATCAACTTGGCATCTTCGGAGAGGTGGACGGATAAAACCAAATAGCATCTGCCCCAAATCTCAGCGTCAGGAGATCGCGGTCCTGTGCGCCGTCTTTCGGAGGGGAACAGATTCTGGCACGCCCGGTGGGACCTTTTTCTCTTTCCACTCTACACTTCGTGTGTCGTTTTCGCGAACCAATCGCGGTTTGTTAAATGGTTGTCTTCGGATTTCAAGTTACTAAGATTTGGTCTTTTGCCTGGCGCAGAACTCAAGATTCAATGGCCTTTAACTGCACCAACTGCTCGAAGTGCCACTGCAACGGACGCTCTACCTCACCGGGAGGTGTAGCATATGGGCCCCAAGCGGCTTCCTTCCTCGCTCTGCCGGTAGACCAGGTGACCCAAGCCACCACTGGCCTGTTTTTCGGGACCATGGTCCCACCTACAAGCTTCTCTATGCCGATACCTGCACCGGAAGTGAACAAGAAGTCGGTCTTCGACCGGCTCACTGCTACGACGGCCCATGTCAACGGGTCGCCCACCACCAAGCCAACAGCCTCTGTTTTTGCGAGGATGGATCAAAACTCTGAAGGGCCCGCTAAGAAGCCCAGGAACTCTAAAATGGCTGTCCCAAGGAGGGCAACGGCCGCTGCTCCGGAAGTCGTTAAGGCGACTTCTCCCATCAAAGAGTCAGTCTTTTCAAGACTGACGATTCCTGCTCCTGCCCCTACACGAAGATCTGTCTTTGACAGACTGGATATTACCCCGCAAGGAACAACCTCAGTTTTTAAGAGGTTAACACCAGTAGCGCCTCAGCCGGACAAAGGGCGAAAAGAAGACGTCTCTATCTCCGAGCCAGTCCCAACGGCTCGTCATGCTAGACGTCGCCATTGGCGACGAGTAAGAAAGGCAGGGGGCAACTCCCCCTCAGGGCTAACTCCACCCCTCCAATAGTGGAGATCAACGCTGCTGTTCCAACTGGGAACAACTTTGAACTGCTGAGGAGGGTACATAAGAATTCTCCAACCGCTACACTGAAGAGATCTCCTCCACCTGCGGAGAGAGCTCCAGAAACGAAGCAAGAACAGCCCCCTCAATGGCTGTCCTCAAGAATTTATAAAGTTTGGCGAAGGGTTCAAGACTCCGTGATCGACCCGGATCACTCCCGTCAACGAAAGAAGATGAAGGTGCAAAAAGAAAAGGATCGTCCAATTAAACATCAGAGGACAACAATCGCTAGGGTGCCCACTGCAATGGCCCATTCCACTTCAACGGCCCATAAAGAAGAAGGCCGGAGAAAAACCCCGCACCGGCGACAAACATCAGAGGTGATGAACCTAAACGCCCCAAGTCAGGGGGCATAACAGTTCATACGGTTTACATGGCATCAGGAAAAGAAGATAGCCGCATATCAACAGGTCATAGACCGCACACGAGGTCAGTGACCAAGGCTCAGGAGCAGCAGCAGAAGCTCCAAGAAATGATGAACGCTATGGCCGCACTTACAGGGCCAAAAGAAACCCCGGAAACATCCTCAGACGAGCGTCAAGAACAAGAAACAGACGCCGAATTCCTTCGGCGCGTACTAGAGAAGAAAGATAAAGAGGTTGCGGAGCAGGCAGCCAACATAAAGAAAATGGCCCTCCTGTTCCAGGATATGGTGGGTATGATGATTCAACAAGATCCACCTGCTGAAGATTCCCCGATCATTCTTGAAGACGATAGGGGAGAGACGTCGAATCCTCCACCAGCTCTGTCCACAGCTAAGGAGGATACAATCTCAAAAACTGATTTGGATGAATACATCGCCCAGCAAATACGGGTGCATCATACGACCGAAGCGGCCGGTCAGGTCGTAAAAACGGGGCGGCCATATCTGAGTTGGTACGATCAAATCAAGTACCCGCCAGGATATACAATTCCCAAGTTCCATGTCTACAAGGGGACGGGTAATCCTCATCAGCATGTTGCCCAGTTCAGGGAACTCTGCGGCAATACCGGCGGTGACGAAAAGCTGTTGCTTCGCCAGTTTGTCGGAAGCTTATCAGATACGGCGTTCGCGTGGTACTCTGAGCTCCCAAATGACTCTATTAAAACCTTCGCGGAGATGGAGCTGTTGTTTACTCAACGTTTTGCAAGTGCCAGTGAACGTACCCCAATGACGGCACTGATTAATGCCAGGGTAAAACCCGGCGAGACGTGGGTTCAGTACGATATACGATGGCGGCACTTATGGTCGAAGTGCGAGCAGCGCATTGAAGAAGCTCCCGTGGTGGGTATGTTTGTGGGGACCCTTGATCCGCAAGCGACCATTTCACAATTTATGATGTTTTTCAAGCCAACTACCTTCCAGGCCTTGATTGACAAACTAGCGCAAATGGATCAGATGGGCCATAAACCCCCTCTTCCAAGGCCGGACTCCCGAAATGACAAAGGGAAGGGAAAAGCGATCGTCGTCGCTAATGCTCAACAACAACCGAGCGACCCGAAGCCAGTGGCTCGTCAAAATAATATGCGCCCGTACGTACCCCTTGAGGATAGGATGGGACGTCCTTATTCCTTTCCCCGCGATAAAACGAGGAGGTTATTCGAGCTGGCGTTGCGCAACAGACTCATAAATTTGCCGGATCCAAAACGTCCGTTACAACCAAGTGACGTCAACGAGCCCAACTACTGTCCTTATCATCGAGTACTAGGCCATCCGATTGAAGATTGCTACGTTTTCAAAAATTGGCTTGAAAACCAGTACCGACAGGGCAAGTTCGCGTTATCTGATAAATGGAAGGTGAATCCCCCGCAGCCCCACACCTCTAAGGGGACAAATACGCCGAGGGCAACATGCTCCGTCATTGAAGAAGCTCCTTGGGAGGTTGTATTATCAGCCAAGACAAAGAGGATGCTAAACGATCTTCAGACATGTCCAGCGATCAAGTGGAAGAACCCGCTGGAACCGCAGGTCATTGAAGGGATGTTGAAGCCACGTCCAACTCCGAAGATCGATGGTGGTGGCTCAAGCACTCGCAACCAGCCGTCAAAATCCTTGAAGAAGAAGAAAAAGAAGTCAAAGAAGCCCGTGAAGCCTGGCGACAAGCGCACGGACTTACAAAAGCAAATTGACGCGCTGGATGAATACAACCAAAAGGCACGGACTCCCATTACGCTCCAAGAGTTTCTCAATCACGTCTTTCAAGAAGAAGATGAGGGAGAAAGTTCATCGGATGAATCCGAGGAATATGTAGCGAGCTGTCATATGATCTCCCATTCGATCGCGAACAATGAGGAGACTCCTGGCACTAAAACGCTGGGGGCAGATACCGAATCAAAAATTCCGGAGCTATCAGTTGAAATGATTGACGCGTTCCTTAACGAAGCTCGACTGAAAAGTAAAGCTGATCGAGAACGCGAGATGGCTATATTTGAAAGGGCCAAGCACCAGCGACTTGATGAAAGAGCTGAGACGATCCCGCTGGAGCAAAACACCTTCGCTACCGACAAAAGCCAATTCAAGATAAAGAAAAGGTTTGCTAAGGCCATGTCAATGGGCATGAAGCTACCATCCTCTGAAGAAAAAATTACTGGTGAAATGGAAACGCACCCCTCCTATTGCTTATATCATCAAAAGATTTCGCACCCCACTCAAGAGTGCAAAGCTTTCGATAGATGGTGGCAAGGATACGTTGCTCATCGACAACGCTTTAAGCGAGAAAAGCGCAAAACTCGTCGGGAGCAAAGAAACACGACCGAAGGGCTTGAAAGAACTACCGGCGATTGTCGCATGGTTAACACTGGCGGACCACAAGTGCCTACATTCGGGAGCGATTCTGATGAGGAGCTGGAACTTTCCCCTCTCTTTAAAGAGTCCACTTTGGGAAAAGAAGAAGAGCCGAAGGTCTGCGAAAATATTCGGCTGCGGAATCGGACGCTGCCTGAAAAGAACCTCGGACCCTCAAGCAGAAAAGATAAAGGGAAAGAAAAGGTCCCTGAAGATATCGTCTTAGATGACCAAGTTCTGGAAGAGCTAAACGCCAACAACCCGCCGAAGAAGAATAAAGTGGATTACAACGTCTTAGCACATCTGAGAAAGCTGCCCTCACAACTCAGCATTTTTGACGCCCTTTTGCTATCAAAAGAGGCGAGAGATTCGTTGATCAAGGCACTACAAGTTCCGGAACAATTCCAAGCATGCCTGGCCGAGGAAAAGATGAAGGATGAGTTGGAGGAAGTGCACACGGCCAATGTCACTTTCGGCGATGAAGATCTTCTCCTTGGGACGTGCGAACACAATCGCCCTCTCTATGTCTCAGGATACTGCCACGATATTAAGATAGGTAAAATCCTGATCGACAATGGATCCTCTGTTAATCTCCTCAACGTGCAGGTGTTAAAAGAAATCTGCATGAGCGTCCAGCACCTTGCTCGTGACAAGATCACCATCTCCGGGTTCGACTCCCAATCGTCAAAGACTCTTGGATGTGTGATACTGACGCTACGCTTCGGGCTACTCGTCACGGACATTAAGTTCCACGTCATAGATGCCAAGACATGCTACAACGATTTGCTCGGCCGACCATGGTTACACGAGTACAACATCATCCCTTCTACACAACATCAGTGTATGAAGTATTTTAAGGATGGTTTCGAGTATACCGTGACGGGAGAACTGAACCCGTTCTCTGTGAACGAAGTCCGCAAATACGAAGATGCCAAATACTTCTTACCGGATTTCGAAGATATGGAGAAGTGTCACAAGCCGGAGAATAAAACTAACGCTACCATCCCTGTCTTCTGTAGTGATACCGAGGAGGAAGAGGAGATAGTGTATTCGGGTCCGCCCCAACACAACAAGCCAGGGTTGTCCGCCCCTACGTTGATCTTCGGTAGCGACTCAGAAGATGAAATCCATGTCGTATTCCCTGCTCGACCTTCAATACAAATGTTCCCTGATGAAGAGCAAAGCCTGCAAGTCGCCAAGGTGCCGCTTAAACACCATAAGGAACTGGATGCACTTAATATTTACAATGTAGAAGAGCTACAAACATTCTACATCCCTCCCAGGCGAGAAAACGAGAAAGAAATTTTGTTCTACCGCTCTGAAGAAACCAAGGTGGAAAAAGAAATCTGGCATGGCGTGGATCCTACGCTCGACAGGCTTCAGCCTATCCGTCTTCCCAGATATTATACAGAGGGTTTGAAAAAGCTGCTGAAACGCCAGGGGATATCCTTCAAGCAGACCGTTCGAAAAGCCAAGTTCTATAACAAAATCCGGAACGTTCCCGGGACTCAACGCAAACTTCCTAATGGGAGAATGGAAACAATTGGGCTTGGATACGTCTGGTCAAAGAAACGAGAACTACTACACGGCTGCTATGTCGTGTATGACTTCGATGAAGAAGCGGATGCTCAATGGGAGGACGCTAATCCTGAGACAATGAAAGTTCCGGATGCAAAAGTGCCCAGTCCGTCGTTCGAAGAACAAATGGACAAGCTTATAAGGGAAGCGGGTCAAAAAGTCCGAGACGATCATAACCGCGAAATGGTCATCTACGAGAAAGCCAAAACGCAACGCCTTCTCCAACAGGCCGTGAAAGATGATAAGGCTGCTCCCTGTCAACCTGTTATAAAGAAGGCTTGGCGCAAAAGCAAAAATAAGTCGAAAGGCCAAAAAGGCGCCCAACAACAACAAAGCAGGGCTAAGAAGCCACGCAAACGGGAGTCGAGCGTTATTGATTTATCCCTTATGAAGAAAATGGGTCGATCGTACTCGTTTCCTCGGGACAAGACGAAGAAGATACTTGACCTCGCTCTAAAACATCAGATGCTTACACTGCCGAAGTCTAAGCACCTCGAATAAGCAGGCGAAGTCTCTGACCCAAACTATTGCTCTTACCATCGAGTAATAGGGCATCCTCTTGAAGATTGCTTCACCTTCAAAAATTGGGTCGAAGATCGGTATCAGCTTGGCAAATTCACTCTGTCTGACAACTGGAGGGTAGCGCCTCCACAGAAGCACGAGCCCAAGGCCACGAAAGAAGAACCGGTTCCATATTGGAATTGGAAGCGAATTCGCACCTGTCACATGATTACAATATTAAAAGAAGAGCCCGAGGACATAGATGAGCTCCCTTGGTGCTTCGAAAACAGCAGCGACGAGATAATCTCAGAATTCCCACCAGCGCCAAAAGAGCTGGAAGATGGAATCCATACCACTGCAGATAACCTCAAGAAGATTGAGTTGGGAACGGCAAATGACCCGCGACCGACATTCATCAGCGAGCTACTATCTGAAGAAAGGGTGGCCGCGTTAAAAGATGTGCTTCTACAGCATAAAGATTGCTTCGCGTGGAACTATTCCGAAATGCCGGGACTAGATCCAGAAATTGCTGTACACAAATTGGCGATATCCCCGAACATCAAGCCAGTCAAACAGGCGCCGAGGAGAATGCGGCTCGAGCTCGAGATGAGTATCAACGCCGAGGTCAAAAAGTTAATCGACTCTGGCTTCATCCAGGAAGTTCAATACCCTGAATGGATCGCCAACATCGTCCCGGTGATGAAGAAAAATGGGACAGTGCGTATATGCGTAGACTTTCGGGATCTTAATAAAGCTTGTCCGAAAGACGATTTCCCAGTGCCAGTCACCGAACTAATGATAGACAATACGTCCACTCATGAGGTTTTCTCCTTCATGGACGGCTCATCAGGGTATAATCAAATAAAGATGCATCCCCTTCAGGACTCCTCTGGGAATATTTTGTTACAAGGTGATGCCATTCGGTTTAAAGAACGCCGGTGCCACCTACCAAAGGGCCATGACGAAGATCTTCGATGACCTTATACACGAAATCGTTGAATGCTATATCGACGACCTCGTTATTAAAAGCAAATCATATGAGGAACATCTCGAGCATCTGAAGACCGTATTTCAACGCCTTCGGCAATACAACTTGAAGATGAACCCGCTCAAGTGTGCATTCGGAGTTTCCTCAGGCAAATTCCTGGGATTCATTGTTCGACACCGAGGTATCGAAATAGATCCGTCAAAGATCAAAGCGATCATGGAAATGCCTCCGCCAAGAACTCTCAAACAATTGCGATCTCTCCAAGGGAAGCTCGCATACATACGGCGATTTATAGCCAATCTTTCAGGCAAGTGCCGTCCTTACAGCCACCTGATGAAGAAGGGAACCCCGTTCGTCTGGGATCAAAAATGCCAAAGAGCACTAGACGAGATCAAGCAGTACCTGCAAAACCCTCCAGTGTTGGCTGCTCCGGTTAAGGGAAAGCCTCTCATTCTTTATACAACCGCCCTCGAAGGTTCTTTAGGCGCATTATGGGCACAAGAGAACGATCAAGGGAAAGAAAGAGCACTCTACTACTTAAGTCGAGTTCTACTAGGGGCAGAAAGCAACTACTCCCCCATTGAAAAACACTGCCTGGCGTTGATCTTTGCGATAACAAAGCTCAGGCACTATGCGTTGGCGCATGAAGTCCGTCTCATTTCAAAGGTGGACCCCCTTAAATACTTGATGTCAAAGGCCATACTAACGGGACGACTCGCTAAATGGGCCCAACTCTTGATGGAGTTTTCGATAACGTATCAACCTCTCAAGGCAGTGAAAGGCCAGGCCATCGCCGACTTCCTCGCTGAGCATCCCATACCCGCCGATTCTCCTCTAAATTGCGATTTGCCGGATGAACATGCGTTCGATGCGATCGACGGTGATAATAGCCGATGGGAGCTTTATTTCGACGGAGCATCTTCCATGAAAAAGCGCAAACAAAGTACCCCTATAATCAAATTGGGGGTAGGCCTCATCTTCGTGACTCCACAAGGAGGGATAATGCGCTTCGCTTTTTCCTTAACAGAGCCGAGGACAAATAATGAAACCGAATACGAAGTTCTGATAGCAGGCCTCGAGATCGCCATCGACATGTGAATTGAAAATCTCCTCATATACGAGGATTCTCAACTGGTCGTTAGTCAAGTAAACGGCAAATACCAAACGTGCAAGCCAGAGTTGGTGAAGTATGGCGAAAAGGTGCAACAACTGTTGACCCAAATTCCTTCCTACACTTTGGAAAACATATCGCGCGCGGAAAACAGCAAAGCAGACGCATTGGCCAAACTTGCTAAAGAACTGGCTGACGAGAACCTCGATGACGTAAGAATCGTGGTACAAAGCCATCGGGTGCTTGCCCCAACAGAAATATCTCCGGAATCATCCGAAGAAAAGGGAGCGAGCGAGAAGATGACCTTATAAGTAAAAGAACGAGAAAAGGTTGAGGATTGGAGGGAAGTCTTTATAGACTACTTCAAGTCCCACCAAATGCCTGAAGAAGCATCCACAAGACACCAGCTCATGAAACGAGCTCTGTCTTTCGCCTTCGTCAACGATACTCTGTACAAGAGGTCATTTGATTCTCTGTGGCTGAGATGCTTAGGACCGGACGAAGCGAGAAGGGTCGTCCAGGAAGTTCATGACGGACTCTGCGGTTCTCACCAAGCGGGCCCAAAGATGAAGTCGAAGATAAAACGGATGGGCTACTACTGGCCCACGATGATTCAAGACTACCTCGAATATGCGAAGCAGTGTCACTCGTGTCAAATCCATGGGGACTTCATCCACCAGCACCCAAATCTACTACATCCAACGGTGGCTAGCTGGCCATTCGAAATGTGGGGGACTGACATAGTCGGCCCTATCGAACCAGCATCGTCTAGGGGACATCGTTTCATCCTGGCGACGACTGACTACTTCTCTAAATAGGCAGAAGCAGTACCGTTAAGAGAGGTGAAGACGGAAAATATCCTCCATTTCTTCAAGACGCATGTCAAATATCGGTTTGGAACTCTGCGACGGATCATCTCCGATAACGGGCCAGCTTACAGAAGCCACAAGATCAGTCGCTTCGCGCAACAGCATAATATAGACTGGAGATATTCCTCGGTTTATAATCCGTGAGCCAACGGACTAGCTGAAGCCTTTAACAAGACCTTGACAAAAATCATAAAGAAAATGGTGTCCCGAAATAAGAAAGACTAGCACGAAAGACTGTAAGAAGCTCTTTGGGCATATCGAACTACATTCAAGACGGCCACGAACACAACGCCGTACGCGTTGGTGTTCGGTACAGAAGCAGTACTCCCTCTCGAGATAGAGTTACCCTCTCTACGAGTGGCAGTCCACTACGAGCTGACGGACGAAGAAAATGCTCACCTTCGGCTTGAGGAGCTTGACGCCCTTGATGAACCCGGCTCATGGCGCAGCAAAATCTGGAAGCTTATAAAGCAAAGATGACGCGCTCATACGAAAGATTGACCCGACCGAGGACATTCCGCCAAGGCGAACTCGTGCTAGTGGTCAAAAGGCCTATGATCCCCAATCGCGCCAAGCGGGGAAAATTCGAGCCAAACTATGAAGGCCCGTACATCATAGATAAAGTTTACCAGGGTGGGGCCTATCTACTCATGGACATGCACGGTGAAAGGCCTTTCAGGCCGATAAACAGTCGCTTCCTAAAGAAATACTATGCTTAATAAGCCACAGCCTAGGTCAATGATAGATGACGACGACTATGTCCGCTCGCTATCTTCCTAAGCTCAAGCTTTATAAAAAGTAGCCGGCCTTCTCCATGACGGACCGAAACGTCCTTAAACTAACGACGGACCAAAACGTCCTTAAACTAACGACGGACCGAAACGTCCTTAAACTAATAGCAGACCGAAACGTCTTTAAACTACTACTGCAGCATCTTTTAGGCTGACGAGATATATAAAAAAAACATATAAAAATAAAATAAAATAAAACGGTATGTCCATAAGCAAAAGGGCACGGATGAAAACCCGAAAGGGCTCCGTGAGTAAAAACAGCAGGGCTACCGGCGAGTGTTCGTGAAAACCCGAAAGGGCGCGACCTCATAAAAAAAAAGAGAAAAAAATATATATATATAAAAATAAAAAGAATAATAAAAAAAACGGTATGTCCATAAGCAAAATGGGAGCGGATGAAAACCCGAAAGGGCTCCGTGAGTAAAAACAGCAGGGCTACCGGCGAGTGTTTGTGAAAACCTGAAAGGGCGCAACCTCGTTAAAGGACACTTATAGGGTCCTCTCGACCTTATAAGGAGAAACCACCCACGTGAGATCCTTACGACTCACAAGGGAGCAGCACACTTAGGGATCCCCACGATTCCTAAGGAGAAAATACACTTGCGAGATCCTCACGACTCGTAAGGAGAACTCTCTTATGGGACCCTCAAGGCTCATAAGAGTTGAAAGTCTTAAGTTACAGAGACCTAAACCTGTGCTTAAGCAACCCCCACAACTTTCGATATTGCCCTACAAGTGGCTCAATACTGACCCTTGTATACAATCCACGGGCGCGAATAAACATTTCCCTAACCAAGTCTCATCCGTGACTGGGGATATGTTCGCATGGTAAACAACCCTTGTAAATCCTCTCGATTTATGAGGAGAAAACCCTCATGTAGGATCCTTACGACTTACAGAGGAAACGAACACTTAGGAATCCTCACGAGTCCTAAGGAGAAAATACACCTACAAGATCCTCACGACTTGTAGGGAGAAATAACTTCGTGAAACCCTTACGGCTCATGAAGTCAAAAGCCTTAGCCGACGGGACCCTAACCCTGGTCGATAAGCCACCTTTGTTCAACATCGAAAGAGGCAGATGATGATTCGCTCCTGGTAATATCCCATTTGTAGCGATGCTGATGCCGAGATCGGTGTCTAATTTCAGGTTTACGGCGAAAAGCCAGTAAGCCGCACATGCATACGAAATAGCCGAAATAATGGGGCAACTTGCAATAAAAAAGCAGCAAGTAAAATGTATGCATGCGAAATAGCCGAAATGATTGGGCAACTCGCAATAAAAAGCAGCGAGTAAAAATAAAATAAACAGCCGAAATGATTGGGCACCGCGGAAAATAGCCGAAATGATTGGGCAATCGCGACCTTCGCGATATAAAAGCTGAAATGATAGAGCATCGCGGAAATAAATAAAAAAAGAAGAAGAAATGATAAAACTTTGGCCTTACAGTTAAGATCATATCGATCCCTGTATACAATCCAAGGGCGTAAACAAAGAGGGGACCATACTTTCCTAACAGGCTCCGCCAGAAGACGAAGCCAAATCTCGACGGTTCAGTCCAACTCCGAAGAAACTAGTGTCTTCAACAGATACCTCGACTCACGGATACAAACACTCCTTGACGAGAGCCTCCTGATTTGCGTCGACTCGCAGAGCCACCAGTGCCTCCATGGGAAATCCTCGACTCGTTTCAAACCCCAAAGAAACAAATAATCCTTGGCGCTTGGGAAACAAATAATCCCTAGCAAACTCCTCGACTCGCGGATACAAACACTCCTTGACGAGAGCCTCCTGATCCGCGTCGACTCGCAGAGCCACCAGTGCCTCCGTGGGAAATCCTCGACTCATTTCAAACCCTAAGGAAACAAATAATCCTTGGCGCTTGGGAAATAAATAATCCCTAGCAAATTCCTCGACTCACGGATACAAACACTCCTTGACGAGAGCCTCCTGATCCGCGTCGACTCGCAGAGCCACCAGTGCCTCCGTGGGAAATCCTCAACTCGTTTCAAACCCCAAGGAAACAAATAATCCTTGGCGCTTGGGAAACAAATAATCCCTAGCAAACTCCTCGACTCACGGATACAAACACTCCTTGACGAGAGCCTCCTGATCCGCGTCGACTCGCAGAGCCACCAGTGCCTCCGTGGGAAATCCTCGACTCGTTTCAAACCCTAAGGAAACGAATAATCCTTGGCGCTTGGGAAACAAATAATCCCTAGCAAACTCCTCGACTCACGGATACAAACACTCCTTGACGAGAGCCTCCTGATCCGCGTCGACTCGCAGAGCCACCAGTGCCTCCGTGGGAAATCCTCGACTCGTTTCAAACCCCAAGGAAACAAATAATCCTTGGTGCTTGGGAAACAAATAATCCCTAGCAAACTCCTCGAATCACGGATACAAACACTCCTTGACGAGAGCCTCCTGATTCGCGTCGGCTCGCAGAGAAACTAGTGTCTCCGCGGGAAATTCCCGATTCGTCTCAACATGCAAATGAAGTCTCAGGCAGCAGGGACTAAAAAACTTGCTTCCTGAACAATGGGACCCTGCAAGTCAATCCAAAATGGTCTCTTGCATACTATTCACGGGTCTCACTCTCCAAAGTCGAATTTTGACGAGGAGGGAAACAACCGCTTGTGGGTCCTCTCGACTCGTAAGAGGGAAAAATTCTCTTATAGGATCCTTACGACTTATAAGAGAAAACCACACTTAGGAATCCTCACGATTCCTGAGGAGAAAACCCACCTACAAGATCCTCTCGATCCGTTGGGAGAAAAGTCTCAATGAGACCCTCACGGCTTATAGAGTTGAAAAGTCTTAGGCAGCATATCCGAACCTGCGGCCTAAGCCATCGCTATTTCTTAAGAAGGTCGGGATACTCGTCCTAATCATCTGTCAACCATGGTTACTAAGGTGGCATACTGATAATAAAAGAAAGAAAAGACGGAGAAAATGACAGAAAGAACATCCGATTTACATTTAATCGAGCATTCGAGACACACTCATTCATGCATGGGCAGAAGACTCAGGACGAGAAATAAGACAAGCTGAAATAAAAAGTTCTCATTCATATTGCCAAAAATTCTTACAATCATAAAAAGTAGTGAACGAAAAATATTATTACAACGGTATAACCTCAGATCCGGGGCACGGATTGAGGAATTCAAAAGTAAGGCCATCCAGAGTTCTTCTGGCCTTTCTAATTATTCTTATGCGCAGCCTCTCGCGCTCCTCCGTGTCAAGATCATCGGCAAGCCCTCCCGGCCTTCGATAAGCAGCAACTATAGTCATCTGCTGGAAGATTTGATGTAGGATGTCAATGAGGCTGTCTCGCCGTTTCTTCGAGATCAGACCCGTCAGGTACACTGAATGCACCTTGTCCTCGGCATCATCCAGCGCATTGAGTGGTAGGGCCTCGTGAAGACCCGGAAGTGCTCTCCATATTGCTCCCAGCACGACTTTCAAAAGAGCCGAACGACGGGGTAGCAGCCAACCACCGCTTGCGTTCAGACGACCCATGACCTCTGCACATTGAGCGTCTGTAAACTCCTAGTTTTGTTGACGACCCTGTGCGCGGATATCGTCATAGGTGATGAACTCGTGCAAACTGTATAGATGCACCGCCATTATGCCTGGAGAAAATACCACAGGAAGATTAGCGATAGAAGAAAAATAATATACATAGAGGGCTAAATTCCTAGAGAGCAAAGCTCTGTTCAGGGATTAAAACCCATGAACAAAAGCTCAATGAAACCCCAATGGGGATCTCTTTAGATCAAAAGATCTGTGAGAGCAAAGCACTTTGACTGAGATTAATTTAAATTAATTTGATTTATATTAATTTTACCTAAAGTTTCTAACTTTGAAAATGAGCAAAGCTCTGCTAGTGATCAAAAGATCTGTGAGAGCAAAGCTCTTTGATTGAGATTAATTTAAATTAATTTGATTTATATTAATTTTACCTAAAGTTTCTAACTTTGAAAATGAGCAAAGCTCTGCTAGTGAAACCCCAATGGGGATCTCTTTAAATCAAAAGATCTATGAGAGCAAAGCTCTGCTGGTTAAGATTAATTAAAATTAATTTAATCTAAGAATCAATTTTACCTAAAGTTTTTTCTAAAAACTTTGGAAAGAAGAGCAAAGCTCTAGAGTTCTTGAAGGCAAGAGCAAAGCTCTGAAGTTTTTTGAAAATAAGAATCTGAAAGATGATAAGCATCTGTAGGGGACCAAAGGTCCTATTTATAGGCATCAAGTGCCTCTTCGACTTCCAAAAGTTGTCACGGCGGTTGGAATTCCGCCACCGTTGCGCTCACGTTTGGGGCCACGTAAGCGCAACGGTGGGGGGGCATTTGTTTACCCCAATCAGAGCAAAGCTCTGTTCAAATTCCAAGACGGGAGATGAAGCAACGCTTCATCTTCCCCCAATCAAAGCAAAGCTCTGCTTTGAAAATTTAAAATTTAATAAATGAAGCAACGCTTCAGTATATTTGCGCTGCGCAACACGCCATCTGTCAGGTGCAGATGCATCAGCGCAGCGCCCAAGGCAGCGCACCCAATCAGAGCAAAGCTCTATTTAAAGAAAAATTAAAGGAAGCAATGCTTCAGTTGCGCATGCACAGCGCTGCGCGACACGTGTCAGCGCAGATGCGCTCGCGCAGTTGCGCTGCGCTATGCGCTGCGCGACACGTGTCAGCGCAGATGCGCTAGCGCAGTTGCGCTGCGCGACACCAGTCAGCGCAGATGCGCTAGCGCAGTTGCGCTGCGCGACACGTGTCAGCGCAGATGCGCTAGCGCAGTTGCGCTGCGCGACACGTGTCACGCGGTGGGGCATCTGCGCCAAACAGAATTAAATTTCTAAAAAAATCTTTTCTGTTCTTGTTAAAACAAGAAGATTTTCTTCTGCAAAGCAGAAGCCCTTAGATCAAAGATCCAACGGTGGGGAAAATTCCCCAAATCACTCAGAGAAAGATCTCTTTAACAAATTTAACTAATTTATGGGCACTATAAAAAGGACCCTAGGCCTCAATTAAAAGGAGAACATTTTTTGCTTGGAAAAAAGCCAAGAGCTTCAAACAGAGAAAGAATTCTGAGAAAAAGCTCAAAGAAAAGAAAGGTAAAAACCTTCACGAGAGAAAAAGAAATCTCTTTTAATAAATCATTGATCCAAAAAACCAGATCAATGTTCTTCACATAATAAATAGTGCTTTGCACTTCTCATGAATCCCTGGTTCTTTAAAAAAAAAAACAACAAAACAACAAAACATAATAAATAGTGCTTTGCACTTTTATGAACCTCTGGTTCTTGAAACAAAAAAAGAAAAAAATTATTTTTCTTTGATCTAATTTAGATCAAGAAATCAAATAGTGCTTTGCACTTCTGTTCTTGAATCTAAAAGATTCTTAGTGCTCTGCACTTTCAAACTGCGCTGTTACGCTCTTAAAAGAGCGCCACGTGTCAGCTACAGAACCACTTGCGCTACGCGCTCTTGAAATTAGAACTTTGCTCTCTGGAATTGGCGCAACTCACCAGAGTGCGCCACGTGTCAGCAGCGCAACAGCGCAGCGCACTGCGCTGTTGCGCTTGCGCTCACCAGAGCATGACACGTGTCATCACCATATGAGCTTGCGCTCTTTACTTGGCGCAAAGCGCCAGACAAATGCACTGCATTGCTTACAAAAGGGGCCAAGCCCAATTAAAGAAGGCCTAACAGGTCTAATAAAATGCAATGCATTATTTTTTTTAAAAAAAGGAGGGGCAGAGCCCAAACCAAAATAGATGCTCTGCATCATAAATAAAGGGACAGAGCCCAAATCAAAAGCCTAGCAGGCCAGAATAGAATGCAGTGCATTATTAAATATGGGCAAAGCCCTAGCACAGGCCTAATAGGCCAAAGATCATGAAAAATGTTGAATATTCTCAACTGGACTTAACCCAATTTTGGTCGTAAGTCCTCAAATTAAATTGACTGAGCATAGCTCTCTCTTGAATCAATTTACATCTGGTTCGAGGGTACATCTCCGAACTCCTCTGACACACGTCGTTGTAATCATTCAACATCGTCAGAGAGGTGACGGGTCCCGACGACCACACCCTTCAATATTGGACCGAAACGTCCCTAAACTAATATCGGACCGAAACGTCCTTAAACTAATATCGGACCGGAACGTCCTTAAACTAATATCGGACCGGAACGTCCTTAAACTAATGTTGGACCGGAACGTCCTTAAACTAATATTCGTCCCAAAATGGGGAATGTTGGACCGAGACGCCCTTAAACTAATATCGGACCGGAACGTCCTTAAACTAATGTCGGACCGAGACGTCCTTAAACTAATGTCGGACCGAGACGTCCTTAAACTAATATCGGACCGAGACGTCCTTAAACTAATGTTGGACCGAGACGTCCTTAAACTAATATTCGTCCCAAAATGGGGAATGTTGGACCGGAACGTCCTTAAACTAATATCGGACTGGAACATCCTTAAACTAATATCGGACCACCACGTCCTTAAACTGGAATATGGACCACCATGTCCCCAAACTGGAGTATGGACCACCACGTCCCTAAACTGGAACAATAGAGCCTCCAAATGCTCTTTTACCGGATCTAAACGATCCCGTTTAAGTCGATCTTAGCCCCAAACACGGCTAAAGTATCCTTAAACATTCAAATGGATTATAAAATTCCAAATCATCTCTGGTTCGAGGGTACATCTCCGAGCTCCTCTGACACATGTCGTTGTAATCATTCAACGATATCAGAGAGGTGACGAGTCTTGACGACCATATATTAAATGGATCACTACGTTAAGTTGATCTTAGTCTAAAACAGGACTAACGTATCCTTAACGAGCGTTTAAGTTAATCTTAGCCGCAACGCGACTAATGCATCCTTAAACTAAAAACACCAAACCCAAATCTAAGTAAATACGGATTTGGACTAATCCGCGTCCTACGGGCGACGGCATTATTCAGTCTCCGTATACAATCCACGGGCAACCACGAACAAAACAAACACACACGACACGAAGTGAAATTCTGGAGAAGGAGAAAGTTGTTACCGCGATGTGGTAGCGTAATTAACTGCAGAGGCTTGCGCCTGCAGGGAAGAGCGTCCCCACAATCAAAAACCCCTCAAACGAGGGGGAATCTGACGAAGTCTGCTACATCGGCCGCATCCGTCTAAACCTCCGATACACGGTGCCATAAATCAACTTAGCATCTTCGGAGAGGTGGACGGATAAAACCAAATAGCATCTGCCCCGAATCTCAGCGTCAGGACATCGCGGTCCTGTGCGCCGTCTTTCGGAGGGGAACACCCACCATATCCTAAAATAGAAGGGTCATTTGCTTTATATTGGCCGCTTGTTCCGCAGCCTCCTTGTCCTTCTTTTCGAGCATTCTCCGAAGGAATTCAGCATCAATCTCGTGTTCGTAACGTTGTTCCGATGACGCCTCCGGGCTTTCTTTTGGCCCGGTAAGTGCGGCCATTGCAGTCAGCATCTCTTGAAGCTTTTGCTGTTGTTGTTCCTGAGCCCTTGTTATTGATCGGGTGAGTGGTCGGTGGCCCGTAGAAACGCGGCTATCCTCTTTCCCGGATGCCATGTAGACGGTATGCACCACCATGCCCCCAGACTTAGGGCGTTTGGGCTCAGTGCCTTTGTGGTCTGCCACGTTTACAGGGGCTTTCCCTGGCCTCCTTTTCTTTTGAGTAGTCGACGTGGAGGGGGCCGTTGTAGCGGGCACCTCAGTGGTTGTTGTCTTTTGCGGCTTACCAGGACGGTTTTCTTCCTGTCGGACCTTCAGCTTCTTCTGCCAGCGGGGATAGTCTTGATCAACCACCGACTCTCGGACTTGTTGCCAGATTTTGTAAACTTTAGAAGACAGTCGTTGAGGGGACTGTTCCGGTTTCATTTCTATGACGGTCTCCACCGGCGGCGGAGATCTTTTTAGTACGGCGGTAGGCGAATTCCTGCGCACCTTATTCAGCAGCTCAAAGATGTTCTCGATTGGAACAGCAGCATTAATTTCCACCGTTGGAGCCGGTGGAGTTACCCCAGAGGGGGAGTTTCCCCCAGCCTTCCTTACTCGGCGCCAGTGGCGACGTCGAGCGTGTCGAGCTGACGGTGTTGGTTCGGCGATGGGGATGGCTTTGTCTTGCCCCCTGTCCAGATGAGGCGCCGCTGGTGCCAGCCTCTTGAAGACTGACGTCTTTTGAGTAGCGGTATCCAATCTGTCAAAGACAGACCTTCGAGCAGGAACGGGAGCCGGAATAGTCAGTCTTGTAAAGACCGACTCTTTGGCAGGAGAAGCCGCCTTGACGACTTCAGGAGCAGAGATGGCTATCTTCTTCGGGATGGCCTCTTCAGGTATCATGGGCTTCCTGGCAGGCCCATCGGAGTTCAGGCTCAGTCTGGTGAAGACCGAGGAGTTGGAGCTGAACGACCCGTTGAGAGGGGCCGTGGTAGTAGCAAGTCGATCGAAGACCAACTTCTTAGGAGCTTCCGGTGCTGGCATAGGAGCGCTGAAGCTTGTTGGCGGGAGCATGGTCCCGAAAAACAATCCTGTGGTGGCTTGAGTGACATGTTCCACCGGCATTGTGAACAGGGAGGCCACCTGGGGCCCGTAAGTTACACCTCCAGATGAGGCGGAACGGGAGTTGCAGTTGCAGCTGGAGCATTTTATGCAGGTAGACGCCATTGATCTCTCGTTTTCTGCACGGAGCAAGACACCAAATCTTAGTACCTCGAACCCAAGGGCAACCATTAGCAAACCACGATTCGTTCGCGAACACGACACACGAAGTGTGGAGTGGAAAGAGGAAAAGGTCCCACCGGGCGTGCCAGAATTTGTTTCCCGCCGAAAACACGGAGACGCGATAAATGTCTTGCTTGAATTTCGGGGCAGATGCTAATTGGTGCTATCCATCCATCTCTCCGAAGATGCCAAGTTGATTTATGGCACCATGTATCGAAGGTTTAAACGGATGCGGCTGATATAGCAGACTTCGTCAGATTCCCCCTCATTTGAGGGGTTTTTGATTGTGGGAACGCTCTTCCTGCAGGCGCAAGCCCCTGCAGTTAATTACGCTACCGTATCGCGGTAACAACTTTCTCCTTCTCCAGATGGTCACTTCGTATCGTGTGTGATTGTTTTGTTTTTGGTTGCCCGTGGATTGTATATGGAGACTAAGTTATGTTGTCGTCCGTAGGGCGTGGACTAGTCTAAATCCGTATCTTTCTTAGATTTGGTTTTGGGGGTTTTGGTTTAAGGATACGTTAGCCTCATTTGAGACTAAGATCAACTTAAACGTTTGTTAAGGATACGTTATTCTAATTTTAGACTAAGATCAACTTAACGGGATCGTTTGGATCCGACAAAAGAGCAATTGGGCTCTATTGTTTAGTTTAGTGACATTGCGGTCGATTGCCCGTTTAAGGACATGGGGGTCCAATGTTAGTTTAAGGACATCTCGGTCCATTGTTAGTTTAAAGACATCTCGGTCGAGATTAAGAACATCATAGTCCGTGGATTTAAGGACTCCACAGTCCGATGTTAGTTTTAAGACGTCACGGTCGAGATTAAGGATATCATAGTCCGTGAGTTTAAGGACCTCACGGTCCGATATTAGTTTAAAGACATCACGGTCAAGGTTAAGGACATCATAGTCCATGGATTTAGGGACCCCACAGTCCGTGAAATGTGTGGTTGTCGGGACCCATCACCTCTTTGAAGACGTTGAGGAATTACAACGACAAATATCAAAGGAGTGAAGAGATGTATCCTTGAACCAAGGTGAGTTGTTTGAATGAGCAGATGTGCTCAGTTCAAGATAAGTTGAGAACTTATGGCCAGAATTGGGCTAAGTCCAATTAAAATGTTTTAACATTTTATTTTTGTTCTGGCTATTAAGCCTTCATTTGGGCTCAGCCCTTTTAATAATGCTAGGCATTGGGATTTGACATTTTTGACTTGTGTCAGAAATAAAGTTTGTTCTGACAGTGCGCCACGTGGTGCGTCAGGCGCGTTGCGCCAGTCAAAGAGCGTATTGCGCTTCTGTCGGGTAGTGCACACAAAGAGGACACGTGTCGCGCTTAGCGCTAAGCGCTAGTTTGTTAGCGCATTGCGCTTTTAATTTATGTGCGCGTTGCGCTAGTCTGTTGGCGCACCGGTGAGTGACACGTGGCACGCTTGGCGCTGAGCGCAAGCCCATAAGCGCAGTGCTCTGGTTTAGAAGCGCAAAGCGCAGATTGTGTCTCTGGTTGCCACGTGGCAGGTTTTGGCGCTGAGCGCCGCGTAAGGGCGCAATTCATGAGTGTAAGGCACTTTTAAATAGCTCAAGGAGCATCTGATCAATTTTAAGATCCAAGAACAAATTTATGTTCTTCAAAGGAGGCTTTTTCCTCAAGATCCAAGAACAAAAGTTCTTGTTTTTATAAAAGTCTCTGCCTTTATAGATCAAAAGATCTGTGAATGAAGTAAAATACTTCTTTTGTTTATTATTTTTTGATGATTAGATCTTTTGATCTTTTCTTTAAATCAAAGACCTTGGTCTTTTTCTTAGATCTTTGATCTTTTTAGAAGATGGTTCTTCTTTTTACGAGATGGTTTCATCTCTATTATTCAAGAACATAGTTCTTTTTACCTTAAAGATGAAGAAAAATCTTCTTTTTTCTAAGAACTTTCTCTTCTTTTGCAGAGGGTTTTTCTCTCTTTTTCTTCTCTGTATTCTCTATTCTGTCTCTTTTAGACTTGAAGTCTAGGGTCCTTTATATAGGGCCAAATGATTTGTTAAATCGGTTTTGAGAGATCTTTCTCTGATTGATTTGGGAATGTTTCACACCGTTGGATCTTTGATCCTAAGGCTTCTGTTTTACAGAAGATAATGTTCTTGTTTTAATCAGATTGAAAGATCTTTCCATAACAGAACTTTAGTTCTAATTAATTAATAATTTATTATTAGTAGATCTTTTGATCTGACGGTGGGGAATTTTTAATTCCAGCGCTGGCGCACCTTGCGCTGGCGCACCTGTGTTCAACACGTGGCGCGCAGCGCAACTGCGCTAGCGCACCTGTGTTTGACACGTGGCGCGCAGCGCAACTGCGCTAGCGCACCCGTGTTTGACACGTGGCACACAGCTGCGCGCAACGCAGCGCAACTGCGCTAGCGCATCTGTGTTTGACACGTGGCGCGCAACGCGCAGAATCTGAAGCGTTGCTTCAAGTTTTGAATTTTGAAATTTGAAACAGAGCTTTGCTCTGATTGGGGGTGAGGAAGCGCCGCTTCATTCCAAATCTTGGAATTTGAACAGAGCTTTGGTCTGATTGGGAAAAGCAGAAGCGTCACTTCATTTTTTGAAACAGAGCTTTGCTCTGATTGGGGGAAACAACAACATTAAAAGTTATCTTCTTATTCTGTCTATCCTACTTCTCTCTTATCTTTGGGACTTACCGAGCGATTTGTTCGCTGACGACATTCTCTTTCTTTCTTCTTTGAATGTTGTCAGGTGATATGGACATTCCTGAGATCGAGCCCTCTGCTGAAGATTTGGACCAGTTCAGTGAAGACCCCGAGCTCTAGTTCATTGTACACTTTCCATTCAGTACTTTTTCATTTCTGTTATGTCATTGTGTAGGTATTGTTTTTTTTATCAGTTGTATTTACTTTTCATGCATTGTACAGAAAGAATGTGAATAAATAAAGTTGTTGTTTTTAATTATATCTTGTCTCTTGTACTTTACTTTTATATTTCTTAGATACGCTTAGCGTATTTACTTCACAATAAATACGTAGCGGCCTCGTCCCGTCCCCTTCGCCGTATACCGGGAAGCGGGGCGTGACAGGTTTTGTTGGTGGCCTATGCAGGTCAGAGCTGTATGAAATCCTATCATGCAGTTCTGTTCTGCGTGAACAACCTAAGCAATATAACACAAGAACCAGCAACTAAAACATTCTTTACAATTCATGTTCTTTGAATCATACAATTTCATATTTCTTGAATCTTATCATTTCATGTATTTGAATCTGTCCTAACCTAAATTATTCAAGGTTATGGATTCCCCAAACAACACCTGCACCAATTTCAACAACACTCCACCTCCACTACCAATCACACATGTCGTTCCTTCTCCACTCAACGAGCAAACGGTTCTGCTTGAGGCAATCCGCAGCCTCTTAGAGGGACAGCAGCAGCTCTTGAACCGTCCCGAGGCTGAAGCACCTGGGGTGAAGCAATTCAGAGCTTTACATCCCAAACAGTTCTCAGGAAAGGGGAGCCCACTGGAAGCTGAGGAATGAGCTCAGAGTATCGAGGATGATCTGGCAGCAGCACAAGTGCCAGTTATAGCTTGGGTTTGTGTGGCAAAATTACAGCTCACGGACAATGCACGAAACTGGTGGAAGGCGGAAGAAAGCCGTCTTGAACAGCCTATTAAATGGAAGACTTTTCGCGATAGGTTCGACACGAAGTACTTTCCTGAGACTGCCAGGTTCGACATGGAACAGCAGTTCATACATCTGCAACAAGGTTCGATGTGGACCAAGTCAGTAGATGGATATGACGCTGAATTCACCATGCTCAGTCGTTTTGCGGCACACTTGATACCGACGAACAAGATCAGAGCCCCTCGATTTCAACAAGGTTTGGATACAGAAATCCAGGCTGTACTAGCCACAGGGAAATTTCCGACTCATGAAAAAGCTCTGACAGCTGCCCGCCGTTATGAGGCAGTGGTAAAAGCGAGGGGAAGACCTCAGTCTGCTGGATTTAAGCGCCCTGCCAATCAGATGGCAGGAGGAGCCTCTTCAAGGCCAGCTGTTGAACTCAGAAGACTGGAAGAAGCCAATGATCTGCCAAGTCCCAATTTTTTGCTTTTATTGCAAGAGGGAAAGACACTTGTGGAAGGACTGTAGGCGCGCTAATGGCTTATGTTTAGTTTGTGGTGCGTCCAATCACGGAATTGGAAACTGTCCTTATAGACGCAACCCAGCTCACACACCCGTCAACTACCCGCAGCAGCCAGCTATCCAGGCTCCTGCAACTCGTCCTGCACTCCCAGCACCACCTCCACGTGGATTTCCTGCATAGCCAAATCGCCATTCCATCAGGCACTGAGAAACATGCCTCGAGTACAGGGGAATATGCCTCCAGGTAGGAGGAACGTGCCACGGCGACAGGCTTACACCTTAGCAGCCATAGAAGCCAAGACAGTTGACCAAGGTAACACTAGTAAGACTCTTTCACATTTTTAAACACTTGCACCACCTTATTATTTTTCATACACTGTTAGTACTTTAGTCACCAAACTTTCCTTGAATTTATTACACTTTCCTTTTACAAATTTCGAGGACGAAATTTTTATAAGGAGGGTAGAATGTAACAATCATAATTTTCTTATACAAATTTTTTCAAATATTTTTTTCAAAATCCATAAAGGGGTATTTTAGCCTGAGCACAAGATATAAGTAATTATTTTGCTTTTTAATTTCAAGTTAAAAGAATGTAACAACTCCATTTTTAGTGTACAAAAATTTGTTTTAAAATTAATGTATACTTAGGGTATTTACATTTTCTGTGACTACTTTAAATAATTAAATAGCTCCATAATTACAAGAAAGAGCTTGTAGCTCATTGGTAATACCTTGCACTGCTGAACCTAGCCACCAGAGTTCAAATCCCATACCCCATATTATTTTTAATATTATTTTCTTTTAAAATTTTTAGAAGTTCAAGAGTCAACATGTGCTAATTCTCAAAAACCCCACTACCCACGAAAAGGTGACTGTACCAGGGGGATCACCAACCGTTGCCTCGGATTTTGGCCGCCTGACTCGGCCGGCGGACCGGCCGACTCTGGCCGCCGCCGCCGGCCGAAGTCGCCGATTCGGCCGATTCCCCAACAGTGAAGTTGTGCCTCTTGAGCTCCCTTACCCCCTGTACACTTTATTTCTGCAGACCATTTCCAGAGACCCTTTAAATCCCATTAAACCCTATTTTTAATACAATTTATTACATTTTTCAATACACCCCTTCACCTAACCCTAACCCTAGCCTTACCCTATAAATACCAACCCTACACACTACCCCCTCACCCCAAAACTCTGAGCCAACTCTCAAGAAATCACTAGAAACCCTTGTGTGCAATCGAAGTGAGTGAAAGGCGAAGCTCCGGCGGAAATTCCGACGACGACTCTATAAGCCCCCGGCGACGAAACGACGCACCGGCGACTCCTCCCGATCCTTCTCCCTCTCCTGGTTGTCCTAAACCCGTAAGTCCCCATTCTATCTTCTCTATTCTATTCTAGAAATACGGAATTACAAAACCCGACGGAATCGGAACAAATCCGATTTCCGATTCGGTTTCTTTATAAAACTTCACTTTTCTTTAATACAATTATGCTTGAACCTTTTCATGTTGACTATTAAATACTAATCAACCATATTGATCAAGTTTCATAATCAAAAGTAATTGCTATTTCATTTTACCGTATTTTTCTTTTAAATACCATATAATTTCAATTCTACATTTAACATCACAAAACTTGCTATAGTTTTAAGTAGATCACGAGGTAATGATCTAGCTCCTCACACACTCATATGCAACATAGCACAATACCCTCGGGAATATAGAATACGGGAAATCGACATCTTTACAAATAAATACCATAAGTAATAAAATCGTTTTTCCTTAATGATCAGTATTTATACAAATCTTTGCAAAGAGCCGCTACAACCCATTTGGGGAACCCGTTCGGGATGGTGTGGATTATCGCACATCCTCGGGCTTAGTAGTGTGAGATGCAGACCTCCGCAAGGAGTATTCGGTCTCGAAAGATTTAAAATACGACATCTTAAGAAAACGAGATTTCTAGAATATTATATATATACTAAAATTATTTTCATATAAATATATGTATATGTAACATAAAAATATCTATTTTGAATTACAAATATTCCACTTTTTCTAAAAATGTCACAAGAATAATTTTACACTAAAATACCATGAATTCCATACAAATCAATATTACAAATAAATACCTTTATTTATGAAATTAGGAAATTTTCACTAGAAATATCACAATATAAAATCTACATTCATTACAACTCTAAAGATGAATAATAAATACTTGGTATGTATTTTGAAAAGTATATAAAAGTATTTTTACATAAAACCCCCTCAAGTTCTATAAATTACCCTAAGGACCCTAGTAAATATAGGTTTAAGCGGGACCAATCTTTTGAGCCTCAGAGAGCCGGAGAAGTGAGTGCTTGCCTATTTAAGATAGATAACTTAACAACGGTATTATCAATACGGTAATCTTCTTTGAAAAACACACAAATTCTGTCGTCCATGTACAGCGGTTACCGATAATATCAAAACAATCAGGACTTCAATTTACTTTTCTAATTGTCTGACTCAGTTTGAGTCTCATTATAATCTGACTTGAATATGATTCGAGTACAATCTACAATCTTCAATATTACAATTCAACATGAATCCATGAATTCAATTATCAATTTATACAACTTGGCTGAACCGAACCATGGATATACATTTCATTTATATGGTTCTCCAGTTATTACATTTACATGATTCTACGGTTACATCTGTTTACTGATATCATGATTTCGGTCAGTCATCCAATTATACAATCTATACAATCTACAATACAAGACAATATAATATAACAATACAATCAAGATAACACGGGGTTTAAGGGGTAGATTGGTACGGAATATGTTAAAGTTGGCACGAGGTGGTCACTTAAGACATAATTACATCCATATCGTTGTTCCGTGGTATTATCGACGGAGCCTTGTATTACGGGTTACCAGAGTCTCCGGTGTAAGTGAGACTCCTCTCATATACACTGGCATCTTCTGTACCAAGTTACAAACAACAGCGTGAACACAACACTATAACAATATAATACAACATTAAAAGTTACCTTCTTATTCTGTATATCCTACTTCTCCCTTATCTTTGGGACTTACCGAGCGATTTGTTCGCTGACGACATTCTCTTCTTTCTTCTTTGAATGTCGTCAGGTGATCTGGACATTCCTGAGATCGAGCCCTCTGCTGAAGACTTGGACCAGTTCAGTGAAGACTCCGAGCTCTAGTTCATTGTACACTTTCCATTCAGTACTTTTTCATTTCTGTTATGCCATTGTTTAGGCATTGTTTTTTTGATCAGTTGTATTTACTTTCCATGCATTGTACAGAAAGAATGTGAATAAATAAAGTTGTTGTTTTTAATTATACCATGTCTCTTGTGCTTTACTTTTATATTGCTTAGATACGCTTAGCGTATTTACTTCACAGTAAATACGTAGCGGCCTCGTCCCGTCCCCTTCGCCGTATACCGAGAAGCGGGGCGTGACAACGATTGAACAATAATGAGCTTAATGTCCCGTGTTAAATATATAGAGTTCTTCAGGATCGAATCATGTTCATACGTGCGATAAACCAAATCCACTACAGTTACGAAGTGATGTGCTAAGTGCTCGATGCAAAACCTTAAACCAAAACACATCTTATTATGGTGAAACTTGCGATAGTTAGATCTCTTTACTGTTTACGAATATCGTGTAGAAATTTGGATGGAAAATATCGTGTTTATAATCAAGTAAAGTCGCCCCCTAAAGGCAACGCTAAAACTGGAATGTACCGTACATATCACGTTGAAAAATATATATTAAATTCAATACAGATTGGAATGTAATGTTCTATAGCTCGTATAGAAGCCGACTCGATAAAATAGAACCCTATAAAGTTTACCCTTCAATGATGATAGGCCACTGTAATGAGAATTGACTGGGAATACGGCGCTGGACTGCGATTCGGGGCAGCATTCCATGAGGATACCTGAATTTAAGCACCTGTACATACCTAAATAAAACAGAAAATGCACAGATCCCTATAGAGTCGCGTAGATAATTTAGTTAGATAACACATGAATCTGGTCCCGTGCCGTTTCACAGTCGTTTGATATTTTGTTTATATTTTAGAGTATCGACATGTTCTGCAGTTTCTACAGTGACATTTCTTACACCTTCACATTAAACAGGACATAACTTCTAGTACAGAAAGACTATTGTTAATCTTTTTGATGCGTTGGAAACCGAATAAATAGAACTAGATTTTATTCAACTGGGGTAACACCTGGATCTGAACACAATCCCTATTAAACCGCGCCCGAAGTTGGAAATTCAGTTCTGAAACCGAAATTCCAGCACTGATCGCAGATTAAAATGATGATAAGTTCCTAACCTGAATTCCGTTTGACATGAAACTAATTTTACTGCTTAGACGATCCAGTGTACTTCGTACGCCTTTTATATTATTTTGGTCGATTCTATACGTGTGATTTATGGTAAATTTTGCAAGTCTTATGGCGTTGGGTGCCATAATTTTGTGAATATCTGTTCAGTACATTTTTGCCTATTCTTGTGCTTGCTTTATACCTGCTTCATAGTGATCGTTTACACTGAGACCTAGCGACTGTTGTGCATTGTTGATATATAAGTGTTAGCGATTAGGTTGTGGCAAGTACGAAAGTGATATTGATAAGTGGAAGCGTGATTAAATTTGAAAGCGATACGTATTTGTTCACAACCTATCTAATACTTGAATACATACTATAACCTGGGGAAAATAGGGAAATCAAGGTGGAATTGAACTCGTATTTAGCGAGGTACAGTGACTTAGAGGATGATCGTTTGCTATTAGTGATACACACACACGTACACATTAGGTCGTGGGCCTAGCGGCACGACTGCAGGGTTATGTCCCGGGCAACAGTGGACCGTAGTCTCGGGCATGCATGAGACCCTTGTTAAACACGAGTATCCTTTCCACCGATTGATTTCATTGACTTAGTAACTGATAAATAGTGACATACACATTGCCTAGTTTACCGACATGATACTTATATCGCACTGTTCATATACAAATGATGTTCATTATTCTCATATTCTGTATTCTGTTGCACCTTTCATGTTTAATAGTATTGTATCCATCATATGTATTTATTGCTATATGTGTCGTTCTGACGACCTGTGTGTGTATGCTCAGAGGACGAAATGGACCCAGTCAAGGAGCAGGACCTGCCATTCGAACTCGCGGAGGTCTAGACCGCAACATCAGCGCCATTCCTTTTTACTTTAAGCACATTGTTTTTCGTTGGTTAGTTATTTCATTCTGCAAAATAAATGTATGTCGAACTCTTTTATTGTAATGTAATAAAGTTGTGTACTGTGATTCCCTTTACTCTTGCACTGTTTATTGACTACCATGTAATACTAGAAGCCGAAGTGTGATTACAGCGGGATTATTCCCTCACCGTAGGAGCATGGCTGGCCTCGTCACCTCTCGTATTCCGTATTTTGGGATGCGGGACGTGATAGAATGAATCATTTACAAAAGTGAAATAAGGACTGCAGAAGTAAATTATAAGTACAGAGGGTACATGTAAATATATGGATGAACAAACAAAAATATTGAGGTATTGGGGGCTATTGGAAAAAACTTTAGTGAAATTTAACCTTTTGTTTCATTACATCACGTGTCTGTAATTATCAGCTCGCAATAATTTCATTTCATTCCTCTCTCTCTCCATTAAAGGCGAATTTTCAAGAAAAAATTGAGCAATTTAAGATTAAAACCCCTCTCTCTAATTAGAAACCCGCCTCATAAAAATTCCACCTTTTCATCAATTTTTATCTATAAACTGATTCACCCCAATCAAAACAAGCAAAATCCAATGATCAATCGATGAATTCTACTCAATCCCCAAATGGGTCGCTCCCAAATGACCTAATCCTCCTAATTCTCTCGAAACTACCCATCAAATCCCTCTTCCGATTCAAATCCGTGTCCAAATCGTGGTCTAATTTGCCATCGGATCCCCATTTCATCCGCCTCCATCACCAATCTTCGTCGTCCCAAAACCCTAACCTACTCATCGAGCTGCTCGATCCCTCGAAACCCACATCCAATTTCATCTCAATCGATGCATCCTTCAATGTTTCCCGATTCCCTTTGGATTTCTTGAACGATCGTGTCAAAATTAGAGCTTCAAGCAGTGGGATTTTGTGCTGCGCTAGCGTGAGGAACAAAGGGGTTTATTATGTTTGCAATCCGATGACGAGAGAGGTTAGATTGCTCCCAAGAACTAGAGAGAGGCCTTTCACTCGATTTCAGCCTGAGTATGAAGCGACCCTTGTAGGTTTGGCTTTCGATCCTGTTACTTTCAAATTCAATGTGGTTCTTGCTGGATTCTATCGGCCTTTTGGGCATCGGCCCCATGAGCAATTAGTTTGCTTGGTGTTCGATTCGGTGTTGAATTCTTGGAATAAATTCGTTTCACATGTTTATGAAGAGTTTACTTACATGAATCGCAACCAAGTTGTGTTTTTTAATGGTGCATTGCATTGGTTGACTCATAGCTGTTCTTATGTGCTTGCGCTTGATTTAAAAGATTGGGTTTGGAAGAAGATTTCGATGCCGGAAGAGATAGTTTGTAGCGGGTTCAGTGGTAGGATATATCTGTTGGAGTTTGAAGGGTCGGTGTCTTTGATTCGAATATCAGGGGATTGGCTAAGTATTTGGGTTTTGAAGGATTATATAAAGGAAGAATGGGTTTTGGAAGATAAAGTGAATTTGAGATGCATTAGAGGATTTGTGATGAGTGCTTTTCCAATAAGCCAATCGAAAGATGTGCTGTTTTTGGCGACACAAAAGAAGATATTGACTTATAATCGGAAGGACAAAATGTGGAAGGAGATCTTTGGTGTTGAAGATAATTGCACATATCCATTGTGGTTCTCTGCACACTCTTTCAGGGGCACTCTCTTTCCTTGCCATTAAGGTGAAGTTTTCTTAATTGCTTTGAATTTTTAACTTACTTATCGAGAACTTTCACATCTTCTATATCCTATGATATCGATTATATGGTTGATATGTTTATAGATTGGTGTGTATGAGTACGGTTAGAAATTTTGGCATTTAAACATTTCAAGGTGCCTTTTTAGGACATAGGAACACGCGCTCACGCCTTACAAGTATTATACCTTTTCAAGACATGCATGCACGCACACGGGCAATCTTTTAAACATATGGAATGTGAATACTTCTTTGAATTGCATGCTATTACCCATGGGAAGGGGAAAAAAATTTCTGGCACGGTTCGTTTTATTCAATACCATCGATTTCTTGCATTTGTAGACCATAAAATTGACTAGAAATGTAAAGAAATTGTACCATAATATCTACAATACTCGACTACTATAGATGAAAATCGATGAGAATTAGCAAGTTTTTTGTTCATCAAAGCCATTGATTATTACCACATTATAGACCATGGAAGTCGTAAAAATTGTAAAGTTTTTACTTTTGTGATTTAATTAAATTTGTGGTAAGTTTTTGCTTTTCAAATTCATTGATTTACTGCATGCTCTAGTCCGGAATAATCAATTAAGAAATCACAAGTTCTTTGTTCCAATAAAATATTAATAATTTTGGCAATCTATATTGTCCATGAAAATTGATTAAAATTGTCAATTTTTTTTGTTCAGAGAAGTCACTAGTTTGCTATAGCCAACGGAAGCCGGAAAAAGGTGGCAAGTAATAATTTTTTCCACTGTTGCTGTTGTTTGTCATGATGCAACATATAAAATGCAATAAAATTTTGCAAAGATTTTGTTTGCCTAAATCATTGACATTTGACGTTCTGCTATCCTTGAAGATCAGAAAATATTGCAAGGTTTATGTTTTCTAAAGATGTCAATTCTTTGAATGCTTTAGTCTATGAAAACCGGTTAAAAATGGCATGCTTAATTTTATAATTATTGTATTCCCGCATACTATAGCACACAAAAATTGATAAAATTTGAGGTTATCAAGTTATGGTATTGATCCATAAAAACCCCCGATAAAAAATCTTGCAAAGACTTTTTGTGAATAAAACATTGACATTGGATAAGATATTATTATCCATGAAAATCAGAAAATATGGAAGTTTTTTGTTTTTCTGTCAATATTTTGAATGCTGTATAGTCCATTAAATTCGGTTAAAATATATCACAATTTTGTTTTCACGAAATTAATGATTTTTTTGCATGCTACAATGCACAAAAATCGACAAAATTGACATATTTTTAATTGATTCACAATAACTGTTAAAAGCTTGCAAATATTTTCTTTGACTAAATCATTGGCCTTTAACATGCTATTATCCATGAAAATCAGAAAATATGGCCAGTTTTAGTTTTTTTCTTTAAAAATACCATCAAAAAATTTTGTGCTGTAGGATATGAAATTCAGTTAAATATGTCATGTTTTGGTTTTCATAAAATTATCGGGTTTCTACTTGCTATATAGCCCATGAAAATCGACAAAAATTCACAAGGTTTTTTAATGACCCGAGAAAACAGGTAAAATGTTGCAAAGGCGTTGTTCATTTAATTCATTGGCATTTGGCGTACTTAATATTCACTAATTCAGAAAATATGGTATGTCTCTTTGTTTCAAAGTCATTAATTCACTAATTCAGAAATATGGTACGTCTCTTTTTTGAATGACTACGAAATTGGTTAAAAGATGTTATGTTTTGGTTATAATAAAGTTGATGATAGCTCACGGTAGTCATTAAAATTTCGAAGGTACGTTAGTGATCCATAAAAATGGATAGATATTTGCAAATATTTTATTTGACCAAATCATTGGCATTTGGCATGCTATTATCCAAGCAAATCCGAGCATATGGAAAGGGTTACGTCTTCTGTAGACCATGAAAATACGGCTAAGTTTTGTGCACCATAAAATATTCAATCTTTGCTCTGCTACGGACTATAGAAATTATTAAAAATTATTAAAACACACTAACGGCCACACTTTTAATTCAACTAGATTTTCAATTAGCGAAATATTTATCTCATCAAATAATTCATTTGTTTTGTTTCTATAGGGCTAAAGGTTTGAGTAGGAGCTGGAAGTATAGCGCAGAGTGTAGTGTTTTCTTTTTCTTCCCCCCTTAAAGATCTCGATAGCAATGGTTTAGAGCAGAAACTATGCTCCTGTGCGATGTATATGCAGACCATCTTTGATTAATTGGCAAGGAAACTGATTTTGGAATTGAAATTTACATGGTTACAGCATGCTTTATAAAAATAGGTGGATGCAATTGCTTTATATAATAAGGTGGATGTTCATAAAAATGCTTTTATGAATCTCTTGTGTAAATTTTTTTGGGTACTTCCATCATTTATTATGGTTTGGGTTTGTTTATCTTCTTTGTGTTTATATGTGAAATAAATATGCTGGTTCTCAAAATTGATCTGCATTTTCAGCAATCATTTAAACAGCACATCAATAACCATATATACGCATGGAAAAAAAATATTTTACTAATTGAATGTTTTGAAATCTAAATGAATGTAATAAATAGAAAAGCACAGAAATTATAGTTCTTGCTTATCATCTATCATGTATTTCACCATTACATCAAAACTACCTATTCGAGTCCAATTTATGAAGGGGAAAAAGAAAAAGATCTCTCAATGGGAGCTATAATCTCAACTCGACGCTGCAGCTTTCTGTTCATGGGTTGCCTTGAATTCCGTACTTTTTCCGATGTTCAGCAAGTGCCTTATATGTGGAATCTCTTTCGGCATTGATCCAGTCAGTATCTGCTCACATAAATAATTTTGGGCAGATTGCAACAAATTACATAAAGAATGGAAAAACAAGTCTGCAATAAGAGTGAAATGAAACTATTAGAATCACCTCATAACCAGTTTCGGTAATGAGGACTTCATCCTCGATCCTTATACCGATCCCTCGATACCTGTAAATTTAATCGTTTTATGACTTGATAACTTAAAAAGTTGATGGGAATTAGTATACGCGATGATCAAGGTCGTAGAGCTTGATGATTACCTATCTGGAGCATCAAAAGAGGGGGTGATATAGACACCAGGCTCAATTGTTATCACCTGCTCATATAGAGATTCTATTTGAGCTCAATATTAGAAACTTCACCATAAACATGCGAAATATACTTATAGAATACTTATTTCATCTCAAATGGAAAACCCCATTGGACGCTTTGAATGGAACATTCAGAATACCCGTAATTCAGTCTAATAAAGAAAAGGGCTAATTGCATATAACACCATTTAACGCACTATACCCTGAAGTTGTAGAAAAAAGGTCAAATATCCTCTTCTAAGTTGAATCGAGACACCAATGAGTAGCAACTCAGTTGGTATGGCACTTCCCCTCCTGGGGAGAGTGCGGGTTCGATCCCCATGAGGGGGTCGAGGCAAATTCGTGGGTTCCCTGGATGCATGTATGTTGTGTGCTTGAAAGGAGCAAAAAAGAAAGAGGTTAAATCGAGACCGGCCTCAAGGGTGCTATGTGCTATAGACCACTTGGAAGGGCAACAAGTGCTAGATGAGGTATACTTGAAGGGTGTTGTATGCAATTAACCCTGCAAAGGAAGTTCGTATGTTTTAAAAGAACCACGTTACTTACAACCCCTGGCTCTAGATGACGATCGACCCCAACAGTGGCCGAATCGTGAATATCCATTCCTAAATAATGACCTGGGTCATTAGACAGGGACAGTGTCAGTCACACATATAACTTTGTCAATAATTGGGTCATTATACATCTATACTACTTAGTTCAATAAAGGAATTGAATAATTTTTAGTGCAAAATATATAAACAAACAAGTTCATGTTGTATGACCTATTGAAGTAGGATTCAATTGATGGTAAGAACGGCTGCTCTCATTCTTTAGAATTCCGAGCTCTTTTAATCCTCTTCTCAACATTTCAACCTGATAATTCAACAGCAATTATTAATATTATAAAGTCATAAAATAAATGTGTGAAACAATATGCACACGGTAGTAATGCTATTTACTTTGTTCAAAAGTAAAATAGTGATTGGACATCAACAAAGCTGTTTTGCTAAATTGCAGAAAATACTCCACAATTTTGCTCGTATGGAAGAAAATACCCCTTTTCATGCAAAAGCTCATAAAATCGATGAAAATCTAAAAAGATTTTGTTTTTCAAGATCATTGATATTTGACATGCTACTAAATTAAAAAAAAAATGTGGAGGTGTTTGTTCCCTAACATCGTCAACTTTTTGTATGCTATGTTGTATGAAAATCGGCTTTAATAAGTGCCAAGTTGTGGTCATCATAAAATTATTAATATAGCCCATAAAAAATCGGTAGAAGTTGGCAAGTTTTTGGATGACCAAACAAATTGACCACAGTATGCTATAGCTCTTGAAAATCGCTAAAAAGTGAGTTTTTTCACCATCATCCATTTTGGAATGTTTTGGCCTACAGGATCAGTAAACCCTACAGGATCAGTAAACTTTGCAACTTCTTGTACCATAAAAGAATCAACAAATGGGTAAAAAAATTGCTAGCTAGTTTGTTCCATAAACCTATCAAAGTGTTTTAAATGTTGGTAGACAACACCGAAATGTTGCCTAAATGTCGGTTTTAAGAAGAAAACGAACAAACATGCAAAAAAAATTCGAGTGACAATATTTGGTGAATGTCGGCCGAAATTTCGTGATTTCGGCGTTTAGGCCGACATTTACCATTATGAGGGGAAATTTTTTTGAGAAACTTTCTTTTTTGGGGAAAATATAATTTAATAAAACAAAGTATCTGAATAAGTTTATATTTTTTCAAATAAATAAGTTATATAAATGGCATTTACATTACAAAAATGTAGAACTCGATATTTGATAATACCACCCGGCATTTCACAATATATGATATCCGACATCAAATTCTTCAGGCCAACATGGCACCAACATCCGAAATTTTGAACATTAGTATCAATATTTGGCATTCATAGACCACGGAATCTGGTAAAAAGAAAATTTAATTCCTTTTCTCCATTTAAGTCATTGGTGGTTGGCTTGTTATATCCCCACTAAAAAATAAAAGTTTCTATTACCTAAATTCATTCAGTCAGGATTTGAGAAAATTGGTCTCGAACAGCATCGACATTTGGCATGCTGAATCAAAAGTTGAGGCAAGTTTTTTTGCTATCCAAAGCTATTTTCTTGTACGCTACAGTCCTGATCTTCTAGTCGCACAAAACCGTTGTTGCTCTAACATCCTATATGGTCCATGAAAATTTGGTAAAAACTGTGATATTTCTTGTCCGCATAAGTCAGCAATAGTTAGCATACGCCTATGAAAATCAGGAAAAAAGTGGCGAGTTTTAATTTTTTTTCCCACTGTCATTGATATTTGGCATGCCATAATAAACAACAAAAAAGGTAATAATTTTGTTTCTCAAGATCATTGCATTCAACATGGTAGGAGCCACAAAAATTAGAAACTAATCACAATTTTATTTATTTTTTAACCTTGCCATTTTTCTATTTTTTAAACAAGCTATTGTCAGTAATAGTCAGTAAAAATGCCATATTTTTGTTTTCATAAATTATCTACATTAAGCATATAGCCCATAAAAATTGATGAAAAGCCCTTGGATGACCAAAGGAATTGACCGGCCATATATGACATATTAGATCTATAAGGTGGAATATGCAAGCCTCTGTGTTGTCTTTTGCGTGTAAAATTTGATTAGAAACCCTGCACTGGAAAATTTACTTAAGAGCTATGTTTTTCCTGTGGCCGCTGGAAATTGCTTAGAAACTCAAGCCCCGTCTACTTTGAGCTGGAAAATTCGTATGATAACCCTACCTTTTTCTCTCTCTCCATCTCTCTGAGGTTTGATTTGGTATGGTGCAAAATTACAATCAAACCCCATCCTATTATAATTCACTCACTACTCCTATTTTGGACCCAGCCCCTGTAATAGACATCTATCTAAGCTTTGCAAAAATAGTTTAGAAGTCTGGTTAAGCTCTTTGAGGATTTTTTTAAAAATTCATGATTTTTGTGTGTTGCCATGTTTCGAGTCATCCGGAGTCTCGATCACTCTTCTTTGTTCCATTACGTTCTTAGTAGCAATCGGCCACCTTTTTCCTTTTAAATCACATAATTTTTTCTCTTCGGTACTTGGAAGTTCAAACGTACAGGTAAAATATTGAAAAACTGAATAAAAATAAAATTATGAGATTTCTGGAATTTCTTGTGCTATATACCATGCAAAATAATTATAAAAAAAGGAAGAAAACAGATTTTTTTGAGGTTTTCAAAATTTTTGTTGAAAAAAGAAACTTTTTAGATTTCAAATTTTGTGATTATTGTTTGTAGCAAGCCAAATGTTGAAAAACTAAAGAAAAAAATGGGATTTTTAAAAATATTACAATTTTCATACTCTAAATAGTAAGTAAAATAATAATAAAAACAGTAAAATTTAAGATTTTTGAAAATTTCATGCTTTTCATTTGCTATATTAGCATACAAAAAATTGTAAAACCAAAGAAAGCAAAAAAAATTTGAGATTCTTTAAAATTTAGCGATTTTCGTGATAAGAAACAAAACATTAAAAAACAAATGAAAATATTGATATTTTGGAAAAGTTCACTCAAACAAACATTGAAAAACCGAATAAAATAGAAAATATTAAGATTTTTTTAAAATTTTGCGATTTTCGTTTGTTATAGCATGCAAAATATTGAAAATGTGAAGAAAACAGAAAATTTATGACGTTTTAAAAATTCATGATTTTCATGTATTACATATAAAATATTGGAAATTTGAAAGAAAAAAAAACAGAAGGGATTTTTGAAGATATCGCGATTTATGTGTGGCAAACAAAATATTGAAAAACTAAAGGGCATAGAAAATTTTGAGATTTTTTTAAATCCGTGATTTTCGTGTGATATATAGCATTCAAAATATTGAGAAATCAAAGAAAAGTGAAATTTTTGAGATTTTTGATAATTTGTATTGCAAGCAAAATGTTGAAAACCCGAAGAAAATAGAAAATTTTGAAAATTACGCAATTAACGTGTGGTAACGCGCAAAATATTGTAGTTTAAAAAACAAATAATTTTGAATTTTTGTAAATTTCGCGATTGTCATTAGCACGCAAAATATTTAAAAACCGCAAAAAAAAATTTAAGGTTTTTGAAAATTTCATTCCCCCAATTTCCTCCACATTTCATCAGGTGGTCATGCTATAGACAAAAATAGTCATGGATAATTAATAAAACGTACGATTCAATCAACAATTTGTTCATTCAGGTTTGATTGTGTCAACTCTATAATTGAAATTAGGTTTCTCGTTGGATAAATTGCATTGCAAATATTGACCCCAAAAAAGAAACAGTAGGTACAGCTAATCCAAAAACCAACCATCGGACTGTAAAAATTGGATAAGTTCGATTTACGGTCATTGGTGGCCTCCTAACTCCTAAAAGGATTTACTGAATTCATCGAGTTGTTCCATATAATCAAAACCAAGGTTCAAAAACTCGATTTCGGTCTCTCATAATTTTATTAGTTTTGCCAAGTTTCGGCTAGTTTCACTAATCTCGGTTCGGAATTCAGATTCAACGGTAATACAACATACATAAATGTAAATATATTTAAAACTTAAATTTATGGTTCTATATTATAAGACAATGAGCCTAGTGTTTAAAAATCCAGCCATGACGTAAAATATATTGAAAAGAGTACTTAGATAAGTATTAATATAGGGTTTGGGTTCACCTTTTTACGGTTTTCTAATAACGAAGGCCTACAATGATCACAATGACAGTAAAAATGATATTAAAAAAAAAATAAGTTTTTTGAGGTTTCAGCTAAAACGATATTGTATAGTTGGTTTCGTATTAGTCTCCACCGAAACCACCACGTATCGGTGGTTTCGGCCGAAACCTCGAACCTTGATCAAAACTGCCAGCTATTAAAGGAATTGTCCATCGGTGCTCTGAGAAATACTCATTTGACCGAGCACTTCCAAGTACATCGTAAGCTAAACTTGTACTGACGAATAACCAACCCACAATGAATAAGGAATGTATAATAATGCTATGAATGACAAAATATCAAATACTAGTAATAATATCAGCAAAAGAACGTTCTCCCGTGCTTCCAGACATGTTGAGCTTCAAAAATTATTGTATATTCAAATTTTCATTGAACAAAGAAAATATTGAGATTTTTTAAAATTTCATGGTTTTCGTTTGATGCATGCAAAATATTGAAAATTTGAAGAAAACATAATTTTTTTAAATTTTTACAAAATTCACGATTTTCATGTGTTACCATACGATTTATTAGAAATTTGAAGAAAACAGAAAATTTTAAGATTTTTGAAGAACTAGAGATTTACGTGCGGCAAGCAAAATATTGAAAAATAGAAAGAGTACATGAAATTTCGAGATTTTTTAAACTTTCACGATTTTCATGTGATATAGCAAGCAAAATATTGGAAACCTGAAGAAAACAAAAAATTTGATATTTTTAATATCTCGCCATATTCGTAGGAGCATGCAATATGTTGAAAATTTGAAAAACAAATTTCTTTGGGATTTTTGTATATTTCGTGATTCTTGTATAGTATAACAAGCAAAATATTGAAAAACAATAGAAAAAGAAAATTTTGAGATTTATAAAAATTTCATGATTTTTGTTTGTTGTAACAATGAAAATATTGAAAGGCTAAACAAAAATGTTGAAGTATTTGCATATCACAATCATATAGCAATAAACTTTTACATTAATATGATTTTTCTTGACTCTGGACTTCATACTCGTGCATTGCGAGGGGGGCCTTGCTAGTATTTAGCTATGACTTACGGAAGCCTATAAGAGGTGGTAAGTTCTGTTGTCCAACCATTATAGAGCCCATCTTACAGGTTATATCTGCGCATTTCTTCCTCAAATCATCGCTTAATGGTTAAAAAAATGGTCAAGCTTTTTGTTTCATAACATTATCTCTATTTGGCATGCTTATAGCCCATGAATATCTTGTAAAATAAAACCAGAAGAATCAATAAAAAAATTCAAAACTTTTATTTGCCTAGACATTGGCATTTGACATGCTATTACTACCCACGAAAATCAAATACTATGGCTGCGTAGCAATTTTATTTTGTTTTCTGAATTCATCAATTTTTTGAATGCTGTAGTCTGATAATCGATAAACAAATGTGAATTTGATGGAATTGAAATATTAGGAGTAAGAACTTGACTTTAACTTGAAATATAGGAGTAAGAACTTGACTTCAACGGAAATTTAAAAGCCGTTATACTAGGGGGCCAAAGTGCAGTTTTCGCAAAAGAGAGGAATTCCTGCTATACTGCTAGTATTGAAGAATATTTTCTCCAATTTTGCAAAAGCTATTGTATTTTTATTTTTTCAAAGTTACAGGTAGCAATCATATGTGGAAATTTAGGATCACCGATCATACCGAATAGAAATGTATTTGCTGAATGCTCGCACCTGGTTTACAAAGCTTCATGCATTCCTTGTTAGTCTCCAATATTAGAGTATAAAGTTCTTCCTGCAAATTTGTTTCAGAAATGAGAGTTAGGTCCCAGCTAAAAATATAACCATTTCGATCTCAACTCGTGTGCAGACAAAAAATAATCAAATACAACAGTATATGGACAAATATTTCGAAGGGAACAAACTAGCAAAGTTCATGTAAGTTGGGAAATTTCCATGTTGGATGGCGGTATATATCGGGGACATTTAGCAAACATTGGTTGTATGGTTGATGAAAGTTTTGTCCAAAATATGACCATAATAAGTTTCGCTTATAATGACTACCTTGAATACGTCCAGCTAAGTCAACATATACATAATTTTTTTGGCCAATTACACTCGGATTAAATGTATATTTTAAATAACCACATAATGATTAATGAATGAACATAAAACTCTATGAAGCTTGGAAGAACCAAATAATTTAAATAAGCATTATTCCTTGTGTGGAGTCCTTGATAAGTTGCTATCAAGTAAAAGAAGATGATGGCAAAAAAGTACATAAATAAGCTCTCTCTCTCTCTACACACACACACACACACACACACACACACACACACAATATTATATGGAAAGTACCAAGTTTATAGCCAACTGAAAGGAGAAAAAACAAACCTGAGCAGAGGAAAAGCTACCGCTAGGTGGCCATGTTCGGGTTAGGTCGCTAAGATAACCATGCAACTCACAGCCGACATCCATAAGGACAAGTTCATCATGACCAATCTGTTCAACTTTAATCATCAACTTGACTATACCGCTGATCATAGAAAGTAAATATAAACTAAGTAAATGATTTTACTCTCTGATCATTTCGTGAATAGTGGATTACACTTCCGTTCGCTCCACCTCCAACCACGGGATTGAATCTAGCCATAGCAAGTGCAAGAAAAGTTGCCAAAAAATTAGGGCATATTAATTATAGAAAATATTTAATGATCGTTATATTCCTTCCAGATATAGAATGGAGAGTTTCCATGATAAAATAATAAAAATGCTTACGCCATTCTCTCTGCACCTCTCATTTTGCATTCAAATTCAATCTTGGCTGCCAGCTTGCTCTCTTCTGGGTGTGTCCTTGAAAGTAACAAAGTTTGTAGAAGGGCCTAGTCAAGGAGTATAAGGTTATGCATAGATCGGACAATCATTATTTCAAAAATAACTAAATTATACCCAAGATTTCTAAATTGATCCACCTCAAATATATGGAAACTAACATGCAGGAAACACAATTTATTTAAACCAAAAAATAAGGCTTAATTGGATGAAACCCCCAATAGTTTGCCATGTATAGCGTTTATAACCTCTCTCAAGTGACTTATTAGTGCATGCACCCCCTTTGCTCATCGACTAAACCATTAAAAATTCTCAAATTCTACTTTAGATAGTACATAACAAGTACTAGAGTTAAATTTAGAGGATCGTTTTTTACATGGATTGCTTGAAGAGAAATAATTGGACAGCTTTCAGGCCTTACAGCGTTATGGTTTGTTCAAGTCAATTGAGGGGGCACAACTTAATTGCTATACATGGTAAACTATGGGGTCTTTTGCAATTAACCTAGTAATAATAATGGTTAATTATTTCTCATACAATACCACATAATAACAGGTTTAAGATCAAGTAGAAGATACAAAGTTCGATGAAAATTCAATTGACACGCAACTATGAGCTCACAATTAGAACATACGGTAATACATACTTATTGCAAGTGGAGCAACCAAATTGGAGAAGATCACATACCTGGCATGTAATTGAGGCAGCTTGCCTCATCAATTTAATTTCAGATGGCGACTTTATCCATCGCAATTTATGTGTAAGATAGGAAAGATCTTTCACTCTATTATTGGAAGTTGCTCGTTGAAATGGCTCCAACTCCATATAAGATGTTATTGCGGTCTTTACATTGTGGAACACCCTTGATGCACTTCCAATTATTTCTGGAAGAATCTATTATATCGGATAAATGAACTAAGTCATACTATTTGATTTATAGGCTGAGCACGTATTCTAGGTATCAATAGTAATATTTTTGCGTAAATGTTAACCACCATAAACAAATATTTGAGAATTTAAAAAGTTTTTTTTGTTAGAGTGATTGTTTTAAAAGATTTTGTAAAGATTTTCAAACATTTAAACGGTTAGAGACAAACAAATAAATGTTCGTTTTTTCAGGAAATTATCAGAATATTTCTTGCCACGCGTTACGTTGAAAATCAAATTGAGATTTAAACTTGAGAGCACACCCCCTTCTTTTTGTGTTAAAATAGTAGTACATATCTTAGAAGTTTTGCACATTAGAATTTTATACATCTATAAAGTTCAGTCACTAACCTTACGGATTTGGCTCATTGGATATGCCTTTTCAGCCTTAAAATAATCCAAGGCTGCATCGACTCCAGCAACTTGACCTTGCCAAGCAACATCCTAAAAAGAAGTTAACAAATATTATTGGACTCTCTGTTCAAAATGAGAATCAAGTACAGAATTATGATTAAACATTCTGACACGGCCATATTAGTATCACTTAGGTGGTAATTTTGGTAAGAAATGAAAATTTAAATAATGCCTCAAGAAATATGGTGGTGCAAATATTTGACAACAAAAATAATATGCACCTATGGGACGCCACCTACGCAGTAGTCGCCCATATACTCTTATACAAAGCCAAAATTAAGCAGTAATATATAACTGTACTATGGCATACAAGTATTATGGATTATGCCAATATTAAACATAATCCCAAATGCAACAGCAACCAACCGCAAAGAAGCATGCTTATAATTAGAAGTTTATAACAGAATTTTCTCTTTATATTGTTCAAACCTTCCCACTCCCAAAAACAAAGTGTGGTGACTCATGCCAATACCTTAGAATTATAAGTTTATAACAGTATTTTCTCTTTATTTTGTTCAAACCTTCCAATTCCCAAAAACAAAGTGTAGTGACTCATGCCAATACCGGTGCCAACGATCCAATCCAAGTATGTTTTTATTTTCTTCTCTAACAATTTACAGTGTGTTTCTCCATTTCATATTCTACTTAGTTGCAAAAGGAATAATATACCAATGAATACGTATCAAGCAAGCAAAGCAACCTTAAGTGATGCAGCAGATCTTAAAATATTTTTTTAACAGAAAAAAGCTAATATAAAGTGCATTATTTTCTGATATCTATAAGCCATTTAAAACCTAAATTAAAAATGTTAGTTTCGCATATTTCTATTCGACAAGTAACGCCAAAATGTACATAAATTTTGCATTTTATAGCTTACATGAGGATCGGAATCAGGCATGAACATACATAAACCATGCTCCTCGCTTAAAACCGCTACACCTCCGGGTTGCAAACAGCCTGTAATATAAAGGTAATCTGCATCTTGTCTGAATGTATATGGAACCACATCGGTCATCATTTTCACGGGAGCCGAGGCAACAATAGCTATGCTCTTTTCAGGGAGCAACTCCAAAAGTCTTTTTCTTCTTGAAATATATTCATCGCTTGTTATTCCTGGTGTTATTTCCCCTTCTGCTAAAAACTGTAAGGAAAAAAATTCCAAATAATGTTAAGGGTGACATAGGAAAAGCTACAAGCAAGAAAGTCAGGAGCAAACAAGAAGAAAAGAAAATTATAAAGTCCAAATCAGTAATCAATGGTAGTCAGGCTATATTTCATTAGTATGACACAACTTTCAGCGTTATTCAAATAAATATTAAATATTTAATATAGGCTAAATTACACTAAGCTACCTTTAAGTTTTTTATTACAGTAAACTCCCATAAATTTTGGTTATAAAGGAGTTTTATTCATTAAATAGCTCTTAATTTAAGGGAGCTTACTCTAAGGAAAAAACTTTGTAGTTTAGTGAAAAAACGAAAGTTAATGGTAGTTAGTTTAAGTTATCCATTCATGTATTGGAAGTTTTTGTAATAGAGGTTTTCAAATAGATGTCATTGAGATCATTGTTACATCTGCCTTCATGACTCATAATAGCCCCACTTCATCTTGTTGGCTAAAAGTTTAGTTTTGATTTTGGATGCCATGTTGCATAGTCAAAGTCAAATTGGCTGAAAGAACTCCTTGTTCCATTTTGTGTGAATTTTCCAGCGTTGAATTAACTTGTGGTATCTATTCAATCTCTTGAGCCTCGAAGGACCCCCCCCCCCCCCATTCCATTGTTATCAATTAAAACGATACCATATACATTGCTTTGCTAATGTGTATAAAGGTAAAAGGGCTCTCATCGAAAAACATCATATGGTATTAAATTGACAAACACTAAAAGGTCATGGCATTTATTTGAAAATATCTAAATTGATGGTATTATTTTGCAATTTATTTTTGGTTCCTCTGTTCTGTCTACCTATTTTTGATAATTTGCAAACATTAGCATCATTGTTTGATCATTGTGTAGCTTTGAAACTATTTGTCTTGTTGGAATTAGGCTATTCGGCGCCCATGATGGGATGCCCAACCATAAGTTAAGTGGTTAGGGAAGATTAGAAACCACTTAATCAACTAATTAAATAAGTTTCTAAAAAGAAACGTTCAGAAACCGTATGTATGCTTACATTCTAAAAGAGAGAAAGGAATTCACTCGATTAAAAAAAACGCCACTTATCGCTACTAAACTTTCTTTGATAGAAATTTTCCTATCCTAAGATCCTTACAAGAAGCAAAGAGTATTTAATCCATGAAGGTGAGTATACTTTCCGATGTGATTGTACAATCGGCTGCGAAGGTTGTGATCAATTCAAGGTTAGGAAACGCTCCCACACTCAAAAGTATGAGAATGATGTTAATTATCAATTTACATTATAGAAATATTCTCTACATCATTTCCCTTATTGGTATCAAAGCTCAATTGAACTGTTTCTGATCGAAACAGTTGATAAGAAAAAGGGTTTTATTAATAAACAAAATTCCGATGAAATCCCACCGGTGATGGGTCACCGATCACATGGACGAGCAGCGTCAGAGTTGCCACCGCGAAACAGTGGTGGCCGCTGTTGTCGCTGTCATGTCTTAAAAAAACATGAAACAATGAACACCTTGAGAAATTCCTTATTGGGTTCGTGATGAATCGAACCTATTAGCGTGGGAATGGAAAATTACAAATTGGCCATTGAAAAGTTTAGGTTTTTTTTTTGAAATTTTCCAATAAATCATTATGTTTGGATTGATAGTATAAATATTAATAACTAAAATTATGTGGGTTGCTAGTTAATTTTCCACATGTATGTTTACTTAGTTGAATGGGTTGAATATTAATGTTCTATCTTTTCTCTATTGTTTAATAATATTGTATATACCATGTTTCTGGAAATGGGTCATGTTTTACTATTTATTTGCAGAAACGCCATTTATGTTATAATTTCAGTTTTGGCCTATATTTGTCTGAAAATTGAAAAACTTAAATTTGGTATAGAATATTTATTAGATAGGCTATTTGTAATCAGAAACTATATTAATTATTTATTAGCATGTTTCATGCATATTTCATACAATTTTTGTAATATGCTTGGTATTTATAAATATGGTCAATGTTAATTGTCTACATTGTTAATCATACTTAATGGTGTACCGGTCGTACATGCCTTACATTGAGATATTTCATACAAATATATAAATGTTCTACATGATTACAAACAAATATATATGTTCTAGATGCCTCAAAGGTTTTATTTTCATTTTCTTGGATGATTACATGATGATACATGATATATTACAATAAACTCAAAACGTCGATATAGTTTTTACAAAAACTACTTGATTGAATGGAAGTTCTATTATTGGTAGAACTTATAAGAATTTTCGCTTGGAACTTTTTTTATTTTTGCGCAAAATTATTTAAATACATGATATTTAAACGTCTGAGAAAAGGATAATGATTGAGAGCGAAGTGAACTTTCAATCCCAAACCTTATGTTAATTTATCATTTATGTAGTTAGATTATGCAGCATATGTATGTGATAGTGTGTGGCCTTCTTAATATGCTTTATTTTCTTAATGTAATTTTCAATGACCGTGACATCAAAATCAATCATTACTGACTTGAATAAGAGGGGAAAATTGATTAGTGGCAACTAGAGTATTTGGCACTATAAGATTTAGTACATTTTAGAAGAATAAGAAATTCTGAAAACACTTAGTCATGTTATGATCGAACCCGAGAATGAAAGTATCGCTCATCACAAAAGAGATCAGGAAGCTTTTCAAGCTTGGAACAAAAAGATAGTATGGCTTGCGTTATGTTGTTGAGTAGTTGGGATGACGATCTCATGTGCAATTTTGAACAGTATTACACTCCTCATGAGCTTGCTTTGAACCAAAAGTGCATCTCTGTGATTAAGGTGAGAAGGCCCCTCATCAAGTTTGATGCCTTAAGAAAATACTAAATCACTACTATGAGATAGCGTTTATGAAAAATAACAATATGATCCGAGAAGTTGAAATCAGCGGGATACTCTCCTACCGATAAACAATAGAAGCAAGCGGTCATTCGGTCTCTTCCTCACAATTAAGAATATAAGAAGAGTAATGTGCCAGACAATAAAAATATCAAGACTTTTGGAGATATTATCCATAATTTGGAGGCAGAAGATGAGCTCCTAAAGACGACTAAACCTTTGGGACATGCTTATGTCGCTGAATCAAATTCTCGAGCTTCAGGCTTTAACCGGAAAAAAAAATTAAGCCTCTCAACTCTTAAGAGAGGTCAAGGGCATGGCCCAACAGATAAAAAGAACAAGTTTCGACATCATAAAAGAAGCAAGTGAAGTGGCAAAAAAATGATAAGGCTAATATGACCTGCTACAATTGTAGCAAGCTGGATCACTTTGCTCGTGAATGCACCGACCAAAAGGTGGTATTATGTTTATTTTCTCAAACTTGCTGCTTATGCTTCTAGCACAATTAACTAACTGAATCCCATCCTATATGGACTGTAGACCTAGGAGCCACGGACCATGTAGCTAGAGATCGTAGAGCATTCGCCGAGTATCATAGAATCCACAGTGAAACCAGATGGACATATTTAGAAAATATTGTGAGGAAAAGACTGAATAAATGCTTGCAGCTGGTACTTATTAATAAGAACGTGTCATACTGACTTCAACTTTCTGATCATATTGTCCATTTTCCTTGGGTGTTGCCTCAAAGTAGTGTTTTGGCTCTTACTAAAGGTATCAAACTTGATAGTGATCCTTCTTACCTTGTGGCAGAGGTGCCACAAAAATTGTCCTTCAAAGCAAGTCACATCTCCAAGTGTGATATTCTCCAAACTCGCATATGAGATCGTCATACTACTCAGAAACATAACATCAGCAACACTGCTCTTTTTCTTCTAGGATTGAAAAGTTTCATGATTTCTTGTGTTTTGGCGGTATTTTCACTCGGGTTCAGTTATAACGTGGACAAATATTTTCTGAATTTCTTGTTCTTCAACAATGTACATAAATCTCTAAAGGGATGCTACTTTCTTGGAGAATAACTTTCCTAAGTAAAATGAGTTCGATAGGAATGTTCCCTCGGTGAACGCTTAGCAAAGTGAGTGACCAGAGGGTTTGGGTTAGGCGCTCTAAGGCAACTAAACCAAGATCTATATGATGACTAATATATTAAGATAAACACTTTATAATAAATTACAGTAGGGCGTAAATCATACATGTGCTTAGTGACCAATAAAGGAATTGAGTGAATAAATCCTTGCTTCATCACTGTGTGAATTCTAAGAGGCAAAATAGAAAAGTTTTTAACTTTTTATGCCCAACATGACTTTTATCAGTACTTTAAAATTTTAGTTCACCGATAGCTGCTTTAACATGTTTCCAATGGATATAATAGACTCAGCTTTATAGAACATATCTGTGAAAGCAATTGAGCTGTGATGAAAAGGTGCATATGCGAAAGGAAGACTATTTTGATATACATCGTTTACATACTTTCACTGGCCGACCAATTAAGGCCTTTTAGTAAGTTTAGGGACATAGTTGTGAATTATGATTGATGTAAAACATAGTCTTAGAGGGATTAGGTATATTATGATTGATGCAATAAAATGAGTCTGAGGCATAAATAACAAGACAAATATCAATTGTTCGTTGTAGCAACCATATCCTCCATTATAGTTGCATAGTGTACAACTCCTAAATATATACTCACATATCATACAGTTTATCTACCTGTACGATTTGGCTGCTGAAGAAAATGATACAACGGATTAATATGAACCGGGTTGGGTAATGCAAAGCCCATCACGTGCAAGTGGAGATGTTGGAATTAGGCTATTGGGCACCCATGATGGGTTGGCCCAACAAATGAGTTATAGTGGTTAGCGGAGTTTTAGAAACCCTTAATTAACCGACTAAAATCATCTTACGAAGAGAAAGTGTGAATATATGTTTACATTATAAAAAAGATAAAAGAGTTCTCTCCATATTAAAAAAAAAAGCTAATTCCATTCTCTCTTCCAAATTTCTTTGATAGAAATTCTCCCATTATAAGATCCTCGCAAGAATCAAGGGATATTTAATCCATAGAAGTTTGCGTATCGATGTGATCGTATGACTGACCACAAAGGTCGTGATCAATTCAAGATTAAGAAACACTTCTGCACTCAAAGTTATGAGATTGATGTTAATTATCGATTTCCATCGCTACAATGTTTCCATCATAGCTAATTAGCTATCTCATGCATCACGTTTTATAAAATCTATGGTGTTAAAGTCTGAATATAAAGAGAGCTACTAACAAGATGCGAGGATGAGGAAATAATCAATGAACTAATCATGACACCATAGAAGAAGGGGCTTGAAAATTCAATGTACTCAAAGCTTGTGTTAATATTTGATAGTGTGAGATATGTCTTCCATGGAAAAACTGCATGCATTATAGAATCCACAAAACAGAATTGGAATGTCTTAGAATTAACCATCATATGTCTGCACATCACTTGCGAATTTTTCTTTCTTTTTTATTATTTGTTGATAAGTTGTAGTAATGATTTGAATAGTGGCAGACAGCTTCTTCAGAAAAAGTGATTGGCATAAATTAGGTGATTAAAATGTACAAGCAAATAAATAGTAGGAGAATTTTGCAGTCGCACAATCAATTAAGGGTGATGTTTATATTGAAAGTAAATACAGTGGATTTAACCTACCATTAAGGCCACAAAGGTTATAACTAAAAAATGGGATAGAAACGATTACATAAATCAACAGTAAATGAATTAAACAAATATAAAGAATTATTATAAATGTCATGATACCTGAGGGTGAGATGAAGGAGTTGGCTGCCCAAAATCAACAATTCGCTCCGTGGTATAACCCGGGCATCGAAATACATTACGTAAAGGAGAAGAGAATCTAGTGGGAACCTGAACATAGCAATGGTTGAAAATCATGTGTTATGGGGCAAAGAGTTATTAACTTTGGACATGTATTGTGTCAACAGAAAGTTATACATTTACTTATTGCAACACACAATTATTTGAAAATAGTGGCATACAATCAAAAAACAATAATTTGAAACTAGAGTGATCATTTAGTTATTGCAACATACAATTATTTGAATATGGCTACATACAATTAAAAAACAATAATTTGAAACTAGAGTGATAGGTTTGGTTACATATTATGCTGCTAGCATAACTACCAAATAGTACCTCGTTTTCATGAAAAATAATTTTAAGCAGCTTTATATGATCAACAACTTAGGTTCAAACATCAAGTAATAAGTCATCTACCTCAAGCTGCGCCTCGAATTACATTAAAAAAACATCAAAAAGCTATGACTTTTGGCATTTTCCAGCCCATCCCATTCCTTGTTCTTGCAAAAAAATCCAAAACTTTTTTCATATAATTTTTAGAAGAAACAATTTTGCACTAAAGGCAGCTAATTATATTTCATATGATTAACAATTGATTCATAAATCAAGTGAGTGAGGCTTGTTTTGCAAATATTAGAAGAACCCAATTCATGATTCGCCCCAACTCTTTGTATCTTACTCATATGCTAACTTTTATAAGGATATAAGAAAAAAGAAGAAAAATTTGTCATGTATAGAGAATTTAGGGATGTCATGTCATCATAATAAGTCAAACTTCAAAAGACATAAGTTCACTCCATTGTTACAATTTCTAAAATTTAAAACCATCGAAAAAATGGAGCCAATGTCTTCATTCTCCATATATTCAAATTCAAGCCAAATCCATTACGAAGAAAAGCTAAATTATTTAAAATGAAGTGATGGAAAATTAGAGACATTAAGTTAGTTGAGAACCCATTGGTAAAGAGTTAAAAAGAAACAGAGATGAAGAAAACGGAGGGAATAAGAGACCAGAGGAAATAAAGGAGAGCAAATATTTACTACTATGCGTAGAACTCTAAGGGGTATAATTGTCATTTCAATATTTTAGCATAGGAGCATTTTGAAGGGGAAAATGAAAAAGAAGGAACAATACTGCATGCATTCGAGGGAGGCGCTTCTCAGAGACTAATACTGCAACTGCATGTCAGACAGTATGTGTGTGAGCGCACGCGTGCGAATAATGGAGAAAAGATGTCGTGGGAGGGAATTTCCTCATGCGGCGTCAAAAAATACACCCTCCATGATTTTTTTTAGATGATCGGCAATCATCGTCTTCATCTTTATCATCTAAGATATGGATACATCAAATTTTACATGATTCTATCACCTTTCACCGTTGATTTAGTTGGTGCAAAATTAACGGTTTACCGACAATAGAACATTTTACATTGCTAATTCAACGGTGAAATATTTGTAGAATCACATGAAATTTGGTGTATCCACATCTTAGATGATAAAGATGATGATGATGGATGCCGATCGTTGAATAAAATGTTGAAAGGTGTATTTTTTCGACGTCGCCTAACGAAAAACCCTTGTGGGCTAGGTTGCATGGACACATCTTTTTGGTTGTTGTATCCGTGTCGGACACTTGCACGACACGTGTCCGATATATATTTTTCGTGTCCCGCTTCGAAACAAGACAGCTTTGGATTTGGATACATATCGAACACGAATCGAACATGAATCGAACACGTTTTAGTCCAACCACGACACAAAGAAAAATTTATTTTTCAATTAAAAGCGAGAAAACCCTAATCTTATTATAACTTTTTTGATTTGTTGACTTTTCTTTTTATTTTACTCATTTTGCTGCTTAATATAAATTTTATGTGAAATAGATAAGGTATTTGTTGAATTTATTAGGAAAATACTAAAATTATATGATTTCACTAAAATTATGATGAGCACAATTAGAAAACTACTGAAATTATATTATTATTGCTCAAAGTATGTTAAATACAGGTAGGGAAATGTTAAAGTCATATTTCTTTTATGGAAATTTCTAAAGTTGCGCTAAAATAACCAAGTTCTTTGTTGAATTTTGATAAATACAGTAAAAAAGTGTTGAAATGCTAATATTTTTGTTGAATATGTTGTAATGATATGATATTATATTTCTTATGCATTTGTGTTCTTGTATCTTATGTTTTGGGATTTTTCTATATCACCGTATTGCATCGTATCGTGTCCATGCAACCTTGCTCCTAAATCCTCTTTCCCTCATTATTCTGTCTCTCTTTATATATATATAATTCTTGCAAGTAAAGGATACCACGGAATTTTGAAGGTTTTTGTATTTGGGGAAAACACGATTAATCTTTAAAATGCAATAAACCCCTTACTTAAAGGATACTTTTAAAGGATATTTTCTCCAAAAAAATTATTTTCAGCTGGTCAATCCTATATATAAGGTCATTTTGGGATTATATAATCATATTTAAGAAACTTTAAGAAATAGTTGACATTCTTCTAAAAATAGTTAAAGTTTGTTTGAATAAAACTTTGACTATTTTTTGTAAAATGTTAATTATTTCTTTTAAGTTTCTTAAATATAATTATATAACCCCAAAATGATCTTATATACGTGGATTGAGTAGCCAAAAATAAAATTTTTGGAGAAAATACCCTTTAATGGGTTTATTGCATTTTTAAAGTTTAATGGTGCTATTAAGTAAAGAATACACACACTGTCTGAAATGGCAGTGGCAGTCTGAGTCTCTGAGAAGTGCCTCCCTTTAACGCATGCAGTATTGTTCCCTTTCTTTTGTTTTTTTCCCTTGCAAAATGTTACTAAGCTAAAAAAACTAAAATAACAATTATACCCCTTAGGGTTCTAGACATAATAGTAAATATTTGCTCTTCTTTGTTTCCTCCATTCTCTTCTTCCTTCTGTTTTCTTCATCTCTGGTTATTTCTAACTCTTTACCAACGGGTCCTCACACAAACTTCAGGTTTATAATTTTCCATCACTTCATTTTAAATAATCTAGCTTTTCTTCGCTAATGAATTTGGCTTGGATTCGAATATATGAAAAATGGACTTTGGCTCCATTTTTGGGTTGGTTTTAAATTTTTGAAGTTATTAACAATAGAGGGAACTTGTGTCTTTTGAACTGTCTTATTATGATGGCATGACATCCCTAAATTCTTTATACATGACAAATTTTTCTTCTTTTTTCTTATATCCTTATAAAAGTTGGGATATGAATGAGCTACAAAGAGTTGTCATTATATATATAGAGGAGTGCTCCATTGCAAACCGATCCACGTTTTTTAAAAACGGGAACTCTCGATCTGCTGCATGTTTTAACGATCCAATCCGTTCAAGTTGATCGCCCTACCCTCAAATGTATGTGTGAAAAATCAAAGAATTTGAAGTTCTCTAACCAATCCATCGAATGAAATTTATGTTGCATTATCGAAAGACTTTCATTTTTGCACTCATCGATGCATTTGGTTAGAGATCTTCAAATCTTTTGATTTTTCATACACACGTTTAAGGGTAAGGCAATCAGCTTGAACGGATATAATCGTTAAAACATGTCGTAGATTGAGAGTTACCGTTTTTAAAAAACACGAACCGGTTTGCATTGAAGCACTCCCCTTATATATATATATATAATAACTAACTATTTAAATTTAAACTAATCTCAACAGTAAAAATCAATGAACTTATCATGACACTAAAGAAAAAGGGGCTTGAAAATTCAATGTACTCAAAGCTTGTGTTAATAATTGATAGTGTGAAATATGCCTTCCATGGGCAAAAAATGCATGCAATATAGAATCCACAAAACATAAATGGAATGAGTTAGAATAAACCATTATATGCGTGCATACCACTTGCCAATTTTTCTTTTTTTTATGATTTGTTGATAAGTTGTAGTAATAATATGAATAGTGGCTAATAGCTTCTTCAAGAAAAGTGATCGGCATAAATTAGGTGATTAAAATGTACAAGCAAATAAACTGCGGGAAAATTTTACAATCCAACAGTCAAATTAAGGGTGATGTTTATATAAAAAGTAAATATTGTGGATTTAGCCTACAGATCAGGCCACAACGGTTATAACTGAAAATGGGAGACAAGCAATTACATAAATGATAGTAAATGAATTAAACAAATATAAAGATTAATTATAAATGGCATCGTATATGAGGGTGAGATGGAGTTGGCTGTCCAAAATCAACAATCCGCTCTGTCGTATAACTTGAGCATCAAAATAAATTATGTAAAAGAGAAGAGAATGTATAGAGAACCTAAAATAGCTATGCTTGAAAAAAAATGTGTTATCAGGCAAAGAACAAGGGTGGAGGCAAAGGGGCAGGCTAGGGCCCGAGGCCCAGAAATTCTGCCAAGAAGCGCTCTGTTGGGCAAGGTTTCGGCGAGGGTCACCCCCTAGGTGGAGCTCGGGCCCAGATGAGGTAGAGAAGGATGGGCAGTATGAGAAAGACTGGAAGAAAGAAAAATAGGGATAGAAAAGTTAGGGAGCTGAGATTTGCAGCCTAATAAGTAACATGTCGAGTCGGTTTAAGTTTAAACTCATAACCTTTACTCAATTCACTTTACGCTTAAATAACTTAAATCTATTAAGATACACACAATAGCCCATTTAACTACATCTCTCTCTCTCGCTCTCTCATAGGTATCTTTCTCACCAACATCTCGGCTTGTAATCTCGCTCTCTCCATTTTTAAAACTTGCAAAGTCAAGAAAAATTAAAAATTTATTTCTTGATGATTGCAATTTCTCAATTTTTTCCTCCAAAAAACATCAAGGCTCTCATCTATGTAAGCTTTACTTTCAATTATTAAAATTTTGGTTGCTTGTTTAGTCCCAACTAGAGATTTAGGGTTTAATTTCAAAATTTTGGATTTAAAATTTTTAAAATAGGGTTTCCAACTTACTAAGTTCAAACTTCAATTTTTCATGTTTATTTCATAGTTTAGAGTTTATTATTGCAATTCGTACTTTCTTCTTAAGTTGTTTCTCAAGTTTAGTAGTTTATATTTATATTTGGTAATTCTTATAGAGTAGATTTTAGTGCATATGGATGAATTCTAATTATTGCTAATAAATTGAAATATTGATTGAAGCATGAGCAAACCCAAAACAATTAAGTCATTCTTTAGAAGAAAACCCGCAAACGCCGGAAATTCAAGACAACATACTTTCTTCTTCCTCAAATGTTGAACCTACTGTAGGGTGTTTTTCGTCACCCTATTGAGATAGGAATACGCGTCGCTTGTCAGGCGTACTACAGATTCCGCCTGCTTAGGGTAGACGGGGATTTATTGATTGTGGGGATCCGAATCTCCGGCAGCTGCGGACTAAACTGTCGTTAATTACCTCTCACTTTTGGAGCGAGAGAACCTCCGATTGACAGGTCAAGCTGGTCATGCGAACTCAATGTGCAGTGTACGTATGTGTCTTGAGAAGTTTTGAATATATCCAGGGCTTCGCAGAGTTTACGGGGGTCCCGCTACCCGGTTAGCGAGCTGGGGGTCAAAGGGGCTAACAGCCCCCTTACCGGATGCAGGGCAGCGCCCCGTTAGAATTTTTTCTAACGGGAAAAATGTTGTGGAGTGTGTGTATATAAAAGAGGGAAAATGGCGCTGGCGGGAAAAAGAGACTTAGCCCCTATACTGGAAGTTGTACTCCCAATTGACTTTTGGAGTTAAACTCCTGAAAAAGAGAACAAAAGGGTTTAGCCCCTGCGCTGGGAGTTTTACTTCCAAAAAGAAATATTTATTATTTTATATATATATATATATATATATATATATATATATATATTTTGTGGAGTTAAAACTCCCAAGATATTTTCGAAGATGATGAAAGGGAACCCCTTTCTTCTCCCGTGAGTCATGGGTTTTCTCTTGAGCCTTGGATTTTCCCAAAGTAGGATTTTTGGGGATGAGTCTCCTTCCTCCTCTCTATTGGCTGAATCTTGGAGAAAGGAGGGTAAGATTTAAAAATCTCCCATTTTGGAGATTTGATGGAAGATCTGCATTCCCCTTCAAGGGTTTTGTGGTGAAAAACTATTTCTTTTTAGAAAAGATCTTGATTTAATTCCAAAAAAAAGAGAGAAGGTTTAGAATCTTGAGAAAAGAGGAGGCACAAAAAACCCTAACTTTTGAATGGAATGAATTCTTCTTTTTTCATTTCATTATTATGTTGCCTTATTGGGCTTTACAAAATGGCATTTGTGCGCATCACATGCCTCATATGCTCATTTCTTTTAAACGAGTGGGCTTTACAAAAATTTGGTTTTATGCCCATTTATTTTACATTCATGCATGAAAATTACATCAAACTTATTTATTACATAATTTTCTTCTTAGCATTGGGGAGGTCGGCCGCTTCATGTTCGGGCTTGACTTGAGGATGGGTCCACTTGGCCTGGGCTTAGGTCACATTGGCTTGGAGTTGATTTTGATTTTGACTTGATCAACCGGGATGTAATTTTTGACCCCAACAAAGTGCCCCCCATTAATAAATGCACACCGTGTATATGAGTTGTGTGCATGAAATTGATGGATCTTGGAGTTGGACTTCGAGGTGGAACATCATTCGGGAGGCGGAGCATCACTCCGGGAGCATAATTCCGGGGATCGGAGCATAACTCTGAGGATCGAAGCATGATTACAGGGATCGGAGCATAATTCCGAAGAGCGGGGTATGATTCCAGGGATCGGAGCATAATTCCGAAGAGCGGGGTATGATTCCAGGGGATCGGAGCATAATTTTGAAGAGCGGGGCATAATTCCGGAATCGGAGCATCATTCCGAGGATCGGAGCATATGATTCTAAGGATCGGAGCATGATTCCAGAGGTCGGAGCGTCATTCCGATTTGCGGAGTATAATTCCAGTATATCCTGAGACGAAGCATAATTCCGGGGCAGGGGTAAACATTCCGAAAGAAACATAGTTCTGAGGCAAAAGTTGATTCCAGGACGAAACATGATTCTGGCATGGAAGACGGTCACTCTGAGGAGAAGCATGATTTCAACACGGGGTATATTCTGAGACGAAACGTGATTCCGACGCAGAAGTTGTTAGTTGATTCCGAGGCAGAGCATAATTCCGACATGGAAGACAGATACTCCGAGGCGTAGCATGATTTCGACACGGGATACATTCTGAGACGAAACGTGATTCCGACGCAGAGATTGTTGGTTGACTTGATTCCGAGACGGGGCATAATTCCGACAGGGAGGTTGATACTGTCTTTTTGCGATTTGGACGGTCGGTACTCGGCGTGTCTCCGAGACGGAGTGTCACTGGTTGACTTGTCCCCGGTATGGAGTGTCACTGGTTGACTTGTCCTCGGCACGGAATGTCTGTTTGACGTTTCCCCGAGATGGAGTGTCACTGGTTGACTTGTCCCCGGCACGGGGTATCTGTGGTCGACGTTTCCCCGGCACGGAGTGTCACTGTTTTTGATATAGAGACCGTTAGTTGACTTGATTCCGAGTCGAAAAATAATTCCGACGGGGAGGTCGTTGCTGTCCTTTTTGCGACTTAGACGGTCGGTGCTTGATTTGACTTGCTCCGCTCCTCAGGGTTGAAGTTGATTTGCCGTGAGGGGTGTTCCCCTCCGAACGGCGGCCTGGACGTTAGGACGTCTGGCCTGAGATTCGGGGCAGATGCTAATAGGTGCTATCCGTTCACCTCTCCGAAGATGCCGAGTTGATTTACGGCACCGTGTATCGGAGGTTTAGGCGGATGCGGCCGATGTAGCAGACTTCGTCAGATTCCCCCTCAGGGTGAGGGGTTTTTGATTGTGGGGACGCTCTTCCCTGCAGGCGCAAGCCCCTGCAGTTAATTACGCTACCGCATCGCGGTGACAACTTTCTCCTTCTCCAGAATTTCACTTCGTGTCGTGTGTGTTTGTTTTGTTTGTGGTTGCCCGTGGATTGTATACGGAGACTGAGTAGTGTCGTCGCCCGTAGGACGTGGATTAGTCCAAATCCGTGTTTACTTAGATTTGGGTTTGGTGTTTTAGTTTAAGGATACATTAGTCACGTTGCGGCTAAGATCAACTTAAACGTTCGTCAAGGATACGTTAGTCCTGTTTTGGACTAAGATCGGCTTGACGTAGTGATCGATTTAATATCTGGCCGTCGGGACTCATCACCTCTCTGACGTCGTTGAGGGATTACAACGACAGACGTCAGAGGAGTTCAGAGATGTACCCTTGAGCCAAAGTTGATTTGGAGTTTTATCGTTTATTTAAATATCTAAGGACACGTTAACCGTATTTGGGGGCTAAGATCAACTTAGACGGAACCGTTTAGATCCGACAAAAGAGCGTTTGGGCCCTATTATGCCAGTCTAGGGACGTGGTGGTCCATGTTCCAGTTTAGGGACGTGGTGGTCCATCGCCAGTTTAGGGACGTGGTGGTCCATATTCCAGTTTAGGGACGTGGTGGTCTGATATTAGTTTAGGGACGTTTCGGTCCGACATTAGTTTAGGGACGTTTCGGTCCATCATTAGTTTAAGGACGTTTCGGTCCGATGTTAGTTTAGGGACGTCTCGGTCCGATGTTACGTCTCGGTCCGATGTTAGTTTAAGGACGCCTCGGTCCAGTATTAGTTTAAGGACGTTTCGGTCCACGAGTTTAAGGACCCCGCAGTCCATATGAGTGTGTGGTCGTTGGGACTCGTCGCCTCTTTGACGTCGTTGAGGAATTACAACGATGGATGTCAAAGGAATTCGGAGATGTACCCTCGAACCGGATGTAGATTGATTTAGGAGAGCCATTTTGCTCAGTCAATTTAATTTAAGGACTTACGGCCACGATTGGGCTAAGTCCATTTCTTTTGCTTTTATTTGGGCTTTGCCCAAAAGGGATGCAGAGTATCAATTTTATTTGGGCCCAGCCCTTTTATTGCTTTGCAATTTATTTTGACCTGCTAGGTCTTTTTGATTTGGGCCTAGCCCTTCAAACAATGCATTGCATTTGTGCAAAGCACCAAGAATCTTTTAGATTCAGGAAAAGAAGTGCAGAGCACTTTTTAATTTCTTGATCTAAATTTAGATCAAAGAAAAGAAAGAAATCTTTTCTTTCTTTCTGTTTCAGAGAACCAGAGGTTCATAGCAAGTGCAAGGCACTATTTTTATTATTTTTATTTATTTATTTATTTGTTTATTTATTTATCTATTTATTGAAGATCACTGATCTTGTTTTCTAGATCAATGATCTATTCTTTAAGAGAATTTTCTCCTATCTCAAAGTTTTTACCTTCTTTTTTGTGTTCTCCAGAAATTCTCAAGAGTTCTCTTCTTTTTTTTATCCAATTGTCTATCTCTTTGAAATGGGGTCTGGGGTCCTTTTTATAGTGCTCAAAATTAGTTAAATTTGTTCAATAAATCTTTTCCTGAGTGATTTGGGGAATTTTCTCCACCGTTGGATCTTTTGATCCAAAGGTCCCTATTTTACAGAAGAAATCTTCTTGTTTTAACAAGAACAGAAAAGATTTCCTTAAATCTTCATTCTGTTGTTGCGCAACTCACCAGCGCGTGACACGTGTCGCGCAGTGAAGCGCTTGCGCAACTGAGCTTGCGCAACTGCGCAGACACGTGGCGCGCAGCGGTGCGCTTGCGCAGCAGCGTTTGCGCAACTGCGCAGACACGTGGCGCGCTGTGGTGCGCTTGCGCAGCAGCGTTTGCGCAACTGCGCAGACACGTGGCGCGCTGTGGTGCACTTGCGCAACAGCGTTTGCGCAACTGCGCAAACACGTGTCGCGCAGCGGTGCGCTTGCGCAGTTGAGCGTTGCTTTTGCTTTTTAAAGAGCCTTGCTCTGATTGGACGCACTGCCTTGGGCGTTGTGCTGCCGAGTCAACTTCTGACACGTGGCAAATTGCGCGCAGCGCACGGGATCTGAAGCGTTGCTTCAAAATTTTGAATTTTCAAAATTCAAACAGAGCCTTGCTCTGATTGGGGGAACAAATGCCCCCCACCGTTGCGCTCACGTGGCGCGCACGTGAGTGCAGCGGTGGCAAGATCCCGACCATTGGATCATAGAGGTCAGGTGAAGAGACGCAGGCGTCTATAAATGGGACCCTTGGTCCTTAAAAAATTTTACCGTTTCAAGAACTTTGATTCAGAGCCTTGCTCTTGCTTAAAAACTCTTAGAGCCTTGCTCTTGCTTCTTCCCAAGAACTTTGAAGTTCAGAACTTAGAATCACTCTTAGGTAAAAATTTAAATTAATTTTAATTAATTTTAATTAACAGAGCCTTGCTCTTATAGATCTTTGATCTAAAGAAAACCCCTTTGGGGTTTCTTCAACAGAGCCTTGCTCTCATAGATCTTTGATCTAAAGAAGACCCCTTTGGGGTTTCATCCACAGAGCCTTGCTCTCAAAAATTTACAGAAATCTTGTTCCTGGGTTTTAACCCATGAACAGAGCCCTGCTCATAGATCAAATAGAGAACTCCTAAAAGTTTTCATGGATCTTTAAGATCCCAAAAATTTTAATTCTTAGAAGTTATAATTTTTTATTACTATTACAGAGCTAGGCTCTTTTTTAAGAAGTTTTATTCCTTTGAGACCAGAGTTTGACAAATGTCACTCTGTGACAGAGCTTTGCTCTAAAAAGAGGAGATTTTCTCCTTGTCTCTAGGGATTTCCCCCCCAATGAGGATATTCTCTTGGGGTTTTTTTTTATTGACTGACAGTCTCATCCAATGATGGGACTGTCTTATCAAATGATGCGCCGTCATCTTGATTTTTTGGGTCCCCCTTTGGTCCCCTACCCACTGCATTGTAGTGTGATGTAGGACTTTGAAATGTGAAGCATTGGAACACTAACGATTATATTATTTTATTTTTCTTTCCTTTCTACAGGAAACATGTCTGAAGATCTGTCTTTCCCTTTCGTTCGCTCAGAAGGAGGGTTCCCACATTCACCAGTGGACCGGGTGGTGTTCGCCTTGATTAAAGATCACGATCCTGAGTGCAAGAGACTTCACCTATGGGGAAGGTGGTACAGCCAAATCATCCAAGGCCGTTGCAGCTTTAGCTCCGCCTCGCCCTCTGAGCCCATAGCCGCGATCCCTTATGCGGACAAGCCCCCGGTGGAGTATGCCGTGGAGGTTAAAAATTGGAATTCCGACGACCTCCTTCAGCCTGCAATCGGTGCCATTCCGGTGCAGCCGCCGCCGGCTATAGATATCTTGGGGAGGCGAATCTGTCAGGGTGAAGCACGCCCTTGGGGACAGGCTTATAACATTGGACTGATCCCGCGATCGCTTGCTAGATATTTGCCCTGGGCCCGCTACATCTTAGCGGCGAAAAGGACTCATCTGACGAAGATTGGTTTATACTCGGCCGTTTACGTTTCACTTTTCGAATATCCCTCTCCTCCAACATGGTGGATAAAGGCCTTTGTTGAACAATGGAATATCCCCACCCACACCTTCTTGACAGCGGATAGGGAAGTCTCCGTCTCTTTGGAAGAATTTCTTGAGATTTCAGGTCTACCAGCGAGGGGGAGCACTACGAGGAGCTGCTTCCTCCTGACGAGTACGTCTTTGCCACCAAGCAGTTGGTATTTGACTTAACTCCGGAAAATGCCATCCAGCATCAGCATCCGGGCTTGGTGAAGGTGTTGGAGATTTATGAGGAACTGCATTTGGAATCAGGCGACCGGGGCGTCAGTTTCGCGGATTTCATTGCTCGTTTTATCCGCCCGGAGTTCCTATCAGAGCAGGGCGAGAAGTTCGCTCAGCTTGCCGAACCCTTTGGTTTCGGCTTGGACCGCCGACCTTCATCGGAAAATGACCAGCGGGATTTTTATCTCCCCGGCACTGCCAGCGTCCCTTTCTCAGAGATCGCCGTTCCTGGCATGGACGAGGAGGCTTTTTTCATAGGGTTCTTGGGTCTATGGCTATGCAGCTTCGCGCTTCCCATGCATCCACGCCTCATGCGGTCCTCCGTCTTTTACCCGGCGCATCGAATGGCGGCTGGTTTGCAACTATCGGTAGGGATTGCCGGGCTGGCTTACCTTTATAATGGACTTAGCGTAGCGGCGGACGCTAATGAGCCTGGGGTACAGCCTGCTAACTTTCCGATGCACTACTTCACTTCTTGGATGGAGCTGCATGTGCGAGGGGTGTTTGGTGCCCATAAGACTCCTCCGTTCTTTGAAAAATACAGACTCCCAAGAATCATGCGGTTGGTCGGGGCTTCAATTGTGGTTGCACCTCCGCGGGAGTCTAGGGGACTGCTCCTGCGTTCACATTTAGTCGGAGCGAAGACCTCTTTTGTGGATAAGGTCATCACCATAGGCTCAGAGACCACTAAGTCAGTGGTGCCGCTGCGTGATGACTTTAAAGGCGGGGCTTCTGTACTGAAGGCTCGGGAAATCCTCCATCTTTACTCCATTCGGCCGGGCTACCTAGTATTTAGACAGAATGAGACGGCTCTCTTTATGAGGTATAACCCACATCGATTTGCCCGACAATCGAGCTACAATCAAGGGATCCCGATGGAAGCCTTTCTGGAAACACCCGCGGCCGACCAAGGGGGAATAAGGAATGCTATGCATCATTTCACCCGGCTCAATACAGGCTCCTATTTTTTTATCAGTGAGCCTAGCTGTGCCCCTAAAATAATCCATCCGTATGTAGCCTGGTATGCGCATGCTATGGGCCCAATCATCTTAATGGAGAAACGTCTGCTGGTTGACCGTAGGGCTGCGCCTCCTGGCGGTGATCGCAAGGCTCCCTTGCAGCCAAGGATCCAGGTCACCCTCCCGATAAAAGATGCCAGAGCTGACCGACCGCGCGTGTTGAGCCCCCCGCGTGGATTGCCATTGCCCACTACTGTGGATGCACCGCCGGCGCCCCGCGCTCCCACGAAGACGGTTAATGTGGTATCACCAGGATCTGGAGGAGGGGCAGAGATCGGGACTCGCCGCCCTAAAGTGACTGCCAAGCGCAAATCCGCTCCGGGTGGATCTAAAGCTGGTGGACAGCAGAAAAAGAAGAAGTTCGCCCTTTCCCTTGATGCGATCCTCAGCTCAAAGCCTGCGGCTCCTCCTGCCGAGGCCATATATGAGTATGGCAGCAATGAGGGCTTTGTGGTGGACCCTGAGGACACCAATTTAGCTGCCGCCATTGCAGCTTCGGAGTGATCGGCAAGGCTCGAAGCAATGTTAAGCAGACTTGCTGAGTCAGGTAATCATCAGCCGCTTTATTTGTCATTTTACTGCATTTTTATTATTATCTTTAGCTAATATTTGCTTCATTCTCAACAGGTATTTCTACTGAAGAAGCCATTGCTGCCTCTTTGAAGACCTTCCAGGAGGAGGAGAAGAAGCGTGTCCCAGCAGGCATTGGTATGTCCCACCCTTTTCCCTTTCATAAGGAAAGTTTGTCATCTTCTCTGATGGTCAACCTAACCTTCTTTTGTTTCTTTGCAGAGGTTATATCAGTTGACGCGGGGATCCTTCCTGAGCCTATTACCGAAGTCCCAGCTTCGTCGAAGTTGCCGCAAGAGCCTCAGCTTGACAAAACGACGAGAGATGCCCTGAAAAACCTAGAGGCCTCCCTATTCACGGACGAGGACACCTCAATTAGGGAAGCTCTAGTGGCATCCGTCTCAACGGCTCGGGAGGAGCGGAAGCGTTTGAGACGTGCAGCAAAGGCGCGTAGAGCTGCTTTGGCTGCGGGAGCGGGTCCCAGTACCATTCCTCGCGCTGACACTCCTTCTGAAGAGGCCCCTGTCGCCCTATCTACTGCTTATAGGCGAGCGGCGCGCGCGGCCCGAAGTGCAAATGATAAATCTTCTTCAGGTAGTACTTCTTTCAGAGCTTTGTTATAAGAATTATAAAGCCATTGGCTCATATGCGTTTCATCTGGCAGGGCCTAGTCCGACTGAGGGGGAGGCGGAGACCGTTGGACCCCAGGAAACGGCGGAAGCGGCGCCTACCGAACCTGAGCCGACAGTGAGGCGCGTCATTGGGGCCACGGGATCTGTCACAGAGGTTGAGGAGTCCACCGCCGAGAGGGTCATTGATACCGCTCCTGACGTGGCGGTAGATGAGATGATTGTCTTAACCGAGGCGAAGGCAGTAGAAGGTGAAGCGCTCGAGGCTGGAGACCTCGCGGTGACGGTGGATGAGACAACCGTGACCGCAGGATCCGTAGGAGTAGCGGCTGAGGTCGTCACAATTCCTGAGGACGAGCCAGCTGCTCTTTCTCGGGAATCTGGCAACGTTCCAATCATGACCCTCTCCGCCTATATTCCCCCGCCTTCTCCAGGGCCTGCAAGTGTAACAACGGTCCCTATTGAGTCGGGTGACGAGGCTACGGGTGGTGGCCTGATGTCAATGGAGGAAGGAATTGCCTCAGTCTCGGCTGGCAGTTCGTCGGGTAAGTTCCGGGCTACTATCGTTTCCTCCCTTTTTTATATATCTTGCGATCTATTCTAACAAGCTTGTCTTTGCAGGTGCGGCCAGTGCCGACGCTCCATTGCTTGAAGGAGCACCGTCGACTACTGCTTTGGCGGTGGTCACTTCCCCGTCTTCCCTCGTGCCATCGCGGATGTTGGAAGGTATGGATTTGCGACTCACAAGTTAATCTTTTAAACGTGTAGTTCATGGACTAACGCCATACCACCGCATCTTTTCAGGAGTGCTCTTTGATCATCTATATCAAGTGTTGCTCCCACACTTCTCCTTCCCATCCGAACTTGCTTCTCCCTCTAGTGGCGCTGGTGAGTGTACGTTCACTACAATATCTTTGTTCATCCCCTTTTTTCTAGCAATTGAATGATTTCCGACTTTTCTCTTTCTTTATTGCAGTGCCACAAATCGAAGGAGGGGATGCAAGACCTGCCGCGCTACCGGCCCTTCCGGCTTTGCCGTCTGTTGTTGCTGGTATAGCAAATTCCTTTTTTGGTAAACCTTAAACATCTCTAGAACCATCGTTTAACCATGTTTTGTTTTGCAGCTATTGTTCCGGCTCCGGTCCCTTTTGAGTCTCGCGTCCTTCCACCGGCAGGCCCTTTCTTGAAACGCCCGTCTTCAAAGGGTGCTGTGATGAGTTTGGGCATGCTGAGCGGGTACATCGAAGAGCTCAACATGGACGCTCTTCCTTCTGCCGTAGATTTCGCTGTGGAGGTTAATCCAATATTGGCGGCGCTCGTAAATTTTCATAACGAAGGCGTCGTCGGATCTTGGGTTAATCACTGCAGGGAGATCGAGGCCTGTCTATACCGGCTGGAGTCGACGCGCCCTTCTTCCGAAGTTTTAGCCCTGAGCACCCAACGTACAACTTGGCTCGAGCAAAGCACTTCGCACTCCCGCCACTTGGAGCAAGAAGCAGCTTTAAGACTAAGGGAATGCCAAAAGACCTCGAACGAAACGGCCCATCTGCGCGCTGAGGTTGAGGCAAATGCTGCCCAAGTGAAGACTATCTTTGAGGGTCTCTTGGAGCGCATCTCCCATGGGCTAAACTTGAAGCGGAAGCTTGACGTAGCTGAGCGCAATATCCCAAGTCGGGAAGCTGCCTATCAGGTAATCAGGGAGCAGCTTGCGTCGGTCTTGCAGCAACGAGCCCAAGTGGAGGCAGAGCTGGCGGTGGTAGCTGACCAAGAGAAGGCATGGAAGGACATATGCGAGCAATTGCTACACCTATGCAAGACGCTTCCTTCCCAATAATTCTCCTTGTATCATCTGTCTTTGTAAAGTATATGTATATATTTTTTATTCTTTAGCACAATGTATCCTGTACTCGATCAATATTTATGAATAAAAGATGCACATTTTTGTAATGTCTTGTGTCATTTCTCCGTCTTTTCTTTCTTTTATTATCAGTATGCCACCTTAGTAACCATGATTGACGGATGATTAGGACGAGTATCCCCGACCTTCTTAAGAAATAGCAATGGCTTAGGCCGCGGGTTCAGATCTGCTGCCTAAGACTTTTCAACTCTATAAGCCGTGAGAGTTTCATAGAGACTTTTCTCCCTACGGATCGAGAGGATCTCGTAGGTGGATTTTCTCTTTAGGAATCGTGAGGATTCCTAAGTGTGGTTTTCTCTCATAGGTCGTAAGGATCCTATAAGAGAATTTTTCCCTCTTATCGAATCGAGAGGACCCGTAAGTGGTTGTTTCCCTCCTCGTCGAAACTCGACTTTGGAGAGTGAGACCCGTGTATAGTATACAAGAGACCATTTTAGATCGACTTGTAGGGTCTCATCGTTCAGGAAGTAAGTTTTCCCACCTCTGCTGCCTGAGGCTTCATCTTACAAATTGAGAAGCAAATTCGATTTATTAGAGAAATCCCTTTTCTGAATGACCTGGGGGAATTTCCCCTCACCGTCGGATCTTTGATCCAGAAGCAAATCTTTTTATTTTAAAAGAGTAGGAACGATTTCTCCAGAATTTTTAATTTTGTTTAGCGCAAATGCTTCAGGGTATGACACGTGTCGCACAGCGCACAGTGCAGCGCAACTGAAGCGTTGCTTCCTTTAATTTTGAAAAGGCGCCTCGCTCTGATTGGGTGCGCTGCTTTGGGCGTTGCGCTGATGCGTCTGCGTCCGCCACGTGGCCCGTTACGCAGCGCAAACAATCCGAAGCGTTGCTTCATTACATTGATTTTTAAAACAGAGCTTTGCTCTGACTGGGGGAAGACGAAGCGTTGCTTCGTCTCCCGCCTCGGGATTTGAACAGAAATTCGCTCTGATTAGGGTGAACTGCCGTGACGACTTTTGGAAGTCGAGGAGGCATTTGATGCCTATAAATAGGACCTTTGGTCCCCTCCAGATACTTATCATCTTCCAGATTTCCATCTTCGAAGACTTCGGAGCTTTCCCCTTGCCTTTAAGAACTCCGTTGCTTTGTTTCCCCTTTTTTTTAAAGTTTTTAGAAAACAACTTCTTTAGGTAGAATCGATTAACCAGCAGAGCTTTCGTTTGGGGGATTTCATCCTTGAACATAGTCTTGCTCCTCAGGAATTTAGTCCTTTATGTATGTTATTGCTTTTCTATTGCTGATCTTCCTGTAATATTTCTTTTAGGTATAATGGCGGCGGTGCATCTATACAGTCTGCACGAGTTCATTACCTACGACGATATCCGCGCTCAGGGTCGTCAACAAAACCAGGAGTTTACGGACGCTGAATGTGCAGAAGTCATGGGTCGTCTGAACGCAAGCGGTGATTGGCTGTTGCCTCGTCGTTCGGCCCTTTTGAAGGTCGTGTTGGGAGCCATATGGAGAGCACTTCCGGATCTCCATGAGGCCTTACCGCTTAACGCACTGGATGATGCCGAAGACAAGGTGCATTCAGTGCACCTGACAGGGCTGATCTCAAAGAAACGGCGGAACAGCCTCGTCGACATCCTACACCAAGTCTTCCAGCAGACGACGCCAGGGGGGCTTGCCGATGATATTGACACAGAGGAGCGCGAAAGACTGCGCATAAGAATAATTAGAAAGGCCAGACGAACTCTGGATGGCCTTACTTTTGATTTCCTCAATCCGTGCCCCGGATCTGAGGTTATTCCATTGTAATAATTTGAATAATGTTTTTTTTTATTTGTCTTTCTTATGATTGTAAAAAGGAATTTTCTAGCAGTATGAATGGAAACTCTTTGGCTTGTCTTATTTCTCGTCCTGAGTCTTCTGCCCATGCATAAATGAGTGCATCACGCACGCCAGATCAAATGTAGACCGGATATTCTTTCTGTCATCTCTTTTTTAATTGTCAGCAGGCTGTCTTAATAACCATGGTTGATGGATATCCAAAACGAGTATTCTGACTTCCTTAAGAAATAGCGATGACTTAGGCCGCAGGTTCAGGTCTACTGCCTAAGACTTTTCAACTCTATGAGCCGTAAGGGTCCCATAGAGGCTTTTCTCCCTACGGGTCGAGGGGATCCCATAGGTGGATTTTCTCCTTAGGAATCGTGAGGATTCCTAAGTGTGGTTTTCTCTTATAAGTCGTAAGGATCCTATAAGAGAATTTTCCCTCTTACGAGTCGAGAGGATTCGTAAGTGGTTGTTTCCCTCCTCGTCGAAATTCAACTTCGGAGAGTGAGACCCGTGAATAGTATGCAAGAGACCAGTTTGGATTGACTTGCAGGGCCCCATTGCTCAAAAAGCAAGCTTTTCAATCCTTGCTGTCTGAGACTTCTTACAAATTGAGACGAATCGGGGATCTGTTTGCAGTTGTAGCGGAACAGTTGACATGAGTTAGGAAGCTCTCGTCACGGAGTGTTTGTATCCGTGAGTTGAGGAGTTTGCTAGGGATTATTTGTTTCCCAAGCGCCAAGGATTATTTGTTTCCTCCGTCAAGGAGTTTGTTGGAAGAGTATGGTTCCCACTTTGTTTACGCCCTTGGATTGTATACAGGAATCGATGTGATCTTAACTGTAGGGCCAAAATTTTATCATCATTATTTTATTTTTTTTATTTCCGCGATGCTCTATCATTTCAGCTTTTATATCGCGAAGGTCGCGATTGCCCAATCATTTCGGCTATTGTTCGCGGTGCCCAATCATTTCGGCTTTTTATTTTATTTTTACCCGCTGCTTTTTATTGCGAGTTGCCCAATCATTTCGGCTATTTCTTCATGCATATATTTTTACTTGCTGCTTTTTTTCATTTCGGCTATTTCTTCATGCATATATTTTTACTTGCTGCTTTTTTTCATTGCAAGTCGCCCCATCATTTCGGCTATTTCGTATGCATGTGCGGCCTACTGGCTTTTCGCTGTAAACCTGAAATTGGACACCGATTTCGGTATCAGCACCGTTACAACTGGGATATTGCCAGGAGCGAATCATCATTTGCCTCTGTCGTTGTCGAACAAAGGAGGCTTAGCGACCAGGGTTAAGGTCCTGTCGGCTAAGGCTTTTGACTTCATGAGCCGTAAGGGTCTCACAAAGCTATTTCTCCCTACAAGTCGCGAGGATCTTATAGGTGTATTTTCTCCTTAGGAATCGTGAGGGTTCCTAAGTGTTTTGTTCCTCTGTAAGTCGTAAGGATCTTACAGGAGGGTTTTCTCTTTGTGAATCGAGGGGATTTACAAGGGTTATGCGAACATATCCCCAGTCACGGATGGACCTTGGTTAGGGAAATGTTTATCCGCGCCCGTGGATTGTATACAAGGGTTAGTATTGAGCCACTTGTAGGGCAGTGTCGAAAGTTGTGAGAATTGCTTAAACACGGGTTTAGGTCTCTGTAGCTTAAGACTTTCAAATCTTACGAGCCGTGAGGGTCCCATAAGAGAGTTCTCCTTGCGAGTCGTAAGGATCTCGCAAGTGTATTTTCTCCTTAGGAATCGTGGGGATTCCTAAGTGTGTTGTTCCCTTGTAAGTCGTAAGGATCTCACACGGGTGGTTTCTCCTTACAGGGTCGAGAGGACCCTATAAGTGTTTCTTAACGAGGTTGCGCCCTTTCGGGTTTTCACAAACACTCGCCGGTAGCCCTGCTGTTTTTACTCACGGAGCCCTTTCGGATTTTCATCCGTGCCCTTTTTGCTTATGAACATACCGTTTTTATTTATTATATATTTTTTTTATTTATTTTTATTCATCTCGTCAGCCCAAGGATGCTGCGGTATTAGTTTAAAGACGTTTCGGTCTGCTATTAGTTTTAGGACATTTCGGTCCATCACTTGAGAAGGCGGGCTACTGCTGATAGAGTTTGAGCTTAGGAAGATAGCGAGCGGACATAGTCGTCGTCATCTACCATTGACCTAGGCTGTGGCTCATTAAGCATAATATTTCTTTAGGAAGCGACCGTTTATTGGTCTGAAAGGCCTTTCGCCGTGCATGTCGATGAGTAGATAGGCTCCACCTTGGTAGAATTTATCTATGATGTACGGGCCTTCATAGTTGGGCTCAAATTTTCCCCGCTTGGCGCGATTGGGGATCATAGGCCTTTTGACCACTAGCACGAGTTCGCCTTGACGGAATGTCCTCGGTCGGGTCAATCTTTCGTATGAGCGCGTCATCTTTGCTTTATAAGCTTCCAGATTTTGCTGTGCTAGGAGCCGGATTTCATCAAGGGCATCAAGCTCTTCAAACCGAAGGTGAGCATTTTCTTCGTTTGTCAGTTCGTAGTGGACTGCCACTCGTAGAAAGGGTAATTCTATCTCGAGAGGGAGTACTGCTTCCGTCCCAAATACCAACACGTACGGCGTTGTGTTTGTGGCCGTTTTAAATGTAGTTCGATACGCCCAAAGAGCCTCTTGCAATCTTTCGTGCCAATCTCTCTTATTTCGTGACACCGTTTTCTTCACGATCTTCGTCAAGGTCTTATTGAAGGCCTCAGCTAGACCATTAGCTCGCGGCTTATAAACTGAGGAATATCTCCAGTCTATATTATGCTGCTGCGCAAAGCGACTAATCTTGTGGCTTCTGTAGGCTGGCCCGTTATCGGAGATGATCCGTCGCAGAGTTCCAAACCGATATATGACGTGCGTTTTGAAGAAGTGGAGGATATTTTCTGTCTTCACTTCTCTTAACGGTATTGCTTCTGCCCACTTAGAGAAGTAGTCAGTCGCCGCTAGGATGAAACGATGTCCCTTAGACGATGCTGGTTCGATAGGGCCAACTATATCAGTCCCCCACATTTCGAATGGCCAGCTAGCCACTGTTGGGTGTAGCGGATTTGGATGTTGATGGATGAAGTCTCCATGAATTTGGCATGAGTGGCATTGCTTCGCATATTCGATGCAGTCCTGAATCATCGTGGGCCAGTAGTAGCCCATCCGTTTTATTTTCAACTTCATCTTAGGGCCTGCTTGATGAGAACCGCAGAGTCCATCGTGAACTTCCTGAACGACTCTTTTCGCTTCGTCAGGTCCTAAGCATCTCAGCCACAAAGAATCAAATGACCTCTTGTACAGGGTATCGTTGACAAAGGCGAAAGACAGGGCTCGTTTCGCGAGCTGATGTCTTGTGGACGCTTCTTCAGGCACTTGGTGGGTCTTAAAGTAGTCTATAAAGACTTCCCTCCAGTCCTCGGCCTTCTCATGGTCTTTTATTTGTAGGGTCGTCTGCTCAGTCGCTCCCTTTTCTTTATACGATTCTGGAGGTATTTCTGCCGGGGCGAGTACTCGACGGCTTTGTACCACGATTCTAACGTCATCGAGGTTCTCGTCGGCCAATTCTTTAGCAAGTTTGGCCAGTGCGTCCGCTTTGCTGTTTTCCGCACGCAGTATGCTTTCCAAAATATAGGAGGGAATTTGGGTTAGCAGTTGTTGCACCTTTTCACCGTATTTTATCAATTCCGGTTTGCATGTTTGGTAATCGCCGTTCACTTGACTGACGACTAGCTGGGAGTCCCCATATATGAGGAGGCTTTCAATTCCCATGTCAATGGCGATCTCGAGGGCTGCTATCAAAGCTTCGTATTCAGCTTCATTATTCGTTCTCGGCTCTGTTAAGGAGAAGGCGAAGCGCATTATTCCTCCTTGTGGGGTCACAAAGATGAGTCCTACCCCCGATTTGATCATTGGCGTACTTTGTTTGTGCTTTTTCATGGAAGATGCTCCATCGAAATAAAGCTCCCAACGGGTATCACCACTGTCGATTGCGTCAAACGCATGTCTGTCTGGCAAATCGCAATTTAAAGGAGAATCGGCAGGTATGGGATGCTCAGCAAGGAAGTCGGCGATGGCCTGGCCTTTTACTGCCTTGAGAGATTGATATGTTATCGAAAATTCCATCAAGAGCAGGGCCCATTTAGCGAGTCGCCCTGTCAATATGGCTTTTGACATTAGATATTTGAGAGGGTCCACTTTTGAAATAAGACGGACTTCGTGCGCCAACGCATAGTGCCTAAGCTTTGTTATTGCGAAGATCAACGCCAGGCAGTGTTTTTCAATGGGAGAGTAGTTGCTTTCTGCCCCCAGCAGAACTCGACTTAAGTAGTAGAGTGCTCTTTCTTTCCCTTGATCGTTCTCTTGTGCCCATAATGCGCCTAAGGAACCTTCGAGGGCGGTTGTATAAAGAATGAGAGGTTTTCCCTTGACCGGAGCGGCCAACACCGGCGGGTTCTGCAGGTATTGCTTGATCTCGTCTAGTGCGCTTTGGCATTTTTGATCCCAGTCGAACGGGGTTCCCTTCTTCATCAGGTGACTGTAAGGACGGCACTTTCCTGAAAGGTTGGCTATAAATCGCCGTATGTATGCGAGCTTCCCTTGGAGAGACCGCAGCTGTTTGAGAGTTCTCGGTGGAGGCATTTCCATGATCGCTTTGATTTTTGACGGATCTATTTCAATACCTCGGTGTCGAACAACGAATCCCAGGAATTTGCCTGAGGAAACTCCGAATGCACACTTAAGAGGGTTCATCTTCAAGTTGTATTGTCGAAGGCGTTGAAATACAGTCTTCAGATGCTCGAGATGCTCTTCGTATGACTTGCTTTTAACCACGAGATCGTCGATATAGCATTCGACGATTTCGTGTATAAGGTCGTCGAAGATCTTTGTCATGGCCCTCTGATAAATAGCACCGGTGTTCTTCAAACCGAAGGGCATTACTTTATAACAAAATATTCCTAAAGGAGTCCGGAAAGCCGTATGTTTCTGATCTTCAGGATGCATTTTTATTTGATTATACCCCGATGAGCCGTCCATGAAGGAGAAAACCTCATGAGTGGATGTATTGTCTATCATCAGTTCAGTGACTGGCACTGGGAAATCATCCTTCGGGCAAGCTTTATTAAGATCCCGGAAGTCTACGCATATGCGCACTGTCCCATTTTTCTTCATCACTGGGACGATGTTGGCGATCCATTCAGGGTACTGAACTTTCTGGATGAAGCCAGAGTCGATTAACTTTTTGACTTCGGTATTTATGCTCATCTCAAGCTCTAGTCGCATTCTTCTCGGTGCCTGTTTGACTGGTTTGACGTTTGGGGATATTGCTAGTCTATGTACAGCGACTCCTGGATCTAGTCCTGGCATCTCGGAATAGTTCCATGCGAAGCAATCTTTATGCTGCACAAGGACGTCTTTTAACGCAGCCACCCTCTCTTCAGACAGCAGTTCGCTTACGAATGTCGGTCACGGATCATTTACCGTCCCCAACTCGATTTTCTTAAGGTTATCTGCAGTAGTATGGATTCCATCTTCCAGCTCTTTTGGCGCTGGTGGAAATTCTGAGATTACCTCATCGCTGCTGTTTTCAAAGCACCAAGGAAGGCTGTTCGTGTCCTCGGACTCTTCTTTTAATATTGTTATCACATGGCAGGTGCGAATTTTCTGCCAATCCCAATGAGGAGTTAGTTCTATCCTTGTGTTTTCGGGTTCGTGCTTTTGCGGCGGCGCTACCCTCCAGTTGTCAGACAACGCGAATTTGCCAAGCTGATATTGGTCCTCAACCCAATTCTTAAAGGTGAAGCAATCTTCAAGCGGATGCCCTACTACTCGATGGTAAGAGCAATAATTTGGGTTGGAGACTTCGCCTGCTTGCTCAGGGTGTTTAGACTCTGGCAGTGTAAGCATTTGATGTTTTAGAGCAAGATCAAGTATTTTCCTTGTTTTGTTCCGAGGAAATGAGTATGCTCGACCCATTTTCTTCATGAGGGCTAGGTCAATAACGCTCGACTCTCGGATGCGTGGCTTCTTAGCTCTGCTTTGTGGTTGTTGAGCGCCTTTCTTGCCTTTCAACTTGTTTTTGCTTTCGCGTCGAACCTTTTTTGTAGCAGGTTGACAAGGAGCGGCATTTTCATCCTTCACGGCTTGTTGGAGAAGGCGTTGTGTCTTGGCTTTCTCATAGATTGCCATTTCACGATTGTGATCATCTCGGGCTTTTTGACCCGCATTCCTTATAAGTTTGCCCATCTGGTCTTCAAATGATGGACTGGGCGGTTTTGCATCAGGAACTTTTGCTGGCTCAGGATTAGCGTTTTCCTCTTGAGCATTTGCTTCTTCATCAGAATTGTGCACGACGTAACAATCGCGGAGCAGCTCTCGTTTCCTGGAGCGAATATATCCGAGCCCGATCGTCTCCAGCCTCCCATTAGGTAGCTTGTGCTGAGTTCCGGGGACGTTCCAAACCCTGTCATAGAATTTGGCCTTTCTAACGGTTTGTTCGAAAGGTATTCCCTGGCGCTTCAACAGTCTCCTCAAGCCTTCCGTATAATATCGGGGTAGACGGATGGGCTGGAGTCTGTCCAGCGTTGGATCCGCACCATGCCAAATTTCTTTTTCCACCTTGTTTTCTTCAGAACGGTAGAATAGGATTGCCTTCTCGCCTTTTCGTCCGGGAGGGGTATAGAAGTCTGCAATTCTTCTACGCTGTTGGTGTCGAGTGCATCCAGTTCTTTGTAATGTTCAAGCGGCACCATGGTTATCTGCAGACTTCGCTCTTCATCAGCGGAAACCCGTATTGAAGGCCGAGCAGGGAATACAGCATGAACTTCATCCTCTGAATCATTGCCGAAGATCAATGAAGGAACGGATGGTCCTGGCCTGGTGGATTGGGATAGACCTGAATAAGTTATATCCTCCTCCTCCTCGGTGTCACTGCCGAAGACAGGGATGGTTGCGTTAGTTTTGTTCTCCGGTTTGTGGCACCTTTCTGTATCTTCGAAACTCGGTAAGAAGTATTTGGCATCTTCATACTTGCGAACTTCGTTCACGGAAAACGGATTCAACTCTCCCGCCACAGTGTACTCGAGGCCATCCCTAGAATACTTCATGCACTGATGCTGTGTAGAAGGGATGATATTGTACTCGTGTAGCCATGGTCGGCCGAGCAGAGCATTGTAGCACGTCTTGGCGTCTATAACATGGAATTTGATGTCTGTGACGAGCAACCCGAAGCGTAACGTCAATATCACAGATCCAAGAGTTTTTGATGATTGGGAGTCGAATCCGGAGATGGTGATCTTGTCTCGGGCGATGTGTTGGACACTCATGCAAATCTCCTTGGACACTCATGCAAATCTCTTTTAACACTCGCACATTGAGTAAATTGACAGACGATCCGTTATCGACCAAGATTTTACCTATCTTTATGTCATGGCAGTATCCTGAGACATAAAGGGGGCGATTGTGTTCACACGTCCCTAGGAGAAGGTCTTCATCACCAAAAGCAACGTCGGCTGTGTGCACTTCTTCTAATTCGTCTTTCATCTTTTCTTCGGCTAAGAAGGCTTGGAACTGGTCCGGATCTTGTAGCGCCTTAATCAAAGAGTCTCTCGCCTCCTTTGATAGTAACAAGGCATCAAGGACGCTGAGCTGAGAGGGCAGTTTCCTCAGATGTGCCAGAACGTTGTAATCCACCTTACTTCTCTTCGGCGGGTTTTCGGCGTTTAGCTTTTCCAGAACTTGGTCATCTAAGACGATGTCTTCAGAGACCTTTTCTTTCCCTTTATCTTTTCTGTTCGAGAGTCCGAGGTTCTTTTCAGGCAGTGTCCGATTCCGCAGCCGGATATTTTCGCAAACCACTGGCTCTTCTTCTTTTCCCGAAGTTGACTCTTTAAAGAGAGGGGCAAGTTCTAGCTCCTCATCAGAGTCGCTCCCAAATGTCGGCACTTGTGACCCGGCAGTGTTAACCATGTGACAATTGCCGGCAGTTCTTTCAAGCTCTTTGGTCGTGTTTCTTTGCTCCCGACGAATTTTACGCTTTTCCCGTTTAAAGCGTTGTTGATTAGCGACGTATCCTTGCCACCATCTATCGAAAGCCTTGCACTCTTGAGTGGGATGCGAGACCTTCTGATGATATAAGCAATAAGAGGGGTGCATTTCTACCACACCAGTCATTTTTCCTTCAGAGGATGGTAGCTTCATGCCCGTTGATATGGCCTTAGCAAACCTCTTTTTTATCTTGAATTGGCTTTTGTCAGCGGTGAAGGCATTTTGCTCCAGCGGGATCATCTCAGCTCTTTCCTCAAGTCGCTGGCGCTTGGCCCTTTCGAATATAGCCGTCTCGTGTTCTCGATCAGCTTTACTTTTCAATCGAGCTTCACTAAGAAACGCGTCAATCCTTTCGATTGATAACCCTGGAGCTCTTGATTCGGCATTTGCCCCCAGCGTTTCAGTGCCAAAAGTCTCTTCATCGTTCGTGACCGAATGGGAGATCATATGACAGCTCGCTACATATTCCTCGGATTCATCCGATGAACTTTCTCCCTCACCTTCTTCTTGAAAGACGTGATTGAGAAACTCTTGAAGCGTAATGGGAGTCCGTGCCTTTTGGTTGTATTCATCCAGCGCGTCGATTTGCTTTTGTAAGTCCGTGCGCTTGTCGCCAGGCTTCACGGGCTTCTTAGATTTCTTCTTCTTCTTTTTCGAAGATTTTGACGGCTGGCTATGAACGCTTGAACTACCCCCATCGGTCTTCGGAGTCGAACGTGGCTTCAACATCCCCTCAATAACCTGCGGTTCAAAGGGGTTCTTCCACTTGACCGCTGGACAGGTCTGAAGATCGTTTAGCATCCTCTTTGTCTTGGCTGACAATACGACCTCCCAAGGAGCTTCCTCAATGACGGAGCATGTTGCCCCCGGCGTGTTCGTCCCCTTAGAGGTGTGGGGCTGCGGAGGATTCACCTTCCATTTGTCAGATAACGCAAATTTGCCCTGGCGGTACTGGTTCTCAAGCCAATTTTTGAAAACGTAGCAATCCTCGATAGGATGGCCTAGCACTCGATGGTAAGGGCAGTAATTGGGCTCGTTGACGTCGTTCGGTTGCAACGGACGTTTTGGATCTGGCAGATTTATGAGTCTGTTGCGCAATGCCAGCTCGAATAGCCTTCTCGTTTTATCGCGGGGGAAGGAGTAAGGACGTCCCATCCTGTCCTCAAGGGGTACGTATTGTTTGGACGAGCAACCGGCTTCGAGTCGCTCGGTTATTGTTGGGCATTAGCGACAATGATCGCTTTTCCCTTTCCTTTGTCGTTTCGGTAGTCCGGCTTCTGGAGAGGGGGTTTATGGCCCATCTGCGCTAGTTTGTCGATCAAAGCCTGGAAGGTAGTCGGCTTGAAGAACATCATGAATTGCGAGATGGTTGCCTGTGGATCAAGGGTTCCAACAAACATTCCCACCGCTGGAGCTTCTTCTATGCGCTGTTCGCACTTCGACCATAGATTACGCCATCGTATAGCGTACTGAACCCATGTCTCGCCGGGTTTTACCCTGGCATTAATCAATGCCGTCATCGGGGTACGCTCGCTGGAACTTGCAAAACGTTGGGTGAAGAGCAGCTCCATCTCCGCAAAGGTTTCAATAGAGTCGTTGGGGAGCTCAGAATACCATTCGAACGCCGTATCTGATAAGCTTCCAACAAACTGGCGAAGCAAAAGCTTGTCGTCGCCGCCGGTGTTACCGCAAAGCGCCCTGAACTGGGCAACATGTTGATGGGGATTGCCGGTCCCTTTGTAGACATGAAACTTGGGAATTGTGTAACACGGCGGGTACTTGATTTGGTCATACCAGCCTGGATACGGCCGCCCCGTTTTTACGACGTGGCCGGCTGCTTCGGCCGCGTGATGAACCTTTATTTGCTGGGCTATGTATTCGTCCAGATCAGTTTTAGAGATTGTATCCTCTTTAGCCGTTGATAGAACGGGCTGAGGATTTGATGTCTCTCCCCTATCGTCTTCAAGAATGATCGGGGGATCTTCAGCAGGTGGATCTTGTTGAATCATCGTACCCACCATATCCTGGAACAGGAGGGCCATTTTCTTTATGTTGGATGCCTGCTCCGCAGCTTCTTTGTCTTTCTTCTCTAGTACGCGCCGAAGGAATTCGGCGTCCGTTTCTTGTTCTTGACGTTCTTCTGAGGATGTTTCCGGGGTTTCTTTCGGCCCTGTAAGTGCGGCCATAGCGTTCATCATTTCCTGGAGCTTCTGTTGCTGCTCCTGAGCCTTGGTCACTGAGCGGGTGAGCGGTCGGTGACCCGTAGAAGTGCGGCTTTCTTCCTTTTCAGAAGCCATGTAAACCGTATGAACTGTTATGCCCCCTGACTTGGGGCGTTTAGGTTCACCGCTTTTAAACTTTGTCAGTGTCACGGGAGCTTTCTCTGGCCTTTTTCTTTTGTGGACCATTGAGGTTGAAGGAGCCGTTGAAGTGGGCATCCTAGCAATTGTTGCCCCCTGCTGTTTAATGGGGCGGCTTTTGTCCTTTTTCACCTTTGCCTTTTTCTGGCGATGAAAGTGGTCTGGGTCAATCACGGAGTCTTGAACCCTCCGCCAGACTTTATAAATCTTTGAAGACAGCCGTTGAGGGAGCTGTTCTCGTTTTGTTTCAGGAGCTTTCTCCACAGGCGGAGATCTTTTCAATGTAGCTATTGGAGAGTTCTTTCTTACCTTCCTCAGTAATTCAAAGCTGTTCCCGGTTGGAACAGCAGCGTTGACCTCCACCATCGGAGCAGGTGGAGTCAGCCCTGAGGGGGAACTGCCCCCTGCTTTCCTCACTCGTCGCCAATGGCGACGTCGCGCACGACGAGCCATTGGGACTGGCTCGGAAATCGAGATAGTTTCTTGTTGTCCCCTGTTTGAGCGTGGGGTAACTGCCGATGTCAGCCTATCGAAGACTGATGCCTTTTGACTAGCTGGGGGAGGAGTGGGAACCGTCAATCTTGTGAAGACCGACTCTCTGACGGGAGAAGCCGCTTTAACGACTTCCGGAGCAGGGACCTTTGCCCTCTTTGGGGCGGCCACTTCATGGTTCTGACCTAGCCTGCTGAAAACGGAGGCTGTCGGTTTATTGACGGGCGACCCGTTGACAGGGGCTGTCGAAACAGTGAGCCGGTTGAAGACCGACTTTTTATCCACTCCCGGTGCAGGTATTGGTGCAGAAAAGCTTGCAGGTGGGATCATAGTTCCGAAGAACAAGCCGGTGGTGGCTTGGGTCACTTGGTCTACCGGCAGAGTAAGGAAAGAAGCCGCTTGGGGCCCATATGCTACACCTCCGGGAGAGGTGGAGCGTCCATTGCAGTGGCACTTCGAGCAGTTGGTGCAGTTGGAGGCCATTGAATCTTGAGTTCTGTGCCAGACAAAAGACCAAATCTTAGTAATTTGAAATCCGAAGGCAACCATTTAACAAACCGCGATTGGTTCGCGAGGATGACAAACGAAGTGTGGAGTGGAAAGAGGAAAAGGTCCCCGGACCTTTTGCTCTTTCCACTCCACACTTCGATGACCTTTTCCTCTTTCCACTCCACACTTCGTTTGTCATCCTCGCGAACCAATCGCGGTTTGTTAAATGGTTGCCTTCGGATTTCAAATTACTAAGATTTGGTCTTTTGTCTGGCACAGAACTCAAGATTCAATGGCCTCCAACTGCACCAACTGCTCGAAGTGCCACTGCAATGGACGCTCCACCTCTCCCGGAGGTGTAGCATATGGGCCCCAAGCGGCTTCTTTCCTTACTTTGCCGGTAGACCAAGTGACCCAAGCCACCACCGGCTTGTTCTTCGGAACTATGATCCCACCTGCAAGCTTTTTTGCACCAATACCTGCACCGGGAGTGGATAAAAAGTCGGTCTTCAACCGGCTCACTGTTTCGACAGCCCCTGTCAACGGGTCGCCCGTCAATAAACCGACAGCCTCCATTTTCAGCAGGCTAGGTCAGAACCATGAAGTGGCCGCCCCAAAGAGGGCAAAGGTCGCTGCTCCGGAAGTCGTTAAAGCGGCTTCTCCCGTCAGAGAGTCGGTCTTCACAAGATTGACGGTTCCCACTCCTCCCCCAGCTAGTCAAAAGGCATCAGTCTTCGATAGGCTGACATCGGCAGTTACCCCACGCTCAAACAGGGGACAACAAGAAACTATCTCGATTTCCGAGCCAGTCCCAACGGCTCGTCGTGCGCGACGTCGCCATTGGCGACGAGTGAGGAAAGCAGGGGGCAGTTCCCCCTCAGGGCTGACTCCACCTGCTCCGATGGTGGAGGTCAACGCTGCTGTTCCAACCGGGAACAGCTTTGAATTACTGAGGAAGGTAAGAAAGAACTCTCCAATAGCTACATTGAAAAGATCTCCGCCTGTGGAGAAAGCTCCTGAAACAAAACGAGAACAGCCCCCTCAACGGCTGTCTTCAAAGATTTATAAAGTCTGGCGGAGGGTTCAAGACTCCGTGATTGACCCAGACCACTTTCATCGCCAGAAAAAGGCAAAGGTGAAAAAGGACAAAAGCCGCCCCATTAAACAGCAGGGGGCAACAATTGCTAGGATGCCCACTTCAACGGTTCCTTCAACCTCAATGGTCCACAAAAGAAAAAGGCCAGAGAAAGCTCCCGTGACACTGACAAAGTTTAAAAGCGGTGAACCTAAACGCCCCAAGTCAGGGGGCATAACAGTTCATACGGTTTACATGGCTTCTGGAAAGGAAGAAAGCCGCACTTCTACGGGTCACCGACCGCTCACCCGCTCAGTGACCAAGGCTCAGGAGCAGCAACAGAAGCTCCAGGAAATGATGAACGCTATAGCCGCACTTACAGGGCCGAAAGAAACCCCGGAAACATCCTCAGAAGAACGTCAAGAACAAGAAACGGACGCCGAATTCCTTCGGCGCGTACTAGAGAAGAAAGACAAAGAAGCTGCGGAGCAGGCATCCAACATAAAGAAAATGGCCCTCCTGTTCCAGGATATGGTGGGTATGATGATTCAACAAGATCCACCTGCTGAAGATCCCCCGATCATTCTTGAAGACGATAGGGGAGAGACATCAAATCCTCAGCCCGTTCTATCAACGGCTAAAGAGGATACAATCTCTAAAACTGATCTGGACGAATACATAGCCCAGCAAATAAAGGTTCATCACGCGGCCGAAGCAGCCGGCCACGTCGTAAAAACGGGGCGGCCGTATCCAGGCTGGTATGACGAAATCAAGTACCCGCCGGGTTACACAATTCCCAAGTTTCATGTCTACAAAGGGACCGGCAATCCCCATCAACATGTTGCCCAGTTCAGGGCGCTTTGCGGTAACACCGGCGGCGACGACAAGCTTTTGCTTCGCCAGTTTGTTGGAAGCTTATCAGATACGGCGTTCGAATGGTATTCTGAGCTCCCCAACGACTCTATTGAAACCTTTGCGGAGATGGAGCTGCTCTTCACCCAACGTTTTGCAAGTGCCAGCGAGCGTACCCCGATGACGGCACTGATTAATGCCAGGGTAAAACCCGGCGAGACATGGGTTCAGTACGCTATACGATGGCGTAATCTATGGTCGAAGTGCGAACAGCGCATAGAAGAAGCTCCAGCGGTGGGAATGTTTGTTGGAACCCTTGATCCACAGGCAACCATCTCGCAATTCATGATGTTCTTCAAGCCGACTACCTTCCAGGCTTTGATCGACAAACTAGCGCAGATGGGCCATAAACCCCCTCTCCCGAAGCCGGACTCCCGAAACGACAAAAGAAAGGGAAAAGCGATCATTGTCGCTAATGCCCAACAACAACCGAGCGACTCGAAGCCGGTTGCTCGTCCAAACAATACGTACCCCTTGAGGACAGGATAGGACGTCCTTACTCCTTCCCCCGCGATAAAACGAGAAGGCTATTCGAGCTGGCATTGCGCAACAGACTCATAAATCTGCCAGATCCAAAACGTCCGTTGCAACCGAACGACGTCAACGAGCCCAATTACTGCCCTTACCATCGAGTGCTAGGCCATCCTATCGAGGATTGCTACGTTTTCAAAAATTGGCTTGAGAACCAGTACCGCCAGGGCAAATTTGCGTTATCTGACAAATGGAAGGTGAATCCTCCGCAGCCCCACACCTCTAAGGGGACGAACACGCCGGGGGCAACATGCTCCGTCATTGAGGAAGCTCCTTGGGAGGTCGTATTGTCAGCCAAGACAAAGAGGATGCTAAACGATCTTCAGACCTGTCCAGCGGTCAAGTGGAAGAACCCCTTTGAACCGCAGGTTATTGAGGGGATGTTGAAGCCACGTTCGACTCCGAAGACCGATGGGGGTAGTTCATGCGTTCATAGCCAGCCGTCAAAATCTTCGAAAAAGAAGAAGAAGAAATCTAAGAAGCCCGTGAAGCCTGGCGACAAGCGCACGGACTTACAAAAGCAAATCGACGCGCTGGATGAATACAACCAAAAGGCACGGACTCCCATTACGCTTCAAGAGTTCCTCAATCACGTCTTTCAAGAAGAAGGTGAGGGAGAAAGTTCATCGGATGAATCCGAGGAATATGTAGCGAGCTGTCATATGATCTCCCATTCGGTCACGAACGATGAAGAGACTTTTGGCACTGAAACGCTGGGGGCAAATGCCGAATCAAGAGCTCCAGGGTTATCAATCGAAAGGATTGACGCGTTTCTTAGTGAAGCTCGATTGAAAAGTAAAGCTGATCGAGAACGCGAGACGGCTATATTCGAAAGGGCCAAGCGCCAGCGACTTGAGGAAAGAGCTGAGATGATCCCGCTGGAGCAAAATGCCTTCACCGCTGACAAAAGCCAATTCAAGATAAAAAAAGAGGTTGCTAAGGCAATATCAATGGGCATGAAGCTACCATCCTCTGAAGGAAAAATGACTGGTGTGGTAGAAATGCACCCCTCTTATTAGGTGCTATCCGTTCACCTCTCCGAAGATGCCGAGTTGATTTACGGCACCGTGTATCGGAGGTTTAGACGGATGCGGCCGATGTAGCAGACTTCGTCAGATTCCCCCTCAGGGTGAGGGGGTTTTGATTGTGGGGACGCTCTTCCCTGCAGGCGCAAGCCCCTGCAGTTAATTACGCTACCGCATCGCGGTGACAACTTTCTCCTTCTCCAGAATTTCACTTCGTGTCGTGTGTGTTTGTTTTGTTTGTGGTTGCCCGTGGATTGTATACGGAGACTGAGTAGTGTCGTCGCCCGTAGGACGTGGATTAGTCCAAATCCGTGTTTACTTAGATTTGGGTTTGGTGTTTTAGTTTAAGGATACATTAGTCACGTTGCGACTAAGATCAACTTAAACGTTCGTCAAGGATACGTTAGTCCTGTTTTGGACTAAGATCGGCTTGACGTAGTGATCGATTTAATATCTGGCCGTCGGGACTCATCACCTCTCTGACGTCGTTGAGGGATTACAACGACAGGCGTCAGAGGAGTTCAGAGATATACCCTTGAACCAAAATTGATTTGGAGTTTTATCGTTTATTTAAATATCTAAGGACACGTTAACCGTATTTGGGGGCTAAGATCAACTTAGACGGGACCGTTTAGATCCGACAAAAGAGCGTTTGGGCCCTATTGTGCCAGTCTGGGGACGTGGTGGTCCATGTTCCAGTTTAGGGACGTGGTGGTCCATCGCCAGTTTAGGGACGTAGTGGTCCATATTCCAGTTTAGGGACGTGGTGGTCTGATATTAGTTTAGGGACGTTTCGGTCCGACATTAGTTTAGGGACGTTTCGGTCCATCATTAGTTTAGGGACGTCTCGGTCCGATGTTAGTTTAGGGACGTCTCGGTCCGATGTTAGTTTAGGGACGTTTCGGTCCGATGTTAGTTTAGGGACGTTTCGGTCCGATGTTAGTTTAAGGACGCCTCGGTCCAGTATTAGTTTAAGGACGTTTCGGTCCACGAGTTTAAGGACCCCGCAGTCCATATGGGTGTGTGGTCGTTGGGACTCGTCGCCTCTTTGACGTCGTTGAGGAATTACAACGATGGATGTCAAAGGAGTTCGGAGATGTACCCTCGAACCGGATGTAGATTGATTTAGGAGAGCCATTTTGCTCAGTCAATTTAATTTAAGGACTTACGGCCACGATTGGGCTAAGTCCATTTCTTTTGCTTTTATTTGGGCTTTGCCCAAAAGGGATGCAGAGTATCAATTTTATTTGGGCCCAGCCCTTTTATTGCTTTGCAATTTATTTTAACCTGCTAGGTCTTTTTGATTTGGGCCTAGCCCTTCAAATAATGCATTGCATTTGTGCAAAGCACCAAGAATCTTTTAGATTCAGGAAAAGAAGTGCAGAGCACTTTTTAATTTCTTGATCTAAATTTAGATCAAAGAAAAGAAAGAAATCTTTTCTTTCTTTCTGTTTCAGAGAACCAGAGGTTCATAGCAAGTGCAAGGCACTATTTTTATTATTTTTATTTATTTATTTATCTATTTATTGAAGATCACTGATCTTGTTTTCTAGATCAATGATCTATTCTTTAAGAGAATTTTCTCTTATCTCAAAGGTTTTGTACCTTCTTTTTTGTGTTCTCCAGAAATTCTCAAGAGTTCTCTTCTTTTTTTCTATCCAATTGTCTATCTCTTTGAAATGGGGTCTGGGGTCCTTTTTATAGTGCTCAAAATTAGTTAAATTTGTTCAATAAATCTTTTCCTGAGTGATTTGGGGAATTTTCTCCACCGTTGGATCTTTGATCCAAAGGCCCCTATTTTACAGAAGAAATCTTCTTGTTTTAACAAGAACAGAAAAGATTTCCTTAAATATTCATTCTGTTGTTGCGCAACTCACCAGCGCGTGACACGTGTCGCGTAGTGAAGCGCTTGCGCAACTGAGCTTGCGCAACTGCGCAGATACGTGTCGCTCAACAGTGCACTTGCGCAACAGCGTTTGCGCAACTGCGCAGACACGTGACGCGCTGTGGTGCACTTGCGCAACAGCGTTTGCGCAACTGCGCAGACACGTGTCGCGCAGCGGTGCGCTTGCGCAGTTGTGCTTGCGCAACTGCGCAGACACGTGGCGCGTTGTGGTGCACTTGCGCAACAGCGTTTGCGCAACTGCGCAGACACGTGTCGCGCAGCGGTGCACTTGCGCAGTTGTGCCTGCGCAACTGCGCAGACACGTGTCGCGCAGCGGTGCGCTTGCGCAGTTGAGCGTTGCTTTTGCTTTTTAAAGAGCCTTGCTCTGATTGGACGCACTGCCTTGGGCGTTGTGCTGCCGAGTCAACTTCTGACACGTGGCAAATTGCGCGCAGCGCACGGGATCTGAAGCGTTGCTTCAAAATTTTGAATTTTCAAAATTCAAACAGAGCCTTGCTCTGATTGGGGGAACAAGGGGATTTCCCTCGTTCCCAGTTTAACGACTTAGAAGTCATCTGTTCCCAGTTTAACGACTTAGGGGTCACCTATTCCCAGTTTAAAGACTTAGGGGTCTAGTGGATCGGGAGTTTGGAAATTTGGGGTAGGGTCGGCATCAGCATTGTTAATACTGAAGCACAGATGACAGGAGCAATTCATCATTTACCTTTGCATGTTGGGAAGCGATGGCTTAAGAGACAGGTTTAGATTTCTATAACTTAAGGCTTTTCAATTTTATAAGCCGTAAGGGTCCCATAAAAGAAATTTTTTCCTACGGGTCGAAAGGATCTCGTAGGTGTATTTTCTCCTTAAGAGTCGTAAGGACCCCCAAGTGTGTTTTTCCATTGTGAGTCGTAAGGATCCCACGAAGGTGTTTTCTTACGAGTCGAGAGGATCTCGTAAGTTTGTTCTCCTCATATATCGTGAGGACACATGAATGGGTCTTCCCAAATGGAGCATAATTCCAAAGGCGGAGACCGGCCGCGTGACTGGTGATTGCGGTGGGGTATGGGTGTCATAAGAATTATTTGAGCCCATGGATTGTATACAGTAGTCAATTTAGGGACCACCCGTAAGGCTGGGAGAATTTTGGGACTTTGTTAGCGTCTGTATCGCTGCACTGGAATATGGTACCAGGAGCGACTCATCATTCGCCGTTGGGACATTCAGGGATTTGAAATTTTGGTTGGCGACTGCATCACTGCACTGGAATATGGTACCAGGAGCGACTCATCATTCACCATTTGGGGATTTGGATTTTGGTCGGCGTCTGCATCGCTGTACTGGAATATGATACCAGAAGGGACTCATCATTCGCCTTTGGAGGGTTTTTTTACCGCGATTGCTCCACCATTTCAGCTTTTCTTATCGCGAAGGTCGCGATTGCCCTATCATTTCGGCTATTCATTCGTGGTTGCTCCATCATTTTGGCTATTCATTCGCGGTTGCCCCATCATTTCGGCTGTTTATTTTCATTTTTATTTTACTCGCTGATTTTTATTGCGAGTTGCTGCATCATTTCGACCCTTTTTTACATATTTTTTACATCCCCAATTTAACGACTTAGATGTCGATTGTTCCCAGTTTAATGACGTGGTGGTCGACTGTCCCCGGTTTAACGACGTGGTGGTCGACTGTTGGAGCCTGGGCTCGATTCTGCAGGAACCATGGGCTCCTTTGGCTTAATTGCATAAGCGGGCTTTCCGTCATCAAGACCGAGCCGTGTTGGATGGCAACAACCACGTCATCGTCATGGCTATAAGGCGTAGGATGACTTGTTCTTCTGGGCTTCATCATGTAGACCGTATGGGTTGTGGACCCATCTACCGCTTCTTCATTGGCAATATTGCTCGTTTGGCTCTTAGCTTGTTGCCTTGGTCCGCTCTTTTCAGAGAAAGGCAGATGTCTGAAAGAATCAGGTTTCCGAAGGACTTCGGTCTCCGTTTGTATGAAATTGACGGACGCAGCTTGACCGTTTACTAACACGCCTTTAAACAGTTCTATCTCTCCTACCTTGTATTGCTTTTCGACCCAATCTTTGAAGACAAAGCAGTCTTCAATAGCATGACATATCACTCTGTGATAGGGGCAATATTTGGGGTCGTTGGTCATATTCGCTTCTTGCGGTCTTTTTTATTCTGGCAATTGTAGACCGTTTCTTGGGGCGTCTTTGAATATTTTATGGACTTTGTCCCTTCTGAAGGAATAGACCTTATCCAGCTTCTCTTTTAGCGGAGATTCTCCTCCCTCTCCGAACACTGGCTTCCGAAGCTGATTGGCATTAGGCTCGCTCATCCCTCGCTTATTTTAGTTAGCCGAAGTATTAAAAGATTCAACATCATCGGAATTTCCGCCTTTGTGATTATCGTCCTTTCAGTTTTCCCAGGACCTATTGTTATTTTAGGAATCATAGGACTCATGCTTTGAGCACTCCAACATCTGGAATTTCCTGGTCAGCTCTTGGAATGTTTTGAGACCCGCAGTGCATAGAAACGGGGCCATCCAATTGTTGATATTTCCGACGAGGAGGCTGACAGATTGGTCCTGCTCTATCGGCGGTTCACATTTGACGGAGAGATTGCGCCATCGAGTTATAAAATCCGTGCTGCTTTCGTTGTTCTTTGGCTTGGTCCTTACGAGGTCGGAGATGGTGATCTTATCGCTGACACTCATGAACCTTTGTCGAAACAAAGATTCCATTTGGACAAAAATAGTAACGGAGCCATCCAGTATGCTAGTGTACCAATCGAGAGCGACACCGGTTAAGCTATTAACGAACTGGCGGAGGAGAAGCGCATCATTACCACCAGTATTCCCGCATGAGGCTTTAAAGTGGGCGATGTACTGATTTGCATTTCCCGTCCCATCGAATCTTCCGAACTTGGGGATGACATAGCCACCAGGAAACTCTACCAGGTCATACCGAGCGGGATATGGTCTCCTACTACTGCTGATATCTTTTTGCGCTTCGGCTTCGGCTACCAATGTTTTGACTTTGTTGGCGACCAAATCCATGATTTGATCTTGCGTTAGCGGGTCGCTGTCATCGGTAATCAAGACATTTTCCGAGATAGGATGCGGCCGACTTTCATGCGGCTCGACCACCTTTAGATTTGAGGGAATATGCGTCGGCTGTCTCGGGACACCGTTTCCCAGTTCATGAGCAGAACCCTGCGCTTGATTGGACGGCTGAGAGGCAACTTGGGCCGTGAGCTACATCACGACATTCGTCAAGTCTTCAATTTTAGAGTAAAGTTTGGCCATCTCCTTGTCTTTACTTCTGAGCTGTTTTCAGAGCTCTTGGAGAAGTTACTGCTCTGCGTTCTTCGGACAGAAGATTGGCTCATCTTCACTTTCCGAGCCCGACTCTTCATGAACCAGGGGAGCTCTCTGTTTATTAGCCTCACTGGAAGGGTTTTCATTACCTTCCAGAGGGGGCTGGTCTTGGGAAGTGACAGCCATATTCACATCAGATTGGATTTGAGATGTGATGGCCCCGTCCTTGCTCTTGTCGCGCGTGTCCACCATGTAGACAATGTGGACCACATATCCAGCCATCTTTTTATCTTTGGCGGCTGATTTTTCGGACCATCGTCGTGGCCCTTCCTCTTCTGGAAAGGACAGACGACTAAAGACGGTCGGTCTGACTGGGTCCTTAGGTGGCGCTATCCAGGTCGCAGCTTTCTTGACTCTCACGGTCATGGCATTCTTCTAGACCAATTTCAGCGGTTCAAAAGAGCTAGTGAGCTTCAAAGCCGGTTCAGCTATTATTGCGGGATAACTCTGTTCTTGGAGTTCAGCCTAGCAGGAGCCCTAGCCCTTTTGTTGGCTCTGTATCTGAGCCTTTTCTGTCTTAGATTCTCTATTTTGAGGGCTTGACGGGCATCCGTCGTCCAGGAAACCATCGTGAGTCGATTGAGGGGGAGCTTAGAGAAGAAACTCGATTAAGCAGTTGTCAGGGGCATCGCTGGAGCTTGCCCGAGATGCCTTGTTGCTTTATTGGTGTTGATGGTCTTGCCCCCAGCTGGAGCAACGTTGAGTCGTTCGGAAACGGATTTGTGCTTGGGCTGAGGTGCCTTCGCGATCATGACATTCGGCCTTTTCCCTTTTGAGGCTGGTTTATCCATCACAAGGGCTTGAAAAGCAGGGACGGCGTTAGCTGGCACGAACAAAATAGAGCCAAATGGTAGCAGTGATTCCTCCTACTGTCGCCCGAGACTGGTCGGGAAGACCGTCCTGACGTCCATCTTCATCGTGTAGGAGATGGGAGCTGTGTCGAAAACTGAGCTTGTCCTTGGAGACATTGTTGAGGCTTGATCGTTTGAAATCCTGCATGAAAAAGCATTATTTCAGTTTAATATGGATACGTATGTTGATTTAGTTCGCATGAACGTTTAACCCAAAATATGGGAAGAGAGGTCCCACCGGACGTGCCAGAATCTGTAGGGTGTTTTTCGTCATCCCATTTAGATAGGAATACATGTCGCTTGTCATGCGTACTACAGATTTCCCCTGCCTAGAGTAGGCGGGGGTTTATAGATTGTGGGGATCCGAATCTCCGGCAGCCGCGGACTAAATTGTCGTTAATTACTTCTTGCCTTTAGAGCGAGAGAACCTCCGATTGACGGGTCAAACTGGTTATGCGAACTCAATGTGCGGTGTGTGTATGTGTTTATTGAGGGGTTTTGGATATATCGGAGACCTCGCAAGGTTTACTGGGGTCTCGCTACCCGGTTAGCGGGCTGGGGGTCAAAGAGGCTAACAGCCCCTTGCAGGATGCGGAGAGCGCCCCGTTAGAAATTTTTTCTAACGGGGAAAGTGTTGTTGAGTGTGTGTGTGTATATATATATAAGAGGGAAAATAGCATCCAAAGGACGCGTGGGCGCCGGCGCCGGGCGTGCTTGGCACGCGAGCGCCGGGCGGGAAAATGGTGCTTAGCTCCTATACTGGGAGTTGTACTCCCAATTGACTTTTGGAGTTAAACTCCTGAAAAAGAGAATAAAGGGGCTTAGCCCCTGCACTGGGAATTGTATCCCAAAAATAAAGATTTATTATATATATATATATATATATATTATATTTTTTATGGAGTTAAACTCCCAAGATATTTTTGAAGATGATGAAAGGAGACCCCTTTCTTCTCCCTTGAACCCTGGGTTTTCTCTTGAGCCTTGGATCTTCCCAAAGTGTGATTTTTTGGAATGGGCCTCATTCTTCCTCCTCTCTATTAGCTGGATCTTGGAGAAAAGAGGGTGAGATTTAAAAATCTCCCATTTTGGAGATTTGATGGAAGATCCGTGTTCCCGTTCAAGGGTTTTGTGGTGAAAAACTAATTCTTTTTGGAAAAGAAAGTGAAACTCTTGATTTAATTCAAAAAAAAGTGAGAAGGTTTAGAATCTTGAGGAAGGAGAAGCAGGCATAAAAACCCTAACTTTTGAGGGGAATGAATTCTTCTTTTTTCATTTCATTATTATGTTGCCTTATATAGGTTTACAAATTTACATATAGTCCATTGGGCTTTACAAAATGGCATTTGTGCCCATCTCATACCTCATGTGCTCATTTCTTTTGCACATGAGCCATGGGCTTTACAAAAATTTGGCTTTATACCCATTTATTTTACATTCATGCAAGAAAATTATATCAAACTTATTTATTACATAATTTTCTTCTTGGCATGGGGGAGACCGGCCGCTTCATATTCGGGCTTGACTTGGGCATGGGCCCACTTGGCCTGAGATTGGGCCATATTGGTTTGAGGTTGACTTTAATTTTGACTTGATCAACCGGGGTGTAATTTTTGACCCCAACACCTACACTAGATCTATCCTCTCCAAATCCATCTCTTTCAAATCCAACTCTAACTCCAACAATTGCTAACCCTTCTTCTAAACGTTTGAGAATTGAAGATGAAGCCAATACAGTTCCTTCACTTCAAATCATAGCACGTGATCCAAGCTAGCGTCGTCAAATATGGGAATATCCAGTTAATCTACAAAATGAAATTCAGCGAGCTTATATTAAAGCTGGGCCTTATCAATATAAACTTTTTGAGTATTCATCTTCCGGAGAACACAATTGCAAATTCCAACTTTCTTAGTTCGATAGATTTTCTTCATGATTGGAGTTTTATCCCGTAAAGGGCGTATGCTACGTTTTCAATAAAAAAAACTTGCGGACGTTTCGGATCAAGCACATTTACAATAGAAGGATTTTGTAATTGGAAAAGAGCGAATGGAATAGATTGTGCATTTCTGAGTTCTGACTCATGCAGGGAAGGTTCCTTGTTCTCCGCATAATATTGCCATAAAGAGTTATTTGGATTTAATGAATCAATTCAAGCATAATGATAAAGTGATCGAAAGGCAAACTTCCCATCAATTTGCATGCGCTTGCGGCTTCAGGCATCCATTGATGCTCTACGATATTGAGCATTTCAAGCAATTGATTTTTGAGGTCATGACGAGTGCCCGGATTCAATCAACATAGGCAATTTCATTGAAATGACTAAAAAAACTTGCAAAATACAACAAAGATGTAAATGAAGTTGTTTTAGAAAATGCTCCGGGTAATGCTAAGTATACATCACTAATGATTCAAAAGGAGATTTTATCCATTATCTATAGTATGGTACAAAATGCAATTCGTAAATAAATCGGTGATGCTAAATTTTGTATGATAGTAGATGAATCTAAAAAGAACAAATGGCAATCGTTGTAAGATTCATGGGCAACAAAGGGTTTGTGCGGGAGCATTCTTTAGATCTGGTGCATGTTAAAGATACATGTGCACAAACTTTAAAAAATGAGATGTCTGCCGTTCTATCTCGATATAACCTTAGCATTCAAGATATGTGCGGCCAAGAAGATGATGGTGCAAGTAATATGTGGGACAAATGGAGAGGATTAAAAGCTCTATTTCTTGATGAATGCACATATGCATATTATGTGCATTGTTTTGCATGTAAACGTCAATTTAGGCGTTGATGCGACTTTAAGGGAAGTGAAGTCAGTGCATAAATTTTTCAATGAGTCGGTATATGTTATTAATACTATTAGTGCCTCTTCTAAACATAATGATCAATTACATGATGCTCAAGAAGAATATATCCGACATTTGATTGATCTTGGTGAACTTGAGACTGGCTCGATTCTAATCAAATTGGTACATTGCAACGATCGGGAAATACAAGATTATCATGTCATTTTCTTCCGTTTGCAATGACATAAGAACAGTGCAACTTGCTCTGTTTTGCTTGATATTAGTGACCATTAAGGTACATCCACTCAACGTGAAGAGACCGAAAAGATGAGAGCATTTGAATTCATTTTTATTTTACATCCGATGGAAGAAGTGTAGAAGAATCACTAATGTTCTTTGTCAATGATTGCAAAATCAATCTCAAGATATCTTAAATGTTATAAATCTAGTGTCTACTTCGAGTCAAAATTTAAGAGAAACGGGTTGGGATAGCCTCTTTCATAGAATTATATCGTTTTGTGAGAAAAATGAAGTTGGACCTCCCAGTATGAATGCCCAATATAATGATCGGCGTTCTCGGACTCCATGAGATGTTATTACTTTGGAAAATCAATATCGGTTCGACATTTTTAATGCCACCATAGACTCCGAATTGCAAGAGTTGAAACCGATTTAGTGAGGAATCTATGGAACTTTTTCGTTTGAGTTTGGCTCTAGATCCAAGAGATGGTTATAAGTCCTTTAATATCGATGGTATATGTGTTCTTGCGGAAAATTCTATCCACGAGATTTCACGGAGCATGAGATTTATTTGTTGAAAACTCAATGACAACATTATGATCTTTGATATATGCTCTCATAATGATTAGCAAAATTTAACTAGAATTTCCGAGCTGTGTCGCATGTTGGTAGAAACAAAAAAGTACAAGACTTTCTATCTCATCGATAGATTAATTTGTCTTATTTTGACTATTCCAGTTTCGAAGGCAACCACCAAACGATCATTTTCGGCTATGAAACTTGTCAAAACCCATCTTCATAATAAGTTGGAGGATAAGTTTCTTGTAAGTTGTTTGATTTTATATATTGAGAGAGAAATAGCCAAAAAGTTTGACAACAATTCGATTATCGATGAGTTTTATGTAGTAAAAAATCGTCGTGCGCGGTTGAAGTAGTGAGTTCTTGTCACTTTTTTGTGGACATTGGTGAAACTTATAGATTAAATACATGTATATGTATCGTTTAAGCAACGAAAATATCAACTTTTGGCATATTTTGTCTCAATTTTTTACTTCTAGAAATATGATAGCTAAGTTTCTTTCTCTTTGTCAACTTGTAAGTACGTTTTCAGGCCCTCCCTCAACCAAATTCCTGGCTCCGCCCATGGCAAAGATTCACTTTGGACATGTGTTATGTTAATCGAAGGTTATACATTCAGTTATAGCAACATACAATTATATGAATATGGCTACATACAATCAAAAAACAATAATTTGAAATTAGAGTGATAAGTTTGGTTACATGTTAACCTGCTAGAATAACCGCCAAAGATTACCTCGATATCAGGGGAAAATAAATTTTAAGTAGCTTTATATGATCAAAAATTTAGGTTCAGACATCAAGTAATTAAGTCATCTAGCAGATATAACAAGAGCCCATGTCATGCTGCGCCTTGAATTACATTTTATAATATAAAAAAATCAAAAAGCTACGATTTTTGGCATTTTCCAGCCCATCCAATACCTTATAATTGCAAAAATCCAAACTTTTTTCATACAACTTTTAGAAGAAACGATTTTGCACTAAAAGCAGCTGATTATATTTCATATGATCGACAATTGATTCATAAATCAAGTAATTGAGGGCTTGTTTTGCAAAGATTAGAAGGACCCAATTCATGATTCGCCCTAAATTAGATAAAATTAGCAAAAAGATTCTACCTCGGAGGTTGAAAGTACCTTTGCGATGGGGAAATTGCCCAAGAGTTTTCTTCTCATAACCTGAATTGCTGCCATTGTTTTTCTCTGCGCTGCTTTTTTTTTAGCCTGTGATTTGTGAATAAATAAATACCCTGTGGTTTTTTATCCTTTGAGAATCGTTGTGGAGATGATCTAGGCCGTCCATTTTCAACAGGGCTAAGGGGCTCACAGATTCAACACCCTTGGAACAAAGGAACTCATTTTGGTTGTTAGCAATGATTTGTAGTTATTATTAGTGGAAAATTAAGGACTAAGGCCCTCGTTTAGACAACAGGATTACGATTTTTGTAACCGGTTCGATGCGAACTCCAAAAACCGAAACCGTAGTTTGTTTGGCAGCCAAAATATAGTTTCTCAGACCACAATTTCAAAAGTTAGGGGCTTGAAACCTCATCATTCTAAATTCCAAAGAAAATGGAGTTTCGCAAGATTTCATGCCGCCTTTCTTTATTCCCTCACTATCATGCTATAAGAAAAAAGTTAAAGGAAACCTTATAGTTTCACAAACTGTGTTACCAAACAGCCCTTGGCTTTGTTAGGCTCTAATTTCACAAATCCGCGGTTTTATACACGCAAACGGTGGTTTCATTTTAACTGAAACGATATCGTTGTTCCGAATACCTTGTTGCTAATCTTGGCTAGTTGTATGTATGAGTCAATTTTACAAATAAAATGCACCTGGAAAACGAAAAGGAGATTCGCTGCTACTTTTCCGGCAACACTATGGACCCAGGGTTTTATTTTTTCCCTCTCATGACTAAATGCATATAAAAGTAATTTATTTATTTATTTCCTTTTTGCATGAAGAAGGCAGATTTTTTGTTATGTGCCACTGCATGAGTTAATATTGCAATGAGGCTTTTTTTTTTGAAATAAGGTATTATAAGATAAAATTATTAAAATAAAATGAACCCGCCCTCTTATGGGTTGGGAAGGGGGCGGGTTCCTATTTTTTTTTAAAAAAATTAAATTAAAAACAGGAAATCGAATAAATATCGAATAAAAAAATAAATTAATAATATTAGTGTTGTTTTGGTTCCGAACAATTGCTATTACAGTTCATGTAGAATTACTATAAATATGAATCTTGTATACATTCCAATAACAAAATAAATAAGTCAAATTTAAAATACAAAAAAATCATATCTGTTTGTAAAATGTAAATTGTACAGGTTTATTTACAAGCGCTAACCGATTTTCTTCCGGTGCACTTGTCACGATCTCGAAGGTCCCGCCCCTGTTGACTGTCCTGAACATCTAGTCCTATAATGACCTGGTTGTTTGCATAGACTATATCTGCCGTGCCTTTGCTGAGGATCAGCATCCATTGTCATTCGATTTCGACGCACCTTAGCTCTTCCGGGCCCTATATTTTTTCCGGCGGTAATACAGTCGGTGTTTGTCTGTTCCCGGTATAATAGTGCCAATAGGGACTGTCTGGTATAGGATGAAATTTTGGATCGTATGCGTCTTGGTAATTGGAAACTGTATAGTAACGGGAAGCAAAATTGTAATGTGAGTTATGCATGCTGTTTGCAGCAGCAATTGCGTGGGCACAAGGTAAATGTTGTTGCTGGAAAACACCACATGTGCACGAAGAGAGCCCTTCATCTCTAAAATTTACGGTATATTGATTCCCATTACTCCCCGTAATTTGAAACTCCGCTGTGTCAAACCTTTCAGATCTGTAGTATTGTGCTATGCGCTCTCTTTTCCGGAATATATTTTCGTAATACGTGGTGAGTGGAGTCTCCATTGCCAAGGATTTTTCCCTTCTTTGCACAAAATAAATATTCACTCTGAAAAAAGTTCGAACAATCAACCCCTTTATCGGTAAGGCTCTAACACCTTTAAGGACCCCGTTGAAGCTTTCAGACATATTAGTGGTCATTAGTAGATATCTACATCCATTATCATGTGCTTGTGACCACATGCGTACTAGATACTCATCTAACCACGCTTTCGCGGCTTGACTCATCTTTCTAATTTTCGTCATGTACATGTCATGAACATTAGGGTTAGACGCTTCACCGGCTTTGTACATAAGCTTATGTAGATCTGAATTTTTAAATTTTCTATCAAAATTTTGCCTGAAGTGCCGCAGGAAAAACCTATGTGGGATCGTCGGAAATACAGCTCTCATTGCAGCTAGTATTCATGGATGTCTATCAGATATGATGCATAAATCTGTTTTATCAATAACAGATGGGATACTTTTGAGTTGACGGAAAAACCATGACCAGGATGATGTATTTTCACCCTCGACGATAGAAAATCCCAACGAAAATATACAGTTATTAGCATCAGCACATGTAGCAATTAACATGCAACCTCTGTACTTGCCATATAGATACGTCTCATCCATGCACAATGCCGGGCGACAGTGTGTGAAACCAGCCTCACAAAGAGTAAAGCACCAGAAAGTTCTTTGAAACCTGACACAGCCATCGACATCTGTTTCTGTGGTTTTTAACCGGTATACGGACCCCAGATTTGATGCTTTCATGGCTTCCATAAAAGAGACTAGTGAGTTGTACGAGCTTTCTCAATCCCCAAATATCTTGCATAAAACCTTTCTACGAGCATCCCATGACTTCACATACGAAATCTGAATTTTGTGCTCTCCGTTGACATAAAGTCGTATCTCTCGGGAAGCCATCGCCACATCTGTACGGATTAGTGGCATGATTAGTGAGAAAATGTAAGATGAAATGCAATTCTTGTGATCTTTTAACATAATAGAATTGATACAAGTATGTTCTTGGTTGTATTTCGTGACTTTCCAAATTTTGGCTCTTTTAGAACAACATGCATGCAATCTCCAGTTACATTCAGGAGTTTTCGTACATACCACGGTATAGTACGTCTTATTTCACTCTTCGATTTTAAATGTAATGTTTTTTTGAATAGCCCAAGACTTCAGCTTACAAATAAGATCTTCTTTTTCCTGAAACATACTCCCAACAGTGACACGATTTTCGCTTGCCACTGTCGCTTCCAAATAGGGTTTAGTATTTACTTCTGTCACGGCCAAGTCTACCCAACTATCATCTTCCAGCGGATCGAGGCCGGGATTTTCTAGTTCGACAAAATCATTATTCGCAGCCATATCATTAATCAATACTATTTCATTCAATCCAGCGGCATATTTCACGCTATCATCCTCTTGATGACCTTCACCAGTTTTATCATCATCACTGCCACACATATCAATGTCACCCGTAGCAACATAAGGCTCGGATGCAATATATGATGGTTGAGGTCGGTGTAATGTGGATGGTTCGGGATGAAAAGACCGGAAAGATGGGGACGGACATGCTTGGAATGCGCTACTTGGATCGTGTTGGTATGATGCGGAGGTATGGGAAAATCTACGTTTAGTATATAAATTGTTCTTATATAATTTTTCTTTAATATTTTCGTATTACGAAGAATATAAACATAATCACCACTTGTTTCAGATTTATTTATCTTTGGAAGGTTGTATATGGTAATCCTTGTTATTCTTCAGGGGTGCATGTAACTGCAGTAGTCGATTGGGAAAATCTGTATTCAATATATAAAATATATTAGTATTTTGGTATTACAAAAGGTGGATTTATAAAATATTTACCCTTGAGTTTGAAGGTTTAAATAATATTGTGTATAGTCATATCCACTGAGACTAACGGTATCATCGTTAACCATGTGACCATACCCCATGAACTATCTCCAGCATTACCATCAAAATTACCCATTGGAGCGACATCTGATACTTCCAATTGTTCCTTCTAAACTAAAAGTTCAAAAGAATGCTGGGTGTTTGCCAGACCGAAGTCTATCATCGAAGATATTGATACATCATCTATAATTTCAACCAATGCATTTCCACTAAACACAGGCTATATACAACTTAACTTAAGCTTAATTTCACGGGGATCGTATTTCGTGATTTTAAACATTTTATTCTCGATTTCATTATAAGTCGTTGATGGTTCTAATCGTATAATTCTTGCGCACCCGCCCATATACTCGGTGTTTCCCCCAATCAGAGCAAAACTCTGTTTCAAAATTCAAAATTTAAATTGAAGGAACGCTTCAGATCCAGCGCTCTGCGCAGCGTGTCTAACACGGGTGCGCTAGCGCAGCTGCGCCGCGTGTCTAACACGGGTGCGCTAGCGCAGCTGCGCTGCGCCGCGCGCCGCATGTCGAACGTGGGTGCGCTAGCGTAAGGTGCGCCGGCGCTGAGATTAAAAATTTCCCACCGTCAGATCAAAAGATCTACTAATAATAAATTATTAATTAATCAGAACTAAAATTCTGTTATGGAAAGATCTTTCAATCTTATTGAAATAAGAAGATTATCTTCTGTAAAACAGAAGCCTTAGGATCAAAGATTCAACGGTGGGAAATATTCCCAAATCAATCAGAGAAAGATCTCTTAAAACCGATTTAACAAATCATTTGGCCCTATATAAAGGAACCTAGACTTCAAGTCTAAAGTAGAGAAAATACAGAAAAGAAAGAGAAAAACCCTCTGCAAAAGAAGAGAAAACTCTTAGAAAAAAGAAGATTTTTCTTCATCTTCAAGATAAAAAGAACTATGTTCTTGAATAATAGAGATGAAACCATCTCGTAAAAAGAAGAACCATTTTCTAAAAATATCAGAGATCTAAGAAAAAGACTAAGGTCTTTAATAAAAAAAGAAAAGATCAAAAAGATCTAATCATAAAAAGACTAAAAGAAGTATTTTACTTCATTCATAGATATTTGATCTATAAAAGCAGAGCCCTTTTATAAAAACAAGAACTTTTGTTCTTGGATCTTGAGGAAAAAGACTGCTTTGAAGAACATAAAATTTGTTCCTTGATCTTAAAATTGATCAAATACGCTTTGCGCTATTAGAAAGTGCCTTGCACTCATGAACTGCGCTTTTGCGCTCCTTGGATCGGCGCTCAGCGCCAAAACATGCCGCGTGTCAACCATAGACACCACTTACGCTTTGCGCTTTTAAAACAACACACTGCACTCATGGACTGGCGCTCAGCGCCAAGTGCGCCACGTGTCACTCACTGGCGTGCCACCAGACTAGCGCACAGCGCTCATAAATTAAAAGCGCAACGCACTAAATGAACTAGCGCTTAGCGCTAAGCGCGACACGTGTCCTCTTCGTGTGCGCTACCTGACAGAAGCGCAATGCGCTCTTTAGCTGGCGCAAAGCGCCTGGCGCGCCACGTGGCGCATTGTCAGAGCACAATTTGTTCTGATCAAGACAAAATATGTCAGAGCCCAATACTTAGCATTATTAAAAGGGCTGAGCCCAAATGAAGGCTTAATAGCCAGAACAAAAATAAAATGTTGAAACATTTTAATTGGACTTAGCCCAATTCTAGCCATAAGTCCTCAATTTATCTTGAACTGAGCACCTCTGCTCTTTCGAACAACCCACCCTGGTTCAAGGGTACATCTCTTCACTCCTTTGATATTTGTCGTTGTAATTCTCAACGATTTTAAAGAGGTGACGGGTCCCGACAACCACACATTTCACGGACTGTGGGGTCCTTAAACTCATGGACTATGATGTCCTTAACCTCGGCCGTGATATCTTAAAACTAACATTGGACTGTGGGGTCCTTAAACCCACGGACTATGATGTCTTTAATCTCGACCGTGATGTCTTTAAACTAACATTGGACCGAGATGTCCTTAAACTACCAATGGACCGTAATGTCCTTAAACTAATTACCGACTGCAATATCACTAAACTAAATAACAGAGCCCAATTTCTCTCTTGTCGGATCTAAACGATCCCGTTAAGTTGATCTTAGTCTAAAATTAGACTAACGTATCCTTAACAAATGTTTAAGTTGATCTTAGTCTCAAATGAGGCTAACGTATCCTTAAACCCAACCCCCAAATCCAAATCTAAGAAAGATACGGATTTGGACTAGTCCACACCCTATGGGCGACAACATAACTTAGTCTCCGTATACAATCCACGGGCAACCAAACATAAAACAAACACCCACGACACGAAGTGACCATCTGGAGAAGGAGAAAGTTGTTACCATGATGCGGTAGCGTAATTAACTGCAAGGGCTTGCGCCTGCAGGGAAGAGCGTCCCCACAATCAAAAAACCCTCAAACGAGGGGGAATCTGACGAAGTCTGCTACATCGGCCCCATCCGTTTAAACCTTCGATACATGGTGCCATAAATCAACTTGGCATCTTTAGAGAGGTGGACGGATAGCACCAATTAGCATCTGCCCCGAAATTCAGGCTAAATGTTCGCCGCGTCTTCGCCGCGTCTTTCGGAGGGGAACAGATTCTGGCACGCCCGGTGGGACCTTTTCCTCTTTCCACTCCACATTTCATGTATCGTGTTCGCGAGCGAATCGCGGTTTGCTATGGTTGCCTGTGGATTCGAGGTACTAAGATTTGGTGTCTTGCTCCGTGCAGAAAATAGAAGATCAATGGCTTCAACCTGCACTAACTGCAACTGCAACTCTCGCTTCGTCCGGTTCGAAAGAGTGACTTACGGGCCCCAAGCGGCCTCCATCTTCGCTATGTCAGTGGAACATGTCACTCAGGCCACCATTGGATTGTTCTTCGGAACCATACTCCCGCCAACGAGCTTCAGCGCTCCTGTACCATCATAAGAAGCTCAGAAGAAGTCGGTCTCTGATCGGCTTACAACTACTGCGGCCCTACTCAACGGGTTGTCCAGCTCCAAAGCCTCAGTCTTTGATAGACTGGGCCAAATCTCATTTGGGCCCATAAAGAAGCCCGTGATACCAGAAAGGGTTATCCCAAAAAGGATAGCTATTCCTACTCCTGAAGTCACCAAGGCGGCTTCTCCGGCTAAGGGGTCGGTCTTCACAAGACTGGCCGTTTCAGCTCCCACTCCACGTGAAGTAACCAAGGCCATTTTCCCTGCACGAAAATCGGCATTCTCAAGATTGGTTGTTCCCTCCCAGCGAGCATCTGTCTTTGACAGACTGACGCCAACAACAGACTCTCATCAGAACAGGGGGCATGGAAAAGCTGATCCAACAGGGAGGTAATCCCGGCCGCACGACATGCTCGACGTCGCCACTGGCGCCGAGTGAGGAAAGCTGGGGGCAATTCCCCTTCTGGATTGACTCCGCCAGCTCCAATGGTGGAAGTTGATGCTGCTGTTCCAATGGGGAACAGCTTTGAACCGCTAAGAAGGGTGCGTAAAAACTCTCCTACCGCCGTACTGAAAAGATCTCCTCCACCGGTGGAGACTGTCGCAAAAATAAAGCCGTATCAGCCCCCTCAGCGGCTGTCCTCCAAAGTTTACAAAGTCTGGCAACGGGTCCAGGAGTCGGTGATTGATCAAGACTATCCTCGCCGACAGAAGAAATTGAAGGTTCAGCAGGAAGAGAACCGTCCTGGCAAGCCACAAAGGACGACAACTACCTGGGTGCCCGCTGCAACGGTCCCCTCAACGTCAACCACTCAAAAGAGGAGGAGGCCAGAGAAAGCCCCTGTGACTACGGCAAAACGCAAAGACACTGAGCCCAAACGCCCTAGGTCTGGGGGCATAACGGTGCATACTGTTTACATGGCTTCCGGAAAAGAGGAAAACCACGCTTCGACGGGTCACCGACCGCTCACCCGATCCGTGACGAAAGCCCAAGAGTAGCAGCAGAAGCTTCAGGAGATGATGACTGCGATGGCGGCACTCACAGGACCGAAAGCAAGCCCAGAGGCATCCTCGGAGCAACGCCATGAGCAAGAAACCGATGTCGAATTCCTTCGGAGAATGCTTGAAAAGAAGGACAAAGAGGCCGTGGAACAAGCGGCCAATATAAAGCAAATGTCCCTTCTATTCCAGGATATGGTGGGCATGATGATCCAGCCGGACCCTACAGCCGAAGATCCTCCAGTAATAATTGAAGTTGACAGAGGAGAAACATCGAATCCTCTGCCGGCTCTGTCAACAGCCAAGGAAGAGACAATCTCCAAAGCTGCCATGGATGACTATATTGCTCACCAAATAAGAGTTCACCAGGCAAATGAAACGGTCGGGCAAGTCGTCAAAACTGGGCGACCGTATCCGGGCTGGTATGATCAGATAAAGTACCCGCCGGGCTACACGATCCCCAAATTCCATGTATACAAGGGGACAGGCAATCCCCATCAACATGTCGCTCAGTTCAGGGCTCTTTGTGGCAACACCGGTGGCGATGATAAACTTTTGCTCCGCCAATTCGTCGACAGTTTGTCGGAGACGGCGTTTGAGTGGTACTCCGAACTTCCAAATGACTCTGTCAAGACATTCGCAGAGATGGAGTTGCTATTCATCCAGCGTTTCGCGAGTGCTAGTGAACGCACCCCAATCACGGCAATGATCAATGCCAGAATGAAGCCTGGAGAAACATGGGTCCAGTATGCAATACGGTGGCGGAATCTATGGTCAAAGTGCGAGCAGCGCATCGAAGAAGCGCCTGTGGTAGGCATGTTCGTGGGTACTCTTGACCCTCAAGCGACCATATCCCAATTCATGATGTTCTTCAAGCCGACCACCTTCCAGGCTTTGATTGACAGGCTGACCCAAATGGGTCATATGGGCCATAGGCCTTCCTCTTCAAAGACGGAGTCTTGGAATGAAAAGGGCAAAGGGAAAGCAACCTTCGTCGCCAACACTCAACAACAGCCGAGCAACTTAAAGCCGGTTGTTCGCCAAAACAACATGCGTCCACGCCCATCCCTCGATGAGAGACTGGGACGTCCTTACTCGTTTCCCCATGATAAAACGAGGAGACTGTTCGAGCTGGCAGTACACAACTGACTCATCAATTTTCCGGATCCAAAACGACCGTTGCAACCCGGCGAGGCTAATAGTCCCAATTATTGCCCTTACCATCAAACGGTAAGCCATCCAATTGAGGATTGCTTCGTATTTAAAGGCTGGATTGAAGATCAATACCAACAGGGCAAATTTGCCCTGTCCGAGAATTGGAAGGTGAACCCACCACAGCCACACGCTCCCAAGAAGACAGACGCTCCAGGGGCATCATGCTCTTTCATTGAAGAAGCTCCATGGGAGGTCGCTCTTTCAGCAAAAACTAAAAAAATGTTGAGGAATCTCCAAACATGCTCGGCAATCAGGTGGAAGAATCCGCTGGAACCCGAGATTATCGAGGGTATGCTGAAGCCGCGCCCAATTCCAAAAACTGGTGGTGATAGTCAAAGCGCTCATACCCAGCCGTCAAAGTCTTCCACGAAGAAAACCAAGAAGCCCGTGAAATCTGATGACAAACGCAAGGACCTGTAAAAACATATTGACGCGCTGGAAGAATATAATCAGAAGGCGCGGACCCCAGTCACACTCCAAGAATTCCTCAGCCACGTCCTTGAGGACGGAGGTGATGACAATGGAGAAGACTCGTCAGATGAACCCGAGGATTATGTGGCAAGCTGACATATGATCTCTCACTCGTTAATAAACGGCGAGGAAGCTCCTTGCACCGAGAAACTGGGGGCAAGTCCTAAGCCAAAACCCTTGGAACTGTCTGACGAGACGATCGACTTGCTACTGAACGAAGCCCGTCAGAAAAGCAAAGCCAATCGAGAGCGTGAACTGGCTATATTCGAAAAGGCCAAACGCCGACGACTGGAGGAAAAGGTCGAGACACCTCAACTGGAGCAAAGCATCCCTATCGCCAGCAAAAGCAAGTTTAAAGTAAAGAAACGATTCACTAGGGCCCTAGCAATAGGAATGAAATTGCCTTCTTTCAAAGGAAATTCCCCTGGCAATATACGTCTTGATGAAGCGGACATACATCCTAACTTCTGCCTATACCATCAGAAAATTACACACCCTACCGAGGAGTGCATAGCCTTTAAAAAACTGGTGGCAGGGATATGTTGCCCATCGACGACACGTTCAACGAGTGAAGCGCAAGGATCGTCGGGAAAAGAAAAGCATGACAAATGAATGCGAAAGAGATACTGGCAACCGTCACATTGCTGACACCAAGGGATCGCAAGTTATCACCTTTGGAAGCGACTCTGACGAAGAAATCGCCCTCAGCACTCTCTTCAAGGAGTCCACCTCCGACACAAAACATGCGGAGATTTGCGTCAAAATCTAGCTGCATAATCGTACATGACCGAAACGTCGTTAAACTACTACCAACCCGCGGCACCCTCAGGCTGATGTGGTAAAAAAAACAAAAAAAAAGGTATGTTCATAAGCAAAATAGGCACAGATGAAACCCCGAAAGGGCTCTGTGAGTAAAAACAGCAGCGCTACCGGCGAGTTTTGTGAAAACCCGAAAGGGCGCAACCTCGTTAGAATAAAAAAAGAAAAGAGAAAAAAGAAAATGGTATGCCCATAAGCAAAAGGGCACGGATGAAAACCCGAAAGGGCTCCGTGAGTAAAAGCAGCAGGGCTACCGGCGAGTTTTGTGAAAACCCGAAAGGGCGCAATCTCGTTAAAAGACACTTGCAAGGTCCTCTCGACTTTGTAAGGAGATACCACCTGCGTGAGATCCTTACGACTCACAAGGGAGCAACACACTTAGGGATCCCCACGATTCCTAGGGAGAAATTACACTTGCGAGATCCTCACGATTCGTAAGGAGAACCCTCTTATGAGACCCTCACGGCTCATAAGATTCGAAAGTCTTAAGCTACAGGGATCTAAAGCTGTTCTTAAGCGGCCACCACAACCTCCAACACTGCCCTACAATCGGCTCAACGCCGACCCTTGTATACAATCCACGGGCACGAATAAACATTTCCCTAACGAAGTCCCATCCGTGACTAGGGATATGTCTATATAGTGAACAACCCTTGTAAGTTCTCTCGACTTATAAGGAGAAAACACTCTTGTAAGATCCTTACGACTTATAAGAGACCATGCACTTAGGAGTCTTCACGATTCCTAAGGAGAAAACACACTTACGGGATCCTCACGACTCGAGGGAGAAATACCTTTATGAGACCCTTACGGCTCATGAAGTCAAAAGCCTTAGTCGACAGGGCCCTAACCCTGTTCGCTAAGCCACCTTTGTTCAACATCGACAGAGCCAAATGATGATTCACTCCTGGCAATATTCCAGTTGTAGTGGTGCCAATGCCGAAATCGGTATCTAATCCCATGTTTGCAGGAAGAAGCTAGTGAGCCACACATGCATACGAAATAGCCGAAATGATGGGGCAACATGCAACAAAATCAGCAAGTAAAAATGTATGCATGCAAAATAGCCGAAATAATTGGGCAACTCGCAATAAAAAGCAGCGAGTAAAAATGAAATAAATAGCCGAAATGATTGGGCAACTCGCAATAAAAAGCAGCGAGTAAAAATGAAACAAATAGCCGAAATGATTGGGCAACTCGCAATAAAAAGCAGCGAGTAAAAATAAAATAAATAGCCGAAATGATTGGGCACCGCGAAAAATAGCCGAAAGGATTAGGCAATCGCGACCTTCGCGATATAAAAGCTGAAATGATAGAGCATCGCGGAAAGAGATAAAAAAAATATATAAATAAAATTTATGCCTTACAGGTGATATCACATCAATCCCTGTATACAATCCAGGGGCGCAAACAAAGAAGGAATCACGCCTTCCCTCCTCAGGCTCCATCAGAAAGAGAGCCAAGTCTCGACGGTCACATCTGCATCCCAGAAGACCAACAATCGCGTTCCTCCTTATACCAGCAAGGCACGGAAGCGACACAACGAAACGGAGCCACGACATAATCCCCAAATCCAAACCTTAACGGCAATATCTACAGCCTAAAAATCAGCAACGGTGATCCTCCTCATTCCAACAGGACTTGGACGCAACATCACCAAGCGGAGTGACGGCAAAATTCCAGCTCCACCTCAGCATTCGTCTCGCTACAGCAGACGAAATGTCACTACAGCGTCCTTCCTCCAACAGGATTCGGACACACCAAAGCAAACGAAGCGAAGGCCAAATTCCTAGCTTTAGGGTCTTGACGGCAACTCATATAAAGCCTGAAAGACAATCGGAGATCATCCCGCACCCACATGGAGTGGTCGCCACCTCGACATTCGTCTCGATACAGCGGACGAGATGTCACTACAGCGTTCTTTCTCTAGCAGGATTCAGACGCGACAATCAAACAACGGAGCCACGGCAAAATCCCTAGTTCCAAACCCCGACGGTTCACCAACAACCTAGAGATAACCGCGACATTCGTCTCGATACAGCAGACGCAATGCCAGAAAACGAAGCGAAGGCCAAATTCCTAGCTTCAGGGTCTTGACGGCAACTCATATAAAACCCGAAAGACCACCAGAGATCACCCCCACACCAGCGCGGAGTGGTCACCACTTCGACGTTCTTCTCAATACAGCAGACGAGATGTTACTACAACGTCTTTCCTCCAACAGGATTCGGACACACCAAAGCAAACGAAGCGAAGGCCAAATTCCTAGCTTCAGGGTCTTGACGGCAACTCATATAAAACCCGAAAGACCACCAGGGATCACCCCACACTAGCGCGGAGTGGTCACCACCTCGATGTTCATCTCAATACAGCAGACGAGATGTCACCACAACGTTCTTTCTCTAGCAAGATTCAGACGCGACAATCAAACAACGGAGCCACGGCAAAATCCCTAGTTCCAAACCTCGATGGTTCACCAACAACCTAGAGACAACCGCGATATTCGTCTCGATACAGCAGATGCAATGCTAGCAAACGAAGCGAAGGCCAAATTTCTAGCTTCAGGGTCTTGACGGCAACTCATATAAAACCTGAAAGACTATTGGAGATCATCACACACCAGCGCGGAGTGGTTATGACTCATCGGGGATCTCCAAAATGAGCCCAACCTCAAGTAAAAAGCGGCATGGCAAAATTCCTAACGCTTGCTCTTCCGACAGTCAAACTGCCTAGGAGGATTGCTTGAAGACGTCTTGTCCAGCCCCCGAAGGGATCAGAGACACGACAGTCGCAAGGCTACTCGAACAGCAAGATTGTCTATCGAGGAATATATCAGCCAATGCGACGGTACGATGGACAAAACCCTAGTACCACAGACCCTAACGGACCTCTATCGTAAAGAGCAGAGGTTTACTGTGACGTTAGGATATCCTTACGAGAAATGCTCGATTCGTCTCGACTCGTAGGGAAAAGCCTTAGGCAGTGGGGATTAAAAACCTATCTCCTAAGCACCGGGGCCCTGCAAGTCGGTCCAAAATGGACTCTTGCATACTATTCAGGGGCCATACTCTCCAAAGTCGAATCTTGATAAGGAGAGAAACAACCGCTTACGGGTCCTCTCGACTCATAGGAGAGAAAATTCTCTTATAAGATCCTTACGACTTATAAGCAAAAACACACTTAGGAATCCTCACGATTCCTAAGAAGAAAATACACCTACAGGATCCTCTCGACTCGTAGGGAGAAAAGTCTTCATGAGACCCTCACGGCTCATGAAGTTGAAAAGTCTTATGCAGCAGATCTGAACCTGCCTTCTAAGCCATCACTACCCCTCGAAGAAGCCAAAACAAGATGTTCACCTCATCATCTGCTGGCTGTGTTTGTTAAGGTGACATGCTGATAACAAAAGAAAGAAGAAAGCAAAGAGAAGACATAAGACATCACGAAAGAAATGTATCTTTTATTCATGAATTCAATCGGGTACAAAATACATCATATGAAAGAATAAAGGAATGAATACATTTTACTCAAAATTACAAATGGTACAAAAATTGCCATTGAGAAGGAAGCGTTTTTAACAAGGCCGCCAGCTGCTCTCGCACTTCTTTTAGCGCCTTCTCATGATCAGCCGCCACGGCCAACTCCGCTTCAATTTGAGCCCTTTGCTGCAAGCACGATGAAATCTTCTCATCAATTTCCTGCCGAGCAGCTTCCTGACTCTGCGCAACTTGCTCACTAAGATCAAACCTCTTCTTCAGCACCAGCCCGTCAGAAATACATCGTTGAAGGTTTTCAAAGATGGTGTTCAGCTGGGCAGCATTTGCTACAACCTCAGCGCACAGTTGAACGGATTCAGCGGAAGTCGCCTCACGTTCTTTTCGCTTAAGGGTTGCCTCTTATTCGAAATGGCGAAGGAACGGAACGCTATGCTCAACCCATGCGACCCGCTGGGAGTTCAAAGCCCGAGCCTCAGAGGCAGGACGCATAAGCTCGAGCTCGTGCAGGTGGGCCTCAATCTTCCGGAAGTAGCTAACCCAAGACTCGACAACGCCTTCATTATGGAAGTTTACAAGCGTCGCCAGCATTAGGTGAACCTCTGCGGCAAAATCCACGGCAGATGTAGGAGTCTCCACGTCGAGCTCCTCGATATAGTCGCTTACCATGCGCAAACTATTCGCGGCGCCTTTTGAGGATGGACGTCGGGAAAAGGGTCCGGCCGGCATTATGACGCGAGACTCGAACGGGGCTGGAGTCGATGTGACCGCTGCAAAACAAATCATAGTCAAATGACGGTTCAAGAAGTATAAGAGGTTCATGAACAATGGAATTTACTATATCAGCTGCAGCAGGTGGTAAGGCCGGGAGTACCAGTGGCACAACTGTTCTCTCATCTCCTCCTTCAATTTCTAGTACTGCAATCAAAACAAAGAAGAACCAGAAATGATTTGACTGCCGGTAAAAGAAGGAACATTAACTGAAGGCTGTACTCACCAGCGCCACTAGATGAAGTAATCTCTGACGGGAAAGAGAAGTGCGAGTTCAATACCTGATGCAACTGATCAAGAAGAACTCCTGCGAGATTACGATGTTACATGGTCGGTACACGAAAGATGCTGTCCCCGATTTAAATTTATCACAAACCCATACCTTCCAGCATTTGAGAAGATATAAGAGAAGATGGAGGGGCGGTCACCGTCAAAGCGGTAACTGGTGGCGCTTCTTCGGGGGGCACAACCTCAACGCCCACCGCAGCTGCATTCAAAACAAAAGTACTTTCAGAAAAGGTAGAAAAGGGATTGCATAATAGAATAGAAAGCAATAACATGAAATTTACCTGGTAAGTCACCGGTCGGGACCACGACAAGGGCATCACTGGATGCAGCGACCGCCTCACCCCCCTTCCGTGTTCCCGAGCACATCATCAGGGATGTCGGCTGGTATAATAACGTCCGGTGGAGAAGCAGTGACCATCGCTACATGCTCCAATGAAACGACAGTGGCTTCGACGACCTGTCCCACAGTCGCCGGGCCGTCCCCAAAAAGATCCATTGGATCCGTAGCCAATGAAGATGCCTCTTCCGGAGGAGCAATCACCTGGAGAGCAGGAATCACCAAGGGAAGCTCCGTCGCAGGAACATCAATGGCGTCAACCCCCTCCACACTGATTAGTGCTTCATCGGGGTTATCTACGAAGTCCATAGTCAGGACGCGACTTGGACTCAGTTTCTCTGCCATCGCCGAAGTCCCTGCAAAGTTTGTACGAGGATAAGGATATATATATATATATATATATATATATATATATATATATATATATGTATATATATGTATGTATGTATGTATGTATGTATGTATGTATGTATGTATACAAGCAATACAAAATATTACAAAGAGATACATGAACATACCGATGCGCAAGGGAGCTTCTAATATGGCTTGTTCAAGCCGACGCTCCTTCCTGAGGAGGTACGCGCGCGGAGGTTCAAGGGTAGACTCGTGGCCACCGGTCCACAATGAAAGTGCATCCTCGGCGTCGGCTGAGACGGCCTGCTTAAGAGCCCTTTCCCCCCATTCTTCCAGAGGGCCTATGAATAGTCTCCGTATCCACGGAGGGTCTTCGTAAAAGATGACGGCAGGGTAAGGCCTTTTCGGGATCCTTACATTTTCGGATTCGTCTTGTGAGCGTCTTATAGGCTCAGTCAATTGTGCGGCTTCCTCGGCAAATGAACCAGGAAAAAGAAGACCGTCTTCCGGTGGATTAGTAACGGTCCTCTTCCCCCGCCTTGATCTAGAGCTAATGATTGCAGAAGATCGCTTCTTTCCCCTGGCCGTATGTTTTTTGGGCTGCTTCTCGGTTTTGACAGGGAGAGGAGGCTTCTTCAAGACCTTCGCCAAGGAGATATTATCACTAGGGCTAGGTTTTACCTCCGGAACCATTACGGTATCCATCATCGGTCGTTCAAGCGAAGCCTCTGTTGGTAATGAGGCGCGAAGCCTTTCCTCCTCTTCAAAGGTTTTAACCGAAGCAGCAATGACTTCTTCTGTATAGGCACCTGTTAAAATAGGAAGCGTCAGTCAAAGCATGATAAAAAAAAGTGAAATAAACAGCTGAGAGATAAGGATAAAGTATACCTGACTGCGCAAGGGCGGCCAATTCCTTTTCGAGGGCGGCCGATTGTTTGGAAGCTTCAATAGCGACCTCTAAATCGGTATCATCAAGCATCCCGAATAAACCCTCGTTGGTCCCATATTCACTCAAGCTTTCGCTAAACGGAGCAGGGGGCGTCGAGCCTAATATGGTGTCCAAAGAAAGTACTTGCTTCTTCTTCTTCTGAGGACGGGCGCCGAGAGCCGATTGTTTCCCCCAATCAGAGCAAAGCTCTGTTTTAAAAAATGAAGCGACGCTTCTGCTTCTCCCAATCAAAGCAAAGCTCTGTTCAAATTCCAAGATTTGGAATGAAGCGATGCTTCCTTCCTTACCCCCAATCAGAGCAAAGCTCTGTCTCAAAATTCAAATTTTAAAAGTTGAAGCAACGCTTCAGATCCAGCGCTCTGCGCTGCGCGCCATGTGTCAAACACAGGTGCGCTAGCGCAGTTGCGTTGCGCTCTGCGCTGCACGCCACGTGTCAAACACAGGTGCGCTAGCGCCAAGTGCGGCAGCGCTGGAATTAAAATAATTCGCCACCGTTAGATCAAAAGATCTAATAATAATAATAAATTATTAATTAATCAGAATTAAAATTCTGTTCTGGAAAGATCTTTCCAATCTTGTTGAAAACAAGAAGATTGCCTTCTGTAAAACAGAAGCCCTAAGATCAAAGATCCAACGGTGGGGAAATATCGCCAAATCAATCAGAGAAAGATCTCTTCAACTAATTTAACAAATCAATTAGCCCTATATAAAGGCCCCAAGACTTTAAGTCTCGTATAGAGAGAACCCTCTGCAAACTTTGAGAAGAACTCAAAGAGAAAGAAAGGCAAGCCTTTGAAGAAAGAAGATCATTTTCTACATCTTTAAGGTAAAGAATTATATTCTTGAAAAACAGAAATGAAATCATCTCATTAAAAAAGAAGAACCATCTTCTAAAAAGATCAGAGATCTAAGATCAAGATCTTCAATAAAAAGAAAAGGATAAAAAAGATCTAATTATAAAAGATTAAAAGAAGTAATTTACTTCATTCACAGATCTTTTGATCTATAAAGGCACAGCCTTTTGATGAGAATAAGAACCTTGGTTCTTGAATCTTGAAGCAAAGCCTCTTTTGAAGAACAAAAAAACTTATTCTTTGATCTTAAATTGATCAAACTGCGCTCTGCACTATTGGACAGTACCTTACATTCTTGAATTGCGCCTTTGCACTTATTGGACTCGCGCACTGCGCCAAAACGCGCCACGTGTCAACCATAGAACGGTTTGCGCTTTGCGCTTCTAAATATAGCGCATTGCGCTCTTGGACTGGTGCATAGCACCAGAGCGCGCCACGTGTCATTCACTGGCGCAGCGCACTCAGAAAGCGCAGTGCGCTAACAGACTTGCGCTTAGCGCGTAGCGTGACACGTGTCACCTTTGCATGCGCTAGCGCATTGCGCTCTTTGATTGGCGCAAAGCGCCTGACAAGCCACGTGGCGCACTATCAGACCACTATTTTGGTCCTGATAAATGCTATGCATTTAATTACAGAACCCAATGCTATGCATTATTAAAAGGGCAGAGCCCAAGTAAAGGCCTAATAGGCAGAACATTAATAAAAATGTTAAACATTTTTTTAACTGGACTTAGCCCAATTTTGGCCATAAGTCCTCAATTTAAATTGAACTGAGCTCATCCGCTCTTCCAATCAATTTACACCCGGTTCAAGGGTATATCTCTTTACTCCTCTGATATCTGTCGTTGTAATTCCTCAACGTCGTCAGAGAGGTAACGGGTCCCAACAACCACACATTGCTACGGACTGTGGGGTCCTTAAACTCATGGACTATAACGTCCTTAACCTCGACCGTGATGTCTTAAAATTAATACTGGACTATGATGTCCTTAACCTTGACCGTGATGTCTTAAAACTAACATCGGACTGTGAGGTCCTTAAACTCATGGACTATGACGTCCTTAACCTCGACCATGATGTCTTAAAACTAATACCGGACTATGATGTCCTTAACCTTGACCGTGATGTCTTAAAACTAATACCGGACTGTGAGGTCCTTAACTCACGGACTATGACGTCCTTAACCTTGACCGCAATGTCTTAAAACTAACATTGGACCGCAATGTCCTTAAACTACTTATCGACCGCAATATCGCTAAACTAAACAATAGAGCCCAATTGCTCTCTTGTCGGATCTAAACGATCCCGTTAAGTCGATCTTAGTCTAAAATTAGACCAACGTGTCATTAACGAACGTTTAAGTTGATCTTAGCCTCAAATAAGGCTAACATATCCTTAAACACAACCCCCCAACCCAAATCTAAGAAAGATACGGATTTGGACTAATCCACGTCCTACGGGCGACAACATAAGTTAGTCTCCGTATACAATCCACGGGCAACCGAACACAAAACAAACACCCACGACATGAAGTGACCATATGGAGAAGGAGAAAGTTGTTACCGCGATGCGGTAGCTTAATTAACTGCAGGGGCTTGCGCCTGCAGGGAAGAGCATCCCCACAATCAAAAACCCCTCAAACGAGGGGGAATCTGACGAAGTCAGCTACATCGGACGCATCCGTTTAAACCTTCGATACATGGTACCATAAATCAACTTGGCATCTTTGGAGAGGTGGACGGATAGCACCAATTAGCATCTGCCCCGAATTTCAGGCAAGACGGACCCGCGCGGTCGCGTCCCCGTTGTTCGGAGGGGAACAGATTTTGGCACGCCCGGTGGGACCTTTTCCTCTTTCCACTCCACACTTCGTGTGTCGTGTTCATGAACGAATCGCGGTTTGCTAATGGTTGCCCTTAGGTTCGAGATACTGAGATTTGGCGTTTTGCTTAGTGCAGAAAGCAAAGATCAATGGCGTTCACCTATGTCACGCCCCGCTTCCCAGTGTACGGCGAAGTGGACGCGACGAGGCCCGCTACGTTTATACTCAGAAGTACATACGCTAAGCGTAATTAAGCAATATAAAGTAATACACAAGAGACAAGAATATAAAAGAACATCAACTTTTTATTTATTAACATTCTTTGTACAATACATGGAAAGGAAAATACAACTGAAATAAAAAAATGCCTAAACAGTGGCATATCAGGAAAAGGAAAGTACTGAAAAGAAAAATGTACAATGAAATTATACTGTTGGGTCTTTGGCAAATTGCTCCAAGTCTTCTTGGGTTGGCTCAACTTCTGCCGGGTCCAGGTCACCTGACGACATTCAAAGAAGAGAGAAACAGAATGTCGTCAGCGAACAGATCGCTCGGTAAGTCCCAAAGGTAAGAGGGAAGTAGAGAAGACAGAATAAGAAGATACATTTTTAAAGTGTAAACTATTGTTGTAATGTTATGTTGACGCTGTTATTTGTAGCTTGGTACAGAAGAATGCCAGTGTATACGAGGGGAGTCTCACTTGCCAGAGACTAGGGCACGTGTAGTACAAGGAACCGTTATGCCACGGTACAACAGCAATAGGATTCAGGTTAGGTGTATTAATCTGACTACCTCGTGCCACTTTTAACACCTTCCGTACCAATCTACCCCTTAAACCCCGCGATGTCTTGTTTGTATTGTTATCTTGTAAAATTGTATTGATTGTAAGATTGATTAACTGACTGACCGAAACCATGATATCAGGAAACGGTTATAACCGTAGAGTCATGTAAATGGAATACTGGGAATCATGTAGAAGGAATATCCATGGTTCGGTTCAGTCAAGTAGATTGTTAACTGGATTCTGGAATTCATGTATTCATCTTGAGTTGAAATATAAAGAATATAGATTGACTTGAATCATTTTCAAGTCAGAAATAGTCAGACTCTAACCCGAATCAGACTAAAAGAAAGTGAGTTGAAGTTCAATAATTGTTAAGGGCCTTATTGTAATTTATAAAACTTGAGGGGGTTTATTGTAAAAATAGTATTGTATATTTTTCAAAATATAACTCAAGTATTTAATTATCGTCTTTATGTACATACAACAATTTAATGATCAAGATAAATATGTATACATGTTCGAATAACATGAAATGAGTCAAGTATATTATTCTAGTAACTACCATAAACAATACTGTAAAGAAATATTATGTACGACCAATTAATCAAGTTGAACGAATGCGGAATATAAACAGAGACATGTCTCTAAATGTTTTGCATGCGTAAGTTCCAGTTTCACCTAAATACGACTACCGGTTTGAGAGATATATATGTTTTCGTATCGTCGTGCAAAACAGATCAGAATCTATTTGGCACCGTCACATATTTTTAAAACGCAGTTTGAGTTAATTTCTATCGGGTTTCAGGTTACGAAGCTTATTATAAAATTGTAGGTATTTCGATGTACTTATCCAAAACACCAAGATTCACATGATTTGGATTTCTGAAGCTCTAGTTATGATCATTTTAATATCAGCATTTAAAACAGAAATTCAGATTTCTGGACAGCAACTATATATTCTATTGCAAAGCCTATATCAGGTTGTTTCATGCATTCCTAAGTAATATAATATACAGAAAATTATAGTTCTATCAATGGTGCATCTACACATCTAAATTTTGTCACAAACGGACATCGGGTGTTCGAGTTATGTCCAATTTAAAAACAGTGTGCGAATCGGAACAGATTCTGTCCAGATCCGTCACTTAATATTGTAATGCAGTTTTCTTTATCTTATATAGGTTTTCGGTAAAACTATAGAACTAAGAAAATCTAGATCATTCGATGTAGATATCAAAAACACCTTAGTTTGCTCAATTTGGATACCGGTATACCAAGTTATGTGTCCTAGAAATTGACCGATAGCTGCAGTTTTCTGTTTTACGATCAGTGAATAAATACGATGTAATTCCTAAACCGTTATGCGGATCGATCTAAAATTTTTACAGAGTGTATAAAATAATATATTCTATTATATGTAAACTTCATGAAATTTTCAGAATTAAAAATTATTTTATAAAAATTATTTTAAAACTAAATGTATTGATATGTCATATGTGAGAAATGAGAAAACCATGGTATTTATTCGTAACTTCGTTTTTTTTTATACAAATTTTAAATAAAGTGATTTAAAATAAAACAACAAACATGCAATCATAATTGGTCACTATAAAATCTTAACATGTGAATTGGGAGTAATGAAAAAGACTTTACAAACTATATATGTGTGTATGTTTGTGTGTTCATTATTTATATATGTATCCATTTAATTAATTATTTAGGAACAATGATATATCAATGGAAGTTTTTCATGGTAATATAAAACAAGAGAAATATAAAGAGAAGAAGAAAGAGATGGAGGGAAGGAAGGAAGGAGAGAAGGGACTTACATGCACAAGCCGGTATTGTCACCGGGCTTGTCTATCCGCCGATAGCCTCGCGTTAGTAGCGAGACCTTCTTGAATACTTCTTCATGTTCTTCTTCTTGGACTCTAGGTGAAGAGGAAGAAGTGAGAGATAGAAAAATGTGAGGAAGGAAAAGATATAGGAGGACAATAAAGGTGGTGTAATGGTGAATTATGTATAATAATATATGCATTCAATATGAGAATTAAAAGAGAAATGAAAGGTCACCATTCAATTTGGAAATGAAAGGTCTCATTTGTAGGTTATGAGAAGAATAAAAATGAAAAAAATAATTGCAAGAATGGGGATTTGAACATGCGACTTATGGAATAACAATGCAAGGACTTAACCAATGAGCTATAAGGTTGTTCATGCATATATTTAATTAGAATTAAATATATGATGTTGCTTAAAATGGGCTTTTTAGATGGGCTGTGGAGAATAAGAATAATGGATTTGGGTTAAATATTTATGAAAGGAAAAATAAGAATGAGAAGTTAAAAACTTAAATATAAGAAAAAGAAATTGTACCTAGAAAAAAAATACATAATAGATTGAGGAATAAAATAATAATAAATTTAATAGAAAAAGGAAAATACCAAGTACAAATAAATACGGTATATTATTGAAGAGGGATAATACAAATGTATAAAGATTTTGGGGTCATTACAACCTGCTCGAAGTGTTCCACATGCAACTGCAACCCACGTTCTGCCTCAACTGGGGGCATAGCTTACAGGCCCCAGGCGACTTCCCTGTTCATGATGCCGGAGGAACAGGTCACCCAAGCCACCACAGGATTGTTTTTCGGGACCACGCTCCCGCCAATGAACTTCAACGCTTCTATGCCAGCACCGGAAGCTCCCAAGAAGTCGGTCTTCGATCGGCTTGCTACTACCACGGCCCCTCTCAACGGGTCGTCCAGCTCCAACTCCTCGGTCTTCGCCAGACTGAGCCTGAACTCCGATAGGCCTACCAAGAAGCCCATGATACCTGAAGTGGCCATCCCAAAGAAGATAGCCACCCCTGCTCCTGAAGTCGTCAAGGCGGCTTCTCCTGCCAAAGAGTCGGTCTTTACAAGACTGACTATTCCGACTCCCGTTCCTGCTCGTAGGTCTGTCTTTAATAGATTGGATACCGCTACTAAAAAGACGTCAATTTTTAAGAGGCTGGCACCAGCGGCGCCTCATCTGGGCAGGGGGCAAGACAAAGCCATCCCCATCGCCGAACCAGCCCCAACAGCTCGACACGCTCGACGTCGCCACTGGCGCCGAGTTAGGAAGGCCGGGGGCAACCCCCCCTCTGGGCTAACTCCACCAGCCCCGACGGCGGAAATTAATGCTGCCGTTCCAACCGGGAACAGTTTTGAGTTGCTAAATAAGGTGCGCAGGAATTCTCCCACTGCCGTACTGAAAAGATCTCCTCCTCCGGTGGAGAATGTTGCGGAAGCTAAGCCAGAACGGTCCCCTCAGCGGCTGTCCTCCAAGATCTACAAAGTCTGGCGTCAAGTCCAAGACTCGGTGATTGATCCAAATTTCTCCCGCCAACAGAAAAGGGTAAAGGTTCAACAAGAAGGAAGCCATCCTGCCAAACCACGAAAAGCTATCTGGGTGCCCACCACGACGGCCCCCTCAACTTCGACCGCTCATGAGAAGAGAATGCCGGAGAAGATCCCCGTGCCTGCGACAAATGTCAAAGACACTGAGCCCAAACGCCCTAAGTCTGGGGGCATAACGGTCCATACCGTTTACATGGCATCCGGGAAGGAGGATAGCCGCACTTCTACGGGCCACCGACAACTCACCCGATCCATCACAAGAGCCCAGGAGCAGCAGCAGCAGAAGCTCCAGGAGATGATGACTGCGATGGCTGCACTTACCGGGCCAAAAGAAAGCCCATAGGCATCCTCAGAGCAACGCCAGGAGCAAGAAACTGATGCTGAATTCCTTCGTAGAATGCTCAAAAAGAAGGACAAGGAGGCTGCGGAACAAGCAGACAATAGAAAGCAAATGGCTCTTCTCTTCCAAGACATGGTGGGTATGATGATCCAGCAGGACCCTCCAGCCGAAGATCCTCCGATTATCCTCGAGGACGACAAAGGAGAAAAGTCAAATCCACCTCCGGCTCTTTCAACAGCCAAAGAGGAAAAATCTCTAAAGCTGCCCTGGATGACTATATTGCTCAGCAAATAAGAGTTCACCGGGCAAATGAGGCAGCCGGCTAAGTTGTCAAAACTGGACGCCCATATCCAGGCTGGTATGATCAGATAATGTACCAGCTGGGCTACACGATCCCCAAATTCCACGTATACAAGGGGACATGCAATCCCCATCAACACGTCGCCCAGTTTAGAGCTCTGTGCGGCAACACTGAGGGCGATGATAAGCTTCTGCTCCGCCAATTCGTCGGCAGCTTATCGGAGACGGCGTTTGAATGGTACTCCGAGCTTCCGAACGACTCCGTCAAAACTTTCGCAGAGATGGTGTCACGCCCCGCTTCCCAAAATACGGAATACGAGGGGTTGACAAGGCCAGCCATGCTCCTACGGTCAAGGAAAAGTCCTGCCGTAGTCACACTTCGGCTTCTAACTTTACGTGGTAAATAATAAATAATGCGCAGGTAATGAGAATTGTAGTAACTGAAACAAAACAATATAAAGAACTGACCTGATGGGAACAAAAGAGTATAACACTGGATAGCTAATCAAGATGTCCGTGATGTGCGTCTGGTCCCGGCTAAATCCACTTCTCACACTGAGCATGCATACTCAGGTCGTCAGAGCAACACAATAGCAATATAATATATAGATACAAGTGACAACTCGAATAATGATAATAGATATATATGACAGTAAATCGAGACGGTATAGTTATGAACATGCAGTAATCAGAGAAGTGACTAATAGATTAGGTGAACAGTAAAAACAGTAAAATAATATGCCAGGGATGTCAACACAGTAAGTAATGTATATCAATGCCATTATCCCTATCAGTCTCTAAGTCTCACTGTACAGGTCGCTAAGCCTATCGTCGGTCCAAATGTGAGAGTCAACCACTCACGAGTGTCCTCCACCCAAGGGTAGGACCCAAGGGCAAGGGACCACGGGCCCAACATGTAACTCACGGTAATAATCATGTACCCTGTAAATCTCCATATATCTTCATATATATATAAGCCGGCATGGGACTCCGGAGATTCTGTTGAACTCAACTAAAACTACCCCACACCCCGTGGTCTACATCAAATGCTAACCATAACCTCAAATACCAGTCGGTCTGTGACAAGTCTGCACGAGAACTGGAGACATGATCTCCATCAAGCACGTCTCGACTAATACTCAAGATAAATGGCAGTGTCTGGTGACTTATCTGTGACACCCATGCAAGAGCTTCCATAAGTGTCCCATACCACTTATAGTCACACGTACACGCATCCTACAGACGTCGACAATGCAATAGAATAATAAGGTTCACTGATTGTGTACAAGTACGTGTCACTTTCACTTATTCATTCATGCACGAACACTAACGTACTTGCCACAATCATCACTAATACCTAACACTGGGTAATGCATATGATCACTAGGTTATCAATACAGTGGCATATGTATGATATGATGAGGAAACAGTATCTAAAGCAATGATTAAGATGTCATAAAACAGTATTCTACCATTTGCATAATTTATCATAAATCATACGTGTGCAGTTTAGTGAAATGATGAACGGGGAATAAATATTATATTTGGTTATCTATCCAGCGAATTTGGTTTCACGTCAATCGGGTTTCAGGATCACTAGTTATGGCCATTTCATTTTAAGCGTTCACGGCTGGAAATCCGGTTTCAGAATCGGAAGTCTATTTCGCAATGCATTTTAATCCAAGTTGGGATCAGAATTTAGCGATGCTACAGTTGAATGGAATCTAGGGTTTTTAGTAAGGTTTTCAACGCAATAGACAAATTCTCAATCGCATCTATACGTTAGGAATTATACACTGTTTAACACTAGTATGTCACTACTGAATCTGTTCTAGACAGTTATACGTCCAGCTCTTTTAAATTACAAATTAAATAGCAAACGATGATGAAACAGGATGAAACCACTTGTCTTATCTAGCTAACAGATTCACCTTTAATAAACAGCGGATTTACGCAAATACGAGTTAAGGAAACAAGGTGGTACCCATTACGGGACAGTAAGAAATAATCAGAGTCGCTCTGGACTGCAGTCTAGAGTCGTACTCCGAACCAAATATCATCACAATTTAGGTACAGACACCATTAGAAACTTGCATAGGATTAAATTTCGTCGAGTCGGATTCGATTTAACCCCTCGAACGCATCATTCCAGTATGTACATAATTTACGGTGATTTTAATAATTTTCAGATACGGGAAATTTCTAGTTTTACGGGTATACTTGGGGGTATCCATTTTAGTCTGTAACAGTCGTATTTTCCAGCGAAATTTATACACAGTATTCATCATTACAAGGGCCTACATAAACAATCCAATTCCGTCAATTTAGATAAGTATTTTCATTGGGATCACACATAGAACATGTATGGCACATAATCGATCTGAAATTGTAAATTTGTGATCTATATAATTTAAGTTTGTAACTTGAATATATAGCATGTAGCAAGTAAATTACTTTCCTGGAAATGTCTCGGGGATGTACGGCAGCAGCGCGGTCTATTGCAATGGCACGACGCGATCATGACGCAAACACGACCAAGGTTGGCCTCGGTGGAGCTTGAGCTTGGTAGCTTAGTGGGTGTGACGAAGAGGGATTTGGTGGCTCACAGGGTTCAGCGGTGGTGGCCCGATGCTCCGGCAGTGGCTGACGGCGCAGAGAGCTCGGACGGCGGCTAGGGCTGGCACGCAGTGGAGGGAGAGCTCGGGCGGTGGTTGTCGGAGTTGGAGATGGTGAGCTTGGGAGCTAGGTGAAGGAGACGGGGAGCAAGAATCTCGGGTTGCTGATGGAGTAGACACGCCGGAGATGAAGGCCGAGGGCTCGGTGTTGGGCTTGCTGTCATGGAGGTTGCTGTGAGGGGAGATCGGCTAGATGGGTAGCAACGATGAGGTGCTAGGGAGAGGAGGTGGGGGTGACCGGAGGTGGCTCGACGTTGGGTCGTCGGGAAAAGCTCGAAGCTCGGAGGAGGAGGGTCGGGGTTCTGGTGACGTAGGATAGCGAGGGTGCAGGCGAGGTTGGTGGGGATGACGACGATGATGGCGGTGTCGAGAGCAAGGAGGTGGTGCTGCGGTGAAGGTTCTGGTTCGCGGGGGAGCTCAGGGAGTTTGGGACTGGTGGTTGCCGCGGTGAGGGAAAAAGTCGGCGACGGCAACAAGGGGTGTGAAAGTGCCAAGAAAGGAATGGATGCTGTGGGTGGATGGGGTTCGTCGAAGGTCGGGAATGGTTGTCGACGATTGGGCGGTGAGCTCGGGGATGGGAGAGGATGATGAGGGTGTTGTAGAGGTACTTGGAGGAGAGGAAGAGGGAAGAAGGCAAGGGTTATGGCGGCGGCGGTGAGCGCGAAACGCTGGCGTGGTCGCGGGTTCGAGGGAGGAGCGGGAAAAGAAAATGGAAGAGAGAGGAAGAGAACGTGGGTATGTGTGAGAGAGAGGAGAGGGAAAGAGAGGACGTAACGAGGAGAGAGAGAGAGGTAACGTAGGGGGAGAGAGAAAGAAAACGTGGAGGTGAGAGGAGGGAGAGGGAGCGTAGGTTTAAACGATTAATTGAAAATTTATGGAGGAGTTAATGGGAGATTTTCAGTTTTGATGTGGGAATTCAAAAATGAATAGTGAGAAAACTGTGAAGGAAAGAAAAATGAAGAAAGGGTTTTGAATTTTAACAAAAATAAAGAAGACATAAAGAGAAGAGGTGGGCTAAGAGTTATGAGAGTTAGGCAGGCCAGAAAAAGAGAAGAGATATGGGGAGCTTGGGCCGAGGCTTGGATGAGATGGGTTGGGCCGGGGTGTAAATAAATTCCTTTATATTTACTTTGTTTGTGGGCTGGGGGTTTGCTGGGCTGAGAGAAGGAGTTTAATTAGTATATTAGGGGAGAAAGGAGTGGGCCGAGCTTTGGGGATTTATTAATAAAAAGAAAATGGGTGTTGGGCTGAAGGGAAAAATAGGGGTTTAATGGGATTTAAAATAATTAAATAATTATAAGAAAAATAAATAAATTTTATAGGTGAAAAATACTAATATTGGTATAAAAGGGGCTGGGTATTACAGATGGAGTTGCTGTTCACCCAGCGATTCGTGAGTGCCAGCGAACGCACCCCAATAACGGCATTGCTCAATGCAAGGGTGAAGCCGGGTGAAACTTGGGTTCAATATGCAATCCGATGGCGAAATCTGTGGTCGAAGTGCGAACAGCGCATCGAAGAAGCACCAGTGGTGGGCATATTCGTGGGCACCCTACACCCTCATGCAACTATTTCACAGTTCATTATGTTCTTTAAACCAACCACGTTCCAAGCTTTAATCGATAAGCTAGCCCAGATGGATCAAATGGGTCACAGACCGTCTCCCCCGAAACTGGAACCGCGAAACGACAAGGGCAAAGGGAAAGCAACCTTTGTTACCAACACTCGACAACAACCGAGTGGCCCGAAAGCGGTTGTTCGCCAAAGCAACAAGCGACAATCCCTCGATGAGAAGCTGAGACGTCCTTACTCGTTTCCCCAAGATAAAACAAGGAGACTGTTCGAACTAGCAATGCGCAATGGGCTCATTACTCTACCAGAGTCAAGACACCCATGTTCCCCTCCGAACGGCGGCCCGGACTTCGCGTCCGTTGCCTGAGGTTCGGGGCAGATGCTATTTGGTTTTATCCGTCTACCTCTCCGAAGATGCCAAGTTGATTTATGGCACCGTGTATCGGAGGTTTAGACGGATGCGGCCGATGTAGCAGACTTCGTCAGATTCCCCCTCAGGGTGAGGGGTTTTTGATTGTGGGGACGCTCTTCCCTGCAGGCGCAAGCCCCTGCAGTTAATTACGCTACCGCATCGCGGTAACAACTTTCTCCTTCTCCAGAATTTCACTTCGTGTCGTGTATGTTTGTTTTGTTTGTGGTTGCCCGTGGATTGTATACGGAGACTGAGTAATGCCGTTGCCCGTAGGACGTGGATTAGTCCAAATCCGTATTTACTTAGATTTGGGTTTGGTGTTTTTAGTTTAAGGATACGTTAGTCGCGTTGCGGCTAAGATCAACTTAAACGTTCGTTAAGGATACGTTAGTCGCGTTGCGGCTAAGATCAACTTAAACGTTCGTTAAGGATACATTAGTCATGTTTGAGACTAAGATCAACTTAACGTGATCGTTTAGATCCGACAAAAGAGCGTTTGGGCCCTATTGTTCCAGTTTGGGAGATTCATAGTCCAATTTGGGACTAAAGTCTGTTTGGAGGATACGTTAGCCATTTTTGAGGCTAAGATCGACTCAAACGTTTGTTAAGGATACGTCAGTCCAGTTTGAGACTAAGATCAACTTAACGGGACCGTTTAGGTCCGACAAAAGAGCATTTGGGCTCTATTGTGCCAGTTTAGGGACGTGGTGGTCTATCGCCAGTTTAAGGACGTGGAGGTCCATTGCCAGTTTAGGGACGTGGTGGTCTATGTTTAGTTTAGGGACGTTTCGGTCCGATATTAGTTTAGGGACGTTTCGGTCCATTGCCAGTTTAGGGACGTGGTGGTCTATGTTTAGTTTAGGGACGTTTCGGTCCGATATTAGTTCAGGGACGTTTCGGTCCATGTTTAGTTTAGGGACGTTTCGGTCCGATATTAGTTTAGGGACGTTTCGGTCCACGAGTTTAAGGACCCCGCAGTCCATATGGGTGTGTGGTTGTTGGGACCCGTCACCTCTTTGACGTCGTTGAGGAATTACAACGACGGATGTCAAAGGAGTTCGGAGATGTACCCTCGAACCGGATGTAAATTGATTTTGAAGAGCAATTTTGCTCAGTCAATTTAATTTAAGGACTTATGGCCAAAATTGGGCTAAGTCCAGTTGAAATGTTCAACATTTTATTTGCTTTTGCATTGCATTTCTTTTTTTATTTTTATTTGGGCCTTGCCCAGAAAGGATGCAGAGCATCAATTTGTTTGGGGCTCTGCCCTTTTAGGAATGATGCAAGGCATCAATTTTATTTGGGCTCTGCCCTTGTATAAAGGATGCAAAGCGTCAATTTATTTGGGCTCTGCCCATTTATTGCCTTGCAATTTAATTAGGCCTACTAGGTCTTTTTGGTTTGGGCCTGCCCCTTTAGAAAATGCATTGCATTTGTCAAGCGCTTTGCGCCAATCAGAGAGCACAACAGTGCAGATTTGTAAGTGCAAAGCACTATTAATTTTAGAATCTTTTAGATTCAAGAACCAATGGTTTATAAAAGAAGTGCAAAGCACTATTTGATTTCTTGATCTAATTTAGATCAAAGAAAAACAAGTTTGTTTATTTCAAGAACCAAAGGTTCATAAAAGTGCAAAGCACTATATTTCTGTTTTTCTTGTTTTAGAGAACCAGTGGTTCATAAGAAGTGCAAAACACTATTAATTTAAAAACCTTTTAGGTTCAAGAACCGATGGTTCATAAAACAAGTGCAAAGCACTATTTGATTTATTTCTAAGAAAAAACAAGTTTTCTTGTTTTTCTTATCTCAGAGAACCAAAGGTTCATAAAAGTGCAAAGCACTATTTTATTTTATTTTATTTTTATTAAAGATCATTGATCTTGTTTTTTAGATCTATGATCTGTTCATAAGAGAACTTTCTCTTTTTCTAAAGGTTTTTACCTTTTTTATTCTTGAGGAGTTTCTCAGAGCTCTCTCTCTCTCTCTTTTCTTTTAGAAAAATGTTCATCCCTTTTAATTGAGGTCTAGGGTCCTTTTTATAGTGCTCATAAATTAGTTAAATTTGTTAAAGAAATCTTTCTCTGAGTGATTTGGGAATTTTCCCCACCGTTGGATCTTTGATCCAAGGGCTTCTGCTTTGCAGAAGAAAATCTTCTTGTTTTAACAAGAACAGAAAAGATTTCTTAAATCTTTTAATTCTGTTTGGCGCAGTGCCCCAGCGCGTGACACGTGTCGCGCTGTGCTGACACGTGTAGCGCAGTTTTTTTTTTTTTTGAGCAGCGCAGTTGCGCTGCGCTGACACGTGTCGCGCAGCGCGCAGTTGCGCTACGCTGACACGTGTCGCGCAGCGCGCAACTGCGCTGCACGCGTTTTTTTTTCCCCTTCCCGCAGCGCAACTGTGCGCTGCGCAGACACATGTCGCGCAGCGCGCAACTTTTTTTTTTTCCTTCTCCCTTGCGCAGCGCACAGTTGCGCTGCGCTGACACGTGTCGCGCAGCGCGCAGTTGCGCTGCGCTGACACGTGTCGCGCAGCGCGCAACTGTGCTACGGGCGTTTTTTTTTAAGAGCTTTGCTCTGATTGGAGAAAGAACAGAAGCATTGCTTTTTTCCATCTTGGAATTTGAACAGAGCTTTGCTCTAATTGGGGTAAACAACCCACTGCAACCAAACAACGTCGACGATCCCAATTACTGCCCCTACCATCGAGTATTGGGCCATCCACTCGAAGATTGCTACGTCTTCAAAAATTGGGTTGAAGACCAATACCAGCAAGGCAAATTCGCGTTGTCTGAAAATTGGAAGGTGAACCCGCCACAACCACATGCTCCGAAAAAGATGGACATGCCGAGGGCATCGTGCTCATTCATAGAGAAAGCCCCGTGGACCGAAAAGTCCATAAACTAGAAAATCGCCTCAAATACGGCAATGGCGGACCACAATGTCCTAAAACTTGCAAAGGACCGAGATGTCCCTAAACTAACAACGGACCGCAATGTCTTAAAACTTGCAAATGACCGAAACATCGTTAAACTACTACCAACCCGCGACATCCTCAGGCTGATGTGGTAAATAAAAATAAATAAATAAATAAATAAAAAACGTTACGTCCATAAGCAAAATGGGCACGGATGAAAACCCGAAAGGGCTCCATAAGTAAAAATAGCAGGGCTACTGGCGAGTTTTGTGAAAACCCAAAAGGACGCAACCTCGTTAGAAAAAAAAGAATAAAAAAAAGAAAAGAAAAGAAGACGGTGTGTCCATAAGCAAAATGGGCATAGATGAAAACCCGAAAGGGCTCCGTGGGTAAAAACAGCAGGGCTACCGGCGAGTGTTTGTGAAAACCCGAAAGAGCGCAACCTCGTTAAAAGACACTTGCTAGGTCCTCTCGACCTTATAAGGAGAAATCGCCAGCGTGAGATCCTTATGACTCACAAGGGAGTAACACACTTAGGGATCCCCATGATTCCTAAGGAGAAAACACACCTACGAGATACTCACGACTCGCAGGGAGAAATACCTTTGTGAGATCCTTACGGCTCATGAAGTCGAAAGCCTTAGTCGACAGGATCCTAACCCTGTTCGCTAAGCCAGCTTTGTTCGATATCGACAGAGTCAAATGATGATTCGCTCCTGGCAATATTCCAGTAGTAGCGGCGCTGATACCGAAATCGGTGTCTAATCCTAAGCTTGCAGCGAAAAGCTAGCAAACCACACATGCATACGAAATAGCCGAAATGATGGGAAAACTTGCAACAAAATCAGCAAGTAAAAATGTATGCATACAAAATAACCGAAATGATTGGGCAACTCGCAATAAAAAGCAGCGAGTAAAAATAAAAACAAATAGCCGAAATGATTGGGTACCGCGAAAAATAGCCGAAATGAGTGGGCAATCGCGATTTTCGCGATATAAAAAGCTGAAATGATAGAGCATCGCGGAAAGAAGAAAAAAAAATGAAAGAATGAAACTTTTTGCCCTACACATCCAGGGGCACAAACAAAAAAGGAATTATACCTTCCCACCAGGCTCCATCAGGAGGCGAAGCCAAATCTTGACGGTTCACAAGACAACCTAAAGACAATCTCCACATTCGTCGTAATATTGCAAACACAGTGTCAACAAACGGAGTGAAGGAAGATCCCTACCTTCAGGGTCTCGACGTCAACATCGACAATTTATAGATCAACACCGGCATTCTTCGCCCCCCCAACCAAATGCAGACATGACGTCAACAACCGACCTCAGAGTCGCAACGAAACGGAGCCACGGCATGGTCCCTAGTTCCAAATCTTAAAGGCAATATTTACAGCCTAAGAATCAACAACGGTGTACCCCCTCATTCCAGCAGGACACAGGTGCTACACCATCAATCGGAGCAATGGCAAAGTCCTCAGTTCCAAGACTCTACGGTCCACAGACAACCTAGAGTAAACCAATGACTTCCTCGACGGATCAACGCTCCGTCTCGAAAACAAGTCAGCTAAAAACCTTGATTCGCGTCGAACTCCAGAGAAATCAGCGTCTTTGCAGGAATACATCAATCCGTCTCAACTCCGAGGAAATTAACATCCTTGGCAACAACCTCAATTCAGGGAAATTAGCGTCCTTGACGAGAGCACCTCGATTCGCGTCGACCTGCAGAGAAATCAGCGTCTTTGCAGGAATACATCGATCCGTCTCAACTCCGAGGAAATTAGCGTCCTTGGCAACAACCTCGATTCAGGGAAATCAGTGTCCTAGACGAGAGCACCTCGATTCGCGTCGACCTGCAGAGAAATCAGTGTCTTTGCAGGAATACATCGATTCGTCTCAACTCCGAGGAAATTAGCATCCTTGGCAACAACCTCGATTCAGGGAAATCAACGTCCTTGACGAGAGTACCTTGATTCGCGTCGACCCGTAGAGAAATCAGCGTCTTTGCAGGAGCATCTCGATTCGTCTCAACTCCGAAGAAATTAGCGTCCTTGGCAACAACCTCGATTCAGGAAAATCAGTGTCCTTGACGAGAGCACCTTGATTCTGTTAGTTATATGTATGCCCTAGAGGCCATTACTGTACATTGGATGTATATTGTAGTGGATGCTGGGACATATATAGGGAGGACTTTCTTGCTCGACATGATAGTATGCTATCTGGTTGCTCTTTACCTTAACGTGTATACTGATTGTCTCTCTGTTACATGTTGGTAAAGCCCTTAGGATGTGTACTTGACTATCTGGACTATGATGCGGATCATACTAGTGGGGACATGGTAGTCCATAAGTACATCCTTGAAAGTCCCTAGTCGTGGGTGTATCGAGATGGGGCATCGATATACCAGAGTAGACTAGCGTGTACCTTCTCGACCCATACAGATGGGCGATGGATGATCCCATATCCATTGGTGTTTGACATCAGAGATGATATACGGGTGCTCAGTAGAGACTGGGTACACTGGACGGACTCGCCGAGAACTCTACGTCAGATGGCAGTTCTCTGGTGACACTGGTACAGAGTAGTCTGTTGACCCGAGATCGTCATAGAGTCTTGTGTGGTTCCCACTGTTCTTTGATTTCCATCTTACCACGTCCAAGAAGGCGTGCAAAACGGTGGTTTTTGGGTACAGTCCCGAGTCACATGGAGGCAATGAGCGATAGGAGGGGATTCGTCTCTTCCGGTATAGGGAGTTAATGTTGCACTGTGTTCGATTGGCTATAACAGGAAGTCCCTGGCCAGGGCTGATCAGAGAATTGCTGGTAAGTGTTACCAGTAGTTTCTCGACCCGTTATGAGCCTCATATCGACACGACTTATCGAGCTATTGGGGTCTGACGTTTACCACCCCTAGGCAAGATATGCGACATATCAGACGAACAGACCGGACTGTACGGTAGTGTTACTGGTTGGATTCACTGGAGTGTGAGCGGGCTTGCTCGTCGATCTTCTGATCGCTCAATACCCGGGTGGCCGTTACGTTTAGCAGACCGCTTGCGGCTTGTGGGTGTTTGATATGATCATCACCTGCTGCCGGCGTATTGACGAGTCTTTAGAGTCCTACACAGAGGTTTCCTGGCTCAAGCGAAACGAAATAGGAGCGCATATGAGATATGTGCGGGACCGAGAATAATGCGTGTATGTGATACCGTATTCCATTCTCGCGATGAATGTATCGAATGGTTGTATGCGATATAACCTAGTTATCGAATCAAGGATTGATTCGATAAGCCGATACATTGGATACTAGTCGGTTATATGCGATATGACCGGATCGTTAAATCAAGTGTTGATTTAATGATTTAATGTATAATTATATATTTGATATATTACTTTGCATTAACTAGTATTGGTTTACTTTAAATGGATTTTCTCACTTGGATTGTGCACATTGTATATGTGATATATTTTTGTGCACTTGTATGTATCATGTTTGATGATGCATGCTAACTTGTGTTTTGTGTAAAGTTTAAACCATGGTTATGTAATGGTTAGGGTTTTCATTTTCATATCTATTTATTTATTTGTTTATTCATTTTGGAAAATGATAAGCATAATGCAAAATGGCGGCTTTCTTTGGATGGATGTTGAAGCTTCATGAAGCTTTGACCAAGTGACCATTTTGTCTCCATGCTTAACCCTAACCATTCCCACTAACCATGATTTATTCTCTACACTTGACCATGGTTATTATTATGATAAGTATTGATTTACTTTTTATTTTGAAAACAACTTATCATAATATTCTTCTTCTTCCATGAAGAAGCTTACTTCATCAATGGTGATTGATGAAAACAAGTGAGAAATCCAATTCTAAAGTCTACCCACTTCCTATTTCTTCATCCTCTACCTCTTGCCAAGTAGTAGAGTGTGTTTTCTTCACAAGTTTTTGGACTTGGTGAAGTTGGAGCTTGATCTAGCGATGCCTCGACGTAGATCATCTTCGGCATCGTCGTCGATGACCTAGCCCGTCCATTCTCCGATGAAACCGACGATAGAGCCCGGGGGGACTTGGACAGCGAGGAGACTTCATTGCGGAGCTATGGAGGTGGAGCACCGGATCTATAAAGGTTGTATTTCCGTTATCTTATAGTTTAGTTGTAAACTAGCTCGTTTTATCGCCTAAACATCTAGCCAACGATCTAGTCTAGGGTTTCTCGGCACCGTATTTTTTGAAAATGGCATGGTTGATGCCTTGTGAGACTTCTTGAGAGTGCCTAGGAACCCTACAGTGGTATCAGAGCTACTAGGCATTGGATGTCGACCTATGGGGGGTTCTCACTGTGTGACAGTGTGGCGAAGCATAGGCTCTTACCCCCAGGGTGTCCCGAGACCGGAAGGTGTTCCGGCGGGTTGTAGTCCTCGCGAGGGGGCATGCGTAAAAAGTAGCGGCTGAGGGACCTGTTGGTGCCACGGCGACCCCATTGGATGGGGTGGCTTCCTGACCTACAGTGGTATCAGAGCCAAGCTAGAGCCTTAGGCGATGCGTAGACGAAATTTGAAACCCGAACGAACCCGAAACCCCAATTTTACATGCTCTCTGGACTTTTTTCAAAAACAGGGTTTTTTGTAAATTAAAAATATGCAGAAAAATAAGCAGGGTTTTATAAGAATTACGGTGCAAAATTTTGGTCGTAATTCCATCAAACAGCCGCGGAACCGCGGCCTTAGCCCACGTGGCGCGGCGGTTCCGCGGCAACACTGTTGCATAGTTGACCAAAATTTGCACAGTAATTATTAGTTTGCTGTGCTGAGTTCTCTCGGTATTTTTAAATTTTATTCAAGAGTTGAATTTTCTGGAGTTGTTTTGGGGATTCGGTGTTTCGATCGGAGTATCAGATTTTGTCTATTTGGCTTTCCGGATAAATTTTAGAATATGTTAAAAAGTTCGACCGGATATAAATACCCAATTTTTCCCCTGTTGGGAAATTTCTAAGTGTTGGATTTTTCCGTGGTTTAAAGACGTTCTAAGTAGTGCAAGTAACTCAATGGACCCTCTAGAAGACAACAAACCTTAACTCGATTATGTGACCGTCTTGAACTGCCCTTTGAACCTTCGGGTTTGGGGCAGTACGGCATGCCACATGTGAGGCGTTGGCTTGACCCTTCTACGGCTGAACCATTGGTACTGAGGCACGAACTGAATGTTTTTAGACTTGTTTCATGTGTTGATCTGTATCGGGAAAACTTGGGTGTTCGAATGTTCAATCGGAAAGTTTAACATTTTCTGTTTATCCGGAATGAGATACAATAATTGGAATTCACAAGAAGTTATGAGATAACTGAATGAATGTTATAAACATAGCAGTTTAGTCTTAAATGATCGGTTGCCACGGAATTTTGATGTGATCAAAAGTCCGTCGCAATCACGTAGCGTACGCGGATACTCGCCGGACAAACTTAATAGACAGCCTCGCCCCATAGCCCCGACCAAGTGACTGTAGGAGAACCCCGTCGCCGAAAGCATCCGTTTGGGTGCTCGCGGCAGCGGTGTTCCGCCTTGGTGCACTTCGTCGACGGCGTCGGGGGTGCGGCCGCCTACTAAAGTTTGCGACGAGCATTCGATCAGACTATCGGGAATCTTGTTCAATTGCCCGACTTGATATTGAAAAGAGTTTTCGATTTTGAGACTAAAATGCGGGGTTTATAATTGTTAGGCATGCGATGTCTAAGGAATTCATTTGATTAGGCATGCGATGTCTAAAGAGATTGCGGATTCCAACTGTTGTAGTTTTACACTTTCTTTTCTGTGACCGTAAGTGTAATATGTGATATCGCCGGTTTCGTTGCTATATGTCAACGACAATTGGGATGCGCATATTTACTTACGTTGATGACATGTGATGTTATGTGTTGCTGGATATGTTATATTGGATCGTCGCGTTTGAATAGCCGGGGTTTTTTATGTGAGATGAGTGTTTTTCATTTTCATTCATGTAAAAACTTGTATGTAATATTTTTTTTATTGGGGCGCTTCCAGGTTGCGGAAGTTGTCACCTTTTGTATATTATTTACTTTTCCGCACTAGGATAGACCCAAGGAGGAGGGCACAAGTAACCGGGTTCTGGAGTCCAGTGGGAGACCAACTCGAGGAGTCGAGTCCGGGTCTCCTAACTCTAGAATTGGTAGGGTTGCTTGCCGCTCTCGTAGGGGTCTAGGGGTGTGGGTTTGGCTATTCATCACGACCGTGGAATCCGTGTTTTATACTGGCTCGTATTGAAAACACGGACGTCCTAGTATATCCAATATTTCATATGATTCTTCTGCTGCGATATCTGTGATGTGATCATGTGATGTTCTGTGATAGATACAGTATATAGTATATATGATATATTATATAGACGTTACTTATGTTTTACACCCGCGCTAGCCCTGCCCCGCTCCGCCGTTAGTTACCTAACCTAACGGTGCACGAGGGGACATCGAGGCGAATGCGGATGGCATAAGTGTACGTCGTATTTATCTGTGATGATTAGGTACTTAAATGATGGGACTTCATTAATGAGATTAATGAAATAAAAGAAACCTAAGATGTTGTAGAATCGAATTTCAAAAATAAAACAGGTAGCTACAGTTCTTGCTTTGCATAGCGGTATATATGATATATCCTGCACCTTATTCGATAAGGAAAGGACCGAGATCCCTTCACCGGGAGTGACTCCTTTAGCAATAACTGGCGGATGCTACACACTCGGTTTGTCTTTTGATTGCTTTTAAGAGTTTTTGCTTTGCACAGTGATATATATGATATATCCCGCACCTCATTCGACGAGGAAAGGACCGACGATCCCTTCACCGGGAGTGACTCCTTTAGCAAAACGACAAAAGCCTCAAAAGCACTCCATTTTTAAAATCATTTTGATTCTACAACGATATCGAGTTCATTACGCAATAGGTTTTCAGAAAAACCTGTCGTAGCCCTCCGTCATTTCAGATAAGTGGTAGTTAGTATTCGTGCTACGTTTGTTGGCCTGCGTCAAGGCGTAGTGTGCGGTAGCTAACTAGTATTTATCTGCTTATGCATATGATGCAGATTGGATTAGGGTAGTCGTGCGACTTTGTTGGCCTGCGTCAAGGGTCGTGCGGGTGGGTTTAATTCAATCAGGAAATGACGGGTTGAACTTGACTAGCGGACTATGGTTTGTTGGCCTGCGTCAAGGTCATAGGATGCTAGGGGCAAAATATTATCGGGAATTTCAAGTGTTGAAATTTGCAATGAGATTGCATACCTTCTATGAGATAGTTGGATCCCGATACCCGCTGCGAGTAAGAGTTACTCCTGGGAGAGTTTTACACATTACAATTAGCCCATCAAGTAGGTGTCTAGAAAGGTGTTAACGAGGTTATGCCTCTGGGAAAACGAGGTTTACATTAATTAGGTTCGTGCGAAAGCACGGGGGACCTCCCTCAAAGTACCGACACTGGCCTGGCTGAAAGATTGGCGAACTTGTAGTGTGTAATTAATCCCGGCTAGTCTTTCCTTTTAGGGTTTGAAGGAAGATTTGATTAAAAGCAGTGGGAGCCATCCTGATTAGATAAAATAAAAACCAATCTATTCTTGACAAAGCGCACGCTGAGTGTTTTCTTCTCTCTCTCTCTCCTGGTAGCGACCATGTCACGCCTTAATCAAGATAATAATACGGATAATTGACCGAACCCGCTTGTTATACTGAGCTGGGGAACGTTGGTCCCGCTCCAACTTATAATTGTTATAAGACAGAGCAGGAAATTGGGGAATACCAAGATTCCCGTGCCGCCCAAACGAAGAGAGTGCATGCTGATGCATCATCTTCGGGTGTGTTCATTATACAGAACTGTTTCTCAGTATCCTCCGCATCCTTGGTATATGATACCGGATCAGGATCCCAGATATGTAATCTGTTACATAGGGCTACAAAAGGGTAGAAAAACTGAGAACGGGTGATAAGTTTCATGAGGCAGAAAAACGGGGCAAGTGTTGCAGCCAAGTCTGTTGGTCACTGTCACCCTGTATTGTAATACATTGGTTCTGAACGAATGTTATTAGATACCGAACCTGATATACAAAATCATATCAGTCTCTTTATCAGTAAAGAAGTGATAAAATTTTGTATTGTTGGATAATATTTTGAACATTTCCTATATCAAAAGTTGATCAATTCAGGCACGTTATCTAAAAGCATTGATGTTCTAAATCAAACTACAGTTCTTAGTATATAGAACACACACAAGAGGAAGAGTTCAGAAATGAACGAATTCTTCTTGAGGTATTGTAGACTAGGACAGATCAATGTGACCCGACTAGCTAGAGTTACATATAGATGCATATTTAAATCAGTTTGAATTTACATCTTGTGAAACTCGCCAGTCATGTCATAAAGATAAGATGACCATAGCTCTGTTTATTGGAAACAGAGAAAGAGTTAACGAACTCTTGGGACTGATACATGATGATGTATGCAAGGTCTCCTGTCTACACATGCCAGGACTGGTTCTTTATACTTCATTACATTCTCTGATGATCTTTCGAGATTCAGACCTATGTTCCTGTTGAAACACAAGTCCGAATCTTTTGGGATATTCACAAAATATAAGTTAGAAGTAGAGAACCAAAATACGGGTATAAGTATTATGTCCTATGATGAGATCAGGGAGGAGAATACTTGTGCATGGAATTCCTGGACTATTCTAAAGGAGAATGAGATTCTCTCTCAGCATTACTCCTCCGTATACACCATAGCACGATGGTATATCGGGGCGGAGCAATCACACCCTATATGATAAGGTGTGCTCTATGATGAGTACTACTGAGTTATCTATTTCCTTTTGGGAGTTATGCGCTTGAGAAGCTGCATACCTATTGAATAGGGTCCCGATCAAATCAGTAGCCTACCACTTCATATGTGATATGGAAAGGGAAGAGCCCATCTCTTAAGTCAGTTAAGATTTGGGGTTGTCCGGCCAATGTCTAAAAGCAAAATCCGGACAAGCTCGAGGCAACGTCTGTTATGTAGAACTGGAAAGGTTCCAGCTATACAAACTTCAGCTGATGATTTGGTAGAACCGAAAGATTCAATAGTAACCAACGAACCTCAGCCTTTCCGCCGATCTAGCAGGGTTCCTCACCCACCTGAGAGATACTTTGGTTTCTCGATGACAGTGGGAGCGAGGATTGCATCATGAGATGATGACCCAACTAGTTTCGAGTTGGCCATCAGGAGTAAGACTCTGTAAGAATGGCTGGATGCTTAGCGATCTGAGATGGAATCCATGTACACCAGCAAAGTATGGACTTTGGCTGCTATATCTGAAGGGTTAAATCCCCATCAGGAGCAAGTATATCTTGAGAAGATTACTTGGTGTAGATGGAAAAGTTGAGACTTTCAAAGCTAGACTTGTTAAAGGTTTTCGTCATTGACCAGACGTGGATAATGATGAAACCTTTTCCAGTACCTATGCTTAAGTCCATCCAGATACTACTTGCCACGGCTACATACCATGACTACGATATCTGGCGGTTGGGTGTCATGACTGCTTTTCTAAATACTGATTTAGAAGAGTGCGTCTATAAGTACACAGCCAGAGGGCCTCGTAGACAGTGGGAGCAGCGGAAACGTGTGCAAGATGCTTTATAGGATAAAGCAGGCATCGCGGAGTTGGAACATCTGTTTTGATGGATTAGTCAAGGAAGTTGACATCATCAAAATGGTAGATGAACCTTGTATATACAAAAAGGTAGTAGGGAGTATGGTGGTGATCCTCGTAGAGTACGTGGATGACATACTCATGATAGGGAAGGAGTTTCCTATGCTACGCTCGGTCAATCTCCGCTTATCACAAGGATTCTCCAGATAGGATCAATGTGATACCTCCTCCATCCTGAGTTTTCATCTATGAGATAGATGTTATTTGGGTGTTAATATACTCACTAGTTGTAGTGAGATGGTATCAATCGATCCTGGGGAGAATCACTGGAAGGGTTCCAGGGTGATAAAGACGACTGAATGTCAGTCGCAGGCATTGTCTTTACCCTCAGTAAAGGGACGGTATGTTGGAAGAGCTCCAAGCTAGATACCGTGGCATACTAGACGATAAAGGCTGGATACATCGCTACTTAAGATGCTACCAAAGAGGCTGTTTGGATGTATATTAGTTCATGAGATGAATTTAGTTCCTACCATTGTGTGACAATGGAGTTGTGGCTTATGCCAGGAACCCCCGTCCCATCAGTGATCCAGACATATTCTAAGGCAGTATCACTTGATCATGGAGATGGTTGATCTCTAAGGGATCGAGGTTAGGAGAGTAGACTCAGAGGACAACACGGCGGATCCACTCACGAAGGCCTATTCCCAAAGAGAGACTTTTATGGGATGGTTGAGTATGAGATACTACAACCACTGCTACAGATGGCCCTAGTGCAAGTGGGAGATTGTTAGTTATATGTATGCCCTAGAGGCCATTACTGTACATTGGATGTATATTGTAGTGGATGCTGGGACATATATAGGGAGGACTTTCTTGCTCGACATGATAGTATGCCATCTGGTTGCTCTTTACCTTAACGTGTATACTGATTGTCTCTCTGTTACATGTTGGTAAAGCCCGTAGGATGTGTACTTGACTATCTGGACTATGATGCGGATCATACTAGTGGGGACATGGTAGTCCATAAGTACATCCTTGAAAGTCCCTAGTCGTGGGTGTATCGAGATGGGGCATCGATATACCAGAGTAGACTAGCGTGTACCTTCTCGACCCATACAGATGGGCGATGGATGATCCCATATCCATTGGTGTTTGACATCAGAGATGATATACGGGTGCTCAGTAGAGACTGGGTACACTGGACGGACTCGCCGAGAACTCCCAGATGGTATTATACCTTACGTCAGATGGCAGTTCTCTGATGACACTGGTACAGAGCAGTCTGTTGACCCGAGATCGTCATAGAGTCTTGTGTGGTTCCCACTGTGCTTTGATTTCCATCTTACCACGTCCAAGAGGGCGTGCAAAACGGTGGTTTTTGGGTACAGTCCCGAGTCACATGGAGGCAATGAGCGATAGGAGGGGATTCGTCTCTTCCGGTATAGGGAGTTGATGTTGCACTGTGTTCGATTGGCTATAACAGGAAGTCCCTGGCCAGGGCTGATCAGAGAATTGCTGGTAAGTGTTACCAGTAGTTTCTCGACCCGTTATGAGCCTCATATCGACACGACTTATCGAGCTATTGGGGTCTGACGTTTACCACCCCTAGGCAAGATATGCGACATATCAGACGAACAGACCGGACTGTACGGTAGTGTTACTGGTTGGATTCACTGGAGTGTGAGCGGGCTTGCTCGTCGATCTTCTGATCGCTCAATACCCGGGTGGCCGTTACGTTTAGCAGACCGCTTGCGGCTTGTGGGTGTTTGATATGATCATCACCTGCTGCCGGCGTATTGACGAGTCTTTAGAGTCCTACACAGAGGTTTCCTGGCTCAAGCGAAACGAAATAGGAGCGCATATGAGATATGTGCGGGACCGAGAATAATGCGTGTATGTGATACCGTATTCCATTCTCGCGATGAATGTATCGAATGGTTGTATGCGATATAACCTAGTTATCGAATCAAGGATTGATTCGATAAGCCGATACATTGGATACTAGTCGGTTATATGCGATATGACCGGATCGTTAAATCAAGTGTTGATTTAATGATTTAATGTATAATTATATATTTGATATATTACTTTGCATTAACTAGTATTGGTTTACTTTAAATGGATTTTCTCACTTGGATTGTGCACATTGTATATGTGATATATTTTTGTGCACTTGTATGTATCATGTTTGATGATGCATGCTAACTTGTGTTTTGTGTAAAGTTTAAACCATGGTTATGTAATGGTTAGGGTTTTCATTTTCATATCTATTTATTTATTTGTTTATTCATTTTGGAAAATGATAAGCATAATACAAAATGGCGGCTTTCTTTGGATGGATGTTGAAGCTTCATGAAGCTTTGACCAAGTGACCATTTTGTCTCCATGCTTAACCCTAACCATTCCCACTAACCATGATTTATTCTCTACACTTGACCATGGTTATTATTATGATAAGTATTGATTTACTTTTTATTTTGAAAACAACTTATCATAATATTCTTCTTCTTCCATGAAGAAGCTTACTTCATCAATGGTGATTGATGAAAACAAGTGAGAAATCCAATTCTAAAGTCTACCCACTTCCTATTTCTTCATCCTCTACCTCTTGCCAAGTAGTAGAGTGTGTTTTCTTCACAAGTTTTTGGACTTAGTGAAGTTGGAGCTTGATCTAGCGATGCCTCGACGTAGATCATCTTCGGCATCGTCGTCGATGACCTAGCCCGTCCATTCTCCGATGAAACCGACGATAGAGCCCGGGGTTCGACTTGGACAGCGAGGAGACTTCATTACGGAGCTATGGAGGTGGAGCACCGGATCTACAAAGGTTGTATTTCCGTTATCTTATAGTTTAGTTGTAAACTAGCTCGTTTTATCGCCTAAACATCTAGCCAACGATCTAGTCTAGGGTTTCTCGGCACCGTATTTTTTGAAAATGGCATGGTTGATGCCTTGTGAGACTTCTTGAGAGTGCCTAGGAACCCTACAGATTCGCGTCGACCCGTAGAGAAATCAACGTCTTTGCAGGAACATCTCGATTCATCTCAACTCCGAGGAAATTAGCGTCCTTGGAAACAACCTCTATTCAGGGAAATCAGCGTCCTTGACGAGAGCACCTCGATTCGCGTCGACCTGCAGAGAAATCAGCGTCTTTGCAGGAATACATCGATTCGTCTCAACTCCGAGGAAATTAGCGTCCTTGGCAACAACCTCGATTCAGGGAAATCAGCATCCTTGACGAGAGCACCTTGATTTGCGTCGACCCGCAGAGAAATCAGCGTTTTTGCAGGAGCATCTCGATTCGTCTCTACTCCGAGGAAATTAGCGTCCTTGACAACAATCTCGATTCAGGGAAATCAGCGTCCTTAACGAGAGCACCTTGATTCGCGTCGACCTGCAGAGAAATCAGCGTCTTTGCAGGAATACTTCGATTTGTTTCAACTCCGAGGAAATCAACATCCTTGACAAGAACACCTTGATTCGCGTCGACCCGCAGAGAAATCAGCGAGTTTGCAGGAGAATCTCGATTCGTCTCAACTTCGAGGAAATTAGCGTCCTTGGAAACAACCTCGATTCAGGGAAATCAGCTTCCTTGACGAGAGCACCTTGATTCGCGTCGACCTGCAGAGAAATCAGCGTCTTTGCAGGAATACTTCGATTCGTTTCAACTCCGAGGAAATCAGCGTCCTTGACAAGAGCATCTCGGTTCGCGCCGGCCAGCAGAGAAATCAGTGTGTCTGCAGGAATACACAACATCAAGCAAAGCGGAACAGCAGTAACTCCCAGTTCCATGGCTCGTCGGTGTACAGATGACCGAGGGGCAAACCTCGACTCCGTGAAATGCGGATAAAGGCAAAATTCCTGGTTACGTGGAACGCGGATAACGTCACTTCTGACCCCGTGGAAAACGTCCAGAGCGGATCCTGGTCCTCGCAGAGCACGGCAGTGAACCCGTGTGAAGCATCCAGAGCGGAGCCTAGTCCTCGCCAAACACGGCAGTGAACCCGTGGGAAGAATCTATAGAAAAATTCCTGGTCACGTGGAACGCGGATTATGTCACTTCTGACCCCGTGGAAAACATCCAGAGCGGATCCTGGTCCTCGCAGAGCACGGCAGTGAACCCGTGTGAAGCATCTAGAGCGGAGCCTAGTCCTCGCCGAACACGGCAGTGAACCCGTGAGAAGCATCTAGAGCAAAATTCCTGGTCACGTGGAACACGGATAACGTCACTTCTGACCCCGTGGAAAACGTTCAGAGCGGATTCCGGTCCTCGCAGAGCACGGCAGTGAACCCGTGTAAAGCATCCAGAGCGGAGCCTGGTCCTCGCCAAACATGGCAGTGAACCCATGGGAAGCATCCAGAGCAAACATCGGACTGTCAGGTCCTTAAACTCACGGACTATGATGTCCTTAATCTCGACCGTAATGTCTTAAAACTAACATTGGACCGTGGAGTCCTTAAATCCACGGACTATGATGTCCTTAATCTCGACCGTGATGTCTTAAAACTAACATTGGACTGTGGAGTCCTCAAATCCATGGACTATGATATCCTTAATCTCGACCGTGATGTCTTAAAACTAACATTGGACTGTGGAGTCCTTAAATCCACGGACTATGATATCCTTAACCTCGACCGTGATGTCTTAAAACTAACATTGGACTGTGGAGTCCTTAAATCCACGGACTATGATGTCCTTAACCTCGACCGTGATGTCTTAAAACTAACATTGGACTGTGGAGTCCTCAAAATCCACGGACTATGATGTCCTTAACCTCGACCGCGATGTCTTAAAACTAATATTGAACTGTGAGGTCCTTAAACTCACGGACTATGATGTCCTCAACCTCGACCGAGATGTCTTTAAACTACAGTATTCTAGAAAACGTCCAGGGCAGGGCCTGGTCCTCGCCAAACACAGCAGTGAACCCGTGGAAAGCATCCAGAGCAACCCCTGACTCTGTGAAATGCGGATAAGAACAATTTCGTCCATCACTCGCGGGTTCTCACGACTCGTAAAGGAGTAAATTCTCTTGTGAGATCCTTATGACTTTCAAGAGAAAACACTCTTGGGAATCCTCATGATTCTTAAGGAGAAATTACACCTACGGGACCCTCTCGGCCGGTAGGGAGAAAATTCTTCATGAGACCCTCACGGCTCATAAAGATTGAAAAGTCTTAGGTGACAGATCCTAACCCTGTTTTCTAAGCCATCACCACCTTACAAAGAGCACAGGATTGACAGCTATACGCTATCTACAGACCGCACTTGCTAAAATCACATATCAAAGAACACAGCAAGGAGAAGAAAGCGACAGTTAGGAGAACATTTGATTCGCATTCAGTTAAGCATTCAGAGCGCACCCATTCATGCATGAGCAAAAAGGTTTAATGCATAAGATAAACACATGGAAATGGAAAAGCTTGCCATTCATACTCCAGAAGATTCTTACATTGATAAAAGCGGTAAATAAAAACGCCATTAAAATGTTTACAATGGCAAAATCTCGGATCCAGGGCATGGATTGAGGAATTCGAAAGTAAGGCCGTCTAGAGTCTTTCTGGCCTTTCTGACCCTTCTCGTGCACATCCTCTCGCGCTCGCGCATGTCAAGATCTTCGGTGATGTCCCCCACCCTTTGATAAGAAGCGATTATCGTCGTCTGTTGAAAAATTTGATGCAGAAAATTGACGAGACTATCTCGTCGTTTCTTCAAGATCAGCCCCGACAGGTACACTGAATGCACCTTGTCTTCGGCATCATCCAGCGCATTAAGCGGCATGGCCTCGTGAAACCCCGGAAGCGTTCGCCAAATTGCTCCCAATACGACTTTTAAGAGAGCGGAACGGCGAGGAAGTAACCAACCAACGCGTGCATACAGACGACCCATAATCTCCGCATACTGAGCATCTGTAAACTCTTGGTTTTGGTGACGGCCATGTACGTGGATATCTTCATAAGTGATGAACTCGTTCAGACTATATAAATGAACAGCCATAGTGCCTGAAAGAAACATCATTAGGAGATTAGCAATGAGGAGAAACAGATACGGGGAGTCTCCTCGAGAGCAATGCTCTGCAGACAGGAGTGACACCTGTCAAAATTAATTATTAGGGGAATTTAAAAGAAATTCCCCGAGAATGCTCAGAGCCTTACTCTAAGAAAATGACGTAATTCATCAAAAATAAAATTCCATGTTTGATCTTCATGATCTATGAACAAACTCTTAAGAGTTCTTCTATATGATCTAAAAGGAGCAAATCTCCATTAATGAACTAAGAAATCATAAGTGAAATCCTTTTAGAGAGCAAAACTCTGTTAATGGATAAAACCCTAATCTGGTGAAAGTTTTAAACTTGACCTAAATTTTAGCAGAGTTTTGACTCTTGAAAGTTTTTTTTAAAAAGAGAGCAATACTCTGACGAAGAGATAATTCTCAAAGAGGAGATGAAAATCATCTAAGGGACCAAAGGTCCTATTTATAGGCATTGAGAGCCGTTTCATCTTCCAAAAGTTGATCCAACGACTGAGATGTTGCCACCGCTGCGCTCACGTTTGGGCCGCGTAAGCGCAACGGTGGGGGGAGGCATTTGTTTCCCCCAATCAGAGCAAAGCTCTGTTTTAAAAAATGAAGCGACGCTTCTGCTTCTCCTAATCAGAGCAAAGCTCTGTTCAAATTCCAAGATTTGGAATGAAACGACGCTTCCTTACCCCCAATCAGAGCAAAGCTCTGTCTCAAAATTCAAATTTTAAAACTTGAAGCAACGTTTCAGATCCAGCTCTCTGCGCTGCGCGCCACGTGTCAACATAGGTGCGCTAGCGCAGTTGCGCTGCGCTCTGCGCTGCGCGCCACGTGTCAAACTTAGGTGCGCCAGCGCCAAGTGCGCCAGCGCTGGAATTAAAAGAATTCCCCACCGTTAGATCAAAAGATCTAATAATAATAATAAATTATTAATTAATCAGAATTAAAATTCTGTTCTGGAAAGATCTTTCCAATCTTGTTGAAAACAAGAAGATTGCCTTCTGTAAAACAGAAGCTCTAAGATCAAAGATCCAACGGTGGGGAAATATCCCCAAATCAATCAGAGAAAAATCACTTCAACTAATTTAACAAATCAATTGGCCATATATAAAGGCCCAAAGACTTCAAGTCTCATATAGAGAGAACCCTCTGCAAATTTTGAGAAGAACTCAAAGAAAAATAAAGGCAAGCCTTTGAAGAAAAAAGATCATTTTCTTCATCTTTAAAGGTAAAGAATTATATTCTTGAAAAACAGAGATAAAATCATCTCATTAAAAAAGAAGAACCATCTTCTAAAAAGATCAGAGATCTAAGAACAAGATCAAGATCTTCAATAAAAAGAAAAGGATAAAAAAGATCTAATTATAAAAGATTAAAAGAAGTAATTTACTTCATTCACAGATCTTTTGATCTATAAAGGCACAGCCTTTTGATGAGTATAAGAACCTTGGTTCTTGAATCTTGAGGCAAAGCCACTTTTGAAGAACAAAAAAACTTGTTCTTTGATCTTAAATTGATCAAACTGCGCTCTGCGCTATTGGACAGTGCCTTACACTCTTGAATTGCGCCTTTGCGCTTATTGGACTGGCGCACCGCGCCAAAACGCGCCACGTGTCAACCACAGAATGGTTTGCGCTTTGCGTTTCTAAATACAGCGCATTGCGCTCTTGGACTGGAGCATAGCGCCAGAGCGCGCCACGTGTCATTCACTGGCGCAGCGCACTCAGAAAGCGCAGTGCGCTAACAGACTTGCGCTTAGCGCAGAGCGTGACACGTGTCACCTCTGCATGCGCTAGCGCATTGCGCTCTTTGATTGGCGCAAAGCGCCTGACAAGCCACGTGGCGCACTATCAGACCACTATTTTGCTCCTGATAAATGCTATGCATTTAATTACAGAACCCAATGCTATGCATTATTAAAAGGGCAGAGCCCATGTAAAGGCCTAATAGACAGAACATAAATAAAAATGTTAAACATTTTTTTAACTGGACTTAGCCCAATTTTGGCCATAAGTCCTCAATTTAAATTGAACTGAGCTCATCCACTCTTCCAATCAATTTACACCAAGTTTAAGGGTACATCTCTTTACTCCTCTGATATCTGTCGTTGTAATTCCTCAACGTTGTCAGAGAGGTAACGGGTCCCAACAACCACACATTGCTACGGACTGTGGGGTCCTTAAACTCATGGACTATGACGTCCTTAACCTCGACCGTGATGTCTTAAAACTAATACCGGACTATGATGTCCTTAACCTTGACCGTGATGTCTTAAAACTAATATCGGACTGTGGGGTCCTTAAGCTCATGGACTATGACGTCCTTAACCTCGACCGTGATGTCTTAAAACTAATACCGGACTATGATGTCCTTAATCTCGACCGTGATGTTAAAACTAATACCGGACTATGAGGTCCTTAAACTCACGGACTATGACGTCCTTAACCTTGACCGCAATATCTTAAAACTAACATTGGACCGCAATGTCCTTAAACTACTTATCGACCGCAATGTCGCTAAACTAAACAATAGAGCCCAATTGCTCTCTTATCGGATCTAAACGATCCCATTAAGTCGATCTTAGTCTAAAATTAGATTAACGTGTCCTTAACAAACGTTTAAGTTGATCTTAGCCTTAAATAAGGCTAACGTATCTTTATACACAACCCCCCAAACCCAAATCTAAGAAAGATACGGATTTGGACTAATCCACGTCCTACGGACGACAACATAACTTAGTCTCCGTATACAATCCACGGGAAACCGAACACAAAACAAACACCCACGACATGAAGTGACCATATGGAGAAGGAGAAAGTTGTTACCGCGATGCGGTAGCGTAATTAACTGCAGGGGCTTGCGCCTGCAGGGAAGAGCGTCCCAACAATCAAAAACCCCTCAAACGAGGGGAATCTGACGAAGTCTGCTACATCGGACGCATCCGTTTAAACCTTCGATACATGGTGCCATAAATCAACTTGGCATCTTCGAAGAGGTGGACGGATAGCACCAATTAGCATCTGCCCCGAATTTCAGGCAAGACGGACCCGCACGGTCGCATCTCCGTTGTTCGGAGGGGAACACCGATGACATGAGTTTTCGTTTGGTAGACGTCTTTGGACGACGAGTCCCGATTTCTTTTCCTACGTCCGAGTCCGAGGACGCGGCAGCCACCTCTTTTTCAGGCGTGCTGGATGGGGACAACCCGGGCATAGGGCTTAGCATGTGTGGAGGCTCAACTACAGTGACCTCTCTCAGCGGAAGATGAACAATGTTCCGTCGCTTCAGAGGAACATTTCGATCACCAACCGGCACTGCACACTTGCGGTCAAGCAACAATCGTTTCTCCTCCTTGATGACGGCGCCCATTGAATGCTGATACCACGCCACGTATACATTAAGGGCCTTTGGGACGCAGCTCGGTTCGCTGATAAAGAAGTTAGACACTGTGTTCAAACGCATGAAATGATGCAGTGCGCTCCGCATTCCCTCTTCAGTAGCAGCAGGTTAGACCAAAAAAGCCTCAAGTGGGACGCCCTGATTGTAACCTAATTGCTGGGCGAAGCGATGCGGATTATACCTCATGAATAAAGCCGAGTCATTCATCTTGAATACAAGAAAGCCCGACCGGATAGAGTACAGATGAAGAATCTCCTGAGCCTTCAAGACGGAGACCCCATCTTTAAATATGTCCTGCAAGGACAGCACTTTCTTCCCCGACTCCTGGCCGACAATCAAAACTTTATCAGTAAAAGACATGCCAGCCCCAACCGTGCGCGAGCGAAGAAGCAAGCCTCTAGGTTCCCATTGCATCGAAGTCACGATAGAAGCGCCAACCAGTTGCATGATCCGAGGGAACCTGCACCTGTCATAAAAACTCAACCTCTTGTGGATGCCAAAGACGCCTAGCACGTGTAACTCGAGCCATGACATGAAATAATGCATCGGGAAATTTACCGACTGCACCCCTGGCTTAGTGGTATCAGCTGCCAAGCTGAGACCGGGATACATATGGGCTAACCCAGCAATCCCCACAGCTACTGGTATCCCGGCAACCATTCGATGCGTAGGATAGAAGACGGACGGCCTCATACGGCGAGGGTGCATAGGAAGCGCGAACTAACTCAGCCACAATCCAAGGGACCCTAGAAAGAACGTTTCTTCATCAATCCCAGGAGCTACCAGCTCTGTAAAAGGGATGACCGGGGTATCATGTAGAAAGAAGCTTTTTCGATCTACCTCCGTCGCCGGCAGATTGCCTAAATCCAAGCCGAAGGGGTCGTCAAGACTGGAAAATTTATCGACTTCTTCCTTCAACATTTCCAGGCGAAGAAAATAAGCAATAAAAGCCGTAAAATTAACTCCACGACCTTCGGATGCGAGAGAGAGGTTTTCATACATATTCAATACCTTTATCAAGCTCAGAAATTGATGTTGAATAGCATTCTCGGGAGTAAGACCCATTACCATGGATTTGGCGGCGAAAACATACTCATCCGGGGGAAGTAATTCCTCATAATGTTCCCCCGTAACGGGTAAACCTGAGACCTCTGCAAACTCCTCCAAAGAAATGGAAATTTCTCGATCTGACAGGAGGAAGGTGTGGGTTGGAATGTTCCACTGTTCCAGAAATGCCCTGACCCACCATGTAGGGGGTGTGGAATATTGAAACAAAGAAGCATAAACGGCGGAATACAATCCGAGCTTCATCAACTGTGATTTCCTCGCCGATAAGATATACCGGGCCCACTGCAAATACCCGGCTGAGTGACGGGGAGTTAGTCCTACATTGTACGGCTGTCCCTAAGGACGCGACTCGCCTTGACATATGCGTCGCCCTAGGATGTCCAAAGCTATCGGCGGCTACACTGGTATTGCGGCGATAGAAAGCCGAAGGAGACCTTCCGATGTCCAGTTGACCTCCTCCACAGTGTAATTTATCGGAGGCGCATCTGCATAAGCAATCGCTGAAATAATCTCCGAGGGTGTCGCACAGGAAAAGATCCGTCGACCCATGATAATTTGGTCATACCATTTACCCCATAAATGAAGGCTCTTGTGCTCCGGGTCATGGTCTTTTATCAACGCAAAAACCCCACGGTCAACGGGTGCTTCAAGGAACCCGCCTTCTGAGCGAATGAACGGGAAGGAGGCGTCGGAAGACATAATGCCTGCGCAAAAAAGAGTGAATTTTCAGCTGCCCGTGCTATAAATTAAATTCTATTACAAAGTACTATAAGTCCGTGCCGCACTGCAATGCAGTTAAAAGGGACAAAAAGGGACCCACAAAATCTAGATGACAGTTCATCATTAATAAAACAGTTTCATCATTGGATGGGCTGTCATTAAAAGAGGAAATTCTCAAGAGATTCTCATTAAATGAGAAATCCCTCGGGCAGAGGAGTAAAACTCCCATTGAGAGCAGCGCTCTTTACTAGACAGACATCTGTCAAAGTCTAATGATGAAGGAATAAAATTCCTCAAGAAGAGCTTTACTCTGAGAAGATAATCCATCAAAAATAAAATTTTATTTTTAAGATCCATGAACAAACTCTTAAGAGTTCTTCACAAGAGATTAAAAAATCTACATGTTCATGAGAGCAAAGCTCTGTTAATGAAACCCTAAATAGGTTTTCTTTAGATCAAAGATCTATGAAGAGCAAGACTCTGTTAATGGGTAAAACCCTAATGTATTAAAAGTTCTTAATTTTACCTAAGTTTTGACAGAGTTTTACTCTTGAAAAAGTTTTAAACAGGAAAGCTATGCTCTGTGGGAGAATGAAATTCTCAGAAGTGAAAATTCTTAAGAAGAAGATGAAAATCATCTAAGGGACCAAAGGACATATTTATAGGCATTGAAACGCCTCTGAGTTGATCTAAGGGCGCAGATGTCGCCACCATTGCACTCACTTGTAGGCCACGTGAACGCAACGGTGGGGGGCATTTTTTCCCCCCAATCAGAGCAAACCTCTGTTTCAAAATTCAAAATTTAAATTGAAGCAACACTTCAAATCCAACGCTCTGTGCTGCGTGCCACGTGTCAAACACGGGTGCGCTAGTGCGGTTGCGCTGCGCTCTGCGCTGCGCGTCACGTGTCGAACATAGGTGCGCAAGGTGCGCCAGCGCAAGGATTAAAAATTCCCCACCGTCAGATCAAAAGATCTACTAATAATAAATTATTAATTAATCAGAACTAAAATTCTGTCATGAAAAGATTTTTCAATCTTATTGAAACAAGAAAATTATCTTCTGTAAAACAGAAGCCTTAAGATAAAAGATCCAACGGTGGGAAATATTCCCAAATCAATCAGAGAAAGATCTCTTAAAACCGATTTAACAAATCATTTTGCCCTATATAAAGGACCCAAGACTTCAAGTCTAAAGGAGAGAGAAGACAGAAAAGAGAGAGAAAAACTCTCTGCAAAAGAAGAGAAAACTCTTAGAAAAAAGAAGATTTTTCTTCATCTTCAAGATAAAAAGAACTATGTTTTTGAATAATAGAGATGAAACCATCTCGTAAAAAGAAGAACTATCTTCTAAAAAGATCAGAGATCTAAGAAAAAGACCAAGGTCTTTAATAAAAAAGAAAAGATCAAAAAGATCTAATCATAAAAAGACTAAAAGAAGTATTTTACTTCATTCATAGATCTTTGATGTATAAAGGCAGAGCCCTTTTATAAAAACAAGAACTTTTGTTCTTGGATCTTGAGGAAAAAGCCTGCTTTGAAGAACATAAAATTTGTTCCTTGATCTTAAAATTGATCTTGCACTCATGAACTGCGCTTTTGCGCTCCTTAGATCGGCGTTCAGCGCCAAAACATGCCATGTGTCAACCATAGACACCACTTGCGCTTTACGCTTTTAAAACAGCGCACTGCGCTCATGGACTGGCGCTCAGCGCCAAGTGCGCTACGTGTCACTCACTGGCGCACCAACAGACTAGCGCAGAGCGCTCATAAATATAAAACGCAATGCGCTAAATGAACTAGCGCTTAGCGCTAAGCGCGACACGTGTCCTTTTCGTGTGCGCTATCTGACAGAAGCGCAATGCGCTCTTTAGCTGGCGCAAAACGCCTGGCGCACCACGTGGCGCATTGTCAGAGCACAATTTGTTCTGATCAAGACAAAATATGTCAAAGCCAAATGCTTAGCATTATTAAAAGGGCCGAGTCCAAATGAAAGCTTAATAGCCAAAACAAAATAAAATGTTGAAACATTTTAATTGGACTTAGCCCAATTCTGGCCATAAGTCCTCAACTGATCTTGAACTGAGCACCTCTGCTCTTTCGAACAACCCACCTTGGTTCAAGGGTACATCTCTTCACTCTTTTGATATTTTTCTTTGTAATTCTCAACGTCTTCAAAGAGGTGATGGGTCCCGACAACCACACATTTCACGGACTGTGGGGTCCTTACACTCATGGACTATGATGTCCTTAACCTCGACCGTGATGTCTTAAAACTAACAACGGACTGTGGGGTCCCTAAACCCATGGACTATGATGTCCTTAACCTCGACCGGGATGTTTTAAAACTAATAACGGACTGTGGGGTCCTTAAACCCATGGACTATGATATCCTTAACCTTGACCGTGATGTCTTAAAACTAACAACGGACTGTGGGGTCCTTAAACCCACGGACTATGATGTCCTTAACCTCGACCGTGATGTCTTAAAACTAATATTGGACTGTGGGATCCTTAAACCCACGGACTATAATGTTCTTAATCTCGACCGTGATGTCTTTAAACTAACATTGGACCGAGATGTCCTTAAACTACCAATGGACCGTAATGTCCTTAAACTAATTACCGACCGCAATGTCACTAAACTAAACAACATAGCCCAATTGCTCTCTTGTCGGATCTAAATGATCCCGTTAAGTTGATATTAGTCTAAAATTAGACTAATGTATCCTTAACAAACGTTTAAGTTGATTTTAGTCTTAAATGAGGCTAACGTATCTTTAAACCCTACCCCCAAACCCAAATCTAAGAAAGATACGGATTTGGACTAGTCCACGTCCTACGGGTGACAACATAACTTAGTCTTCGTATACAATCCACGGGCAACTAAACACAAAACAAACACCCACGACACGAAGTGACCATCTGGAGAAGGAGAAAGTTGTTACCGCGATGCGGTAGCGCAATTAACTGCAGGGGCTTGCGCCTGCAAGGAAGAGCGTCCCCACAATCAAAACCCCCTCAAACGAGGGGGAATTTGACGAAGTCTGCTACATCGGCCGCATCCGTTTAAAGTTTCGATACATGGTGTCATAAATCAACTTGGTATCTTCGGAGAGGTGGACGGATAGCGCCAATTAGTATCTGCCCCGAAATTCAGGCTAGACGTTCGCCGCGTCTCCGCCGCGTCTTTCGGAGGGGAACACTCGGGACCTTGTGCACTTGTGATAATCCGACCATCGTATTTACATACAATAAATAAACTTGAACTTGCTATTATATGCATCAAACAATATCAAGTCAGCAATAAAAAAAGTGTTAACAACTTGTATAATGATTATATTCATTGAAAAATAAATAAATTTTAAAATAAACTTCAAATCGTGGTAGCGTCGAGAACGGCTCTGGTCTTCGAAAGAACTAACTTGAATCGAGCTAACTCTACTTAACTAGTTTAACTCCTCTTGAACTTGGAAATTTTTAGAGAATTTAGAGAAATTGGAGCGGAATGGAGAGCGGATGGAAAGGAGAGGGAGCAGTTTTTATAGAAACACGCCCGCATAAAAATATTGAAGGGGGAACGTTCTAAGAACCCGCCCTCTTCGTATCAAAATAATAATTATTAGTTCTATTTGATTTGACAACACAATTTAAGAAAAAAACAAAAGTAACATAAATTATGAGGGTGGGTTCTTGGAACACGCCCGTATTAAATTATTGAAGGGGGTGCGTTATAAAAATCCGCCCTCTTCGTTCAAAATGATAATTATTAGTTCTTTTTGATTTGACAACACAATTTAAGAAAAAAACAAAAGAGAAAAATAATAAAAGATGAGGGCGGGTTCTTGGAACATACCCGCATTAAATTATTGAAGGGGGCGCATTCTAAGAACCCGCCATCTTCGTTTCAAAATAGTAATTATTAGTTCTGTTTCATTTGACAACACAATTTAAGAAAAAATAATAATAAAAGATGAGGGCGGGTTCTTGGAACACGCACGCATTAAATTATTGAAGGGGGCGCGTTCTAAGAACCCGCCCTCTTTGTTTCAAAATGATAATTATTAGTTCTGTTTAATCTGACAACACAATTTAAGAAAAAAATTAAAGGGAAAAATAATAAAAGATGAGGGCGGGTTCTTAGAACACGCCCGCATTAAATTATTGGAGGGGGCACGTTCTAAGAACCCACGCTCTTCGTTTCAAAATGATAATTATTAGTTTTGTTTGATTTGACAACACAATTTAAGAAAAAAGAAAAAGAAAAAATAATAAAAGATGAGGGCGGGTTCTTGGAACACGCTCGCATTAAGTTATTGAAGAGGGCACGTTCTATGAACCCGCCCTCTTCGTTTCTCTATCAAAATTATTAGTTCTGTATGATTTGACAACACTAAGAAAAAAATATGATTTGATAACACTAAGAAAAAAACAAAAGGGAAAAAACACAAAAAACATGAATGGGGAATTGATTTGACATGACAACAAAAGATACCACTCTGTTTGCAAAGATGAGGGCGGGTTCCGAGAACCGGCCCTCCTTTCCCTATAAAATCCCGCCCTCTTCACTATAATTTTCGCTATCTGTGTCCAAATTCCCTTCTAAACCTCTGTCTCCTATCTAAATCTTTCAGGGATTAAAATATCAAAATAATTTAAATGGGAAATCAACCATTCAACAAATCACTGCTAGTAGATCAAAACGAACACAGATCTTTTAATATATTACACGGGGAAGAAAGATTCAAAACTTTTTCAATTTTTTTAATTCCCCATTTCTTTTAATTCTAATAGTTGAAAATAATATGATTAAATTTTGCAGGGTGGAGATAATATTACAGTCGTCGGTCATAGTTTTGACAAGTAGCAAGTTACCGATTACCGTATAATCGAGCGAATTCGAAGAGCCGGATTTTATAAAGTTTCATTATTTCGTCATATCCAACTCGACCACAGTCTCGTTACCTCTCTTATCGAGCGTTGGAGAAAAGAAACCTACACTTTTCATCTAAGATGTGGTGATGCCACTATCACACTCCAGGATATTGGCCTCTTACTTGGTTTACGGGTGAATGGGCTTGGATTGGTTGGAGGTAAAATTGTTGGTCCAGATACCGAGCACCCATACTGAGATACATATGCTGAGTCTGCTCTCGGACAGGTATAATTCGTAATTTTTTAAATCAAAAGTTTAAGTATGTTACAGTGATATTAATTAACAATTATTTGTAAAATTCAGGCGCCAGGAGGCTATACTAAGAGGCATAAGATCAGTTTAAACTGGCTCAGGGATACATTTACTAATATCCCTGATGAAGCTACCGATGATGTCTTGGATAGACATGCGCGTGCCTACATTCTGTACATGATCGGTTCTTGGTTGATACCGGACCAATTGGCAACGCATGCCCATCTTTTATATCTTGGGTTTCTTACGGATTTTGATGTGTGTGGCCAGTATGCTTGGAGAGCAGCGGTCCTGCCCTATCTTTACAAGGAACTAGACAAGGCATGTGTTCCTACGAAGAATAAAATTTGTGGCTGCATTACATTACTTCAGGTATATTCCTTGATTTTAACAGCTAGACATTTGCAAAATTTTAATATTGGTTCTTTCCCTTATCATCTGACATTTTATTTATAGATTTGGTCATGAGAGCACATGTGTATGGGAAGACTGGATCGAATTAATATTTTTGCCGTGGATACCCCTGGAAAGCCTCTCGGCTCTTGGTGGAGTGGCAAGAAAGCTTATAAGGCTTATCGTCGAGTATTTAGGTACTATAGAGATGAGTTGGATCGCATGGAGGCGACTCAGGTAACTATACCTTAGGTAATTAACTTTGTTTTAAAATTTTAAATTAGCTTCATTACAGTTTTGTACTATGTTATTTGCGCAGTTCACGTGGACGCCTTATACAGCATATCGTCTGCAAAGATTACCCGGCATTTGTATCGAAAGAGAGCCGGTTTGGCGAGCTCGATGCCCACTCCTCTGCATTAATATCGTGGTCATGCACCTACCGGACCGGGTGTTGCGACAGTTCAGTAGATTGCAACATATTCCTATCTCGCCGCCTGCGCCCATGACAATAGAGGGAGACATGCGAGGAGGAAAAACGGAGCGTGATTGGAGGGAGCATCATCATCAATATTTGTTGAGATGGGAGGATAGGCAGCGTAATATTGCCTTACAGCAAATAGATGACCAAACAACCACCGACGCTATCGAAACATATCTACAGTGGTATAAGCGTGTCACTATAAGATATCTATCTGTTCCCTCTAACGACTTTCCAAACATCCAGCGGTACGAGCCTAGAGGTCATGTGGAATGAGAAATGGTAAGTTAAATTCTTTAAATTATATTAGTTTTTAATATCCGGCGGTATGAGTCAATAATTATTTCTTATTTTTAATGCAACGACAGGCTCGTGGGTTGCATCATATACAATCAATGATGCAGTATCCATATTCGACTGATGCTGGTCCGGATACTCAGGCTTTATTTTCAGATGTAGACTCATATGTTGGTGGTATATTCGGTTCATATAATATACTTCCACATTTATCACCATCGCAAGAGCAACAACATGAGCCGGCACCAGAGCAGCAGCATGAGCCGGCACCAGAGCCGCAACATGAGCCGGAACTAGAGCCGCAGCATCAGGGAGATCCAGAGCAGCGAGATCAATGGTTTGGAACACCATACTGTCAGAGTAACCCTGGCATACTGAACAAGCGCAACAACCGGAGGAACAACAGTTTTGGGGGACTGGTTTTGCGCAACAACAGCAGTTTTGGGGGACTGGTTTTGCGCAACAACAGCAGTCTTGGGTGTCAGGTTTTGCAAAACAGCAGTTTTGGGGGTCAGGTTTTGCGCAACAACAACAGTCTTGGGGGTCGGGATTTGCGCAGCCATGGAGGCCAGGTTTTGTGCAACAGCAGCAGCATAAAATCGGGACAGGTTCTTCGCAACAACAGCCTAGTTGGGAGACGGATTTTTCGTCCCACATACAGTTGTTGGGAGGCAGCACATATCCGGCACCTGTCCCACATTCAGGATTTGCGGAACAACAGCATGTCCAAGACGATACTGAAGACGAAGCAGAAGCCGAAGCAGAAGAACAGCCGCCGCCGCCGCCATATACCCAAGAAACGGGAGGGTCCTCCAGTCATCCCAAGAGGCATAGGCTTATGTCAAGTCTCCTCGGATTGGGAAGGGGAAAGAGAAAGAGAAAGCAATAGTTCTATAATTTTACAAATAAATGATTTTTTTGTATTATAAATTTGACGGATTCATTTTATTATTAGAGTGTATACACGATTCATATTTAAACAACACTAATATTATTGTTTTATTTTTTTATTCGATATTTATTTGATTTTCTGTTTTTAATTTTTAATTTTTTATTTAAAAATAGGGCGGGTTCCCAGAACCCGCCCCCTGCCCAACCCTAAAGAGGGCGGGTAAGGATTGGGCGGGTTTCTAGAACCCGTCCTCTTATTTCGAGGGTGGGGCCAGCCCTGAAGCCGTCCTATTTCATCAATTAAAAAAAAATCATATTATTTTAATAATTTTAATTTTATAATACCCTATGTCAAAAAAACCCCTTGCAATGATTATTCTGAAGAAATTGTATAGGGATTTCATACTTAGGTTTTTGCGCCATCAGAATTGTATAGGGAAATATTCTCTTCTATTGATCTGAATATTGACATGACAGTGTGAAATTGATCAAATATAATTATGAACTTACATGTTCAAATTGCTAAATTCAACAAGCTAATGATTGGTTGGAAAAATATCACTTTAATCCCCACGCCCCTTGCACACAAACAAAAGAATTTCCCTATCTCCATTTCTCCAAGAGCAAACACCCCTTATCAGCGGATGATTATTGATTTACAATTTTTATTGTACACATCTTAGTTCATATCCATTAGCAACATAAGCTTAGCAACCATATATTTTAGGACTACAAAGAAAATTTTCATCTCACAAGTCCAAAACAAAATAATCCAACAATTGTCATACATCACAATCTCTCTTTCACCATATAAAAATTACAGAGCCCATCAGAAACATTCAAATAAACCATTGCAGAAATTGTTTCATCTCATCGATATAAGGCACCTGAGTCGGAATAATATGCCCCATGCCATGTTCAATAACCACAGAACAACCTTTATCAAACAAATCAGCCAATTTCCTGCTCGCTTCGCAATCAATTTGTCTATCTCTTCCCTTGCCATCGCCAAAAATATGAAGTGATGGGCACATTATAATTTCCTGGCCAAAACTTTCCGACTTTACAAAAAATCCAGAACATAAAATGGCAAATCTGAAAGTTTTACTTTCGCGTAATCTCTGCTGGTACTCTAAGAACATAGCAGCCATTGCTGACCCTTGAGAGAATCCGAGGATTCCATCAAAAGGACCAATTTGAGATATCACATTTTTCAAAAAATTGTAGGATTCATCAAATCCTTCGGTTTGTGATTGATATTGAAGAGGATCGAAGGGCTCATTGGTGATTTTCCAATCGGATTCCATTGAAGTGGTTTTTGAAGAAACAAGCCACGCAAATCTTTTCTTGCATTTTTCTAGGGATGGTGGAGGTTGTTGATGAGTAGTTATGTGATAAATGAACGGGAGTTCATGAGGACCATCAATAAATATGAACTCTGCAAAATTTTTGAGTTTTTTGGCGAGGGATTGTGTTCTGCCTTTGAAGTTTGAAGCGTTTTGTCGAAATCCGTGCAAGCATAGAATTCTTAGCTTCTTCTGAAGGTTGTTGCCTGTGGAATATGCTTATACATGAAGAGTAATTAATATATATATTACAAGTAACTCAAATTCTCGCTATATAGTTCTAGCGATTTGCGTGCGAGTAAATCCTTTAGGATGTGTAACACGAACTTCAATCATGCAAGTGATCAAACTTAAGTATTGGGGAAGTTTTTAATGCCTATTTGATATGTTCCAGGTTTTACACTTGCCTAATTTCTTTTTGACTATTATATTTTTGTTCTTCAAATTTATTTTTTATTTCAATGTACATTGCGAACTCTTCCTACTCTGAAAAGAACCAAGCCAAATCGCAAGTGCCACTACTTAAAAATTAAGACTCAAGTTGAGAATGTTACAGACTAATATTAGCATAACAAAGTATGGCTACATATTATATTTGCGGTAGAAATGGTTAGATGGCACAATGTTTCTCAGGTCTGCATAATGTTATTTATTAAATAAGAGCAAATGTAACATTGGGGTTTATTCTAGTCAGTTATCTTGATTAAAAAAATATCAGCCAAACCCTCTTATAGATATTAAACAACCGACGAGCTTTTAAGCAATACCCTAGGGGTAGTTTGCTCCATTACCTAAGCGGTTACACATAACAAGTGTTTGGCATGTAAATAATTTGTAAATTGAAACTTTTATTCGAACCCTGCCTAATCAAAGGTTCTACTACATGGTTTGGCGATTAATAAAGTAACCAAATAAATATTTTCAATGGTTTCAAAATAAAATAAAATAAAATAAGATTAAAGCATGATACGAACCTTACCATATGCCCCCGAGATTATAGAAGTAGGCACTACATGAACAGATGTGACGGCTGATTCAACTTCATCAGCTTCAAATGAATCAGCCAAATGAAGTGGCCTTCCTCCCTCTTGATGTTTCTTGCATAGCTCACAAACATAGTCTGCAGTACCCTTATCCCCAGAAATAAAGTATACGAAGTCAGTTAAAGATAATGTCTTGAAGAGTGATTAATATGATTCAACAGATAATTAATTATACAACAAAAAGACTATGATGGTTTTTATGATTTGGTCCTCGTGTCCAGAAACAGAACTTGGCCCTACTGAAGTGACATGCCAGAAAAACAGAGTATCAGGAGTTCATGCCAACAGTCTTAAATAGTAAACCTGCAGATTCCTAAGTTCTGTTAACAGTTATGTTCAATAATGCATAAGATTTTCATCCTTCACTTTGAAAATAAAGAATTCTGCATGCTACTATGGCGTGGAAGAAGTAAGAACCCTCTTTCGGTCAACCAACAAACAATATGAATAAGATGATGAACAGTAAAAAAACTTCCAAGAGATTCTCAAGGCATTGCTTACACAAAATTAAGCTGAACATGCTACAATAAAGTAATGTTATCATTTTATTATAATGGTGAAAAGCAATTCAACACTAACCTGACAAGTATAACACACCAAAACTAGCATCCGACAATAAGTGCAACGACAACGAGATGAATAATCATCAAAGGAAGTTCCACACATTAGACAAACTCCAACAATATCAGTGTCTTTACTTCCAACGGAAACTCTGAATTGCAGAAAGAACAGTTCGATAAAAAGACATTTAGTGAAACACAGAACATTTGGCATGAGTGACACACATGATATGTGAAAGTAATTCTAGAAAAATATTTTGGAGATAGAAGAAAAGTTTCACCTGTGATCGAAAACAAAATTCTTTCCTTTAAAAAAACCACCATCAGGAAATTGCTCCAGGTATCTCTGGATCCCACCATATAACTATAGACTCCACAAATTAAAGATATAGCTTAGAAACTATCATCTGCAATAGTAATAGCATGATAATAAACCAAACATAATGCGGTTTTCGACCCTTTTAATTTTAATTTTAATTTTTATTTTTATTTTGGGGAGGGGTGGGGCTTCTTCTATACATCACCACCACCAAAACCTACATATTTCTATATTTTAGCCCCAAAACTTTATATTTCTATATATCACCCTCAAATTGTTGTTGTTCTCCATATATCTCCAAAACTGTCATAAGCAGTCCACCATTAATCATACCCATTTCCCCCCTCATACTCTTCCAAAAATCATGTCGTACCTTCTCAAAACTTTACAATCTTGATAATCTTGGGTATTCATCACTCAAAAACCCTATTTTCACTCCTTTGATCCAACTTCTGGAGTGCATGGTGTAGAAGACTTGAATATTTCATTCATAAAAGTATAAAATTCTTGCATTCTTTGCTAATTTTGAATTATTTAGTGTCCATTGCTTATGTTAACTATTCTATTTAGTTAATAAAAGTCATCATAACATATTCCCCCCAATTGTTGAATCTCTTCCATACATATTTGAATTTGATTTTATAGGAGATATGGATAGGTGTAGGAGAGATGGAGGAGCATAAAAGACTTCATTGAGCCATTCTCTTTCTTATTCATCTAGATTTGAGTTTGAAGAAATACAAAAAATTACATTTTAAGAATTTGAAAAACCCAACCAAAGGTTGAGGTTGAAGACGATACTTGATTTGGGGGAGAGGGGGGGGGGGGGGTTGGCCATTTTTGCTAGCATTTAACGATTATACCCTTGGTTAGAGAATATTCCATCAAAAATTTAACCATGGGGAGATTTTTGAAAGTTGCAACCTTTTGGGGTGATATATAGAATTTCAAAGTCTTGAGGGTTAAATTTAGAAATATACAAGTTTTGGGGGTGAGATATAGGAAAATAAACCTTTTTTTAAAGGATGTGTATATATGAACCAGTTTAACAAACATATGTTTAATGGGCAAAGATTACATAAATTCATATGATTATGATACTTCAGACACGTCTTGAATATTGGTCAATTTAGTGCGCTATTAGTTAATTTGCATGTATCGTGCCAATAATAGTAACCAAATATAGCTGAAGCTGGATTATTCCACTGCACCATCTTCTTAAGTTTATGTCTCACAGTTTACTTGTGTCAAAAGGGAAACAGTTAATCCTACATAGCAGGAGACTTATAAATAAAATAAGTCATTCAAACCCCATCCTTAGAAAGTTGGTGCAAGACTTCAAGCAAAAGAATGCAGAAGCAAATAAGAGTATTCTATAAATAAATCATCCCTTTGTTCCAGTCACTTTACAAGGTGGTGCATAACACCCTGCAACGCTTACATAAATGTAAGCAGGTGTCCACTATGAATCTGTAGCATAAATGTACACCAATCCAATAATGTTTATTGCGAAAATATGTACACACCATACGAAATCCTCAAGCTCACCTGAAATACATTCTCATAACCAGCACCTTTGGATCTGATATATGCTGATGCCATTTCACATCTTATGCCACCAGTGCAATACCTATAACATTTCATTTGCAGATGAAGGAACCCATAAATATCTCATGACACACAATATGTATCTTATGATTCGCTACAATATACAGAAAAATCGACATGTATCTTATGCATATTTGGCTAGGTCAATGTACTTTACAATACAGTTTGTGTATCTTAGGATACAATTCGTACTTCATGATACATGTTGTCTTACGATACTTTGAATCAAATTCTAATTAGGTTTCAAACCCATTTAGAAGATAGATACTATGGTTTTGCAGGTTTTAAATGTGACTCATATAAACACACAAAACTTTCATCATGCCCTGTTTTCTTTTCTCCGCTCGACACCAAGAATACAACTAATCCTTAAAAACTATCTCGAACTCACAAAGCCCTAAATCCTCATTGGGAAAGTCAATCACAAGAAATGCATTCTGTTTAATTGTTTCTTTGTTTCTACCTTTATACCAATCTTCTTTTTGCTCTTTTTTTTTGTTTTTTGCCAACAATAAATATGCAAGATCAGTAATTTTACTACACAAATTAATTAGATTATTAGTAACAATTTAGTTTTTATGTTTGATAGGTTTATGCTACAAAATTTATGGTACATCTATAATTTGATATTTTTAATGAAAAAACATGAGAAATAAGGGGTTGAGATGTGCATGACAATTGTTAGATATAATATATGACTCGAAAGTACGCTCGTATTCCACTTTTTTAAAAGGTAAATATAAAATACTAGATTTGAACACATGGATGAAAAGACTGTTCAGTTGGATACAACACAAGACTAAAGATGTTAGATGATTACATTTGTTACCCATCAAAATTAGGAAAAAATATAGACACTTGTTATCAAGATAATATATCATTAGATGCTGACACCTAACCTCATGCAAGGACAAAAGAGAAGATAAAAAGGGTTCGGAAAACTACTTCCATATCAATGAAAGAACTACAAAGGAAAGGTATAAGAAAGAAAATAGAATGGCAAGCTTAGAGGGCATAAAGAGGTAAAATAGATCTCTTCCAATTCACAAATTTTAAGCTTTGTTTTCTTTTTAAATATGACGATTCATTTTCCCAAGATGTGCCATCTAAATGTAGTCTCTCAAATCTTATTTATCTCTTACTGATAAGCGATATTAACATATATCAATCCCTTATATTTTATATCTATTTTTTTTATTAAAAAAAGTTCTCAGTATAAATGAATCCTTGGCTTTCATATCAATTTCATGTCATAAAATTTTATTAACTTGAAAGCTCCAATATTCTCCTCCACCAACTCGCTTATGCACACATGCTCCTAGCCAAGTTGGCAATGTCCTTGTTTCCCCCAATCAGAGCAAAGCTCTGTTTGAAATTCGAATTTCAAAAATTGAAACAACGCTTTAGATCCAGCGCTAGGCGCGCCACGTATCAAACACGGATGCGCTAGCGCCAGGTGCGCTGCGCCCTAGGCAGTGCACCATGTATGCGCTAGCGCTGGGCGCGCTGCGCGCCACGTGTCAAACACGGGTGCGCTAGCCTAGGGTGCGCTAGCCTAGGGTGCGCTAGCACAGGCTGCGCTGCGCTCTGAGCAGCGCACCACGTGCAAAGCACGGGAGCGCCAGCGCTGGAATTAAAAATTCCTAACCCTTAGATCAAAAGATCTAATAAATAATGATAAATCATTAATCGGAATTTGAATTCTGTTATGGAAAGATTTTCTTTCAATCTTGTTAAAAATAAGAAAATTGCCTTCTGTAAAACAGAAGCCCTAAGATCAAAGATCCAACGGTGGAAAATATCCCCAAATCAATCAGAGAAAGATCTCTTTAACTGATTCAACAAATCAACTTGCCCTATATAAAGGCCCCAAGACTTCAAGTCTGATATAGCGAAACCCCTCATAAACTTTGAGAAACTCAAAGATAAAGAGCAAGCTCTTGCCAGAAGATACTTCTTCAAGGTAAAGATGATGAATGATGAACACAGAGATGAAATCATCTCTTAAAAAGAAGAATTATCTTCTTAAAAAAGATCATAAATCTACAAAGACCAAGGCCTTTTATAAAAAGATCAAAAGATCTCATCATAAAAACAAAGAAGTATTTACTTCGTTCACAGATCATAGATCTATAAGACAAATTGTCTTTCTGAGATCATGAACATCTCATCATAAAGAGGGAGAAAATTATTAAATTTTCTTAAAGATCATAGATCTATAAAGGCAAAGCCCTTTCAAAAATAAGAACTGTTGTTCTTAAATCTTGAGACAAGGTCTCTTTTAAAAGAACATAAATTTATTTACAGATCATAAAATTGATCAAATGAGCTTTGCGCTCATGAAATGCGCCTTGCGCTCTTGAATTGCGCTTATGCGCTCCCTGGATCGGCGCTCGGCGCCAAATGCGCCACGTGTCAACCACGTATGCGCCAACTAAACAACTTGCGCTCTGCGCTTCTGAAACAACGCACCGTGCTCATGGGCTGGCGCTCAGCGCCAAGCGCACCACGTGTCATTCACATGCGCACCACAAAATTGAAAGCGCAATGCGCTCATGGACTAGCGCTTAGCGCTCATAAACTGGCGCAATGCGCCCATCATCTGGCGCTTAGCGCCAAGCGCGACACGTGTCCTTCACATTTGCGCTATTTAGCAGAAGCGCAATGCGCTCTTTGACTGGCGCAAAGCACCTGGCGGGCTACGTGTTGCGCTGACAGAACATAAATTGTTCTTTAATAAGCCAGAGCTCTGATGAATGCTCTGCATTCAATACAAGACAAAAAAATGTCAAGATATAATACTCAACATTATTAAAAGGGCCAAGCCCAAATAAAAGCTCAACGGCCCTAAATAAAATGTCAAACATTTTAATCTGATTGGACTTAGCCCAAGATTGGCTATAAGTTCTCAACCTATATTTAATTGAGCACATCTGCTCATAAATATTTCAACAGATCTTAGCCCTAAATTGGACTACAGATTTTTCAACCAACTCACACCGGTTCGAGCGTACATCTCTTTACTCCTCTGATATCTATCGTTGTAATCCTTCAACGTCTTCAGAGAGGTAACGGGTCCCGACAACCACACATTTCACGGACTGTGGGGTCCTTAAACTCATGGACTATGATGTCCTTAAACTTTATAGACTATGACGTCTTTAAACTACGGACTGTGGGGTCCTTAAACTCACGGAGTACGATGTCCTTAACCTCAGACTGTGGGGTCCTTAAGCTCATGGACTACGATGTCCTTAACCTCGGACTGTGGGGTCCTTTAAAAACCCATGGACTATGATGTCCTTAACCTGGACCAAAACGTCCTTAAACTAACGTTGGACCGTAGTGTCCTTAAACTAATCGACCGCAATATTCCTAAACTAAACAATAGAGTCCAAATGTCTTTTGTTGGATCTAAACGATCCCGTTAAGTTGATCTTAGTCTAAAATTAGACTAACGTATCCTTAACAAACGTTTTAATTGATCTTAGTCTTAAATGAGGCTAGCGTATTCTTAAACCCAACCCCTAAACCCAAATCTATAAGGATACGGATTTGGACTAATTCACGTCCTACGGGCGACAACATAAATTAGTCTCCGTATACAATCCACGGGCAATAAAAAACAAAACAAACACACACAACACGAAGTGACTATATGGAGAAGGAGAAAGCTGCTACCGCGATGCGATAGCGTAATTAACTGCAGAGGCTTGCGCTTGTAGGAAAGAGCGTCCCCACAATCAAAAAACCCCTCAAACGAGGGGGAATCTGACGAAGTCTGCTACATAACCTTCGATACACGGTGCCATAAATCAACTTGGCATTTTCGAAGAGGTGGACGGATAACACCAATTAGCATCTGCTCTCGAATTTCAGGCCTGACGTCCCAACGTCCCGGTCGCGTCATTCGGCGGGGAACAGTCCTAAAGCTCCACTTTTACTCTCTATCATATAATGGATCGCCTTTCGGCGAAACTCCCACCATACCCACACTGCATATTTGGGCATCCCCTAGTCTTCAGATTCCATCGTCTTCCACTTCAAGCGCTCAATGCAAAGCACAACCATTAAAAAAACCAAAATCAAACCCACAAAGATTGAGCACTACGTCCACGGATGGTATCATCAGTAAAGTTCTCCACCATCTGCACAAATAGGTGATCGTTATGTTCATGTCCTTCCTCGCATAGTATTCTCCCTAATGCTTTTCAAGGCTAGCCATTTTTTCATAGGCGAACATACTAATCTATCCTCCTAGTTGCTCCTAACTTGCTCAGAAACAGCGCCTTCGCCATATCGATTACCCCCATTTGCCTTGCTTGTAATGTTTACAGAGTACTCATTTGCAACCGAGATGGTGGTGCCTCCCCCTTCTCATTGAATACGATCCCCAGGTTGATTGCTCTCTTCTTCTTGGATCAAGCGTATCACCCATTCCGGTAAAAAATGAATCTTGGTCAGATCTCATTATCCATCTATAAGGACTCATCGTGCTTGCAAATCGCTTATAGGATTACAATCAACAGCCTATGGGTAGGTGGTTAAGGGCTGGTCAAGCATCCATCGTTCAGATCAGTATCGGATCCTGTCAACATTTCCTAACCTCCACTTGACTCTCTGATTAAGCACCTAACTCCGCCTATAGATGTGGTGCCAAGTTGGGGTCCCCCCTAAGTCCATCCATTCACTACAGTGAGGATGGAAGTTTTTAGCTCTACCTAATTCAACCCATAGCGAATACCTGAGATCACCTCCGCCGATTGCTTGGACAGTAACAAAGTGTCTGCCGCTAAACAGGCTCTCATACCTATGCTTCTATTCGGTAAAAAAATTCATCCCCAACCATTTATTGTCTAAGTTGCATTGATTGGAATACGGATACGACACTCAAGATATGAGACGGATTCGTGGATTCACGTTTTTCCAAAACTCTAGGATACGATTGGTTGGGATATGCCAGCCATTTATCGTTTATGCATGTGCACGCGCACACGCAAAAGAAAGTCGATAGGTGTTAACAAAATACACTAATAAAAAAATTTACATGCCATAGAATGCAGATTGCAGACAACAATATATTGTAAATGTCTTAGTTGTTGATTCAATATAAGTTTGAGGACGTGTCAAAAAGAGTCCCTCAAGTACTCTTCATGAATCCGAATGAATTTCATATCGTGTAACAAATCCGAAACAGATTTGTGACCTCAACGACAGATCCGTGCAACATAGTGTATCATACTGCCCTCTCCCCTCCCCATAAAAGATCATGCATCATTTTGTCTATTGCACGATGGAAATAATATGATGGCAGCATTCCAATCACTGACTTGATCAAAGTTTGGTCTAGCCAGGACTGACAGTAGCTTCTCCTTTCACCTAGCAAGGTGGGTTTTAACGGATCCCAATAGCTCAATGAAGAGCCAGCCTTTAGCAATAAGAATACCCAAAGAGTTTTAATGGATCCTAATGTGCTACTTATTCCTTAATGAGCTTTTTTCTACAATGTCTTGAAAGCACAAATGAATCTAAAGGTCCAAAAAATTTATTGTCACAATGCAATACCTTGTCACTCTCCCATATGTAGACCCAATGAATAAACACAATTACCACTCGAAAGAAAATAGCATACATGATACACCCAACAAAGGGAATGAAGAAAACAAAAAACTATTGGCAGCTAGGTATCAGAAGGTGCTCTTCATTAAACTTGGATGATAAGAACATGACTTAGGAGTTAGGGGAATCTGACATTGCGCGTTTAACCAAAAATAGTACTTACATTAGGACTTGTTTTCCATGCAGCTGTTCAGAGTGTTCATCTATCCACGAAGCTAGGTCACTGTATTGCCTTATTTCCGGATCCAATGTCTCCACATGAGGTTTTTGAAACTTCCCGATCCTAGTTTCATATAAATTTCTCGCGTCCAATAAAAGAAGTTTTTGCTGTTGCGTTGATGATTGAGAGTCTGAAATCTTCCCTGCTACGAAAAAACCTTGCTTCATTACAAGAATGGCTTAGATATTCATGGACCACAAACAATAAGTACTCATCAGAAGAAATAGTTGGCCCATGGTATTTATAACTTAAAAATGAAATATTACCAGCATCTTGCAGAACATAATGGAACTCGGTTGCAGAGAGGTGCCTCCCAGAATTAGAGATTTCAGGCGGCTTCAATAATGGATCAGACCTAAAAGTAACCAATTCCTGTAATCATAAACAGTAACCATATAACTCAGATTGCACATTTGCATTGCTGAACTATTATTTTGTAAATTTTCAAACAAGAAGAACCCATTCCTGAAGATAGTGCAAGAAATAAGTTGCATTAAAGACATATATCCATAATAATAGTGCAATTAGGAGTTTGACTATTTATAGGTGCAATTATGAGTCTGACTACGAGAAGAGATCATAGAAATAGACCCCGCAAAAGTGAGCTATGGTCTCGATCTCCATCTAGAAGAGGGCATTCAATTAATTTCTACTTCCAAGAGGCCATTTAAAGATAACATGGGCTTAGGTTCCCCCAAGTACACATTTGTTGCAATGTAATAACAGATTCAAATATCTTGATGATATTCAGAGTTTTCTCCAGATTATTGGAACAAAAAGAAAATTGTGATCGTAGTCTCTGCATTCAATAATTCTCCAATATATTTTTTAATGCCCGGCACAAATGCTAGTAAACTTTTCATGGGGTATACAAACAGAACGTTAAGTTTTCAGTGATCCCTTCATAATGCTCGTCTTTTTGGAGTTCCATTTTTTGACATAGCTTTTTGGTGCTCCATGAGTTATAAAACAATTCAATACCTTATAATAGTTTAATCTTAGTCCTTATTTCTCCCCCATAAATTCTACAAACTTCTTCACTCCATTCCAAACTTTGCACCATACTTCCAACTACAAAACAAGTGAAAAATCATCCAGAAGCTTGGATGTTTCAATCAACGTTCTTAACTACAGTTCAAACATGATATTCTAAAATACGCAGTTCATGAACTCGAAATGCAACCATCAATTCTCATTCTTATCAAATATCAACTGCTCAAAATGGTAACCAAAAAAAATATCTCACCTTTACAACTCTAACAGACAAACCAGTGAACCCACATTCTCTAGCAATCCTTTCATCAGAAGGCCCATCACAAGATGCAAGCTTGAAATCAGTCCCCTCAAACAATGCATCGCCTTTCATCGCTTCAACGTGCTTCTCCAGTGACGACATCTTCCCACCAACCTAATCGATAAAAATCTTCGTCGGTTAGCAAAAAAAGTCGCAACTTTTAATGAAACCCTAATCCTGATTCGAGCTTACGGTGACGTTGACGCCGTTAGCGGCGACTCGAACACGGCCGAGGAGGCCGAGGGACTCGCAGTTTGATTCGTAGAAGCTGACGAGGGCGGCGACGTCGGGGATTGGGGCGTATTTGTAGTAGAGAAGGACGCCATCGGATTCTTCCTTCTTGATTTCCTTCTCTTTGGCCTCCATCGATCGCTGCTTAAACCCCCAAACACCAAAACCTGAACCCTAGTTTGTTTTTATTTATTTATTCTCTCCTTTTTCTAAAAAAAAAAATAAAATACACACCAAAAAAGCCTTCCTATGGTCTTGTAATGAAACAATTAGTCGTTAGCTGCAGTAAAAAAATTTGTGGTGTATCAAACACCGGATATTTCCAAAATTAGCCGAAAACCAAGCGTTTTATCAAACCCTTTTTCAAAATTAGACGAAAAATAATCGTTAAATTGGTAGTGTCGTTTTATCAAACCCGACGATGTTTTCAAAACTATGCGAAAAATAAACGTTCATATTTCCTTCTAAAATAATATGTATAGCCCAGATAAAAGCTTATCTTCGTGGGAGATCTTATGTATTGATATTCTCAACGTGTTTGTATTTGTTCTTTTATATTACAAAAGACGGCTTTCATGGGAGGAAAAATAATTTACCAATTAAGCTAAATTGCTTAGAAAAAGTTGTCATTTTACACCAAGGAGAAACTATTCAGTACGATAATGGTTCTGCAAAATAATTACCTCAATATCTTTTTCCTATGATATATAAGAAACTTGGTTTTTTCCCCTGCGGTTGTGGAAACATCATTCCTTATGCCGGGTGTATATGTTCGCTCAAAAAAGAAGGAATAAAAGTGCGGGTGTTCAAGACCGTCCGAAAATTCTCCTCCCTCATTCCTGACCGGGTAACACCCGGTCAGAACGCAAGAAATAATCTCTAGCGCGTGTGAGACCAACATACCGCCGTAATTTTCTTACAAAAAAATTTTACTATCGTGATTGATGTTAAGTTTTCTTCCTGAAAGCTTTCTATTGTTAATTTACACGGCTCCTGGGCATGTCTGTCTTGCAGGATTCTTTGGATTTGGATCGTGGAATCCTAAGATTCCATAATTTTGTGTTTGGTTGGGAGATGGTTGGGAGATTTGGATTTATAGGATTCCTTTGTTTTTTATGGGGGGCTCACCACAAAACATGGATTCCTAAATCCTAAATTTTTTAAGGGTTTTCAAAGATTTGGCACTATTCATTGTACTTTTAGATGTGACTCGTGTATTATATTTATTTAATAATCTTCTATCTATCTATCTCTCTCCAAAATCCTTAAATCCAAATCTCACTTTATTTTCATCAACCAGACAAAAATTACAAGAATCTACAAATCCAATATTAGAAATCCAAAACCAACCAAACAACAAATTACCAAATTCAGAAATTTCAACCGTACTATTTTGGAATCCAAATTTCATAATCTTGCAACCAAACAGGCCCCTAGCTGCAGGACCCTTTTTCGCTCGCTCAAGCAACATAATCTTGCTTTTCACATTGAAGCAACAAACAGCAATAAATAAAAGGGGTTTTTTAAATACTAAAACCATTAAATTTTGCCCGCTGTAATTACAATGGAGGTGTAGCCCTAAAAAACGAGACAAAATTATGGAAAGCCCATAAAATATTAGATCGCAATGGATAAGTTTTGAAGAATTTGAATAAAATCTAACATGCGATGCATAACGGTCAATTACAGATAATGCTTTTCGATTATATCCCATACAACATGTTATCATCTTTCAACTAGTTTACTAACATCGGCTGCTGTTAGGTTTTGCTGGCTTCGTCGAAGATGTCTCAAAATAAATAAGAGTAATATCTTTTCTACCGATTTCATGCTGCCTACGTGGATTCCACCACACCGATAAGAAAAGCATTACTTAAATAATTCACCAGGCAAAGGATGATAAATTGCAGACAAAGGCAAAAAGAAAAAGGGTAAACCGTCAACAAAAAAAAACCAGGCACCTTTTTCCTCTATCAAAACCCCCGGCCTCGAAGCTATAGTCAAAACCTCATGGCAAATTTTCCTAAAGTATCCACACAACAGCTTATTATTTCTAACCAATTCATAGAAACCATTTAGATATCACAGCCAGCCGCTTAGATATCGCTGGTTGTTGTTTAGATATCGCAGGAAACTACGAGATATCATATGGATTTTTTGACAACTAAAATCCGTTTTAGGGGGGTTTGATTGCAGTTTCAAGGCCCGGATTTTTTACGACCGGCAAAACGCTTGTTTTTTTGTTGACAATTTACCCAAAAAAGGGGGGTGTTTTCTGCAATTAACCTAAAAGACGCAAAACAGTATACATCTTATCCAAGAGGTCACGGCATCTTCTTCTTCTTCTTCAACTTTCCTCTCTCAAAAACCCCAAAACCCCAAACTACCCCACAAAAATGACATCTTCAGCTACCCATTTTCTCAACAGAACCCTCTTCAATTCTCCTTCTCATAGAAACAAATCTTCGAACATGTTGCCGTCACTTGGAACTGGCTTCTCCTCTCATTCTTCTCATGGGAAGAAGCGAAGCCTAGTGATGGCAGCAGCCAAGAAGAAGAAGAACAAGAAGGAGAAAGAAGATAGGCACAGCTTTGTTGTAAAGCCTGAGGAGGCTACTGGCCCCTTCCCTGAAGCTGTGCTTCTCAAAAAGGTGGGATTTTTGCTCATGATTTTGATCCTTTTTCTCTTTTTTCAACTCGATAAAGTGCCATTTTGAAATTAACCCATGTATTATTTCTTCTTCAAATCTGTTTTGTTGCTTCAAAGATTGGATTTTGGAACAGGCCCATGTCCTGATTTCCTTTTTTTCGAACCTTTTGATACCATTTCAAGATTTATAATATGTCCATTTTATTGAAAAAATGTAAATTTTATGTTTTGCAGAAAGTAGTCAAGGAGGATGGCAGGGTTGAGCCTGAGTTTGCAGATGCTGAAGAAGGTAAGCTGCTTTTTTTAATTTGGTTTTTGTGAGATTTATACGCTTTTCTGTTGGTGTTAATGCCTTGCATTATGTTTGTTTTTTGGCAGAGAAGTTGTATGAGTTTCTCAGTCTTGAGCTTGAGAGCAATCTCAATTTGGACAGAAGTAAGCATTTTGGGATATCTTCTCAAATTCAATTTTGTACATTTTATCTATCCAACCGTTGTGTCCTATTATGGAGTTTATGAATTATAGGTTCACACAATTATCAATGACCCAAAATGCAATTAGTGCATTGTGTAACAACTTTCTGAGTTCTGTATATAAATAGAGCATCTCAATTATTCCTCTGTGTGAATTACACCGAAACTTTGATCATTAGGATTCATGATGCATCTACATAGAACAGCTTCAATGTTGTAGGAAATATGCCGGTTAATTGATATGATCCTAAGAAGGCTTATTGTGACACTTATCCCTCTGCATGTGAAAGAAATGACAGCGAAACTTATATTTTCTTGTATTCTAACAATATCATTTTAGTTTAACATTTTCAGGTCGAGGGGTTCATTAATTCTTAACACGGCAAAATAAGCTCACTTTGCCTATCTTGTATACATTAGGGGTTGCAAGGGCAGATCCTTATAGAGGCGAACCTAGGTGACCTCCCTACGGCCCTTGAATGAATCGAGAATTTCGCTAGATATATCTACTTATATGGATTTTGAAGTATATTAAAAGGGATAATCTACCTAACCTAACAAAGTTTCTGAATAGCTTGGTGGTAATAGCCTGGAGATTTCATGGCAGTTGGTTATGAGTTTGATCCCGGAGACCATCACTTCATTACAAATTTTTTGAAACAAAACTACGAGGTGTGCAGCGCACTCAATAAAAATTTACCCTATTTCCTAATATTCTTTTTCACTAAACACTTATAGTTTTTCACAAGTTCTTTTAGATCGGAACTCTTTAAGAAAAAATTTCTTTAAAATATATATTTGGATTATCAATTCATAATTTGAATTTTATCTGTACAAAAAGTTTTCTAGTGTTTTATCTGTTTAAGAAAACTCTTTATATAAGTTCGTTTTGAAATGATTGGTTGCAATCCAAGTTATATATATATATGATTTTGGATCTCTATAAATCATATTGTAAGCTTAAATATCTGTTCCTTTTTCATATGATATTTATGAACTTATTTTATCTATATTAGCCAACTTGATTCCATATCACACGCTGGGTTAGGGTGTTGGAATTTTGTTCCCAACGCCAAACCTCACACATGCCAAAATTCTAGTATTTAGGTATATTGTTTCCAAAAAAAGATTCGATTTTTTTTCAATGAAGAATAACCTGATATTTGACACAAGAGTTGCCGATAGTGTAATGAAATGAGACTCGAGTTGACTTAGCTTTAAATGTCGTCTTTAACAATTTTATCCTTTTAAAATTTTGAGCGCTTTCTAGGTTTCCTCACGATATAGTATAAACTTATCGTTTTACCAGGCCAAAGGCCCAGGATTTCCACTGAAGAGAGTTGCTGATTCTTTATGATGAATTTTGTAAGGTGATCAAACTATTCAATGTGTTCATTCATTCCTACTCAGTAAACATCATAGTCCGTGGATTACATCATGACCCTAATTTGAAAACTTTTCTTTGTGGGGGAGGGGGGATTAAGAAAATTATAGTTTTAATATCTTCCGTATCATCTCAAACATGTTACGTATAAGATTCATAAAAAAAAATCCCCTTCATGGCATATGCTTTGAAGCTTTTCATTGAGACAGATTTGGGACGACTATGACCGTACATTTGCCATCTAGAATACATTATAAACCTAGTTAATGACAATTACTTGAAATTTTATCTCCCATTTTCATTGTTTTTACTTCTATTTTTTGGCAGTGCGCCACTATGAAGTAGTGTACTTGATTCATGAAGACCATGTGGATGAGGTTGACGCAGTTGTAACCAAAGTTCAAGGTACATATTTAACTAATATAACTGAGTTTTGTATTAACAAGCAATGTTTTTTCCTTTATCACTTGAGGAGTTTTTATCGGAAACCCATCCTTTTTCCTTGCATTTTTTTACGTCAATAATATACTTCATAACCTAGACAATCTTCTCCTATAGCAATGAGAAGAATACAGAATCAGTTGATTGGAGATTCAACACGACATAAAGCCGCAACATCATTTGTTGCAGAAGTATCATCACATATATAAAAAAAAAGTTGAACTGAACTACAAAACGGGTAGGGAAAAGAAAAGGGAAAATTGCAGTTAGCTGCAGCAAATGAGTAATTGTCTCGTTGAGTTAGGTCATTTTACTTCTTAGGCTTAATTTTAAGCTTTATCAAATACGTAATAAATTACATCTACCGAAAACTTTAATAATATTCACCAAACTACCATGCCGGCTCGTTACCCAGTTCGTCGACGCCATTATGTTAGTCTAGTAAAGTACGAGTATTATTCACTTAAAACGGGTACTGTTAGCTTAAACTTTATGCGGTTACCGGCACTTTATAAAGTTTTTGGTAGTTTAATGAAACAGGTATAGTTCTAATTAGCTGATGCAACAAACGCTGCTAAAGTAACAGAACAAGCGACTTGATACTCATTTCCTTATAACAAATGCTGCATGCTTCATTTTCATTGTAGCAAACCAAGCATTCCTTTGGTCTTGTTCTGTAATATAACTTCAGATTTTGGAATCACACTATAAACTCCTTGATTTCCTTGCTATTTTTTCCTCATGCATTGTGTGCAGACTTCATAAGAGAGAAGAAAGGAAGAATCTACAGGCTGAACAACTGGGGTTTGCGCCAACTGGCATACAAAATAAAGAAAGCCAACAGAGCAAACTACATCCTCATGAACTTTGAGCTCGAGGCCGAAAGCATCAATGAGTTTAAAACAATGCTTGATCGAGACGAGCGGATAATTCGTCATCTCGTTATTAAACGGGACGAAGCGATAACCGAGGATTGTCCTCCGCCTCCAGAATTTCGTACTTTAAAGGGGCAAGATTTGGATGACGACGAGGAGGAGGAAGAAGAAGAAGAAGAGGATTGGGATGATGAAGATGATGAGAACGTTATTATCGTCGGTGAAGACGATGAGGATAATATAGATGACGATGATGTGAGAAGTGCGGGAGATTTGAAGTTTGAGAAGTTGGCAACAAGATAGTTTGATATTATTCGTGAAATCATTCATCGGAGAGGACCTGAATCCGTTTTCATCGTCTTTGTGGGGGGGAATGGAACCTGAAAAGGGGAGATATTGGCATATTAGCATATGCAAGGAGCTTCCGATGTTTTTGTGAAAATGTAGCAAATGCAGTCGCATTTTGACTGCAAGGATCTTATATTATGGTGAAGGTTGTTATTGTTAGAACAAATGTTAGTGTAGCATGGCGAATTTCTTAGTTCTTCCAGATCAGATACCATTCCTATGCGTGCACTAACAAAACAATGACTCGTTGAAAGTCGGTTGCTTAAAATAAATAAAAAATAATAATAATATTGATGCTTGAGAAAATATGGGGTTGGACTCGAGTGCTCAAAAGTAACAGCCTTGGTCACATTTTTCAAGAGGAAAGGGTTCGGTTTCAAAATCTTTGCATGGAATCCGAACTTGTATTTGGTTGGAGACATTTCCAATTATAAACTTGATGATACATGGATGGGGTTTAAGTGGGATGGTCTGCACGAGGTCAGTCAACCGCAAATAAATACTAGTTTGAATTTTCATATCGGACATCATCATGTCCCTCTCCACAACCACCCTCGCCCCCGCCGCGGCCGTCGCCATCCGGCTCCACCGCAACAACCTCCTCCTCGCCCACTACATTACCAACAACCAAATGCAGCACGCCCTCGACCTTTTCGACACAATGCCCCACCGCGACGCCGTCTCCTTCAACACCCTCATCTCCGCCCACGGCCGCTCCGGGCACCCCCGCCCCGCCGTCGACCTCTTCCTCCGCATGATCCGCTCACGCGTGCCCCCCACGTGCCACACCCTCTCCATCCTCCTCTCCTCCTTCCCCCATCCCCACCTCACCCCTCAGCTCCACGCTGTCGCCGTCCGCTCCTCCTTCGCCGCCAACGCCTTCGTCGGCTCCGCCCTCGTCAAGGCCTACGCGTCCCTTAAAGCTTCGGCCGCCTCCCTCAAGCGCGCATTTTACGAAATTCAATTCAAAACCCCTGTGGCCTATACCACGCTCGTCGTCGGCTTGATGGATCTCAACCGCGCCGTTGAAGCCCGGCTCGTGTTCGACGAAATGCCCCACAGAACCACCGTAGCCTGCGCCGCTCTCATTAGTGGGTATATCAGGAATCGGAATCTCGAATCCGCGAGGAGGATCTTCGACGACCAGGCGGTCGAGAAAAACGTTGTGACATGGACGACCATGATCGACGGCTGCCGCAGGTTCAAAAAGTACAGAGAGGGGCTGAACTTGTTTGTGCAGATGTGTCGGGAAAAGGCTAAACCCGTGAAGCCGAACAAGTTTACGTACGCCGCAGCGCTGACCTGCGCCGCAGGCGCGGCCGACATCGTTGCCGGAGCGTGCGTGCATGCGCATGTGTTAAAGCACGGTACTGGAGACCACGTGCTGCGCACGTGCATCGTGGAGATGTACGGCAAGTGCGGGGACGGGGGCTCCGCGGTTCGGGCGTTTGAGGAGTGCGGGCTTGGGACCAGAACGATCGCCACATGGAACGCGGTGATTGGGGCATGCGGGAAGAACGGGAGTTGCAACGAGGCGATTGGGCTCTTCAACTGGATGTTGACGGAGGGTGCCCGACCGGACTCCATTACGTTTGTGAATTTGCTAACGGCGTGTGTCCACGGTGGTTTGGTTAGAGAAGGGGAGGTGTACTTTGAGATAATGGAGAGAGAGTTCGGGGTCGAGAGAGGGATAGAGCATTATGGTTGTTTGGTTGATTTGTATGCGAGAGCGGGAATGAGGGAGGCGGCGGAAAGGGTGGTGAAGGAGATGCCGTTGGCGGCTGATGCAGCGGTGCTGGGGGCAGGGTTCGAGAGGAGGATTAGGGCTTGTGAGGAGAGAGGGGAGTGGAGGAGGTTGGGGGAGTTGAAGGAGGAGAGGGAGAGGAGGGTTGGTAGGAGGAAAGGGCGGGGGTTTAGCTGCGTGGGATCCGGTTCCGTTGTATGCAAAAACAGCAGTTAAGTTTAGTTCAAACCGTAACAACACTGCCGAAATGTTATTAAGCAAAGGCAACCTTAATCGAGTTATGCAACAACTCGTGTTTGCAATACGGAGTTGTTTGGTCGTTCATGAGAGCCGATGTGATGTACGGTGTATGATCTGATACTTGGTACGCAAGGGGTGATGTTATCGGCATGCTAATTGAGATCGTTGTTAGCGGCGCGTAAGCAAACATGTACATGCTTCCCAATTTTGCTTATCTTTTGCAGTAGGAATTTTCTCTTCTTATCGAGTTCGGTTCAGTTCTCGAAAAGACGGCATCCAGAAAAGAAGTACATGTGCAAATTTTGGCTGTTCGGTTGTGTGATTTACATGTGCAGTGCAACATTGAATTCAAGCTCAAATTATGACCCTAACGGTGGAAACTCTCTACTTCTGTACAAATTATTAGGATCGTTATTTATTTATTTATCATTGTTAGACTCATTGCTGTTTATCAATTTTGGAGCACCGATCATGTTCAGCGCATTTCCTCTGCATTATCTTCATTTAATTCATTGTTTCTTTTCATGTACAAGCCTTCACAAAACTAGAGAAGGTGTAGGTTAAAAATGTTTCACCTACTGCACAAAATGAGAGCTCTTCTAAAACAGAACAACAATAAATTTAAAAACAAAAAGATTAAACAAATAAATTTAACTAAATAGGTGAAGCATTGAGAATTGAGATTATGGAACATTCAAGCTAAAAAAATTGACAAATCAGTTTAACATCCAAAGGACCCACCAAGCAAAGGACCTAAACGGTCGGCTAACAGACTATATATCTGCTAGTACTTACATTACAAACTACAAATGGTTCGTAATTATAAATAAAAAAAAGGGGCAGAAACAAATAAACAGCATCTAATTAACATGTTTTCTCCCATCACATACAAAAAGCTATGATAAAACCCTAACACCATCGCTAAGGGCAGACCCAGACATTATCTTATCGCTTTGGTGGCCTGTCGTCGTCCTCATCCTCATCATCATCAGAGTCATCTTCATTTGGTCGTTTTCTCTTTGTAGAGGCCTTGTCTTTTCCTGAAGCTCCAGCTGCTTGGTCTCCTGCCTCATCATCATCTTCTTCGATGTCTTCATCTCCGGCACCATTCTCTTCTTCAGGCTCAAAGTCGCTCGCATCTTCCTCGTCTTCAGCTCGACCTACTGGTCGAACTAAGTATTCGGTCCCCATGTCCTTGAAATAGAGAGCAAATTATAGTGTAAGTGGAAATAGCGAAGAACAATTAAAAATTTTGGACCTGCTTGCTTGTTATAGAATTGAATTTGCTCGTATCAAACGAATATGCTATAAGACATGAGAAATACAGGGTACATAAATGTGGGTATATAAGAAAACACTAATTTTACAAACCCTCTATAGTTTATCTTGCACAGCACTAAACAACCATCCCGTGGTTTATTAGTGCAAAGACCAAAACCATCTAAAACAATAAAATTATTGTCTAATATAACTATAGAACTTGGTTATGTTGTTCAATTAGAAATTCTAGTGCTTTTGAGGGTTCTAGTCAATGACCTGAGGAAATGTTTGCAGTAAAAATCGTCTTTAAGGAGGGGTTGGGGTACAAGTGGTAAACCATAGAGGATTTTTGTGCAGATATTTGTAGAGGAAAATATAATATTTAATAATCCTAAATGCTGCATATATGTATGCATTGTACATGGCGAAATATGATTCAACTGATAGGGTTTAAAGTTAGGGCTACTTACAACAAATATCAAAGCATATAAGAGAAAATCCAAACTCAGAATTTAAATAACCGACAAATATATATAATATTTGAACATCTTTTTTAAAACACCATAGGGGCCCAAATCAATCTTTACTGGAGCAGGGCCCAAATAGATTTTGACCCAGCCCATTCCCGAAAAAGTAAACCCGTGGGTTAGGTATGGGTCTAAAAACATGTAAGCTACTAAGCCACATCATAGTCATCTATGAATGCTTAATATGAGATGAATGATCAACCAAACGCAATTGTAAGAATAATAGGAAACCATTGTCATATATAAATATACATAAAAACTATCGATACAAGTGGAGTTTTAGACATGAAAGGAAAATTTCTAGCATATCATAAACATGGTTTGACAATAAGATTAAAAAACAATCATCTAATACAATTACTATTGATATTATTGCGGTCAATGATTTTTCAAACAAAAAAAACCCAGCCAACATGCAATTGCAGAATGCAAGCTTTGTATGGAATGATGCATTGATATTCACAAACTATTAAGAACCAACAAAGCAAGAAGATATTCAACAGATGACACAGAAGCAATAGAGTTCAGGCAAGGCTAAAAGGGGGGAAATATGCAGAAATGGGACAAATTTGCCTAATTCTTCCTAAAACTAATATCAAAATGTGCAGAATTTTCTTTAAAATTGTCTCATAGTTAAAAGAGTTATTTTCTATGTAAAAACACACCATATATCTCTTCAACTAAACTCTTCTTTCACCGTCAAGTAGAATTAAGGGACACCAACTCTACTTCTAGCATTATTACAAGCCTCTAATTGTCTACAGTCTTTTCGGCCAAAAACTTGGCATTTGTCAAGAGTTGTTCAGGTTAATTCCCGGTACTAAAACCTGGTCAAATCTTTCAAGAAAATTTGCTCCATAGCAAACCTCATTTTATCAATGAGAAACAATAATGCTAAAAAGGGAAACGAAAAATTGCAAATTAAAAGGAATAAAATACACAAGAATAGCAAAGGACCTACTTCAACCTCCATGTCCCCTTTTTACCCCCATCCCATGTGAATCCCTACAGCTATTTTCTAGCAATTAAAAAAAACAGCTTTTGGGAAGGAACAACGAAAGGATGAATATGCTCTGAAGCAAACATAGAAACAAGACCTTAAAATTCCCAGAAACAGTACATGACAACAATAACTAATTGCTGCAGATCTGGAACAAAATTAGAAAAAAAAATTAAATTTTATACAGATCTAAAAAAATCCAACAAAAATCACAGATAAGCAAACTATACACAAAAAAAGGAAACACTCGATCTACATCTGGAGATCCTTGATCTACAATTTTAACAAGGATATCTGCAAAAACCTTATAATAAAAAACGGAATCATTTTTTATTAAAACTTGTACAACAATCAAACAATTTTAAGAGCATTAAAATTACTAATAGTGAGCAGATCTGCATAATTACTAACTTAAATACCCATAATTTCAATATTAACCAAAAATAAATCAAAAAGGCAGAATAATTCAATTATTCCGCGCAGATCTGACTTTCCCCTAAACTTTCTTATAAAACATATACCGACCTAAAAGAAAGAAATACAGCGCAAAATACTATATTTCGTGCAAAAATATATCAAAAAAATTACTGAAACTACCACGAAATAATTACTCAAAAATAATGAATTAAGAAAATTATACCTCTTCCTCCTCGTCGCCTTCATCGCCGTCGTCGTCGTCGTCAGAATCGCCGCCGTCACCATCTTCATCCTCCTCTTCTTCTCCCTCTTCATCATCATCGTCATCGCTGCTCACATCCTGAACCTGAGGTCCACTCGATGGATCCACTTCCTCAACCTCATCATCGTCATCCTCCTCCTCCTCTTCCTCTTCATCGCCATCGTCATCTTCATCATCGTCCTCGCCCTCCTTCAGATCCACCATCTCCTCCACCTCATCATCACCGCTTCCATCGTCGTCGCCGTCGTCATCGGCGGCGCCTTTGCCGTTCATCGCCTTGACCGCCTCCTCCTTTTTCTTCCTCGCGATCTCCATCTCCCTCTCGTCCTCCAGCGCTCCCTTCATCTTCTTCGATTTAGTTTTTTTTTAAATTATTTTTAAAAATTGTTTTGAGGAATTAAAATCGAGAAAATTGGGGGAAATTAGAAGGAGGAGGAAAGAGGAGCGGCTGCGCACCAGTGTTTGCTCGATGGATGATCTGGACTGTCCGTTGGTGGGAGTTGACGCGGATCGATGACGTGGATGGTATCCGGCGGCTGGAATTAGAGCCTGTGTGCTTTGGAGATTTGATGCCCGCTAGAAAACCCTATGCGTGCTGCCTCTCACGTGATAATCAGGGCTGGCGTCATCGGCGTTGTTTATTAGTATCATTAATCATTCCTTTCTATTTCTCACGAGATACTGATGGTGCCCTCCGGTGGTTTGGCTATTTACGGATATATACCTGTTCTTTTCATATTTTGCATCTAAATTCCTTTATTTTACCAACACATGCCTGATCTTTTTGATATTTGAGTAAAACTACTTTCTTTAACAAATATTTAATAAATACAATTAACTACTCTTTTAATCACTTATAACTATATAATCAACTTAAATAACTACTAAAATCATTATGAATAATTTTTTTTAAAAATTAACTACTCTTTTAATCTTCTCATATTATTTTGAATTCAAATTAAAAAAAATTAAACTTAATTTTTACTTGAACACGTGCATGGCATGTGCAAAATACTAGAATAACTGATTCAAAGACTAATCAAATATATACGAGGGAGCAAGAAACAGGTTCAATGGAAGCAAATCAGGTTTAATTATAACATAATTTGTAGCATATTCAATTCTTGCCATAATTATCAGCAATCTTGTACAAGGAAAAGAAACATTCTGTCTACTTCTCTTCAAATGTGCAACCGGACTTCACAAATCCACATTTGATTCTCTCTGCTAAGTGAATAGCAGCATGCAAGCCAAGCAAGTAAGATAGGCAAGTTTCCCTGAGAAATGAACTAGTTTGTTGTTGTCCAAGCAAGAAGGAGTTTAAAGAATTTTTCATTGAACGGCGATCGAACCTCTATAGGGCGAAGCATGGCTGAACATTTTGAGCGCCATGAAGAGCAAATGCTTTCTCAACATAGTTTCACATACATGCCTCATCGTATATTTCACTGGGCTCAATTGATCCCTGTTGAATTAATGGATTTCAACTCATCAAGCTGTGTTGCATAGTCAAGCTGTGATGCCTATTCAACGAAAACTCCTCAAAGTCATACAAGTGGTTCAATCAATGTAACAAAAGAAATAATTTATTCCAAATTTGTGGGCCTGGCCAGCATTGAATCGCTTTGATCATCACAAGATTTGCTCTGGATCATCCGTGCGGAATCGAAAGTTTAACAGCCCTTTTTACTGTTTGGATCAAAGAACTGCAGACATTCTCACTTTTCTGCGGTCATTTGTTGAGATATCTACATCAGATGACTATTTGAAATAATTGGAGCATGACACTGTAAGTCATAGGCTCATGTAAGTGAAATCGATCATAGTGTTCGCATAATGTAACATTCTCTGTATAGCAAGCACGGTGGTAAACCTGGTCAGTTTCTGGAGGAGAGCGACCAGTGGGGTTAGTTCGTCAATTGTTATAATTGGGTGCTGTTGTTCCTCTGCAAAGGAAGAGGAAGAGGGGAAATCCTAGTATTGTAATGATATTGAACAGTCGAAATTCAACTTAAAACCCATGACTTTGCGTTTTATTTAGAACATGCTTAATAATGTAATTAATACCTCATTCCATTGTTGTTAAAGTGGTAATAATGTAATTAATACCTCATTCCATTGTTGTTGAAGTGGTCCGGTGAGCTTCTCTTCCGATCAGTTGTTGGCATCTATCACGTACCTGTGTTCATACATAAACGAGGGGTCCATCAAATGTCTTAAGAGAAGAACCACTGTAAGAACTTAAACTTCATAAAGAAAGCATATCCTCTCTCTACATATCCTCTCTCGACATATTGCAAACAAATATGTAAGAACTTAAACTTCATAAAGAAAGCATGTCCTCTCTCTACATATCCTCTCTCTACATATTGCAAACAACAAATATTCTGGTTGAAGAAAAATTCAGAACTCATTGAGCAACCATTGTGTCGGTTTTTGAACTTCTGTGATAAATACAAATACGTACAACTTTACATATTTATTGGACATCCATGAAGGAAATAGTATTTACATTTGCTTATGACAAACTATGATATCGATTTTATGTATTCAAGCGTTGAAATTATAAAAAAAAAATCTGATTGAAACTTATAAGCAACTCTGAATCTGACCTCAAGTAAACAATCAAATGTGGAAATTTAAAAATGAGGGGGGAAATTCCTAAATGACACTTTTGTAACCTTTACATTCTAAAGTTATAGCCATCCTTTTCCATTTCAAAACAACACAAAGATCCTTCTTTTCTTTCTATGTTAACAACACAAAACAATAACAATCGCTTTCAGGGTTGACATTTAGTTTGCGCCAAAATACCTCGATATAAAAATGAAAATCAATTAGGTTGATTTAAAAGGGCACAAAATTTCTTACGCTCTGAAATTTAGAAAGAAAAAGGTTAAAATCCATTTTTTAAAAATTAAAATGAACGCACAATTCCTGAAATAAGATACCTATGGCGGAGGCAAAAGAAAACAAAGAGAAGATGAAGGAACCAATAATTAAGGACACCAAACCAATGATGTCAGAACAACAATAAAAAAAGAGGGAAAAAAGTAGAGAAGAAGTTATAAGCACTATACAGATGGAAATGATGACAACCTACCGATATCAGAACTTGTCGGTCTGAATAAACCGGCAATGACACGAAAAACTCCACTGAAAAAGGAACCAGGTAATTTATTGTTCTAATCCCCCCATCCCCACCCCAACAATTTCTTATCGCACACATGACAATAAAAAATGTACCCAACAATTTTAAAGGTAAACACGGAAAGAGGAAAAAAGACATCATAATGGTTCTTCAGCAGAACGAAAAGGGAACCAAGAGATTATCACGAGTTACTTCGATGACATGACGAAAATGGACATGACTTATAATGTAAATGTGTGTGTGCTTACTTTTGGTCGGAACAGCTCTATGGACCTAATTCCCCTTATTCAGCTGCATATATTGCACGGGATGAAAAGGTTTGTTCATCACAATCTTTTGTACAATCTAAACATAATTGAATAACAGTTTTCCTTTTAATCTTTAACTATTTAGAATAAAAGAATGGAGGGAATAATGTCCAAGATAGTAGCTCAAGGATGGAAATCTTCAATCATTCAGCAGTCTGCGTATGAATTCACAAACATCACTGTATCATGTGCACCTGAGAAATCTACAAACTGGTGGATGGTCTTTTCCGAATGTGGTTCAATGAGCAAACTTTCGTTCAGCAACCATCTACAAACGAAATGAAACTTGAACCTCTATGTGATTATTAAAAAGATGGACAAACTTGAAGAACTCACCAAAGGACAAGAACTCTTTTGCTTGCATGCTTTAGTAAAGCTGGATCTAGAATGTTTCAGCAGCATGCCTCACCACCGAAACATCTGAGAAGATGGAAAGTCATAAGAATCAAGGAAAAATTAGAACTTTTATCAATATCTACAATGCCAAAACCGAGATAATCCCCAGAAGGCCCACAATCCTTTTAATGAATTTCCATAAAATTTGAAACTGGACCGAGATAGCCTGTAAACTTTTTTAGGCACTTACCAAATTCTTAACTGGCTTCCAAATTATTCTGTAAGATACTCTTTCTCTTTATCTCTAACAGCTTACCAAATTTTTTGAAAATGGACCAAAGTAATCTTTACACGAAATTTTTATGTTTTGTTTATCACTTATTTGAAGCACCTCTGTATCTACTAATGACCATCCATCTGTTGGTCTGAGAAATAATTTGTACTGTGTAAACCTGATTCTATCAAGGAATTTGTAATTGTAGATGATAGAATTATTAAATTTGTATTGTGTAAACCTGATTTCTCATTTCATCAACAACAGTAGCTGGCATTTGAAGATTATCTTCAGCATCTTTATCAAAGATTGTGAGGCCATATTTGTTTATCTTAACTATTATAACGCAAACCCTCTGACAGGTTTGCGTTTGATACAATTTAGCGAGCTCACATTGAGCGAGAAGCCCATCACGCGGTCTCATAGTTCTTCAGGAAAAAAATGCTTTTTCATGAGACCCAAAGCACAAAAACCACAATACACATTACACGTATTATCTGTAAGGTAGGCCCGCATACTATTCACATCAGTTCACTAAAAACAGACCTCATACACCCTCTGAATGCCTCAAGTTTAACATAGTTTTTCATACAACCTCTGAATGCTTACACACTTGTTAGGTTATATATCATCCACATCATACACTAACAAACAATGTGATTTTGTATTTCAAACTCCCCACATGTGCATCGCACGTGCAAAAATACTCGTAGCAGATGTTTACAGAAGACAATTGATAGTAGCAGATGTGATGTAAAGAATGAAATATGACCTTGTATGATGTTTACCCTGGTCGGTATTGGCAATTTATGTTTGGACATACTAGGTAATCTTCACTTGAACATCGTACTGCTTTTGAGCATAAAGTGCATCTCGATAGGTTACTTTTCCTTCTGTGAAAATGTATATTATTGTGTGCCTAATGCGGTATAGTTGTGCATATTTTAGTTTTACATTATCATCAGGAATTAATAAACGAACGATGTGATTGTTGGTTTTACCCCGTTTTAAGTTTTGTGTATTGCCAAATCCCGCTGGGGCCATGTTGATTGCGACTGTTATCAGAAAATTTCGAACCAAGATTTCCCTAGTGCCATTGCTCTTTATGAAAATATCAACTGTCCACGGAAGCAATTCTCATTAGGAAGCATAATACTGAAGGCAGGATTGGGATTTCCATCAAGTTGGGTCCTGTATTTCAGTTGAGTAAGTACATAAAAAAGATTGAGCATGAGCATATCTAAAGCTATGACATCATACCTGTATCTATGTAATATTGTAAGCCTTCAGCTAGCAATCCTGAGAAAATCTACAAATGGCATGATACATATGAAATACACAGCAACTGAAATTAGATATATAATCGGGATGCATATCAAATCTAAACTATGGTAATTCATTGTACCGAGCATACATATTCTTAAATGGATCAAAAAATGCAAGTGTAAAACAACAGAACTTGAACATTCACACAGATATAAACAATAAGTGTACAATCTACAAATCGTAATTTAAATCTAGATAATCCAGATTTCTGAAATCCTTCAAAAAAAATGTAGATATCAGAGATTGTTGTACCAAACAATATTATTGTCAGCATGTGAAATTTCTTAGGAGGAAAAAATGGTGGAATATCAAGTATAATTGTTGAATCAAGCAAAACACTGGTAAACCCAATGAAGTGATGAAGACAATGCTCCTAATAGCCAGATTTCCTGAAGAGTTTCATCAGATTGATATAAGAGAGCACGAAATATGTTCTATGCAAGAAACCAAAATTTTGTTCTCGACAGTTTTCTTTAGAGATCAACAATAGGATATTACCATTACCAGCAATCCCTGTTTAAGAAAAAGAAATACAGTTCATTGGTGTTTTCAGGCATTACTATGCAAAATACTTAAAATAAACAGACTGCTTTCACTTGTGAATCTATTGTTCTGTCTATGATCTGCGAAATGATACATGCAATTATGAACAAAATTTTGCACGCTACTGTAATACAGTAAGAATTAGAACATGTCAAAAATATGTAACCCAGATACTTGGTCAGTTCTCATCACATGTGCTACCTGACTACACATTCCATCACAAACCACACAACATATATTGGGTAGTATAAGCTGAAACTTTTTGGAACAAGTAAAAGAAGAAAAGTGCCATTTATTATTATTTTTATATAGTTTTACAAAATTACAACATCCTGTAATAAAAGAATGGTCAAAACTTGAGAAATTATACGGAAGTCAAAAGGACAAACTATTAAACTGACGTCAAAATCCAGTGTAAAAAATGATGGAGACTGGAGAGTGACTTGCCTTTGCTGAGTCAGAAAAATAGTGTAGATGCTTCAACTCGAACATTTGAACTCCTTAGGATGATCAAAGATAACGCATCTGTGATAAGCATCTGTCAGATTATAGATGAAGCCACATCATAACCAACGAAGACGATAGCTTTTAAAGCTCACTTCACACCTCCATTACTTCCTCCTGAAAATTCCTTAACCAACCTTGCATGTGTTAGAGGACTAGGATAGCAATGTTTTCTTATCATAATAGAAAACATCTCAGAGCATAAACCTAAATGGCCTTGTACTAGCAATCCGTCCATAAGAATTCTCCAGGCAATTTCATCATCATTATACTCCATAGATAGTAAGCCATTAAATACTAACTTAGCTTTCTCAAAGTCCCCTTCATCACAAAACCCTGATAAAATGAGCCGGTAAGACTCCAAATGTGGAAGAATACCACAATCAGTCATTAAATCTACAAATTCCAAAGCTTCTGAATACTTTTTCAATTTGCAGGAACAATCAATGAGGGAGGTATAGATAGCTTCATCGGGAGATATATTATTTTCTTGCATGTTAGAGAATAAAAATCTCGCTTCTACTAGCCGGTCCACTTTGCAAAATCTTGTTACGAAAAAATTGTATATACCAATGCTAGGTGCAAAACCGTGCTTACCCATTTGCTCCATAAACTCGAGCACGACATCCATCGGCAAAAATTTCCATATATCAAAAGTTTCGATCGAGGCATCAGAAGATTGTCTCTTTTTAAAAAGAAGCCTGAGTACAATAGAATATGTATCCTGATTGGGCACAATACCATTATCTACCAAATTATCAAGGACACACAAAGCTCGATCCATCATTCCAATTCTTTCATAGCCATCTATTAATGTGTTGTAAGTGATCAAATTTGGGACAATTCCATGTTCTTTCATTTTTAATATAATATCTTCAGCTTCATCTAGGGTTCCTCTTCTGCAACAGTCACTAATTATAACAGAGTAAATGCCTACATCAGGCTTGCACCCTGAAGAAAACATCTGTTCCAAAATCCTCTTGGCTTCGTTATATTCTCCTTCTTTTTGCAGTGCCAGAATAAGACTTGTATAAGTTACAACGGTGGGCTCAACTTTATTCTCAAGCATTTCATTTAATGATGACTTAGCTTCCTGCAACCTTTTCTCTTTGCACAAAGCATCAATAAAAGTACTATCGGAAAAACTATCCAATGCTTGCATTTTATAACCCATCTCCTCTAGAAAAGAACGAGCGACCTCAATTTTTCCTGCTTTACAAAGCCCATCAATCAACGAAGTGTAAACAACATGATTTACCTTAACACCCTTTTTCTCGAGAGAATTGAAGAACATAACGGCTTCATCAACTCTCCCGTTTCTGCAAAAAGCATCTATCAAAATTGAGCAAGTACGTTCATTAGGAACCAAACCATTCCCCTCCATCAATTCAAGTAAACGCAATGCGATAGCAATACAACCCTCGTCGCATTGCCCCTTAATCAATGTAGTGTACGTAACAACATTAGGCGATATCCCAACTTCGATCATTTTACTCAACAAAGCCATTCCTTTATGCACCTTCCCCTCTCTACAAAACCCATTGATTAATTCGCTGTAAGTCCTAACATTCGGTCTCCAACCATTTTTCTCCATTATCTCAAATATTCTAAAAGCATCTTCGATCTTCCCAGCTCTACAGTACCCATCAATCAAAGCATTGTATGTAACAACATTCGGCGACAAACCCCTCTCCAAAATTTCATTCAATTTCAACTTTGCATCCTCAACTCTACCATTTTTACACAAACAATCGATCATTACAGTGTATGTATGTACATCAGGGCTACACCCATCACTCTCCATTGCCATAAACAACCAGTTTGCTTCCTTCGCTCTATTGGCCTTACACAATCCATCAATTAACACAGTGTAAGACACGACGTTTCTCGAGCAAAGCTTTTCTGGCATCAACACCAACAAAACCCAACAAGCTCTATCCAAATTATCGTCTTTCTTAGCTCTACAATACCCTTTTATCAAAGAAGTGTAAGTATGCACATCGGGGCTCAATCCCGATTGAACCAACCGCCGAAAATAAACCCTAGCCTCTCCAATCCTCCCCTCTTTACAATAAACATCAATCATAGTGTTATATGTAAAAGCATTGGGTAAATCCTTGCCTTTTTCAATACAACTAAACACAAGTTCCATCTCCTCCGCCATTTTCAACCTCGACAAAGAGATTAACAGTGTGTTATAGCACCGAATCGACGGTATGAATCTGATACTAGCATCGGTAATCAAACTCAGCAGAAAGATAAAATCTTTAGGGGACTTACACGAATTGATCATCCGAATCGCAACATTATTCAAATCGGAGTAGAACTTAGACCGAGCTAGTGTTTTGAAGAGCGCGCCATGGGAATGAGGAGTGTGAGCGAAATTGGGGAATCGACCGATCCAATCGAAGAAGGAGAGGGCGGTGCAGGGGTCTAGGGTTGGGGTTTGGAGGGCGGCGGCGACGTCGTTGGGGGTTAGGGTTTTGGCGAGGCGCAGGAAGTTAGGGTTTTGGGACCAATTTTTCTGAGATAAGAGTGAGAGGAGGCGGGACTGGGGATCTAGGGTTAGGGTTTCAATGGCTTCGGCGGCGGAGGAGAAGAAGGAAAGGAGGGCGAGACGGAGGTGACGTGGCCGGATGAGAGCCGTTGGTTTGAGCATCTTAGGGTTTTGTCGCGGTCGAGGAGGGAGAGGGATAGTGGCGCATCTGGAGAGGAGGATGACGTTGTTGACGTGGGAAATGTGAGGGTTCGCTTCTTTGGGTACCGGTACCCGTTTCATTGGGACCCGCTAACCCGATATTAACCCGACCCGAATTAAGTATAGCCACAAACGCTGAGAAATTTTTTAGCTCTAGCATTTGTCACGTGCCATGCACGATTTGCAGCTTTATCAAATAGAGTCCAAAAAATTCTAGAGGCCGTCTATAAACATAAAATAGGATGCTTTTGTTTAAAATTATTTTGAATGTTGAAAAATGAATAGAATGGCCATTTTAGTAAATTAGATCAACAGTATTCTAGAAGATGTTATAATATGTTATTTACCATATTTAAGCAAAAGAAGTTATTTATAAGTAAATGAAATTAGAATTTGAAAAATGATAAGATTAAAGTAAATTCTAAAAATTTCTTTTTTGTCTTAAATTTGAGCAGAATGTAATTGAATTTGGAATCCAAACTAATTTCTACAGAGTTCTTTTTGTCTCAAGTTCTAGAAAATTCATTAATTCTTTGTTTTTCAAAAAATAAAGAAGCTTAGTTAATTTTGTCTATTTTTTTTATGATGTGAAGCCTCTAAGATTTGTTTTTTTTTTAGCATAGCAATTAATTATTTCTACGATGATGTGGATGTTCTGAGAATGGAGGATTTTTCTCCTTTTTTCTTTGTTTTTAAAAAAATGAGAGGATGGATTCTAACCAAGCCCATTTGCATTATATAGCAGTATAGATACAGATACGATGTTACGTACATGTACAAGTGTTTGTAGAACTGAAAACAAAGTTCTTTTTTTTGTCTTTTTTTTGGGATGCAAATTCAGAATTGCAACTTCTTATTTCTTATTTTGAAGATAGATATTTTTATGATTGAGCTTTACGCAGCTGGTAGAGCAGCATGGGACTCCAACGAGAAATTATACGGTATGCCGGGTGTAATACATCCTGCCAGAGGGTGAGAGGGAGAGAGTTTCGAGCAGTCTTGAACAACGTGTGGGACCACAATTTTATTTATTCTCTCCTTGATTGATTGGGTGTATATCAACATATGGAATAGTTTTTCTCATGCAAATCAACAAAGCCTATTGTTTAGTTCTCTCTTAATTCACGCCCTCATGTGATTGCAAAATCAATAGGGTTGCAGCCACCCCCTGCATCCAATGCAAGAAGTTATCTTCTTTCTTCTGCATTTTTCTCTTCCTCTGGGGCCAGAACAAAAATAAGAAACCATTCAGATCACCTAAAGATAAAGTGCATCACTTCAAGACTCAACTAGAGAAGGGGAAAAAACAGATTTTTCCATAGACAGGTAGTGATTATTTTTGTTAATTAATAGATCAACAATCTTTTAGGAACATAAAGTTCACCATGGTGAGAAGATTTTACGAAAGCGCTAGCTCCATAACGGTATCCAGTTTGAGTCGCAGTCAACCAAAATTAGATTGCAGATCTGGACGCAATACCAGCCACAATAATGCGTTGTTAGAAAAGTATTGTAATACTAACCAAACACATCCTTATGATGTTATTTTTTTGGGACAAAACCCGTGTAACTATAGTTGCAATTGCTGTCAAGTCGAGTTAACACATTATTTGGTTGTGCATAAATGGACACACGTAGTCCTAATCAAACAAAATTTGGACGTGTTTTCTCTTTATCTGTAACAAGACATGCCAAGCATAGCCTATCACATTTGAAACTACATTTTTTGGTTTGCCCTTATAGGCTGGACAGCTTTAGCTGCATATTCTGAAAAAATATATATATTGATCAGTTGCAGCTACAGTATTGATGGAGGTCCTTTTCGGGTCTCCGCCAGATGTTGTCTTCCGTCGATCTCCTGGTGGACTTGGTTGATTATCTTCCTTCGCGTGCGGGTCTCAATGGATTTTTGGAGGAAAAGATGAGATGAGAGAGTTGTTGCCGAGTATCTGCAAAGAAACCCCAGGATGGTTTGGTACCACCGAGGACCCTCCGACGCTCAAGATAGTGATGAGATCCGAGCAGAGTAACGACGTAAAACTGTAAAGAATGGCCTACTTGACCCCTCTGTGACGGGGGTTTATATAGTAGTGATGGCACGCAGCAGCAGGCACGAGAATCTTGCTGGCAGTTACGTTCCCGACGTCACGCCCGCGTAGAGAGCGGATCACCCATTAATGGGGATCGTGGAGGCGTGGAACGTGGGATGTTGCTGGCGGAGAATCCGCGCATGGCGAGATTCGCGTAGCGGCGGTTACGCCTGTGAGCGGTGGAGCTGGTCGGAGGGGCCGAGGAAGATGGCCTCGGCGGGGGAGCTCGGGAACGAGCGGGAGGGCCGAGGCATCTTGGTCCTGTGGTAGCTCGGAGACGGGCCGGAAGGGCCGAGGAGGCCGAGGCTATCTTGGTCCTGTGGTAGCTCAGAGACGGGCCGGAAGGGCCGAGAAGGCTTGGGACCGTATTGCTCGGAATAGAGTAAAGGGACACTTGGCCTGGCTGCTGAAGTGCTGGGGGGCAAGGAGTGGAGTACAACTTTGGAGACAGGGTTGGAGGGAAGCCCCCCACTGTAGCACACTGGCTCGTTCTTCGTGGCCCTCAGGGCCCAACTGGTTTACGCGTGTGACACGTCATCCTCCATGTGTCAAGATCTAGGGAATTATCGTTCTTGAGCATCATCATTAGCCCCCCACTCCTGTCCCGACCAGCCAGCTGGTCGAGTCAGGAGTGGACTGCCGGGCCGCCCAGGATGAGCTCCCTCCTAAGATTTCATCGGGACGCATCCCCGGGCTGTCAGTTGTCTTTGGTTGGGTAGGAAGCTCCCGCCGGGATGCGCCGAGTAGGAAGGGACTCGGCGGCCTCGCGAAGAGGGCTTCATACTATCAGCGTCTGATGGACAGGAGGATGCCCGCTGGGGATGCGCCTAGCAGGAAGGAACTCGGCGGCCTCACAATGAGGGCTTGAGATCCTCAGCATCTGTCACGCCCCACTTCCCAAAATACGGAAAACGAGGGGTTGACAAGGCCAGCCATGCTTCTACGGTCGAGGAAATACCTCTCCGTAGTTACACTTCGGTTTCTAGTTTTACGTGGTAATCAGGAATCAATGCACAGATAATGAGAAATGCAGTAACTAAATCAAAACAAATACAAAAAAACTAACCAGATGGAGATCAAGAGAATATAACTCTGGGTAGCTGATCAAGATGTCCGCGATGTACGTCTGGTCCTGGTCCAAGCTAGGTCAACTTCTCACTCTGAGCATGCATACTCAGGTCGTCAGAGCGACACGATAGCAATATATATATATATATATATATATATATATATATATATATATATATATATACACATATATATATCGATACAATGGTAACTTGTACAATAAGAATGAATATATAACAGTAAATCAAGGGAGTAAATGCGTGAACATGAAGTAGCCAAATGCGGGCATCTAATAGAGCAGGCTAACAGTAAAGCAGTAAACAGTATAGCAGGCATGTTGAATCAGTAAGCAATACATGTCAATGTCACTATCCCTACCAGTCTCTAAGTCTCACTGTACAGGTCACTAAGCCTATCGTCAGTCCAAGTGTGAGAGTCAACCACTCGTGAGTATCCCCCACCCAAGGGTAGGACCCAAGGACAAGGGAACACGGGCCCGAGTCGCTCGCTAATAATCAGTGATATCCCTATATATCTCCATATACCTCCATATGTGCCGGCATGGGACTCCCGAGATTCTGTTGAACCCACACTCAAACTGTTGGATATATGTATGCCCTAGAGGCCATTATATGATAGTGGATATATATATATATATATATATATATATATATATATATATATATATTCAGTGTACATTCTTGCTCGACATGATAGTATGCTATCTGGTTCTTCTTTATCTGACATGTTGATTTGATCATGCTTTTATTCATTCACACATGTTGATAAAGCCCTGAGAATATAGACTTGACTACTGTGATTATGATAGAGATCATACTAGTGGGACATCTGTAGTTTATAAGTATATCCTGGAATGTCCCTAGTCGTAGGTGTATCGAGACGGGGTATCGATATACCAGAGTAGACCATCGTATATGATACTAGACCCATATGATGGGTGATGGATGTTCCCACATTCATCGATATTTGACATCGAGATCGTGTACGGGTGCTCAGTGGTGACTGGGTACACTGGACGGACTCACCGAGAACTCCTATATGGAATTATATCTATCGTCGGATAGCAGTTCTCAGGTGACACTGGTGCAGGTTAGTCTGTAGATCCGAGATCGTCATAGAGTCTTGTGTATTCTCCCACTGTACTTTGATTACCACCCTAGCGCGGCTCTATTGAGTCGTGCAAACAGGTGGCCGTTGGGTACAGTCCCGAGACACACGAAGGCGATGAGCGATAGAAGGGGTTTCGTCTCTCCCGGTATTGGGAGTTGATGCTGTGCCGTGCTCGACTGGCTATATCAGTAAGTCCCTGGTCAGGGCTGTTGAGATTTGCTGATAAGTGTTATCAATAGTTTCTCGATCTGTTATAGACCATTCATCGGCATGACTTATTGAGTTATTGGGGTCGACGTTACCATCCCTAGACTCAATATGCAGCATATCTGACGAAGAGACCGGACTGTACGGTAGTGTTGCCGGTTGGCTCGACGGGAGTTATGACAGGTTCGCTTGTTTTCTTCTGATCGCTCAATACCCGGGTGGCCGTTACGTTTAGCCGATCGCTTGCGGTTTGTAGGTATTTGATATGATCATTACCTACTGTCGGCGTATTGACGAGTCTTAGAGTCCCACAATGAAGTTTCCTGGTTCAGGCGAAAAGATGTGGTGTGCATATGAGATATGCACGGGGACCCGATTAAATACGGATATGTGATACCGTATATTAATCGGGCATTTTCTATTGGTCGGGTCGTATGTGATATGACCGGTTTGCAAAATCAAGTGTTGATTTAACAAATGACTTTTAGATTAATTCTTTAACCAAACTCTTTTTCTATTTTTGTATGCATGCATGTATGCACATGATGATGTGCATGGATACATACATACATATATTGTATCATGGTTGTTGATACATGTTTGGTGGCAATGCAAGATTTACATTGTAGAATTATCTATTTATTTATCATTTAGAAAAAGAGAAAGGATAATTGACACAAGGTTTATACTTATCATCTTTGACCATGCTTCAACCACCATTTAACTTTGAGTTAATTATCCTTTTGTCTTTAACCCATTTGATAAAAATCTGAATGATTCTAACCATGGTTGAAGTGAGAAAGGATTAATATATATTATTCTTTTCTCATTTCATTTATTATTCACTCTCATAACTTTTCTTTTGTGAGAAAGGTTAGCCACCATCTTCTTCTTTCTCTCTTGAGAATTTCCTTGAGTGGGGTTGAGAAAAAGAAAGAGTTTTGATTATAGAATACAAACCACATCATCATACTATACACATCTAGCCCATTTGTGTAGGGTGTTTGCTCTACTTCATTCACATATCGAGTAAAGCAAGGATCTTTGGGCAAAGGAGCTTCGGGTGGATCGCCGTGGACCAAGAAGATCTCAAGCGAACCTTTTTCCAACTCTCAAGTAGCCAAGGAGTCTAGCGTAGGGAGCTACAAAGGTTGTACTCTCAAAACCCTAGCTTTTATTACTTGTGATGATGTCTATGTTAAGAAACCCTAAATTTCTAGTGATAGATTCTTTGTATGTTCACTTAGCACCTTAAAAATTTGATTTTGAGACATGTGATGCTACCAAACCCTTCATGAAGTGCTAGGTAGACCTAACATTGGTATCAGAGCCTAGCTAGAGCTTTAGGCGACGCTTTAGCGAACTTAAAACTCCGATCGAACCAAAAATACGGATTTTTTAACCCTCTCTGGACATTTTTTGAAACTATGTTATTTTCAGAATTAAAAATACGTAAAAAATTCAGCAGGGAAATCTAAGCAAAACTGTGAAACAAGAAGCCATAATCCGTACATTCTGCCGCGGAACCGCGGCCAGACCTTGCTTAGGGCTGCGGATCCACGGCCGTACAGTAACATTATAGCCTCGTTTTTGTACAGTAATGATCTTGTCTGCTTGTACATATTTTTGGGTATTTTTAATCTGATTCAAGTCTTGAATGTTCTGGGGATTGTTTTGGATTCGGTAATTCGATCGGAATTTTAATTTCGTGCCCTTTTCGGATAATTTAGAAAGTATTAAAAAGTTCGAACGGATATCATTAACTCACTTTTTCCCGGCACGAAAAAATTTCAAGTGTTGATTTTTTCTCGGGTTTAAATCTTTCGGAAATACGTGCAAGTTAACTGGTGGACCCTCTAGAAGAACACAAACCTTAACTCGATTATGTGACCGTCTGAACTGCCTTTAAATCTTAGGGTTTGGGGCAGTACGGCGTGCCACATGTGAGGCGTTGGCCTGACCCTTCTACGGCTGGACCGCTGCTACTGTATCACATTCCGGGTTTTTTGAACTCCGCTCAAGTGTTGAGCTTTAGGAAATTTTGGGTGTTTGATTATTCGATCGAAAAGTTTAATACTGTCTATTTATCTGGAATGTGATACAATATGTGGAATTCATATAGTTAGGCATGAAATGCGAAGTATGTGATATTTCGGATTTACGATGTCTAAAGAGAATATGGATTCCAAATGTTGTAGTTTTACACTTTCTTTTCTGTGACCGTAAGTGTAGTATGTCGCTTATCGCCGGTTTCGTTGCTATACATCAACGACAATCGGGGTACGCATACTTACTTGCGTTGATAATATATGATATTGTGTGTTGCTGAGATATGATGTGCAGGATTGTCGCGATTGAATAGCCGGGTTTTTTTTTATATGAGATGAGAGTTTTATTTTCATTCATGTAAAATTCAAATGTAATGTAATATTCTTTTATTTGGGGCACTTCCGGGTTGAAATTGATGTCACCGGTGTTGTATATTATTTACTTTTCCGCATTAGGATAGACCCAAGGAGGGGAGCACAAGTGACCGGGTTCTGGGGTTCAGTGTGAGGCCATCTCGAGGAGTCGAGACCGGGTCTCCTAAACTCCAGGATTGGTAGGGTCGCTTGCCGCTCTCGTAGGGGTCTAGGGGTGTGGGCTTGGCTATTCATCGTGACCGTGGAATCCATATTTTCTATTGTTGACTAAATACTAAATACGGACGTCCCAGTATATCCCACATTATATCTGTGTTTCTGCTGCCTGTATTCTGTGATATCTGAGACGAATGATATATTATAAATGAAATATATAGTATACATTGTTTATGTTTTACACCCGCGCTAGTCCCGTCCCGGTATGCCGTTAGTTAAGTAACCTAACGGTGCATAACGGAACATTGCGGTGAATGTGGATGGCATAAGCGTACGTTGTATTTTCGTTTCTTTTCTGTGATTGGCTTAAGGACTTAAATGATGGGACTACATTAATATGGTTAATGTAAAGAAAAATAAACCTAAAAAGATATTGTAGAATCGGATTTGAAAACCACTCAGCTCTTTATGAAAAAGCTATATTTCAAAACTGCGGAGCTCAAGCCACTCCTTTTGAAACTATTTGATTCTACGACGATATCAAGTTCAAAGCGTTAAAGATTTTCTTAAAAACATCCGCAACCCTCCGTCATTTTAGGAAGTAGAGTACTTAGTATTCGTGCTACGTTTGTTGACTATAGTTAAGGCGTAGTGTACGGTAGCTAAGTGATGTCTTCCTACACTCCATATGATGCAGATTAATTAGGACATTCATACGACTTTGTTGGCCATAGTTAAGGGTCATATGAGTGGGTCTAATTAATCAAGAAATGACGGGTATAACTTAACTTGTACTTATGATTTGTTGACCATAGTTAAGGTCATAGGTACTAGGGGTAAAAACCGCATCGGGAATTTCAAGTGTTGAGATTTGCAATGAGATTGGATACCTTCCATATGATGGTTGGATCCCGATCCCACTGTGGGCAATAGTTGCTCCCAGGAGAGTTTTGCAGTTTACAATTAGCTAACTTATTAGGTGTCTAGAAAGGTGTTAACGGGGCTACGCCTCTGGGAAAATGAGGTTTAATTTAATTAGGTCCGTGCGAAAGCACGGGGAACCTCCCTCAAGTACCGACACTGGGCTGGCTGAACGGTTAGTGAAGTTGTAGACTGTAATTAATCCTGGCTAGTTTTCTTTTTAAGGTTTGAAAGAAAAACTTGATTAAAGCAGTGGGAGACATCGATTAGACAAGATAATAACCAATCTGATCTTTGCAAGAGCTTTCGCTGAGTGTATTCTTTTCTCTCTCTTAATGGCAGATACCAATTACTGGACTCAAGTTTCTACTGGATAAAAATAAACTGAATGGGACCAATTATAAAGACTGGCTGAGGAATCTGAAAATAGCCTTGACTTATGATAAAGTATCATATGTCCTCACGGCTTCAGCCCCGCCCGTCCCAGGTCCAAAATCCTCAGTTGCGGACAAAGAAGTCCGCAAGACATGGGACGCTGACTGTGCCACGGCCAAATGCCTCGCGCTTGTATCGATGGACAACACACATCAAAAGAAGCACGAGAATATGGACATTCAAGCCATATTCCTCCATACAAAGGAGTTGTATGGAAAGCAATCCCGCGTATTACGATACGAAGCATCAAAGAAATTGTTTCAGATGCGAATGGCCCCTGGCACACCGGTACGAGACCATGTTCTGAAGATGATAGCTCTCATAGAAGAGCTTGAAGACCTTGGATGGACGATGGACAATGAACAATATACGGATATTATTCTACAGTCCCTCCCCTCCACCTTTGCTCAATCATAGTTAACTTCAACATGCACAACATGGAGAGGGAACTACCTGGACTCCTTAATATGTCAAGAAGTGCAGAGAGCACACTGAAATCAGTAAAAACTCCCATTTTGAGTGTTGGGCAATCTTCTTCTTCTCGCCCAAAGGCTAAAGCCAAGGGAAAGCTCAAGAAGAAGCCCACCAAGCCTAGGGGTGGAGTTAAAAAGGTTAAGGGGAAGGACAAGTCCAAAGCTGGAGAATCGGGGAAAGGGGAATGTTTTCATTGCCACAAAACAGGACATTGGAAGCGCAACTGTACGGAGTACTTAAATCTCAAGAAGAAGCATGAGGATGCTTCCGCTTCAGGTGTGTTTGTGACAGAAAACTGTTTTTCAATAAACTCTGCTTCCTGGGTATTAGATACCGGTTCAGGTTCTCACATTTGCAATTCTATGCAGGGGCTGAGAAATAGCAAGGTTTTGAAGACAGGTGATCATACTCTCCGCGTTGAAAATGGTTCCAATGTACATACAGTCGCAGTGGGAGAGTATCACTTGGGGTTGCCATCTGGATGTATATTGGTTTTGAACCCATGTTATTTTGTACCAAGTATGCTTTGTAATATAATATCTGTTTCTTTGTTAGACAATGAAGGATATAATTTTGTATTGCAGAACAATGTTATGTACATTCACCTGAATCAAATGTTGGTTGGGTATGGTACGCTTAATAACGGGATATACGTCCTAAATCAACACACAGTTTTCAGCATACAACACACTAATAAAATAAAACTTTCAGAAATAAATGAAGCTTTTCTTTGGCACTGTAGACTTGGTCATATTAACGAAACAAAACTAAAAAAGTTACACAAAGATGGATATTTAAACCCTTTTGAATATAAATCTTATGCGACTTTCCAGTCTTGTATCAAGGGTAAAATGACCAAAACTCCGTTTACCAGACACGGAGAAAGAGCTACCGAGCTCCTAGGACTCATACATAGTGATGTATGCGGGCCAATGTCTACACAGGCTAGAGGCGGTTTTTCATACTTCATTACTTTCACTGACGATTTCTCAAGATTCGGTCATGTATTTTTGTTAAAGCACAAATCCGAAGCTTTCGAGAAATTCATTGAATATAAACAAGAAGTAGAAAAACAAACCGGCTTGAGTATCAAGATGCTTCGATCAGATCGAGGTGGGGAGTGCCTCAGTACAGAATTTGCAAACTTCCTAAAAGAGAATGGGATTCTCTCTCAGCTCACTCCTCCTTACACACCATAGCACAACGGTGTGTCTGAACGATGGAATAGGACCCTATTAGATATGGTCCGATCCATGATGAGTGATGCTGAGTTACCTGTCTCATTTTGGGGGCATGCATTGGAGACTGCAGCGTTTCTACAGAACAGGGTTCCAACCAAAACCGTGTCTACCACGCCATATGAGATATGGCATGGGAAAAGACCATCTCTTAAGAGAATTAAGATTTGGGGTTGCCCGGCCTATGTTAAAAAGCAGAGTCCGGACAAACTCGAGATACGATCGGTCATGTGTAACTTTGTGGGATATCCAAGGAACTCTTATGGATATCTATTCTACCACAAGGAGGAACAAAATGTGTTTGTTTCTCAGTATGCCACATTCTTAGAAAAAGAGTTTTTCACAGATAAAGATGATGGCAAAATGGTGGATCTAGAAGAGGTTCTAGAGACACAAACTACAAATGACAACTTGGTTGAACCGGCTATTGCAATAGAAACTGAGGAACCTCGGCCACTCCGTAGGTCTGGTAGGACTTCTCGCTCACCGGAGAGGTACTACGGTTTCCTCATTGATGGTGACAGAGAAAACTGCATCATAGAGGATGATGATCCTACCAGTTTTCAACAAGCTATCACGAGTGGAGACTCTGTGAAGTGGCTGGATGTCATGAGATCCGAAATGGAGTCTATGTACACCAACAAAGTATGGACTTTGGACGTTGTACCCCCTGGGGTAAAACCTGTGGGGTGCAAATGGATCTTTAAAAGAAAGATTGGTGTAGATGGGCAGGTAGAGACCTATAAGGCAAGACTTGTGGCGAAAGGTTTTGGTCAAAGACCAAGTTTGGACTATGACGAGACTTTTTCGCCCGTAGCCATGCTTAAATCCATTCGGATCCTACTTGCTATTGCTGCTCACTACGACTATGAAATCTGGCAGATGGACGTTAAAACGGAATTTCTAAATGGAGATTTAGAAAAATGCGTTTATATGGATCAGCCAGAGGGCTTCATTGACAGTGGGAGCAGCGGGAAAGCATGTAGATTGCTTAAATCCATATATGGGTTAAAGCAGGCATCGCGGAGTTGGAACATCTGTTTCGATGATGTTATCAAAGAGTTTGATTTCATCAAAAATCCAGATGAACCTTGTGTTTATAAGAAGGCTGTAGGGAGAACTGTCACATTCCTCGTATTGTACGTGGATGGCATTCTTCTGATAGGAAATGACATTCTTATGCTACAGTCGGTCAAATCTTTCTTATCATTAAGGTTCTCCATGAAGGACCTGGGTGATGCCACATACATTCTGGGCATTAGGATCTATAGGGATAGATCCAAAAGGTTATTGGGATTGTCCCAAACCAGGTACATCAACACCATCCTAAAAAGGTTTAGTATGGAAGACTCCAAGCGGGGTACCTTACCCGCTTGCCATGGGGTCACTCTCTCTAAGGACTTGTTCCCCTTCGAAGGACGGCGCGACATGGACGTCTTGCCTGAAATTCGGGGCAGATGATAATTGGTGCTATCCGTCCACCTCTCCGAAGATGCCAAGTTGATTTATGGCACCATGTATCGAAGGTTTAAACGGATGCAGCCGATGTAGCAGACTTCGTCAGATTCCCCCTCGTTTGAGGGGTTTTTTTGATTGTGGGGACGCTCTTCCCTGCAGGCGCAAGCCCCTGCAGTTAATTACGCTACCGCATCGCGGTAACAACTTTCTCCTTCTCCAGATGGTCACTTCGTGTCGTGTGTGTTTATTTTATGTTTTGTTGCCCGTGGATTGTTTACGGAGACCGAGTTATGTCGTCGCCCGTAGGGCGTGGACTAGTCCAAATCCGTGTTATCTTAGATTTGGGTTTGGGGGTTTGGTTTGAGGATACGTTAGCCATACTTGAGGCTAAGATCAACTCAAACGTTTGTTAAGGATACGTTAGTCTAACTTGAGACTAAGATCAACTTAACGGGATCGTTTAGATCCGACAAAAGAACGTTTGGGTTCTATTGTTCCAGTTTAGGGACATGGTGGTCCATTGAATATATGGCCATCGGGACCCATCACCTCTCTGACGACGTTGAAGGATTACAACGACAGATGTCAGAGGGGTTCAGGGATGTACCCTCGAACCAGAGTTAATTGGGTGAGATTCATAGTCCAGTCTGTTTGAAGGTTTAAGGATACGTTAGCCATCTTTGAGGCTAAGATCGACTTAAACGGGACCGTTTAGATCCGACAAAAGAGCATGCGGGGCTCTATTATTCCAGTTTAGGGACATTGCGGTCCATGGGTAGTTTAAGGACATTGCGGTCCATGGGTAGTTTAAGAACATTGCGGTCCATTGTTAGTTTTAAGACATCTCGGTCAAGGTTAAGGACGTTGTAGTCCATGGGTTAAAGGACCCCACAGTCCATTGTTAGTTTTAAGACATCTCGGTCAAGGTTAAAGACGTCGTAGTCCATGGGTTTAAGGACCCCACAGTCCATTGTTAGTTTTAAGACATTTCGGTCAAGGTTAAGGACGTCGTAGTCCATGGGTTTAAGGACCCCACAGTCCATTGTTAGTTTTAAGACATTTCGGTCAAGTTAAGGACGTCGTAGTCCATGGGTTTAAGGACCCCACAGTCCATATCAATGTGTGGTCATCGGGACCCGTCACCTCTTTGAAGACATTGAGGGATTACAATGCCAAGTATCAAAGGAGTGAAGAGATGTACCCTGGAAACCGGAGTGGATTAAATAGTCTTTGGCCCAATTTGGGATCAAGACCAATTAATTATGTTATGAGCCCATTAGCCCAGTTAAGTCTGAATTGAGGACTTATGGCCAGCTTGGGCTAAGTCCAATCATGTCTGGAATATTGGCTTCCTGTTGGTCCATTGAAGGAGAGACTTTGTCTCTGGCCATTTAGCCAATTGGGCCAATGCCTAGTGTTAAACACTACATACCAATCAGTGTTGAACACTGGGAATGAGATTGACAAGTTAGTGTTTAACACCAAAAGATAGTTGGTGTTAAACACCAGCAACAAGGCTTTCAAATTAGTGTTAAACACTAAAACAGATCAGTGTTAAACACTGGCAATAGAGATATCAAATTAGTGTTAAACATTAAGGTAATCAGTGTTGAACACTGCAAATAAAGTTCTTTGATTAGTGTTGAACACTAAGGCCCAACAGTGTTTTAACACTGGATTCGGGAGTTCCAATTTAGCGTTAGACGCTGAGACAAGAGGGGTCACGTGGTAGCACGTGAGGGCGCCCTCCCCTCGTTTGTTCTGCTGAAAAGATCACATCTTTTGGAGCATCACGTGTCATCACGTGACGGATGTTTAAATGAGGTATGTTAAAGCTTCTGCCAAGGGTCACGTGGGTCACGTGAGGCACTGCCTCAAAGGGCTTTCTGTAGATCTTTTGGGGGGGGGGGTCACGTGGTGACACGTGACCTTTCTTTTCTGTAGTTGTTTAGAAGATCTGTTAATCCCTTTCAGGAATTAAATTCCTCGTAGGGTTGAACCCTGACAATAATTTCAGAGGAATTAAATTCCTAGTTCCTTTTGAAGAGTTGAACTCTGAATTTTCTGTAGGAATTAAATTCCTCATATATATGAAGAACTGAATAGGGTTAAACCCTAATAAAGCTCTAAGGAGTTAAACTCCCGCTCTTTGTAAACTCCCGCTCTTTGTTAAAGAATTATTCTGGGGAATGAGATTAAGGGAATTAAATTCCTGTTGTTTTAACAGAACTAAGTTCTTAACTAGGGTTAAACCCTGATTCTTTTCATTCTGAAGGAATTAAATTCCCATAACACAGGGTCAAACCCTAATTTTATTTTAAAGGAATTAAATTCCTATAGTTCTGTGAGAATTAAATTCTCGTGCTTCCATTCCCTCTCTATGCTTTGGATCTGCATGGCAAGATCTCAACCCATTGAGAATTAAATTCTCAACTTCAAGGGGAGATGCGCACTTTACAGATCCTCTATCAAAGAGAGAAGAAATATATACTTCTGTTTTATATCAGAGTTAAACTCTGTTGGGAATTAAATTCTCTTTTCTTTCAAAAAGCCTTCCCTTTCTTACCTAGGGTTTTCTTTTGCAGAAGATCCAAATTCCTCAAAGTATCCAGGCTCTCTCCCTTTTCTTCCCTCTGCATATATCTCTTTTCCTGTGTGTCCCTTGGCTCCTATTTATAGAAGCAGCAGCCGAGTCAATTAGTTTTTGATGAATCTTTCATTGAGAGATTTGATTTGCATCCATCATTCGTTTTGGACCTTTGGATTATTAAGTGAATTTTATTCACCATTGGATTTTAAATCCAGAGATTCTCCTTTGTTATTTCAGTTAGATTTAGAGGGGAAATCTTTCCAAATTCGAGATTTTCCCATAGATAGATGATATTTAATCACCTCTAAATCTTTAATTTAATCGGTTGCTTATAATCTTTTTCCTTTGGAAAGATTTAAGTGATCTCTCCTTAGAATTTGATTCTGTTAAAAGATAGGCTTTGAAAACCGGTCACGTGTGGCCACGTGACCCTTGGTCACGTGTGGGCACGTGACCCCCTTGGAACGAGCTTCCTTCTTTCTTTCTGCGCTCTGCTTTCTGTTTTCTTCGTTTTGCAGTCAGTCACGTGTGGCCACGTGACCCTTGGTCACTGTTCAGACCATAATATTGCATTTTTCATTCCCCTATTCTTATCCTTTTTATTAATAAACAGGTACTCTTGACGCACTTTTGTTGCATGTTACAGGATACAAGCTCTTGGAGTAAATACAGTGAAAAAGACGAAGGCTGATACAGAAATTGGACTTTTGACAAACAAGTAGACGGATCCTAGTCGAGCCTAGTCGAAGAACATTGCAAGGTCCAAAATGTCAAGTGAACGGTCAAAAGATCCTTACAAGTCTTCACAGGAGATCTGGAGAAGACCCAGAAGTCCAACAGAGAAAAGAAGTGTAAAAAGAGAAAGCCCAAGAAGCCAAGGAAAAAGCCCCAAAATCACAGTGCCCAATTCCCTAGTTTGGCCGCGGAACCGCGGCCAAACCCAGCCTGGCGCCGCGGTTCCGCGGCCATATAGAGCGCACGTCGGTGGATTTTTGGCGTGTCGGTGCGACGGTGCGGGTGTTGCGATTTTTAGGGGTCAAATCTGTAATTTCACATGTTCGAGAGTCTGTAACCCTAGTTTTCATGTTTTCCTATAAATTGTATTCCCAGATCTGTAAAAACGCTATGCCTCTTTTCAATCAATAAAATTCAGAATTTCTAAAAGATAAATTCAGATCTGTTCTTCTTGTTTGGAGGAAGCCGTCAACTTAGGAAGGTATGTTCTTTATGTTTCTTTTAATTAAAATGTTTTCTCATCCCCTAATGAGCGAGTAATCTCCTCGCTTGTTAGGGTTAGCCTTAGGAAAAGGGTTGAGAGATGAGATCTCTCACCCCTTTCAATGCCACTTTAACCTAATGAATTAGAACTCCACGCATACGAGCACAACTGCTCCCTGCGGCATCCTACCCATCGAGGTAACGATGAACCGTAGTATAAAGGGCCGGTTGCGCACGTTTTCCGTGGGGGTTAGGGTAATTATCAATAAAGGAAGGGAACAAATCTAGAGGAAGAAACATCTTCCCAAAAGATTCGTATCCACTTTATTGATAATTAACTTAACATCTAATAGATCTAAAAAAGTAGGCATTGAAAGTGGTGATGAAAAACGTTAATCTCCAAAACTTCCCCTAAGCCTAACCCTAGCAAGACTCTTAATTAGATTAATTAGATCCAGTTTTCATAGATTTTTATAAACCAACCAAAACGACAAATTGAATCAACTTGTTAAAACACATTAAAGAAATATACCTGTCTCTGTGGATCGACCCGTACTCACCGGCTAGCTGCGAAGCGACGTCGTTTCTGATTGCGTTAAACTTACAATTTTTGACACTAATCAAATGGCACCGTTGCCGGGGACGGCGTAATATTTCTTTTTGTGAATTTTCGGGTTGATATAAATTTTAAAAATTATAAAAATATGAAAATATAAAAAAATACAAAAAAATTATCAATTTTGATCTGTTTGAAGGGTGTATCTTTTGAATCTTGCAGGAACAGCGAAGAATTGAGGATCTGGAATTTTACAGAGGGCAAATCAAAATTTGGTACATAAGAACAGAGAAGAATTACAAGCACAGAACAGCAGAATTTTTTCCAGAGCCTGACCCCACTTCCCCGCCGCGCTTCCGCCGCAAAAGAGGGCCCCAGACCGCGGAACCGCCGCCGATCTGCCACGTCAGCGCATCAGATTTGCACTGTTTGTTCTCTTTTCTTCCCCTCTGCAACCTCCATATCTCCACTGTAAAAATTTTCTGCAGGTTTCTTTGCGCTAAAAAAAAATCTTCTACCCCCTTCTAAATAACAGATTTTCTGCAGGTTTCCTTGCGCCGCGCTAAAAAAAATTCTGATTGCAAGTGAAATTTTATTTGTTTTGCATAATTTAACCGGACTCTAAGGGGCTAATTGACCAATCTCAGATTGGGTGGGGATTTCATCACCCTTTCCAGGACCCCAGAAAACACCTAAAGCATTTTGCATCGACCACAATTAATTAAAAAAAGATTAGACTCAGACCTAAGGACATCGAGCTCAATAGGAAAATGACTAGTATAGGCATCGGCCGTTTATCCTAACTGACTTTGCGGTGTCTAGGCTAGTGGTTATTAATTAGGCCCACTGTAGTGGTGGTTCCTTCCCACTTACCTGGCCGTATTTGTCCGTGAAGAGGCGGTTTGAGGTCCTATTTCTAGCCCTAGTTAGGAGCTGTCTAGCAGACCTAGGCAACCCTAGATCTAGGCCTGATTGGGCATGTGTGGTTGATATATTTGTGTCACGAGTCCCATTTTCTAAAACCTTCTTGCAAAACTCTCCAATAAAAAAAATAAAGAAAAATCTTTTCAAAACTTGCAACTTGCCGCTAAGAAAACTTGCACCTCACTTCCACCAACTCTCCTTCATTGACGTTATCTTACCCCCACATTCTGTTTTTCTATTTTTTTTTCTGACTGCACTACCCTTTAGTGTATGTCATCTTGGACTAGGGATACTGACGCCCGATTAGTCCGTGTTTCGTTGGTACCGACCAACGAACCCTTCGACGAACCCTTCGTCGACATTCCGTCCATTTCCTTACCTCCAACCTCAAATTCTTCTTTTGAAGGTATGTCGGGACACAACCCCAACAATACCTTACCGACGGGAATGATTCCACTTCCGTTAGGTGCGAATAACCCGAATCTTCCATCTGTTGTAGCGCCCGCACGAGTCGCGCTCCAGGATCTCTTCTATCCCGTCCGCACTTCCTTACCTACATGTCTTTCACCCCCACCGGCGAATGGGGATAATTTTGAAATAAAACCACACTTCATCAATATGCTGCCTAAGTTTCATGGTTTGGAATCCGAAGATGCATATATTTTCATTAATAAATTCCAAAACGTTTGCGCCATGATGAAGACAACCCAATTAAGTGATGACGCAATAAGGCTAAGGGTCATTCCTTTTACCTTGTGTGACCTAGCCGAGAAGTGGCTATACAGCACCGCATCACATTCCATTAGAAATTGGGACGAGTTTGTGAGAGCTTTTCTAAAAAAGTTCTATCCTCATCATAAAACTGCTAGAATCCGAAACGAGATTATACAATTTTCACAGCTTCCGTCCGAACCATTTTGGAAGTGCTTCGAGAGATTTAAAGACCTACTTGTTCAATGCCCTCATCATGGGATAGAAAGTTGGCAACTTTGCCAAACATTATACGAGGGATTGAACGCAGCAACGAAGCAGTTGCTAGAAACAATATGTCAAGGTCATTTTCTCTCCAAGTCTAGCGACGAAGCTTGGCAGTTTCTTGAGGACCTAAGTGAGCAAACAATTCAGTGGGAGAGTACCAAGACCACATCATCTTCTTCAGTTGGTCAATCTAGGGCAGGCATACATCAAATAGATATGTCGATTGCTATGAAGGCCGAGATGGCCTCACTTATGAAAAAGCTAGAAGCCATTGAGACCAAAATCTCATCGTCTTCTCCTGCCCCTACTCTACCCACACGAACTGTTTGTGCTTGTTGTTCTAATCCATCACATCTAACCGAAGAGTGTCCTTATAATGCACCTATTCAAGGACAGGATCAAGTCAATGCTGCATTTCAGCAACGACAAAGAAACGATCCGTACTCTTCGACATACAATCAAGGGTGGAGGAGTCACCCAAATCAACAAGTCCAAGGAAATAATAATTTTCAAAGACCTCCTCCACCACAACAACAAACACCTTCACAAACTCAAAACCAGCAACCTTTCCAACAACAACCTTATACAAATCAAACGAACAATTTGGTTCAACCAAATGATGATAAGGTTATCTCGCTCGAAAAAAGTCTAGATGCATTTCTTAAGCAATCTACAGAATCCGCAGCAAGATTTGAAAGTTATGTTCAATCTTTAATGAATAATAATGCCTCACACGATCAAAGTATCAAATCTATTGAGGCACAAATTGCACAATTAACTGCTTCGTTGAGCGAGAGAGAAAAGGGAAAGCTTCCATCTCAACCATTGCCCAATCCCGGTCACGCACAAAACGCATATCACAATCACAATGTAAATGCGGTGACCACGTTGAGATCCGGAAGAGAGTTGCAAAATAATGTGGGAACTAGTGATGACATCCCCGCCGGTGGTTCTTCTTCTTCCCCTTCTTCATTTTCTTCACTTCCTTCTTCACCTTTTTCTTTAGAGCCTATTCTCCACCCTTCACACGGCTCTACTTCTTCTGACTCGAACGGACCCATTTCTCACAACACGAACACATCCACACTGGGATCCGTTCCTACTCCACATTCTACTCCACAGACTTTTGACTCAACAAATTTTCAGAATGCTCCACTCCCAAACCGGTTGAGTCCTAATAAACCAAATACACAAGTGGAGAAGATTGTGGAGATATTTAAGCAGGTTAGCATAAATATACCTCTCTTGGATACTATCCAACAAGTCCCTTCATATGCGAAAATCTTAAAGGGCTTGTGCACCTCGAAGAGAAAGGCATCTCAAGTACCCAAGAAAGTGCTAGTGGCTAGTGCAGTGAGCAATGCTATTAACCACCATCAAACCTTACCCCAGAAACGAAAGGACCCCGGCTGTCCTACTATTTCAATCACAATTGGGGATAAGACAATTAATCAAGCACTTTTAGATCTTGGGTCTAGTGTTAACCTGATTCCCTAATCCGTGTACGAACAATTAGGGGTTGGAGAGTTGAAACTCACTCGTTGCACTCTCCAAATGGCTGATCGATCAATCACCCATCCAAGGGGTCAACTAGAGGATGTGTTGATCAAAGTCGGGGAATTCATATTCCCCGTTGATTTTATCGTTATGGATACACAACCTGTTGCTAACCCAAGAAACCAAATTCCGGTGATTCTTGGTCGACCATTTTTGGCCACTTCCAATGCCGTAATAAATTGTCGCAATGGCTCCATGACTCTATCCTTCGGAAAGAGGTCTAGTGAGTTCAATATTTATAAGATGGGAAGTCTGCCCCCCGTACCTAAAACTAGTACACGAGAAGTTTGCTCTATTCACGAAATCACGCAGGAGGACTGCGAGCTTGAAAGATTTCTATTTGATGAAAACAGTTTTGACGCCACTAGTGTGTCCCTCCTTGAGCCTACTACCGTTGACACAACCGATGTTGATTATGAATGTTTCACTTTTTCGGATGACGACGACTCACAGCCCGAATATGAGTCGTTTGAATTTTTGGATGAGTCAGTCGAACCATCCGAATCGGTTGTTTGCAGTGATTTCGAACCTGTGTTAGAGTCCTTTGAGTTCGAGGTAGATTCCGTAATGATTCTTTCGCCTCAGAAATTCGAACTCACGCCCTTGCCGTCTCACCTTAGATATGCCTACATATGTGAGAATGAGACCTTTCCCATTATCATATCGGCCTCTCTAGCCCTCGAGCAAGAGAACGCCCTCTTAATGGTCTTACAACATAGGCGGCAAGTTTTCGGTTGGACTATGGCGGACATCGAGGAGATAAGTTCCCTCATAAGTGAATATCATACACAATTGATGGATGATACCATGTCAATAGAGGACCCACAGGAACATCTTGGGGGTATTGTGGTGAGTCAACCTCCTCCCTTAGAAGTTGAAATACCCCCATTTCTTTTAATAAGGTACGAGAATGCCAATACTCCACTGATTGCTGATCATTTACATTCTCGTTTCGATGCATCACCATCACCTGTATATTTACCTCCACACCTTCCATACCACTACTTCTATCTTCCCCAATTCTTTGCGGACCACCACAACTTATTTTTCCACCAACCAATATTCTTTACTGATAAATTTTTCAACTGGTTGGTGTTGACTTTTGGCCGATGCAAAGTTTGGCAGTAATGTCTAACATAGTTTAAATGAAGTTTGGGGGAGGGTCTTTTTGTATATATTTTTCTTAACAATAAAAAAAACTATAAATAAATAAACAGGGGAGTATCGGTATTTTGACCCTCTTGGTTTAGCATGACAGTGAGGACACTGTCAAGTTCAAGTTTGGGGGTATGCTCGGTACGTCTTCTTCCTTCGCATTCATGTGTACATATTTTTGCATTTGCATACTTATTTGAAAACCTATAAAAATTTGAAAATTTCAAAAATTATAAAAATAAATGTATTCAATTTTGTCTAATTGACTTGAGTTTGACAAATAGGTCAACTAGCTAGGAACAACTAGATCTTAGACTTAATAAGTTAAAAACCCTAAAAATAACATTCCTTAAAGTTTAACGGTAGAAAGTATATGCCTTGTAGTTTATTTAGAAATAGGCAAATTTTGGGTTCACTTCTTGGGCTAAGTTGAAACAAGGGAAGAGTATTGATGTTCTTATTAGAGTATAAATTTGAAAAATAGTTCCTAGCTCAAGTCTAGATTCTGAAAACGTATACCCTACAATTTCCACAATCACGTACCTTGAAACTTGGAATAGTAGAAGAGACCTTGAAATGCTCTTGTCTAAAGTCCTTAGTACGAAGAAAAAAAAAAGAAAAAAAAAGTGTGAATAAGAAGAAAAAAATGGACACTGGTTTTTGTGATTACCTAAGGCTGTAAAAATAGAAAAATATTTAGCGAGGGTGCCTTATCACCTAGTGCCTTAGACCAACTGGTTTGGGAGTCACTGCTAAAGCCTTGGGTGTTGCAAAACTAGGAAGTACGCTTTAAAAGCTAACGCATCTTGTAGTCGGTTGTTGGTACCTCAAGAAGTATTAACGGTCGCATGAAGGATGTGTAAGCAAATTTCATTTAAAAATTCACTAATTAATAAGTGCTTTAGACAATGGACGAGAGTATGATTGCTTGATTTGAATTTCCAAGTGTAGGGGTGATATACACACACACGTAGGGATATGTGATTGGAATTTAGATAAGAGAGAGGAATGAAGAATAGAACTTGTATCTTTAGTAGAGTTGATAAAAACTCCTAAGTAGAGATGAAACCCTAGAAGGAAGACTTAAGAAATGCCGAAAGCTAAATAAGTCTATTGAACATATATAATCTTAAGTTAAATGATAAGGAAGCGTGAAAAATATGGGTGGATAATTTGCGGGTCAACGATAATAGAATTCCTAGTTAGAAAACCTAATTGGAGAACAAAAGTCAATGGGCCGAGTTGATAGGATTTTGTGGGTGTAATCCGCTGAAAACCCTCAGGAGACAACACTCCTCCTACTAGGGACACCTAGAGGTTTAACGGCTTGTTGCACGTGCTCAGTGCAATCGCGTTTCCCTGCGAAAGTGCGGTTAGGATTTTAGTGAATAATTAATAAGTTTGCTCGAGGACGAGCAAAAGATAAGTTTGGGGGTATTTGTTCAGACCATAATATTGCATTTTTCATTCCCCTATTCTTATCCTTTTTATTAATAAATAGGTACTCTTGACGCACTTTTGTTGCATGTTACAGGATACAAACTCTTGGAGCAAATACAGTGAAAAAGACGAAGGCTGATACAGAAAAGGGACTTTTGACAAACAAGTAGACGGATCCTAGTCGAGCCTAGTCGAAGAACATTGCAAGGTCCAAAATGTCAAGTGAACGGTCAAAAGATCCTTACAAGTCTTCACAGGAGATCTGGAGAAGACCCAGAAGTCCAACAGAGAAAAGAAGTGTAAAAAGATAAAGCCCAAGAAGCCAAGGAAAAAGCCCCAAAATCACAGTGCCCAATTCCCTAGTTTGGCCGCGGAACCGTGGCCAAACCCAGCCTGGCGTCGCGGTTCCGCGGCCATATAGAGCGCACGTCGGTGGATTTTTGGCGTGTCGGTGCGACGGTGCGGGTGTTGCGATTTTTAGGGGTCAAATCTGTAATTTCACATGTTCGAGAGTCTGTAACCCTAGTTTTCATGTTTTCCTATAAATTGTATTCCCAGATCTGTAAAAACTCTATGCCTCTTTTCAATCAATAAAATTCAGAATTTCTGAGAGATAAATTCAGATCTGTTCTTCTTGTTTGGAGGGAGCCGTCAACTTAGGAAGGTATGTTTTTTATGTTTCTTTTAATTAAAATGTTTTCTCATCCCCTAATGAGCGAGTAATCTCCTCGCTTGTTAGGGTTAGCCTTAGGGAAAGGGTTGAGAGATGAGATCTCTCACCCCTTTCAATGCCACTTTAACCTAATGAATTAGAACTCCACGCATACGAGCACAACCGCTCCCTGCGGCATCCTACCCATCGAGGTAACGATGAACCGTAGTATAAAGGGCCGGTTGCGCGCGTTTTCCGTGGGGGTTAGGGTAATTATCAATAAAGGAAGGGTACAAATCTAGAGGAAGAAACATCTTCCCAAAAGATTCGTATCCACTTTATTGATAATTAACTTAACATCTAATAGATCTAAAAAAGTAGGCATTGAAAACGGTGATGAAAAACGTTAATCTCCAAAACTTCCCCTAAGCCTAACCCTAGCAAGACTCTTAATTAGATTAATTAGATCCAGTTTTCATAAATTTTTATAAACCAACCAAAACGACAAATTGAATCAACTCGTTAAAACACATTAAAGAAATATACCCGTCTCTGTGGATCGACCCGTACTCACCGGCTAGCTGCGAAGCGACGCCGTTTCTGATTGCGGTAAACTTACAATTTTTGACACTAATCAGTCACGTGTGGGCATGTGACCCCCTTGGAACGAGCCTTCCTCTTTCTTTTTGCGCTCTGTCTTCTGGTTGTTGCTTAACCGTCACGTTCCATCACATGACCCCTGGTCACGTGTGAGCACGTGGCCCTTGTCTGGACTTTTTTTCTTGATTTAGCCGGAGAACAAATCTGCTGCTTTTGATTATCACGTACCAACACGTGACCCTGGTCACGTGGGAGCACGTGACCTCTTCTGAAGCCTTTTCCTTGATTTGATCAGGGAACCGGTTTGCCTTTGAAGCCGCTTTTAATTGTCACGTGCCAACACGTGACCCAGGTCACGTGGGAGCACGTGACACTTTCTGAAGCCCTTTTCTTTGATGCAGTCGGGAAGCTGAATTTGCCTTGCTGATGCTTTTAGATGTCACGTGCCAACACGTGACTGCCGATCACGTGTAAGCACGTGACCCTTTTCTGAAGCCTTTTCCGTAAGCTTTCCTGATTTTAAATCAGGAAACAAATGCCCCCACAGCGTTGTTCTCACGTGTCCGCTCGTGAGTGCAACGCTGTCACCTTTTGTGACCGTTGGATTCCTTTAAGGATTTGAGGAGATGAAGCGTCTCCATCACATCCTATAAATGTTCATGTCCCTTCCGAAGAGCTTTCACTTTGCTCATCTCCTTCCTTCGAGAACTTTTTCTGAGAATTTAATTCTCTTCTTCCAGAGCTTAGTTCTCTGCCTTGAAATATTTTTAGAGTTTAACTCTGTTTAAAAGGACTCTTCCTCCTCAGGTAATGGTAATCGAAGCACCTTCATTTTGACAAAACTCTCTGGATTTTAAATCCATATCAAGGGTTTTACAAAGAACCCATTTTTCTTCAAGTTCTTTAACCAAAATATGAGACCACTTAACCTCCAACAGTAGATCTCTTAGGGTTTAGATGGTCCTTAGGGAGATGATGATGGCGGTTCAACTCCATGGAATTTAATTCCATCCAAAAATGTTTCTGGGAATTTAATTCCCTTTTCTTAATAAGGAATTTAATTCCAATGAAGAACTCAGTTTCTTCACACGGAGGCTTCTTGGGGTTTCCTCGTCATTCTATGATTAGTGAAGAAGAAGAGGGTTTGTAATAAATTGTCCTGATTTTTATTTCAGGTATCATGGACGCTCATTTGTATAATCTCAACGAAATCATTTCCTACGGGAATATTCGTGCCCTGGGCCGTAGTCAGAATCAGGAGTTCACCAACGCTCAGTGTGCCGAGATTATGAGCCGCTTTGACGAGTACAACCATCGGCTACTCCCTCGTCGCTCTTCTCTTCTGAGGCTCATCGTGCTGGCGATTTGGGAGGCGCTTCCTCACTTCTGCGCCGGTGTGCCACTCAGGGCATTGGACGTTGCCGAGGATAAGATACATTCGGTGTATCTGATGAGTCTGATCTTGAAGAGAAGGCGCGACAACCTCATTGATCTTTTGCACCAGGCGTTTCAGCAGTCGTCCATACTTGCCGCCTACCGGAGGGTTGAGGACATCCGCGAGGACCCCGACGCTTGCGATCGCGAGAGAAGACATACTCGGGCAGTTCGAAATGCTTGGAGGATCTTGGACAAGGTCAAGCTTGAGTTTCTCAATCCGTGCCCCGCGCCTGAGGTCTTGCCGTTGTAATCGTTTTATTTTCATTTTGTATGAACCTTTTTAAAGCATGAATGATAAACTTATCGTGTCCTTTTGCGTTTGCGTGCCCCCCTCCCTTTTTTTTTGAATTTTGTCGTTCATTTTTTTGTTGATGTGTGCAAGGCATTGTTTCATTTCTTAGTATGCACCAAGCATGGTGCTCACGTGCTCCACACGTGAGGGGCCTTTTATGGGGCTATTCAATTTTTCATGCCATATTTCTGTGCATGGCATTGGATGCAGAGAAGGCGCCTTGGAAATCGTTCCTTTTCCTGATTTCCAATGTCTTCCCTTATTTGGGACTTGGAAGGGTTCCATCATACAATTTTCTCTTGCGCGCAGCATTTAATGCTCCCCTTTATAGTCTTGAGGCCATAGCCTATTTCCTCCTCACAGAGAAATTCATTCCCATATTGACGTGATTTAATTTGAGGAGTATCTGAGTGCCATGGCCTGCAACCGTCCACACGCTCGTCGACAGCTATGGGAAGTGCCTATCGAGGAGATGATCCCCCGCTTTGCTGCTCGTTTGGTGGATCCACTTCTTACCGACGACGAATGCGACTCAGCAATGTACGAACTCTCGATTCTTAGGGGGTCCCCCCTCCCGATGGGTTCCCTCTGGCTTCGGATGATTCTCACGGCCGTGCTTGCCGACATCCCTCCTCACCCGGCAGAGATGACCTTGGCAATGCTTGACGCGGCTGAAGAAAAGCTCGAGGGCTTTCATGAAGCACGCCTGATTACTCAGGCATTGAAGGATTGCTCAATTCATCTGCTGAGCCAGATAAAGGCCCGGCGAGCTATTATGTCTGCTTTCGCGGACGAACACGGCGCCAATCGATGGGGAGCGACTCCTCGTGAGAACCGTCGCTTTGATGTGCTGGAGAAAGCAGAGAGAGAGATGGAGAATTTTGTCCTCTGCTTCATTAACCCCTGTGCCGTTGATCCCGTATTTGGTGGCCTTTTCTCGTTAGCGTAGAACATTTTTAAATTAGTCCCTCATTTTTTATGTTTTGTGCCAAACTTCCATGTAGGCTTGGTACTAGTATGTATGTTTCTGCTTGTATAAATAAACTTTGTATTCTTCTCATGAGAACTTTCTTTAATTGCAAATGCTATCATCACTTTCCTGCGCATCAGACCTTTTTGGGCATTATGAATGTTCATGCGATTGCAAATGCTATTATATTTTTTTTTTGAATACTCATATGATTGCGAATGCATGCTTGAAATATGTCGGAGATCTTTCTTGTTGCCTTTCACGTCAGGTGATGTGAGCGCGTTTTAGATCGATTATTCCTGTCGACCGGAAGCTCATTTATACGGTCTTGTACATGTCCTGTTTCCAAGGTTGCGGTCGCGAGAGTGAGCCTACATGGCCTGATAGGGCAACGCGTGGCGAACATATTGTCATGCGAGAAAAGGGGTTCGGCCGTAAATTCTCGGCGAGAGAGTTGGCTTCTAAGACGCTGAGCGAGCTTCAGGCCAGCCTCACAGCCAAGGCCAACAAAGCATATGAACTCTGGCGAGTGCTCCAGGAGTCCATTAAAGAGGTGGTGGCTCTCGATAAAGCTTCCACGTTCACTCGTGAGAGGGTCGAGGCTCATAAAGCCACCGAGAAAGAGCTCGAAGCTCGGCTTGCTTCGTATCAGGCTCAGCAAGCTCAGGCGGAGGCTCGTCTTCTGGAGATCTTGTGTCATGAAGCCGTGGCTCAGCAACAGAACGATGAGCTGGTAAAATTACTGCATCGCCCGCCGGCTTGAGGACTTGTATCTTTCCTCCTTTTTGTACATACTCATGGATGAGAGTATCTTTCTTTTTTGTTTCTTTCATGAATTGTACTTTGTACCCATTTTGGTTTATGAATAAAAGATACATTTTTCTTTTCAATGGTGTGTCTCATTTTCATTGGATGTATTCTGCGAATATTCTACCTTGATCTCCTTGCAGGACAGCAATGGCTCAGGATTCAGGGTTAAGATCTGCTTCCCAAGACTTTTGCATTTTATGAGCCACGAGGGTTTCATAAAGAGTTTTTCTCCCTACAGGTCGAGAGGATCCCATAGGTGTAAGTTCTTCTTAAAAATCGTGAGGATTCTTAAGCGGGTTTTCCCTTGAGAGTCGTAAGGATCTCACAAGAGAGTTTTTCTTCCTTACAGGTCGTGATGACTTGTAAGTGCTGGATGTGGCCACCCTTGTTCGTGTTTTACGGAGTCAGGGGTTTCTCCAGGTATTGTAGTTTAAAGACGTCGCGGTCAAGGTTAAGGACCTCATAGTCCGTGGATTTAAGGACTCCACAGTCCGCTGTTAGTTTTAAGACATCACGGTCAAGGTTAAGGACCTCATAGTCCGTGGATTTAGGGACTCCACAGTCCGATGTTAGTTTTAAGACATCACGGTCAAGGTTAAGGACCTCATAGTCCGTGGATTTAGGGACTCCACAGTCCGATGTTTGGTTGCAGGGAACCGTCACCTCTTTGAAGACGTTGAGGAATTACAACGCCAGGTATCAAAGGAGTGAAGAGATGTACCCTTAAACCAAGGCAGAATCCGTAGGGAATCGGGGTGGTTGATCGTTAGTTTTAAGACATCACGGTCGAGGTTAAGGACATCATAGTCCGTGGATTTTAAGGACTCCACAGTCCGGTATTTGCTCTGGATGCTTTGCACGGGTTCACTGCCGTGCTTGGCGAGGACCAGGCTCCGCTCTGGGCGTTTTCCGCGGGGTCAAAGAGTGACGTTATCCGCGTTCCACGTATCCAGGAATTTTGCACTAGATGCTTCACACGGGTTCACTGCCGTGCTCGGCGAGGACTAGGCTCCGCTCTGGATGCTTCACACGGGTTCACTGCCGTGCTCTGCGAGGACCAGGATCCGCTCTGGATGTTTTCCACGGGATCAAAGAGTGACGTTATCCGTGTTCCACGTAACCAGGATTTTTGCACTAAATGCTTCACACGGGTTCACTGCCGTGCTCGGCGAGGACTAGGCTCCGCTCTGGATGCTTCACACGGGTTCACTGCCGTGCTCTGCCAGTACCAGGATCCGCTCTGGACGTTTTCCACGGGGTCAAAGAGTGACGTTATCCGCGTTCCACGTAACCAGGAATTTTGCACTAGATGCTTCACACGGGTTCACTGCCGTGCTCGGCGAGGACTAGGCTCCGCTCTGGATGCTTCACACGGGTTCACTGCCGTGCTCTGCGAGGACCAGGATCCGCTCTGGACGTTTTCCACGGGGTCAAAGAGTGACGTTATCCGCGTTCCATGTAACCAGGAATTTTGCACTAGATGCTTCACACGGGTTCACTGCCGTGCTCGGCGAGGACCAGGCTCCGCTCTGGATGCTTCCTACGGGGTCAAAGAGTGACGTTATCCGCGTTCCACGTAACCAGGAATTTTGCACTAGATGCTTCACACGGGTTCACTGCCGTGCTCGGCGAGGACTAGGCTCCGCTCTGGATGCTTCACACGGGTTCACTGCCGTGCTCTGCGAGGACCAGGATCCGCTCTGGACGTTTTCCACGGGGTCAAAGAGTGACGTTATCCGCGTTCCACGTAACCAGGAATTTTGCACTAGATGCTTCACACGGGTTCACTGCCGTGCTCGGCGAGGACTAGGCTCCGCTCTGGGCGTTTTCCGCGGGGTCAAGGAGTGACATTATCCGCGTTCCACGTAACCAGGAATTTTGCACTAGATGTATCCGCATTTCACGGGATGGAGGTTTAACTGTTGGCGATATGTATACCACCGAGCCATGGAACTGGGAGTTGCCGCTATTCCGCTTAGCTTGAAGTTGTGTCCGTCGTTACGAGATGAATGTTGGGATGATCTCTAGGTCGCTTGTGGCCCGTCGAGACTTAGCTTCTTTCTTGGGTGAAACCTGAGGGGGAGGTATGTTCCCTTCTTTGTTTACGCCCTTGGATTGTGTACAGGGTGTGATGGAACATCACCTGTAGGGCATAAATTGAAACCTTTTTTTTTCTTTTATCTCATTTTCCGCGATGCTCTATCATTTCAGCTTTTATATTGCGGAAGTCGCGATTGCCCCATCATTTCGGCTATTTTTCGCGGTGCCCAATCATTTCGGCTATTTATTTATTTTCTGCTCACTGTTTTTTTTATTGCGAGTTGCCCCACCATTTCGGCTATTTTTCATGCATACATTTTTACTTGCTGCTTTTTATTGCAAGTTGCCCCATCATTTCGGCTATTTCGTAGGCATGTGTGGCTTGCTAGCTTTTTCGCCGCGAGCTTGGATTTTAGACACCGATTTCGGCATCAGCACCGCTACAACTGGAATGTTGCCAGGAGCGAATCATCATTTGCCTCTGTCGACGTTGAACAAAGGGGGCTTAGTAAACAGGGTTAAGGGTCCTGTTGACCAAGGCTTTTGACTTCATGAGCCGTAGGGGTCTCACAAAAGTATTTCTCCCTACAAGTCGTGGGTATCTTGTAGGTGTATTTTCTCCCTAGGAATCGTGAGGATCCCTAAGTGTATGTTCCTCTGTAAGTCGTAAGGATCCTACAAGAGGGTTTTCTCCTTATAAGTCGAGAGGAATTATAAGGGTTGTTCACCATATGGACATATCACTAGTCACGGGTGGGACTTTGCTGGGGAAATGTTTATTCGCGCCCGTGGATTGTATACAAGGGTCAGTATTGAGCCCCTTGTAGGGCAGTACCGAAGGTTGTGGGGGATTTTCTTAAGAACAGGTTTAGGTTTTCTGTAACTTAAGACTTTCAAATCTCATGAGCCGTGAGGGTCCCATAAGAGAATTCTCCTTACGAGTCGTGAGGATCTCACAAGTGTATTTTCTCCTTAGGAATCGTGGGGATCCCTAAGTGTGTTGCTCCTTTGTGAGTCGTAAGGATCTCACGCGGGTGGTTTCTCCTTACAAGGTCGAGAGGACCCTATAAGTGTCTTTTAACGAGATTGCGCCCTTTCGGGTTTTCACAAATACTCGCCGGTAGTCCTGCTGTTTTTACTCACGGAGCCATCTCGGGTTTTCATCCGTGCCCATTTTGCTTATGGACATACCGTTTTTTATTCTTTTTCTCTTTTTTTTAACGAGGTCGCGCCCTTTCGGGTTTTCACGAACACTCGCCGGTAGCCCTGCTGTTTTTACTCACGGAGCCCTTTCGGGTTTTCATCCGCGCCCATTTTGCTTATGGACATACCGTTTCTTTTTTTTTTATCATTTTTTAAAATATTTTTCTTTTTCTCCTTTTTTTTTATTCATCTCGTCAGCCTAAGGATGCCGCGGTAGTAGTTTAGGGACGTTTCGGTCCGTCGTTAGTTTAAGGACGTTTCGGTCCGTTGTTAGTTTAAGAACGTTTCGGTCCGTTGTTAGTTTAAGGACGTTTCGGTCCGTCGATAGTTTAAGGACGTTTCGGTCCGACGATAGTTTAAGGACGTTTCGGTCCGTCGATAGTTTAAGGACGTTTCGGTCCGTCGAGAAGAGGGCCAGCTACTACTCTTTGAGCTTTAGGAAGATAGCGAACGGACATAGTCGTCGTCATCTATCATTGACCCAGGCTGTGGCTCATTAAGCGTAGTATTTCTTTAGGAAGCGGCCGTTTATTGGCCTGAAAGGCCTTTCACCATGCATGTCCATGAGTAGATAGGCTCCACCCTGGTAGACCTTATCTATGATGTACGGGCCTTCATAGTTCGGCTCGAATTTCCCCGCTTGGCACGATTGGGGATCATAGGTCTTTTGACCACTAGTACGAGTTCGCCTTGGCGGAATGTCCTCGGCCTGGTCAATCTTTCATACGAGCGCGTCATCTTTGCTTTGTAGGCCTCTAGATTTTGTTGCGCTATGAGCCGGGTTTCATCGAGGGCATCAAGCTCCTCAAGCCGAAGGTGAGCATTTTCTTCGTCCGTCTGCTCGTAGTGGACTGCCACTCGTAGAGAGGGTATCTCTATCTCGAGGGGGAGCACTGCTTCCGTCCCAAATACCAACGCGTACGGCGTTGTGTTCATGGCCGTCTTGAACGTAGTTCGATAGGCCCAAAAGGCCTCTTGCAGCCTCTCGTGCCAGTCTCTCTTATTCCGGGAAACGGTCTTTTTTATGATCTTCGTCAAGGTCTTATTGAAGGCCTCGGCCAGACCGTTAGCTCGTGGGTTGTAAACTGAAGAATATCTCCAGTCTATATTGTGCTGCTGCGCGAAGCGGCGAATCTTATGGCTTCTGTAGGCTGGCCCATTATCGGAGATAATCCGCCGTGGGGTTCCAAACCGATAGATGACGTGCGTCTTGAAGAAGTGGAGGATATTCTCCGTCTTCACTTCTCTCAGTGGTACTGCTTCTGCCCATTTGGAGAAGTAATTTGTTATCACCAGGATAAAACGATGTCCCCGGGATGATGCTGGCTCGATGGGGCCGACTATGTCAGTCCCCCACATTTCGAATGGCCAGCTAGCCACCGTTGGGTGTAGTGGATTCGGATGTTGGTGGATAAAGTCTCCATGAATCTGGCACGAGTGGCACTGCTTCGCATACTCGAGGCAGTCTTGGACCATCGTAGGCCAATAGTAACCCATTCGTTTAATTTTTAACTTCATCTTCGGGCCTGCTTGATGAGAACCACAGATTCCGTCATGAACCTCTTGAACGACTCTTTCTGCTTCGTCCGGTCCTAAACATCTTAGCCATAGAGAATCAAACGATCTCTTGTATAGAGTGTCGTTGATGAAAGCGAAAGACAGAGCTCGTTTCATGAGCTGATGTCTTGAGGACGCTTCTTCGGGCATTCGGTGGGACTTAAAGTAGTCTATGAAGACTTCCCTTCAGTCCTCAACCTTCTCACGGTCTTTTATTTGTAGGGTCGTCTGCTCAGTCGCCCCCTTTTCTTTGTATAATTCCGGAGATATTTCTGCCGGGGCGAGCACTCGACGGCTTTGTACCACGATTCTGACGTCATCGAGGTTCTCGTCAGCCAGTTCTTTAGCAAGTTTGGCCAGCGCGTCTGCTTTGCTGTTTTCCGCGCGCGGTATGTTCTCCAAAGTATAGGAGGGAATTTGGGTCAATAGTTGTTGCACCTTTTCACCGTACTTCACCAACTCCGGTTTGCACGTTTGGTAGTCACCATTTACCTGACTAACGACCAGTTGAGAATCCCCCTATATAAGGAGAACTTCAATTCCCATGTCGATGGCGATCTCGAGGCCTGCTATCAGAGCTTCGTATTCAGCTTCATTGTTTGTCCTCGGCTCTGTTAAGGAGAAGGCGAAGCGCATTATTCCTCCTTGTGGAGTTACAAAGATGAGGCCTATCCCCGATTTGATCATTGGGATACCTTGTTTCCTTTTCTTTACGGAGGACGCTCCATCGAAATAAAGTTCCCATCGGGTACTGCCGCCGCCAATCGCATCAAATGCATGCTCGTCCGGCAAATCGCAGTTCAGAGGAGAACCGGCAGGTACTGGATGCTCAGCGAGGAAGTCGGCAATGGCCTGGCCTTTCACTGCCTTAAGAGGTCGATACGTTATTGAGAACTCCATCAGGAGTAGAGCCCATTTAGCGAGTCGACCCGTCAATATAGCCTTTGACATCAGATATTTAAGAGGGTCCACCTTCGAGATGAGACAGACTTCGTGTGCCAACGCATAGTGCCTGAGCTTTGTTATCGCGAAGATTAACGCCAAGCAATGTTTTTCAATGGGAGAGTAATTGCTTTCTGCCCCCAGTAGAACTCGACTTAAGTAGTAGAGTGCTCTCTCTTTCCCTTGATCGTTCTCTTGTGCCCATAATGCGCCTAAGGAACCTTCGAGGGCGGTTGTATAAAGAATGAGGGGTTTTCCCTTGACCGGCGCAGCCAACACCGGAGGGTTTTGCAGGTATTGCTTGATCTCGTCTAGTGCACCTTGGCATTTTTGATCCCAAACGAATGGGGTTCCCTTCTTCATCAGGTGACTGTAAGGACGGCACTTTCCGGAGAGGTTGGCTATAAATCGCCGTATGTACGCGAGCTTCCCTTGGAGAGACCGCAGTTGTTTGAGAGTTCTCGGCGGAGGCATTTCCATGATCGCTTTAATCTTTGACGGATCTATTTCAATACCTCGGTGTCGAACGATGAATCCCAAGAATTTGCCTGAGGAGACTCCAAATGCGCATTTGAGGGAATTCATTTTCAAATTATACTGCCGAAGGCATTGAAATACAGTCTCCAGATGCTTTAAATGCTCTTCGTATGACATGCTCTTTACTACGAGGTCATCGATATAGCACTCGACGATTTCATGTATGAGGTCGTCGAAGATCTTTGTCATGGCCCTTTGATAGGTAGCGCCAGCGTTCTTTAGACCAAAGGGCATAACCCTGTAGCAGAATATACCCAAAGGGGTCCGGAAAGCGGTGTGCTTCTGGTCTTCGGGATGTATCTTTATCTGATTGTATCCTGACGAACCGTCCATAAAGGAGAAAACATCGTGAGTGGACGTGTTATCTATCATTAGCTCGGTTACTGGTACTGGGAAATCGTCCTTTGGACAGGCTTTATTGAGATCCCTGAAATCCACGCATATGCGTACCGTCCCATTCTTCTTCATTACCGGGACGATATTGGCGATCCAGTCGGGATATTGGACTTCTTGGATAAATCCAGAATCGATCAGCTTCTTGACTTCGGCGTTGATGCTCATTTCAAGCTCGAGTCGCATCCTTCTTGGCGCCTGCTTGACTGGCTTGATATCTGGGGATATTGCTAATTTATGCACAGCAATCTCCGGATCTAATCCTGGCATCTCGGAGTAGTTCCACGCGAAGCAGTCTTTATACCGTAGAAGCACGTTCTTTAACGCAGCCACCCTTTCTTCAGATAGCAGCTCACTGACAAATGTCGGTCGCGGGTCATCTGCCGATCCCAACTCAATCTTCTTGAGGTTATCTGCAGTAGTATGTATACCATCTTCCAGTTCTTTCGGAGCTGGCAGAAATTCTGAGATCACCTCATCATCGCTGTTCTCAAAGCACCGGGGAAGGTCATCCATGTTCTCGGGCTTTTCTTTTAAAATCGTAATCATATAACAGGTGCGAATCCGCTCCCAGGACTGAGGTGGATCCGGTTCTGCTCTTGTGGCTTCGGGTTCGTGCTTTTGTGGCGGCGTTACCCTCCATCCGTTGGATAAAGCGAATCTGCCCTGTTGGTACTGGTCCTCGACCCAGTTCTTGAAGGTGAAGCAGTCTTCGGTAGGATGTCCTATGGCTCGGTGATAAGAGCAATAGCTCAGATGAGAAGCCTTGTTAGCTTGCTCAGGGTGTCTAGATCCTGGAAGCGCGATCATTTGATGTTTTAAAGCGAGCTTGAGTAACCTCTCCGTCTTGTCTCGGGGGAAGGAGTACGCTCGACTCATCTTCTTCATGAGGGACAAATCCGAGCCGTGCAATACCCGATCACGTAACCCTCTAATCCTGCGTCGTTGTTGTCGGCTCCTCTTTCCGCTTCTTGATTTATTTCCGTCTCTGCGTCGGGCCTTTCGTACAACGGGTTAACAAAGATGAGCATCTTTGTCTTTTGTAGCCTGTTGAAGTAGACGTTGTGTCCTGGCCTTCTCGTAGATGGCCATCTCGCGGTTGTGGTCTTCCCGAGCTTTCTGACCCACTTTCCTGATAGGCTTGTCCATTCGTTCTTCAAACGACGGACTCGGCACTTCAATTGCGGGGTCTAGTTTTGATGAGGGGTTGGCATCTCCTGACAGGGCGTCCTCTTCTTCATCAAAGGTATATATAGCGTAGCTACTGTGGGCCCATTCCCGTTTTCCGGTTCTCGCGTATCCAAGCCCAAGTGTTTCCATTGAGTCCCAGGGACATCCCAAATCCCGTTGTAGAACCGAGCCTGCCGAACAGTCTGTTTTAAGGGTACTCCTTGGCGCTTCAATAGCCTCTTTAATCCATTTGTATAGTATCTGAGCAAACGGATGGGTTGGAGCCTGTCGAGTGTAGCATCCGCGCCATGCCAGATCTCTTTCTCTACTTTCGACTCTGAGGATCGGTAGAATAGGATCACCTTCTCACTCCTTTGCCTGGGAGGGACGTAAAATGTTCGCAGGTCCTGCACATTGTGAGCTTGAAGTGTGTCGAGATCCTTGTAATGTTCTCGCGGTACCATGGTGATCTGCAAACTATGGTCATCGCCAGGGGGTGCTTGTATTGACAGCCGATTGGAGAACACGGCATTAACTTCATCTTCTGAATCACTTCCGAAGACCAACATGGGGGCGGGCGTCCCCAGGTTGTTGCGTTGAGATGGCCCTGCATAAACTATCTCTTCCTCTTCTTCGGTATCGCTCCCGAAAACAGGGATGGTGGCGGCGGTTTTGTTTTCCGGGTTGCGACACCTTTCTGTATCCTCGAAATCTGGCAAAAAGTACTTCGCATCTTCGTATTTGCGGACTTCGTTCACGGAAAATGGGTTCAACTCACCTGTTACGGTATACTCGAAACCATCCTTAAAGTACTTCATACACTGATATTGCGTAGAAGGGATGATGTTGTACTCGTGTAGCCAAGGACGGCCGAGCAAGGCGTTGTAGCAGGTCTTGGCGTCAATGACATGGAATTTGATGTCTGTGACGAGAAGTCCGAAGCGTAATGTTAGTATCACAGATCCGAGAGTCCGTGACGATTGTGAATCGAAACCGGAGATAGTAATTTTGTCACGAGCGAGGTGTTGCACACTCATGCAGATTTCCTTCAACACCCGAACATTAAGGAGATTGACGGAGGATCCATTATCCACCAGGATCTTGCCTATCTTGATATCATGGCAGTATCCAAAGACATATAGGGGACGGTTGTGATCGCATGTCCCGAGAAGGAGGTCTTCGTCACCGAAAGTGATGTCGGCCGTATGCACTTCCTCCAGTTCATCCTTCATCCTTTCAGTGGCGAGGAAGGCTTGGAATTGCTCAGGTTCTTGTAACGCCTTAATTAGTGAGTCCCGCGCTTCTTTTGATAATAGGAGGGCATCGAGAATGCTAAGCTGAGAAGGTAGGTTCCTTAGGTGCGCTAGGATGTTATAGTCCACCTTACCCTTCCTAGGAGGGTCTTTGGCAGCCAGCTCTCTCATGACTTGGTCATCTAAAGTGATATCTTCAGTGACCTTTTCCTTTCCCTTATCTTTTCTATTCGCGGGCCCAAGATTCTTTTCTGGGAGTGTGCGGTTGCGCAGCTGAGTGTTCTCGCAGGTCTCCGATTTCTCCTCTTTCCCTAAAACGGATTCTTTAAAGAGAGGGCCCAGAGCCATTTCTTCATCAGAGTCGCTCCCAAGGGTGAGAACTTGTGACCCTCCGGCGTTAACCATGTAACAGCTGCCAATAGTTCTGTTGTGCCCGTCGGCAGTATTCCTTCGTTCCCGACGAGTCTTGCGTTTCATGCGCTTAAAATGTTGCCGATGAGCAACATATCCTTGCCACCATATCTTAAAGGCGTCGCACTCCTCCGTGGGGTGTGAAATTTTCCGATGATATGCGCAATAATCAGAGTGCCTCTCCACCCCATTGAGCGTGTTTCCTTCCGAGGGTGGTAGCTTCATTCCCATTGACATGGCTTTGGCAAACCTTTTTCTCGTCTTGAATATCTTCTTGTTTGCCTCGGATGCCTTTCGATCTGGCGGGAGTACTTCAACTCTTTCGTTCAGTCGCCTGCATTTGGCTCCTTCCGATGTGGCCATCTCACGCTCCTGATCCGCTTTACTCTTTAGACGAATCTCGTCTAGAAAGGCATTGATCATTTCATTTGTTGGCCACGCACGCTCTGGTTCAGGCTCTGCCTCTAGCTTCTTAGTGCCAGGAGTTTTCCCATCATCGGTAAACGAGTGGGAGATTACGTTACAACTCGCCACATATCCTTCGGATTCATCCGACGAGCTCTCTCCATCATCTTCCTCTTGAAAGATGTGGTTGAGGAACTCTTGCAGCGTGACAGGAGTTCGCGCCTTTTGATTGTACTCTTCCAGTGCGTCGATTTGCTTCTGCAAGTTCGTGCGCTTGTCTCCAGGCTTCACGGGCTTCTTGGATTTCTTCTTCTTTTTCTTCGAAGATTTTAACGGTTGGGCGTGAGTATTTGGGCCCTTATCGCGAGTCTTCGTAGTTGGGCGGGGCTTCAACATCCCTTTGATAATTTGAGGTTCAAGAGGGTCCTTCCATTCGATCGCGGGGCACGCATGAAGGTCTCTCAGCATTCTTTTGGTTTTAGTTGATAGCACGACCTCCCACGGAGCTTCTTCAATGAAGTAGCAGGTTGCCCCCGGTGTATCTGCTTTCTTAGGAGTATGCGGCTGTGGTGGGTTCACCTTCCACTTTTCGGACAGTGCAAACTTCCCCTGGAGGTATTGATCTTCAATCCATCCTTTGAAGACGAAGCAATCCTCAATCGGATGACTTACCGTTTGATGGTAAGGGCAATAGTTAGGGTTATTCACCTCAGTGGGTTGTGGCGGTTGCCTTGGATTTGGTAGGTTTATAAGTCTGTTGCGTACTGCCAGCTCGAATAACCGTTCCGTCTTGTCCCGTGGGAACGAGTAGGGACGCTTCATCTTCTCATTATAATAGCGGCGTCTTTCTTCCAGTTGATCTGCTGGTTTCGGGGCGTTAGGTTGCTGTTGGGCATTCGCGACAAAGGTTGCCCTTCCTTTACCCTTGTCATTCCGAGGTTCCGACTTCGGTGGAGGTGGTCTATGACCCATCTGGTCCATCTGAGCCAACTTGTCGATTAAAGCCTGGAATGTGGTTGGCTTAAAGAACATCATAAACTGGGAGATAGTTGCGTGAGGGTCTAGGGTTCCCACGAACATGCCCACCGCGGGTGCTTCCTCAATGCGTTGTTCGCATCTCGACCACAAATTCCGCCAGCGTATAGCATACTGGACCCAGGTTTCTCCTGGTTTTACCCCGGCGTTAATCAGTGCTGTTATTGGAGTGCGTTCGCTGGCGCTCGCGAATCGCTGAGTGAATAGCAACTCCATTTCAGCGAACGTCTTGATAGAATCGTTCGGGAGTTCCGAATACCATTCGAACGCTGTTTCTGATAAGCTGCCCACGAATTGGCGAAGCAACAGTTTATCATCACCGCCGGTGTTACCACAAAGGGCCCTGAACTGGGCGACATGTTGGTGGGGGTTGCCGGTCCCCTTATACACGTGGAATTTTGGTATTGTATAGCCCGGCGGGTATTTGATTTGGTCGTACCAGCTTGGATACGGCCGGCCCGTTTTTACGACTTGACCAGCTGCCTCAGTCGCATGATGAACCCGGATTTGCTGGGCTATATAGTCGACCAAATCAGCCTTAGAGAATGTCTCCTCTTTGGCCGTTGAGAGGGCCGGTGGTGGATTTGACGTTTCTTCTCGGTCGTCTTCAAGAACAATTGGGGGATCCTCGGCGGGTAGGTCCTGCTGGATCATCATTCCTATCATATCTTGGAAGAGAAGGCCCATACGCTGTATGTCGGCTGCTTGTTCAGCAGCCTCTTTGTCTTTCTTCTCCAGTATCCGGCGAAGGAATTCAGCGTCGGTTTCTTCCTTCTGGAGTGCGTCTGAGGACATTTCTGGGTTTTCTTTTGGCCCGGTAAGTGCGGCCATAGCATTCATCATTTCCTGGAGCTTTTGTTGTTGCTCCTGAGCTTTGGTCACCGACCGTGTGAGCGGTCTATGACCTGTAGACGCACGGCTGTCTTCTTTTCCTAACGCCATGTATACGGTGTGGATCATTATGCCCCCAAACTTAGGGCGTCTGGGCTCAGTGCTTTTAGCTGTCGTTGCAGGCTGGGGGATCTTCTCTGGCTTCCTCCTTTTATGAGCAGTGGAGGTTGAAGGGGCCGTTGAGGTGGGCGTCCAGACAGCTTTTCGTGGTTTAACCTGGTGACCGGCTTCCGGTTAGATTTTCAGCTTCTTGTGCTGGCGGGAGAAGTTTGGATCGATCATCGAGTCTCGGGCCTGCCTCCAAACCTTATAGATTCTGGAAGACAGCGGTTGAGGGGATCGGAGCTGTTCTGACTTTATTTCCGCAACCTTTTTTAATGGGGGAGGAGACCTCTTTAGCTTTGCAGTAGGAGAATTCCTTCGCACCTTATTTAGCATCTCGAAGCTGTTCCCAGTTGGAACAGCGGCATTAACTTCTGCCATTGGGGCTGATGGAGTTAGCCCAGAGGGGGAGTTGCCCCCAGCCTTCCTTACTCGGCGCCAGTGGCGACGTCGAGCGTGTCGAGCGGACGGCGTTGGTTCATCGGTGAGAATGGCTTCGTCTTGCCCCCTGTGTAGGTGGGGGTCGCTGCTGGTGTTAGCCTGTCAAAGACCGATGTCCTTTGGGTAGCAGGAGCGGGAGCTGAAGCCGTCAATCTTGTAAAGACTAACTTTTAGGCCGGAGAAGCCGCCTTGGCGATTTCGGGAGCAGGAGCGGCCACTTTCTTAGAAGCAGCTTTCACTGGGATTGTAGGCCCCATGATGGGTCCACAGGATTTCTGGCCCAATCTAGAGAAGACCGAGGCGCTGATGTTGGGCGACTCGTTGAGAGGAGCCGCGGCAGGGGTAAGACGATCAAAGACCGACTTCTTGAGAGCTTCCTTTGTCAGCACCGGCGCCGCGAAGCTTGTTGGTGGGAGTATAGTCCCAAAGAACAATCCGGTAGTGGCCTGAGTCACCTGGTCCACTGGCATTGTGAATAACGAAGCAGCTTGGGGTCCGTAGGCTATACCTCCTGGCGAGGCAAAGCGTTGGTCGCAATTGCAGTCTGAGCAGTTAGAGGATTTCGCAGAAGTAGAAGCCATCGATCCTTTGCTTTCTGCAATAAGCAAGATGCCAATTCTTAGTATCTTGAAACCCAAAGGCAACCATTAGCGAACCGCGATTGGTTCGCGAATCACGACACACGAAGTGTGGAGTGGAAAGAGGAAAAGGTCCCACCGGGCGTGCCAGAATCTGTTCTCCTTCGAAGGACGGTGCGACATGGACGTCTTGCCTGAAATTCAGGGCAGATGCTAATTGGTGCTATCCGTCCACCTCTCCGAAGATGCCAAGTTGATTTATGGCACCATGTATCGAAGGTTTAAACGGATGCGGCCGATGTAGCAGACTTCGTCAGATTCCCCCTCGTTTGAGGGGTTTTTTTGATTGTGGGGACGCTCTTCCCTGCAGGCGCAAGCCCCTGCAGTTAATTACGCTACCGCATCGCGGTAACAACTTTCTCCTTCTCCAGATGGTCACTTCGTGTCGTGTGTGTTTATTTTATGTTTTGTTGCCCGTGGATTGTTTACGGAGACCGAGTTATGTCGTCGCCCGTAGGGCGTGGACTAGTCCAAATCCGTGTTATCTTAGATTTGGGTTTGGGGGTTTGGTTTGAGGATACGTTAGCCATACTTGAGGCTAAGATCAACTCAAACGTTTGTTAAGGATACGTTAGTCTAACTTGAGACTAAGATCAACTTAACGGGATCGTTTAGATCCGACAAAAGAACATTTGGGTTCTATTGTTCCAGTTTAGGGACATGGTGGTCCATTGAATATATGGCCGTCGGGACCTGTCACCTCTCTGACGACGTTGAAGGATTACAACGACAGATGTCAGAGGGGTTCAGGGATGTACCCTCGAACCAGAGTTAATTGGGGGAGATTCATAGTCCAGTCTGTTTGAAGGTTTAAGGATACGTTAGCCATCTTTGAGGCTAAGATCGACTTAAACGGGACCGTTTAGATCCGACAAAAGAGCATGCGAGGCTCTATTGTTCCAGTTTAGGGACATAGCGGTCCATGGGTAGTTTAAGGACATTGCGGTCCATGGGTAGTTTAAGGACATTGCGGTCCATGGGTAGTTTTAAGACATCTCGGTCAAGGTTAAGGACGTCGTAGTCCATGGGTTTAAGGACCCCACAGTCCATTGTTAGTTTTAAGACATCTCGGTCAAGGTTAAGGACGTCGTAGTCCATGGGTTTAAGGACCCCACAGTCCATTGTTAGTTTTAAGACATTTCGGTCAAGGTTAAGGACGTCGTAGTCCATGGGTTTAAGGACCCCACAGTCCATTGTTAGTTTTAAGACATTTCGGTCAAGGTTAAGGACGTCGTAGTCCATGGGTTTAAGGACTCCACAGTCCATATCAATGTGTGGTCATCGGGACCTGTCACCTCTTTGAAGACATTGAGGAATTACAATGCCAAGTATCAAAGGAGTGAAGAGATGTACCCTGGAAACCGGAGTGGATTAAATAGTCTTTGGCCCAATTTGGGATCAAGACCAATTAATTATGTTATGAGCTCATTAGCCCAGTTAAGTCTGAATTGAGGGCTTATGGCCAGCTTGGGCTAAGTCCAATCATGTCTGGAATATTGGTTTCCTGTTGGTCCATTGAAGGAGAGACTTTGTCTCTGGCCATTTAGCCAATTGGGCCAATGCCTAGTGTTAAACACTACAGACCAATCAATGTTGAACACTGGGAATGAGATTGACAAGTTAGTGTTTAACACCAAAAGATAGTTGGTGTTAAACACCAGCAATAAGGCTTTCAAATTAGTGTTAAACACTAAAACAGATCAGTGTTAAACACTGGCAATAGAGATCTCAAATTAGTGTTAAACATTAAGGTAATCAGTGTTGAACACTGCAAATAAAGTTCTTTGATTAGTGTTGAACACTAAGGCCCAACAGTGTTTTAACACTAGATTCGGGAGTTCCAATTTAGCGTTAGACGCTGAGGCAAGAGGGGTCACGTGGTAGCACGTGAGGGCGCCCTCCCCTCGTTTGTTCTGCTGAAAAGATCACATCTTTTGGAGCATCACGTGCCATCACGTGACGGGTGTTTAAATGAGGTATGTTAAAGCTTCTGCCAAGGGTCACATGGGTCACGTGAGGCACTGCCTCAAAGGGCTTTCTGTAGATCTTTTGGGGGGGTCACGTGGTGACACGTGACCCTTCTTTTCTGTAGTTGTTTAGAAGATCTGTTAATCCCTTTCAGGAATTAAACTCCTCGTAGGGTTGAACCCTGACAATAATTTCAGAGGAATTAAATTCCTAGTTCCTTTTGAAGAGTTGAACTCTGAATTTTCTGTAGGAATTAAATTCCTCATATATATGAAGAACTGAATAGGGTTAAACCCTAATAAAGCTCTAAGGAGTTAAACTCCCGCTCTTTGTTAAAGAATTATTCTGGGGAATGAGATTAAGGGAATTAAATTCCTGTTGTTTTAACAGAACTAAGTTCTTAACTAGGGTTAAACCCTGGTTCTTTTCATTCTGAAGGAATTAAATTCCCATAACACATGGTCAAACCCTAATTTTATTTTAAAGGAATTAAATTCCTATAGTTCTGTGAGAATTAAATTCTCGTGCTTCCATTCCCTCTCTATGCTTTGGATCTGCATGGCAGGATCTCAACCCATTGAGAATTAAATTCTCAACTTCAAGGGGAGATGTGCACTTTACAGATCCTCTATCAAGGAGAGAAGAAATATATCCTTCTGTTTTATATCAGAGTTAAACTCTGTTGGGACTTGAATTATCTTTTCTTTCAAAAATCCTTCCTTTTCTTACCTTGGGTTTTCTTTTGCAGAAGATCCAAATTCCTCAAAGTATCCAGGCTCTCTCCCTTTTCTTCCCTCTGCATATATCTCTTTTCATGTGTGTCCCTTGGCTCCTATTTATAGAAGAAGCAGCCGAGTCAATTATTTTTTGATGAATCTTTCATTGAGAGATTTGATTTGCATCCATCATTCGTTTTGGACCTTTGGATTATTAGGTGAATTTTATTCACCATTGGATTTTAAATCCAGATATTCTCCTTTGTTATTTCAGTTAGATTTAGAGGGGAAATCTTTCCAAATTCGAGATTTTTCCATAGATAGATGATATTTAATCACCTCTAAATCTTTAATTTAATCGGTTGCTTATAATCTTTTTCCTTTGGAAAGATTTAAGTGATCTCTCCTCAGAATTTGATTCTGTTAAAAGATAGGCTTTGAAAATCGGTCACGTGTGGCCACGTGACCCTTGGTCACGTGTGGGCACGTGACCCCCTTGGAACGAGCTTCCTTCTTTCTTTCTGCTCTCTGCTTTCTGTTTTCTTCGTTTTGCAGTCGGTCACGTGTGGCCACGTGACCCTTGGTCACGTGTGGGCATGTGACCCCCTTGAAACGAGCCTTCCTCTTTCTTTTTGCGCTCTGTCTTCTGGTTGTTGCTTAACCGTCACGTGCCATCACATGACCCCTGGTCACGTGTGAGCACGTGACCCTTGTCTGGACTTTTTTTCTTGATTTAGCCGGAAAACAAATCTGCTGCTTTTGATTATCACGTGCCAACACGTGACCCTGGTCACGTGGGAGCACGCGACCTCTTCTGAATCCTTTTCCTTGATTTGATCAGGGAACCGGTTTGCCTTTGAAGCCGCTTTTAATTGTCACGTGCCAACACGTGACCCAGGTCACGTGGGAGCACGTGACACTTTCTGAAGCCCTTTTCTTTGATGCAGTCGGGAAGCTGAATTTGCCTTGCTGATGCTTTTAGATGTCACGTGCCAACACGTGACTGCCGATCACGTGTAAGCACGTGACCCTTTTCTGAAGCCTTTTCCGTAAGCTTTCCTGATTTTAAATCAGGAAATAGGACTCTTGCCCAAAGACCGATGAAGAGAGAGCTCGCATGAGCATTATACTCTATGCTTCGGCAGTAGGATCTATAATGTATGCCATGTTATGTACACGTCCAGATGTAGCTTATGCACTTAGTGTTGTAAGCAGGTATCAATCCAACCCAGGGGAGAATCACTGGATAGCTGTGAAGAACATTCTTAAGTACTTGCGAAGGACTAAAGAATTGTTCTTGGTGTATGGTAATGGAGATCTCCAAATGGAGGCCTTTACCGATTTGAGCTTCCAGAGCGATAAGGATGACAGCAAATCTATCTCAGGGTTTGTATTTACCCTCAATGGAGGGGCGGTAAGTTGGAAGAGTTCCAAACAGGATACCGTTGCAGACTCTACGATGGAGGCTGAGTACATTGCTGCAAATGATGCCGCCAAGAAAGCCGTCTGGATGAGGAAGTTCGTCTCGGAGCTAGGAGTAGTTCCAACCATTATTGATCCAATACCTTTGTATTGTGATAATAATGGGGCTATGGCGTTGGCCAAGGAGCCCAGGTCCCATCAGTGGTCCAGACACATCCTGAGGCGTTTTCATTTGATCCGGGAGATTGTAGATCGTCGCGAGATCGAGATTAGGAGAGTAGACACAAAGAATAACGCCGCAGATCACTCACCAAGGCCCTCCCTCAGCCGCAGCATGAGCGACTTTTTGAGATGTTGGGTATGAGATACGCCAATAACTGGCCTTAGTGCAAATGGGAGATTGTTGGATATATGTATGCCCTAGAGACCATTATATGATAGTGGATATATTTATACATGGATATATATATATATATATATATATATATATATATATATTCAGTATACATTCTTGCTCGACATGATAGTATGCTATCTGGTTCTTCTTTATCTGACATGTTGATTTGATCATGCTTTTATTCATTCACACATGTTGATAAAGCCCTGAGGATATAGACTTGACTACTGTGATTATGATAGAGATCATACTAGTGGGACATCTATAGTTTATAAGCATATCCTGGAATGTCCCTAGTCGTAGGTGTATCGAGACGGGGCATCGATATATCAGAGTAGACTAGCGTATATGATACTAGACCCATATGATGGGCGATGGATGTTCCCACATTCATCGATGTTTGACATCGAGATCGTGTACGGGTGCTCAGTGGTGTCTGGGCACACTGGACGGACTCACCGAGAACTCTTATATGGAATTATATCTATCGTCGGATAGCAGTTCTCAGGTGACACTGGTGCAGCTTAGTCTGTAGACCCGAGATCGTCATAGAGTCTTGTGTGTTCTCCCACTGTACTTTGATTACCACCCTACCACGGCTCTACTGAGTAGTGCAAACAGGTGACCGTTGGGTACAGTCCCGAGACACACGAAGGTGATGAGAGATAAGAGGGGTTTCGTCTCTCCCGGTATTGGGAGTTGATGTTGTGTTGTGCTCGACTGACTATATCAGTAAGTCCCTGGCCAGGGCTGTTGAGATTTGCTGATAAGTGTTATCAGTAGTTTCTCGATCTGTTATAGACCATTCATCGGTACGACTTATTGAGTTATTGGGGTCGACGTTACCATCCCTAGACTCGATATGCAGCATATCTGATGAAGAGACCAGACTGTACGGTAGTGTTGCCGGTTGGCTCGACGGGAGTTGTGACAGATTCGCTTGTTTTCTTCTGATCTCTCAATACCCGGGTGGCCGTTATGTTTAGCTGACCGCTTGCGGCTTGTAGGTATTTGATATGATCATTACCTACTGCCGGCGTATTGACGAGTCTTAGAGTCCCACAATGAAGTTTCCTGGCTCAGGCGAAAAGATGTGGTGTGCATATGAGATATGCGCGGGGATTCGATTAAATACGGATATGTGATACCATATATTAATCGGGGATTTTCTATTGGTCGGATCATATGTGATATGACCGATTTGCAAAATCAAGTGTTGATTTAACAAATGACTTTTAGATTAATTCTTTAATCAAACTCTTTTTCTATTTTTGTATGCATGCATGTATGCACATGATGATGTGCATGGATACATACATACATACATACATACATACATTGTATCATGGTTGTTGATACATGTTTGGTGGCAATGCAAGATTTACATTGTAGAATTATCTATTTATTTATCATTTAGAAAAAGAGAAAGGATAATTCACACAAGCTTTATACTTATCATCTTTGACCATGCTTCAACCACCATTTAACCTTGGGTTAATTATCCTTTTGTCTTTAACCCATTCGATAAAAATCTGGATGATTCTAACCATGGTTGAAGTGAGAAAGGATTAATATATATTATTCTTTTCTCATGTCATTTATTATTCACTCTCATAACTTTTCTTTTGTGAGAAAGCTTAGCCACCATCTTCTTCTTCCTCTCTTGAGAATTTTCTTGAATGAGGTTGAGAAAAAGAAAGAGTTTTGATTATAGAATACAAACCACATCATCATACTACACACATCTAGCCCATTTGTGTAGGGTGTTTGCTTTACTTCATTCACATATCGAGTAAAGCAAGGAGCTTTGGGCAAAGGAGCTTCGGGTGGATCGTCGTGGACCAAGAAGATCTCAAGCGAACCTTTTTCCAACTCTCAAGTAGCCAAGGAGTCTAGCGTAGGAAGCTACAAAGGTTGTACTCTCAAAACCCTAGCTTTTATTACTTGTGATGATGTCTATGTTAAGAAACCCTAAATTTCTAGTGATGATTCTTTGTATGTTCACTTAGCACCTTAAAAATTTGATTTTGAGACATGTGATGCTTCCAAACCCTTCATGAGGTGCTAGGTAAACCTAACACAAACTACCCCACACCCCATGGTCTACATCAAACGCCAACCATAAACTCAAATACCGGTCGGTCTATGACAAGTCTGCGCGAGAACTGGAGACAGGATCTCCATCAAGCATGTCCCGACTGATACCCAAGATAAATGGATAGTGTTTGGTGTCTTACCTGTGATACCCATACAAGTGCTTCCATAATTGTCACATACCAATTATACTCACACTTATACACGTCCCACAGATGTCGACAATGCAATAAATCAATAAGGTCCACTGATTGTGTACAAGTACGTGTCACTTTCACTTATCCGTTCATACTTAAACACTAACGTACTTACCACAATCAAACGCTAAAACCTAACACTGGGTAATGCACATGATCACTAGGTTACCAACGCAATAACATATATGTAATGTGATGAGAATACGATAATTCAAGCATGATTAAGATGTCATAAGTCGGTGTCCTACCACTTGCATAATTTATCATAAATCATACTTGCAAAATTTAGCGAAACAGTGAAGAGGGGGTAAACAATATGTTTTATTATCTATCCAACAAAATTAGTTTCACGTTAATCGGGTTTCAGGATCACTAGATATGGCCATTTCATTTTAAGTGTTCACTACTGGAAATCCGGTTTCAGAATCGGAAGTCCGTTTCGTAACGCATTTTAATCCCAGTTGGGATCAGAATTTAGCGATACTACAGTTGAATGAAATTTAGGGTTTTCAACGCAACAGAAGAATTCTCAATCGCGTCTCTACGTCAGAAGTTATGCACTGTTCAACGCTAGGGTATCAGTTCTGTTTCTGTTTGGGACTGCTAGACATCCTGTTCTTTTAAATTGAAGATTAAATAGTAAACGACGATAAAAGGGTATGAAATCACTTGCGTTAATTATCTAACAGATTCATCTTCCATAAAGTGTAGGGTTCCGCAACATACAAGTTCAGGCAGCGAAAGGGTAAACATTACGAGACAGAAAACAACAACCAGAGCTACTCTGGACTGCAATCCAGAGCCGCTCTCCGAACCAATTCTTGTCATAATTTCAGTACAGAAACAATTAAGAACTTGCATAGGGTTATAGGTCGTCGAGTCGGCTTCTATTTGGGTCCTCGAACGCATCTTTTCAATGTGTACACGATTAATTATGATTTTAACAAGTTTCAGGTGCGGGAAATTCTCAGTTTTTACGGGTGTAATTGGGGGTGATCGTTTAAGTCAGTAACAATCGTATTTTTCAGTCAAATTTCTACACATTGTTCATTGCCACACGGGCCAGCATATACAATCGAGTTCCGTCAATTTAAATGAAGGTTTTCATTTGGATCTTGCATCAAACACTTATGTCTTATAAGTTTCATGAATTATAAACACGGAATTAATGGTATTTTGGTTTGTAACGGAAATAATCTAGCATGTAGCAAGTAGGGTACTTGCCTTGGTCGCTTGATATGGAAGCGACGCCGCTGCAAGGTTTTTCCCGACACACGGGACGACGCGACGCTGAATACGGCGCAAGCGCGATGCGCGGTGACCCGGTACTGGACACGATGGCGACGCGGGCGTGATACGGCAGTGGGCGTGGTCCTAGCTCGATGCATGGCACGACACGATACGGAACTGGACCCGGTGATGATGCGGGCGCGACGCGGTGCTGGGCCTGGTGATGATGTGGGCGCGACGCGGTGTCCGGTCCGGAGGTGAGCACGACACGACACAGGCGTGGCACGGCAACTGGGCACGGGGCGCAACACGCGAGTGGGTCTGCGGTGGCACGGTGCAGGGGCACGGCACGACACATGCGCGACACGGGACTCGACTTGGCTCGGGCTCGAGTTCTTCGACAGCGATGGCTTGGCTGCAGTCGGCCGGCGTGCAGTGGGGCAGTGGGGGCTGGGTGAGTGAGCAGGAGAGAAGTGAAAGAGGTAGAAAGAGAGAGATAAGGAGAGAGAAATAGGGGGCTCGGTGGTTGGAGGAGTGATGGCAGTGGTGCTCAGGTCGACGAGGCGGTGGCGGTGAGGTTGAGGATGCAGTGGGGGTATGCAGGCGTGGGGGCTTGGTTGGTGGGTGCAAGGGAGCTTGGGGTTCTCACGGGGAAATGAGGGAGGAGTGGGGAGAAGAGAGAGATGGAGGAGAGAAAGAGAGGGATCAAGAGAGATGGAGACGGGGTCGGGGGAAGGGAGGTAGCGCGCGCGTGCGGTCGTGGGCGCGAGAGTGCCGGGGAGTGGGGGCGACGTGGGTACGCGTGGAGGAAGAAGGAAAAAGGAGCGGTAGTTTAGTGGAGTGGGGAAAAGAATGGTAACAGGTCGGGTAGGGTTGCCTGGGAGTTGGGCCGGGCTGCTGGGCTGGGCCGGCTTGGGGGATTTATTTATTTTTCAAAGGGAAAAAATAGAGTGGGCCGAGGTGTATGGGCTGGGGAAATTTAATTAATTTGCTGTTGGGCTGGGGTTTTGCTGGGCTGGTGTTTGGAGGAGGGAAAATAATTCATTTATTAAAGGAAGAAAATGAAGTGGGCCTGGGAGAAATAGAGCTAGGGCTGAGGAATTGTTTAAGATTTGGATTTTGGGCTAAGGTTTTAAAATAGGGAAATTATATATTATTTTGTCTTGGGCTTGGAGTTAAATAAGAATGGGGAAAGAATTTTGGGGAAAAATAAATAGGAAGTTGGGCCGAGTTTTAGGGTAAAATAAAATGGAGAAATAAAAAGGGTTTAGATAAATTAGGGCTGGGTTAAAACAAAATAATTCTAAATATAAATGATTAAATTTTTGTAAGTAGTCTTTTATAAAAATTTACAGATATTGGTGCGCAAGAGAACTGGGTATTACAGCATCTGATGGGCAGGAGAATGCCCGTTGAGGATGCGCCGAGCAGGAAGGAACTTGGCGGCCTCGCGACGAGGGCTTCAGACCATCAGCATCTGATGGGCAGGAGGATGCCCGCTGGGGATGCACCGAGCAGGGAGGAACTCGGCGGCCTCGCGATGAGGGTTTCAGACCATCAGCGTCTGATGGGCAGGAGGATGCCCGCTGGGGATGCGCCGAGCAGGAAGGAACTCGGCGGCCTCACGGTGAGGGCTTGAGATCCACAACATCTGATGGGCAGGAGGATGCCCGCTAGGGATGCACCGAGCAGGAAGGAACTCGGCGGCCTCGTGATGAGGGCTTCAGACCATCAGCGTCTGATGGGCAGGAGGATGCCCGCTGGGGATGCGCCGAGCAGGAAGGAACTCGGCGGCCTCGCAGTGAGGGCTTGAGACCATCAGCGTCTGATGGGCAGGAGGATGCCCACTAGGGATGTGCCGAGCAGGAAGGAACTCGGCGGCCTCGCGGTGAGGGCTTGAGACCATCAGCGTCTGATGGGCAGGAGGATGCCCGCTGGGGATGCGCCGAGCAGGAAGGAACTCGGCGGCCTCGCGATGAGGGCTTCAGACCATCAGCGTCTGATGGGCAGGAGGATGCCCGCTGGGGATGCGCCGAGCAGGAAGGAACTCGGCGGCCTCGCGATGAGGGCTTCAGACCATCAGCGTCTGATGGGCAGGAGGATGCCCGCTGGGGATGCGCCGAGCAGGAAGGAACTCGGCGGCCTCACGGTGAGGGCTTGATCCCTGGCATTATGGGGTAGGAAGCCAACAGCCAGGGATAGTCGAGCAGGGTAGCTGCTCGGTGCCTCCCGGCGAGGGCTTTGATCCTTGACGTTGGAGGGGCCGTGAGAAGCCTGCGAAGGGTGACTGAGCAGGGTAGCTGCTCGGCGCCTCCTGGCGAGGGCTTTGATCCTTGACGCTGGAGGGGCCGTAAGAGGCCTGCGAAGGATGGCCGAGCAGCACTGGAGGGGCCGTTTGAGGCCTGCGAAGGGTGGCCGAGCAGGGTAGCTGCTCGGTGCCTCTTGGCGAGGGCTTTGATCCTTGACGCTGGAGGGGCCGTGAGAGGCCTGCGAAGGATGGCTGAGCAGGATAGCTGCTCGGCGCCTCCTGGCGAGGGCTTTGATCCTTGACACTGGAGGGGCCGTGAGAGGCCTGCGAAGGATGGCCGAGCAGGGTAGCTGCTCGGCGCCTCCTGGCGAGGGCTTTGATCCTTGACGCTAGAGGGGCCGTGAAAGGCCTGCGAAGGATGGCCGAGCAGGGTAGCTGCTCGGCGTCTCCTGGCAAGGGCTTTCATCCTTGACGCTGGAGGGGCCGTTAGAGGCCTGCGAAGGATGGCCGAGCAGCATTGGAGGGGCCGTTGGAGGCCTGCGAAGGGTGGCCGAGCAGGGTAGCTGCTCGGTGCCTCTTGGCGAGGGCTTTCTGATCCCTGGCGTTGCAGTAGGGATGCCACCCTCCAGGGATATCCGAGCGAGGGATCCTCGGGCTCGACTGCCTCTGGGAGGACTTTCTGATCCCTGGCGTTCCGGTAGGGAAGATACCCGCCAGGGATAGCCGAGCGAGGGATCCTCGGGTTCGACTGCCTCTGGGAGGGCTTTCTGATCCTTCAGGACGGGGACCGAGCAGGGTTACTGCCCAGTGTCTCTTGGCGAGGACTTTGATCCTTAACTGTTGTGGTAGGAAGCTACCATCCGGGGATAGCCGAGCAAGGACTCGACTGCCTCTGGAAGGACTTTGGTTCTTGGCGCGGGAAGAGCTATAGGGTTGTAAGAAGCCTACCAAGGACCCTTGGTCGGGCAGGGTTATTGCCCGGTGCCTCTTGGCGAGGGCTTTTGTCCTGAAGGATAGCCGAGCGAGGGATCCTCGGGCTCGACTGCCTCTGGGAGGGCTTTCTGATCCCTGGCATTGCGGTAGGAAAGTTACCCGCCAGGGATAGCCGAGAGAGGGATCCTCGGGCTCGACTGCCTCTGGGAGGGCTTTCCGATCCCTGGCGTTGAGGTAGGGAAGCTACCCGTCAGGGATAGCCGAGCGAGGGATCCTCAGGCTCGACTGCCTCTAGGAAGACTTTCTGATCCCTGGCGTTGCGGTAGGGAAGCTACCCGCTAGGGATAGCCGAGCGAGGGATCCTTGGGCTCGACTGCCTCTGGGAGGACTTTCTGATCCCTGGCGTTGCGGTAGGGAAGCTACCCGCCAGGGATAGCCGAGCAGGGTAGCTGCTGGGCTGCCTTTTAATGAGGGCCTAGATCCTTGGGCGAGGTGGCCCTCGAGCCGCCGTGGTGAGCCCCTTCTGTGTGACCCCGTCAAGGGAGGGGGTGTCGGTCGCGAGGAGGCTCGAGGCGAGGCGCCCTGGAGGAGGATCTTTGTAAATCCCCGTCCCCATCTATAACATTTTTCTATTTTCCTGGTTCCCCGATGTTTCCCTTTTCCTCGTGATTTTGTGAAAAGTTGGTTGCCTAAGTTTTTGGTAATTAATTTTCCTAAACCTTGACAAATAAAATTAAGCCCAAACCAACTTCAATAAACATATATTTAAACTTTTTTTATTCCTCAGCCAACCTCTACTTCTCCCCGGCCCAATTCCTTTTCCTCCTTTTAAAATGAATTAATTTTCCCCCGGCACAGCCCAAGCTTCCGAGCCTAAACACCCTCACGCGCCCGGTAACCCGACCCGACCCGACTCTCCTTCTTCCCCCTCGTTCTAAAATTTTTTCCCGCTCCTTTCTCGTTGCAACCCACGCCGACCCACGTCTCTGCGCTCGTCGCCCACGACCCGACGTCCCCACTCATCGACTGCGCGCGTACCCACTCTCTCTTCTCTCCCTCATCACTCTCGATCCCTCGTTCTCACTCCTCTCCTCTCTCCCAACTCCCAGCCTCGTTCACCCAAACCCCCTGTCTCGCCGCCGCCGCCGCGACGACCACCTCTGTCACCTCTCCATTTCTCCTCGCTCCTCTCTCTAAAACTCTGAACCCTATACTGCCTTACCCCTCAACCGAGCACCTCCTCACTCAAGCTCGAACTCCCCTGCACACCCACCTCAGACACCACCTGCACCCCGATGCCAACGAGTCCCCACCACCTCGTCGACCCTCTACATCCTCATCATCACCAGTACCATCAAACCCGAGCCCCCACTAACTCACTCCCTCTTTTCAAACCCACTGCCATCATCCAAACCCTCGCTGTGCCCATCGCCGGAGCGACCACCGCCGACCACCGCCGACCCTAGCGCACTCACAGGAACTTCCCAGCACCACACTCCGCTTCGAGTGATCGCGAGCCATCCCCGGGCAACTCCGACGACGAACCCGAAACGCGAGCCGAGGCCGTGAATCCAAACCGTGCCGTTCGTCGCGCGTTCGTGCTGTTGTCGCTGCCGTGCGTCGCTAAAGCGTCTCTAGGCAAGTACCCTACTTGCTACATGCTAGTTATTACTGCTACATTTCTAAAACCCGTTATTTCCGTGTTTAAAACTCGTGAAAACTTAAATGACATAAGTGTTTGATGCAAGACCCGAATGAAAACATTCCATTAAACTGACGGAACTTGATTACATATGTTGGCCCGTGCGGCAATAAACATTGTGGTGAAATTTGACTGAAAAATTTGATCGTTACTGACTTAAACTATCACCCCCAATTACACCCGTTAAAACTGAATATCTTCCACGTTCGAAACTTGTTAAAATCATAATTAATTGTGTACACATTGAAATAATGCGTTCAAGGGCTCAAATCGAAGCCAACTCGACGACCTAGAACCATATATAAGTTTTTAATTATTTATGTACTGAAAATCATACGAGAAATGGTTTGGAGAGCGACTCTGGACTGCAGTCCAGAGCAGCTCTGGTTGTTGTTTTCTGTCTCGTAATGCTCACTACCTTGCTGCCTGAACTTGTATGTTGCGTAACCCTACACTTTATTGAAGATGAAACTGTTAGCTAAATAACACAAGTGATTTAACCCCTTTTTATTGTCGTTTACTATTTAAACTGCAATTTAAAAGAACAGGACATCTAGCAGTCCCAAACAGAAACTGAACTGATACCCTAGTGTTGAACAGTGCATAACTTCTGACGTAGAGGCGTGATTGAGAATTCGTCTGGTGAGTTGGAAACCTTATTGAAAACCATAAATTTTATTCAACTGTAGAGTCGCTAAATTCTGATCCCAACTAGATGAAAATTGTGCCGCGAAACGGACGTTCACTTCAGAAACTGAACTTCCTGCAGCGAGCACTTAAATTGAAACGGCTGTAACTTGAATACCAGAAATCCGATCGTACTGAAAAAAATTTTGCTGAACTTCCGACAAAGTTTACTTGTTACCGTATTTGTATCATTTAGCTAAATTTAGAACATATGATTTACTGAAATTTTTATAAGCTCATGAACAACTGTAGCGTCGCTAAATTCTGATCCCAACTGGATGAAAATTATGCCGCGAAACGAACGTTCAGTTCAGAAACTGAATTTCCTGCAGCGAGCACTTAAATTGAAATGGCTGTAACTTGAATACCAGAAATCCGATTGTACTGAAACAAATTTTGTTGAACTGCCGACAGAGTTTACTTGTTACCGTATTTGTATCGTTTCGCTAAATTCTGAACGTATGATTTACTGCAATTTTTATAAGCTCATGAGGTGCATACTAGTTCATACTACACATGAATTGTTAACTGCATAAATGTACATACCTTACCCAATTGCCATATACCTAGTGATAGTGCGCATTATTATTCGGTGTACAATGCATTATCGTGCATAAATGGTATTGGTTTAGGAGTGCCAAGTACGTCAATGAAAAAGCGAATGATTCGTGACAGTGAATAATACAGTGAACAGTGATAAAACCGTGTTATTGGTGCATACTTGTACACGACTAAACCATACCAATAGTGTAAACCGGGGAAAAGGGGAAACCGAAGTGGAAAGAGCATCGTATTTAGCGAGGATCGTGTTTTAGAGGATGATCATTCGAACAGCGACTCTTATATATATTAGGTAGGATTTAGCGATCCGGCTGATAGGGTTATGTCCCGGGCGTGTAGACCGTTGTTTCGGGTATGTACGAGACTCCCGTTAAACATGATCCTCCTTTCCACAACTCGATTTCAAACATGACTTAGAGACTGATAGGGACACGGATCATATTTTGCATCATTTAGTGACATAGTGATTATCCGCATTTTACTTTCACTGTTATTACCTTATTTTGCCTGTTTCATGTCATTATTATAATATTGCTATTGCGTCACCCTGACGACCTGAGTATGCATGCTCAGACCTCGAGGAAGAACCAGCGCAGGAGTCGGATTTACCTTTCGAGCTAGCGGAGATTTAGTCTGGAGTACCTTTTTTCTTTTTCTGCTTTCCCTAAAGAGATCTTGTATTCGAACTCGGTTAGTAGTTCTTTCTTGTTTATTTGTAAATTGTGAACAATGAAAATTTGATGTAATAATTTAGTGATGTATTTCTTTTACTTCTGTGCTTTGTTTACTGATTACCATGTAATGCTAGAAGCCGAAGTGTGACTACGGCGGGATTATTCCTTGACCGTATGAGCATGGCTGGCCTAGTCATCCCTCGTTTTCCGTATTTTGGGAAGCAGGGCGTGATATGGTTTTGTTGGTATCAGAGCCATGTTTAGTAGTAAGGGATAACATTAACTACACTGTATTACATTATTTTCGCTTCACTATTCCTGATTTTCATCCTTTTATCTAATTATATCCTTTTGAATATCTTCCAGCGACATGACGTCCCCGAACAACCACTCCTCGGACTCAAGTTCTCAGGATCGCACGGAGAGAATACTTAGTGCACTGACCTCTCTCGCAGAAGCTCAGGAGAGGAAGACGGACCTACTCACCTAGGGACTCAGGGCTATTATCGCTGCAGGGGGACCCTCCGCACTCATTACCGCCCCCGAGGGCACTGCCCCACCAGCTTTTTCTACTAGGGTTGACACTGTATCAGATTTCTGGAGGTTGCATCTTGCTGCATTTACAGGGCTAGCTGAGCCACTCGAGGCCGAGCAATGGCTGGTGAATATGGAGAACTTACTGACGGCCGCCAGGGTACCAGAGGAAGATAAAGTGAACGTGATAAAGATCCAGTTAGAAGATGAAGCCCGTACATGGTGGTCAGTGGAAGAAAGCAGACTAGACAAGCCAATCGAATGGAGTAAATTCAAGGAGTGCTTCCTGGACAACAATTTCCCTTCCACCGCCAAGGCAAAGATGGAAGAAAGATTCATCCTACTGAAGCAAAATGGCCGTCCCGTGGACGTTTACGTGGCAGAGTTCAACCGTCTGAGCCGATTTGCTCCATACATGGTTGCTTCAGAGGCCACCAGGGCCAGACGCTTCTTGCAGGGACTTGATTTCGAGCTGCAGCAGTTGATCGCGTCACTCGAGTTGCAGGCTTTTGCACAGGTACTCAACGCGGCGCGAATTCAGGAAGCCCCCAGTTGTTCCAGCAAGCACCCATGCACCGACTCGAGGAGTTATACCAGTTCACAGGCCAGGAATGACTCAGATGAAATGCCCATTCGTGCCCCAACATTGCCCCCAGAGCAAGAACGCACTTTGCGGCTACTGCAACAGAGATGGGCACACCCAGAAGGACTGTTGCCACGCCAAGGGACAGTGTCTGATTTACGGATCCAGTCAGCACAGAATTAGTGGTTGCCCCGAGCGAGCAGAGATATAGGGAGGTTCTGGACCGCAGCAGCAGAGACCACAGGAACAGAGACGACCCTATACAGGTCGCGGTCAGGGACGGGCTTTCACCTTGACCGCCGAGCAGGCAGAGGTTTCAGGCGAAGTTGCCACAGGTATTCTACTCGTACATTCCTTGCCAGCTAGAGTGCTATTTGATTCTGGAGCATCGCACTGTTTCATATCTGAGCATTTCGTTGATATACACTCCATACCACATGAATCATTAACTAAGAGTTGGGAAATACATACGGGTAATGGCGTGATAGTATTTAGTCGAGAATGTAGATCATGTCTGGTTGTAGTGTGTGGCAGGGAATTCTATGCGAATTTCCTTTTAATCGGGACAGGCAGCTATGACGCAATTCTCGGGATGGATTGGATGAGTACCTTCCATGCAGTTATTGATTGTCGAGCAAGGAATGTGATCTTCCGCATTCCCAATCACCCGGAGTTTATTTTCGAAGGCGGGAGCGAATCTTTAGAGCCAGCCAAGAGCTGACAGCTATGGAGATTGATGAGAGCCCAGCCCCAGAGATTGTTCGGGATTTTCTGGACGTGTTCCCTGAAGATTTACCAGGTCTACCACCTCCACGCGTCTTGGAATTCTCCATTGATTTGACTCCAGGTACAACACCAGTTTCCAAGGCCCCGTACAGAATGGCACCGGTTGAGTTGACAGAATTGAAGAAGCAAATTGAAGAGCTCCTGGAGAATGGATTTATTCGGCCAAGCATTTCACCGTGGGGTGCACCAGTTCTGTTAGTGAAGAAGAAGGATGGATCGCTGCGGATGTGTATAGATTATCGGGAGCTGAACAAAGTCACAATAAAGAACAAGTACCCAATTCCGCGTATCGACGACTTATTCAATCAGTTAAGTGGGGCCAAGGTATTTTCGAAGTTGGATCTCCATTCTGGCTATCATCATATCAGAGTAGCAGCCGAGGATATTTGCAATACGGCTTTCAGGACCCGATACGAACATTATGAGTTCCTTGTGATGTCGTTCGGTGTTACCAATGCTCCAGCAATATTCATGGACTTGATGAACAGGGAGTTTGCAAAGTACTTGGACACGTTTGTCGTGGTATTTATCGACGATATACTTGTTTACTCGAAGACCCGGGAGGAGCATGTTGACCATTTGCGCACGGTTCTACAAATTCTTCGGGAAGAGAAGCTGTATGCGAAATTGAGCAAGTGTGAATTCTGGCTCGACAAGGTTCAATTCTTGGGACACATCGTTTCGGGCGAAAGCATCTCGGTGGACCTGGAAAAGATACAATCTGTCAGAGATTGGCCAACGCCGAAGTCAGTGGCCGATATCAGAAGCTTTCTGGGACTAGCAGGTTATTATCGGGGGTTCGTCCAAGATTTTTCAAGAATCGCTGAACCGTTGACGAGGCTGACGCGGAAGGATGTACCGTTTGCGTGGATATAGGAGTGTGCACGGGCATTTGACACTTTGAAGCAGAAATTAACTACGGCGCCCATTCTTACAGTACCAGATGATTCCGGTGGTTTGGTGATACACAGTGATGCCTCAGGGAAGGGATTAGGCTGTGTTCTAATGCAGCACGGTCGGGTGGTTGCTTACGCCTCTCGACAACTGAGAAATCACGAGAAGAACTATCCTACGCATGACTTGGAGTTAGCTGCAGTGGTTTTTGCGTTGAAAATTTTGAGGCACTATCTTTTGGGCGAGATGGTGGAGGTGTAGACGGATCATAAAAGTCTGAAGTATATCTTCATTCAGAAGGAGCTAAATTTGAGGCAGCGCCGATGGTTAGAACTGATGGCGGATTACGACTTGGACCTTCAGTATCACCCGGGGAAAGTAAATGTTTTACCAGATGCTCTAAGTCGCAAGCCAGCAGTCCTGATGTTGATCAGTCAGAGAAGCATCATTGAGGACTTTCAGAGACTCGAGCTTGAAGTCGTTACACCGAGTGCACTCAGTCAATTTTGGCAACTACAGGTACAGTCTTCCCTTATGGATCGCATCAAGGCTGCACAAGCGGATGATCCTCGATTGCAAAAGTTCAGAGCGCAAGTAGAAGCCGGGCTGAGAACAGACTTAATCATACATGAAGACGGCTCTCTGAGATTCGATAGCAGACTCTGCGTACCAAAAGAAGATATTCGAGAAGAGGTACCGGATGAGGCACATAACTCATCTTATTCTGTGCATCCGGGAGGTACAAAGATGTATCGAGATCTAAAGAAGCATTTTTGGTGGAACAAGATGAAGCGAGAAATTGCGCGGTTCATATCCAGATGCTTGGTATGCCAGCAGGTGAAGGCGGAACATTAGAGGGCAGCAGGACTGTTACAACCGCTTCCGATACCAGAATGGAAGTGGGAGCACATTACTATGGATTTCGTGACGGCCTTACCACGGAGCCCTAGGGGCAACAATGTCATTTGGGTTATCGTCGACCGCCTCACGAAAGCTGCACACTTCTTACCATTCCGAGTGGGACAGTCGACGGAATCACTTGCGGAGAGATATATGCAGGAGATAGTGCGAATTCACGGTGTTCCGGTCAGCATTGTGTCAGATCGAGACACCAGATTTGTTTCGTACTTCTGGAGGAGCTTTCAAGAGAGTTTGGGTACCCGCCTCAAGTTCTGCACAGATTATCACCCGCAGACGGACGGACAATTCGAGCGTACGATCCAGACGCTCGAGGATATGTTGAGAGCTTGCATGTTGGATTTTCAGAGTTCCTGGGAAGATCATCTACATCTGGTCGAGTTTTCTTATAACAACAGTTACCAGGGTAGCATCCAGATGGCTCCTTTCAAAGCACTTTACGGGCGGAAGTGTCGATCCCCAGTCTGTTGGGATGATGTAAGAGAGCGAAGATTACTGGGCCCCGAGCTCATTGTTCAGACAGTCGACAAGGTCCAAATGATCAGGCAGCGCATTAAGACGGCTCAGGATCGATAGAAAAGTTGGGCAGATACCAGCAGAAGGGCACTAGAATTTGAAGTCGGAGATCACGTGTTCCTGAAGATTTCCCCTACCCGTGGAGTTATCAGGTTCGGAGGTCGGGGAAAGCTCAGTCCCCGCTTCATCGGACCTTTTGAGGTGCTAGAGCGAGTAGGAGAGGTGGCCTATTGACTTGCCTTGCCTCCATCGCTAGCTGGTGTGCACAATACCTTCTACGTGTCTCAGTTGCGGCGTTATATTCGAGATGAGAGCTATGTTCTGGACTATTCAGAGTTAGCTTTGGGTACCGACCTATCTTACGAGGAGCAGCCCACCACCATTCTCGACCGCAGAGAGAAAGTGCTGAAGAATAAGGTCATTCCGTTAGTCCGAGTGTCTTGGGGCAGTCGTTCCCCAGGAGAATCTACCTGGGAGCGGGAGAAAGATACCCGTACACGTTTTCCACATCTCTTTGTTTAGTACTTTTGTTTATCCTTGTTAAATTTCGAGGACGAAATTTTTGTAAGGGGAGTATGATGTAAATCCCCGTCCCCATCTATAACAATTTTCTATTTTCCTGGTTCCCCGATGTTTCCCTTTTCCTTGTGAAAAGTTGGTTGCCTAAGTTTTTGGTAATTAATTTTCCCAAACCTTGATAAATAAAATTAAGCTCAAACCAACTTCAATAAACATATATTTAAACTTTTTTTATTCCTCAGCCAAGCTCTACTTCTCCTCGGCCCAATTCCTTTTCCTCCTTTTGAAATGAATTAATTTTTGTTGGAGATAGTGCCCTCAGAGTCAATTATAGGATCACAGGCACGTGATTGCAATGATTGAGGGATAACCTATACCGGTAAAACAGTCTTACTCAAGATGATAGTATGTTATCTGGTTTATCTTTATCATCGTGTACTTCTTTAGGTGACATTACTGATCACTATTGCACGTTGATAGAGCCCTTAGGATTCTTGCTTGACTACCAGCAGTATGATGGCGATCATATACGTGAGAGCTGGGGTCTATAAGCACATCCTTAAAAGGTCCCTGGTCGTGGGAGTTTTTGAGACAGGGCATCGATACTCCAGAGTAGACTAGTGTATACAGTCGAGACCCCGACGAGGGGCGGTGGCCGGTCTCACAAGCCACTGGTGTCAATTGGTTCACCTAAGATGTATACAGGTGCTCATTGGGTTATGAGTACACCGGACAGGACTCGCCGGGAACATGCTAGTTGGTATTATACCTGACGTTAGATAGTAGTTCCCTGGTGACATGTGTACATGTTAGATCATCGACCTGAAATCGTCATTTGTCTCGTGTGAGTTCCCACTGTGCTTTGATTACTACCCTACCACGGCTCAAAGGAGTCGTGCAAACAGGTTTTCATTGGGTACAGTCCCGAGCCATATGGAGGCAGTGAGCGGATCTGCAGGGGTTCGTCTCTCCCGGTATTGGGGGTGAGGTCGCGCAGTGTCTAGGAGAGCCATTACACGAAGTCATTGGCCAAGGCAGGAGATTTACTGGTAGGTATTCCAGTAGTATCTCAGGGTGTTCTGGGCTACACTCCGACATGACTTGTACCGCTTTTAGGGGTCTGACTTTTACCAACCCCCTAGGCCCGCCATGCGATGCTCATAGACGAACGGACCGGACTGTACGGATATTGTCACTGACAGGCTCAGTAGGGTGTCAGGATGAGTTCGCTCATCGACGTTCCTTTTGGTCAATACCTGGTAGCCCGTTACGTATAGCTAATACCTCTGACGTGCTAGTGGCTAAATCCACAGCCAAACTATTGACGAGTCTTTAGAGTTCCCCACAGACAGTTTCTCAAGTTTCGGGCGAAAAGATGTAGAGGCCGTATTGACATATGGCAGGGTTCGATCATATACGTGCGGTATTGCACGAATCATGATCGGACGGACAATACTAGCGGGCTTTGGTTTAAGCTGGATCCTAGTATTGTACAGTGTAGATTTTGTCTCATTGCATTTGTATTCGGGCGGAATACAGATGCGGGTATGTATATACGGTCGCGGGGTTTTCCTGTAATTTATTACGGGATCGCTTTTTTGAACTTGCCAGTTTGCATTCCGTTTCAGCCAGTTTTCCTTTCTTACTTTCTTTGGCTGAAAATTGATGGAGGGGCTTATTTGCAAATGTGCAAATTAGCATTGTGGAGGGTTTTTTTTGTGACATGAGGGTTCTTGATTATTCAAGCATCTTTTGATGATTTTCTTGTTCTCATCATGGTTTTCATTAATGGTGATGGGATTTGATTAGAAAATGAAAGGATTTTGTTGTGACAAAATTTCCTAATTATCAACACCTTTTCTTATGCCTACCCATGCCTTTTGTTGTACTCACCTCCCTTGTATTTTCACACACTCATTTGGCCGGCTACACAACAGAGAAGGGGAGAGGGCAATTTCATTTGGTGTGGGAAATATGTTGATTTCATTTAGCTTGCTACAAAAATACATTGCTCATCTCCAAAAGTTCATCTCATCCTCACATCTAAACATGGCAACTTCATACCTCCTTGAGACAAATGATTCTACACTTAGCCTACAGCATTCTTGGACACGTCGGCTTGCCAATTTCGTGTTCGAGTTGCCTCGGTCCAGAGGTGGGAGCCCGTAAAAAGACTCGGCGATGTGGTGCCCTTTCCAACGAGGAGATGAAGAACGGAGATTCCGCGAGGAGATCGGGATGGAGGCCGAAGACAGAAGGACACGGATCGCTCGGTATAACATTCTACCCATTCTCTTGTTTGCTAGCATTAGGTTAATGGTTACGATCCGGATTTTTAGTACGCGGTAGCGCCGGTTTACAAGTTTTGAAAAAGTTTCGTTTCCTCATTTTGGCCTCGGAATGACGGCCGGGGCGCTGCCGTGCACTTACATTGGTATCAGAGCCAGGCCATTAACCTAGTCTAGCTTGCTCTAACGTGTTTACAAGTTCGATCGAACGGATTTTCCAAAAACCCTATTTTCAAGTCCAGGTTTCTGTTGAATTTTTGCTGTGCTCAAAAAATTATTTGTTGCATTACAAAAATACGTGCAGGGTTTTATAAGAATTCTGTGAAAATTTGATCGGCTGAAATCACTGTAGCATGGCGGATCAGCGGCCAAAATCACGTTTTGGCCGCGGATCCGCCGCCGTACTGTAGCCACAGTGCACCAAATTTCTTTAGTAGGTCTTTGTGTTGGAATTAGGGGTTTTGGTATATTCTGTTTGGGCCCAGATTTATTTTGTGTACTGAGTATTGTACTTGGGGCTCACTTCGGGAAATTTTGTCGATCGAAAATTTTAAACATGTTAGTTCACAGTATTTACATTATATCTGCGACCGTGAATATCACTTGATCGGTAAATCATGTCTAACTGCTATAGCCCTTTTAAACGGATTTGTGAACGTGACATTCACGTTGATGTTCTGTGTTGTTGCGGATTTGTCGTGGTGGATAGCCTGGTTGCAATGGTAGTACAGTTTGGTTGTATATGTACATTTGATATTGTGGGGCGAGCGTCCGACATATGGATTGTCGTTACTGCCTGTTTTTATATTATTCTTTTGGGGCACGACCGGGATGAGGTCGATGTATCCGTTGTATATTTTACTTTCTGTACTAGGATTATCCCACGGAGGGGTGTACGGGTAGCCGGGTTCTAGAGGGCAACCGGCCCGCATCTCATGGCTTTGAGACGGAGGGGGCTTTACTCTAGAATTGGAGGGCTATTCGCCGCACTCGTAGGGGGTATAGGTTGACCCAAGGAGGGGTGCTCAAGTTACCGGATTCCTTGAAGTGCTGGGTGGTCCATTCACGTTGCTGAAGGGGGCTGCCTCGCTTCAGGTTTTGGCGGGTAACTTGCCGCGCCCGTAGGGGTCTAGGATTTCATTACACAGGCTATCCACAAGACCAGAGGAACGTCGGGTTTCAGTAGCGGCTTTATAAAACCCGGGGATCCCAGATATCTGTATTGTTCTGTGATACTTATTACATTTCTGTGATGTTGCATTTTATCACGCCTTGAGCGAATATTATATATTGATATATATACTAGTAGATGTTGTATATGTTTTGCATCCGCGCTAGTCCAGTCCCCGCTCTGTCGTTAGTTAAGTAACCTAACGGGTGATGACGGGACCCAGTGGCGAATATGGATGGCATATACGTACATCATTATTTTCGTTCTTTATTGGTGTGATCAATTGATGGGACTGCATTGATTCGGATTAATGCAAGCTAAACAAACCTATTCTGATGTTGTTGGAACAATTTTTCAAAAAGCTGTTATTGTAAGGACGTTCTCTTTTGTTTTGCACAGTGGTATTCGGTTATGAATATCCAGCACCTCGGTCGACGAGGCAAAGGCCGAGATCCCTTCACCGGGAGTGACCTCTTGGACAAAAGTTTGCGTCAGGGCAATAACTTCACTATAGTCGATTACTTTTGCTTTGCATCGTGGTATTCAGTTGGAATATCCTGCACCTCATTCTATGGGGAAAGAGCCGAGATCCCTTCACCGGGAGTGACCTCTTTAGCAAAGGTTTTCGTCACTGTATTTTTATAAAAAGCTATCCAGTTCCTTCAACGATATCAAATTCATTACGTTAAAGGTTTTTCGCCAAAAACCATTCGTAGCCCTCCGTCATTTCAGACGGGTAGCACTTAGTATTCATGCTATGTTTGTTGGCCTTAGTCAAGGCATAGTGTATGGTAGCTATTTGTTACTTTTCTGCAGTATAGATAGATGCGTTGGTTTGGGACAGTCGTACAGCCTTGTTGGCCCTAGTCAAGGGCTTGTACGGGTGGGTTCAAATTAACCTGGAAAATGACGGGTAGAACTTGACATGTGACTTATGATTTGTTGGCCTTAGTCAAGGTCATAAGAGCATGGGGTAAAAATCACATCGGGAGTTTCTAAAGAAACTGAAACTTGCCAGATATGCGTATACCTTCTGGAGTGTGATAACGTGAGTGGATTCCATCACCTTATCATGCGATGATAGTTAGATCCCGATTACCACTGATGAGTTAGTTTACTCCTCGGGTGATCCCGACTAATTCTTCTTTCAGGTTTGGAGAAGAATTTGACGTTACAATGGGAGGTTTCCTAATTAGATAAATTGATAACTATTCTGATCTAGGTTAGAGTGCTTGCTGAGTGTTTTTTTTCTCTCTCTCTTTGGCAGCGACCATGACCCGACCCTTGACTATGACTCAGTGACCAAAATTAACCGAACCTTCTTAAACACTGGCTTTTGGATTGTCAGAATTGCATACCTCATTACCACTCCTACTTTTACCCTTTTCTCCAGAACACCCCGTATTACTACGAACGTCCACTTCCATTGGATAAAACCATCGTATGGTTATATACGAACTCGAAGAAACTTGTTCCAGATTCGAGGATGGTTTCCGGTTCTGAAGAAAACGAATAGGACTATTCAGTTGTCTTTTCCTTTTACCTTCTCTCAGGTTGCGAATGCTCCTTGGATTAGGAGATAGTACACCCGTTACGCTTATTGGACGGTCTTATTCCAAACCTTAGGCTGGTGCCGAACGGTAGGGAATGAAGAAAACCAATTAGCCTAACGATGGTGTACAGAAGGTAATAAGTTAAGACAAATAAAGGGATTAATAAGAGAGCAAAGTAAATTGCGACTGCTATTCACGACCAAACCAAGTATTTCTTCGCCAATCCTATATCACCTTTGTATTTCTCCAGAACACTCCGTATCACTACGAAGATCCACAGTTTATTGGATACTCCATCGTATGGTTATATACGAACTCGAAGGGACTTGTTCCAGTTCGGGGATGGATTCTGGTTCAGGAGAAATAGGAATAAGGTTTATTCGGTTGTCTTTTATCTTCACCTTCTCTCGCATTGCGAGTGCTCCTAGGATTAGGACAGTACACCTGTTACGCTTATTGGATAGTCTTCTTCCAAACCATAGGCTGGTGCCGAACGGTAGGGAAGGAAGAAAACCATTTAGCCTAACAAAGGTGTACAGAAGGTAACGACTAAAGACATATAAAGGGATTTGGAGAGGTGGCAAAGAAATATACGGTTACAGTTGTGAATCTGATAATGGAAGAGGCATTACTAGGAATACCCGGATACCCCTTCGAAACATTTACATGTTTCAGTTTCACTGTGTATTGTTAAAAGAAAACTGATTTCCCAATTAGACACTTGCTCCAAGGTATGTATTTACCAGGTATGATTCTCACATCTGTATGGTTTTACAGATGATGAGTGGGAGTAAGTTATTGGGAATTGGGTGATGTTCAGTTGATAAAACTGCACATTTGTATTACATTTTTCCTACCATTTTCATATTAAAAAAGGACTTTATTATAATATATTATACATATGAGGATTTATGTGTAAAAACACCATTTTCCATGTGTTAACATATTTTAATTAGTATTTGGTAGGAAAATGTATGCAAATAAATCTATTGACCAAATTCTAGTAGAAATAAGCCTACTAAATATTATTTGAGATTATTGTGCAGAATTTTCCAAGTTATTATGCAGAATTTATCAAACAAATCAAGTTGTTGAAGAAATCTTGCCAAATTAAGAAGCAAAACTTGGAGACCAGGTCTGGAAGCAACCGAGAAAAGATTTTCAGATTCTGAAGGTGCCTAAGATTGCCACATGTCATGAGATGAAAGCCTAAAAAATTCAGTCGAGAGATCTCAACCATTAAGCGCGGATCCGCGGCCAAACCTACCCTTGGGCCGCGGTTCCGCCGCAAGTTTAGGGAGTTAGAGCGCAATATTTTTTGTCATAAATCATTGCTAAATTTTAGCAAGTTTTCAACAATAAGATTCTGGTTTTGCACTATAAAAGGGCACCGAGAGCCTATTGGAAAAGCTATCAAGACGAAGAGATCACGAAGCCCCAGACGCTCACGCATCCAGGCTGATCATCGACTGTTCGACTACCTCCTTAGGAAAGATCGAGAAGCAACTAGTTTGTAATCATTTTCTACGGATTAAAGTGTAGTTTGTTCAAGTCGATTAATAAAGGTAGTTGTTTTATTTAATTCTTTTGCATTTTACATTATGTTTTCCCTCTCTTTATTTTCATCTTCTTCTCCCAACATGCGCGAGTAATTCTCCGCTTGTTAGGGTTCGTAGGATTAAGGTAGGCTAATGAACGATGAAAATAATTAAACCCTTTTTTAAGTCCTATAAAGTTTAGGAACTTTATCAAAAGAATCATTAACATCCTAATGGGGCGCGCTAGCAATTCTTTGCTAGTTCCGACCGCGATTAGAGATTAGATTAATGATTGTTTTGGTAAAGGCTAGATATGAACGGAGTTCCGTGTCGAGATAAGGGTTAAGAGTGGGATTCCTTTTCCCTCCAGAAACCCTAATCTACACGCATCACCGTCGTTCTAGTTCTAAATCTATTAATGGATAAAAAGGGTAACTTTTAATTAATCGTCCATGACTACTAAATTCTAATGAACCCTACAAGCCCTTTTATTATATTAACTATATTCCTAAAATAATCTAGATCTATAAATTTGCACTCTTGCTTAAAGTAGATCTAGAAACTTTTCACAAAATTCTTTATTCCTCCTCTCTTTCTCAACACATCTAAAGTAAGAATAAAAGGTTCAACGTTTCCCTGAGGACGACCCGTACTCATCTCGGTCTAGCTACGTGCGACACCGTTATTGATTGCGGTTAAACTACAAAAAAACACTTTTTCGTACCAATCAAATGGCGCCGTTGCCGGGGAGACGTGCGTAATTTTTTATTCTTGCTATTTGTGTTGAATTCTTAGACGATTCATATCATTATTAAAACAAAACTGCAAATTGCATAGTTAACGATTTGTGTGTGAATTTTTCGAGGGAATCTGGAGTCACGGACTTGAGGAAACAGGAGATCTAGGGTTCACACTTCTCTGGTAAGATTCTAACTCCCTTCTCTCTCCTCTAAAATCCAATAAAATCTATTTTCTGCAGGATTCTTTGCAAAATATCACCGCTCAAAAATCTTTTTGCAAAGTTTTGTTTTTCGGTTTGTTTTTGCATATTTTAATACGGATCTTTAAGGGGCAAGGACCAAATCAAGATTAGGTGGGGATTTCATCACCCTTCCTAAGCCCCACAAATCACAAACCAAGCATATAGATCAACCCTTCATTAATTTAAAAAATATCTAGACCAGACTCTAAGGACTGTCGCGCTCAATAAGGACAGAGGAAGGTCGTAGGTAATCTATCGTTTATCCGCATTATTTTTGTAGTGCCTAGGCAAGTTTGTCGAAGGCTAGTGGTTTTTAATTAGGCCCACAACGTGGTTCCTTTCCACTTACCTGGCACTTACCTGGCTACAAGGGTAGTACGGAGGCGGTAGGGGATTTATCCTGCGGCTTGTCTTTTGGAAGTCTAGGAGCGGTCTAGAGACTGGATCTAGGTAACCATAGTTCTAGGGTTGTGCATTTTTGTGATTTGTCTAAATTCGTACTTTTTTTAAAACAAACCAATTACTTTCTCTCCTTTTTACCCCTTCCCCCTTCTTCTCTTTTTATAATGGGTGACCTAAACAGAAGAACACTTACCGAGCTTTGCTGTCCACAACCAGATATCTCTTGTTTTCGAAATCCCTTCGGTATACCGTCCGGCTCTTCCATGTCCTTAAGAGATCATATAGAACAAGCAGGAAGAAACAGTTGGCCACCTCAGTCTAGATCTTATCAACCGTATCATAATCCTACACCTGTTTCAGTTCATACCCAGAGTAAGGAAGCCCCCAGACGAATGTCCATTGCTGAGCACATAGCTAGGTCTAGAGGCCAAAGTTTCAACCCGGACCAATATCAACCATCACCACCACTGTCCGGAGAAGAGTTTGATATGCGGTTTGTATATAGCCAACCAACCAACCCATATCAATATTCTTCTTATCATAATATTGATCCTACTCCTACCCAAGTTCAGCAACCATTCTGTTCCTATCAATCCAATCCGACTTTTCCACCTACTCTAGAGAGTTCTTCTAATCAGTCATTTGGGAGTTTTAACTATCCACAGGAATTTCAATCTTATACTGAAACCCCTTATCAACCCAAGACTAGTCTGGAGCAGACATTAGAAAAATTTATGGAACTGACGAATCAAATTATATTGGATTTGCGTAGTAAGACAGAACTGTACACCCTTCCTAATCAAACCTCCCCATTCCAAACTGAAATCCACAACTCCAGTTTCATAGATTCATCAAGTACAATGTCTGATAAGTTTTGTGACTTTGTAGTGTTTGATTTACCCAACTGTGAAGGGTCCCTTTCAAGTGAAACCATACCCAACCCTTGTGATCTCTACACCTCCACTCTTGAACCAAAACTGATTGAAAACCATGCTTTTGATGAGGAGTTTGAGAATTTTAACCTTCACTTGAATGAGGTAATTGACATTGGGGATATATTGATTGATGACCCGAAATTTTGGATGATTTTGTCCCACCAATTCATCAAATCCTTTCACTTCCTTGTGGTCATCATCTTGAGCCTTTAATTATTCCCGAACCCCAAATATGTCTTGAAGTTGATGATAAAGGTATACCCGAAGATCAGATCGAAATACAGCCTCCATCTTCCACATCTGGTTCAGCAACTCTCGACACACCAATTTGTTTACCCATTTCACCTTCTACTTTCTCCGGTTCTTCTTCTGTTCCTATAGTTTCAGTGAGTTTTGATGAATCACAATCCGTTAATTCAAGTTCAATAATACCAGAAATTCAACTTGATTTGGATATTTTTGAAAATGAGGTAGATGAGTTTTTCGAATCCTCTACCTCAATAATTTTTGAATCAAGTAGGATAAATTCTGGCACAAAACTCTTTGACAGCAAAATGTTCAATCATACCATTGACAAAAGTTTTGAAGAACTTTTTGCTGACGAACTTGAATTTTTAAACAATACGGATTTTGTGATTGATCAATCTCCACTTATAGAGGTTGAACCGTCACCATTCCTTCTTCCTAATCATTCACATTCATCCTCATTCTTTCCTTTCTCTAATTTCAAACCCTTTCCAGACCACCTCTTATCCCTTCCCCATTTTTTCTTGACTCGATACAACGCATTCTTCCACCAACCTATATGATATACTGATAAAATCTTTGAATGGTTGGTGTTAACTTTTGGTCTTTGTAAAGCTTTATTTTGATCAAAAGACTCATCCCCTCTTAAAATGCTTCGTATTGTCTAACTCATGTTTGAGGGGGGTATATTTTTGGCTCTTGAACATAACTTTTGTCCTCAAATTTGTGAGCCAAAAATAAGTTTGGGGGAGCATTTTCACTTTCATATATTCTTGCCCCCATTAATAATTTCCTCCCAAGTCTACAGGTTTTTGAGCTTAACAGATGACATCAGTGAGGACACTGCTGTAAACAGGTTTGGGGGAGGTTTGTGCTTATTTACACATCAATTTGCATCATATTTTGCATAAGCACAACATTTTCAAAAATTTAAAAAAAAAATTTCTTTTATAACAAAAGAGTAGAAAGTGAAAAATTACATCCAAAAGATAGGAATAGTTTAAGAAAACCAAGAAAATTAGAAGTTTTCTTAAACGAGCTAGTAATAAGTAGTTATGAGCTGTTATCCCAAGGGTTAGTAAGATGAAGGAAGTCACTAATCTGAGGATAAAAATAAGTCTGAAAAATAGTTTCTATTCTGGAAGCCGAACATTTGAATGTTGATACCCTACTATATGCACTTACACACGTCTTGAAACTCGGGATAGTAGAGGATACCTTAAAATGCTCTTGTCTAAAAGCCAAAGTATGAAGGAAGTGAAAAAAATGAAAAAAATATAAAAATGGTGAAAAGAAAAAAATGAACACTGGTTTTGTATCGCCAAGGCAGCAATAAAAAAATATAGCGAGGGTTCCTCTTCACCTAGTGCCCTAAGGCCAACTGGTCTGGGAGTCACTGCTAAGCCTTAGGTGGTGCAAGACGAGGAAAATATTATCACCTAATCAGCAAGCACAGGAGTAATCGGTTGGTTAGTACCTCAAGAAGTATTAACGGTCGCATGAAAATGTGTGAGCGGATCTTAATATTCATCAAATTAAAAAGTACTAAGGTAGATGGACAAGAGTATGATAGCTTGAATTGAATTCTCCGAGTGAAGGGATGTCCATTTCACACACGTGGGGTTATATGATCAATGTTTGGATGAAAGGTGGGAATGAAGAATAAAGACGATGTTTTATTGAGGGATGATATGATTTCTAACATTTTTTCATGACTATTAAGATAGGGCTCATGACAACTGAAAAGCTAGTATAGTTGGAAACTCTTCTTTTCAAGACCTTTCTTTTATGGTTCTTATCTTTATATGTAAATTTCACCATCTTTCTTTTGTTATTGGATTTTGTGGGTGTAATCCGCTGAAAACCCTCAGGAGACAACACTCCTCCTACTAGGGACACCTAGAGGTTTAACGGCTTGTTGCACGTGCTCAGTGCAATCGTGTCTGCCTAAGAAAGTGTGCTTAGTTTTCTCCTTTCCTTTTCTTCTCTTGAATAAACTAGTTTGCTCGGGACGATCAAAGATAAGTTTGGGGGTATTTGTTCAGTTGATAAAACTGCACATTTGTATTACATTTTTCCTACCATTTTCATATTAAAAAAGGACTTTATTATAATATATTATACATATGAGGGTTTATGTGTAAAAACACCATTTTCCATGTGTTAACATATTTTAATTAGTATTTGGTAGGAAAATGTATGCAAATAAATCTATTGACCAAATCCTAGTAGAAATAAGCCTACTAAATATTATTTGAGATTATTATGCAGAATTTTCCAAGTTGTTATGCAGAATTTATCAAACAAATCAAGTTGTTGAAGAAATCTTGCCAAATTAAGAAGCAAAACTTGGAGACCAAGTCTGGAAGCAACCGAGAAAAGATTTTCAGATTCTGAAGGTGCCTAGGATTGCCACATGTCATGAGATGAAAGCCCAAAAAATTCAGTCGAGAGATCTCAACCATTAAGCGCGGATCCGTGGCCAAACCTACCCTTGGGCCGCGGATCCGCCGCAAGTTTAGGGAGTTAGAGTGCAATATTTTTTGTCATAAATCATTGCTAAATTTTAGCAAGTTTTCAACAATAAGATTCTGGCTTTGCACTATAAAAGGGCACCGAGAGCCTCTTGGAAAAGCTATCAAGCCGAAGAGATCACGAAGCCCCAGACGCTCACGCATCCAGGCTGATCATCGACTGTTCGACTACCTCCTTAGGAAAGATCGAGAAGCAACTAGTTTGTAATCATTTTCTACGGATTAAAGTGTAGTTTGTTCAAGTCGATTAATAAAGGTAGTTGTTTTATTTAATTTTTTTGCATTTTACATTATGTTTTTCCTCTCTTTCTTTTCATCTTCTTCTCCCAACATGCGCGAGTAATTCTCCGTTTGTTAGGGTTCGTAGGATTAGGGTAGGCTAATGAACGATGAAAATAATTAAACCCTTTTTTAAGTCCTATAAAGTTTAGGAACTTTATCAAAAGAATCATTAACATCCTAATCGGGCGCGCTAGCAATTCTTTGCTAGTTCCGACCGCGATTAGAGATTAGATTAATGATTGTTTTGGTAAAAGCTAGATATGAACGGAGTTCCGTGTCGAGATAAGGGTTAAGAGTGGATTCCTTTTCCCTCCAGAAACCTTAATCTACACGCATCGCCGTCGTTCTAGTTCTAAATCTATTAATGGATAAAAATGGTAACTTTTAATTAATCGTCCATGACTACTAAATTCTAATGAACCCTACAAGCCCTTTTATTATATTAACTATATTCCTAAAATAATCTAGATCTATAAATTTGCACTCTTGCTTAAAGTAGATCTAGAAACTTTTCACAAAATTCTTTATTCCTCCTCTCTTTCTCAACACATCTAAAGTAAGAATAAAAGGTTCAACGTTTTTCTGAGGACGAACCGTACTCATCTCGGTCTAGCTACGTGCGACACCGTTATTGATTGCGGTTAAACTAAAAAAAACACTTTTTCGTACCAATCAGGTGATCATCCTCATTATATCGGAATTCGTTGTAATTGGTGATATTTGAGGAAATCGCCTGGGTTGTTTGCCGGACGACAAATATTTGGTTTTGAATATCCGTTGTAATGCACCAATTTCAAATTGATATATTTGTACGTCTATTTTTTATAGAGTGAGATATAACTTTTTGAAATTATTTCGATGACATTTATCTATATCAGTTGATGGTTAGGTAAGGAGCATTAAACAGCGGTGTAATTCTTCTTAACCATAAGTACAGTTTTCAACCTACGACACACAAGGGAATGAGTTATTAGACTCAAGAGACTTATACAGAGTATTGTATGTTGTCCAGTGTCCATTAGGACAGAAGGGTTGGTCCTCGTACTATATTCTGTTTACTTGTGACTTCTCTAGTTCTTAGACATGTGTTTCGTAGAAATACAAAGTCCAAGTTTTGAGAAGTTATAGGTATATGAATAAAGTAGAGAACCGGGTGTTGCAAGTATCGGTATTCTTCAAGGTGATCGAAGATGTAGATACTTGTGTATGGTATTCAGTTGACAGTAATGATTATGAGAACTTGCTTCTCTTTCAGGTTTCTCATATCTGGATGCTTTCCTAAGTTGAGTAACGCTGATCGGCCTCCTTCCATTTAGTTGACATGCACTGGAGACAGTTGCATGATTTGAATCTAGTTCCAATTAAATCAGTGCCTCTATTTCTGTATTGGATATAGAACAGTTCATATCTTGACGATGTTAACGTACGGGGAGTTGTCCAACTTATGCTTAAAACCAGACTCTGGATAACTCAAGGCACGTTTCTGTAATGACTTTTTGTGGGTTGACCCGGGCTATGACGAGGGTTGATTTTCTACCATCTAGAAGATCAATAGTGATATTGTTCTTGACTCGCCACAGTTTTAATAAAAATGGATTTTTTCATAAAACAGTAGAGGGAGTATGGTAGAACTGGAAGTGATTCCAGAACCGCAAACGATTACTGAAAATTTGATAAGAACCTAAAGATTCAATCTGATTTGACATTCCATTGGCCACTCCGCAGATATGGTGGGTAACCTCAGGCACCCGAGAGGTACTCCGGTAGCCTCAAGGACGGTGACAGGGAGGTTCTTGTTTACCCAGACTTGCCATTGCTGTTGTTCCAGACTATCAGACCCGGCAGGAGGATGAGTATAGCGTCGTTTTAAACTAGGTTTAGATGTGTACGTCTATATGACTCTGCCAGAGGGTTGTCGTAATCAGTGGGAGCAGCGGAAGCATAGTGGACAAGTAGCGTATGTCTATTTATGGACTAAAGCAGATATAACGGAGATAGATCATCTATTTTTGATGTGACAGTCATATGTTTGACTTCATCAGAATAAGAGATGGATCTGTTAAGAAGGTAGTAGGGTGTGATGTCCTGGTATTTGGATGACATACATTGAGTAGAAAGTGAAATTCCTATACTATGATCGGTTATACTTTGGTTGTCACACAGTGGTTTCTCCACAAAGGACATAGATTTCATATCAGACATTCTGGTTACTGGATCTATGGTTTTAGATCTAGATTTGGGTAGTTTCCCAATTTGGGTACTTAGACAGTATTCTAAAGGTGTTTTAGAATGGACGACTCTTGGCACGGTAGTATACCTGCAGGTAATGGGGTCACCATCTCTAAAGGTGTCTTACAGACTAAAGGGGAGAGGGATGTGCATGATTGGCAGATCACTTGCTTAGGCAATTGAGTCAATCATGAGATGTCAAGTACCATACCAGATGTTGTTTTTGCAGTAGATGCAATAAGTTGATATTGATCCAATCCTGGAGAAACATTAGGAAGCAGTTTTAGAACATAAGTGGATGTTCTAGGAATATGATAACAACAGCCTCTTTTAGGAGACGGTTATCATTTCAGGCTTCCAAGGTGACCTGGATGACAGGGTGGCTGTCAGAGTTATAGTTTTCCCTCTGACGAGGGGAAGTATTTTGGACAGGCGGTCCAGGCGGATACTGAGGGAGGCATGGCGCAAGATACTGATTAAGTTCAGTTGACGATACAGTCTAAGAAGTTTGGATTTGGAGTTCATTTATGAACTAGGTCCCATCAGATATCCAGAAATATTCTAAGACAGGTATTTCTCATTTCGGGAGATAGGTTTCTCCGCGAACTTGAGATAAAGAGAGACATAGAAAGAAACATCAGAGCGGATCCACTCACTGAGGCTATTCCTCGAACGCAATAGTTTCGCAAACGAGCTTTGTGAGACTGATTAGTAGAGGAGTTGGGTGTTCGGTATCACACGGGCTGTGAGTATACGACATCGCAATAATTAACCTTGAGTGCAAGTGGGAGATTGTTGGAGATAGTGCCCTCAGAGTCAATTATTGGATCACAGGCACGTGATTGCAATGATTGAGGGAGAACCTATACCGGTAAGACAGTCTTACTCAAGATGATAGTATGCTATCTGGTTTATCTTTATCATCGTGTACTGCTTTAGGTGACATTACTGATCACTATTGCACGTTGATAGAGCCCTTAGAATTCTTGTTTGACTACCAGCAGTATGATGGCGATCATATACGTGAGAGCCGGGGTCTATAAGCACATCCTTAAAAAGGTCCCTGGTCGTGGGAGTTTTCGAGACAGGGCATCGATACTCCAGAGTAGACTAGTGTATACAGTCGAGACCCCGACGAGGGGCGGTGGCCGGTCTCACAAGCCACTGGTGTCAATTGGTTCACCTAAGATGTATACAGGTGCTCATTGGGTTATGAGTACACCGGATAGGACTCGCCGGGAACATGCTAGTTGGTATTATACCCGACGTCAGATAGTAGTTCCCTGGTGACATGTGTACAGGTTAGTTCATCGACCTGAGATCGTCATTTGTCTCGTGTGAGTTCCCACTGTGCTTTGATTACTACCCTACCACGGATCAAAGGAGTCGTGCAAACAGGTTTTAATTGGGTACAGTCCCGAGCCACATGGAGGCAGTGAGCGGATCTGCAGGGGTTCGTCTCTTCCGGTATTGGGGGTGAGGTCGCGCAGTGTCTAGGAGAGCCATTACATGAAGTCCTTGGCCAAGGCAGGAGATTTACTGGTAGGTATTCCAGTAGTATCTCAGGGTGTTCTGGGCTACACTCCGACACGACTTATACCGCTTTTGGGGGTTTGACTTTTACCAACCCCCCAGGCCCGCCATGCGATGCTCATAGACGAACGGACCGGACTGTACAGATATTGTCACTGACAGGCTCAGTAGGGTGTCACGATGAGTTCGCTCATCGACGTCCCTTTTGGTCAATACCCGGTAGCCCGTTACGTATGGCTAATAACTCTGACGTGCTAGTGGTTAAATCCACAGCCAAACTATTGACGAGTCTTTAGAGTTCCCCACAGACAGTTTCTCAAGTTTCGGGCGAAACGCTGTAGAGGCCGTATTGACATATGGCAGGGTTCGATCATATACGTGCGGTATTGTACGAATCATGATCGGACGGACAATACTAGCGGGCTTTGATTTAAGACGGATCCTAGTATTGTACAGTGTAGATTTTGTCTCATTGCATTTGTATTCGGTCGGAATACAACTGCGGGTATGTATATACGGTCGCGGGATTTTCCTGTAATTTATTACGGGATCGGTTTTTTGAACTTTCCAGTTTGCATTCCGTTTCAGCCAGTTTTCCTTTCTTCCTTTCTTTGGCTAAAAATTGATGGAGGGTTGCAAATGTGCAAAATAGCATTATGGACGTTTTTTTTGTGACATGAGGGTTCTTGATTATTCTAGCATCTTTTGATGATTTTCTTATTCTCATCATGGTTTGCATTAATGGTGATGGGATTTGATTAGGAAATGAAAGGATTTTGCTGTGACAAAATTTCCTAATTATCAACACCTTTTCTTATGCCTACCCATGCCTTTTGTTGTACTCACCTCCCTTGTATTTTCATACACTCATTTGGCCGGCCACACAACAGAGAAGGGGAGAGGGCAATTTCATTTGGTGTGGGAAATATGTTGATTTCATTTGGCTTGCTACAAAAATACATTGCTCATCTCCAAAAGTTCATCTCATCCTCACATCTAAACATGGCAACTTCATACCCCCCTGAGACAAATGATTCTACACTTAGCCTACAGCATTCTTGGACACGTCGGCTTGCCAACTTTGTGTCCGAGTTGCCTCGGTCCAGAGGTGGGAGCCCGTAAAAAGACTCGGCGATGTGGTGCCCTTTCCGACGAGGAGATGAAGAACGGAGATTCTGCAAGAAGATCGGGATGGAGGCCGAAGACCGAAGGACACAGATCGCTTGGTATAGCATTCTACCCATTCTCTTGTTTGCTAGCATTAGGTTAATGGTTACGATCCGGATTTTTAGTACGCGGTAGCGCCGGTTTACAAGTTTTGAAAAGTTTCGTTTCCGCATTTTGGCCTCGGAATGACGGCCGGGACGCTGCCGTGCACTTACAATTTTCCCCCGGCCCAGCCCAAGCTTCCGAGCCCAAACACCCTCACGCGCCCGCTAACCCGACCCGACCCGACTTTCCTTCTTCCCCCTCGTTCTAAAATTTTTTCCCGCTCCTTTCTCGTTGCAACCCACGCCGACCCACGTCTCTGCGCTCGTCGCCCACGACCCGACGTCCCTACTCCTCGACTGCCCGCGCGCCCACTCTCTCCTCTCTCCCTCCGCACTCTCGATCTCTCGTTCTCACTCCTCTCCTCTCTCCCAACTCCCAGCCTCGTTCACCCAAACCCCCTGTCTCGCCGCCGCCGCCGCGACGACGACGACGACCATCTCTGTCACCTCTCTATTTCTCCTCGCTCCTCTCTCCAAAACTCCGAACCCTACACTGCTTCACCCCCCTCGACCGAGCACCCTCTCACTCGAGCTCGAACTCCCCTGCACACCCACCTCGGACACCACCTGCACCCCGACGCCGACGAGTCCCCACCACCTCGTCAACCCTCTACATCCTCATCATCACCAGTACCATCAAACCCGAGCCCCTACTAACTCACTCCTTCTCTCTAAACCCACCGCCATCATCCAAACCCTCGCTGTGCCCATCGCCGGAGTGACCACCGGCGACCCCAGCGCACTCACAGGAACTTCCCGGCACCACACTCCGCTTCCAGTGATCGCGAGCCATCCCCGGGCAACTCCGACGACGAACCTGAAATGCGAGCCGATGCCGTGAATCCAAACCGTGCCGTTCGTCGCGCGTTCGTGCCGTTGCCGCTGTCGTGCGTCGCCAAAGCGTCTCCAGGCAAGTACCCTACTTGGTACATGATAGTTATTACTGCTACATTTCTAAAACCCATTATTTCCGTGTTTAAAACTCGTGAAAACTTAAATGACATAAGTGTTTGATGCAAGACCCGAATGAAAAACTTCCATTAAACTGACAGAACTTGATTACATATGCTGGCCCGTGCAGTAATAAACATTGTGGTGAAATTTGACTGGAAAATTCGATCGTTACTGACTTAAACGATCACCCCCAATTACACCCGTTAAAACTGAATATCTTCGGCGTTCGAAACTTTTTAAAATCATAATTAATTGTGTACACATTGAAATGATGCGTTCGAGGGCTCAAATCGAAGCCGACTCGACGACCTGGAACCATATATAATTTTTTAATTGTTTATGTACTGAAAATCTGACAAGAACTGGTTTGGAGAGCGGCTCTGGACTGCAGTCCAGAGCATCTCTGGTTGTTGTTTTCTGTCTCGTAATGCTCACTATCTTGCTGCCTGAACTTGTATATTGCGGAACCCTACACTTTATTGAATATGAAACTGTTAGCTAGATAACGCAAGTGATTTCACCCCTTTTTATCGTCGTTTACTATTTAAACTGCAATTTAAAAGAACATGACGTCTAGTAGTCCCAAACAGAAACTGAACTGATACCCTAGTGTTGAACAGTGCATAACTTCTGACATAGAGGCGTGATTGAGAATCCATATGATGCGTTGGAAACCCTATTAAAAATCCTAAATTTCATTCAACTGTAGCGTCGCTAAATTATAATCCCAACTGGATGAAAATTGTGCCGCGAAATGGACATTCAGTTCAGAAACTGAATTTCCTGCAGCGAGAACTTAAATTGAAACGGCTGTAACTTGAATACCAGAAATCCGATTGTACTAAAACAAATTTTTATGAACTGCCGACAGAGTGTACTTGTTACCGTATTTGTATCGTTTCGCTAAATTCCGAAAGTATGATTTACTGCAATTTTTATAAGCTCATGAGGTGCATACTAGTTCATATTACAGATGAATTGTTAACTGCTTAAATGTACATACTTCACCCAATTGCCATATGCCTAGTGATAGTGCGCGTTATTTTTCAGTGTACAATGCATTATCGTGCGTGAATGGTATTGGTTTAGGAGTGCCAAGTACGCCAATGAAAATGTGAATGATTCGTGACAGCGAATAATACAGTGAACAATGATAAAACCGTGTTATTGGTGCATACTTGTATACGACTAAACCATACCAATAGTGTAAACCTGGGGAAAAAGGGGAAATCGAAGTGGAAAGAGTATCGTATTTAGCGAGAACCGTGTTTTATAGGATGATCATTCGAACAGCGACTCTTATATATATTAGGTAGGATCTAGCGATCCGGCTGATAGGGTTATGTCCCGGGCGTGTGGGCCGTTGTCTCGGCTATGTACGAGACTCCCATTAAACATGATCCTCCTTTCCACAGCTCGATTTTAAACATGACTTAGAGACTGATAGGGTCACAGATCATACTTTGGATCATTTAGTGACATAGTGATTATCTACATTTTACTTTCACTGTTATTACCTTATTTTGCCCGTTTCATGTCATTATTATAATATTGCTATTGCGTCGCTCTGACGACCTAAGTATGCATGCTCAGATCTCGAGGAAGAACCAGCACAGGAGTCGGATTTACCCTTCAAGCTAACGGAGATTTAGTCTGGAGTACCTTTTTCTTTTTCTGCTTTCCCTAAAGAGATCTTGTATTTCGGTTAGTAGTTCTTTCTTGTTTATTTGTAAATTGTGAACAATGAAAATTTGATGTAATAATTTAGTGATGTATTTCCTTTACTTCTGTGCTTTGTTTACTGATTACCATGTAATGCTAAAAGCCGAAGTGTGAGTACGACGGTATTATTACTTGACCGTAGGAGCATGGCTGGCCTAGTCATCCGTCATTTTTCGTATTTGGAGAAGCGGGGCGTGACAATCTTGGTGTGGAGTTGTGGGGCGCCCAGCGGGCCTCAGAGAGTATCGGCCCGTGAGACCTATGGCCATGGGACGCATCCTGCCGGTGTCAGCCGCGCCGATGTGGGCAGAGTCTCCTGGAGGCGGAGGAGCTGTGATCTGGGGCCCTAGCCCGGCCACTTGGATGCTGACGAGCGCCAACTGATGGACTGTAGTAGGTCTATTCGGCCGGTGAGGGCGTTGATGACGGTCGCCGGAGGAGGTTCATCCGTGCCTCCGGTGAGGAGGGGGCGGCGACTGGTATTCGGATCTTCAGGGTGATCGCTTGCCATGTGGATGGAGATCGGAATGCCAACTTTGTTTTTTGTGGAGTTTCGTTCCCACAGACGGCGCCAACTGATGGAGGTCCTTTTCGGGTCTCCGCTAGATGTTGTCTTCCGTTGATCTTCTGGTGGACTTGGTTGATTATCTTCCTTCGCGTGCGGGTCTCAATGGGTTTTTGGAGGAAGAGATGATGTGAGGGAGTTATTGCCGAGTACCTGCAAAGAAGCCCTGGGATGGTTTGGTACCACCGAGGACCCTCCGACGCTCAAGTTAGTGATGAGATCCGAGCAAAGTAACGGCGTAAAAGTGTAAAGAATGGCCTACTTGACCCCTCTGTGACGGGGGTTTATATAGTGGTGATGGCACGTAGCAGCAGGCGCGAGAATCTCGCCGGCAGTTACGCTCCCGACGTCACGCCCGCGTAGAGAGCGGATCGCCCATTAATGGGGATCGCGGAGGCGTTGAACGTGGGATGTTGCTGGCGGAGAATCCACGCAAGGCGAGATTCGGGGAACGGTGGTTACACCTGTGAGCGGTGGAGCTGGTCGGAGGGGCCGGGGAAGATGGTATCGGCGGGGGAGCTCGGGAACGAGCGGGAGGGCCGAGGCATCTTGGTCCTGTGGTAGCTCGGAGACGGGCCGGAAGGGCCGAGGAGGCCGAGGCCATCTTGGTCCTGTGGTAGCTCGGAGATGGGCCGGAAAGGCCGAGGAGGCTCGAGCCAGTCTTGCTCGGAATAGAGCAAAGGGACACTTGACCTGGCTGCTGAAGTGCTGGGGGGTAAGGAGTGGAGTACAACTTTGGAGACAGGGTTGGAGGGAAGCCCCCACTGTAGCACACTGGCTCCTTCTTCGTGGCCCTTAAAGCCCAACTGGTTTACGCGTGTGACACGTCATCCGCGATGTGTCAAGATCTAGGAAATTACCGTTCTTGAGCATCATCAAGTATATAGCCTTGTATCCAATTATCGGGTATGTTTGGAATAATCTGAATAAGTTGTATCATATTTGAGCGTAGCTTCGACTGCATATCCAGAAGGTTAAAATGATCAACATATGTTGTATGGCTAAATCCATTGATGGCTTAGAGATAAATATTGTAATAATAAATGGACATATGTGCAAAAACGCACCTCCAAATGCTATCATATACGACTATCATCCCAACAATAAAAGAGGCCAAGATCTATAAAAAAATAAGCCAAAAAATAAAAGAGAAAAGGGGAGATGATATACAGGAATTGGTCGCTGCTCTCGTCGACGGCGGTGATCTGGGGAGGCGTCGGCACCGTCGCCCTCGCCCAGTTCTTCCTCTTCGGCGGGAAGGTGACAGCTTTGATCTGAACGCTTAGGGTTTTGTTTTTGTTTTTTTAAGAATCAAAATCTAGTAAGGTGTGGATCGCAGGAATGATTGCTAGCTTGATCAATTTACGAATCATGCTTCTATCTGATCGATTTGTGTGTGAAAGATGCGGTCTTTAGCGTTCAACACTTAGAATTGAATTCAGGGATTAGATTAGGTGGAATTTGTTTCTTTGAGAATCGAGTAGGGTATGATAGTTTTGAACGGGGAAACGTCGGTCAGCTTTATCTAATAATATTTAAAGCAAGGGCTCGATGAAATTTAAATTGTTGCTCTTCAATAAGTTAAGAAAAAGGTGGAAAGCGATAGGTTTTCTACTTAAAACTGTGTTCAATCTGAAGAATGATTCAGCCAACGTATTCTCATTAGACGGGGAAAGGATATTTCGATGAAAAACTGAAATTAATTAGAGGCATTACTTATCATGTGATGGCATTACTTAAGTTATTAATTGTAAGATTTGGGTTTTGGTTAGAACATGTGATGGCATTACTTAAATTATAAATGGATTTGCTTTTCAAGTGTTCTCATCCGCCGAGTTTGATTTCCTCATCCTCCTCCTGCTTAAGACATCATATTTTCATTTCGTAAATTTTAGTGGGCCATCCATGCTCTGGTTAAGTGGGTATGGAGTTAGGATAACCGGAGTTTATTTTTAAGTGGAGGTAGAGGGTATCCAAACTATGGTTTGGAAACCCCAAACTCCATCTAAAAATAAACTATCGTTATGTTATAAGATGCGTGTTTGGAAAAATGGAGTTTACAAAACTTAAATCAGAATGGAATTGTTATCTCAACTTTGGAGTTATCCCAACTCCGATATTGATTTCAAACAAGGTAAAGTAAGCATTTTCGAGTTAACTTCTGCTAACTTTATGAAACTTCAGTTTAGAAAACTTAACACCGTTCCCAAACAGGGCCTCAGCGGTTTCTATATTGTTGGTTATGGTATTGTTTCTGGTAGAACCTGCCAAAGACGACATAACCTTTTGTAATTGGTTGCTACTACTCTTTAACTCTGAAAATTCCTGATGAAAATATAAACCAGTTTTTTGCATATAATGCCTTCACCTATACCTTGTCCAGCAATTATAACCCCCACAACTGGCTTTATCATGGTCCTTTATAATTAATATAAAGGGAATTAATTGTCATCGTCATCAACATCATCTAAGCCCCTTACCATAAAGTGGGGGGGGGGGGGGCTGGCTGGCTATGAAGCAAAGTTCCATGGAGGATTTGCAAAGTTTTACAATCAATTGTCGACATGACGCCAATCCTATCTTAATGCCGAATTTTTGGTTCAAGCGAGCGGAATCCTAAATGAATTGGCATCATTCTGATTCAGGGGCAAGGGAATAAGTCCTGAAACATGGGAAGATGATATATATATATATATATATATATATATATATATATATATATATATAGTTTTTTTTTCGAAATAGGATGTTTTTATTTTAAAATTATTAAAATAAAATGATTTATTTTATATTTAACAGAGTAGGGCGGTTTTTGCCCCCACCGTCCCCACCCTATTAAAGAGAGCGGGTTCTAGGAACCCGCTCCCACCTTATTTAAGAAGAGGGCGGGTTAAATTAAAAATTAAAAATTGAATTTTGAAAATACCGTTTTAAAAAACTGAATAAATAAATAATAAAATTATTGTTTTTGTTAAAGACGGGTGACAATTGTCATTACAATTCATATAGAATTACTATAAAAATGAATCTTGTATACACTCCATTAACAAAACGAGTGTATACAAGCCAATAGTCTATTATATCTATACAGTTTGCAAATTTGCAAAGCGATTCTGTGTCAAACGGGGCCTAGATATCAATAAGATTTCTCTCCTGTCTCTATGAAATGTTGCATGATGACAAGTCACTTGTATGGGCTTCTCTCCGCTGGTAAAAAAGATTCATTTTTATAGTAATTCTATATGAACTGTAATAACAATTGTCACCCGTACTTAAAAAAACAACAATTTTATTCTTTTTTTATTCTTTTTTATTTATTTATTGAGTTTTTTAAAACGATATTTTTAAAATTCAATTTTTAATTTGTTTTTTTTTAAATAATAGGGAGCGGGTTTCTAAAACCTGTCCCCACCCTCTTTTGGAAGAGGGCATGTTCCTAGAACCCGCCCTCTTCTTTAATAGGGTGGGGGCGGGTTCTAGGAACCCGCTCTCTGTTGCGGTTGGGGCGGGTGGGGGTGGAAACCGTCCTACTCTGGTAAATATAAAATAAATCATTTTATTTTAATAATTTTAAAATAAAAACATCCTATTTCGGAAAAAAACCCTATATATATATATATATATTTCATGTGGAATTATTTTCACTCAAGGTATCTGACTACAAGTAAAGTCGAGAGAGAAACAGAGGACATGTTCACACTAAGAAACCATTAGCATGTTACCTGCAATTTAACTCAAAATAAAACCCCCAAATTCGAGATAGGAACTCGACTTTTTGCACATTGTTTCGTACTGAGTTATAGCAGTGGTCGATTTACTCTTCTTTCTTTGGGTTAAAAGTAATGCATTACCTGCTTACTTTTTTGGTGTAATATGCAGGAGAAGTTTCAGGATTACCTGTATCGTGAGGGAGAGAGGCTCCGGCAGCAGGATAGATCCGTAATGGCAGCAGAGAACCGTGCCAGGATGAGTTGAAGTTGAACCACTGCTTCTCATGTTGAATTCTCAGCTGTAATAATCTTTGTTACTGAGTTAATTGGTACTGTAATAATCTTGTGGCAACTTTAGACTCCTCTTTCATCATTTGGATCCATTAACTTTTGCAGCAAATGTTTTTAAATCTGCATGCCTGATTCCATATACTCGAACAATTTGACTTTATAAATCGCCATTGTATTTTGGTTTAGTTATTATCTATTAACATAGTGTATGTTTTGTGTTGGTAGGATTTTGTTGATCAAAGATGGATTATTATGTCAGGAACGGTGTGCATGCATAGATGTTAAACTTATTGGCATTATTAATACTGCTCGTATTATTTTGCGTGTGTGAAATTAAAAAAAATTATGCATGCATGATAAGTCATCAAGTGATTGTTAAATAGCTTTTGAAGAAAAGGACGTTGGATCTATTGACTAGAGATTTTGTTACCAACTTACTGCATTCATATTTGCATCCACTTAACAGGTTGTGGATGGTTTTGATTTGAATGAAAAATTGTAAAAACTGAGGTAGTGAGTAGATTTTATCTTTAAACATTGCAGCTAATTTCTTCATAATTGTTTTGGGTTTTTTGGGAAATAACCGGTGATGACATGGATTACCAAGAAATTAAAACGAGTTTTCCCTTTTTTTTCTTTGATTATTTCTTTGAATTGAAATTGAAATTGCCACGCATCCTTTTGTGTTCACGTTATAATAATAGTAGAGATATTATGACTTTCTATCTTGACTAGGATTAGCTTGGTAAGAGGTAATATAGGTGGTAATATTAAATTACCATGAAATATTACCACACTTGTTTAGATGTAAAAAATATTTCCAGAAATATAGGATTACCATGACCCCATTTCATGGTAATCTTACTCTTCCCAAAACATATGTATTCTAGATTACTACGAAATATTTCCGTCTAACATGAATGAGCCAGGAGCATCCGCCACCGGCCTCCTTCGTCACCGGTCATCGCCGATCGATCGGTCGCCGATCATTGCCGATCATTCGCCGACCGGCCCGTCGACGATCGAACTTTCCCCGCCAGACTGCCGTAGTTTGTCGCCGGCCGACCCGTCTTCTGTTGTTGGACGCTCGCCAGCCCGCCACCGATCGGCCATTCGTCACAGCCGTCTACCGGCCCTCCTCCGGTTGCAAATACATATATTATTGGAAATGATTAAAGTATACTAAGCACGTTATGCAAAATCCCTTGGAATTGGATACCCGGCCATCACATTTTCGGGAATATCAGGATTTCCGGTAATCTTCCATCCCATATACCAAGCGCAACCTAATTATTGTAAAGTTATGTCAAATCTTTTGTGCATCTTTGGTGAGAAAAATATTGCTCAAGATTGGTTCATGCAGCACAGTCAAATTTATGAAAAAATTTCTCAAATCAAAGTCCTTACGTACAAGTATAGGTCGAACATCAATTCTATAGAGCTAGTCGTTTCTTGACAGAGACAAACAGGAAAAGCATGGTTAATTCATGATAATAATTAATAATTAATTAAACCATCTCAATCAAATATACATACACGACATTAAAAAAAGAAAATGATAAAAAGACACGTTAATATGATTTCACCAATTATAAAATGAAAATGATAATAATTAATAATTAATTAAACCATCTTAATATGATTTCACGAAATATTACTTGATTGCATCATATCCATCCCTTGAAGTACAGTTACAGAAAAACATTATTTAGAACCTACAGAAATTAAGACTAAAAACTGGCCAATGATTATTTAAAAGACTAACGAGCAGATATGAAAATAATTATTTGTTTCTTATTGACAAAGAAATTAATTTAAAACTTGAATATCGCGGCACCACTTGAAGGCTTGGAGGCAAATACATAAAGACCGAGATCATTCTTGCTGATTGTGCCTCTCTCTATCCTCTTTTGATAGAAAGACTCCTGAGACAATTTAAACCGATGAATTCATCAGCGATGAGCTATAACGAAATGCTATACAAAAGGAGGTTTTTTTAAAGTATAAATATCTTAAATTTATTTTGTTAACCTTTTCTTTCATCCAGTTTTTCTAAACTGATCACAACCAATTTTCATAAAACAGTTCCTGTGCAAAGCAAGTGATTTTAAAATAAAATACCCCTGAGAACCTTGATAATTTGATAGCACAAGGCTTTTTGCCTGAAATACCATTAACAAGCTAACACCAATAATCTCTCCACCTTTTCTCAAAATGTTAAACCGATAGGATTTAAAAACAAGTCCTATCAACTTTTTAACTATTAGATTCACTTTGGGGTTTGTGCAATCAATTATTTGGAAAAACTTTCATTTATTTTAATCATGATATTTGCACAAATCTTAAAGCAAATCTAATGGCTAAGAACTTGAAATCCTATCGGGTGGAGCATAGTTGTACTCCATAACTACACATAATTTTGTGAGGGAGAGAAGAAAAGGATATGAAAGGAAATATTTAGGTTGATCGAGGTATTACAAAAGAATCATATGCTTTGACATGACAATTTTTTCAACAGAAAAGAACCCGTGAATAGTTATTACATTCTATGGAAAATCCAGAAAATTTCAAAGGGTTACACATGATAAAGCAAGTTTAAGATAGTTTGTGATGATGGTGAAATTTCAAGGCAATTTAGTGAACTTATTCTTGTTTGAATTACATAATTTGATCACGTAAAATAGAAATAAAGAAGGGGGTCTTTTTTTTGGAGGGGAGGGGGGGGGGGCTTGGTTGTAACTGACCTTCAGGTTGAGAATGAATTGAGGAACAATACTCTCTTTGACTAAAGAGACAGTGCAACCACCCCATCCAGCTCCCGTAAGTCTAGATCCAAGTGCTCCATTATCCTGACAAACTTTCACAAGCTCTTCCAACTCCGGGCAGCTACAGAAAATCGCATGCGTCAGTAATGAAGTTTAAGCATATATCATGAACTAAGAATGAAAATTAGTATCAACAACTAAAAACCTCAACATAAAAGTGGATTCTTCTAAGTGGTTACCTGCATTCATATAACACACTGCAGCTATAGTGACTCTCGTTCATTAAGTCTCCAAGTTTCTTAAGCTTGTCTTCCTCACTGCCACACCGAAAAATAAAGGAACTGTAATTTGGTTGGCTGTGCTATGAATGCTAGTTATCTTTTGACATGTATTTTGCATGTGAAATATGTTGGATTTTTTTTGTAATTGTATTTTTAATTAATGTTAATATTTTTTAAGGAACTATTAGGTTTAAGGTTTTACCAAAAAGAAAAAAGAATGCGGTTTAAAGTGTGGAAACACACCTTACCCAATTGTTAAGGCTTTACCAAAAAGGAAAAAGAAAAAAGAATTTTGTTCAACACATCTGCAAAAGCAGGTACTACAGAGTTTCCAGCGATAGCCTACTCTGCATCAAAGGTACACGTCCTTACCTACATAGTTATGAATTATAATATGTTATTTAAGGAATTATTTTTGTTACAGACTTGTTTTGTGATGCTAGCACGCTTTCATCTTCGCGTGAATTAGGAAATAGCAGCTTAACAATGAGGGTTTGTGGTTATAATTCCTCTGTTTATCTAATTTTGTCTGGGCCGAGTTATATGTTGAGGTGATTTGATCGCGATAAACTTAGAAAATGATATTCAGTATTTTTCCATATGATGGTTCAACTTTCAGCACATCAACATGTACCACACCCCCAATATAAAAGCATCAAGGGGCCGGGTTGGTTGCTTGAGTTTGAAACAAGGTCTTAAACCCGATCAACATAAATAAGGTCCAAGACTATGTTGTATAGTTGTTTCATTAATTAAATAGTCCCCCACTTATATAATTAATTAAATACAATGGAAATTATATTAAACAAGCCTCTAATCAGTTTTAATTACTTATTTTTGCTTCTTTCATAAAAATATAGATTTGAATTGCCAATGGTGGTATCACCTACCAAACATATGCTCAACAACAGAAAAACATAGAAGATTTTGAGGATTTAACAAAACAGTTATATGGGGAGAAAAATAGACATGAAAACATAGTTAGAACAAGGAAATAGGAACGTGCCTGAGGTCTGATAAGACGGTATTTCTGAACTCGTGAACACGCCTGGCTTCAGAGTAGACATGAGTGGCACGCTGTGAATACACATTCGATTATTTAAATGCTCAGCTCATTACACAGTAGAATGTAAAATACTATACAGTTTTTCAAAAAAGAAGAAGAAGATCCTTAGATAAAAATAACACATTTAAAGATGCAATGTTATTGTAAATATCATCTAAATTCATGAAGTTCAAATGCAATCACTGACAAGATGTGAACCATAATTACCAGATAGCGATGGAGAAGAATAGAACATATAAAAGCAATGTGTTCATATCATTCAGCTATCTTACTCCTGTATTAAAAAAACAGGAAATGAATCCTAATGGAAAAGAATAGTGAATTTCTCTTATTAATTTTCATTATAATAAATCATATAAGTCCGAACATTTGCCAGCTATCAATTGTCCCATAACGCAAACGAAATTTTTTGAATTGGAGAAAGATATTACCCATCAATTAACTTCGCATTGAAGACTGCTCAACTTTCCTTAGCATATATAATTCTCCATCAAAATAGATGGTTGTATTTGAAGAAACTTAAGTTGTCATTCAAGTTTGAATAGTGAATATACAAGGGTTCCAAAATACCGATGAGGTTTCTGCTGAAGTGAAGACAGTCGACAGAAAAATAGGTTACCTGAAACAACTTAAAGTGCTTAGCAGCTCTTAGCACATCCAAAGAAGTTGCTGAGCTCGCAAATACAGAGGAAAGACTTTCTCCAGTGATCTTCTCAATATCTTCCGCAGTATAAGGCTCCTCATGTAAGAATTCCTGCATCATGAAAAAAGGAATTAATCAAGACTAGATGAAAGTTGTTCTTACAGGAGATTATTTTTTCTCACGGGTAAATGAACAAATATTAAAAAAAGTAGCTCTAAACAAAGATCCCACAACGGAAATTTGGCACTTATCAACGAACAAATATATCATTAAATAAAAACAGAATCATTCAAGAAGAAACTAGGTTTCCGGATTTATTAGCTTTATATGCACTGTTCGTTATTTAATTTAGATAAACTTGCAAATAGAATGTGTTTGCAGTTCTTCATTTGGCGTTTATTAAGGTGTTTACCTTCAATCTAAATAGAAATCTTCGAGAGCACAATATTCACCGAAGCAAGTACATTATGCTCTTGGTAAATGTTTAACTCTGGATATTATCAAAGAACTAAAAGAATGTAATTATAAAAATAATTATACTCTAATATGCACAAAAAAGCATTTTAAAGTAAAGCAAAGCAAAGCAACTTGCAGGAATACATGTGAGACTATTGGCTCATCTAGTACAGAAAATATAATTAATCATGCCCATGATCTCTCAAAGGTACATTATACATATACAGAAGGACACAGCTTAGTAATGTAAAATAAGCATTACAAATTATCTGAATACTATCAGCAGCAACAGCAATTATAGAATTACCTTCACGGCCAATCCTGGATCAGAAGATCCAGAGTTACCAGCAAATTTAACACATAATCCCTCAACATCAGAAAGAGTTTTTACATTGGAGACTGCCTCATTTGGCGCCATTCCCAACTTTATGGCGAGGACTATCTGTAAGAATTTCAATATTTCACCTTAAAGAAACATGAGCAAAGCAAGAGATTCAAGAAAGAACATAACTTCGAGGGAAATGGGAAAATGCACATCTGTAATGACAGTTGAGTATTAAGTAATTCAAATAGTATAAACCTGTTGTGATAATACATTTTAGAAAGTCAAAATGACCTAACGAAATACACAAGCAGCTTGAGAATACGAATCTTATGATATAAGCAGCTAGATAAAAAGCAAAGTGATAATCATCAGCAAGACTGCAACCTGCAACACTTTTCTTCAATAATCCATATAAAGCATGAAATGTACTTTGAATATGAAAGGGAAAAGCTCGCCCAGGCCCAGCAATATTACCCTCAAACAGCCAATAACCCCCAAATAGTGATTGCTTTTGATGCAAATAAAAACTATTAAGAATGTGCAAATGTGCTTCAAGACACTTTTGAGAGAAAATGCCTTCAGGTGCATAAAACTACGAGGAGTATGCCTCACCACGGCACAAATAAAGGCATGCCTAAGGCCATTTTTTTTGTGCATCTTTTACACAAGGCTTGATCTTCATAAGCCAGTCAAAAACTTCAGACTTCAGTTCTTGAAATATTTGGTTGGACAAAATATACAGCGGGTTATAAGTTTAGAAAAGTGTAAAATGTTAACCAAAAAAGTCATATTTTTTCCCTCAGATGTAGGCCGCTATGTTAAATAGATTTTATAACTTAAATTAATTAAATATTTATAATATAGGTAAAATGGGCCTACAATGTCCTGTAGGGTGCGTCCTACAGTGCAGCATATGTGCCATGCATTTATTGGGCTTTGCAAAGTGCTTTTGCATTTAAGTGCAAGACCCAACGAAAAGGGTGAAGGACTTAAGTGCAAAATCATCATGCAGAGTCCAATACATGGATTGCCACATATGCTCCATTGTAGGGTGCACCCTAAAGGGGCACTACAGGGGCCTGTTTACTCTTATATTATATGTTATAATAGTTTTAATCTTTTATAATTCATAGTCTTTATTAATTAAAATAACATTCTCATCAGTTTTCCATCTCATTGTCGAGTAACAAAGAACCGGCCGCGTTCTAGATTACAGGCGAGCTCTTCAGGTCTGCGTAGCACTAACCCTAAGTAGTCAATTTATAGCCAGTGAATATTTTAAAATATTAGGAAAGATGTAGATTAATTCTACAGCACTTTCAATAGGTAAAATTTTCGCATTTAGTTCAACTCAATTAAAACTTGTCACCATTAGAAAAAGAAATGACTGGAACTTACAGAAGCCATGCGGCATTCAACCACCCGGTTATTGTAGTTTGTTGCAGCGGTAACTGCTTTCTGAGATTCTGCTAGGGAGTGGGCAATTACAAAACTTCCACCAGCAGGTAGTTGGACATCACTCGCATGAATAGGATTGAAATCTATAAGCTCGGCATATCCAGCTTTGGCCATTATAGATATAGCCTATAGAAACAAAAAAGATGAAAGACAGTGTCGAAATGGAGCTTCATTTTTCATTTTTTTTCTTTTTTGAGAGGGAGGGGCGGGGGGGGGGGGGGGATAAAGATAGACTTCCAGCCAAAGGCAGGAAAATTGTGGCAATGGGCACATCTTAATAAATGGCAACCAGGCCAACATTCTCCATTTTAATTCCTCATCCAAGGGCCTTCTGAGACTCTATATTTTATAATTGCACAATTTAAGAAAATAAGTAAGCATCATCAGCTGTAAAAGGGAAAACTGCAAACTGAAATATGAAAAAAAATTGAACGAGAAAAAAAGCCGTGTTCAGGAACAGAAAACAAGCCCACGGATTCCACTGTACGTACTTTCACCCTCAAGTGAGACAGAACGAGAGAAATTTTAATTTTCAGTATGAATAACAGATATTAGCTGCAAAAAGTAGAAATTTGAATGCACAATGGTATAATCACATCTGTTTTCCAATAGCTACAGCAGACCTTGTTACATCAACTGAAGTAATTAGACAACATGGGGGATAAAAAGGCAGAAGCTTGAAACACTGGCGGAAGCTTGAGATCCAGAGATATTTTATTTGCCACAAATGTAGCATCTAATGGCTTTGAGTATGCAAGTGAACTCTATACCTCAGAATCTAGAAATTTATAAACTCTTTCAAAACCCAAGGAGAAAGGTAAATGAGCCCAGAGGTTTAAATTTGTTACAATAAGTACTGATATAACAAAAGTTTCAAAATTCCAAATTCCATAAACCAGTTCCATAAGCATGATTAACAAACTTGCTAGTAATTTGTAAATATAGCATTTATGAGGGAATCAGGAACAACTGTAATCATATTCAAACAGCAGAATTTCACGAATAATGAAACCATACCAACAGAATTGATCTGTAAGATGAAGTACCTGGTCCATCCCTCCAGACTGTGTTCCAATGTGGCGCTCACATTCGCATGTGAGTTGAGCAATTTCTTTCTGCATAGGATGAAATAATAAATAATGAGAATATTAAGGATTTTTCACGCTTTTTAATTTCTATTTTTCAAAAGCCCGATAAGGTGTATATGTGGAATAATGTAACTCACTTGCATGGCTAATAACAAAAAATCATCAATCATACCATGAGCACATTTATTATTCACTAAGCATCGTATAAACGCAAAAATAAAAAAAAATAAAAAATAGCATACATCTAGCTACTTGTAAACTGAAGGAACAATAAATTAAAAAATGTCTTCACCAACATTGAGGTTAATGCAATTGAGTCTCTCAATTCCACAATATAAAATCTTCTAGATGGCATATAAATTTAGCAATTCTAGAATAAGGAGCTTATGTGATGCCAATATGTTGCAACAAAAGAAGCAAATTCCTACATCGTTTTGCAGCGCTTACTGCTAGGGATAAAAAGCAAATGCACCTAAAAAATGCTTGGAAGCTCAATGTCTCTGGTTAACTGTTCAGGCTATAGATACCCAAGAAAAAGGACAACTGAAGTCCGCTACTAAAACTACTCGTCACACGCTAAACCATTAAATCAATGCATGCTATTTTTTACTTTTAAAAAAAAGAAAGAAATAAACACCTTTTTTAAGCTCAAAAAGTAATATCATCAAAGCTGTATCTAAAAATGTACAATATGAAAGTTTTCTAAAAGGTAAGATGCATGGAAAGGATTACCTTTGGGAAATTCGCATCAAAGACAGACATGATAGCAATTGTGGCAGAGCAAACAAATGCTGCCGAGCTCGAAAGTCCGGATCCTGTCGGAACGATTCCATCAACAACCACATCAAGGCCAGCAGGTTCGCCCAAATCCAATCCTTTCGATTTAGCAAACTCATAAAATCCTTTATAAGCACAGATAAAATAATGCCCCCATTTGTGATTCTTCAAATCAATTTCCTGGTTCGGATCAGCAGGGTAGGTGCACACGCTGTACTTATCATTCACATTCCCAATCCTCAACACCGGCTTCGAATCCCCCTTCTCGCTCCTCTTCTTGATCGCAATGATCGTATCCTGCCTTATCGCCATCGGCAACACCGAGTACCCCTCGTAATCAATGTGCTCGCCAATCAAATTCACTCTCCCTTCAATCCAAGCATACAATCATCAGAACCGTACAATTGAAAATTTTCAACGATATTACTATTTTTTTCCAGGCATTACACATTCTACATATCAAATCAATGTCATACAATGAAAGATATCAATAAATTACCAAACTTTTGAAGGTTTTAACACATAATATACGCTCACAAATGTGCTCTGCAATCAAGTTCACTCCTTCAACAATTCACTTAAAATTCAAACCAAAACAACGATCTCATCATCAAATCAGCAGAATTCAAATGGATCGTCAACAAATAAGATTAAAAAAACCTGGAGCTCTCGCGAATAAATCAGGCTTATCGCCGAACAGTTCGGCGAACTTGTTCTTGAGGCCTTCGATGCGGAGCTGCGCCTCCTCGAGAGGCGAGCCGTCGCCGTACACGGGGTCGAGGGAGGAGAAGATCGGGATCGGGAGGTCCTCGTGCGCCATTAGTGCTAGGGTTACGGTTTCGGAGTTAGTGAAGTTATTAAGAGGAAGATGAAGAAGAAGAGAATGATTGAGATTTTCGATTATATTAAAAATATAATAATAAAAAAAAGAGTCCAAATATTTGAGACGTTTATTTCTCTTGAAGATTTCATGGAGGATTATTTTAGTTACAGTTAAAATTAAAATTTGGATTTGGACTCATTCTCTTTTCTTTTTTTTTTTCCCTTTTTGACTTTTAGTCAACGTATAATTTATTAATTACATATTTGATCTCATGAATATTAACTCTCGAGCTGGTTTCTGATCCTAGATAAATGAGTATTTGATAGTAAAAAGATAGTATAGAAACCTATAAAATATTAAAACTGATATAAGAAAGTACAATAATTTAGATATTGCATTATTTTTCTATACACGGTTAATAATGTCATGTTAAAAAGAAACACCTTAAATAATGTATTGCATCCAATTATTCGGATAATCATCAGATGGTGTGATGATGCTCAATATTGGCGGTCTCCAAGATCTGAACACGAGACAGATGACGTGTCCCAAAACTCAGAAGGAAAGGTGATGATGCTCAATATTGGCGGTCTCCAAGAGCTGGACACGTGGCAGATGACGTGTCCCAAAACTCAAAAGGAAGGGCCATTGGGGCCGACCAGGCATTGCGAAAAAGAAAGAAAAACCTTGTTTATTCAAAAAGGTATTATGGGCTTCTCAGCCATACACGCAAAAAGAAAAGGAAATTACAACAGTGGGGGGAAGGGGGTGCAGCGAGCACTGCTCGTGGTACTCGGTAAAGATCTCCGCCAGCCGGGGCCTCGCGAGGTCCAACCTCTGTCCCCGGTTCCCCCCGCGCGCGTCGATCCCAAACCTCAGCTCGTAGCATTCGCGGACGAGCGCCTCTGAGCGGGCCAGGCGGTTCGCGGAGATCAGGCCGAAGCGTCTCAGAGACCGCAGCTTGTCCACGGCCTCGTCATAGAGCTGCTCGGACAGGGGGTTGTAAAGCCCCGGCGACGCCCTCCAGATGGAGTACATCAGCAGCTGCAGCAGGGAGGAGCGTCGGGGGAGCAGCCGGCCGAAATGGTCCTCAATGCTCCCATAGACCAGCTGCACCGTGTCCTCAGTGCAGTTCTGGTCGTAAAGGTACACGTCTTCGAGGTGGATGATGTCGAGGATGGTAAAGGGGAAGTCTTGCATTTTCGACGACCTGTTTATGAAGGATGGAAGGACCGGTACTCCTTCAGCCTTATATAGCCCACTGCGCAGCTCAACAGTCGCACGCTTTCACCCAAAAAGTCGCTGCCGCGCGGCGGTCATCAAGCCTTCTCTGGTGGAATCGAAGCGACGCGCCCCTAACGCTTCGCCTCCCCCCGCATTCAATGCACATGCTACGCGCACTGTTGTCGCGACCGTTCCTATTCCCCATGCCTACAGTTGGAACGTCGGGCTACACCTCGCGAAGAATTATCCAAAGCATCTACCCTGCTCGACTATACCTAGCCGGTAGCCTCCCTACTCGCAATGCCAGGATTCAAAGCCCTCACCAAGATTCAACCCGGCAGCTACCCTGCTCGGTCACCCCTGGCGGGTAGCTTCCCTACCGCAACGCTAGGGATCAGAAAGCCCTCCCAGAGGCAGTCGAGCCCGAGGATCCCTCGCTCGGCTATCCCCAGCGGGCAGCTTCCCTACCACAACGCCGGGGATCAAAAATCCCTCCCAGAGGCAGTCGAGCCCGAGGATCCCTCGCTCGGCTATCCTTCAGGACAAAAGCCCTTGCCAAGAGGCACCGGGCAGTAACCCTGCCCGGCCAAGGGTCCTTGGTAGGCTTCTACAGCCCCTCCCGCGCTAAGGACCAAAGTCCTCCCAGAGACAGTCGAGTCATTGCTCGGCTATCCCCGGCTAGTAGCTTCCTACCACAACCGACAGGGATCAAAGTCCTCTCCAAGAGGCACTGGGCAGTAACCCTGCTCGGTCCCCATCCTGAAGGATCAAAGCCCTCGCAAGAGGCAACCGAGCAGCTACCCTGCTCGGTCATCTCCGGCTGGTAGCTCCCTACTCATGACGCCAAGGATCGAAGCCCTCGCAAGAGGCATCCGAGTGGCTGCCCCGCTCGGTCATCCCAGGCTGGTAGTTACCTACCCGTGACGCTAGAGATCAAAACCCTCGCCAAGAGGCAACCGCGCAGCTTCACTGTCCGGTCATCCTTAGTGGGCTTCCTACAGCCCCTCCAACACTAAGGATCCAGGCCCTCACTAGAGGCGAACGAGCAGCTACCCTGCTCGGTCATCTCCGGCTGGTAGCTCCCTACCCGCGACGCCAGAGGTCGAAGCCCTCGCAAAGAGGAGACCGCGCAGCTTCACCGCCCGGTTATCCTTGGCGGGCTTCTTACAGCCCCATCAACGCTGAGGATCCGAGGCCCCAACAAGGGGCAACAAGTCCATCGAAATTTAAGCGATCCCCCCTCGGCTCCGGGGCCATGGAGATGCCTCCTCGGCAGCGCTTGGCAAGTGATCGAAATCAACTCGACGAACGATCGCTAGACAGATAGCTGACCCAACAGTGCAAGCAGAAATATTTTACAAACATTCTTCACAAACAGATGGTAGAGCGCGATTCGATGAAACCAAAGAAAATTTTTATTACTGCCAAAGACGAAAGCTTTACAAAGGGTATTTTTTGGGGCTCCCCAGCCTTACAAAATTCCAAAAACAAAGAAATAAAAGGAGGAAGACGGGGGCTCTAGACCTCGGGGCCAGGTGCGACCTCAAGGTCCTCGACATCCACCACGTGGCGCGCGGGGTCCTCAGCGGGTTCCTCGCCAAGAACCTCTTCCCCCTGCTCATCGGCATCCGCGACGGGGGAACTCGGCCCGGAGATCTCCGTCGACAAACTCCGGCATCCGGGCCTTAACGGCGTCGAGGGCGTCGTGCCAGATGCGGGTCGTAGCCACGGCCAGGTCATCATAGAAGTCCTTCGACTTCTTATAGCTCTCCACAGCCTTCAGTTCGGCCGACTTGGCCGCCTCAGCCGCCGCCCCAAGCTCCTTCCGGAGGGTCTTCACTGTCCTTTTCAGGTTGCCGGCGAGCACCTAGGCGTTCTCGAGCTTGACCTCGGCAATCACGGCAGCCTCGCGATGCCGGGCTACCTTCCGCTTCCCAGCCTCCACCTCGCCTTCCAAGACGGCAACCCTCGCCGTCATCGCCTCCAGCTCCCGACTAGAGCTCACTTCCAGCGAGGCGATCCGGCCCCCAGCCTCCAGCGCCGGGGCTACCACCTCGGCTTCCATACGCAAGGTGATGGCCACGTGCTGGAGAACCCGGAAGACACGAAAAAGATCAGAAAGATGAAGGAGGCACCGAATCTCACAATGAACCAAACACTTACCTGCACGGACTCCTGGGCGATGGACGCCAGCTGAGCCCTGAAGGTCCCCCCGGGAACTCTACCCCCGGCCGAGATCTCTATCTCATGCAGAAGGCTATCCGCAACGGATAGCCCCGATGGCACCGCGAACTGGAGGCCCCCTTCCTCCACCATGGTCGGCGAGGACCGGCCCCGGGAAGGTCTCCGGGAGCTCCTCTTGAGCGACTCCGAGGGAGAGCCGATCTCCTCTTCCGAGGCCGGGACCTCCAGAATCAGGACCCGCTTCCGGCCCGACACTCTGCTGGGACCCGGGGCGGGATCCGCCCCCGAGCGCTCGCGGGGCACCGCCACCGGAGCAGTAGGAGCCGGGGCGGGCTTCGCACGAGAAGAACTGGCGCCCTCAGCCTTCGTAGCCTGCCTCGGCTGGCGCATGGAGGCTTTGAGCGAGTCGAAGTCCATGAATCCTGCACAAAACAAATACCCAACAAATCAGCGACACGAGCAAAACACAAGCCAAAAAGCTAACCTAACTTACCGACGAACTCAACGGGGCTGAGCCCGGCCCAGCTCAGAACCCTCTCGGACAGCAGCACGTCAGGTCGGGGGATGGGCTCCCACGACGCCACCCTCACCGCGGCGGGGTCATTGGACCGGTTCCCCGGCAAACATTTCTCCCTCGACCACTTGGTAGGCACGGGCCAGTCCTCGCCCTCGGGAGGGGAGACGAAGAAAAATTTCTTTTTCCAGTCATGAATAGAAGAGGGCAAGGCCACGACCCCGGTCCCGGCAGCGCCCCCCGGCCGCTTTCTGAAAGAGAGATAGACCCATCTCGGGTCACCCGCTCGACTACCAGGATGACTTTTGAAGACGAGAGAAAAATCGAGAAGGGGGCTGAAAGGAACCGCCTGTAACTTCAGGCGGATCAAGAACCCGAGAAGGATCCTCCACGAGTTCGGCACTAACTGGCCGGGGGCCAAACCGAAAAAATTCAGCGCAACGACCTCGGGAGAGAAGGGCAAGCACATTCCGCCCTAAAAAGCTTCCAAATACAGGGCGATTTCCTTGCCCCGTACTTGATCCACCCTCTCTCCCTCCTTGGCAGTCGGAGCGTGTAGCACGAGGGAATGTGGAAGCGAGCCCGAGCATTAGCGAGCTCGTCCTCATGCCTCACCCAACACGAGGAGCCGGGGGCCGCATCTACCGCCTCCTCCCTGGAGGCTGCCCCCGCCTCACGACCCCGGGGAGAGGATCCGACCCCTGCTCCCCGGGAGGACTCAGACACAACTGAGGGGTCTCTAGAACCTACTCCTACAACACATACCGACTCTACAAAGGAAGACATCTAACCTTGAAAAAGGGAATCTTCAGGGGCCGAAAGCGGGAAAGAGAAGACGAGTGTCGAGCAACCAGGACTTAAGAGAGGGAAATATGAAGGAGTAGGGGCCCAAAGGCGGACCCCACCCCTGTTTATTGCTGCGAGCGGCCTCATCCAACGACGCCCGTCATCTCCCGCCGAAACGACTCCTCGCATCCAGCGGTTCTGATCGCTCCACGTGTCGATCCTGCGCTGGACAGCGTCCTATCAGACGCCGCAGGCCTGCATACGTCGCGTCAGCCAATTGACGCTTGACGCGTGGACCGTCGCTTCAGTAGCAAAGTGCACGAACCGACGCACCTTCTTTAAATGCAAAAATCTCGCCCTGATTCGCTAACAGAAAAGACAACAGACGGCCCGAGGACTCGTCCCGACAAAAGCCCTGGGAAAGAGCTCGCCTCGGGAGGCCTAGCAGTCCACTCCTGACTCGACCCGCTAGCTGGTCGGGACAAGAGTGGGGGGCTAATGATGATGCTCAATATTGGCGGTCTCCAAGATCTGGACACGTGGCAGATGACGTGTCCCAAAACTCAGAAGGAAGGGTGATGATGCTCAATATTGGCGGTCTCCAAGAGCTGGACACGTGGCAGATGACGTGTCCCAAAACTCAGAAGGAAGGGCCACTGGGGCCGACCAGGCAACCCCTGTACCCGACCCACAAGCACAAGCTGGCCCTCCTCGGGGACCTCTGCAAGTTGGCCTCCTCGACCCCCCAGCTCGACCCGAGCTGTCACAGGACCAGGACTCCTCGGCCCTCTTGCTCATCTCCGAGCTCCCTAGCCGAGACCGTCTTCCTCGATCCCTCCGACCAGATCCACCGCTCACAGGCGCAATCGCCGCTCCGTGAATCCCGCCATGCGCGGATTCTCCGCCGGCAACATCCCACGTTCCACGCCTCCACGATCCCCATTAATGGGCGATCCGCTCTCTACGCGGGTGTGACGTCGGAAGCGTAACTGCTGGCGAGATTCTCGCGCCTGCTGCTACGTGCCATCACCGCTATATAAATCCCCATCATAGAGGGGTCAAGGAAGCCATTTTTTTTCACTTAGCCGTTACTCTGCTCGAATCTAGCACTAACTTGATCGTCGGAGGGTCCTCAGTGGTACCAAACCACCCCGGGACTTCTTTGCAGGTACTCGGCACCAAACTACTCAAATCACCATTCTCATCGAAACCCATTAAGATCCACACGCAACAAAAGACCACCACCAAAATCCACCGGGACATCAACGGAAGACAACATCTGATGGAGACCTGAAAAGGATCTCCATCATGATGGTTTTTGTTATTATAAAGAACATGTTGAAAAAGGACTTCTTCCCTATGTAGACCGTATTATCATATTGTATGCCAAAATGCTTCAGCATATGCTAAGAAAATAGCACCTGCTAATTAAATAAATGACAAAGTCAATAAGAGATTGAAAGTGATAAAACAGAAATTTTCAAGGATGAATTTGCTAAATCTGTCAAACTGATTTTAAAATAATTATATTTTTCAGCTTGTTTTTTGTTGACGTGTGCCCACTTATACCAACAGTAACAGGAGATGCAACATGTCAATAGTTTATGTTTGCGTGTAGTCGTCTCCTTTTATTCTCCATCATAAAATGAATGTTAAATGCACTATGCTGCATGCTTAATATTAAAAAAGGACAAGGATGATGTCATTAGAATTATTGATCTGATCAATTTCATTATCAAGGTAAGCTGTGAAAAACCTTTTAAATATGTTTTTTTTGGATATCTCTACCATCTTAATTCCAAAGAGGAAAATGTTTTAAATTGAAATTCCAATTTTACTTCGAGCTGGCAAGAAAAGGCATTATGGTTTTGAAAGAAATGCCATCAAGAAAACCCACTGGCAAATGTTTAAATATTCTCAAAACCTTTCCCAAAAAATCTACTAAAAATCCTTTATAATCCTAACTGTTTAACTTTAAAAAAAATTAGGGTATGTTTATGATGTCTTGATATAAGCATACATGCATCATACGAGCTAAATACTATCTAACAAAAACTCATGCTTCGCTCTTTTAGGCCAATTTGGCAACAAGGTTTTCGTTAAGTTAAAACAAAAACGTGGTACACAAATATGCAAACCACAGTTTGGTAAAGTTTAGTTTTGTTTGGCAGCATGGCTTTTCAAGAAAGGTATCGTTGGGTTGAAAAGAATAGCTTGAAATTTTACAGAACTCACCTTTTTGGAGCTTAGAAAATTAGAGTTTTAAGCACTCAAAACTTTTTAAATCAGCGTCCGGGAAACTATATTTTGGTTGTTAAACAAATTTCACTTACAACTGTTTCAGGTTAGCCTCGAACTACAACACTGTTGCCAAACAAGGCCTTACAAAAAGAAATTTTCTGAAAGCAAGCAATTTCAATATAGTTTTGTTGGAGCACATGATAGTAGTCACTACCAAACTCCTGCAATGAGAGGTACGCAGATCTAATTACCGAAAGGGTCGCAACTAGGGAAATAAAAAACTTTTCTGCGTTGACGGTAATCAGCTCCAATTTTTTGTCAATCTAAACTCTATTCTACACAAATTGGAGCTCATGGGACTCCAATTAACTCTTTAAGTGTGAGATCACCAATTCTATTACAAAAAGACTCCCATCAAAAATAACAATATGCTATGACTCGATTTATTCTAAACAGTTCTATTATCCACAAGCCTGGAAAGTATAGATAAGAACTGGAATAAAGGGAGAGAATTGAAGAGCAAGAAAAAGTGGAACCAGAGAATAATTCTTTTCATAATCAAGAGGTCACATGAATCAATAACATATGAATACTCACAAGTCATCTGAACAGGCCTCAGCCACTTGCCTTGACCATCAATTTCATGGGCTCAAACCAGGCATTATTGACAAGTAGAATCTCAATTTGTCTCCTGCACTCTTTTCATCTGAATATTGAACACTAATATTTGCAAACATAAAGCTGCTCAATCTCTCTAACAATTTCTCTATGCAGAACACAAATTGCATATAAGATCTACTTGATGCAAGTAAAAACCAGAACCATAAAGAAAATAATGAAGTTTCCCCTGCATTACTCTGCACCTGTTCTCAATATGCGAAGAATGAAAACCATTTCATTATTCAGCTAGACCCCAATTCATTTAACAAAAGGCTGCCAAAATTTACAAGAAACACAGCAATAATATCACGGCTAGTGAAGAACTTACCTCAGTTTCTTGTGTGTTATTCAAACCTGTTGTCACATTGGAGCTGTGTGGTCAAAATTATTCATAAAAGATGGCTGATCATTATTCAGATCAATGGAAGAAATTCAGGTATCATTTCATTACTCTTGCACTGACCAAAGTAATAGGCCACCAAACTGAAATAATTAACATCCATTTTGCAAGTCACACAATTCAACTTCTTGGCTTCAGTCAACCATAAAAAGTAACCAGAACAAACTATTCATCAAACAAACCCGCCATAATCACAAACCTGAACCCTGATTGTCTTCGGATAAGTTAAAGATACTTACCAGAAAAGGGAATTGGAATCTCTTAGACATTATTTAATCTGGGACCGGCATATTTGCACCCTGAAAATTTGGGCAACTATTTTTAAGTACAGAAGGAAGAAATTAAACTCGTATCAGAGTAATACCTAATGTCTTTTTGGTCGGGATTATCCAAAACGCCTTATATGTGAAGAAAGGATAATACACAAAATATATGTATTACAATGTATATAGACAAAGTAATTTCAGAACATAATCTAAGCAAGCATTCATTGGTTACATGGGGAAAATGTACATCAGTCCATATGTGGAACCATTCATCAATCACCTATTAAATTATAACCCCTCACTCACTAGGGTTCGCCTCAAACTGCATTGAACAGTTATAAGTTGTAATTATTGAACTGACTAAGTGTAGGAGTGGCAAGTGCTCAAAATCCAGCTGTAGGATTATAACTTATAACTGTTGCATGAAGAATAATATAAGAGCTATTACGCACAATTTAGCTTAATAAATAATCAAACAACCAGACAAACAAAAGGTAAACAAAGCTTTAAGGGAAAAATGGATGGAAAGTCCAATATGTGGATATGCATACTAACATCGTGATCCATAAGAAAAATATAAGCAGGAAGAATGAAAATAAAGGAAAATAAAAAAATAAAATTAAAAACCTTTTCATTGGAACAGAGTAGTCCTTGTTATATTAGTCTATAACCATCAAATGGTTTCCAATGAAACTCTTAGCAGTCACGGTAATCCTTTACCGGATTTATCCAAGTCAATATGTTTATTTTCCCTTACTCTTTTCGGTATTTATCAAAGTTTATATGTTTCATCAGCTTTCCTTGATCTTTACCAAGCTATTGATCAATCACAATAATCTGGAATTATTTTTTAACGGGCCAATTGCAAGAGATGGCAAAGAAAGTTTATATCACAATCTCAATGCATTACCCAACAATGAGTTGAGAGAAGATTTGGAAATTTGAGATTCTTTTCCGAGAAAGGTAAATGTTGGGGTCAAAACTTACATCTCACCTTCAGATTCATCCTAAGGTCAATATTGTCCATAGGCCCTCCCAAAATCACCCTGTCTTTGACGCTGAAAATCACCACCATACAAATCATTTTGCCTTGAGGCCTGATAGCCCTCACTAGGAAATGGCTCTCTGTTCCTCGAATCCATAGGCAAATTATTTCCCATATATTGAGAGTCCCTGGATGACTGGTTATATTCTGGGTAAGCGGCAGGCTGGTTATTATAAGCATTGTAGCGAGCTTGCTGTTCTCTCCTTTGGCTATCGAGCTGAAGAAATTCCTCCCATTGTTTCAAGTGTGTGCCTCTTATAACAGCGAGTTTCTTACTGTAGTTTTCATTCAACACACGAATACACTGCATCCACATTGAACACAAGTGACGCTCAGTATCTAAAGATAACATGCAATGTAAAATTCAGTTGATATAAAATGTTAGCTTGCAGTTCTAAGCTATCAACACGACGCATTCTCAAGCAAGCACCTTCCAAAGTACAAACAAACAAAAACTAATGTAACATAATTCAAGTCTCATATTTCTTAAATTTTTTATATCAAAACAGCTAAGACGAGCAAGAGCATAAGATCCACTCCCAAATTACAATTCATGCCCATTCATCTGAACAAGAAAACAGGATTGGATTTGAAGCAAAAATGTACATGAGAACCTGACGAGCATTAAATTTATACACAATATGGTTATATAATTAATGGAGCAATGAGATCTAACCAAACATAAATGGAATTGGTTAAACAGGATATGCTGCTTGTTATTAATCATTGAGATGATCCTCTACAGATATGAATGCAGACAAGTTCAATGGAATGAAAGGATTCAGATGGTAGATCCAAAAGTTTAGGTAAAGTTTAGGTAAAGGCTTTGCTGCTGCTGTTGGACGATGATATTATATGTTGTCTTCACCACTGATCAAAAGTAAATCCAACAGTAGCCAACGTAAATTAAGCCATCAAGAAATGGTTGACGTAGATAAGTAGATTGGCCCAGATGTTGGAAAGCCAGACATAGAATGATCAATGATAATTTTACCGATGCTGGTGTTAATCTCATGGTGTGGTTTTCCAATTCTGAGATTGTTCGAATGTTTTTAGATTTAGTTAATGAAGCTCAGTTAAGTAGGTTTCAATATAGGAACCAATGTATTATTTAATAAGAGACTTGACAGATAAAAATTGCCGTTGTTGACCATTCAAATAGTTCTAGGATGCTTGAATACAGAATAGGATATGCATACGAGACATCATTTACGGATATTGCAAATCCTAAAATTTAAACCCACCGTTGCCGGTCCCAAGTCCGGATGAGAAAGGGTGAGGGTTGTGGTAGGCTTGTGACAGCCAACGGAAAACTTTGTCACATTCTATGACATGAACCATTACAAGAATATCGTTGGGGCGTCCCCTACTCAGCGACGCGCTACATCGGATCCCGGGTGTAGTGTTAAATATGCAAGGGCTTGGTCGTCGTCCAGATGCGGCGCGCTACATCGGACCCCGGTTGTAGTGACAAATAAGCAAGGGTCGTCGTCTACAGACGGCGCGCTACATCGGACCCCGGGTGTAGTGACAAATAAGCAAGGGTCGTCGTCTACAGACGGCGCGCTACATCGGACCCCGGGTGTAGTGACAAATAAGCAAGGGTCGTCGTCCAGAGACGGCGCGCTACATCGGACCCCGGGTGTAGTGACAAATAAGCAAGGGTTTCATAGGATCCGTCTAGCTTCCTGGAACATAGGTTCCCTTACGGGTAGACTAACAGAATTAGTGGAGGTGATGATTATGAGGAGAGTTGGTATTTTGTGTTTGCAAGAAACTAAGTGGGTAGGTGAAAAGAGTAGAGTCATAGAGCCTTGGGGTTATAAGCTTTGGTATACGGGTAGAGATAAAAATCGTAATGGGATAGGTATAATCATAGATAAACGGTTGCTTGAGGATGTAGTTGAGATTAGGAGAAAAGGTGATAGAATTTTACTGGTTAAGCTTATTCTAGGTGGAGAGATCTTTAATGTTATTAGTGCTTATGCACCACAGATATGTCTTGATGACGCTAGTAAGCGTCTATTCTGGGAGGATTTAGATGAGGTGGTGCAAAGTATACCTAGTGGAGAGAAGTTATTTATTGGTGGTGATCTTAATGGACATGTAGGTACTAGTCGTAGTGGGTTTGATACTATCCATGGAGGTTTTGGTTTCGGACAAAGGAATGAAGTAGGTGACTCGATTCTAGATTTCGCTTTATCTTATGACTTGATCTTAGCAAACACCTGGTTTAGGAAAAGAGAGTCCCACCTTATCACTTTTAGGAGCGGATCAAATGCTAGTCAAATAGACTTTTTTCTGACGAGAAGAATAGATAGAGGTTGTTGTATCGACTGTAAGGTAGTGCCAGGTGAGAGTGTAACTACTCAACATAGACTTTTAGTTCTAGATTTTCGATTTAGAAGAGAACCTAGGAAGATTAGACGTAAGGTAGAGCATAGAATTAAATGGTGGCGATTGAAAGAAGGTAATCAAAAGGTTTTTATAGATCGTGTAGTACAAGAAGCGGATTGACAGTCGGAAGATGATCCAGACAAAACATGGAACAAAATGGCTAGTTGTATCAAGAAAGTAGCTAGAGATCTACTTGGTGAGTCGAGAGGTGGTGCTCCACCATCTAAGGACATATCATGGTGGAATGAAGATGTAAAGGCTGCTATTAAAATTAAAAGGGATTCTTATAAAGATTTGAAGAAAAGTAGAGATGTGGAGAGATTTGAGAAGTACAAAATGGCTAAAAAGGAAGTTAAGAAAGCTGTTCGGGAAGCTAAATCTAAGGTCTACAAGGAGGTGTACGAGAAATTAGACACTAAAGAGGCTGCAAATGATATATACCGGATTGCTCGAATGCGGGAAAGGAAGACTAGAGACTTATGTGCGGTGAAGTGTGTCAAAAATGAAAATCAGAAGGTTTTAGTTCGAGATGAGGATATCAAGGAAAGATGGAGAGATTATTTTGACAAATTGTTCAATGAGAGCTTCACTAAGAATTTGGATGGACTTGTCATTCAATCTCAAGATATAAATCGTGATTTCATGCGTAAAATAAGACTTACTGAGGTTAAAGAAGCTTTGAACAGAATGGGTTTAAGAAAAGCGGTTGGTCCTGACGGGATTCCTATCGAGATTTGGAGATGCTTAGGCGAAATAGGCGTTAAATGGCTGACAGATCTGTTTAATAAGATTTGGCAGACAAAAAAGATGCCAAATGAATGGAGGAAAAGTATCCTTGTACCTATCTACAAGAATAAGGGTGACATTCAAAGTTGCTCAAACTACCGTGGAATAAAACTAATGTGTTACACCATGAAACTTTGGGAGAGGGTGATTGAACACAGGCTAAGGAAGGATATTAAGATAACAGAGAACCAATTTGGGTTCATGCCTGGACGATCGACGACAGAGGCGATTCATTTACTTCGTCAACTTGTCGAGCGCTTTCGAGAGAGGAGAAGAGATTTGCATATGATATTTATTGATTTAGAAAAAGCGTACGACAAGGTACCTAGAGAGGTATTATGGGGGACAATGATGAAAAAGGGGTCCCCGTCAAGTATATTGACATAATCAAGGATATGTACGACGGAGTAGTGGCAAATGTCAGAACTTGCGGTGGCTTAACAAGTGATTTTCCGATTACTATTGGTTTACATCAAGGATCTGCATTAAGTCCTTTCCTGTTTACCATCGTGATGGATGAGCTTACTAGAACTATCCAAGATGAAGTCCCTTGGTGCATGCTATTCGCTGATGATATTGTTCTAGTAAATGAGACGAAAGCAGGGGTTAATGCCAAATTGGAATTATGGAGACAAACATTGGAATCTCGGGGATTCAGATTAAGCAGGTCCAAGACAGCATATATGCACTGCAAATTTAGTAGCCAGAGAAATCAAAACCATATTGGTATAACATTGGAAGGGCAAGAGATATCACCGAGCGACCAGTTTAGATATCTAGGTTCCATCATCCAAAGGAATGGGGAGATCGATAGTGATGTTAATCAAAGGATCCAAGCTGGTTGGTTGAAATGGAGGAGTGCAACAGGGATTTTGTGTGATCGTAACTTTCCGTTAAAATTGAAAGGGAAGTTTTATCGGAGCGCTATTCGGCCTGCCTTATTATATGGTACAGAATGCTGGGCTCCTAAGAAGCATCATACACAGAAGATGCACGTAGCGGAGATGCGCATGCTTCGTTGAATGTGCGGTAACACTAGAAAAGACAAGGTACGAAATGAGGATATTCGTGCAAAAGTTGGTGTAGCACCCGTGGAGGAGAAGATGCGGGAAAACCGGCTTAGATGGTTTGGTCATGTGCGACGCAGACCTATGGAAGCACCGGTTCGACGAATAGATACTCTCGATATGGGTAATGGCAAAAGGGCAAAAGGGAGACCGAAGAAAACATGGATGGAGGTGATACGAAACGATATGGTTGCCAAAGGACTCAATGAAAGTATATTGTTCGATAGAAGTGAGTGGAGACAGAGGATTCATGTGTTGGACCCGGCGTGATTCTCATGTTGGTTCATGTAGCCCACCCCTTATGCTTGGGGATAAAAGGCTCAGTTGTTGTTGTTGTTTGCAAATCCTAAAATTTCTAGACACATAAATATGGTGTAGATACAACAAAAATGAGATTATTCATGCCTCTGTGAATATAGTAGCTTTACCTATGACATGAATTTGTATGGCTATGGTGGTTCTTTCAACACAACAATTGATATATTAAGTATCTTCAAGTTACTCCAAGTAGTTGTTGATAGAGATTAGTTCGTAATAATACGGTGTGACTGTATTAGTGGGTTTGTTGAGGGTAATTTTGTACTTGTCTCATTTCGGATGATACATATAGGATGGAGAGAGAACTTCATTATCTTAATCCATTCCATTCCCACAAATATCTTCTCTCCTCTCTCTCACACCAAAACCCTAACCCTGACAACTCTAATACTTCAATAATTACAAAGGATACTGCTAAGTCTTAAGCGGATCAGGGCTACCACCTGTGATTTGATAAGTAATAGGAGCTATGGATATAGAAGATGGAGGGATGAAGAAGACAGATAAACGAAGAAGCAGGCAGAAGGATCACCAAAAGTTGGAATAACTAACAAAAATATACGTTCAGGCGAAACGATGGTCTTCATTTATTTATAACAAGGTATGGAAAATCCTTAAATGTAAAAATGAGCATGCAGCCACAAACTATTTTAGACTTTGCAAATAGAAACAGAAGGAAAAAGATATCCAACTCAAGTGAGTTATGCATATGCTAATTATAATGGTTATATGTAAAAATTACTACATAGATGTTTGGGATGCTTTATAACTGCCTGCTCCAAGATGTTATTATGTCCAGACCCATGACATAGGAAAAAGGACAAAACAACAAGCATTAAATGACTCAATATACTGAAAAGCCTGCCTTGAGTCAAATTCCCAGTAAGGTTGGAGAAACAACAATGTGTGTCATGACCGGATGCTATGTTACATCTGGGGTCTCCTTCGTGCGGCATAACCCTATTTACTATCTACAGAATAAAAATTGCTAGAGAATACTAAGAGCTACATGGCATGAGACACAAAGTATGACATGGATGGAAGAAGAATTTCCAAAACAGCATCCCCTCATGCAATTTTCTGATAAACAGATGAACCAATATATCTAAAATTATGCACACCGATAAAGAGCTTTAAGACCAATGTAAACTCATACCTCACGATGCTTAAAGAGTTCTTCATCTTCATCACGGTCCCGAATGCTCAAAAGTTCCCAGTATTCCCTCTTAAACTCTGATTCTAGTTGTTCCAGAGTTTGTGGATAAGGAAAGTCAAGCCTCTTCTCAGAAGAAAATTCTGTCCCTTGTCTCTCCATGTTCCAGCTTTCAGTTTTTGGAAACCCAATGTTATGATTTTGACCATCAAATGAACTAAAAGAATTCCGCTGAAAGCTAGGCCTTGGAGGTGATCTGGAATGGGTTGATTGGCCTCTTGGTCCATCATTTGCATAAGCTTCGGAAAATTAGGAGCATATAAGAAAAACCGCAGATTTTTCTGACATCTCAAACCTTTAAATAAATTTATAACAAGGAGGATAACACATAATATACAAAACTTCGCGCCCATCTGACTTGCACAAATCTGAACATGCTTTCTATAACTAGATTTTTTGCATAAATATAAAATCTCTCTTGACTAAAATCGCACCGAACTACTTCAAATTTGAACATAGAAAGCTTGCACTTACCTCTCCCTGAAAAATAATTAGGTAAAATGAAATTCAATATCTAGAAAGGCTGAATCCTTTAAACTTGTCAGAAAATAAATAACAAATAACTCATGTATGAAATATGTCTCTACGATTCGTAAGAAAGTTAACTACCATGTGGAGAATCCCTCGACGCCTTTTGGCGATCCTCATGTACCCGATCTTCAACAACCCTTTCCTGATTAAACGTCCTGCCTTGGAAGCGGGATGGGTTTCTAGGACTAGAGTGAGACCTTTGAGATTCGGAGCGTCCATAATGAGAATCTCTAGGACTTTTAACCGGGGATTTGGATCTTGGTCTGTGTGAGCTTGTTGAGCTTTTGTTTTTATCATCCTGGATAAGTTTATGCACGGCATCTACACCTTTGGACAAAATCAGCCTATCTTTCCCGCTGACAACTAAAAATTTCTCGTCCATTTTGATTTTGCAACCAACATCCTTCTCGATCTGACTGATAACTCTCTCAGAGAAAAGGGCTCTCACATTCTTATCCCTTGCCGGTACTCTCTCAAAAAAGTCTGCAGTTTTACGGTTAGCTCCAAGAGTAGATGGACAACCCTGCAATAGTGTGACAACGAAAGGAGACAGTTGTTAGGGGACAAATAAAGATAAATGCATTCTAAAGGTATGAATAAACCAAGGCACTGAACAAGATGTCCAACAGTATGTATGTATCCCTCTTAATGCTTGAGAAACTGAGCTTGGCAAACCAAAAAAAAAGAGAAGGAAAGCAAACGCCAAATCATAAATCATCTAAAGAAAGGAACCCACTGTATATCCAAAAAAAAGGCAAGAAGCAGACTGCACGTCTATAATGGAGTTATATTCACCATATAGACGGCTTTCAATAAATATACATGTGTGTTATTACCAATTATTAAAGGCCTTATGAACTTGAAATCATGGTATACAAACATACGACAAAACATATATCATGATTTGATAATTTATATGGTTCTCAAAACATAAAAAGAAAACACTAATGGGGATTTAAGTCAACACATTCAAGAACCTAAGAGAGCCTTACTGTCTTAGAGCATGTTTGTTTGACATAAAAGATAGGAGCAACAAGAAGTAGGGGCTTCCTGAACTTTTAAGTTTGTAGTGTCAGAAATGCCTCTAATAGTTTCCTCAAAATTTCCTTCCACTCAGATTTTACTACGAAGTTCTTCGAAGAGTATGAAATGGACAAATAATAAGTTAAATCATCCCCATTCCTCAAAGTAATACTCGCACTATCTACTTTCAAAGAAGACAAAAAGAGATCACTTCCTACTTTTGTTTATTTCGATGAAATGGGCAACAAACAAACAAACAATACTTTTAGATGTATCGGCATATAAATTGTAACGGAGTTTTTTCACGAGGCACTTCTTTTGATAATATTTTTACTTTTAATAAACAACTATGCTCATAATAACCGTTGGTTAATAAACAATAAGAACAGTCTCCAAAACGTTATTGGTTAATAAACAATAAGAACAGTCTTCTATCCAAAACTTTTGGGTGGCCACATTAATCGTCCTATTCCAATCAGCTATATTGATCATCACCTCGATTAAAGTAACAAAATTTTAATCTATTTCCGCCTCCATCCATGTTCCACTAGACCTGCAATTAACTTGTTGCTCCATTAACTACAATATTCGCTTTGAACTGGTGCAATTTTCGACCTATGTTGCTCTATCTCAGTCAATTTTCTCTCATTTTATCCTCTATGAGACCTAGCTCTAACTTTTTGTAAAGAATTTGTGTATCTTATCCTATCGACATTGGACATTCTCATTTCTCGATCACTCTGTTCTTGATTGCCCAACAAAACCATCAACCTAATTGGGGGGGGGGGGATAATCCAAGCAAAATGCCAACTTTTACATACCTGAGTAAAATGCCCCGAGTCCCCGCAAATCTTGCAGATCAGCTCCTCCTCCTTCCTCTTCTTCCAGTTCCGTTCCACTGCTTTCGCTTTCGCCTCCCAAACCCTAGCCTCTCTGCTGGTGAAATCAGTAGGCACTGCATTAGGATCCAAAGGCTCGTCGTCGTCAGCCGATTGCTCATCAAGCGGCCGCTTGTTCGCCATTGTCGCTGCTCCGCTTCCTCCAGTGGGTCGAGGAGGTCCGGTGTACTCCTTGCCGTAGACTTCATTGAAGAGCTCATCGTCGATTTCTGGGCTCGGTTGCCTCGCCATCTTCAAGAAACCAATCTAGGGTTAGGGTTAGGGTTTCGAAAGAAATGGGGAGATAGAGAGCGAGGCGAGATAGTACCTTCGACGGCGGTGATCGAGAGTGAGGATCGGCAGCGGCGGCGGAGGAGCTTTGATTGCACAGCTCGAAGTGAGAGAGAATTGGGGCTTTTCGATGCGGGAGGTGTCTTAGCTTTCAGTCTTACGACGATTAGGCGTTAAATTTCATAAAAATACCTCAAAGTTTCAGCATTTCCATATAAATAGCCCCAGGTTTCTGTGCTGCAGACAAATACCCGGCACTTGATATGCCCTGCCAACTGGGAGGAAATCGGTTCGTACCAATTTCCTTAGGTTTGATGGGAGTGGATTTCCAAAGAAAGAAACTTGATGAGGCCCTGTTTGGAAATGTCAAGATGGCCGGAGTTTTATAAAGTTATTTATACTTTAACTCGAAAATCATATGCATGGCATGCTTTGCTATAGACTTTTTAAGTTGAGATAATCGTAGTTTACAGAACTCCATAAAAAACTTTTTTCCCTTTTTTTATTTCAGTGGCCTGTAGTAAGCCCTACACAGCACACACCACATGCACGCACACCATACACACGCATCCAGAAGGCCCACGAATTTACCCCGAAAGCGTTAATTTGTGGTCGCTTCTTCTCTGGAGTTCCTGGGTTCGAACCTCGCACACTTCCCAAAACGTGAACGTGAAGTACCCATACCAATTGAGCCAGTGATCATTGGTACAAAAATTCAGTTGAACCAAAGTTTCTGATCTCCAAAATTTTGTGAAGAAAACGTGAGTGTTAAATAACTATATGTTTGTGCATAAAAATAATTTACTGCTTTACCGCGCATAACCATTCCCATCGTCTCATAGCTTTGTATCATGAAATTCATCTGAATCTATTTTCTATCTATCTCTGTCTTTGTTGTTATAATGCGAAACGTGATAGATGTCTTCCCCACTTAGAGGACGGGTATAAGAAACACATGAAAAAACAATCTTTTAATTTACACCCGTTTACAGTACGTGTGATGTACATAATTAAATTAATAAAATATAAATGAATTGTTAGTTCTATAGCTTAATTCACTTTGATTTTTTGCTCGAGAAATTTTCTAAATAATTCCACTCAAGATAATTAATATTTTTAAAATAATTAAAATAACTAACTTACTAAATATTTAAAAAATAAAAATTCCTCTTAAATCTTGTCGTAAAAATATGCAATCGTGGCAAAATACTATTTTGCCTAATAATAAAGTGTCAGGTTCCATATTTTACCAAAGTACTCTTATTCAGTAACACTCAAAAGTTCATATCAGATTAAATTTTTTGCTGAGCTTTTTCATGGCTTATCAAGAATCACCAAAGAAAAAAATTATAACTGATATGTCAGTTTTTTTAAGATATGCATTAAACCCCTCTCGATCTTTTCAAATTTGATCATAAATCTATTTCCGCTCAATTGATGAGAATTTTCATCCTCTCAGTCATAATAGAAATTCTAAGTTAAATCGAAAAAATTCAAATCCTGCATCAGTTCGAAAAAATTCCAACGGTAATTTCACTTGGCAACATTTATTTATTTTAACGCGTTAATGATTTTTTATTTCATTATCCGCTGATGCAAATACTACAAAACCTCCCATATCCTATAGTATTATGAGAACGGTCTATAAGTTTTATCGTTTTTTACTTTAATTCTAGAAAGGATACATCATCATCCCTCCCCCCTCAAAAAATTTAATAAAACATAAAAAAAACGCGGCTCTCTTACACATAAACCCTATAAGTATCATTATTTAGACATACTAGAAGTTTCCTAAATATATTTTACTTTAAGCCTGCTTTTTGCGTAATTTAAATTTAAAATAACATTATTACTAAAATGAAAATATAAACCAACAATTATCTCAAATATGTAAAAGGGTTATGGTATTTCAGCTGAACTAAGGCCTTAACAGAACTTACCATTATTCATTGATAGACAATGCGGAATATTATTTATGAAATTATTTGCACGTGCCTCACACCTGCCGTAATTAGTGATAGTTAATGATAGTTTAATTTAGTGCAATTCACGTTAGAGATTAAAAGGAAAATAAAATTAACGAATTAATATCACAATTAAAACCCCACTTGCTTGTATCTTCAACCTTTTTCCTGCATTTATGACACCTGCAACAATCACTATAAATTAGAGTTAAATTTCCCATTAAAAGCAAACGAACTCTCCACCAACTTTATATTTTATTGATGCTTCATGTTTTTATATATATTCATGGTTTCTGATATATCTCCTTCAATATGAGAAGTCAAGAAGTAAATTTTTTTGTTTTTCCCTCTTCATCAATGGATCTTTGCTGCAGAGATTGGTTGTTTATGCTACTGATGAATTGATTTAATGAAATGGGAGGTTTTGGAAATTTATAGCACAAGCTATTTTCTAATATAATTTAAGTTGATTCTATATTTTTTCCTGTTTTTTTTTTTGACGAATTTTGTTTTTGTATATATCCTTGTTATGTATCTCTTGCTAATATTTCCTGTTCAGTAATTTTCTTTTTTCAAATATTGAGTGAAATTATTTATTTGGCTGGAATCTTATCGACTCTCTCCAATTTCCAATGTTTTCAGATAAGAAATTTAGATTATATGACTGAAATTTCTAAGATTTTAAAATAATTTTATGAAATTTTATATATTTAATTAATGCGTTAGGATTTGATATATGGTGCTTGCTGCCTAGTTTTATGCAGTAATATCTTCAAGAAAAAATTAATAGAAAACCCAACGATTGATTTCACTATAAAATATCATAGTTATTTCCTTGTGGTTAATGTTACATATGATAGTGTTTTAGAAAATAATATAGTGCTTGATACTTTTTTATATTGCCTTGCTATTCCACCTGCAGTCAATTAGCGCTTAATTCCAATTTCATTGAACAATTAGCGCTTAATTCAGTTTCATCTTCAATGTAAGAGGTCCCAAGTTCGATCTTCGAAGTGGGTTTGACGCGATCTAGATCGCGCCAAGATTTTACCTTCCGTCGATCTGCTGATGGCGGCGATGGATGGCTGAGATTGGATCTGGAGGCTGTCGCTCCTGAAGCGCGTGAATCTCAATGGGTTTGAGGATGTGATTGTCGAGCTACCTGTAAGGAAGTCCCGGTGTGGTTGTACCACCGAGGACCCTCCGACGGTCAAGTTAGACTAGAAATCCGAGTAGAGTAACGGCTTAGTGGAGTAAAAATGGCTTACTTGAACCGTCTGAAGAAGGGGTTTATATAGCGGCGGCAGCAGGCAGGGCTGTTCCCAACAAAATTTTCGGCCAAGAGCTACTTGTTCCCTTACAAAAAAGGGGGAGAATCCTTAAAAGCAGGCATCACGTGCTCACACATGATTAGGCTGCACGTGCAAACACGTGACCTTTTTTATGGGCAGATTCTATCTACGCCTGAATGCCTAATTGATAAAATCACGTGCTCACACGTGATGCGCTCTTAAATCCACTGAATTAATAGAATTAAATTCTAATTAAAAAGAATTAAAAGCATTTGTTCTCTCGTGAGAACTGAATAAAATACAAATAAAGCAGAAAGGAAAACCCCCAAAGGGGGCATCACGTGCCCACACGTGACCGGATTTCACGTGCAGACATGTGACCTTTTACAGGCAAAGCCTATATGCGCTGAATACAATAAACAATTGGAAATGTTTAATCGGTGGGGTCACGTGCCAACACGTGATGGGTTACTGAGCCCTCTGAACTAATAGAATTAAATTCTAATTAAATGCTGTATCAGTAGGGTCACGTGATGGGTTTCTGAGCCCTCTGAACTAATAAAATTAAATTCTAATTAAATGATTAATCAGTGGGGTCACGTACCAACACGTGATAGACTCCTAAACTCTCTGAACCAATAGAATTAAATTCTAATTAATTATTTAATCAGTGAGGTCACGTGCCAACACGTGATAGACTCTTAAACCCTCTTAACTAATAGAATTAAATTCTAATTAAAAGGAATCGAAAACCCTAATTGGAAAAATATTTCCCTAAATCTTTCTAAACAAAAAAGATTGCACCATGTAAAAGGGAGCACCGTTGGATTAAAAATCCAATGGTGATGAAAAATCACCAATTTATAGAAAGATTCTGTACAAGAAAATATTTTCATAAAATTTGTCAGGAACAACAAATAAAATATCTTTTGGATTAAAAATCCAATGGCGAATAAAATTCACCGAGCGGTCTAAAAGATCATGTTGGTTATAAAATCAATCAAAATCTCTAAATGAGAGATCAGCTGAACAAACTGATTCTTTTCTTTCTCCTATAAATAGGAGCCAAGAAGAGAAAAGAAAAAGAGGGATACAACAACAGAGAGAGAAGACAGAAAAAAAGAAGAGAATTTAATTCTCTAGAGAGAAAAGAAGATCTCTTCAAAGAAAAAAACTCTGGGTAAAAGGAGGAAGGAGTTCATTTTATAAGCTCCCACAAAACAAAAGAGAATTTAATTCTCAAACCAAGAGTTTACTAAGTAAGAACTCAGTTCTTCCTCTGATTGAAGATCCGCAGAAGAAGATCTCCCCATAAGTTAAGAATTTAATTCTCATCGGGGAGATTCTGCCATGCAGATCTAAAATCTAAGCGAAGACCTAAGTTCAGACAATTCTATTCTCCCACAAAAACATATAGGAATTTAATTTCTCCAACAAAGATAGGGTTTAACCCCTAATATAAGAACTTAGTTCATCCTCATGGTGATAGATCTGCAGAAGCAGATCTCCCCATAAAAATTGAAAAGTTAATTCTCATTGGGGGATTCTGCCATGCAAATTTCCGAGAAATTAAATTCCTATAAAAAAAGAAGAGAAGAGAAGTTGGTAAGGGACTTGAAATTCAGAATTATATGCATATTGATGATCACGTGGTAACACGTGACCCCCTTTTTTTGAATCAGAAAAAGAGATTTTCCAAAATGTTTAACACTTATTTAAAAGGGAAAAGGGAAAACAATAAAGACAGTTTCTCTTTTAGGGTGTGTCGCGTGCTTCCACGTGACCTTTAAAATGTTAGTTATATGTATGCCCTAGAGGCCATTACTGTACATAGGATGTATATTGTAGTGGATGCTGGGACATATATAGGGAGGACTTTCTTGCTCGACATGATAGTATGCTATCTGGTTACACTTTACCTTAACGTGTATGCTGATTGTCTCTCTGTTACATGTTGGTAAAGCCCTTAGGATCTGTACTTGACTACCTGGACTATGATGCGGATCATACTAGTGGGGACATGGTAGTCCATAAGTACATCCTTCAAAGTCCCTAGTCGTGGGTGTATCGAGACGGGGCATTGATATACCAGAGTAGACTAGCGTGTACCTTCTCGACCCATATAGATGGACGATGGATGATCCCATATCCATTGGTGTTTGACATCAGAGATGATATACGGGTGCTCAGTAGAGACTGGGTACACTGGACGGACTCGCCGAGAACTCCCAGATGGTATTATACCTCACGTCAGATGGCAGTTCTCTGGTGACACTGATACAGAGTAGTCTGTTGACCCGAGATCGTCATAGAGTCTTGTGTGGTTCCCACTGTGCTTTGATTTCCATCTTACCACGTCCAAGAGGGCGTGCAAAACGGTGGTTTTTGGGTACAGTCCCGAGTCACATGGAGGCAATGAGCGATAGGAGGGGATTCGTCTCTCCCGGTATAGGGAGTTGATGTTGCGCTGTGTTCGATTGGCTATAACAGGAAGTCCCTGGCCAGGGCTGATCAGAGAATTGCTGGTAAGTGTTACCAGTAGTTTCTCGAACAGTTATAGACCTCATATCGACACGACTTATCGAGCTATTGGGGTCTGATGTTTACCACCCCTAGGCGAGATATGCGACATATCAGACGATCAGACCGGACTGTACGGTAGTGTTACTGGTCGGATTCACTGGAGTGTGAGCGGGCTTGCTCGTCGATCTTCAGATCGCTCAATACCCGGGTGGCCGTTACGTTTAGCAGACCGCTTGCAGCTTGTGGATGTTTGATATGATCATCATCTGCTGCCGGCGTATTGACGAGTCTTTAGAGTCCTACACAGAGGTTTCCTGGATCAAGCGAAACGAAATAGGAGCGCATATGAGATATGTGCGGGACCGAGAATAATGCGTGTATGTGATACCGTATTTCATTCTCGCGATGAATGTATCGATTAGGTTATATGCGATATACCCTAGTTATCGAATCAAGGGTTGATTCGATAAACCGATGCATTGAATACTAGTCGGTTATATACGATATGACCGGATCGTTGAATCAAGTGTTGATTTAATGATTTAATGCATAATTATATATTTGATATATTAGTTTGCATCAACTAGTATCGGTTTACTTAAGATGGATATTCTCACTCGGGTGTGCGCATTATATATGTGATATGATTTTGTGCACTTGCTTGTATCATGTTTGATGATACATCCTTTTTTTGGTTAAGTGTAAAGTATTAAACCTTGGTTAATGAAATGGTTAGGGTTTATTATTTGTTATTCATTTATCTTATTTAATTATCCTTTTTATTTTTGATAAATGAATAAAAGAAAAGAGAAAAGAATGGTGGCTAATTTTGTTCTTTAGTTGAAGCTTCATGAAGCTTTGTTCAAGTCAACCATTCTTATCTCATCCTTAACCCTAACCATTCCCACTAACCATGATTCATTCTCTACACTTGACCATGGTTAATTTTATGATAAGAATTCATTTTCTTTTCTTTTTCTATTAACTTATCATAACTATTTCCTTCTTCTTCTTCATTCTTCAAGTGAAGAAAACCAAGGTCCATCAATGGTGATTGATGTTTTTGAGTGAGAAATCCAATTCTAAAGTTAACCCACTTCCTATTTCTTCATCCTCTACCTCTTGCCAAGTAGTAGAGTGTGTTTACTTCACAAGTTTCTTGACTTGGTGAAGTCGGAGCTTGATTTAGCGATGCCTCGACGTAGATCATCTTCGGCATGGACATCGACGACATAGCTTGCCCATTCTCCGACGAAGCCGATCCTAGAGCCCGGATTCGACTTGGACAGCGGAGAGGACCTCGTTGCGGAGCTATGGAGGTGGAGCACCGGATCTACAAAGGTTGTATTTCCGTTTTCTCATTAGTTAAGTGTTAACTAGTTCTTTTTCGCCTAGACATCTAGTTATCGATCCGTAGTTTAGGGTTTCTCGGCACTAGAATTTTTGAAATTGCCATGTTTGATGGCTTGGGAGACCTCACTAGTGTGCCTAGGAACCCTACAGTGGTATCAGAGCCTAGCTAGAGCCTTAGGCGAAGTCCAGACGGAAATTGAAGTCCGAACGAACCCGAAACCCCGAACCAATATTGCTCTCTGGACTTTTTCCTAAAATGCGGATTTTTGTGAATTAAAAATTTCTAGAAAATACATAAAATAAAACTAAGAATTACGGTGCAAACTCAGGTGAGTAATTCGTTTGAACGGCGGCGGAACCGCGGCATAAGCACTGATTATGCGGCGGTTCCGCGCTACATTGGTGACGTCATCGTACCTGCTCTGCACAGTAATTCCTATTATTTTATGCTGAGTTTTCTGGGAATATTTAAAACTTATTCCAGAGTTGAAATTTCTGCAGTTGTTTTGGGGATTCGGTGTTTCGATCGGGGTATCAAATTTTGTCTGTTTGGCTTTCCGGATAAATTTTAGAATATGTTAAAAAAGTTCGACCGGATATAAATACCCAATTTTTCCCCTGTCGGGAAATTTCCAAGTGTTGGATTTTTCCGTAGTTTAACGACGTTCTAAGTAGTGCAAGTAACGCGATGGTCCCTCTAGAAGACACAAACCTTAACTCGATTATGTGACCGTCTTGAACTGCCCTTTGAACCTTCGGGTTTGGGGCAGTACGGCGTGCCACATGTGAGGCGTTGGCTTGACCCTTCTACGGCTGGACCGTTGGTACTGAGGTACGAACGGAATGTTGTTAAACTTATTTCATGTGTTGATCTGTATCGGGAAAACTTGGGTGTTAGAATGTTCGATCGGAAAGTTTAACATTTTCTATTTATCCGGAATGGGATACAATAATTGGAATTCACAATAAGTTATATGATAACTGAATGAATGTTATACACGTAGCAATTTAGTCTCACTTGATCGGTTGCCACGGAATTTTGATGTGATCAAAAGTCCGTCGCAATCACGTAGCGTACGCGGATACTCGCCGGGTAAACTTAATAGACAGCCTCACTCCATAGCCCCGACCAAGTGACTGTAGGAGAACCCCGTCGCCGAAAGCATCCGTTCGGGTGCTCGCGGTAGCGGTGTTCCGCCTTGGTGCACTTCGTCGACGGTATCGGGGGTGCGGCCGTCTACAGAAGTTTGCGACGAGCATTCGATCAGGATGTCGGGAATCCTGTTGAATTGCCCGACTTGATATTGAAAAGTGTTTTCGATTTTGAGACTAAAATGCGGGGTTTATAATTGTTAGGCATGCGATGTCTAAGGAATTCATTTGGTCAGGCATGCGATGTCTGAGGTGATTGCGGATTCCAACTGTTGTAGTTTTACACTTTCTTTTCTGTGACCGTAAGTGTAATGTGTGATATCGCCGGTTTCGTTGCTATATGTCAACGACAATTGGGATGCGCATATTTACTTACGTTGATGACATGTGATGTTATGTGTTGCTGGATATGTTATATTGGATCGTCGTGTTTGAATAGCCGGGGGTTTTTATGTGAGATGAGTGTTTTTCATTTTCATTCATGTAAAAACTTGTATGTAATATTCTTTTATTGGGGCGCTTCCAGGCTGCGGAAGTTGTCACCGTTTGTATATTATTTACTTTTCCGCACTAGGATAGACCCAAGGAGGAGGGCACAAGTAACCGGGTTCTGGAGTCCAGTGGGAGACCAACTCGAGGAGTCGGGTCCGGGTCTCCTAACTCTAGAATTGGTAGGGTTGCTTGCCGCTCTCGTAGGGGTCTAGGGGTGTGGGTTTGGCTATTCATCACGACCGTGGAATCCGTGTTTTATACTGGCTCGTATTGAAAACACGGACGTCCTAGTATATCCAATATTTCATATGATTCTTCTGCTGCGATATCTGTGATGTGATCATGTGATGTTCTGTGATAGATATAGTATATAGTATATATGATATATTATATAGGCGTTACTTATATTTTACACCCGTGCTAGCCCTGCCCTGCTCTGTCGTTAGTTACCTAACCTAACGGTGCACGAGGGGACATCGAGGCGAATGCGGATGGCATAAGTGTACGTCATATCTATCTGTGATGTTTAGGTATTTAAATGATGGGACTTCATTAATGTGATTAATGAAATAAAAGAAACCTAAGATGTTGTAGAATCGAATTTCAAAATAAAACAGGTAGCTACAGTTCTTGCTTTGCACAGCGATATATGTGATATATCCCGCACCTCATTCGACGAGGAAAGGACCGAGATCCCTTCACCGGGAGTGACTCCTTTAGCAATAACTGGCAGATGCTACACTCTCGGTTTGTCTTTTGATTGCTTTTAAGAGTTTTTGCTTTGCACAGTGATATATATGATATATCCCGCACCTCATTCGACGAGGAAAGGACCGACGATCCCTTCACCGGGAGTGACTCCTTTAGCAAAACTAGAAAAGCCTCAAAAGCACTCCATTACAAAATCATTTGATTCTACAACGATATCAAGTTCATTACGCAATAGGTTTTCAGAAAAACCTGTCGTAGCCCTCCGTCATTTCAGATAAATCATGTTTAGTATTCGTGCTGCGTTTGTTGACCTTGTCAAGGCGCAGTGTGCGGTAGCTAACCAGTATTTATCTGCTTATGCATATGATGCAGATTGGGTTAGGGTAGTCGTGCGGCCTTGTTGACCTTGTCAAGGGTCGTGCGGGTGGGTTTGATTCAATCAAGAAATGACGGGTTGAACTTGACTTGCGGTCTATGGTTTGTTGACCTTGTCAAGGTCATAGATCGTTTGGGGCAAAATATTATCGGGAATTTCAAGTGTTGAAATTTGCAATGAGATTGCATACCTTCTATGAGATAGTTGGATCCCGATACCCGCTGCGAGTAAGAGTTACTCCTGGGAGAGTTTTATACATTACAATTAGCCGATCAAGTAGGTGTCTAGAAAGGTGTTAACGAGGTTACGCCTCTGGGAAAACGAGGTTTACATTAATTAGGTTCGTGCGAAAGCACGGAGGGCCTCCCTCAAAGTACCGACACTGGCCTGGCTGAAAGATTGGCGAACTTGTAGTGTGTAATTAATCCCGGCTAGTCTTTCCCTTTAGGGTTTGAAGGAAGATTTGATAAAAAGCAGTGGGAGCCATCCTGATTAGATAAAATAATAACCAATCTATTCTTGACAGAACGCACGCTGAGTGTTTTCTTCTCTCTCTCTCCAGGTAGCGACCATATCACGCCTTAATCAAGATAATAATATGGAATATTGACCGAACCCGCTTGTTATACTGAGCTGGGGAACGTTGGTCCCGCTCCAACTTATAAATGTTATAAGACAGAACAGGAAATTGGGGAATACCAGATTTCCCGTGCCGCCCAAACGAAGAGAGTGCATGCTGATGCATCATCTTCGGGTGTGTTCATTACAAAGAACTGTTTCTCAGTATCCTTTACGTCCTGGGTATGTGATACCAGATCAGGATCCCAGATATGTAATCTGTTACATAGGGCTACAGAAAGGTAGAGAACTGAGAACGGGTGATAAGTTTCATGAGGCAGAAAACGGGGCAAGAGTTGCAGCCAAGTCTGTCGGTCACTGTCACCCTGTATTACCAATACATTGATTATGAACGAATATTATTAGATACCGAACCTGATATACCAAATCATATCACTCTCTTTGTTAGAAAAGAAAGGATATAATTTTGTATTGATGGATAATGTTTTGAACATTTCCTATATCAAAAGTTGATCGGTTCAGGCACGTTATCTAAAAGCATTAATGTTCTAAATCAAACTACAGTTCTTAGTATACAGAACACACACAAGAGGAAGAGTTCAGAAATGAACGAATTCTTCTTGAGGCATTGTAGACTAGGTCAGATCAATGTGACCCGACTAGCTAGAGTTACATTTAGATGCATATTTAAATCAGTTTGAATTTACATCTTGTGAAACTCGCCAGTCATGTCACAGAGATAAGATGACCATAGCTCCGTTTACTGGAAACAGAGAAAGAGTTAATGAACTCTTGGGATGATACATGATGATGTATGTAGGTCCCCAGTCTACACATGCCAGGACCGGTTCTTTATACTTCATTACATTCTCTGATAATCTCTCGAGATTCAGACATATGTTCCTGTTGAAACACAAGTCAGAACCTTTTGAGATGTTAACAGAATATAAGTTAGAAGTAGAGAACCAAAATACGGATATAAGTATTATGTCCTTTGATGAGATCAAGGAGGAGAATACTTGAGCACGGAATTCCTGGACTTTTCTAAAGGAGAATGAGATTCTCTCTCAGTATTACTCCTCTGCATACACCATAGCACGATGGTATATCGGGGCGGAGCAATCACACCCTATATGATATGGTGTGCTCTATGATGAGTATTACTGAGTTACCTATTTCCTTTTAGGGGTTATGCACTTGAGAAGCTGCATACCTATTGAATAGGTTCGAATCAAATCAGTTGCCTACCACTCCATATGAGATATGGAAAGGGAAGAACCCATGTCTTAAGTTAGTTAAGATTTGGGGTTGTCCGGCCTATGTCTGAAAAGCAAAATCCGGACAAGCTCGAGGCAAGGTCTGTAATGTAGAACTGGAAATGTTCCAGCTATACAAACTACAGCACATGATTTGGTAGAACCAAAGGATTCAGTAGATTCCAACGAACCTCAGCCTCTCCGCCGATCTAGTAGGGTTCCTCACCCACCTGAGAGATACTTCGGTTTCTCTATGACAGTGGGAGCGAGGATTGCATCATGAGATGATGACCCAACTAGTTTCGAGCTGGCCATCGAGAGTAAGACTCTGTAAGAATGGCTGGATGTTTATCGATCTGAGATGGAATCCTTATACACCAATAAAGTATGGACTTTAGTTGCTATATCTGATGGGTTAAATCCCCATCAGGAGTAAGTATATCTTGAGTAGATTACTTGGTGTACATGGAAAAGTTGAGACTTTCAAAGCTAGACTTGTTAAAGGTTTTCGTCATCGACCAGGCGTGGATAATGATGAAACCTTTTCCAGTATCTATGCTTAAGTCCATCCAGATCCTACTTACCACGGCTACATACCATGACTACGATATCTGGTGGTTGGGTGTCACGACTGCTTTTCTAAATGAAGTTTTAGAAGAGTGCGTCTATAAGTACACAGCCAGAGGGCTTCGTAGACAGTGGGAGCAGCGGAAACGTGTGCAAGATGTTTTATAGGATAAAGCAGGCATCGCGGAGTTGGAACATCTGTTTTGATGGATTAGTCAAAGAAGTTGACATCATCAAAATAGTAGATGAACCTTATATAAACAAAAAGGTAGTAGGGAGTATGGTGATGATCCTCGTAGAGTACGTAGATGACATACTCTTGATAAGAAAAGAGTTTCTTATGCTACGCTCGGTCAATCTCCGTTTATCACAATGATTCTCCATATAGGATCATAATGATACCTACTAACTCCTGGATTTTGGATCTATGAGATAGATCTAAATGGATGTTAGGATTCTCACTAGTTGTAGTGAGATGGTATCAATCGATCCTGGGGAGAATCACTGGAAGGGTTCCAGGGTGATAAAGACGACTGAATGTCAGTCGCAGGCATTGTCTTTACCCTCAGTAAAGGGACGGTATGTTGGAAGAGTTCCAAGCTAGATACCGTGGCATACTAGACGATAAAGGCAGGATACATCGCTACTTAAGATGCTACCAAAGAGGCTGTTTGGGTGTATATTGGTTCATGAGATGAACTATGTTCCAACCATTGTGAGACAATGGAGTTGTGGCTCATGCCGAGGAACGCCGGTCCCATCAGTGATCCAGACATATTCTAAGGCAGTATCACTTAATCATGGAGATGGTTGATCTCCAGGGAGATCGAGGTTAGGAGAGTAGACTCAGAGGACAACACAGCGGATCCACTCACAAAGGCCTGTTCCCAGAGAGAGACTTTCATGGGATGGTTGAGTATGAGATACTGCAACCACTGCTACAGATGGCCCTAGTGCAAGTGGGAGATTGTTAGTTATATGTATGCCCTAGAGGCCATTACTGTACATAGGATGTATATTGTAGTGGATGCTGGGACATATATAGGGAGGACTTTCTTGCTCGACATGATAGTATGCTATCTGGTTACACTTTACCTTAACGTGTATGCTGATTGTCTCTCTGTTACATGTTGGTAAAGCCCGTAGGATCTGTACTTGACTACCTGGACTATGATGCGGATCATACTAGTGGGGATATGGTAGTCCATAAGTACATCCTTCAAAGTCCCTAGTCGTGGGTGTATCGAGACGGGGCATTGATATACCAGAGTAGACTAGCGTGTACCTTCTCGACCCATATAGATGGGCGATGGATGATCCCATATCCATTGGTGTTTGACATCAGAGATGATATACGGGTGCTCAGTAGAGACCGGGTACACTGGACGGACTCGCCGAGAACTCCCAGATGGTATTATACCTCACGTCAGATGGCAGTTCTCTGGTGACACTGGTACAGAGTAGTCTGTTGACCCGAGATCGTTATAGAGTCTTGTGTGGTTCCCACTGTGCTTTGATTTCCATCTTACCACGTCCAAGAGAGCGTGCAAAACGGTGGTTTTTGGGTACAGTCCCGAGTCACATGGAGGCAATGAGCGATAGGAGGGGATTCGTCTCTCCCGGTATAGGGAGTTGATGTTGCGCTGTGTTCGATTGGCTATAACAGGAAGTCCCTGGCCAGGGCTGATCAGAGAATTGCTGGTAAGTGTTACCAGTAGTTTCTCGAACAGTTATAGACCTCATATCGACACGACTTATCGAGCTATTGGGGTCTGACGTTTACCACCCCTAGACGAGATATGCGACATATCAGACGATCAGACCGGACTGTACGGTAGTGTTACTGGTCGGATTCACTGGAGTGTGAGCGGGCTTGCTCGTCGATCTTCAGATCGCTCAATACCCGGGTGGCCGTTACGTTTAGCAGACCGCTTGCGGCTTGTGGATGTTTGATATGATCATCATCTGCTGCCGGCGTATTGACGAGTCTTTAGAGTCCTACACAGAGGTTTCCTGGATCAAGCGAAACGAAATAGGAGCGCATATGAGATATGTGCGGGACCGAGAATAATGCGTGTATGTGATACCGTATTTCATTCTCGCGATGAATGTATCGATTAGGTTATATGCGATATACCCTAGTTATCGAATCAAGGGTTGATTCGATAAACCGATGCATTGAATACTAGTCGGTTATATACGATATGACCGGATCGTTGAATCTAGTGTTGATTTAATGATTTAATGCATAATTATATATTTGATATATTAGTTTGCATCAACTAGTATCGGTTTACTTAAGATGGATATTCTCACTCGGGTGTGCGCATTATATATGTGATATGATTTTGTGCACTTGCTTGTATCATGTTTGATGATACATCCTTTTTTTGGTTAAGTGTAAAGTATTAAACCTTGGTTAATGAAATGGTTAGGGTTTATTATTTGTTATTCATTTATCTTATTTAATTATCCTTTTTATTTTTGATAAATGAATAAAAGAAAAGAGAAAAGAATGGTGGCTAATTTTGTTCTTTAGTTGAAGCTTCATGAAGCTTTGTTCAAGTCAACCATTCTTATCTCATCCTTAACCCTAACAATTCCCACTAACCATGATTCATTCTCTACACTTGACCATGGTTAATTTTATGATAAGAATTCATTTTCTTTTCTTTTTCTATTAACTTATCATAACTATTTCCTTCTTCTTCTTCATTCTTCAAGTGAAGAAAACCAAGGTCCATCAATGGTGATTGATGTTTTTGAGTGAGAAATCCAATTCTAAAGTTAACCCACTTCCTATTTCTTCATCCTCTACCTCTTGCCAAGTAGTAGAGTGTGTTTACTTCACAAGTTTCTTGACTTGGTGAAGTCGGAGCTTGATTTAGCGATGCCTCGACGTAGATCATCTTCGGCATGGACATCGACGACCTAGCTTGCCCATTCTCCGACGAAGCCGATCCTAGAGCCCGGATTCGACTTGGACAGCGGAGAGGACCTCGTTGCGGAGCTATGGAGGTGGAGCACCGGATCTACAAAGGTTGTATTTCCGTTTTCTCATTAGTTAAGTGTTAACTAGTTCTTTTTCGCCTAGACATCTAGTTATCGATCCGTAGTTTAGGGTTTCTCGGCACTAGAATTTTTGAAATTGCCATGTTTGATGGCTTGGGAGACCTCACTAGTGTGCCTAGGAACCCTACATAAAATGCTCCTCAAAACAAAAGGGAGTAAAGCCAAGACAGTTTCTCTTTTAGGGTGAATCACGTGCTCCCACGTGACCCCTGACAAATAGTTTTAATATCCAACGCATGGATACCCATCACGTGCCCACAGTGATGGTCATAAAGGTCAAGTGTTTAACATTTATATGCATATTCTGAGAGTAAAATAAAATAAGTAACGCCCAATCTTTGGACGCCTCACGTGACCCCACGTGAGTGCTTCAGTTTTAGTGTTTAATACCACTTTAAGCATCTCACATGGGAGCACGTGAGCGTCGAATGTACTCTAGTGTTTAACACTATATTCGAGCCAATCTTATCCCAAATTAGCTAAGTCTTCAAGAGGCAAGATCCCCTGAAACTGAACCCCAACTATACTCATGTCTTCCAAAATTGATCATCTCATATGGCATTCAAAGTAATTCCCAGAGCTTTTCAACCAATATTGGTTCAAGGGTACATCTCTTCATACCTCTGATATATG